>OZ004617.1:12625037-13899444 GCA_963924575.1 Pycnomerus fuliginosus | reverse complement strand
GGCTACCGAGTTTTCATCGTATCTGTACTTTTTGTTGCAAATTATGCGATTTAGAGCTTTGGAAGAGAATTCACAAAAAATTAAGGGATGGATTAATTTTCATTTTGAAGGACATTTTGGAAAGAGGAAAGAAAGACCTTCAATCATGTCTAAACGCCACTGTCATACGTCAATACGGGTAACGAAACCCCATTGGCCTAAATAATGGTGTTAAATTAAAGTCCTTATGAACGGCACTGATTGTGCGAATTCAAATCCAATGAGTGGTATCGACGACCTCAACCTTCAGCTACGTCGAGTATAAAACTAAAAAATATTGCACAAAACCTAACAAAGATATACAAAAAAGAAAACTGCCCGGTTTTTTATGGGCCAGCCTCTATATTGCAATCACTTAATTTCGAATTCACTTTTATGGGGGTATAAATTTTGCAATTTAGAAAATGACAGTAACTTTTAGAATGTCAGCCCATAATATACATATACATTATGTACACCTGTGTTTAGTTTGTTTATTTTCTTGTCGTCTTGTCTCGACACTAAAATTCTTTTTCATCCCTCGTGGTTTGTTTTCCTCGGTCGTACTAATTTCCACATTGGTAACAAATTAGCCAGGCCCCCTTAGCCAGGAGAAACAAAGATGGAGATATGTGTAGCGCATAAATATTCAAATCGAAAGCACTTGCATGGGAGGTATAAGAATCTACAGTGTGAGGAGTAAAAATTTCTATGATCTTCATATCGAAATATTTATTAAATTCTGTTGTCAGGAAGCCCCGCGAAGCAATTTATGTATACAGTGTTGTTATAAAAGGATGGTACCATCATAGGTGGTTTTGATGGTTTGTTTGACATTTCATTCTACACAATCATTTTTAACAACCGTAGCAAGAATATCTTTTGTGCTGAACGTGGATCGTTGGATCATAATTCATCCAATGATTTTTCATTTTTCTCTTAATCTACTTAGGTAAGTGGCAGTGGCGTGCCGTGCCCTTAGGGGCGGGGGGGGGGGGGGCGAGGCATTCTTGGGGCGCAAAATATTGGTAATACAATTTATTTTTTATTATTATTATCTACATTTTGGGTACTACACATTTTAATGAACAATTATTACAAAGCCATTCTTCGCATTTTTAATCCTTTAAATCGGTCTAAAACCGCATTCAGGTCAATATTTTTTACCAAGTCCGCTTCAATTGATAATAGTGCCAAACTATACAGGGTGTATTACGAATATGGAGCAGTATCGATATCTCTGGACATAAGCAAGGTACAGTTCTAAGAGTTAGCATTTACAGAAATTGACACATTCGGAGTCTATTGAAATTATTGGCGACGATGGGGTACTTCCGGTTATACCGGAAGTAGGGTCCAACTTTAAAATTTTAAATGGCAACCCCCATTTTTCATTACAGATTCGGACAGAGGAGGAAAACCTAAACCTAAAACACCTAACAAGTAACTTGTTTGCACCAGCCGCCTAGATTTTATTAACGTTTTTAGAGAAAAGTTCAGCAAAACAGTGCTATGTAAAAATGGTCATAACTTGTAAACCGCGGGCGATAAAAATAAAAATGACACACCATTGTAAAGTAGAAAGACTGTTTTACATTATGCTTGCCAAAAAGTCATATGAAAGCTGATTCAAAGTCGATTTAAAGAAATTGAAATGTTGGAAATTTAAAAGCCGAATGACATTTTCTTCTTATGGAAAAAACAGCGATTTTAATCGTTTCCTTTTTTGACACTTTATGGGCACCGTTGAAAAGAGAATAAAATTCTGCACCCATCCATGCAGAAAAACTTGTATGCTGCCATTTAAGAAAAAAATGTTATTCGGGTTTGAAATTTCCAGTATTGCAGTTTCTCGAAATCAACTTTCAATTAGTTTTCTTAGGATTTTTGGCAATCATAATGTAAAATAGTCCTTCCGCTTTACAACGGTGTGTCATTTTTATTTTTATCGCCCGCGGTTTACAAGTTATGATCATTTTTACATAGCACTGTTTTGCGGAACTTTTCTCTAAAAACGTTAATAAAGCCTAGGCGGCTGGCGCAAACAAGTTACATGTAGGTGTTTTAAGCTTAATTTTTCTTCCTCTATCCGAATCTGCAATGAAAAATGGGGGTTGATATTTAAAATTTAAAAGTAGGACCCTACTTCCGGTATAACCGAAAGTGCCCCATGGTCGCCAATAATTTTAATAGATTCCGAATGTGTCAGTTTCTGTAAATGCCAACTGTACCTTCCTTAAGCCCAGAGATATCGATACTGCTCCATATTCGTAAGACCCTGTATAGCCAAAATTATAGCGCAGTAAACTTAAAACTTCTTCTGGGAATCACAATCACTGGCACCGTTGAATTTTACTAGGATCAATTCTTTTCCTTACCTAACCATCCTTCATCCTTTTTAAATCTTGAGTGACGGACATTATATCTGTAGATGAGGACTGTCTTCGTGAAATTATGAGTAACTTGGTTTTGTTTAATATGAAATATCAAATAATAGAAAGGTCTGCGATCTGAGGGCGCTGACAATTTATGGAAAAGGTGCTCCAAATCCCCAATACAGGCAAAATCGATACCGCCGAGGTAGCCACGAGCTGCCGTGTTCAAAATTTATAAACAGTTATTTAGTTTCTTCTCTATTTGGGGCGCCCGCCCCCAAGCAACTGTATTATAGTGTAGCTCTTAAATAGGTACATGCTTCGTAGAGAAATAAACCTTTACCTTCAGTTATTTATTACATCAGAATGGCAGAATTCGACCGGCTCTGAGGAACAGCCTTTTTTGCTTGGGCGGAAAGGGCGGCACAGCCTAAAGGGCGGGGAGGGGGGCGGTCGCCCCCCCTAGCCCCCCTGACGGCACGCTACTGGTAAGTGGTTAACGGAAAAAATCTTATTTTGAGTGCCTTTCATGTTTAAAATAATAGGGTTGAAATGACTTTCGAATTTCAGAAAAACAAGTGAGTACAATGGTTTTATCTAAAAATTTTGCAATGATATTCGAAATCTCATCTCGAAGACTTGAAATACGCGGAAAATACTACGTTTTTAGATATTTAATACCTGTTTAAACCATAAACCTGCCACTGATGCAACATTTTTGCAAGTCTGCTTTTTATCTTTAATCTTTCTTTATTAATACCCCAAAGTATGGCCAAAGGCAGTACCTACAATAAGGAATACAAACAATAGAAAATCACAATATACATTAAACGGTGTGAAGACGGCTCAACGCCATCTAGAGGTCTTTACCAACACTTACGGCGGATTTCTCGTCAACAAGGTTGACATCGAAAACCAAAGTGTGGTTGACCACCGTGCTATGGCAGCACGAGCAACTCAAAGATGAAAACAATGGTTGGTGATCGAGTTGCCCCCCCGACAGCTGCAGACCGGTTTCGTTCTTATTAGAACTCATCAGTACAGCAAAGCCCGGAAGGCAACTCGATCACCAAACCAACCCGGTTATATAGCCGGAAAGCGAAGATTAAACGGTGTGAAGACGGCTCAACGCCATCTAGAGGTCTTTACCAACACTTACGGCGGATTTCTCGTCAACAAGGTTGACATCGAAAACCAAAGTGTGGTTGACCACCGTGCTATGGCAGCACGAGCAACTCAAAGATGAAAACAATGGTTGGTGATCGAGTTGCCCCCCCGACAGCTGCAGACCGGTTTCGTTCTTATTAGAACTCATCAGTACAGCAAAGCCCGGAAGGCAACTCGATCACCAAACCAACCCGGTTATATAGCCGGAAAGCGAAGATTAAACGGTGTGAAGACGGCTCAACGCCATCTAGAGGTCTTTACCAACACTTACGGCGGATTTCTCGTCAACAAGGTTGACATCGTGTGGTCAACCACACTTTGGTTTTCGATGTCAACCTTGTTGACGAGAAATCCGCCGTAAGTGTTGGTAAAGACCTCTAGATGGCGTTGAGCCGTCTTCACACCGTTTAATCTTCGCTTTCCGGCTATATAACCGGGTTGGTTTGGTGATCGAGTTGCCTTCCGGGCTTTGCTGTACTGATGAGTTCTAATAAGAACGAAACCGGTCTGCAGCTGTCGGGGGGGCAACTCGATCACCAACCATTGTTTTCATCACAATATACATCTTCAAGATTTTTTTAGGGCCTAATTTCAAATCGTACTCGCCCCTATCCGAAGGAGCAGAGAATCGGCTGGAACCTCCCCATTGCGAGGGTCTTTGATTTCCGTGTCTTTTATTGAACATTTTAAATTTGATATGCCTAAATGGCACTTCCCGTTCACCAACGGCTTCCAAAAGCCTTTCAGCTCTTCAACTGGTCACCCAATCTCCATGTACCAAATTTCAGCCAAATCGATCCAGTAGTTTGGGATATATAATGCGTTTTTAGTGTTATTACAAAATTTCGATTTTTTTACCCAAAGGGCATAAGTGTGAATGAATTTCGTCTTATTTAAAACCAGAATTTGAAGACCTTTCTAATGGTGACAATAAATTTTTCACAAACTTGTTTTACATGGTTAAATGAGTATAAATTTGTCGTTAGTCGGTTGCCTCCAAAAAAACTTCTGCTCTTCGATGTACAATACCATCTCGATGTGCAAAAGAGGCAAATCGATACAGAGGTTTAGGCTGTATGATGAAGTGCATGAAGTGCATTAAAAATCTCGAAAATTAGAGTTTTTGTCAAAAAGGCATTAAGAGTGAATACATCTTTAGAGGCATAATTTGAAGGCCTTTCTTATGGTGACGTCAAAAATAGGGGATTGTATTTTAAATTTCAAAGTTGATGTGCCACAATTATGGTACTTGCGGTTTCACGATCAAGAAGCCTGACATATTCTTTTAAAAACAAGAAATAGTACATTTTTAATCACTTTGCATTACTGATGCAGTTTAGGCCAACAAAGAACGTACACTTGAGTGCAAGTAAATGTTAACAATTTGCGAAAACTAGTAGGCAATGCCAATATGTATTTCCACTGCCTACTAATTTGGACAAATTGTTAACACTCGCTTGCACTCGAGTGTACCTCTGATGATGAGATTATGGCATAACTTTGTCCTGATTTTGTTGCCTAAAAACGTAAGCAATGTAAGCTTTACAAAAGTCAAAAACATACTAATAATAATAACAATAATGCACATCTCGCCATTTTAAGTGCCTAGAACACAAATAGCTGTATTGGCATAAATAGGAACGAGGATGACCCAGCATTTTTCTCTATCTTATCATCCATCATTATAGTCATATCTACGAATCATTTGATTGATAAATTATAAAATATATTATAAGAAAAATTGGTGTTCATCAGTCAAATTGTTGTTACGCCAAAAATGCACTTGGAGTTTGTTGATTAGTTAGTCTTTTTAGAGTCTCCTGACAGTACGAAATATTCACCCCCCCTCCACACCCTAGCTGGCCCGCAACCAAGGGGCCCCCTCATATCGATCAGCCCCCGGGGCCCCAGGGTATTGCTTAATCCGAAGTGGTTGTTTGTCAACATGCGACGATGCTCTATTGCTATGGCATGAGATTTTTATTATTGGTTTTTTGCTAATTTTAATAACAATTTTCTAGTTGCTTATGAAGGTCTCCCTGTTATAAATAATTCACTAAACGATCATCAGTAAACTGGAGGTTATCAAAAATAGAAAAACCGGGCCTTAGGATAATGTGTATCATATAATTCTGAAAAAAACTCCCCAACAAATAAATTAACGACACATTGGAGATCAATTGACTTCTCGTACGACTCTATCTTATCGGTATAGATAATCCAGCAATTACCTATAAAATGATACGTTTTGCTAAAATATACAACAGCTGAAAATTCCGACACAATGGTTACGGCAAAAAAATTCGTTGTTGCAAGAATATTCGAAGGTGAAATTCAAGATGGGGATGTAATAATCGAAGAAGAGGAGTTACCACCATTACAGGCTGACGGTTCGATTTCTTTGAGTAATAAACCAATTAAATAAATATTCTCTTCCATTTTAGAGTTTTTGGTAGAAGCGTTATATTTAAGTGTAGACCCCTATCAAAGAGCTTACGCTACACGTTACAAAATAGGCCAAGTCGTCATTGGATATCAATCAGGAAAGTAAGTGCTTGAATTTCGAAGAAATTCAAATATTTATGCACAATTTCAGAATAATTGAGTCCAAACACAGTTTCTATCCAGTTGGAACAATTATTGTTGGGGATTTAGGCTGGCGCACCCATACTGTTATTAAACCTGATCATAACTACCACTTGTACAGTCTATTGGATTTTGGTGATTATTCCCCATCTTTAGGGGTGGGAGTTTTAGGAATGCCTGGGTAACTTCTCGGCAAGCACTGTAAACCAAATGCTTAGGGTGTTCACTTATTTTTCAGCAACACTGCCTATTTTGGTTTCTTAGAAAAATGTCAACCGAAAGAAGGGGAAGTGGTTGTGGTCACAGGTGCTGCAGGAGCTGTGGGAAACCACGTGGGTCAAATTGCGAAAATACTAGGTTGTACAGTGATTGGTATCACTGGTTCAGATGAGAAAGTAGCATGGATCAAAAGTATCGGTTTTGATCACGCCATCAATTACAAAACTACTCAAAACTTGGCAGAGGAACTCAAGAAAGTTGCACCCAATGGGATTGATTGTTACTTTGATAACGTAAGTAGGCGCCTAAATCCTTCATACAGGTTGGTTAAATGAATAAAACCCAGTTCCTTCTTCAAAAAAAAATACTTCCACAGTATAAATGGGAACGAAGCTGCTCTTTTGGCAATAACGGTTTTTGGCTATATGGTGGTGCACTTCATTTTCTTTAACAGCACTACCCTCTTTTAACCTCCCCACAACCATATAAAAATGGGAGGTTACTGCAATCACTCCAAAATTCGAAATGAGATAACACCAGATCTTTACGTTTCAAGGTCCCAGGATCACAAAAAAGTGGTTTTTAAAAAATGTCTGTGTGTATGTACGTACGTATGTGAGCAAGATTCCTCGAAAACTACCGAACAGATTTTCATGAAATTTGGTATGGAGGTTAGTGTTAGCCTTCCGGTGAACCCAGTTAATTTTGTTGCGAATCCGCAGGCGCCAAGTGCCTTTTTGGCACACCAACTATGAAATTTGACTGATGAACACTAATTTTTCTTATAGCGCCTTTTTGGCATAAAATCGAAAAATTCGAAAGGACCCTAGGCAATAAGGCAACCGCTTGGGCCAATCTTTACCAAATTTTAGATTTTGGTAAGCGAGGGATAGATGAATGTTTCATCGAAATATGAAAGTTCAGTATCTTCTAGTTACTGAGAAAAAAATTCGTGAAAATTGCTATTTTCGAGGCCCAAACTTGTTTAGAGCCACATAAAAATGTGACCGCTTGGAAGAATTTCTATATTTTTGTATTCAATCATGTAAGTACACTCGATTATACCTCCACACCAAAAATTAAAGTTCAGTATCGTCTAGATCCTGATTTTCAAAAACATTAAATAACACGCTACAGCCCAAATTGCTGGACCAATTTGGCTGAAATTTGGTAGGTAGAGATACCGTTACCCGCCCAAGAGCTGATTTAATTTTGGTGGCAATCGGCGAATGGCAAGTGCCATTTTGGCATATCAACTTTGAAATTTGAATAATGAACAGCTATTTTCTCTATCAGCACATGAAAAGTCATCAAATTTCGTTTTCAAAATTGTGTTCAATCTTAGTGCCCTTTTGGCAAAATATCGTAAAATTTAGAAAAATCACAGAAAACACCTGAGGTTTGGTGGAGTAAAACTTAGGTATAGTAAATAGTAAAATTTACTTGATATTGGTGATAAGATTGAATGATTCACAAAGTGGGGAGGTTCCAGCCGCTTCAGTAGCTGCCCATTTTTTTGTTAAATAAGAGTTATCTAAAAACGTTATCTTAGCACCAGAAAAATTTAATCCTTTTTAACGATAAAAATTAAGAATGAAATTATTCAGGTAATCATATTACCTTTACCAAAATCTAAGGCTAGGTTTTGGTCTCTAGGGACATACTTCTGAATTGCGATTGTGCCAGTAGCTTGTTGGTTCAAAAATTTTCCGTGGACACGCTATAATTATAATAATTTTTTAACGTACATAGGGGCAGTGTGAGTGGGGTGGGGCTTTCTTTCTATTGTATTGTTAAAGGTACTTCCATTAATTAGACAAGGGAATTTTGACTTAAATCAAGGTTCCTTTAACACAAGAGACACAAGACACCTGACGCTGCCCCCTTGTCCGTTATATCATGATTCTACGATTTGAACAACACTTGAGATCAAGAGAACCGTGAAATTTTAATGGCACGTCGAGACTTTACTGATACATAGTTTACATCTTACTAACAAAATTTTACCCCACCCACCATATATTCTACATGGTTTCAATTCAACTGGTATTGATGAGATGTTTTTTTATTCCTATGCTATGTATCAAAAAAATCTCGACGTGTCTTTAAAATTTCACGGCTCTCTTGATCTCAAGTTTTGTTGTTCACATTTGTAAGTTAGATATCTAAAGAAACAAAAGGAACTACAAATCTAGATATACTTACCCTCCAGTTAAAGGCACCGAAAAAAATTTATTGAAAGCTTAATCCATTTTCAAAGAGGAACTGATGTTTGATTACACAGGATATGTTCAAAGTCAAAGTAAGTACAATTTGTGGAACAAGACTTTGAACATACTCTGTGTAATCAAGCATCAAAAAAAGTTACCTATACAGGATGTCTGGAAATTAGAGGATAATATCTTAAGAGCGATCAAAAATATGAAGAAAATTTTAATAAACATGGGTCGAAAAATGCCCCCCAAGGGAATTAGGGCCCCTTAAAGGAGACACTTTGAAAGTGTTTTTTTCTAAATTTCTTCAAAACGATTAATGCTGAATTCAGTACTGTGGAGAAAATTTTAAAGTTTCAATCATACACGTCACGTACAGGGAGGGCTTAGGACTAGTTTCGCTCAGACATTTTTGAAAATATTTTTTTCTGAAATCTGACACCAGAATCTGAACCTCTGAAGTTTTTTGCGCAAAAATGATGCTCTTGTTTGAAATCGCTTTATTGAAATCGTTTATTTACCAAATTATCAAAAACGAGTTCAGGGTCTGATTCCAAGCCTGATTCTAGGAAAAAAAAATGCAGCAGAGAAGCGGCTGGAACCTCCCCATCGCGTGGATCTTTGTATTCTGTGTAGATAGTAGTCAATTCAACAGATTTTTTTTTATCCTTATCGTCTGACGTCTGTGACTAATTTCGCAATTTTCTGACAAATACCGACATCACCTCGTACATCACCCATCACATTTGACAATATGTTCCTTTTAAGGTTAATCTTTTGCCAACTTTTTGACAATAACTGCCACTTTATGTCATCCACTGTCAGCCTGCTCCCTTTTAATGAGAAAGAATTTTTTCAATATTTTCCACTGAAATGGCAGAAACTGTGAATACATTTTTAGAACCAGAATTTGATCGTCTTTCTAATGGCGACATAAAAAAGAGGCCTTGTATTTAAAATTTTAAGTTGATATGCTTAAATGGCAGTTCGCATGGGCCAATTGCTCCCAAAAGCCTTTCAGGTCTTCAACGGGTCACCTAATCTCCATGTACCAAATTTCAGCCAAATCGATTCAGTAATTTGGGCTATAATGTGTTTTTACTGTTATTATAAAATTTCGATTTTTTGAACCAAACAGCGCTAAATGCGAATTAATTTTGTCCTATTTAAAACCAAGATTTGAAGACCCTTCTGATGGTGACAATAAATCTTTCAAAAACTTGTTTTTAATGGTTTAATGATTGAATAATTTTAAATTTGGAAATTGGTGTGCCAAAAGGACACTTTCCGTGAGTCGATGGAATTCAAAATTTGTTCAGCTTTTCGAGGTGTAATACAATCCCTATGTGCAAAATTTCAGCCAAATCGATTCAGGGGCTTGGGCTGTACCGCGATTTTAAAGTTTGATAAAAATCAATTTTTTTTTAAATTTTTGGTCAAAAGGGCACTAAGAATGAATACATTTTTAGAAGCAGAATTTGAAGGTCTTTCTTATGGTGACGTGAAAAATGGGGGTTTGCATTTAAAATTTAAAAGTTGATGTGCCAAAATGGCATTTCCGGTTGCACGATTGGCTCCAAAAGCTTTTCAGATCTAAGTTGGGTTATGAGATGCCTACGTACCAAATTGCAGCCAAATCGGCCCAGTAGTTTTGGCTGTGGCGTGTTTACAAACGTACGAACGTACGTACGTACGAACGTACGAACGTACGTACGAACATACACACAGACACATTTTATAAACCACTTTTCTGGGTTCCTGAGACCTCAAAACGTGGAGATCTGGTGCTATCTCAAATTCGAAAATTTTAGTGATTGCAGTAACCTCCCATTTTTTTAAAATTGTGATGGGGTTGGGGAGGTTAAAAGTTCGTATGGGACCTATGGGGCCTACTTACCTCCCTTAGGAAGCGTTTTCCGCCATATGTCCATATGAACTTTTCTTCCTAAAACAACACAAGAAATCAACCCCTGAACTCATTTTTGATAATTTGATAAATAACTAAATAAAATCTGAGAAATTATTTTCGTTCTCTAAAACCACTGGGTCAATTTATTCGAAAAAGGTGTGCCCTAGTGATTTCGAACAAGAGCACCATTTTTACGTAAAAAACTGCAATCATCCAGATTTTAAATTTGAGAAAAAACGACTTTCAAAAATGTTTAAGCGAATTTAGTCCTAAGCGGGTCGCTTATGATTGAAACCTTAAAATGTTCTCTACGATAATGCATTCAGCATCAAATACTTACTAAATATACCCAATATGTTTGTCTTGTTAGGGGATTGGTCTGATGTAGTTAAATAACGGCAACAGCGCACATCGAAGCGGTCGGCCGTTGAGGCAAAGTCCTAGCGACGAGTAGCGACACTTACTGAGTCTAGAATGGTCAATACATAAGGTATCTTTTCATCATGCAAAGTCGGCATCAACCCTGCAATCCACAATACAACAAAACCTGTATGAAGGCGGAGTTAGAATCGAATTAATTTGCTATAAACTAGGACCTTAAGGGGTTCTGCCCCCTTGGGGGTCATTTTTCGACCCATGTTTATTAAGACTTTTCTTCGTGTTTTTGATCGTAGAATGCGCCCTTAAGATATTGCCCTCTAATTTCCGGACACCCTGTACAGACATACAAAAAGATTCCTATAGTTCGGGGAGGCAGTGAACATTTTTGATAGGTGTCATTAATTCAGCAAACTTGGTTTAGCAATTTTATAGTTATTTTCATGCTAAAACGGAAGTGTGCCATAAATCTTGCGTGACAGGGGCGAATGGCGGCCATTTAAATTTTTCAAAAATGACATCTCGCAAACGTTAAAAGATACAAAATTTTATTAAATTAGAAGTTATATTTTATGTGTAGAATAAGAGTCTGAACAGAAATCCAAGATACCTAGATTGGTTAATGAAATATGCTGAAAAGACTGAAAATTGACAACTGGTTGTAACTTGGTTACTAATTATCAAATCATTATGAAATTTGGTTCAATTACATCACCTTGCACAAAGGACAAAGTGAAACGACGAAAACTTTTCTAAGCCTTCTTGATTAAAATTTGACATTTTTCGTTTTTTGAGTATATTTCTGGAATTAAGCCACTTATCTTGAATTTCTTTTCAGATTCTTACACAGATTCTCCCACAAGACTTATCACAGACTTCCGTTTTACTACACTAACTACCCCTACACTACACTAACTACAAAACTGCTAAACTGTTTGATGAAATGACATACCAAAAATGTTCACTGACTCGGCGGACTACTATCACAGACCTTTGATTTTGTTGAATTATTTTCATTCTAACTCTCTCCCTCCCATCTTCCTTTTGTTGTTTGAGGTTGAGACCTCTATTGTTACCTACCCCCAGATTTTTTTTACGGTTTGTGTAATTATAGACATTTTAAGGTGGGTGGCGAAACCAGCAGCATCATAATGCAGCAAATGAACAAAGGTGGGCGAATTTCCGTTTGCGGATCCGTTTCGGCTTACAATGACCGAGAAGTTCCTAAAGGTTAGCTTGCCAAATACTTTTCGTTTCGTTAAAACAGCACTTTCAGCCACAATTCTTCAGCCGGCTTTAGTGTCCAGACAGTTGAAAATGAGAGGATTCATCGTACTTGAATTCACCGATCGTTGGCAAGAGGGAATCAGACAAAATCTTCAGTGGATACAGGAAGGCAAGTTGAAATACCGAGAGACCATCACGGACGGGTTTGAAAACACACCAAAGGCTCTGATTGGTCTATTAAAAGGAGAGAACATTGGAAAAGCCGTAGTGAGAGTGAAACAAAACGATGTAGAAACAAATCCAATTGGCTTTCAGAGCGCTTTCAATGCTTTTAAGCAATTGGATATTAATAATTAGGTTTCATTATTATTATTATTATTTAATTATTGTCCATAAATCGAATTTTGATCAAGTGTGAACTTTTATTTTCAATCCTCAAAAACTATCAAAAACTAAAGCCTAATCCTGGAGTGGAGTATCTAGCACTAAATTGTGTTAAATTAATAAAATTACCTAAGTCAGTTGGGTATTTGGAATTGATGCTAAGAGTCAAAAGGGCACAAATATGAAACCATTTTTAGAAGCAGAATTCAAAGAGCATTCATATGGTAACGTGAAAAATGGCGGTTCGCATTTAAATTTTTTAAGCTGATGTGCCAAAAAGGCACTTTCCTGAACCAATGTGGCCCAAAATCTAATCATCGCCTACAAATGGATCACTGAATAAGTGTGCCAAATTTCATCTCGATACGTTCAGTAGTTTGAGCTGCAGCGTGATCACAGACAGACACACAAATAAACAGACATTTTTCAAAAGCCATTTTTTCGGATTCCCAGGACAATAAACGTAAAAATTTGAATGTTGTTGCCCATTCGATTTTTCGATCGATTTTATTAACTTGCTGCGCTGAAGCGTAGAAGTTAAAATAATCCACCGGTTGTGGATTATGTTAACAAAAGGGGTGTTATATAAACTCTATTTTTGTTAGGCATTCAATTTCCATAATTAACAACAAAATTCATTTATTAAGTTTTCAGAATGATACAAAAGTTGTAACCAACTAATTTATAGTTTATTATAATTTTGATCACGCTCTATTTACACAGGGTTGCTATAAATGATTGTACCATCATACTTAGCTTTAAAAACAAAAGAATTGACATTTGACGCTGTATAAATTAAATGTCAGAACAAACCGTCACAGTCCCCTACGATGGTACCATCGCGATCAGAAAAAACGAGTATAGTGACGTGACTTTAGACACGCGTTGCTTGTGTCTGAAGTCATCATGTGTTGTACTTGTTTTTTCTGATCAGATCAGAAACAACGACTACAGCGAATGCAGCGAAGAAGCATTTTCTAACATTATATTTTAGATGGAAAAACGTGTGTCTAAAGTCGGACTCGTTTTTTCTGATTACGATGGTACAACCATTTGTAACAACCCTGTAGGACAACTGAGGAACTATAAGAGAAGATGCTGGGGGACATTAAGAAAGTAATATGTACAAAAATGCGTCTACGTTTTGGAACCATACGACCTACTGCTTAACGAAGTAGTCCACTCTGAAGTTTGGGTTCAGCATTTTAACATCGCGCATCATGTATATGCACAGCAATGATTATTATCTGTTTTTATATTGTAAATAAATTTTAGGCAATTTTTATGATTTTAAAGATATTTTAAATTATTTATACACTTTATCTCCTTGCAATGAAATATAAAAAAATAATTGAACCTTTAATATTTTTTATCTTGGTGCGGAATGTTTGTAAGCTGATAAGAAGAGCTAGTCATCCTTCATAGGTGCAATGACAACTTAAGGATGACCTAATTCCTAATTGACATCATAATATGGTCCTTGAGTTGAGAAAATTCAGATAGAGAGTTATTAAAACTCTAGAATTTTATTTTAGGAAGATTTCGATTATATATTGTACATAATTGTGCATACTTGTAGGTGCTGTTCCGAAAAGATTTGTGCCGAGCGAACTCATTTTCGAAAGTTTTACATTCATAATAATAATAACTATTATTTGCTAAGTAGGTACCTAACTATTTCATAGGGCGATTCTCGTAAAAGTGTGGCAAATTTTTTCAGTGCGAAAATATCAAGCGGTCCAAAACAAACTCCCCATCAGTGGGGCTTTGTATCGGGAGAACATGAATGTTTGAAAATATTTATTAATTTTTGGTAGTGTAGTTTCATCCATTAAATTGAGATTCGTTGTAAAAGTTTTCAGATAGTTGGAATTGTTTATTTAATACTTCTTAATATGTAATACTTCTATTAACGAGCCTTGATAAAGAGACAATCGGTCTCGAAACGTTGGCTTAGTTATAATAAGAAGTATTAAATAAACGATTGCAACTACCTGAAAACTTTTACAATATTTATTACCTAATATCAAAGGATAAAGCAGAAGTAAAAAGGGACATAGAGAAAATCGGCAATGTAGATGCTGAATCTTCCAATTAAACGTGCATACACTTCATTTATTTACTATAGGTCCTATAAGCGTGACGTCATGCCGCCATGTATGGCCGTATGCGCAGTCACTTTTTGACCGCCGACAGAATTTACTTGAATTTCCTGTTGACAGTAGTGACAAATGACGTACAAATGCATTAGAAATGACACAAGATGCGTATCATACGGGGCCAAGCGCAATAAACCCCCACCAGTGCCTTCAAGGACCTACTACTGAAGTGACAGGTCGCCAAGATTTCAGTTTATTGGCTAAACAAGCAAATTTTTCAAGAGATTGACCTACAAGGGTCTTGGTGAAGGGGATTATGGAGAGATTTGTCAGGTATTGGTTAGAAAAAAACGGCAGATTCAACACTTTTACAGTTCAAGAAATGTGACAGCTCAGTTAACAGTAAATGAATGAGATGTAGTGACGTAACTTTGTCGATTTATTTAAAATGCTTGTTTTTAAAAATCTAGCTGGCTTTTTTCCTTTGCAGGGTGTATTAAGTACAGGAACGAGAAATATATTTATTTCTTACTTAGCAATTTGCATGAAAGTCCATGTCGTTGATTTGTTCATAATATCATTGTTTTAAAAGAATCTTTGACACATGTCAAAGGAAAATAAAAAAGTTTCATAGCACACATCATCATTAGGAAGTTAAAATTCAAACATCAAGTGTTAAATGCGACGACTTTTCGCTCTGAAGAACAAAAACAGGACTTGAAATTTGTTTGCAACAACGTTTTTTGCTCAACAAAATTTAAGGACAGTTTTCAGATCTGAAAACAAGCTGAAAAACCTTTTAGGCAACTCGAAAGATAAAGTAGGGAATAGCGAAAAATCTGGCATATACGAAATAAATTGTCAAAATTGAGATCTAAAGTATGTAGACCAAACACGAAGGTCTCCACCAGATTTAAGGAGCACTTGGCCCACCTTAAATATAGCAGAACTGAGAAATCCAGTGTTGCCCTACAAGCTTTACACAATGACCAAAGAATAAGTCACAATATTAAGTTAGTTTGTAGCGTTAACAAGGTGCAGATGCTAGATGCGATGGAAAGTATCGTCATTTATAGGCTTATGAACGCCGATACAGGCCCGATCGCATATTCATCTCTGTTTACGCTACTTTAGGGAGGACTCGTTATATTTTATACGTGTTCATCCACGCGTGACCATTTCTCGACCTGTGATTGGTCTAACTTTCACAGCCGAGAGGTGGAGCTACGCGGGTGGGCCGATAAATATTTCAGTTTTCGGAACGTAGGGTTGTATAGCTTCGGCTTTGATAATGAGCACGTTGTGTTCGAAACGCGTCAGCAGTGAAAATCAAGTGTTTCGATGAATTGGGCTGTTTCTAGTGATAGTGCACCGAGGATGAGTTTATTTTGGATCGCTTGATATACCATTGTCAATAAAGAAAGAGTTTTCATTGGTCAATAAGAGTGGTCTGTAATTAACCTGTAAAAACCTTCACCACAAACTTCAATGAGGATCACTTGCATTATCAACCACTTTTTAAGCCTATTTTGCCGACTACCTACTAATTGAACCGTTCTACATTAACAAATCATAAAAAATACTTACTTTGGAATTCAGTAATTATTGCAGTTGGTCGGTGCGCTTTTAAAGGCTTTCAATAAAACCTAAAACGGTTTTACAGACGAAACTAAAGCGATTAATTATCATTGATCACAGAGGAGCGGAAAATAAACGATTTGTCTTTAACATAAGTAGGTAGGATAATATCACAATCATAAGTGTAAAAAACAAACAAACAATGACTGCGTTATTTACTCAGTGGGCAAGCTCTCCTTTTCGTACTTTTCCAGCATTGCCCTCACGAGGATACATTTGGTCATGTGGCAGTTGCAATATTCCGGATGTTCCACTTCCTCTGGGTCCAACATTGTAAACTCAATGTTGAACCTCCTATTGCTTTCAGATGTCCTCGCCAAAGATAACTGGTAGGCGATGGGGGCACTTTTTTCGATTTCGAACTCGGTTGGAAGAACTATGACAGTTTGTTTCCAGTGAGTTTCTGGATCGTCTGGAGCGGTGGACAGCGTCACAGGTTCTGTACCAACGGACGGGAAGGTGCACGTAAACCAAAGGCAGGTTCCTTGGTACGTTCCCGGTTTATTGGCAATTGCCACATGCTCAACCTTGATGGCGCTGACGTCCTCGAAGGTTACTTCCCGCAAATCCATCCAGGCGACCACTTCTGGATCGGTGAGGATGTGATCCGAAGCCACGGCGACTGTGATCGGTTTGCGGGAAGCCTCTGCGCGAAGTTTCTCGCTGAAGCTGTTCATTGAAACGCCGTCGAGGTCGTTCCAGTGGTCAAACATTGAAGGGACGCTGTAACGAGTTTTCGTCAAATTGACGTTTTTCCTACTTTTGGTCGGGGAGGCAGCGACAGAAAGATTCGGCTGATTTCATTAACATTCTTTTCCACAATATTCGTTAATTTACGTGTCATAAATACAGAAATTGGCAGTCTGCCAGGGTACCTGCGGGACAGGGCCCCCGCAATGGGGCTTTCAAGTATGGTAAAAAAGAGTGAAATCGTTAACGCCGAAATCCTTTATGTGAATTACAGACATCTCGAAGTGTCCAAAACATTTCCTAGACATTTGATTAATAAAATTGTCAAGCTACTCCCATCTTCAAATTATCTACTGTAGGAGGTACAGAATAGACAGATTGTTGCTTTAACGACACTATTATACTGTTTTACACCTGCTACGGGTAGATAATTTAAATATGACAGTAAGTTTGACAATTTTATTAATCAAATTTCTAGGAAATGTGGTTGGCAGACACATTTTATCCCGCAGACGAACTGGCAGACCGGTTTTTTTGGATACTTCGAGGTGTCCGTAATTCATATAAAAAATGGTAGCGTTAATGATTTCCATCAATGAGACTAGTTTTTTTGGCATACTTGAGCCGCCCCCGTGGAACGTTGAATAATAGGAAAAATGACTTTAGAAAGTTAATGAAATGAGTCAAGAAAATCTGTCGCTGCCTCCCGGACTATTTAAGAAGAGTACCTGCAAGGCGCCGAGTAAAGAGTTGCGGATTCTGGAAAGATGAGGCCGTCAGTTTTTAGAAATTTGTCCCTGGCGAAGATGATTGAATCGAGCATTCCCTCGTGAAGGAGGTAGAAGCCCATCCATTCCGACACAATTACGTCTACTTTTTCGGGTAGAATCGCATCTTCTATTTTTGCATTAATAACCTAAGATAAGGACTTTAATCTTAATTGCCATACAATTACGTGCGACACATTAGAAATATTCAGGATTTTCATTGAATTCACAAGATTATTTTATTCATTAAGTATTGAACCAATCCAAAGGAGCATTTAGCATACCAGTAATCCTGATTACAGTGATAAGACTACAACGTCAACTTGACACTACTTACTCAATACTTTAATTTATAAAATAATCTGCAAAATACGATTCGTAGTCTCTTGGTTGCCTTGTTGAGTCCTCATGGATGCATTACTTGTCAAATGGTAGATTCTTTTCGGCCTAAAAAAATCTACCATTTTGACTCGTAGTTGACAGCCATTCGGACGTCAAAACCCGCGGCAATCAAGAGACTACTCGTCGTATTACTATTGATTAAAATTCCTTTAGGCCACACGTAGAGGGTGTCC
This sequence comes from Pycnomerus fuliginosus, assembly GCA_963924575.1. NCBI lineage: Eukaryota > Metazoa > Arthropoda > Insecta > Coleoptera > Zopheridae > Pycnomerus > Pycnomerus fuliginosus. The sequence continues at coordinate 13,881,199 of OZ004617.1, read as the reverse complement.
CTTTTAAAGTGTCAGTTAGCGATATTTAGAGAATTATTTAGGGCAGCTCAACGAAAATTGCCCATCGAATGAAAATATTTTCAGCTCTGACTGGCTCTGACGCATTTCCGGTTATACCGGAAGTGGCCGCCATCTTTGTTATTTTAAATGGGAAGCCTATGTTTTGACTCTATAATCTGTCCGGGATCCACACGACCGAGATTCACCCTATTTCCATGGCGAATCATTGTTGTCAACAATGATTCGCCATGGAAATAGGGTGAATCTCGGTCGTGTGGATCCCGGACAGACCACAGATCCGGATTGACTTCTCAGTTATGAGTTTTTTGCACCCCCACGTTGCCAACCTAACTGTCATAGTTATTGACGTATGTCAAAATTTGTGTAAAAAAATTGATTTTTAACCGGCAATAGAAAAATTGGTATCTTCCAGATGGTTGACGATTAAGGAACCAAACTCGGAGGGTTGAAAGTACAAGATTTGAGCTTTCTTTTGATGTCTCACTTGATCATGTTGACTTAACACTATGGCGGAAAATAATTTTAAAAAGTGGCGTAACAAAATCGTCCACAACTCAATTTTTTCAAATGCGAGTACCATAATATTATGTATCCAAAAGATGCAAAATTAAATTCTCTTTAGGCTAATATTAGCATTCCCTATACCTAATTTTAATATTTTTGAAATAAATGTATTTGTGTAAATTAAAAAAATTGATCCTAGCAAGCTTTAAAACAAATTTTTGAAGGTGTTGAATAAACTATTACTAATTTTTGATCCAAAGCTTGCTGTGATCAATTTTTTTATTCGTACAAAAACATTCAAAAAAAAGGCAGCAGAGAAGCGGCTGGAACCTCCCCAACGCGTGGGTCTTTGATTTCCGTGACTTGTGTTTAAGATTTTAAAGTTAATATGCCTAAATGGCACTTCCCGTTAACCAATTGCTCCCAAAAGCCTTTCAGCTCTTCAACGGGTCACCTGACCTCCATGTACCAAATTTCAGACAAATCCTTCCAGTAGTTTGGGCTATAACGTGGTTTCAGTGTTATTTCAAAATTTCGATTTTTCTACCCAAAGGGTAATAAATGCGAATAAATTTTATCTCATTTAAAACCAGAATTCGAAGACCCTTCTGATGGTGGCAATAAATCTTTCAAAAATTTGTTTTGGATGGGTAAATGAGAGAATACTTTAAATTTGGAAATTGGTGTGCCAAAACGGCACTTTCCGTAGGTCGATTGAATCCAACATTTGTTCAGCTCTTCGACGTGTAATACAATCCCCATGTGCAAAATTTTAGCCAAATCGGTTCAGGGGCTTGGGCTGTACCGCGATTTTAAAGTCCGATAAAAATCTCGATATTTTTAGTTTTTGGTCAAAAGGGCACTCACAGTGAATACATCTTTGGAAGCAGAATCTGAAGGCCTTTCTTATTGTGACGTGAAAAATGGGGGTTTACATTTAAAATTTAAAAGTTGATGTGCCAAAACGGCATTTCTGGTTGCACGATTGGCTCCAAAAGCTTTTCAGATCTAAGTTGGGTTATCACATGCACACGTACCAAATTTCAGCCAAATCGGTCGAGTAGTTTGGGCTGTGGCCTGTTTACGAACGAACGAACGTACGTACGTACATACATACAGACACATTTTAAAAACTACTTTTTTGGGTTCCTGAGACCTCAAAACGTACAGATCCGGTCTTATCTCGAATTCGAAAATTTTAGTGATTGCAGTAACCTCCCTTTTTTTTTAAATGGTGAAGTGGAGTGGGGAGGTTAATACTGAAAATAGGTATAGGGAATGCTAATATGTACTAGCCTACAAGGAATTTAATTCTGCATCTTTTGGATACATAAAATTATGGTATTCGCATTTTAAAAAAATGCAGCAGAGAAGCGGCTGGAACCTCCCCATTGCGTGGATCTTTGTATTCTGTGTAGATAGTAGTCAATTCGACAGAATTTTTTTTATGCTTATTGTCTGTGACTAATTTCGCAATTTTCTGACAAATACCGACATCACCTCGGACATCACCCATCACATTTGACAATATGTTCCTTTTAAGGTTAACAGTTTGCCACCCTTTTGACAATAACTGATACTTTATGTCATCCACTGTCAGCCTGCTCCCTTTTAATGAAAAATATTTTTTTCACTATTTTTCACTGGAATGGCCTCGGGAATGGCAGAAACTGTGAATACATTTTTAGAACGAGAATTTGATCGTCTTTCTAATGGCGACATAAAAAGGGAGACCTTTGTATTTAAAATTTAAAGTTGATATGCCTAAATGGCACTTCCCGTGGACCAATTGCTTCCAAAAGCCTTTCAGGTCTTCAACGGGCCACCCAATCTCCATGTACCAAATTTCAGCCAAATCGATTCGCTAATTTGGGCTATAATGTATTTTTAGTGTTATTATGAAATTTCGATTTTTTGACCCAAAGAGCACTAAATGCGAACGAATTTTGTCTTACTTAAAACCAGAATTTGAAGACCTTTCTGATGGTGACAATAGATCTTTCAAAAACTTGTTTTGGATGGTTAAATGAGTGAATAATTTTAAAGTTACAAATTGGTGTGCCAAAACGGCAGTTTCCGTGGGCCGATTTAATCCAAAATTTGTTCAGCTCTTCGACGTGCAATACAATCCCCGTGAGCAAAATTTCAGCCAAATCGGTTCAGGGGCTTGGGCTGTACCGCGATTTTAAAGTCGGATAAAAATCATTTTTTTTTAATTTTTGATCAAAAGGGCACTAAGAATGAATACATTCTTAGAAGCAGAATTTGAAGGCCTTTTCTATCGTGAGGTGAAAAATGGGGGTTTGCATTTAAAATTTAAAAGTTGATGTGCCAAAATGGCATTTCTAGTTGCACGATTGGCTCCAAAAGCTTTTCAGATCTATAAGTTGGGTTATCACATGCACACGTACCAAATTTCAGCTAAATCTGTCGAGTAGTTTGGGCTGTGGCGTGTTTACGAACGTACGTACGTACGAACGTACATACATACAGACACATTTTAAAAACCACTTTTTTGGGCTCCTGAGACCTCAAAACGTATAGATCCGGTCTTATCTCGAATTCGAAAATTTTAGTGATTGCAATAACCTCCCTTTTTTTTAAATGGCGAAGTGGAGTGGGGAGGTTAAAATTGAGTTGTGGACAATTTCGTTAAGCAATTTTTAATAATTAATTTCCGCCATATTGTTATGTCTACAAGGACGAGTGATTAATGGTGAAAAATTTAAAACGTATTAACTTTGTAGTTTTAAGAATTTAAAGAAGAAATGTCGCGCGTAATGTTAGGTACAGTTGCAATAAAATATATTATACAATTTTTTTTGCAAAAAGTAGAAAATTTGTTTTAATAAAAAACTTATTTGAACATAATCCTAAATTCTGAACAGATAAGATAACACATTGACATAGGTAACATTATTCATTAATTCATTATTATTTATTTACTTAAATATTAGTCTCATGTCAACCAAATATTAACTGGACTGATAATTAATAAATAATATAAAATAATAATGAAGCAATTAATTATCTGCATTTTTCTGAATCATAAAAATGGTGCGAGTAAAATTTTTTGTTTCTTTATCGTCAAAGATGTTTCGGTTGTCTTTATTAAGTTCATCATAATCAGACGTGTCGTCATCTTCTTCTAGGAATTGTTTATCGTTGGGCTCCCCAATCACTTTTGTCTAATTTTTTGGTGCCTCTGGTGAAAAATAAAATCTGACATCATCATTCTAGCGAGAAATTGAAGTTTTGCCGCCAAACCATTTTAACCGGCAAATTTACCACCAGTTAATCGGGTGATCCCGGACAGACCTTAGCACCCAAATCTAATGTGCTCTATTATTGTTTACATCGAGACCTAAACAACTATTGCCAGCAAGAATCCCATTAACTGCCAAGCGAACATTTTAACTTTTTCTGAAAATATTAATGCATTTGTTTTCTGAAAATGTTAACAAGCCGGGCAGGGCATCCGAAATAGAAAAAAATATATTAAAAAAAGTGTTCTATAAGGTTATCATCCTCGTGCGATAATAATTGGCCTTATACATATACTAATCTACGTGCAAAAAGTGGGAATCCTATTGCACTAGTGTAAATAGTGTAATAAAAACCGAATGGCGGGACAGAAAACAAAAGTCAAACAATGACCAACCCTACTCACTTCTATAACGTTATCGAACTTATTCTCTTTGGCTATTTCTTCTGCAATCTTGTAGACATTGCTAGGTTCCACTGCGTAAACTTTACCAGCGCCAGCCTGGGCGCAGAAAATGGACAGAATTCCAGTTCCAGCCCCTACATCCAGAACAATCTTGCCCTTGATCTCATTAACGTTATCAAAAATCGCCTGTCTGTATGCCTTATTCCTTGGACCGTCACTTAGCATTAGCTGATGAACCTAAAACAATGAAACGATTATTATGTTAACTATTTTGTATAGATAGACAAAGAAGAAAATTGGATATTTTACACAAACCCAACAGGAAAACATATATTCCGGGACTCTGATGGTTGCTGGACTCGGCTGCGCCTCGTCCATCAATCTTCCATCATCGTCCCGAAATATAATATTTTTCCTACTAGTTACACATCAGTCGGGTTCAGCAAAAAAATTTCCAGTAAAGTTCAAAATTTCGTGACTCTAACGTGAGCCGTTCTTCAGAAATTTAAGAAAATCCATTTTTTGTTACTCCCTTTGAGGGGTGGCCTTCAGCGCCCTAGCTCAGGCATTTTTTGAAATACGTCTATTAAAACGTTCCTTCATATTTTTGATCGTAGAATACGCCCTTAAGAAATTATCCTCTAATTTTGTATACAAACATTTTAAGGTAAAAATAAATAAAAGGTTTGCATTGATGGCAATTACACTGCAAAAAACGGCTTAAATAAACCATAAACAACTAGATTTTTATAAGTGCCCTCGATTTTCTCGAAGGATCTTACATCAGTTTTAATTACTTTCAATTCTTTATCTCAATAAATGAGATGTCCTGCTATCAATGCTAAAAATGGCGATAACAATGTATCCGATAACACGAAATTATAAAATTGGGGGTGTGTGTCATAAAAGCATTAGTGTTCTAAGTACTCACAAACAATGGTGAAGGCACATAAATTTGTGCTGGCCAGAATCTTCAAAGGAGAGATCAAAAAGAGTGATTTCAAATTGGTAAAAGAGGAATTGAAACCCATTGAAGATGACGGTGCATTTTTCACGTGAATGTTTTCATTAATTATAAGATTTGTTTATTTTTAGAATTCCTTGTTGAAAGCCTCTTTCTTAGCGTGGATCCTTATCAAAGGGCATATGCAGATACTTTCGAAATTGGTCAACTCATGATAGGATACCAAGTTGCAACGTGAGAAGCGTGAAACACAACTTATGCAAATTTATAATTTCAGGATAATTGAGTCAAAAAATAGTTTATACCCTGTTGGTCAGATAGTTGCAGGAGATTTGGGGTGGAGTACCCACACGATCATTACAAAAGACGACAAACGCCACTTCTACACCCTTCCGGATATTGGAGATCTGTCACCATCTTTAGGAGTAGGTATTTTGGGCATGCCTGGGTAAATACTACAATTTAGAAAACAAGAAATAAGCTAAGAGCTCATTTTTCAGATGTACAGCTTACTTTGGGTTTTGGGATTTGTGCGAACCCAAAAAAGGAGAAATTGTGGTCGTTTCCGGAGCCGGTGGAGCCGTTGGCAACCACGTTGGTCAATTGGCAAAGTTGGCAGGATGCACAGTAATAGGGATTACCGGTTCAGACACCAAAGCTCAGTGGCTTAAAACGATCGGTTTTGATCACGTTATCAATTACAAAACTTCATCGAATATAGCTGAAGATCTTCGTGCAGCTGCACCCGAAGGCGTCGATATTTATTTCGACAATGTCGGGGGTGAAACGAGCAGCATTGTCATTTTACAAATGAAAGATTTTGGGCGAGTTTCCGTTTGCGGTTCTATCGTCTGCTACAACGAATCAACGCTTCCGAAAGGTAAATCACTGCAGTAAAATCAATTTAAAAGAACACAAAATTTGTAGCTACTATACTTCAGCCTGCTATTGTCACTAAACAATTGACAGTCACGGGATTTATAATTTGGGACTATAAAGATCGTTGGCCTGAAGCAATCGCACAGAATTTGGAGTGGATTCAAACAGGGAAACTCAAAGTCAGGGAAACCGTAACTGATGGTTTTGGAAAAGCACCGCAGGCACTGGCTGGAGTGCTAAAAGGTGACAATATAGGAAAAGCCGTGGTTAGGGCGAAGGTTCCGTCGGTTCCATGGTGGAAATGCAACTAATAAAAATAATGTACAAATAAAACTTTTGATATTTGAGTGAGCAACTACCTCATTTGTTGATAAAACGCGATCAAAACAGCTTTGTCACCTAAAATCAATAAATTAATACCGTTTTATGGAGGTATTAAGACCCAAACAAACGAAAATTATTTCAATTATCTAATATTATTGTTAGGCGTTACCTACTCCAAACACTTTTTTACGCTAAACAAAATTTTGAAAAGAACTTTTAATTTCTATGACCGTTTGCACTGTAATTTTAAGGAGTTCCTAACAGTTAACTGATCTTTGAAGTTTTAGTCCTTAGAAACTACTGCGTCAACAGATGCATCTACGGAAACTTCACTTATCTCTGAGAAATCACTTAAAATTACGGTGCAAACGGCCTTTAGTGACAAGCTTATTTCATTTTATCACTTATGTGTCCCAACGTGATGGTAAAAATAAAATGCTCTGATTTTAAATTATAACCCAGGAAGCGTGACAAATGGTAGTGTATGTTCCGCTTACCTACGTAGGAATAATGGGTAAAAGAAAATTATAAAGACCTGTTTACAAGAGAAAACCTTATAAAGCAAACAATCAATCTTTTCATTCACAGGATCAGAGACGGGTTTAAACAATTTTCGCAAAAATTAATTAACTGGGGGGGGGTCTTATCAAAAAATCATAATTATTAAGTACCTACTTGTACCTCTTGAACAGTTTCCTAACGTGAAAAGATAAAAGTAGCTGCAATATTGAATTGATTCATAATGCGTGGTCCAAATTACACTTTCGACGTCGATATTAATGCGTCGATCACGTGACACGTCCTTCTACTGTTCCCTCAATTCAACTCTACATATTAAAAAACCTTTCATGTCGTCAAACTTAGGGCCCTTTTGGCAAAAAATCGTAAAATTTTGAAAAATCCCAGAAAACGTTTTAAGATTGGTGGAGTAAAATTTAAGTATATCAAATAGGAAAATTTACTTAATTTTGGTGGCAATTGTCCAACAAGTGCCTTTTTGGCATGTCATCTATGAAATTTGAATGATGACCACCATTTGTTTTATCAGCACATGGGTCTTCAAATTATGTTTCCAATAATGCAATTGGCAAAAAATAATAAAAATTTTGAAAAAACTCCCGAAACACGTAGAGATTGTGGATTGACAATAGGTGATAGGGATGGGATCATTCGACCAAGTGAGGTTCTAGCCTCTTCCGTAGCTGTCCATTTTTTTTTCGCCTCTTTCCTGAACGTATTTCTTTCATTCTCTGATAACTTATGAGTTTCGATTTTATGTTTAGTATAATACCAACCACTTTCTATCAATATTTTTTGCGGGGTTATGACCACTGAACTGACAATTGTTATGTTCATATGTTCACACTTTCGTCACAAGAAATTCAGTACCTACTACTACCTACTAAAATTTAGCATAGTGTCAAACGGGTCTTAGAGAAAAATATTCCGCCGGCTTTAGGACACAGCGCATCCGCCAAATTTAATCTATCCCTCCTAGTTTAAATTGGTAACTATTATTAGTATATTATTACACGAGTACATTATGAAGGCCATTATTCACGCGGTTGAGTTAAGAATCCGAGCGTAGCGAGGGTTGTCAACAACCAAGTGAATAATGGCCCATAATGTGCGAGTTGAATACGACATTTTATCCACGATTATTGAAATATATCTGTCCAAAATTATTGAAAATCTTAAAAAAATTTTATCACTTTATATTTATTGTAAACACAAACCAACAAAAACAAAATGTTGACAAATAATAGGAACAGCTTGATGATTTATCTACTTTGGCACACTTTCGCTTGATTTTCAAACGTCATGATGTTCATTGGATAGGCAGCAAACATTACAGGTGTTGTGAAATAATGTGACAGAAGCGTGACTTATGACCATAAGTCACGCTGCATTTTATGAACAGGATTATGTATCCATAGTTACGTACATATCAGTTGCATTATTTAATAATCGTGGATAAAATAAATTATAGGATACAGATAATGGCAAAACTTCTAGGAATTTATACTTTCAGCATCGACGTATAAAGCGCTGCCTATACTTTTATTTAATTCTTATTTGAAATAATTGTAAGAAGATAAAAATAGACCGAGTTTGATCAAACATTTACCATTGCAACCTTGACAGAGCAGACGCACACTTGTTATTAACTCAAAATGGTCGCAATAAGAAAAGGAAAAAAAATCGTGTTGGCCAAACGCTTCGAAGGTCTACCTAAAGCATCGGATTTTCAAATCATCGAAGAAGAATTACCGCCACTTAATGATGGAGGTATGTAACGCCAACAACAAACATAACCTTCAAAACTGTTCTCTCTGTTTTAGAATTTTTATCAGAAGCCGTTTATTTGAGTGTCGACCCTTATATGAGGGCTTATGCTCACAATATTCCTCTAGGCTCGGCCATGGTCGGTACCCAAGTAGCAAAGTAAAATCATTATCCTTTTTAAATGTTCTTAATGATTTAAAAAATTTAGAATAGTGGAGAGCAGAAACGATAAATTTCCTGTGGGAAAATATGTGGTGGGGAAATTTGATTGGAGAAGTCATACAATTTCTGCGGGGGAACAGTCGAGGATAGTGGGCACTGGGAATGCACCCGCTCCCTACGTTCTGCCCGATTTTGGGAATTTCCCACTATCCTACGCTATTGGAGTTTTGGGAATGCCCGGGTAAATTCCCACATTCAAACCCAAAAATTCTACTGTTTTTTTTAGCTCCACGGCATATTTTGGGTTCTTAGATATTTGCAGACCTCAAGCAGGCGAAGTTGTAGCAATTTCGGGGGCTGCGGGGGCCGTCGGGATGATTGTTGGTCAAATCGCCAAAATTAAAGGGTGCAAAGTAATAGGAATCACTGGCGCGGACGAAAAAGGAAATTATTTGATCAAAGAATTGGGCTTTGACGGTTTTGTGAATTATAAAAAGGGCGACCTCGATAAGCAAATCGACGAAGTCGTTCCTGAAGGAATCGACTGCTACTTTGACAATGTAACCGCAAGAATTTATTGCATTTAAAAACCATAAAAAATTTAGGTTGCAGGGGAAATCAGTTCGATAGTAATGAGACACATGCGCAACTTCGGACGAATTTCTATTTGCGGATCTATTTCTTCCTACAACGACGACCCAAACAACCGCCCTAAAGGTACAATCCATTTTTAAAGATTGTTCGTTTGAGTAAAATTTTCAGTAACCCCTGTGCAAGAGTATATCTTAATGCATCAACTGGTAATGGAAGGGTTCCAAAATTATCTCTTCGCGGACCGTTTCGAAGAATGTTTCCAGCAAAACTTCAAATGGTTGCAGGAAGGCAAACTGAAATATAGTGAAACCGTTACGGAAGGGTTCGAGAATATGCCAAAAGCTTTCATCGAAATGCTGCAAGGGAAAAATTTGGGAAAAGCCATTGTTAAAGTTTAAAATAAAGATTTGTGGTTTAAGAGTTGTTGTTAATCTGATTAGATAAAGAAATGCTGCATCATTCTCGTTTCCACTTATGTAAATATAGGTTGTTGACCTTGACAAGATAAACATATGTTTTACTTCGATTTCAGTTCTGAAATCAAAACAAAATGGTGAAGGCGAGGAAATTTATTTTCCAAAAACAATTTGATGGTTTTCCTAAAGAAACTGACTTGAAACTTGTGGAAGAAGAGCTACCGCCACTTAAAGATGGAGGTAATTTAAGGTTTACATTTTCAACATTATATCATTCGAGATTTACAGAATTTTTAGCAGAAGCTGTCTATTTAAGTGTGGACCCTTATATGAGAGCATACGCCCCGAGACTGCAGCTAGGAACAACTTTTATTGGGAGACAAGTTGCAAAGTGAATTATAAAACTGTTTCAAAAATGAAAAAATAATTCGTTTCCAGGATAACTGAAAGCAAAAATTCAAACTTTCCAAAAGGGAAATACGTGGTAGGGAATTTTGGATGGCGTACTCACACCATTTCCGACGGTAAAACACCGACTGCGCCAAGTAGCGACATCTTCCTAGCCCCGGATCCCAAAGGATTGCCCTTAAGTTTATTTCTTGGAGTCTTGGGACGAACTGGGTAAGTTTTTGCTAAACTATTCTATGCTATCTAATCCTCGGTTAAAACTATAGAAACACGGCATATTTTGGATTTCTGGAAATTTGCAAGCCCAAACCTGGAGAGACCGTGGTGGTCACAGGGGCTGCTGGTGCCGTTGGAAGTCAAGTCGGTCAAATTGCAAAAATAATCGGCTGCAATGTTATTGGGGTGGCAGGATCGGAAGACAAAGGCCGTTGGTTAGTTGACGAGCTTAAATTTGACCACTTTCTGAACTACCATGACAAAGACTTTGGAAAGAAACTTGAACAAATAACTCCAAAAGGGGTTGACAGCTACTTCGATAACGTAAGTTCTTAAAATTTTTCACTAAATACTAGTATTATTGTCACAGGTGGGTGGTGAAATTGCCAGTATAATTATCAGACGGATGAATTTGTTTGGAAGAATTTCTGCTTGCGGCTCAATTTCTGGTTACAACGCCACTTCTGCACCAACTGGTAATTTTAAACTTCTTTAAAAATCATATCCAGTTATTTTAGCGACCACACTTCAGCCGTCCATTGTACGCAACCAACTGAAAATGGAAGGGTTTATTGTCAGTCGATGGGACGACAGATTTATGGATGGCATATTGCAAAACCAAAAATGGGTTAAGGAAGGAAAATTGAAATACAGAGAAACCGTAACCGAGGGATTTGAAAATATGTCCAAGGCATTCGTTGATATGTTAAATGGAAAAAACTTTGGAAAGGCCGTGGTTAAGGTCTAAATAAAGAAACTGATTTGTCTGTAGCACAGTTATTTAGAGTCAAGGGGCCTAATGAATTAAGTTTAAGGTTTAAGCAACTGCTTTTGCTTAATTAAAGGTACGATCGAATTATGATTCGTATCTTGTCTCCAGATTTAACATCAAAAAGTTTTTAAGCGTGATTTCGGTTAATTTGCTGTGGTGTCTTTAATCAGAAGACTTGCATTTTTTTTTAAATGCAGCAGAGAAGCGGCTGGAATCTCCCCATCGCGTGAATCTTCGATTTCTGTGTAGATAGTAGACAATTTGACAAATCGAATCGCCAAAAACATCAAATCTTTACGTTTCAGGGTCCTGGGAATCCGAAAAAATGGTTTTTGAAAAATGTCTGGCTGTGATCACGCTACAGCTCAAACTACTGAACGTATTGAGATAAAATTTGGCACACATATTCAGTGGGAGATTTGAGATTTGCAGGTGCATCGGTTCACGGCAAGTGCCTTTTTGGCACATCAACTTTAAAAATTTAAATGCAACCCCCATTTTTTCCATTTCCACATGAATGCTCTTCGAATTCTGCTTCTAAAAATGTATTCACACTTGTGCCCTCTTGGCCAAAAAATGGTGTTTTTGGCGCGCATTTTGAGAATGCTACTTTCTCATTTTTTTTTGAGCTCCACGGACACGATATTGGAACTTAAGGTATCTGGGAGTTTGTGTCTGGGAGGTTTAAATATATCGCGAACTTCAATTTAACATCAAAAACAAAATTGATGCAAGATGCCTATTGGTATTAACGGAATTAATTTGGAACTGTGTCAGAATTAATGGAATTGAAGGAATCAAACTGGCATTAATGCAATTGAACTGGAATTAAGAGAATTTAAGTGAAATTGTAGGAATTACTTTGGAATCAATTGCTCTTTGGAATTTTTGTGGAGTGAAAATTCGAGGAGACAATGTGGCTATTGTCAAAGTTGAAAATATAAAGTGGCTAAAGAGTTTTCATTAATCTGATTAGATAGAGAAATGCTGCATCATTCTCGTTTCCACTCATGTAAATAAATACAGTCTGTTGACCTTGGTAAGATAAACAGAAGTTTTGCTTTGATTTCAGTCCAAAAATCTAAACAAAATGGTTAAGGCGAAAAAATTCATTTTCCAAAAACAATTTGATGGTTTTCCTAAAGAAACTGACTTGAAACTGGTGGAAGAAGAACTACCGCCAATCAAAGATGGGGGTAAGTTAGTTTTACGTTTTGAACATTACTTTATGCGGGATTTACAGAATTTTTAGCTGAAGCTGTCTATTTAAGTTTGGACCCCTATATGAGAATACTCGCCCCGAGACTGCAGTTAGGAACAACTTTTATTGGTAGACAAGTTGCAAAGTAAATGATAAATTATATTTATAAAATTAAAAAAATATGTTTTCAGGATCATTGAAAGCAAAAATTCTAACTTTCCAGAAGGAAGATACGTGGTCGGGAATTTTGGATGGCGGACTCACACCATTTCCGACGGTAAGCTTCCGACTGTGCCAAGTAGCGACATCTTCCTAGCCCCGGATGCTAAAGGATTGCCCTTAAGTTTATTTCTTGGAGTCTTGGGACGAACTGGGTAAGTTTTTGCTAAGCTATTCTATGCTATCTAATCCTCGGTTAAAACTATAGAAACACGGCATACTTTGGATTTCTGGAAATTTGCAAACCCAAACCTGGAGAGACCGTGGTAGTCACAAGTGCTGCTGGTGCCGTTGGAAGTCAAGTCGGTCAAATTGCCAAAATAATCGGCTGCAATGTTATTGGGGTGACAGGATCGGAAGACAAAGGTCGTAGGTTGGTTGAACAGCTTCAATTTGACCATTTTCTCAACTACAATGACAAAGAGTTTGAAAGGAAGCTTGAACAAATAACTCCAAAAGGTGTTGACATCTATTTCGACAACGTAAGTTCGTAACTGAAAAATCTTTACTATATTGTATTCAAAGTTATCCTACACGCAGGTAAGCCATGAAACTTTTTTCCTGTAGTGGCAGTACTAATTTGTCAAACTGACGGAAGAAAATTTTCTAAATCTTTTATGTCAATGCTGTCAGTTGTATACATTTCGCTGTGCTAGAAGATCTATGTTGTTTCAGTTACTTTAATAAAATCCAATTGGAGTGAGTCCGCCTTTGATTTGCGTCGATAGATGATAGGGACCTTTTGCAGCAACTGTCAATTTATCACCAGATTTCTAAGGCGTACCGGCGTGTAGAATAAGTTTGAATTCAAAATGCTAGTATTTATCGAATTATCATCACAGGTGGGTGGTGAAACCTCCAGTATAATTATCAGACGAATGAATTTGTTTGGAAGGATTTCCGTTTGCGGAGCAATTTCTGGTTACAACGCCACTACAGCACCAACTGGTAATTTGAAATACTTCTTTAAAAATCATGTCCGGTTATTTTAGCGACCACGGTTCAACCGTCAATGGTACGGAACCAGCTGAAAATGCAAGGATTTGTTATCGCTCGATGGGATGACAGATTTATGGACGGCATATTGCAAAACCAAGAATGGGTTAAGGAGGGAAAACTGAAGTACAGAGAAACCATAACGGAAGGGTTTGAAAATATGCCCAAGGCCTTTCTTGATATGTTAAATGGAAAAAACTTTGGAAAGGCCGTGGTTAAGGTCTAAAAAAAAACTTTTGGGGTTGAGGAGGTTAAAAATATTTATTGCCTGTAACATATTGAAATAAATTTTAACAAAGGGTGAACTTGCATTAAATTTCAAGTTTTCGTGTATAAAATACCTTAGAATCCAGTATCTCAAATCTGACAACATACTAATTTTTAGCTCTCTAACATCCTAACATAGACTCTTCCCCAAATGTATGCTTCTGCATTACGGTACGGTGCAGTAAAATCGACGAGTGCTGCTTGGACAGCTGACAATTGAGAGGATTTATAGGTCTGGATTCAACTTTAGTTAGTTTTGCATATACTAGAATCCAGGTCTATAAAACTGTAGAGAACATGAATAATTTTTTTTATTGTGCATGAAGAAATATGGCACCAAAATAGATAGGGTTTAATTCACGACCTCGCGCGATTTTGTTCACTGTTTTGGAGAAATTAATTAATAAAAACCATCCTAATCTGACGTCACTTCTCCAATTTTTTAAAAATGCTTGTTTTTTTAAATGTAGCGACTTTTTTGATAAATTCTTCACAATAGCAATAGAATAGGTGTATATTTCGTGAATTGTAATAAAATAAATAATAAAAGAGGTACCTGTGCCTAAATGTTTCAATGACGTATCGAGTGTGAATCATATACAGGCTGGGTAATTTTTCGATGGTCACCAATGGGATCCCCTAAACGGTTAAATTACAGAAAAGTTGCGTTATTTCTTGGCGATTAGAATCTAAAGAGAATTCCCCGATATTGTGATTCGTTCCTGAGTTATCACAAAAATCTGAAAATTAACAATTTATGGAAAAATTAATATCTAACGATTGATGTTATTTAAATAAAACTTGGAGCTAGGCCTTCTAGATTTTGAATAAAGGCATACAACTTTTCTTTTTCTTACGGGCGCCATATTGAATTTTATTTAATTTAACATGTGAAAGTCCGAGTCACACGACCGCAAGACGTATTTTGTTGCTGTAGAATTCATTTGTTTTCACATGTTATAAGAAATTGGTCTACTTTTTTGCAATTGTTTTTCATCTACATCTAAGTATAGGCCAATTTTACAAATTATTCCTATCAATTTTCTGACATCTGTCTGCGAAGCCATTTTTTTTGTGTATTTGATGGTGTGAAAATTCAATATGGCGGCCATAAAGGAATCAAAACTTGACTGTTGTTATTCAAAATCTAGAAGACCTAGAAAATTTCTGTCGATACCATTCAATTGACAGCTGTCAAAAATGTAAAAGTTCCAAGTTTCATTTAAATAACATCAATCGTTAGGAAGACATTCATTTTTCTTTAGATTTGCAACTTTCAGATTTTTTGTGATAACTCGGGCACGAATCACAATATTGGAGATTCTTAATCACCAGCAAATAGCGCACATTTTCTCCAACCTAAACCATTCTCCATCTATTATGGTTTCCGAGAGCATCGAAAAATTAACCACCCTGTATATGTATATGTCTATATTTTTAACAACATTTACAAACATTAGGAATGCGCATGACATCCAACAAGTAAATGAAAAGATATGACCGAAATAAATCTAAATAACCCGTCTCGGGGGCGAAAACTGCGGGGGCAAAATGTTCGGGGACAAGAAGTCCAGGGGGCGAAAGTTCCGCATCCCAAATTTTTTCTGGAGAGATGATGTCAAGGTGGGTAATGACTGAAACTTAACTGCCATCGAAAAGTAAAGGGATGACTACGGCCATGTTTTATTTGTAGAATGTATGAATATTAACGTAAAATTAATTTTGCCCATTTGCTTCAAATTCGTACATAATAGAAATATATTATTGGTAAACTTATTAGCTATTGACATAGCCACGAATGTTATGACTGTCTCGACAGGTACAGTCGAGAAAGTAAGTCATGCACTCGGGTCTTTAATAATAATAATAATAATTTTGAGCGTTACGCACAGAATTTGGGACACCACCATCGATTGTGGTGATTTCTACCTTATATTAGGACCGGCACCAGTTGGGGGTTGTGTTGGTAGGTCAAGGAACTTCGGATTGTGGGCAGATAAAGAGTTATCCGGCCAACAGATCAACAAAAAGTGCATTATTTAGTGTCTCGACTGTACTCGATTATAACACACTTTGTAAGGTCAATTGTAATTTGAGTTCAAAGAGCGGAGGCCGTCAAGCCTGTTATGATTCACAATCAATAGTTTTAGTATCTGCAAATAGGTAAACACATGGATATCTTTCTAAGAAAAAAATTTCACCGGCATAAAGTTAGTAGAGGAATGTTGGCTTGTATAATTTTAAGTCTAGTTTAGGCTGTAAAATGCTTTCTATTACAGATGACCGTCATGGTGCCTTGAAATTTAGTAAAAGTTTAAATTGAGGAAATGCCGTTTCAGGTCAGCTCCGCCTTCGGACATGGTGTTGGGGATCCTTGATCGTAATGACAAACTAGTTTCATAAACGATAGAATCAACTATTATTAAAGTGCGTGCGAGATTCTTTATTCAACTATTATTATTTAGTCACGAAAGTCGACAAACAGGTAATAATTACTGTTGGGATCCCAGAAAATCGGCAGTTAAGTGGCTTCTTTGATAAATATGCCGTGTCATTATTTGACGAAGTTGGGATGCTTGCTAGTCAGTCTGGCAGAGTAGTTCAAGCACGATGGTTAAGGCAAAGGCGTATGTTTTAAACAACCAGTTCAGTGGGTTTCCAAAACAATCCGATTTTAAGATTGTGGAAGAAGAACTACCGTCACTAAAAGATGGAGGTAATTATCCAGAACCATAAAAAACTACATAACAAACGGAAAAAATAATTAATGATCAAATACGAACTATACAAGCACCTAATCTAAAACAAATTGTCTCTTTTAATTGAAAGGACAGTCGGCTGTTATTGAAATTTGATCTATTTGAATTTTTTTTTTGACGTTTTTGCATCTTCAGCTTCTCGATTACTAACAACATATTTGTATTTTTTTATATTTTTCTTCGAAAATTTTAGAATTTTTGGCCGAAGCAGTTTACCTTAGCGTGGACCCCTACATGCGAGCCTACGCCCCCAGTGTCAAACTAGGATCGACTTTCATTGGAGGACAAGTGGCTAGAATAACTGAAAGCAGAAATGTTAAATTCCCTACAGGAAAATACGTTTTCGGGTATTTTGGTTGGAGAACTCATACCATTTCGGACGGAAAAGTTTATGGAGGTGCTCTCAGCGAAGAATCTAAGGTGTACCTTCTGCCTGACCCTCAAGGGCTGCCCTTGTCGCTCTTTTTAGGAACTTTGGGGATGACTGGGTAAATAATTAATTAATTTAAATGTTTAGTATTAACAATTTTGCAGGAATACGTCATATTTTGGGCTCTTGGAAATCTGTCAACCGAAAGCTGGAGAGACCGTGGTCGTCACTGGTGCTGCGGGTGCAGTGGGCAGTCACGTTGGCCAAATCGCCAAGATCAAGGGCTGCACTGTAATTGGAGTAGCAGGGTCGGAAGAAAAAGGTCGCTGGTTGGTCGATGAACTTAACTTTGACCATTTCATCAACTACAAGGACAAAAATTTTGAAAAGCAACTCGAGAAATTGACTCCGAAAGGAGTGGATTGCTATTTCGATAACGTAAGTTGCATTTTCAACTCAAAATTCCACTGACTGATATTAAATAGGTTGGGGGTGAAATTTCGAGTATTATTTTGAGAAGAATGAATTTGTTTGGGAGGATTTCCGTCTGCGGCGCTATCTCTGGATATAACGCCACGGAGCTACCTACTGGTAACAATATGATATGTATTTTTCTATTTTAAAATCGAACATTGTAGCAACAATAGTTCAACCAGCAGTTGTCACCAAACAGTTGAAAATGGAAGGGTTCGTTGTCACTAGATGGTTGGATCGTTGGTTGGAAGGAATTCAGCAAAACTTAAAATGGGTCAAGGAAGGAAAACTCAAGTACAGGGAAACCGTGACCGAAGGCTTTGAAAATATGTTTCAGGGGTTCGTCGATATGCTCAATGGCGTTAATGTTGGAAAAGCAGTGATTAAAGTGTAATCAATTATGTAAGTTTTTTTAAGAGTTAAAATAAAGAGAATTTGAATCTTTACGAAGATGGCCTTGATGTCTTTCAACATAGTGTTTTCCTAATTATTTCCTCCAATAATAAAACTATTAATCCCGAAAACAAGAAAGTAGAGACTTCTAGGCCAGATATACCGGGTGTCAACGAATCACTCCCATTTTTTCCTTATTTATTAAAATATTAGAATGTACGTTGGCGCACGTATACAGAATGTCTACTCTCCAATAAGATGTCCATAGGGATTTACGAGAGGAATTCGATTTTATTTTTTTTCTGATTCCCTAATTAATTTCATGGAAATTTTAGGCTATGGAGGTTTTAGATACCGATAGCCTCTAAAAGTGGAAAAATATTGAGCGAACAGTTCCCCGGGGTTAGTTCATAAAGGAAGGCAAAACGGTCCGTTATTTAAACTTCCCTCGATTTGCGCCGTAGTTTTGTGTTCCATAGCAACATATTCGCAGGAGAAAACGTGTTTTCGCACTATTCTGAGCTGAAAAGCACGATTCGGGCCTAAATAGCGTCAAAAACGCGTTTCATGTTAAATTTAACATAAGATGGAAAAACCCGGCCCTTAGAGAGATTTTGAGTGACTTCCGGTTTCAGCGGTAATCAGCTCTACATTGAAATTTTAAATGGAACACCCAGTACGTCTTAATATATTTTTTCAAACTTCCGACTTCATGTTTTCGAAAAACTTGATTTTCATTTCTTTATTTAGACCTCTCATGCTAATCACAATTTCCAAATTAGGGTTTCGAATTAAAAGAGATAGACAATATGGCGGCTAAATTTGACAGAATCCGGTGTGCAAAAACATTGCAAAAGTTTGCCATTGTCAAATTTTGCCTCCAAATGACGTCCCGAAATGAGTAAGACCTACAAGATTGGAAACCTTCATTACTTACTCATTTTTTTCGAATGGATCAAGGACCTGTGTATTAAAACGGAATCAAATTAGATGGTAATAATTGTTTAATTTTACAATGGCCTACGTTTTACGCCTAGGGGTTAATTCAGAAAGACAAGAACTTGACTTCTTATACATTGTTTTTTTAGAAAACCATATGAGCCACCTTTCGTTTATGTGAAAAAAAAGAGTAATTTGGAAAAAAACTACTTTGCATCCTTTTAAAAATAGCATTCTAGATGAAGAGTTAAAAGCCAAATTTTTTGTAAACTAGAACTCTGAAATTTGAAAAAAAAAATTCTGTCACTCAGAATTGAATACAGAAGTATCCCATTTAAAAATTCAACGGTAGCTCCATTTCCGCTGAAACAGGAAGTATTCAAAATCTTACTAAATGTCAAAAAATGCAGTTTATAGTGTAATATACAGGGTGAGTCTAGTTGGACAAATCAGTCGCCTAGCGTTTAAGATATTGAAATTGAAAACTCAATTTTTGGATATGTTGTAGCTGATATGGTCCCCTACACATGGGACCCATAAAGAAAGCTCCAGTTTTATTCAAACCGAAATTATTAAATAAAAACGAAGGCTTAAAAATTTTTTTTTCGATATTGTTGAATTTTTTAAGGTTATTTAGTTAGAGAATCATTTTCTCTTTATGGAAACATAATTTTTTGTAGAAATAAGTTAATAATCTCCGAGAGACAAATTATTTAAATAATAAAGATTTTTAATTATTTCCTAAAGAAAGCCACGCATGCCGTGATTTGAACAACTGAAAGGCAGTCTAGCTTATACTGCAGACTGTACCCAGAACGACAAGTGTCAGTTGGAAATGTTATTTGAGGTCGTTTGTGAAAAAATAATGCAAAACTACGGGTTTTTGCCCTTTTCTTTACAGATAATTAGGTAATTTTTATTGCTTGATGGATGTTTTGCTAAATTCGTCGAATACAAGTGTCTCGGGTTCTCACACTGGAGGGGCCCGATTAGGACAAGTTAAAGTTTACACCCTTCGAGTTGAATTTTCTTGGTTTCGCTTGGCTCACCGCTTCTTTGTCTTTGTTCATTATATCAACACGTTGAGTGTCTTCAACATTTGCTGGACCCCTCAACATCCGATGATAAATCTTCATTTCGTAAGTGTGAAAAAATTGTCAGCAGAAATATTAAATTTTTAATAAAACAACAAAATCACCATATTTGACAGCATGACAGCAATGTAAACTGTTAGCAACTATTGCCAATTGCTTTCTGGCTGACGAGAATAGCTTTTCTTGGTCGAACCATTCGACTCCAAAAAACATCAATCGGGTGACAACTCGAGACACTTGTATTCGGCGAATTTAGCAAAACATCCATCAAGCAATAAAAATTACCTAATTATCTGTAAAGTAAAGGGCAAAAACTCGTAGTTTTGCATTATTTTTCCTTTGATTTTTCCACAAACGAAAGCAAATGACATTTCCAACTGACGCACTTGTCATTCCGGGTACAGTCTGCAGTATAAGCTAAACTGCCTTTCAGTTGTTCAAATCACGGCATGCGTGGCTTTCTTTAGGACATAATTAAAAATCTTTATTATTTAAATAATTTATCTCTCGGTTATTATTAACTTTTTTCTGCAAAAAATTATGTTTCCATAAAGAGAAAATGATTCTCTAACGAAATAACCTTAAAAAATTCAACAATATCGAAAAAGAATTTTTTAGGCCTTCGTTTTTATTTAATAATTTCGGTTTGAATAAAACTGGAGCTTTCTTTATGGGTCCCATGCGTAGGGGACCATCTCAGCTACAACATATCCAAAAATTGAATTTCCAATTTGAATATCTTAAGCGCTAGAGCGACTGATTTGTCCAACTAGACTCACCCTGTATGTGTGCCAAATTTCATTGGAATATTTTAATAGATGCAGAAAAAAAGGAGGGTGAGCCTTGTTTCGTTGACACCCGGTACAAGGCAAAAAAAGTGACGCCTACACAAGCACATATTGACAATTACATAAAATATGTCTCAGGATATTTTTATTTTTTAAAACAAAAGGCCTTCGATTTACGATCACTGGCTCTTTTAACAAGTTTCTAGAAATAATCCCCAGATAGATAATTTTAAAAGACTACTCTTTCTTGGGTTCCTAAAAGTAAATATTTCATGTTTTTGACCCATCGAGTTTCTAGTGATTTTAGAAAGTTTTGTGTTATTTTGCAAACTTGATTCCTTTACGTACATTAATACCCACAATCGAAATCTCCGAGGAAATCTCTATCTACAGGAGTTCCAGAGCTATAAAGGGGCGGGATAGGGCTTCGATCTAGTCTTGGCGGGACTTCAGTGGTCTCAGTCTTGTCGAGTCTCGACCTAAAATCTACCTGTAAAGGCAACATTCTCGCCAGAATTTTGCAGAAGGTTTGTCAAAGATGCGCATTTAATAGTACAAAATTTAAATTACAATACTAATAAAACTTTCGGTTATTTCTATTAAAGGTACGGGTATGGTGATGCAAAGAGTAGAGATTTTATTGACTGTAACTAGACATAATTGTCGAACCGGCTATACTACATTGTTGCGTCAGAGTTCAGTCGAAGTTCAGGTTCAGAATTCATTATTTCATGAAGGAGTACAAGTTGATTATTTCTCAAAGTGGCTCGATTAGATATTTTGAAATTAAAATTCTCAAAGTCTTGCCACACGTTAATATTTGGTGACAACAGGTGAGAGTCTCTACTTTCCAAACATGTAGCCGAATCCTGCCACCAACCAAATACATACGTGGGAAGACTTTGAAAATTTTATTTTCGTAATACTTATTCATTATTTCACTCTACTCAAAAATGAGTGACAGATTAGAGACAGTATTGCAGGCTTTCAGATCTGCATTAAATTGAAACATACGTCATTCCGGGAAGGGTCAACCCTAATCAAAATTAAAAAAACTGCGGAAATTATAAAATAAAAGGGTGAAAATCTGTGAAAAAAAGATAAGGTATGCACGATTGACTTACCCCTTGAATCTGTAGCTTTTAGCATCTATGTTAAGCACAGTTATAATGACAAATGACAGATATATAATGCATGTTCCGTCATTTAACATTTTTGACTTTAGTCAATGTTGAAATAAATTTAGAGAACGTGACGTTTGTTTACGTTATTCCCTTGGAGATATCAATTTTAATGTAAATATTTTTCGCAAGTGTCAACCATCACTTGCTCAAAATGTTGACAAATTTCAAGAAAACATTGATATTTCCTGATATCTCCAAGACCACAACGTAAACAAAGGTCACATTCCCCAATCAGGTTTCTCAATTCATTTCAATGTTGATTGAAGTCAACCAAGTTACAGAATAGGACCGATTATGCCTAAGTGGCGAATGAATACTGAAAATGAATGACATCCTTGTGGACATTAAATTGTAGATATTAAATAAAAACGATAAAAATGAAGAACTTTGGTGGCTTATAACATCAAGAGGAATCACAATTGACCTAAAATTTTTGCATCAAGCCTCATCCTTTGAACAGTAGATTATGTGGTATGAAGGATGTGATGTCGTTCAGACTCACCCTGTAGATGCATTTCTATGATGTTTTTGTTTCTACTCTGGAAGAATTTATGTTTTCACAAGCTGACATTTCCTTTTTGACGTGTAATAATATTCTCCAGACCCGAAAACGTATAAAGACCTACTTTATCTTTATTTTCGATATTGGACCTCCTATTTTTGGGGGATGGGGAGGTTAACAGTATTCTTTGACTTCTTTTGTCGTGGTTTTGCCAACTCATTCTAATTTTTTCCAACTGACCAAGGATTGGGGAGGTGGGACCAATCCTCACCTCAAGCTACAACCCTAGTCACTGCTTAGTTAATTTAAAGTTAAGTCACAGATTAAGTATCCGGATGCTAGCATTACCATTACAATCATTACAATTGATACTGATTGGATAACTTTTCAGATTCGTCAACACTGGTAAGTATATTCCATCCTTGACACAATGTTTTTCAGTTTATGTCAAGTTCAGTTTATCAGTGCAGTTCAAGCAACAAAATGGTTACGATAAAAGCGTGCGTTTACAATTAAGAGTTCAATGGGTTTACAAAACAATCCGACTGATTGCTGAAGAAGAGCTAGACCAACCAAAAAATGGAGGTATACAGGATGGTTTCTTTTTCACTGCTCACCATTGGCATCTCCTTAATGGTAAAAGATACTGAGTCGGTTAAATTAGAGATTGTGATTCAGAATCTAAAGAGAACTCCGCGATATCATAATTCGTTCCTGAGTTATTTCAAGGAATCGGAAATTTGCGTATTGAAAATAAAAATTAATATTGATGCTATTTAAGTGAAACTTTTGTATTTTGGACAGCTGTCAATCGAATGGCATCCACAGAAATTCTCTAAGCCTTCTAAATTTTGAGAAATGACAGTCAACTTTTGATTCTGTAATAGCCGCCTAATTGAATTTTGACACCATGAGATACACAAAAAAAACTTTTTCAAAAATGTAATCAATATGGACTTTGAAAAATCCTCAAATTTTTAAAATTTTTATGAATAATTTATAAAACTTAGAATAAACCTTTTTAGAAAAAGCATTAACTAGTACACCAACTTAAATTCATTTTGACGTCTACAACAATAGAATTGTAAATTTAATAAAACAGATTTTGAAGTCGTGTGACTCAAACTCTTAACATGTTGTTTCAAAAAAGTTCTTGCTGGTTATATTTTTGAAAAGCCAATTTTTTGTCAGATGGTGCCAAAATTCTACATGGCGGCCATAACAGAATCAAAAGTTGATCGTCATTGCTCAAAATCTAGAAGGCCTAGAAAATTTTTTCCATGCCAGTTGATTGACAGCTGCCAAAAATATAAAAGTTTCAAGTTTCATTTATTCAGATTATTCGGAATAACTCAATACATAAAGATACCGCTGAATTCTCCTCAAATTCTTAATCACCAAAAAATAGAGCAACTTTTCTCTAATTTAATCGACTCCATAACTCTTACCATTTATGAGAAAAAGGAACCACCCTGTATACACAGAATATCAACGGAAAAATTCTTAAAGCCTAGAAGTCATGCGGAAAAATCAAATACGAACTAATCTAAAATCGTCTTGTTCAAGTGTATAGGAATTTGTTCGCTGGTTGTGGTTTGTTACAGTAGACTACTATAATACTTATTTTTTTTCTTTTTGTCTTTGATCTTCCATTTTTTCTACAAAGTGAATCTTATGGCCGAAATTTCAATCGAATGTTAACCATGGATCTGTTATTTATCCTATCAAATAAGTCAATTTCAAAAATCACTCATAATCTGATTGGATAAAAACAACAAAATTTAAAGGTTAACATTCGATTGAAATTCCGGTCCTTAATCTTTTTCTGGATTTCTTTATGCAAGATGAAATCAGCTGTCGAAACGGGGTCAATTGACCCCCATGCCGTAGAATCTGTTTTGACTTGTCATAATGGCAGCTCAATGTCCGCATTACAAATTTTTATCTGCATCACTACAGTGGTTCCAGAGTTGTACAGGGGCGGGGGAATGCGAACTTTACTCCCTCACTGTGTTCTGTGACTGTGTGATAAACGGAATCATTTTAATTTAGTTTATATTATCGTTTTAATCGTGCAAAGATTAATTGTAGGTATCTCAAGTACTTATCACAAAGTTAAGGAAATTTACCAATCTGAAACAATAATGTCTTGCACCGGCAAATTACCATTAACGTTCTTGAAACTTAATACATAAACATACATTTTAAATTTATATTACATAAATATATAGATTAACCAACCAATGAATTTATGTCAGCATGATACAGCGCCTTAGTAGAACAATTTAATCTTTGAAACCTCTTCAAATATTATGCAATTTCCTCGACAACTTCGTTGTATATTATCTATTAATTGTGTGTCGACTATCTTAACAACGTGAGTTATTTGTGTTTCAGTCTTGTGTCGAGTGAATATTGAAAATGAACGACATCCTTGTGGACATCTCCAATGAGGATTTGCCGAGACTGGCTGCTTTATACGAAAAACACGTCGATTGGGCACCTCACGTCTTCGCTTTTATAAAATTGGGTATAAAGTGGAAAAAATCTCAAAAATACCAAGACAAAATTAAGTTTACGTCACCCAATCACAGCTGGGAAAAGGATGGAACATTTATTGTGCTAATGACAGTATGGTTATTGGGGTAAAATCAGAAATTGCAACTAATTTCTGTTTTTAGATGCATTGTAATGATGTATTTGTTTTTACTCTTGAAGAATCTTGTGCAAATTTATTAAAGGGCCTGAAGGAAACAACTCGTATAGATTTGACCAAAAGGGTTTTATTTTTCTGCGTTCATGAGAAGCATATTCCATCGGTGAATTCGTTTCTAGAAAGCATTGGTGATAATGAGGCAATACACTGGAATTGCACTGCTTACGCGATGCCCCCAGAAGAAGCGAAAGATTTTACATACCAGCAAGTTTCTATTCTCAAAATTAAAAATATTTACTAAATTTCAATTTCAGCATTCCGCCAGAGGTTTATGTCGACGAGTTGGACCCATCGTTACATGCTACTCAAGTAAATTCAGTTTGGCCTCACAGGTATCCAGGATCTGAAAAATATATACACGCTTTGATCGAAATAAATGGAGGTGTGGGTTTATTCCTTAAAGAGAACAATCAGCTTGTATCTTGGGTTATTAAACACATATTAGGGCACTTAGGACTTCTACAGACAGATGAGAATTACAAGAGAAGAGGTTATGGCTCAGTAATGGGGCAAGTCCTTTCCAAGCGAATCGGCGAAGATGGATTCTGGCCCTTTGGCACAGTTGTTGTGGGCAATAGAGCGTCAGAAACTTTATTTGAAAAATATAATTTTAGGAAATTATGTCTATGCGCATACATAATTCATAACGACGAAGGTGGAATTGAATAAATTGTTATGTTTAAACGAGGATTTATTTAATTTAAAAAAGTTCTTGCTGGTAACATTTTTGAAAAACTAATTTTTTTGCGTCGGATGGTGCCATAATTCAACATGGCGGCCATAAGAGAATCAAAAGTTGATTGTCATTGCTCAAAATCTAGAAGGCTTAGTTGATTTACAGCTGACAAAAATAAAAAAGTTGTAAGTTCCAATAGGATCAATCGTTAGCGAGATATTCATTTTTACTTAAAATCGCATTCAGATTTGTCGTAATAACTCAATAAATCAAGATATCGGTGAATTCTCTTCAAATTCTTAATCACCAAAAAATAGCGCAACTTTTCTCTAATTTAATCGACTCCGTAACTCTTACCATTTAGGAGAGGCCAATGGTGAGCAGTGAAAAAGGAACCACCCTGTATACACAGAATATCAACCTAAAAATTCTTAAAGCGTATATAGAAATCATGCGGAAAAATCAAATACGAACTAATCTAAAATCGTCTTGTTCAATTGTAGGAACTTGTCGGCTTTTATTGAAGTCGTTGCGGTTATTTGCTACATTAGGTATCTACTAATACTAATATTTTCTTTTTATCTTTGATCTTCCGTTTTTTCTACAAACTGAATCTTAGGGCCGGAATTTCAATCGAATCTGGGCCTAAATTATTGACCCTGCCCAAATTTGCGAACACTCGCAGTTGCTATGGTACTAGTTCTGTGATTGGTTATGTCCTAGGAACTGCGCTAATAAGGGAAGGGTCAAGAATTCCCCCGCTGGGGCCCAATTCTCGAATCGTACGTTTCGTATACGGAATCACTAAGGTATGCGCAATTTGATTGGCAGCTGTCTAGCAACATCATATACGAAACAGTTCGAGAATTGAGCCCCAGCTCTGTTAGTTATCCTATCAAATAAGTCAATTTCAAAACTTACTGATGATATGATTGGATAACCAACAAAATCTATAGGTTAACATTCTTAATCTTTTTCCCAAACTATGGATTCCTTTATGCAAGATGAAATCAGCTGTCGATAAGGGGTCAAGTAAACAGGGGCACTTGACCCCCGTACCGTTGAATTTGTTTTGATTTTGTCGTAGCAACTGCGAATGCACATTGCATATCTTCAAATATTATGCAATTTCCTCGACAACTTCGGTGTATATCTATTAATTGTGTGTCGACTATCTTATCAACGTGAGTTATTTGTGTTTCAGTCTTGTGTCGAGTGAATATTGAAAATGAACGATATCCTTGTGGACATCTCCAATGAGGATTTGCCGAGACTGGCTGCTTTATACGAAAAACACGTCGATTGGGCACCTCACGTCTTCGCTTTTATAAAATTGGGTATAAAGTGGAAAAAATCTCAAAAATACCAAGACAAAATTAAGTTTACGTCACCCAATCACAGCTGGGAAAAGGATGGAACAATTATTTCTGTTTTTAGATGCATTGTAATGATGTATTTGTTTTTACTCTTGAAGAATCTTGTGCAAATTTATTAAAGGGCCTGCAGGAAACAACTTGTATAGATTTGACCAAAAGGGTTTTATTTTTCTGCGTTCATGAGAAGCATATTCCATCGGTGAATTCGTTTCTAGAAAGCATTGGTGATAATGAGGCAATACACTGGAATTGCACTGCTTACGCAATGCCCCCAGAAGAAGTGAAAGATTTTACATACCAGCAAGTTTCTATTCTCAAAATTAAAAATATTTACTAAATTTCAATTTCAGCATTCCGCCAGAGGTTTATGTCGACGAGTTGGACCCATCGTTACATGCTACTCAAGTAAATTCAGTTTGGCCTCACAGGTATCCAGGATCGGAAAAATATATACACGCTTTGATCGAAATAAATGGAGGTGTGGGTTTATTCCTTAAAGAGAACAATCAGCTTGTATCTTGGGTTATTAAACACATATTAGGGCACTTAGGACTTCTACAGACAGATGAGAATTACAAGAGAAGAGGTTATGGCTCAGTAATGGGGCAAGTCCTTTCTAAGCGAATCGGCGAAGATGGATTCTGGCCATTTGGCACAGTTGTTGTGGGCAATAGAGCGTCAGAAACTTTATTTGAAAAATATAATTTTAGGAAATTATGGCTATGCGCATACATAATTCATAACGACGCAGATAGAATTGAATAAATTGTTATGTTTAAACGAGGATTTATTTAATTTAAAAAAGTTCTTGCTGGTAACATTTTTGAAAAACTAATTTTTTTGCGTCGGATGGTGCCATAATTCAACATGGCGGCCATAAGAGAATCAAAAGTTGATCGTCATTGCTCAAAATCTAGAAGACCTAGTTGATTTATAGCTGACAAAAATAAAAAGGTTGTAAGTTCCAATAGGATCAATCGTTAGGGAGATATTCATATTTACTTAAAATCGCATTCAGATTTGTCGTAATAACTCAATAAATCAAGATATCGGTGAATTCTCTTCAAATTCTTAATCACCAAAAAATAGCCCAACTTTTCTCTAATTTAATCGACTCCGTAACTCTTACCATTTAGGAGAAGCCAATGGTGAGACGTGAAAAAGGAACCACCCTGTATACACAGAATATCAACGGAAAAATTCTTAAAGCCTAGAAATCATGCGGAAAAATCAAATACGAACTAATCTAAAATCGTCTTGTTCAATTGTAGGAGCTTGTCGGCTTTTATTGAAGTCGTTGCGGTTATTTGCTACATTAGGTATCTACTAATACTAATATTTTCTTTTTATCTTTGATCTTCCGTTTTTTTTACAAACTGAATCTTAGGGCCGGAATTTCAATCGAATGTTAACCATCTGGGCCTCAATTATTGACCCTGCCCAAATTAGCGAACACTCGCAGTTGCTATGGTACTAGTTATGTGATTGGTTATGTCCTAGGAACTGCGCTAATAAGGGAAGGGTCAAGAATTCCCCCGCTGGGGCCCAATTCTCGAATCGTACGTTTCGTATATACGGAAGCACTAAGGTATGCGCAATTTGATTGGCAGCTGTCTAGCAACATCATATACGAAACAGTTCCAGAATTGGGCCCCAGCTCTGTTAGTTATCCTATCAAATAAGTCAATTTCAAAACTTACTGATGATATCATTGGATAACCAACAAAATCTATAGGTTAACATTCTTAATCTTTTTCCCAAACTATGGATTCCTTTATGCAAGATGAAATCAGCTGTCGATACGGGGTCAAGTAAACAAGGTCACTTGACCCCCGTACCGTTGAATTTGTTTTGATTTTGTCGTAACTTAACTGCGAATGCACATTGCACCACTTCAAATATTATGCAATTTCCTCGACAACTTCGTTGTTAATTGTGTGTCGACTATCTTAACAACGTGAGTTATTTGTGTTTCAGCTTGTGTCGAGTGAATATTGAAAATGAACGACATCCTTGTGGACATCTCCAATGAGGATTTGCCGAGACTGGCTGCCTTATACGAAAAACACGTCCATTGGGCACCTCACGTCTTCGCTTTTATAAAATTGGGTATAAAGTGGAAAAAATCTCAAAAATACCAAGACAAAATTAAGTTTACGTCACCCAATCACAGCTGGGAAACGGATGGAACAATTATTGTGCTAATGACAGTATGGTCATTGAGGTAAAATCAGAAATTGCCAATTATTTCTGTTTTTAGATGCATTGTAATGATGTATTTGTTTTCACTCTTGAAGAATCTTGTGCAAATTTATTAAAGGGCCTGCAGGAAACAACTCGTATAGATTTGACCAAAAGGGTTTTATTTTTCTGCGTTCATGAGAAGCATATTCCATCGGTGAATTCGTTTCTAGAAAGCATTGGTGATAATGAGGCAATACAAAGTAATTGCACTGCTTACGCAATCCCCCCAGAAGAAGCGAAAGATTTTACATACCAGCAAGTTTCTATTCTCAAAATTAAAAATATTTACTAAATTTCAATTTTAGCATTCCGCCAGAGGTTTATGTCGGCGAGTTGGACCCATCGTTACATGCTACTCAAGTAAATTCAGTTTGGCCTCACAGGTATCCAGGATCGGAAAAATATATACAAGCTTTGATCGAAATAAATGGAGGTGTGGGTTTATTCCTTAAAGAGAACAATCAGCTTGTATCTTGGATTATTAAACACATATTAGGGCACTTGGGACTTCTACAGACAGATGAGAATTACAAGAGAAGAGGTTATGGCTCGGTAATGGGGCTAGTCCTTTCCAAGCGAATCGGCGAAGATGGATTCTGGCCGTTCGGCCCAGTTCTTGTGGGCAATAGAGCGTCAGAAACCTTATTTGAAAAATTTAATTTTAGGAAATTAGGGCTATGCGCATACATAGTTCGTAACGACGCAGGTAGAATTGAATAAATAGTTATGTTTAAAGGAGGATTTTTTAAATTGCCCTCAAATTCTATCTTATGTGATTAGATTACTAGATTAAAGTTGATAAGTATTGCCTTTTGCATGTGTCTTGGAGAACTCTATTCACATTCACCCAAATGGGTTCGGTTGTGTCAACAGATCCGAAAACGTATTGGATTTGACTTCCTGTTTTTGGGAACTGAGGAGGTTAAAAGTATTATTAATTAATCACTAATCACTGCTTAGTTAAGAAGTCACAGGTTAAGTCGGGATATCATAGCAGTGCTGCCAATCTAGCTACTGATTGCAGGGCTATTTAGTTTTGTCAATACTTCATTCTTTTATCTCATCAGCACTTTCTCGCTCAGCTCTTTAACACAATGTTTTTCAATTCATGACAAGTACAGTTTATCAGTGCAGTTCAAACAAGATGGTTAAGGCAAAAGCTTACGTTTTAAACAAACAGTTCAGTGGGTTCCCAAAACAATCCGATCTTAAAATTGTCGAAGAAGAGCTACCACAACTAAAAGATGGAGGTATATATACACAGAATAACTTTTGAAAAAACCATCGCGTGGGTCTTTGATTTGCGTGTTTTGTATTTAAAATTTAAAATTTGATATGCCTAAATGGCACTTCCCGTTTACCAACTGCTCCCAAAAGCCTTTCAGCTCTTGAACTGGTCACCCAATCTCCACGTACGAAATTTCAGCCAAATCGATCGAGTAATTTGGGCTACAATGTGTTTTTAGTGTTATTACGAAATTTCGATTTTTTTACCCAAAGGAAGTGTGAATGAATTTCGTCTTATTTAAGACCAGAATTTGAAGATCTTTCTGAAGGTGACAAGAAATTTTTCACAAACTTGTTTTAGAAGCAGAATTTCAAGGCATTTCTTATAGTGATGTCAAAAACAGGGGTTTGAATTTAAAATTTCACAGTTGATGTGCCAAAATGTTACTTCCGGCTGCACGATTGGCTCCAACAGCTTTTCAGATCTAAATTAAGGTTATAAGATGAACACATATCAAATTTCAGCCAAATCGGTCTAGTAGTTTTGGCTGTGGCGTGTTTACAAACGTACGTACGAACGTACACACAGAAACATTTTTAAAACCACTTTCTTGAGTTCCTGAGACCTCAAAATGTGAAGATCGGTCGGCGTATCTCAAATTCGAAAATCTTAGTGATTGCAGTAGGTAAACTGTCTTTTTTTTAAGTGGTGAAGTGGAGTGGGGAGGGAGGTTAAAAATCATAAGCAAAGGTCAAATACTAACTAATCAAAAATCGTCTTGTTCAAGTTATTTGTCGGCTTTTATTGTAATTTGTTACCTATATTACCTACACTCAGGAGATAAAGTTACGGCCCGCGACCGCTCACAATGTGGATAGATTCTCACAAGCCTTATCAAAAAAATTTAAATTGAACGTGAAAACCTCTTTATTAAAACCACTCGAGAGGGATACAATCCTTCACAAACCTATCTTGAGTGTCTTTTCTAAGATTCTGTCGATATTGTTGGCGGTCAAAGGCCAAAACTTTATCTACTGACTGTACCTACATTTTCTTTCTATCTTTGATCTTTTCTATGAATCTTAATTCGAACGCACTGTACAATTTTAGAGTTTTTGGCCGAAGCGGTTTACCTTAGCGTCGACCCATATATGAGAGTTTACGCCTCCAGGCTCAAACTTGGAACGACTTTCATAGGAGGACAGGTGGCTAGAATAGTTGAAAGCAGGAACGATAAATTCCCTGCAGGAAAAAATGTTTATGGGAATTTCGGTTGGAGAACTCATACCATCTCAAACGGAATCAATGATTCTAACTCTAACGTGTACCTTCTGCCTGACGCTCAAGGCCTGCCCTTGTCGCTCTTCTTAGGGGTTTTGGGGATGCCGGGGTAAATAATAACGAAAATTTTGTTTGGTATTAACAGCTTTTGCAGGAACACAGCATATTTTGGGTTTCTGGAAATCTGTCAACCGAAAGCTGGCGAGACCGTGGTCGTAAGTGGTGCGGCAGGTGCAGTGGGTAGCCACGTTGGTCAAATTGCCAAAATGAAGGGCTGTACGGTGATCGGAATTGCAGGGTCGGAAGAAAAAGGTCGCTGGTTGGTCGATGAACTTAACTTTGATCATTTCATCAACTACAAGGACAAGGGTTTTGAAAACCAACTCCTTAAATTTACTCCAAAAGGTGTCGATTGCTATTTTGATAACGTAAGTAGTATTTCAACTCGAAATTCCACTGACTGACATTAAATAGGTTGGGGGTGAAATTTCGAGTATTATTTTGAGAAGAATGAATTTGTTTGGGAGGGTCTCCGTCTGTGGCTCTATTTCTGGATATAACGCCACGGACTTACCTACTGGTAACAATATAACATGAATTTTCTTATTTTAAAACCGAACATTGCAGCAACAACAGTTCAACCAGCTGTTGTCGGCAAACAGTTGAAATTGGAGGGCTTCATTGTGAGCAGATGGGTGGATCGTTGGTTGGAAGGGATTCAGCAAAACCTGAAATGGGTCAAAGAAGGAAAACTCAAGTACAGGGAAACTGTGACCGAAGGTTTTGAAAATATGTTTCAGGGGTTTGTCGATATGCTGAATGGCGTTAATGTTGGAAAAGCAGTGATTAAAGTGTAATCAACTACGTAATGCAAAAATAGCTGTTTTTATAAGAGAAAATAAATAAAATTTGAATCTTTAGGAATCAGATGGTGTCTATATCTTTTAACATAAGTGGTGATTTCATTATTACCTATATACAGGGTGGTCGTTTTATCTTGAGACTGGCAAATATCTCGGAAAGGAAACATTTTAGCAAAAAATGTTTTGTATAAAAGTTTTATGACTTCGAGGAGGAAAATAGATGGCATCGACGTCATTTTGATTTAAGGTCATTTTCAAGGTCAAATGAAGGTCAACCTCATTTTTTTAAATGGAAACCTACATTTTTTGTTACAGATTTCTATTCCCCGTAAAAGAACAAACAACTATCATCTAAACTATTTTTGGATCTGATGGATAGTTTGTCAGATATTTAAATGAATATTTTAATCTTCTTCGAAATCCATTGCCTTCCCTAGCAACAGCGGCATAGCAAAAACAAAATCTACAACAATTTTTGTGGTTTATTTATCTAGAATTCATCGTTGCTAAGTTACAACGGTTGTTCATTTGTTTTGTCTTGCCGCTGTTACTAAGGAATGTCTAGGGATTTCGAAAAAAGTTAAAATTTACAACCATCGGATCCAAAAATAGTTTAGATGAGAGTTGTTTGTTCTTTTATGGGGAATAAGAATCTGTAATAAAAAATATAGGTTTCCATTAAAAAAAATCAAGTTGACCTTCATTTGGCCTTGAAAATTACTTTGAATCAAAATGGCGATGATGCCATCTATTTTCCCCCTCGAAGTCATAAAACTTTTATACAAAACATTTTTTTCTAAAATGCTTCCTTTTCGAGATATTTGCCAGTCTCAAGATAAAACGACCACCCTGTATATTGTTTAATAAAACTATCAATCTCGAAGAAAAGCAGAAACTCCTGCTTTTTCAGCAGAATTTGCAAATATTACAATTATATGGAAAGAATAAAGTGATGCCTAAACAAGTACATATTGACAATTTGGTAAGTATGTCTGCGGGCATTTTTTTACACAAGCGGTCTTCGATTTGTCGAAACATCCATGTGCCATTAATACCCACATTCGAAATCTCTATTTAAAGGGGTTGCAGAGTTATAAAGGGGCAGGAGAGGGCTTCGATCTCTTCTCGTCTCGGCGAGACTTCACTCTTGAGTGGTCTCGTCTCGGTCTTGTCGAAAGTCTCGTCCTAAATTCTACTGTAAAGGCAAAATCGCCCCAGAAATATTTTTCTAGAAAATTTACCTACTTATTTATGGGGCCTTACTTGCATTACTAACAGACCTTGGCAACATTTTCGCTAGAATTTTGTAGGTTGGTCGAAGCCCCGACGACACTATTTCAAAGTTACAATTTTATTAGAGATGCAGGTGCAGTGCAGACATTTTATTGACTGTAACTAATTTCGTGACTTCGACCTAGGCATAATTGTCGTTTCGGTTACGCTAGACCTCAAATTTATGAAGAAAAATTCGCAATCTCGTAGACGGTAGAAATATCTACTTTTTTAGAGAATTTGTAAATGCACAGCAACTAACCATATATTGTAATATATTATAATCGGAATATGGCTAAAGGTTGAAACACTTTTCGAAATCGAAAAAATGGAAGTTCCCAGCTATAGAATTCAATAATAAAACTGTACAGTTATTCGTATTGCCTTTTTCTCGACCATGGAAGGGTTTTCGAATGCCGGGCCCGATTTGCCTCAAAACTTAATGAGCCCTCTATTATGTGTGCCAAATTTCATCACGTTATCTTCAGGTAACGGGGCTATAGCGTCTATCTAAAATGATATTTGTCAAAAAAATGGCACTAAAGTTTTCGACATGAAAGGACACCAAAGTGTGAATACATTCTCGGAAGCAGAATTTGAAGAGCTTTCCTATGGTGATGCGAAAAATGGGAATTTGCATTGAAAATTTTAAAGTTGATGTGCCAAAAACGCACTTTGACTGGACCGATTTGGCTCGAAATCTAATCAACTCTTTCGTGCATCATACAATGGGCATTTCAGCCAGATCGGTCCAATAGTTTGAGTTGTAGTGTGTCCACAGACACAGACATGCGCATACATAATTCATAACGAGGCAGGTAAAATTGAATAAATTGTTATGTTTAAACGAGGATTTTTTGGCTTTCTCGTTTAGATTAAAGTTATATCAACTTTCCTTTTGCATGTGTCTTGGAGAACCCTGTTCAAATTTAAGTTTCAGCAGGCCCGAAAACGTATAATTGTTGGAAAACGAGGAGGTTAAAAGTATTCCTTTGTCGTGGTTCTGACAATTCATTCGAAACTTTTCCAACTGTTACAGCTTACGAGTTATAGCTTACAGCCCTAAATCAATGCTTAGTTAAGTCACAGCTTAAGTCGAGATGCTAACAGTGTTGTCAATGTCAGTATCTTGGCATCCTAATTTGCTTTTTATTGTTGTCAATCTTCATACTTCATACTTTTATCTCATCAGCACTTTTTCGCTCAGCTCGTTGAGACAATGTTTTTCAATTCATGACAAATTCAGTTTATCAGTGCAGTTCAAACAAGATGGTTAAGGCAAAAGCGTACGTTTTAAACAAACAGTTCAGTGGGTTTCCAAAACAATCTGATTTTAAGATTGTCGAAGAGGATCTACCACAACTAAAAGATGGAGGTATACACAGATTATCCTCTGAAAATATTCTTAAAGCGTAAAAATCATACGCAAAGATCAAATACGATCTAACCTAAAATCGTCTTGTTCAAGTTATCTATCGACTTTGATTGTAATTTGTTAATTATATGTATGTTACGCATCACATTTTCTTTCATCTTTGATCTTTCCTTAAACAAAAATTTGTCACGTAGAAAGTTTTTCTATGAATCTTAATTAGAACACACTGTACAATTTTAGAGTTTTTGGTCGAAGCGGTTTACCTTAGCGTCGACCCTTATATGAGAGCTTACGCCCCCAGACTCGAACTAGGAACGACTTTCATAGGCGGACAGGTGGCTAGGATAATTGAAAGCAGGAACGAGAAATTCCCGGCAGGAAAAAACGTTTATGGAAATTTCGGTTGGAGAACTCTTACCATCACGGACGGAATCAAAGATTCTAACGTGTACCTCCTGCCTGACGCTCAAGGGCTGCCCTTGTCGGTCTTCTTAGGAGTTTTGGGGATGCCGGGGTAAATAGTAATGAAAATTTTGTTTAGTATTAACAGCTTTTGCAGGAACACAGCATATTTTGGGTTTCTGGAAATCTGTCAACCGAAAGCTGGAGAGATCGTGGTCGTCACTGGTGCTGCTGGTGCAGTGGGCAGTCACGTTGGCCAAATCGCCAAGATCAAGGGCTGCACTGTAATTGGAGTTGCAGGGTCAGAAGAAAAAGGTCGCTGGTTGGTCGATGAGCTTAACTTTGACCATTTCATCAACTACAAGGACAAGGATTTTGAAAAGCAACTCGAAAATTTTACTCCAAAAGGCGTCGATTGCTATTTTGATAACGTAAGTTGCTTTTCAACTCAAAATTCTACTTACTGATATCAAATATAGGTTGGGGGTGAAATTTCGAGTATTATTCTGAGAAGAATGAATACGTTTGGGAGGATCTCCATCTGTGGAGCGATTTCCGGATACAACGCCACATCCGCACCTACAGGTAATTCAATAGTAATTTCCTCGGTCATTTTTTACTGTAAAACAAAACATTGTAGCTACAGTTATTCAATCACCTATATTCATTAAACAGTTGACAATGGAAGGGTTCGTTGTCACTAGATGGCTGGATCGTTGGTTGGAAGGGATTCAGCAAAATCTGAAATGGGTCCAAGAAGGCAAACTCAAGTACGGGGAAACCGTGACCGAGGGTTTCGAAAATATGCCCCAGGGGTTCATTGATATGCTCAATGGCGTTAATGTAGGAAAAGCAGTGGTTAAAGTGTGATAAACTATGTAACTTTTTAAAGAGTATCTACATAAATAATAAGTGTCAAGAAAATACATCGGCATTGCGAAATATAACAGTGATCAAAAACTCTTCCGATCTAGTGGCCGTTGACGTGAGAGACGTAGGGCACTGACTGGAAATTATATGATAGCGTCACTGCCAGATTTCGTTTTGAATGGTAATTTCACCAGTCTACGCACTACCTACGGCAAGGCCTACTAGATCGGAAAAGTTGTCCACTTTCTATTCTCTTAATTCTGACGGTAATTAATAAAAATTCGACTCTCTTTGTGATTTTTCTATGACGTTCGACGAAAAATCTTTATCAGTCATGTTAGGTAAATCAAGGAATACCACCAGGATCGACTTTAGGTCCTTTATTCTTCATTATATTTATAAATAATTTGCCGTCCTGTCTCCACATGGCAATAAGGCCGAAACCGGTCTGCAGCTGTCGGGAGGGCGGCTCGATCACTAACCACTGTTTTCGTCTTTAATACGATCTTTAAAGGGAACTTTATTCGAAAACCCTTGATAACACTAACCCTTGCTCCAAATTTCAAAACCCGAGCGTTTATACTTTCCGAATAATTTTAAGAAAACCGACTTTTTGAGGACCCGTTTAAGGGGGCGTAGCTTCCTTACGAAGCATTTCCAGACATTATGTCCGCAGAAACTTTTGCTTCTATTTTTGAATAGTTCAGTAACTACTATGATTTCAGAACTCACCCTGTATATATTCCATCTTCTACTACGTAACATTCAGACTAGGCTATAGTGTTTGTGAATATTTGGGCTGTGTAATGCCTAATGGTCTTGTTCTACATACGAGGGGTTCAGAGATGAAGTGGACCAAGTCCACAAAACCTAAATTTGAGAATAACAAGTTAGAACTATCTCATAACCTCAAAGTTTGCGGTTAAATGTGCTTAAATGAAATTAACCCTGCGGAGTTATGGAATTCCTTGCCCTGATGTTGGTTCACTTTTCCAGTGAAGATTATTATAAAGTTCGAAATATTAGACAAAACTAGAAATAACTAGCAATAACAATACAAAAAATTGGGACTTAGGGGCTAATTCTAAGTTGATTTATGTCATTACATCATATCATAATAATTGCTCCTCACTACCGAGGAAATTCCTGCTTTAATGAGGTGTCCTCATTAGAGCGTACTGAGGACACTCTGTTTCAGCAATGGAAACCTTCGAAAATACAATGAGACGCAGACGTCTGCATATGTCAATC
Source organism: Pycnomerus fuliginosus (assembly GCA_963924575.1). Taxonomy (NCBI): domain Eukaryota; kingdom Metazoa; phylum Arthropoda; class Insecta; order Coleoptera; family Zopheridae; genus Pycnomerus; species Pycnomerus fuliginosus. Next base: position 13,843,243 of record OZ004617.1, on the reverse strand, counting down.
TGTTTTGACAAGTCGAATAGTGTACAGTGGGTTGCAAAATTGTCTTTTTATAAATTAAGTTTAAAGAATGAAAAGGCCAATTTGCTGGTCAAAAGAAGAAAGGTAATTTGGCTCCATTCTTTACCTAAACTAAGTATATAAAAAGTTATACGTCTCAGACAATTTTGCAACAGACTGTACTACCTATTTTTAACTTCTCCGCTTGTTTAAAATATGTATTCCGAAGACAATATATCATATCATTATTATTAGGCTTTTTTAATAGCAGTGAAAGAAAAAAAACTAGTATCCATGTTCGTGTAACATCGGCGAACATCGCTCATCGCTAATCATGTTAATATCAAAACAAGAATAGAATGTATGCATGTAGTGTATATCTATTAAACCGTTATGTAAATTATTAACTTCAAAATCATTCAATTTGCTTTAAGGAAACTTTCCAAGCAATAAGCCAAAATTCTGTTTTTGAACCAACCAATAGACTAGGCGGAAAAATATAAAATTTATCTCCGCCGTGTTGACTACACATCTGATTAGCTGATGATAACAAAATAGACCTTGCCCCGCCTAACAAAACTCATTTAAATGCTTGTCAAATCATGCTATCGAGCTGTAGATCGCGGTTGTTGACGAGGTACGTTTCTGGCGCTAGGAACATAATGGTTAAGGCAAAAAAGTACGTTTTTGACAAACAATTTAAGGGGTTCCCTAAGGCAACTGATTTAAAGCTCGTTGAGGAAGAATTGCCAGCTCTAAAAGATGGAGGTAAGTCGATTTTCTCCATTTTGATTTTAAATTTTATTTTCGGCAGAATTTTTAAGTGAAGCTGTATACCTGAGCGTCGATCCTTACATGAGAGCCTACGCGCCGACGTTGAAAACGGGAACAACTTTCATCGGATCGCAAGTCGCAAAGTGAGAATCACCGTTTATTTTTGTTTGTAAACACCGCCTTTTAGAATAATTGAAAGTAAAAATTCAAAATATCCAGTTGGGAAATATGTGGTGGGCGAATTTGGTTGGCGCACCCATACAATTTCTAGTGGTGAAAAAAGTGAAAAGGGATTTCCAGGAGCTTGGATAATTCCAGACACTGAAGGTCTGCCTCTGTCGCTTGCTTTAGGAGTTTTAGGAATGCCAGGGTAAGTGCAAATTTGTTGCAAATGTTCCTTATCTACAATTTGCGTTCCTTGAAAAATGCCTAACAGTTTTTAATTCCGTATTTATTGCAGCGTTACAGCCTATTTCGGCTACCTTGAAATCTGCGATCCTAAACCCGGAGAAACTGTGATTGTAACAGGAGCAGCTGGCGCAGTCGGTACCATTGTGGGCCAAATTGCAAAAATCAAGGGAGGCACAGTAATCGGTGTTGCCGGTTCAGAGGAAAAAGGGAAATGGCTGGTTAACGAACTCAAATTCGACCATTTTCTCAACTACAAAGACCCTAACTTCGAAGCAAATTTGGCCAAAGTGGCGCCAAAGGGAATCGACTGCTATTTCGACAACGTAAGTTATAACACTCCCGCTAACATTTCAATCATGAAGAAAATCGTAGGTTGGGGGAGAAATTAGTAGCATAATTTTAAGAAAAATGAATTCGCTCGGGAGAATTTCCGTATGTGGAGCCATCTCAGGATACAACGAAACATCGCCACCTAAGGCCACTCTCGTCCAGTATCCGTTGGTTTTCAGTCAGCTGAAAATGGAGGGATTTATAGTCCACAGATGGTGGGATCGTTGGTTCGAAGCAATCAAACAAAATCAGCAGTGGATTAAAGAGGGAAAGTTGAAATACCGGGAAACTGTTACTGACGGATTCGAAAATACGTTCAAGGCGTTTGTAGATATGTTGAATGGAAAGAATTTTGGAAAAGCTGTTGTTAAAGTCTAATTCTTTATTTAATAAAAGTATGAGAAAATGTTGGAATAGTATTTTGATAAATAAGTCATGCCCAGGAGAATTGAAACCATTTTTATCGATTTTGCGGTTGGACCTGCTTTGGTTGATGCTTTACCCATTTTTGCAACGACAAAAAGTCTAGGGGTAAACGGATAAAATCACAGTTCGGTGTTTGTGTTTCAGACTGCTACTAAAAAACGAATTAAATTTGCAACACGAGTCCTAGGCGAGTAGCGTGATTCATCCAGGTGTTTAACACTAATACTTTTTTTACAAAGCCAAAAAATGGAAATACATACTACTTATTTTTGCTTCTTCTATTTCTTAAGGAAGTTTTGAAAACCGACACAATGTTCGTGGAGGAATTTAATTTAAATGGGCATTTTCTTTTATTTAATGACGTATATGGTAACGTTAGTAGAAAAAATGGTACTTATTATGCTCTCCAAAAATTCTGTAGCGATAATGTCGAAAAATACTGATAAGTAGATACATCGATTTTAAATTATATTAAACCCTTCGAGGCCAAAGTCAAGAGCTTATCCTTACAAAAAGTGCTGCATCACTGGCAGGTTTATGGTTTATTGAATACAATTGACAAATATGATTGCCACCGAATTTAGAGTCTACGTGTAAAATTGCAGTATTAAGTCATATCTAATAAATATAATATATCTGAAACAATTTGTAATTTTCCATTCATTTCGAGTCAAAGAGGAAATTTCGAACAGAAGGGCGAAGCTTTCAATGCTGCATTATCTGCATAAGGGACTTTTAGGATCCTAACTTTAGAGGAATTACGATTCCAAAACAAAAATTTATTGTTCAGTAATTTCAAAAATGAATTGCTTCGTCAAGTTTTCAAATACATACGATGTCCCAAAATTACGTTCTCTAACTTCACTATGAGATTCCTTACAATAAAATAGATTCAAAATTGTTAATAAACTAAACTACGTACCCAAATGCTTCTCAGGGGAGCTACGCCCCTCCACTACTACCCAAGTTGAAATTGAAGTAAGGAAAATGAAGTAAGGAATCATCCCCTGAACTTATTTTCACTGATTATGTATGTATTTCGGTAAAATAATTTCCGCCTAAAATCTTGTACTTATGTATAATTCTTCATTTAATTGTGTTAAAATGGAGGCTTCCACGGGTCAAGTTGATTGGCGCCAAACCAGCCCTGAAGATGTCACCTGCAACGGTGTACGAAACGTCGGTAAGAACAAACCATTTGGCACGGGATCCATCCGGATTCCAAAATCAAACTATATGTTTGAGCGTTGGTTTGTGTTGTTTTCAAAAATATCTTCTTTTCGACCAATAATTCGTCTTTTTGCAAAAAACGTCAGAACTCGTCTTTTCCTTATTCTTTAACAATGTAGAATAATATCCTTTGACAAATTTTCGTGCTCAAAAACAATTAGGGCCATTTTATTTAAAAACGGTGTGTCTAAACAACATTCATCTGTTAAAAAAAATCCAAGGGGGCCTTTATTGCGCTAACATTTGCTCTAAATTGCAAGAATCTATCATACAATTTTCGAATAATTTTAAATAAACCGATTTTTCTAGTACATAGTACTCCATTAGGGGGCGTAGCTCCCTTAAGTTAGGAAGCACTTGTAGACTGTATGTTTTATAAACAGCTTTGAATCTATTTTAAGTAAGGAATCTCTTGGTAATTTTGGGACACTCTGTATAGATAATACACGTTTTGAGCTTGTTGGAGAAAGAGGATGCCAATACAGCGACTAATGTGTCAACATGAAAAAGAACATTTTCACTCAATCTACAGGGTGGGTGATTTTTCGATGCTCACCATTGGGATCTCCTAAACAGTAAAAGATACGGGGTCGGTTAAATTACAGAAAAATTGCGCTATTTGTTGCTGATTAAGAATTTGAAGAGAGTTCCCCGATATTTTGATTCGTTCTTGAGTTATCCCAAAAAATCTGTAAATTGCCAATTTAAAGAAAAATTAATATCTAAATATCTAAACTTAGAAGAAAAACAATTGCAAAAAAGTACGCCAACTTCTTCAATCTCTTAACATGTGAAACAATTGAATTCAATATAATAAAATATGTCTTGCGGCCGTGTAACTCGGGCTTTCACATATTTTTTTTAAAACGTCCAGGTTGGTTACATTTTTGAAAAGCTAATTTTTCTGTGTATCCGGCGGGGTTAAAATTCAGTATGGTGCCCATAAGAAAAAGAAAAGTTGACTGCCTTTATTCAAAATCTAGAAGGCCTAGAAAATTTCTGTAATGCCATTCAATCGACAGCTGTCAAAAATGTAAAAGTTCCAAGTTTCATTGAAATAACGGCAATCGTTAGGAAGATATTAATTTTTCTTTAAATTGATAAATTTCAGATTTTTTGTGATAACTCAGGAACGAATCACAATATCGGGGAAGTCTCCTCAGATTCTTAATCGCCAAGAAATAGCCCAACTTTTCTGTAATTTAACCGACCCTGTAGCTTTTACCGTTTAGAAGATCCCAATGGTGAGCATCGAAAAATTACCCACCCTGTATACTTAATAGAAAATAGAAATGTATAAATAATTCTCATAAGAAAACTTGGGTTTCAAACGGTAACGAGCTCTTGAAAATCTCAAGAGTCAAGGGAACAACTGTCAAGACATATTTTGGAATTTCAGCCCTTAAATTTTTCTCCTTCCTTTCCTTTAATCACTTCCGGAATGGAGGTAATCGGAAAAGCTTTAAGATACAGCACTATTCACGTTATTTTGACATAAAATGGACGTTCGCCATAAAACTCCTCTTGTGAGTTATGTCTCACTAGATAAACTTTAAATTTTAAAATTTTTAAATTTTGTAAAAGAGTAAACATAGAGGAACCTAACTAATTGCTAATTGATGATTTCGATTTTGGGGGGCTAATCTGCGCCTAATTAATAATTTGGTGGATTAAAGTCCTCTTTCCCACCAATCGTCAAAATTCTAAGAACCCATTTAATTAAATGAAACAGGAATGAGAAGAGAAATGATACAGCACATTATTGTGTTTCTAATAATCTAAATATAGAGCCCCGTAGCCCCTTTTCTCACCAATCGTCAAAATTTTAAGAACCCATTTAATTAAATTAAATAAAACACGAATGAGAAGAGAATGATGCAGCACATTATTGTGTTTCTAATAATCTAAATATAGAGCTCAAGGTTACATAAAATGTAATCATATTATCGCGGAGTGTTGATGTTGATAAACTTAACCTCTACATCAGTGTTCCACGATGAAAGCAAAGTCTTACATACTCAACGGAGAAATCACAGAAAAACCAAATGCCTCTCAATTTCAAATAATTGAGGAGGCCCTTCCGGATATAAAGGATGGAGGTAAAAATCCGTTTCAATAGTTTACAAAAATAACGCAAACGAAAATTCCAGAGTTCCTGGCGGAGGCCAAGTTTCTAACCGTCGAACCCTGCCTAAAGATCTTTGTCGCCCCGCATGAAGGTGGAAAGGGGAAAATTATTGGCGTTGAACAAGTGGCTAAGTAAAAACCTTGAATTTTTAGAAACGATGTAACTAAAGACAATTTAGAATAATCCAAAGCAAAAATCCGGAATATCCCGTTGGTCAATACGTAGTTGGTTATTTTGGATGGCGCACCCTTACAGTCTCCGATGGCAGTCCTGATAGAATATTCGGATTTCGCCCCAGAGTGGTTCCAGATTACGGCGACTTACCAAGATCCGCGGCTTTGGGTACTCTGGGAACTACCGGGTAATGTTGATGTTTAATTTTTAAAGTAAAGGCATATTTTTTTTAGAAACACCGCATATTTTGGTCTTTTAAAAATATGTAAACCGAAAAAGGGCGACACAGTGGTGGTAACATCGGCTGCGGGTTCTGTCGGTTTGATTGTGGGGCAACTGGCGAAAAGTTTGGGGTGCTATGTTGTTGGCATTACCGGTTCGGACGAAAAAGGAGAACGCTTAGTTAAAGAAGCTGGCTATGACGCTTACGTTAACTACAAGAAGGAGAACTTTGAGAAAAAACTCGCTGAGGCTACACCGAATCGCATTGACTGCTTCTTTGACAATGTAAGCATTGTTTTGCAAGTATGTTATTCTGTGGTTTCCCAATTACCTTTGTTGCCTAACTAACATACTCAGTAACTGCGAACGTTTCAAAAAGCTTTTAAATTAATTGTCGATTGGAGTTAACTAGAGGCTGTGCAAACGGACATTAAATGAGGTTTGTCCCAACACACGCAAAAACCGTACAATAAACGGCCATTTTCAGCAGGTCAGATACGTATATGTCACTTTTTCTAACCTTGTTTGAAAAACGTAATTATTTTGTCCCAGTGTTTCTCGAGTAATCGGGAGTTTTGTGATTTCTTGACTTTAGTCAACAATTGAAAAAATTGAGGGACTGAAATTGCAAATGTAACTAGTGTTTACGTTGCTGTTTTGGGAATATCAATATGGTACCCTGAAATCTATAAAAAAATTTTCTACCAATAAAATGATTTTGGGGGGATTTCACTGGCAGTGGTGTACAAATTTTTGGGGTGTGAAATCCATGGTGAAATGCCCCCCAGATGATTTCAATAATTCCAAATGTGCATGAAGGGCGTCCGTCTGTTCAGTAGGTAAAACAGGCCGGCTGTACTATCGGCTTTACCAGTTTTGAGATAGCTGTGACACAAGAATGACAAATAATGACTAGCAAATAACTAATCTGTCACAAAATGTCACGAAATGAAAGCACCCAAAAGCAGGATAAATCTAGTGCATTAAGCACCAAAATTGGCAACCCTTAGACTGACGTCCGTTATTTTCGTTGATTCGAGTAAGTATTCATAGATGTCCAACGTGGTTAAACGAGAAATAACGGTCGTCGGTTTAAGGGTTGACAATTTAGGGCTAAAATACCCTACATCTAGTACTTTTGGAGTTTTAACCTGTCGTTATTTGCCACTCTTGCGTACAGCCAATGTCAAAACTGACAGCCCATAATGTAGTCAGACTGTTTTGCCTGCTGTTTCGACTGACTTCCATCATGCACTGGAATTATTGAAATCATCAATAGAAGAACCGCATGTAATGTCAATTCAATTGACTTATATGTCAAAAGTATTAATATATATGCCTCAAATCTTTACTCTGGAGGGGTTGACCATTATGTAAATGTGGGGTACATAGCTGCCTGGATAGCTGCAGAAATGTTGTGGAAATGACGGAAATGTGGGAAAAGGGCAAAAATATGGAAAAATGTCGGAAATTTTGTGGAAATGTTTAGGAAATATCGGAAATGTAAAACGTAATAATAATAATTGGAAATCTGGTATACAGTGTAAAGTCCCGTCGCATATTAACGAAAGCGGGGGTTGTGTGTTGCAGGTTTTTTTTCTGTTGGTTTGTAAACGGGACTTCAGTTCTGTCAAAATTCCTGTCATGGACAATAATTAACAACAACGACCCCTTTCAATCTCCATTGTTACTGTTTATTAACACTGACAGAAAAGTGACGGGAGTTTTGAAGGATGTGAAATCCCGTTTACAAACCAACAGAAAAAAGCCTGAGACACACAACCCCCGCTTTCGTTAACATGCGACGGGACTTTACATGGCTGTGGAAATGTTGGAAATATGAAATGTGGTGTACAAATTTTTGAGGACTAGTCAAGTCAGCCCCTCGATGTTTCATATTGACTAAAGTCATAGGGCCAGTTGACTATATTGTATTGTATTAGTTGACTTGAGACAAACTTGAGACAAACGCCAATTTCCTCTCCAACTAGTAATCGTAATTCTACCAAACTTTTTTTTAAAACGAGCTTTAAAACTAATTCTTAATCGTAGGCCGGAGGACCCATCAGCAGCACCATCATTGATAGGCTGAACAAGTTTGCAAGAATAGCAGTCTGTGGATCTGTCTCTACATATTACAACGGTTCCGTAGTTAAAGGTAATTAATCAGCTTTAGGAATAAAAATAAAATTGTGGATTAGGGTCACTTGTTTAGGGCCGATTTCATAATGAAAGTTAAAGGTCCTTTAAAGTTAAAGTCGACTTTAAAGGGGATTTTGACCAATTAGGAGCAACCTATCTGGAATGTTGCTAGGCAAATATTTAAAGGACACTTCAATTTTGATTATGAAATCGGCCATTAGTATCCCGTAACTACGATGTTTTAATTCATATGAAAGACTTTTTTTGGAAAAAAAAATTGTTGAATATAATAAACACCCTAATTTTTTTCAGCGCCCGAGATTCAAACCCCAGTCAAGATTCACCACGCACGCATGGAAGGTTTTCACGTTTTTCGTTTCGTCGACCAATGGGACGAAGGAATCGAGTACAACCGGAACCTGATAAAAGAGGGAAAACTGAAAATCTTCGAGTTTACAAACCAAGGCTTCGAAAACGCGCCCAAGGCATTTTTTAAGTTGTTAAGCGGAGAAAACTTTGGAAAAACTGTGGTTGCACTTTAATAATATTATGTACTATTCAATAAAAGTCAAGAAATCATTCGAACTGGTGATTTGTACTTCGCAAAAGTCAATTTGGCAATTGAAATTCCTTGTAAAATGAAGGCAAAATTAATTTTGGTTAAAGAACAGTTTTTTGATGGCCAACTTAACGAAAAGAGCTTCGAGATCATCGAAGAAAATGTACCGGAACTGCTGGATGGGGGTACGGTGCGTATGTTGAAAAAACTGTAATTGCTTTCTAGAGTTTCTTGCCGAGGCCGAATTCATCGGGGTGAGCCCTTACATGAAAGTTCTAACATCGTATTATCCGGCTTACTTGGAAAAAGTGCGTCAGGAATTAAAAGAGGCTTTGGAGAGAGATCGACTTGAGGAAGAAAAGGCAAAGAAAAAAAAAGCTAAAATTATTGCGGACAGTGCCAGTGATTACACTGAAGCCGATGAATTAACTGCGGATGATACCATGAGCGTTATGGATACACCCTCATTTATGTTCCCTATGGATCCTGATCCTTGGGGAACGTCTGCTGAAACCCAAGCTGGGGTTGAAGAAACAGAAGAGGAAGAAGAGGTTATACCGCCCTTAAAATCAATGCTGATGCCTGCAGAACAAGTAGCCAAGTATGTGAAATGTGGTCTCATTAAAACCCAATGGAATTATGGGAAAACTGACCTTTACAGTTTCCTTCTTGACAAGATGTCACAAGTGTCATTACCATTGATTGCGTGTTGACAGTGTTTCGTACTGTTGACATAACGCGTTGTTGGCTACAAGTTAATTTTAACAGTAAACGTAGCACAGCCGTTATCACCAGTTATCACAAATGGTTTCTAATCGTATAGGTCCCGTCGGGCATTGGTGGGGGTGTATAAAGAATTGCCTAAGTTTGGAGTCCAAATGTCAACAATGTCAACGGGACCTATTGCGAAAATCGTTGCAAAAAACTTTCAATAGATGTCGCTGGGGCTTCTTAATATTATTTTGCAGAATTATCGACAGTAAACACCCGGACTTTCCAATTGGGCAATATGTTCTTGCTGAATTTGGATGGAGAACTCACACTGTATCTGATGGTAGCCCGGGAAAAATTTTTGATTTTTCGCCCCAAGTGTTGCCGGATTACGGAGAGTTGCCCAGATCTTTGGCTTTAGGCATCTTGGGAATGGCAGGGTAGGGTAATTCGAAGAATGAGCTTCGGCTCCCTTTCAATCCGGAAGTTTAGCTATCTAACCAACGGTTATTTTTACACAACCAATAATACAAATAATTTATTTAAACGAATTTAAATACCTGAATCTTTTGAGCCACCGTTCAAAAACTTCGGACCGGTTTCGGGTTATTCGACCCTCATCAGCGAAGTGCATTTGAATGGTGGCTCGACAGATTCAGCTTCAAAGTCTTTATTACAAGACGGCGATGTTTAAGAAGCGATAGACAGTTTTGACGCCCTCTACCGGAATAATGGTCAAATGAGCACAAGAAAAGCGAGGGCACTTTGCACTTTCAAGCATTTGAAGGTAGATGGCTTCAAAACTCTCTATCGCTTCTTACAAATAATTTAGTTTGCCTGCCAAAACTGGCGGTGGCTTCCGATTGAAAGACTGTCTGAAAAAAAATATTTCAGAAACGCGGCCTTATTCGGCTTCCTGAATATATGCCAGCCCCCAGAAGACAAGACCGTGGTAGTTTCGGCGGCAGACGGAACTATCGGCCTGCACGTCGGGCAATTGGCAAAAATGTCGCAGTGTTATGCTGTGGGAATTACCGATAGCATCGAAAAAGGCCAACGTCTTGTCGAAGAAGTTGGCTTTGATGATTATGTCAACTTAAACGCAGTTGAGTTCGAAAAGAAACTAATAGAGGCCACCCCCAACAAAATCGACGTGTACTTTGACAATGTTAGCAGCGCCTTTACGATAAAAACCGATAGAAAATCCTTAAAATTTTAGATTGGCGGCGATGTTACAAGTATAGTCATCGAGAGGATGAATAAAAATGGTGTTATGGTAATATGCGGCTCGATTTCACAATACAACAGCGAAGGGCGACCGCAAAATAGTAATAGAAGTTTTCTTATTTTAAAGTTTTTCCAAAAGATCTCTTCTATTTGAAATGCTGAATTGACCACGAATTTGGTAACCTCAGTTGGCTGGGATGGGATTTTAAACAAACCGCGAACGTGCTGATTACTTACTGACATAACCGAAAGTTTGTTATTGTATTCTTAAAGTAAGTTAATTTTCCAGTTTACTAATAAGCAATTGGCAAAAAATTTACTTGATTTCTCACCAAAAACATAAAATCAACAATTTGAAGCAGCCAAAACTGTTTGTTAATCCATACTTATTACAGAACTGCTGTAAATCTATGCAGTTGACTTAAAGAGTACCGGAAAAGCAGTAAAAAAACTTTCAGTAATATCAATCAACACGTTCATTTGTTTGTTTGTTTGTGGAACCCAGACCAAAGGTGACTGACGTCACACGTTCACAAATGCATAGACTAGCACGATCAATCCCACCATATTATGGATGTTTGCAGAGGTAGATGGTTAATTTTTCGATGCCCACTATCGGGATCTCGGAAACCATAAAATATAGCGAGCAGATTAAATTAGTGAAAAGTTGCCCGTTTTCAAGGTGATTAAGAATCTGTAAGGAAGTTTCCAATATCTTGACTCGTTCCTGAGCTATCCAGAAAAATCTGAAAATTTCCATTTTAAAGACAAATTAATATCTTTCAGGATATATTCCTGGCGATTGATGCTATTTAAACGGAACTTGAGACTTTTATATTTTTGACAACTGTCAATAATTGAGTAGCACTGAGAGAAATTTTTTAGGCCTTCTAGATTTTGAGCAACGACAATAATTTTTTTTATGGCCGCCTCCGCCATATTAAACCTAAATACCATCACATACATAAAAAAGTTAGCTTTTGGAAAAAGCGAGGAAAAAGTAATCAACCTGGACCGAAACTTGGACTTTTTTGAAAGACACATAATTTTTTAAATTTTCTATGTAAAGTCCGTTCATTTACTATAGACATGAGAGAACTAAAAATTTTAATTTTAGGTTGGTATGAGGAAATTTTTCAAGAGATTTTACTAACAGGTGAATTGATACGTCAGACAATTTGACAAATGTCAAAATTTTGAAATTCCTCTGAATTGGCCCAAAATTGCCTTTAGAGAAAAATATTCGCGAATAAGCTTTAGGTACGTTTATCTGTGACATTGCTGTTAACAATAAAAATAAATCATGGAAGATTTGGTTTACGTCATGTTTTTGCTTTCCCGCCAAATTTCGATCAAACTGTCAAAGTAGACTCCCTTATGAATTAGGGTTGTACAGTTCCAGAAAAATTTTAATGTGCTATAGTTAATGAACGGACTTTACCTCGGACTTTACAATTTATCAAATTAGCGAAAATTTATGAAAAAAGCTACAAAAAGTACAGGGTGATCCAAACTCGAATCCCAGGCCATTTTTCTTGGAAACGGTTGGACCTCGGCTTGGACGTAGTTTCAAAATTTTCTTTCCATCATGTTGTGCTGTCAATGTATACTTTAAGTAAGATATACAGTGCTTTTCAAAAGTAAGGAATAAACTCGGGAATAAATTCAACAACTTTTTCTAGAGGAATATTTCAGAAATATCCTCGGACATGTCAACCTTATTCTTTTGAGGCGCATCCGATGGTGTACTCTGATATTTTTTTGCACTTCCGGATAAACCGGAAATGATTTTTCGAGATAACTCAGGAACGAGCCGAGATATCGGAGAATTCTTTACAGGTTCTTAACCACTTTGAAAAAGCGCAACTTTTCTTAATTTAACTTACTCTTCATCTTTTATGGATATGGTTTCCGGCCGAATTTCCGAGATCCCAATGTGATTGGCGAGCATCGAAAAATTGCCCCCCCTGTATAAACCAAGATAAGAAAAATTATGGCCCTCTCTCTAGTGGCTTTTCCTTGGACATTTCGTTAATTGGTTGAGTGAGACTAAAAAGCCCTCGAAAAAGTCTATTAATTATACACAAAAATGCTAAATTCTTCTTTTCAGTTGAAGAGCTGAGACCTCAAATCAAGGCACGAAGACTTCGAGTCGAGGGCTTTCACGCAAAGAAATTCAAAGAGACTTGGTCTGTGGGAATCGAAACAAATTTGAAATTAATTCAATCCGAACAAATTCAGTACTTTGAAACAGTCACAGAAGACTTCGAGAATGTACCAAAGGCCTTCCTGAGCATGTTGAAAGGGGAAACATTTGGACAATGCGTCGTGTCTGTGTAAATATTGCTGAATAAACTTTTGAGGTTAGGATTAGAGATTTTTCTACTTACATCCAGATTTTCGTAACTCTCGAAGTATTCAGTTGAATCCATAGATTCCATGGTTTGGCTTGCACTGATGTCGAATCACGTTGAGAATACAGGACAAAATCTTCACATTTTAGAGCACAACACACTTAAAATAATTGATTTTGAGGAACGTACCAACTGAACAATAATAATCAATAACTTTGTGTTGGTTTTTCAGATTAATTTGCTTTCCACCGAAAATCGTCAGATTAAATTTGAGATTATTGGTTTCTATTACTTAATTTGCATACGAGTTAATTTAGAATTTCTTTTTGAACCATTTTCATGAGAAAACGTAACGCGGTAACGCACGTGTTGGCTTGGCTCCATAGTGTTGGCATATGTCAAGTGTCAACGTCAAATTGACATAAAATGACCATAACCTAAATTGTAGTTGACAGCTCATCGATCAAAATATCATTTGCTGTTTAATAACCCTCTGGTTCTATTAATAAAATGATGAAACAAAGACAAAAGTAAGTAATTGAACGGTCTTTACCGAAATTTTTTGTTTATAATTGAAGGAATAGACAAGAGGCCAGTTACAAGAAATACGAAAAACGCAGTGACAGTGAAGAGGATGAAACGGAACTTTTTATTAGAAGTAAGCCCCCTAAACGGGAAGCTCCCAGCGTGGAAAAGGTTGTGGAAGAAGGGGACACCCTACAATCCCTTGCAATTCGATATCGTTGCACTGTAAATATCGATAAATGTCAACAATGAACGCAATTCTAGTTGTTTGTAGATAGAAGAATTGAAAAGGCTCAACAATATTCACAAGGAAAATGAAATATTTGCCAGACGCATAATTCGGGTACCACATCACCCCATTTCTATGGCGTTAGCTGAAGTGCACACTAGTGGAACTCTCTCGCCGAAGGAAAATTTGCCTTCGACAAGTAAATCACTTGACAGTGATGCACTCAGCAGTACGTTAATTAATCTGAAAAGTGGTGCTAAGGAATCTGATGTGAATGAAATTATATTTAACAGTAATATAACAAAGTGTGCAGAAAGTGGCGATTATTGTGAACCTCAATATGACAGTGGATCTGATGATGAGCAAATTGTTCTACTGCCTCATAAAGAAGTTCCAGTTGAACCCATTTCATCGAGGATTAATTGTAGGGGTGATGATTGTGATATTTCAATAAAGGCACTCATTGTGTGTATAGTGGTGGTGATATTTGCTGTTCCCTTAATTTATGTTTTTTATATTGCGGAACACCCGGAGCAGTATGATCACCACCATAATAATACATGATTTTAGGGCACATACATCAGGTCAAATAAATAATTGGAATGCCTTATTGAATGCGAGATCTGCGCTATATTGTGATACACATAATATTTGTAACTGTTTTTTTAAGATACCCAAGACAAAAATGTATTTTCGAGGAAAGTATTTATGAAATAATTGTTTGTTGGCGAATATGGTTTTATTATTTTACTACATAAGTTAAGTAACTATATTAAAAGTTATCTTATCTCCAAAACCGTTTATTTTCGTTTTACATCAAAATCAATAAAGAATAAAGAATAGGTATATGTACCTAAAATATGGGTTTCATCTGATCATCAAATTTTCTGTAATTTTGCAAACTGAGCTGTTCTTTCTTGATTAATAATACGCACGTCTTTTATATTCCGTTATATTTAACCAATAAGGAAGTAGTATTTCGAGCCGTTGCCCAGATACAGTATTACATCGATAACAAATCGCCGATTATTGCACTTATGCAATGTTATCAGACAGTGACGTACACAAAGAAAAACCGATTTTTTTTCATTTTTCACCTTGAAAATGATAAAATATACAAAAAACAAACAATTTTGTCATCCAAGAACGACAGTAACTATAATTTTATGCTTCCTTTTAATATTTCAAACATTTTCAATAATGTTGACTTGCGCATTAAATTTTCCGAATCGCCTTCGTGCATTGTTACTGTATCAGGTAATTTTTTCTGATACATTCCAATAACGTAATTAGCCCTTATTAATATACCATTGTTAAAATGCTTATTCGAAAAATTTACCGATAACAATCAATGCACTAAGGAGATTATAACGGGTGTAAACGAAACCAGGCTCACCCCCTTCGTTTCCGCATTTATTAAAATATTCCAATGAAATTTGGCACACATTATACTATATTAAGTAGGTACATGGATAAACTGCATTTTTGATATTTACAGATTTTGAATCGCTTCTTGTTTCAGCGGAAATTGACCTAATCATTGAATTTTTAAATGGGACACCCTGTATGTCGTAATGTTTTCGAGTTCTGTAAGAAGTATTAAATTCTGACTATGACGGAATAATTTTTTTCAAAGAACCTCCAACATGGGATCCTGGCTCTACAGATTTTTTCAAAATTTTAATAATGTTATATTCTTCCATTAAAAAGAAGCAACTTTCTAATGGGGGCACATCTTTGCAGGACGTCAGGATCTTCTTTTTAACGGAAGAATAACATATAATACAATTTTGAAAAAATCTGTAGAGCCATCAGGATCTCATGTTGGAGGTGAGGGGGCCTTTCTAATTTTGTTTTCACAAAACTTGATTTTTAACTCTTCATCTAGAGTGCTATGACCCCTCAAAAACTAATCTATGGTCTGTCCGGAATCCACATGACCAGGATTCACCCTATTTCCATGGCGAATCATTGTTGTCAACAATCAGTCGCCATGGAAATTGGGTGAATCTTGGTCATGTGGATCCCGGACAGAGTATAGAGCCATCAAACACTTCAACACCTCATCAAAATTTATTCTGGGCTTCTGCTTGTATCTGTCACTTTATCCTGGTTTGTTTGAAAGAATGCAATAAAGCAGTTTTTTCCAAATTACTTACTTTTTTCAAATGGATCAAGTTCATCAAGGGTGGCTCATACAGTTTTCTGGAAAGTAGATTTTCTTAGGAATAAAATGGTACTTATTATAAGATTCGAGTGGTTAAAATGAAAAAACCAATGGATAAGATAAGGAAGGAAGTTCTTGTTTTTCTAAATTAACCACTAGGCGTAAATAAACGTAGTAGGGCCATTGTAAAATAAAAACAATTGGCATATCTAATTTTATTCTGTAAGTTTTAATCCACAGGTCCTTGGTCCATTAGAAGAAAATTAGTAGGTAATTTGGAAATTGTGATTAGCACAGAAGAAAGTTCCTACAGGGTCAGTCCCTTTGGGACTGGCCACCCTCCATATCAATATAAAATAAAGTGAATCGCATCAAAAGATGCACCTTAATTTACCTTTCAGCTTTTACTGGAACAATTTTTTGATAAAGTGAATAGTTTGTAAAGTAAAGGGCTAGATCCATAGGTACTTTTAGGAACACGTTCAATTGACATTTTCTCTAAATTTACATTATCTCAGGGCAAGATTTTATTACACCGTTGCAAAGAGAATCAAAAATTAATGCTACTTGATACAATAAAGAAATATACAGGGTGCCATTTACAATAACAAAGTGACATGTCGTTAGCCAATGAAATAAAAATATTTTTAAAAATTGGGGTTTACTATTTCAAAAAGCGATTATTTATTAAGGATCACTTCCAGTTAAATCGGAAGTTTATGAAAATTTTTAAAAACATTCTGAATTCCTTGTATTTAATTGTGCGTTTTGGTCGGTACCAAATTTCAAAATAAGATCTTAAGAAATAACGGAGAAAATTAACCATTCCGGGACTTTGTACAAGAGCGGAAATACATACCGTCGAAGAAATCAGTTTTTCTTCTGCAAAAAAATTATATACATATAATACAATGTGTTGTTACATAGTGCGGATTCAGCTTCATACTGTTTTCTCGAACGGAAACCAATATTTTTATCTGCGAATTTTTTATAGCCAAGAAAGTATTGTATTTTTTGATGGCAAACTTAGTCAGATTGAGTCGGGTCAGGGTCACACTAATTTACAAAAACATATAAAAAAATAGGCAGCCAGGGGTGTGGCTGGAACCTTCCCACAGCGTGGATTTTCGAGTGCTGGTCGGAATAACATAAACTTTTCTGCTCTAAGTTCACACAAACGTCCACATTCCAAATTTCAGTCAAATCGGCCAAGGGGTTTGAGCTATAGCGTGTTTTTAAAGTGGTTTTTTGTCAAAATGGCACCAAGACTAAAGACATCGCTGGAAGTAGAATTTCCCAGCCTTTTATTAAGGTGCTGTTAGAAATGGGGGCCGTATTCAAAATTTCAAAGTCTGCGTGCCAAAATGACAATTCCAGTTGCACAAAAAGTTTTCAAAGCTAAGTTAGATTATGAGATGCCTATATACCAAATTTCAGTCAATTTGGACTAGTTAACAAAATAATAATAATTCTTACAAGGGCCAGTTTTTACTATTACCTTCTTATGAACACTAACACTACCCCCAAGTCCACAATAAGTATAAATAATATGATCATCTTCTGAACTGGTTAACCCAAAGAAAAGTTGCCAATCAATTACAGCTCTGAATTGCTTCACGAGGTAATTTAATGCTACATGCATTATTTCCTAGGTAACAAGATACAGCAATATGAATTTTCGTTGATAATATCTCGTTACCTAGGAAGTACTGCATCTAACATTAAATTACCTCATGAAGCAATTCAGCTGAAATCTGATTAATCCTCTTAAATCTTTTATGGTTGGAGAACTATTCGACCCTGTAATCTTCAAAAACACGGATCGAGTCAGAATTTAATGCTGAGAATACTGTGGTGCGAGCGTTCTGAGACACCCTGTATTAGGGGCTATTCTGTAAGTCATGGTTAAATAATGACCGATGTTGTTGCTAATGAGGTAGGAAGTTTCTGACTGGTTAGATTTTTTATAAGAAAAGGAAAACTTTCCACTAATTCATTTGAGACTTCTGATTTTTGCTGTTTGGGCAAATAAATCCGGTATACGGTATCTTAGAATGTTACCGTGCTGGGATCGAGGTTCAGCCCCTGCGCATTTTCAATTACTGCGACTATACCACGAACGCTAGGCCGAAAATATGATGCTTACTAGCCGATGTACCGATTCTTCTAACTTTACTTTTTTACTCGCTAAGGAATTGCTCGTTTTATTCAAAACATAACGCACGCGATCTTTTGTTTTCTTAAAATTGCAATGCTATTTAACTAACAGTAAAAGCGTAGACTATGGAATAAACACTAAAACAAGAAAGTTTCTTCCTACACTTTATTGTTTATAATGCTTACCAACACTTATCTTGAACAATATTGAAGACCTAAACTATAAAAATATTTGGTTGTAAATTTGCAGTTTGATCACGGAACAATAAAAAATCTAATTTGTACTGCATTGTTCCCTGATGTACAAAATGCAAATGCGATCTGTTAGTACTATACATCAAGTTATATTTAATGATAATAACTGTAAATTGAACTGTTAACTAGTCAGAGATATAAATATATAAAACCAATATGTGAAATAAGTCACATAATCAAATCATCAAATAAAATGTTTCTCTTACAAAAAAAGTATACTTATAGGCTGTATAAAAGTGATGCATAACATAATCATAAGAGGAAAGACACCCACTAAAAAATTTTTTGGAATGTTGTTAAAATTTGGGTTTGGTGGTGATGATGCAAGGGGGTCTAAATTTTCTTCCACTTAATAGTTGTTGCGTTCTGCATTATTATGGACACTGCAAACAAAAAACAAATTAATTTTCGGAATTCATTGAAAGTGAATGTTTAGAAGAAAATTCACTTACAATCACCCGGTTAGGTAGATGGTCCGTGAAGTCAATAAGTGGATTTGTGGGATGATTAGTGATTCCTTGTTACATAAAAATAAGAACAACAAAATCACTAGTCTTCCACACAACGCCACTTCCGGTTTGTTAGTCACTCCACACCAGGATTAGTTCTTCTTATTTACAAAACGAGGCACCACTCCATTATTAGTTCAAGTTATTTATGTACAAGTGATTTAAATGCTATGTTGCAGGTACAATGCAACGTGGCTTACATAGTGATTGTTAGTTGTGAATTGTGTAAAAATTTAGAATTTATGTGCGATTCTTCATTAGTTCAGTTTAGATTGGTTTTTATAACTAGGAAAAAGAAAAAAGTATAGCAAAATATAAAGGATTTTGAGAAGTGTTAAATTCCCCACTCCAAAAACCATGGTCTAAGCATAGTGAAACGGTCCGACAAATTCTACAAAGACAATGTTGTTTTCATGGTGAAAGACTCAATCGGGACGCATTTTAATATAATGAGACCATGTTAACAACAACATAACCTTACATTTTTACAGTCTTATGACGTCACGAGGAGTGGCTTATTAAAGTTTATAAATTTAAGTTTATTTTACACGCCGGTAGGCCATGAAAATCTGGTGATATGATGGCAACAAGTTAGTTGCAGCAAAATATCCCTGGCATCTATTGATGAATTTAAGTTTTAGGTTAAAGTTCTCCCGTCCAGTAAGTACTGCCAATACAGAAAAAAGTTTCATGGCCTACACTGGCGTGAGGAATAAACTTGAATATAATATACAGTGTCTAATTTGATTAACAATAATTTTAATTGCATACGTGCTTCCTTCCATGTGTATGTAATACAGAATTTATGAAAAATAGATGTGAATTAGACGAAAATATTTGTACGGCTAGCTTAAATGGTGATGTGATGTCGAACGATTGGTTAGTGTAAAGACAGAAAAAAAAGTATCAAACATATATTACCTCTGCTGCAGCAGATACTGCGCCATCTGTATCTGATTAGGAGTCCCATTGATAGTGATGATACGATCGTTCGAACCGGGCAACGGTTCATCAATAGTGATTCCAGCACCAGAATCCTGTCTAATCTTCCTGATTCTTCCACCTCCTTTACCAATTATAGCGCCAGCAAGCTGCAAACACGAGAACACAAAGTAATTTTTATTCAACAGCGATCAACTTATAACTCACGTCTTTCGGTATCGTCACTTGAGTGGTCGTTTTACCGCCATTTTGGATTCCCAGAGTTGCTCCCGACATTATTGGTCCTTGATTCAACCCGTTTGGAATAAGGCTTGTCTGCATAATGGATCCACCGTTGGAAGGGCCGTTCCATCCGTTTCTTTCGAATGGGGCCGGACCACCATTTGCGGCCCGATTACCACCCCCGGAACTGTTAAAACCTCCCCCACCTCCACCTCCACCTCCGCCACTGCGAGGTGACACTCCGCTGCCAAACTGACGATCCCCAAACCTAAAACAAAAATGTGGATGCAAAAGTGAAATTGAGAAACTGCAACAAATAATAATGCACAACCGCTTTCAATAGCCCTTCCACCTGTGACAGGCAAAGGGGCCCACAATCAAGAATCCATCTAAGTTATTAATAACGCCTGCCAGTCTATGTTAGCTTTGATGTTCTCTATTCTTGCTTTGGTTGTAGGACACACTATGTTGATAATTTGAATTTGAAGCCCGTACACCGTGTTTATGTAATATTTTTGTTTGAAATTTGATGTCAATTATCGTTTCTGTGGCAGAATCCTTAAATAAAAACGTACAAAAGTCAATTATTAATCAAGAGGGCCGGTTTTTTCATCTCGTTAACTTTAACATGAGGTTTATTAATTGGTCGTGACAACATTGTTCCTACTGAAATAACCTCATGTTAAAGTTAATACATGTGCGGTTTTATTTACTTAAAATAAAATATACAGTGCGAGTGTAAAGTATGGAATAAAATTCCTTAAATTTTTGTCCTTGATTTGTGGCAAAAATCCTCGGACAGGTCGATTTTATTTTTGTAATGCGGACTTGATGGAGGGGACAGTTATTTTCTCACACTTCCCGTTTAATCGGAAATGGCCTTAACTTAGTTTTCTCAAACGGAATGACACTTTTTTCGCAACTGATTCGGAATCTACGATTTTTTCTGAGTTAGAAACATGTGTCACACTTTACCGGTATTACAGTCACGGCCACCTCAGATTTTCAAAAACATCGAAGAAATCGGTCAAAAACCAAGATTTTGGAAAATCGCAAATACACGTCAACCTTATTTTTTTGATATAAATTCAACTGCGCAATTTAATTTCCTTTTATTTGTCTTTGTTTTTTCAAATTTTTTCACTTTTCACAATCTGCCAAAATAGCAAAAAGAATTTTTAAAAAATGTAATCACGCAGTTGAATTTGTAACAAAAAAATAAGGTTGACGTGTACTTGTGATTTTTAAAAATCTTGGTTTTTGACCGATTTCTTCGATGTTTTTGAAAATTTGGGGTGGCCGTGACTGTACTTCCGGTAAAGTATGATACATGTTTCTAACTCAGAAAAAATCGTAGATTCCGAATCTGTTGAGAAAAAAGTGTCATTCCATTTGAAAAAACTAAGTTAAGGCCATTTCCGGTTAAACCGGAAGTGTTAGAAAATAACTGTCCCCTCCATCAAGTCCGCATTACAAAAATAAAATTGACCTGTCCGAGGATTTTTGCCACAAATCAAGAACAAAAATTTAAGGAATTTTATTCCATACTTTACACTCGGACTGTATAAAACAAAATTGCAGACCTTCGACTGCATTTCTGCAGGAAATGGCCACTTTGCTTGTTCAGCGCTCTATTTATTATCGACAAACTAATGTAACTAAACATCGATCTGCCAACTGATAAGTCTCAATTCACAAAGTTCGAACCATTTTTTATTTTCACTGCTTTAAATAAAAATTATAAAATTAATTCGACGACACTTCGATTCGGCAATGTAACAACTATCGAATCCGATAATAATACGCTCCTAAAGTAAATTCTATAACGGTTATATAAAGGGTGAGTAATTTTTCTATGCTCATAGTAAGAAAAAGAAAAATTGACTGTCTTTATTCAAAATCTAAAAGGCCTAGAAAATTTCTGCCAATGCCATTCAATTGACAGCTGTTGAAGTTTCATTTAAATAACATGAATCGTTAGGAAGACATTAATTTTTCTTTAAATTGGCAATTTTCAATTTTTTTTGATAACTCGGGAACCAATCAAAATATGGGAAAATTCTCTTCAGATTCTTAATCGCCAATAAAGATCTCTAATTTAACCGACCCCGGACCTGATGTTACCGTTTAGAAGATCCCAATGGTGAGCATCGAAAAATTACCCACCCTCAGTACAGGTTGTCCCAGAATTACGTTCTTTAAACTTCGTTACCTTCCAATAGATTCAAAATTGTTAATAAACCATGGTCCCCAAATGTTTCCTAAGGGAGCTGCGCCCCTCCAAAGGCGTACTGGAGAAATTACTCTAAAATTGTAAATGATAGATGATCTTGAAATTTTTAGTTACATCAGAGGCGTTCGTTCCTGCCCCCTACATTTTCTGCATATTTTTTTTGTTATGGGCATTCTCACAAAATAATAATAAAATCATAATTTGAAGCCCATGTTTACATTAAAAACTCTTGAATTTCGCTGACACCGTTTGCGTATAAAACGGCTCTAATTCACTTTTACCGCGTCACGAAAGAAATTAATCTATCTACATAATTAGAGAAAATAAGTAAACGGAACGATTCATTATATCATTTTAGGAAAAAAAGAAAATGGTACCAAAAGTCACAGTCAGTAATTTTACGAGGTGTCAAAAACCCGAATTTTACTTATCCACGCACGGCAAAGATGTTTTTCGAAAGCATCATTTTAAATTAGCTACCACACTGTTTAAGGGGTCTAAAAATTACGAAACGCTATGATATTAGAAAAACCGCGACATATGTCAATTGCAGTTAGTTGCAGCTAGAACAATTTTTTTCAAGTTTCAATAAAAATGGACTTTGGCAGTTTTCTATTTCATACTTATTACTATCTACAATTTTTTATTTTTTCTGGATATAGGACAGATTTCATGCGATGAGATACACAGGTTTCTGTAAAATGACAGAGCGGTTTTGGCTTAAAAAGAATTTAGGCGATTTTTCTCTTAGGCAAACGCTATGGTGCTGTCCTTCGAAGAATATACGATTTTTCGAGTGTCCATTTATACGATTTTTCGAGTACTCATTTGGAGGGGCGTTGTCCCAGCCCTTAAAAGCATTTGAGAACAATGGTTTATCTGGATCTATTTTACGATAAGGAATCTCATATTAAAGTTTGAGAACATAATTCTGGAATATCCTGTATGTTTTTTCACGGCATGGGATTTTTTGCCAAAAGGGCTATAAGTGTGAATACATTTTTAGAAGTAGAATCTGAGTAGCATTCCTATGGTGATGTGAAAAATGAGGGGTCACATTTAAATTTGATGTGTCAAAAGGTCACTTCCTGTGGACCGATTTGGATCAAAATCTAATAAGCCCCTCCGAAGGCCACAAATTTCAGTCAGATCGGTCCAGTATTTTCGGCTGTAGCGTGTCCACAGTCACACTTTTCAAAAAACACTTCTTTGAATTACCAAGACCCTAAATGTAAAAATTTGATGTTTTTGGCGATTCAAATTTTCGATCGATTTTAGTAACTTGCTGCGATAAAACGTAAATTAATTTAAAAACAGATTAAATAATTTATTTTAATAAAAAGTGCAGT
Source organism: Pycnomerus fuliginosus (assembly GCA_963924575.1). NCBI lineage: Eukaryota > Metazoa > Arthropoda > Insecta > Coleoptera > Zopheridae > Pycnomerus > Pycnomerus fuliginosus. The sequence goes on along the minus strand of OZ004617.1, from coordinate 13,819,970 downwards.
TCTAAAAATCTCCCACAGCCTTTTTTATCGAGAATTTTATTTCGAATTAATAATCTAGACAATAAAAGACCGTAAAATCAAAGGATACATGATAATACATATTCACAAAAAAGCTCATCGACTCTTCTTTCCATTGATGAGGCGAACGCAGTGGTCGCCTGACACGAATTTATTGTTCATTCTCTGCTTAGTACTAACATATTTTGCATTAAAGCCACTATGAATAGCTAATTTGGTACAAGTAATGTAATAATGGCGTTAATATCACTGTGCAGTTAGCAAAATAAATAAACAGAATACATAGTTGTTACTGAAACAACAAACTAATTAGCGGCAAACATCTGATAAAACGCAACTGTTGCTGCTATTGAACTGCTGGAACTGTTATTAGGTCCCATTGTCAAATGTTAAAATGAAACCACACCACTGACTGGCGACTGAAAATTTCCCTGAAGCGAAGCACTGTGAAATAAAAACATTATGGCAAAATAGCGTTTATTTATTTAGCACATTCACATGAACGGTTTTATTTCGCGTCCTATTTGTTTTTCTTTCAAGTCGTATCAAACAATTTCACGAAAAAATATTAAAGAGTAAAATTGAAACTGTTTACTTACGGTGGAGGACGTTGAGGGGGAGGTCCTCTGTTCCCGAAACGCTGCGGTCCATCCCTGAATCCATTTCGGCCGCCGCCACCTCCGCCAGTTCCTCCACTACCACCACCACCACCACCACGTGGTCCGCCACTGGTGTTTCCGCTGGACGTGGCGTTTCCACTACCGCCACCCCGACGGTCATTTCCGGAGTTGCCCCAACCACCGTATTCCTCGGCATAATAATCGTCATAATTGTGGGGATCGTAGGGATTTACAATTCCTTTAATTGGATTCTGTGGGGAAAGAAAAAGCAATAAGATTCGGGTTCGTAATAAAACGACAGTAAAATTTACAGATTTGATGAGCGTGACGATTTCTCGGATGCTTTCAACGCATTTCGATGGCTCGCCGACAATCTGAATTATGCGATCCGTGCTCTGAGGGGCCAAATTCGAGAATATCTTGATGCGGGCACCGGTTTTCTGAAACAAAAAAATATCGTTATAGACCCCTTTAATCATGTATCACAGGAGTAAAATGCAATTTTAATTAAAAAGCTAAAGTTTATGGACGAGCGAGCGAAGCGAGCAAGGGCATTAATTATCTGTGGAATTAACGAACTTTTCTTCTGAGTTGCATATAATACTTTATTCACGACCAATACAGAAACATCTACTTTGAAATTTGACATTACACACTTAAATTGAGGACACATGCGTTGTGTTCCTTCTTGTTAATCGAATGTTTATTGCAAACAATTTCTAAAATGATATTGTGAAGATCAACTCACTTTACTTCTCTAGGGAAACTATGAATCCATTACTCCCTGTCGGTAATAATAACCAACATTATACAGGGTTAGTACAAAGTCCCGGAACGGTCAGTTATCTCCGTTATTTCTTAAGATTTTACTTTGAAACTTGGTACGCAGGCACAATTAAATACAGGGAATTCAAAACTGTTTTTACAAATTTTCTTGGACTTCCGGTTAAACCGGATGTGACCCTAAAAATCGTTTTTTTTTAAATAGAATCATACTTTTTTCTCAACGGATTCGAAATCTACGTATTTTTTAGAGTTAAAAACATGTATCATACTTGACCAGAAGTCAAGTCGCGGCCACCCTGGATTTTCAAAAACATCGAAGAAATCGGTCAAAAAGCAAGATTTTTTAAAACCGCAAGTACGATAACCTTATTTTTTTAAAGCAAATTCAACCGGCCAATTACATTTTTAAAAATTCTTTTTCCTATTTTGGCTGATCGTAAACATTTAATAAATTGCAAAAAAGGGAAAACAAATAAAAAGAAATGTAGTTCGCAGTTGAATTTGTATTAAAAAAATAAGGTTGACGTGTACTTGCGATTTTAAAAAATCTTGCTTTTTCACCGATTTGTTCGATGTTTTTGAAAATCCAGGGTGGCCGCGACTTGACTTCTGGTCAAGAATGACATATGTTTTTAACTTTAAAAAAGACGTAAATTCCGAATCCGTTGAGAAGAAAGTATGATTCCATTTAAAAAAACGATTTCTAGGGTCACTACCGGAAGTCCAACAAAACTTTTAAAAACAGTTTTAAATTCCCTGTACTTAATTGTGTATGGGTACCAAGTTTCAAAGTAAAATCTTAAGAAATAACGGAGATAACTGACCGTCCCGGGACTTTGTACTAACCCTGTATATTAAAAATGAGGTTAATAAGTTTCATAGTACTCCCGGTCGTGAATAAACGAATTTCAACTGCTTGGCAAAAGTGGAAAGCTTCCACAGCAAGTGAAAGATTTCGAAGAAATAAATTTTTATCAGAATGATGCGACGTGGCTCTCAATGGGACAATAAAAAGCGAATCTTACGGATGATTTTCAAATTCATTTATCTAGAGCGAATTGTATCCAAATAAGATTTGAAACGTGCAATATTGTCTTCTTTAATTTGGCAATATTTCATAAAAGATTCAAGATTCACGAGTTACAGAAGAGAACCTATTAAGCAGATACGAGTTCGAAGTTCGAACACAAGCCGTGTTTTAGGCAATTTTTAACTTTTTCATTTCTGTTCCTTATTTCATAATGCAAGCATAATTACCTTTCTCCGAAAGAAAAATGCCGTAGACTACTCCACTTATACGAGAGAGAAGTGTAATGAAGTGTAATGAAACGGAAGATACTCCGCCTACAGCTTGGGCCTATAGTAATATTTTGGTTTCATTTTTCCCTGTAAACTTCAATTATAATTTTTTTCAATCTTATTTCTGAACCAATTAGCAATCGCCTATAATATTCTAAAGTATTCCGATTCGATAATATATTAAACAGAGTTAAAAAAGTAAGACGGTAAGGTGGTTGGCAACCTTACAGTAAGAGCACCTGTCCGCCTCATAAATTGTTTGGGTTGGCAATTCAAACTAATTCTGTTGGAAATATTCAATCAAATATCATCAAAAATGTCTGTCATTACATTTCAGCGTTCCTCGTTGGCTACTTTCCCTGATGTGACGTCAATCACCAGAGGGTGTCCTCCTTAGAATCGCGAATAGTGTACTACTGGAAACTCAGTGCTGTCGGTGATTAGATTGACATTACCGAAAATATTTGATTATCGTGATTATTCATGAAGAAGTAAGACGATTTGCTCGCTACTCAATACTTGTCGCTCACGCTTATCATAACTCTTGCATTAATTTACTATTAAACAGATATGGCTATTTGGCCACCGCTAGGGACTTAATTAATTGGGACTTGAATTGAGATGAGTGACGTTCAGACAATGATACAAAATACATTTTCTAATCGATAGATTATAGCATTTTACAAAAATGTTGCCGTAAATAAAATTGCCCCAAGAATCGGTTTTAGTGAGGCGTGTGATGTCATCTGTGATACAGCTCACCCGGTCGTGCTTGCCATCTGCAGTGATTTTATGTGTCTCGTGAAATAATTATTGCTTTTACCGTAACTTTTGAAAGAGTGGATGCATTTTCAAAATTTAGAACCGTTTAAAATGATGTATCAAAAAGAGCCAGGCTGGAATTTCTATTGAGGACTTGAGGACATGAAATGGCGCTGGCAGTGCGATTTCTGCAATAGCATTTCCCCAAATTTGACAAAATTGTTTAGTAATTGTTGTTATGAGGTACGCGCTAACTATTTTATTGTACCGTAAATTTTGTGTCGTCAATTGAAATTCCAGCCTCAAGAACGTAATTAAAAATTTGACTGTTGAGCGAGCTGGAAGGTGAAAGGACCTAAAATTTGCTAACAGACGCGGTTGTCACAGTTGACGTCATCACGTATCTTTAAAGCGCTGTTTTAATGTTGAAAATAATATAATTTTCTTTTTGCGGGCATGCAAGCACTCTTTTCCCGTTAATTTAGGAAAAAAACACAAGTTTTTGAGTTTACCGGTATGTTGGTTTTACTCGAATTGTCTTAACCTATCAAAATAAAGCTGTGAACTAAAATTTCCCCTTTATGTATGCATACTTTTGGGTAGAAAAAGAAGGTTGAAGAAACTACAGTGCACAACCTTGAATCATTCTCTATCTATCAACTAATTAAGTTTCATGTTTACATTCATTTTGGCACTTGTACAGCTTAGAAACATGAAGATGCCCACCCAGAGCTGAATATTTACCTGGTCGCATGGACCGGGCCACGACAGAGACGTTGCAGAAATTGTTACCCCTACCTAACTGCTATTCGAATGCTAGGCGACCAACTAAATATTCAACTCTGGGTGGGCATGTTCATATTTCTAAGCTGTACAAATAAATGAATCTCGGAGATAATAAGAGTGAAAATGTTGAAATATGTAATAGATGAGACACAGGGTGTACCAGAACTCGTGTACGAGTCGGTAGTGGTAGGCGAAAATTCATTTGTGGGCTCAATAGTTTTTAAACTAGAGACATTTAATTGTTTCCAATCAGAATGCATCATTTAATAAAATAGAATAAGGTAAAATAAGGATGTGCAAGATGTTAGGTGGGATACACAAGAACTTGTTTATCCACGGGTGTTGCAGAATGGACTCATTATACAATGAGCGAGATTTTTTCGCTTTAAAACCCGTCGATAAAGCATAGTATTCTATTCGTGTGTAATTATTATTGCTGCCTCGGGAGCACAAACGTCATCCTCGGGAGCAATAAAATTCGTTACACACTCATTGAATAATATACTATTATCTTCAACTATTGAATATTATACGATTCGCCCCAATAATGGGGCTCACGCCCTCATGAAGCCCCATCCTTGTTGGGGTTCCACTTCCACTGGGCCCCCCTTGTTATGGCCAATGGTGGAAATCAGTCTTCTGTCACCGAAAACGATGTTTGTTGATACCTATTCGATTCAGATTGTTTTGTATTCCTACTTTTAAATGAAATAATTAACGTTTCCATTGTTGAAAATTATTAGTTGCGGGTAAAGCATAGTATTTGATTCGTGTATAATGACTATATTCCACTCGGACGATTAATTATTATAATACTCGCCTTCGGGCAATGCTTTGGGTCGTCACCTTCATCCTCAAGTAGGTAATATAGCCTACATTAGCCCTTATTCTGTAATTTTTGCCGTTAAAATATTTTAGCGGCCCAATAACTGCACGTGATTGGTTTAAATATAACATAACCAAGGGAATCTAATTTAGCAGGCGTTAAAAATCATCAATCAAGAGGGTACTCAGACTGGAGGTGCTTATTTTAGCGGAAAATTGCATAGTTTTAACGTGTTTGTATCTTATTGCTATGGAAGCCACGGTATGGAACCAATCAAAATGGAAGATAGGGCCCGTTAAAATTTTTAACGCTGAAATTACAGAATAAGGGCTATAGCTTATTGGGCCGCTAAAATATTTTAACGGCAAAAATTACAGAATAAGGGCTATTACATACTCATTAAATAATGTTACTATATGATGCCATTATTTCTTTGTGTATCCTAGCAACATCTTTCTTTACCTTGCTATCTAATTAGAGATTTATTCTGATGGGCGGACTTCAATTGCTTATTCCCATTGGAAAATTATTGAACCCACGCTATCTTCGCTAAATAATTTTCGTCGTACATTGGGATGTTTATTCTTAAGTTTAAGTTATTTTGGACGCTGCTTTTCTAAAATTTCTGTATCTTAATTCCCTTCATTACGGTTTGAAAGATCCGTTCTGCAATCGACGTGTATTTATGTATTACAGGTAATCTTGGTTCACAATTTCACCTTAGCGCACACTGAACAGCCTGTTGTAGCTCGGTTATCATACGAGGCAACCGCACTTTGCATTGGGTGTATCCTAGCAACTAACCGTCAATTAGCTAAATTGAAAGAAATGTTCGAATTAAAGACGACCCTAAGGCAAAGGGGTCTGCAACGAAGTGGAAGTTACATATATATCAAACTTTTGTCAGCTTGCTTCAAAAACTGTCAGTAGTTACCTCCTCGGTTCTGATGCTGTCAAGAATGGGAAAATGTCAGATTAAGGGCCGGTTTTTTCATCTCATGGTAAATTTAACATGAGGTTATTTCCATAGAAACAAATTGTTGTCACAATGGAAACTAAGGTGACAAACCTCATGTTAAAGTTAACATGAGATGAAACACTAAAAACCGGCCCTAACCCATTTGCACCGGTTCCATTAAAAATTTATCTTCAGATTAAACCCCTAGAAACGATTATTGACAATTGTTTTTATGGAAAAGAACTGTCGTTTAACTTTTAACGGAACCGGTGCAAATGGGTGTTAAAATTTAAAACATTCCCGAATTTAAAACACAGCCCGATTTTTTAGCATCCAAAACTTCGCCAGTGTTCTAAAAGAAAATTCAATTCATTTTAAACCTGAATTGTCAAAAATGTTTTGTCGTTCCCACTCTCACATGAATATTTGAGCGAACATTCCGGCGCAACTGCACTTCACAAATAATAATCCCGTCGCATTCAACCTGCGATAAATCACATAAGAATAAACTGAATAATTTACAGACTGTGTTCCAATTAACTTTGAATTAAATCCACGACCGCTGCCAGGCGCCTTAACAATCGTAAATCGGCTGTCCCGGCGCATCCACCATTTGTGCATACCAAGTACAATATCTCGGTTATACGCGGCCGAGCGAGCTTTTCTTTGATAGAGGACAACAGCTTTTGGAGCACCAACGAAATTTCGACGTTTTAATTGAGACGGTATTAAAATCCCATCCGTGAATTTTGCAGGAAAGTAATGAATGATCCGCTCATTTTTCATCGCCCGAACAAACAACTTCCATATGGCTGCGCTCTCTTGCGGTAAATTTACATTTTGCACCTTTATGTTTCGATATGACGTCGTCGTGCCCTTCAGATGAATACATCTTCATCACGTCACTCCACGCTTCGCAAGAATAAAACGGAACTTTTATTATCACTCGAGTTTCCTGTTAGTATATTTACTTTCTGCTTGAGAGATAATAATTTTAGTTTGAAAAGTAAAAAAGTTGGGAAATTAGTCACATCTGCGGAACACAAAACACTATTCTCCGCTTTTATCGAATTAAATGCGAAAGCAGCGGCATTTATCTTAATTCCACCAATATCCCGAGAGCAAACAGATAGACGTTACGATTTCGATTAAGGATTCTTTCCACTCTCCGTGGATTAGCTCGGAATCGGCTTTAAATGACGAAAAATCAACACAATTGAGTCAATAACGCCATATTCACTTGTCGACGGATGAAGATTCGAGTCTAATAAACTGTTACTTTTTCCTCGTAGAACGTCGCGTTAGCGTTCAAGCAAATTAATCCGAACGAATTTTTCACCCGCTAGCGGAGAATACGCGTACGTACACAAAAACAGCGAAACTTCGAACATAGAACAAAGAAAGGAAAACCAAGAACAGCGAGTTTGACAACAAACACATCAATCGGATCCACACACAAAACACTTTCCACCTAACCTTTTCCTTAGGCAAACAACAATCCACTGTAATTGCAGGAACCGTCTATCCCTCTAATCCGCAAAGATAACACCCGGAAATTGAAGCGGACGCAGTGGAGGAGTGTTGCCAATCGACGACGTCATCGACGGCAAAGGACCCGTTGGTTTGCCGTGGTAGAGCCGGACCGACGACCGGCACGAAATGCAAGAACAAGCAGGCGGCAACGGCAAGCAAGCGCCTGCAGCTGGTATTGATTGGGGGCTGTCGGCCGACGCGCCGGCCTGACTCCACACGCGATGGGGACAGACCGCGTGCGTCTACCTTGCTCACCTGTCACCAACACTCGCGGGACCCGCGTAAGTATAATGCGACCATGTGCCGCAGATGCGAACAGGCGCGCCGCCCATACACAGGGTGGTTCCAAAAATGTACAGATCGAATCAGGATAATGAGACGACCCCGTAGCATCTACCCCAAATTGAATTTTAAACATGCAAAGCCATTCGTTATACATGATTTTCGTCCATAGTTCACATCAGTCACAAAGGAAACCGTTTCTCGACAATTTTAATTAATGTATTCACGGCGAACAATTTTACTCCGTACCTCGGGCGAGAAAATTATTTATTGGTGAGCTTCAAGCAGGGGCGGACTGGTTTGATGGTGTCAAGCCTGGCCATCTTCCAGGTCATTTTCGACTTTCTTTGTATTAATTATTCATTGTATAGGGCGGAAAACGTATTTTGGAATAAATTAGTCGGGTCAACACACACTCATAATTTGCGAACATACTAAATCATCCCGGCCGGCTCTGCACTTTGCAACCCGAGTCTCAGTTCGCTAAACAACCATTTCGCAACCTAGATATACCTACAGTAACCATTTTTCGCAGACGAAAATGATATAGAACCATATGAAGTGCTCGTCAATTGTGACAACTTTTAAAAATTGTAAGGGTACACTATATAATCTGCTCACGTTTGCCTCTCGGGCTAATACTGAAGATTGTTATAGAGACTCAGAAAATCCCCAAGAAAGATGTCCTCAGCGCTGATTTTTTGTAGAGAATTTAGTAGTCTTCATAATGTGACGACTTCCATATTGTGTGCTCACGACGATGAGAAAGCGAGTTATTGTGCAAAAGCTAAATCTGCATACATTTTGCATATTTAGGAGGTGATTTCGGCCCGGGTGTTGGGAGAAATTTTAATTTGCTTTTCGCCATTACAAAATCAACTATGTAATGTTTTACGAAAATAATCTCAAGGTTTTAGGTTTTTTTGTTAACCTGCCCACAACCAATTCAAAAATAATACCAGATCTTTAAGTTTCGAGGTCCCAGAATCACGAAAAAGTAGTTTTTCGAAAATGTCTGTCTCTCTCTCTCTTTCTCTGTGTGTATGTACAGCTTAGAAACATGAAGATGCCCACCCAGAGCTGAATATTTACCTGGTCGCATGGACCAGGCCACGACAGAGACCGTGCGAAAGTTAGTTACCCCTACCTAACTGCTATTCGAATGCTAGGCGACCAACTAAATATTCAGCTCTGGGTGGGCATGTTCATATTTCTAAGCTGTACGTATGTGAGCAAGATTTCTCGACCACTGCAGAACGGATTTCAATGAAATTTGGAATAGGTTAGTGTTGGCCGTCTGGTGAGCCCATAGTTAATTTTCTTGCAAACGACAAGTGCCTTTTTAGCATATCATCTATGAAATTTAACCGATGAACACCACTTTTTCTTAACAGCACATGAAAGGTCTTCAAATTCTGTATCTACGAATGCATTGACACTTAGCGCCTTTTTGGCATTTTTTGTCAGCGCATGAAATGTCTTCAAATATCGTTTCCAAAAATCCCAGAAAGCGCTTTAAGGTTGGTAGAGTCAAATTTAGGTATTCGCGAAAATCAGCTGCTAATAGATGGCATTGCTAAACTACAAAATGGCGGTCTCACCCCATTGGGGAGCCGGAAGTGAGAATTCTAGCGTGACGTGCCTGACAGTGTCAGTTGGTGACATCAGTGACATCGTTACGTGGATTTTTTAAAAGCCAAGTTTTCCTGGATTTACAATGTTGCACCTTAAGTACACAAAACGTAAAATTCCACAGAATTATTCACAAAATTTCGAGACAGCGAGAGGATGTCTCCTAACAAAACTACTACCTAACCTCGCAACTGATAACTGACTGACGTAAGCCGAAATTATGATGACGGACGTTTAAAAGTATTTCCGTATCCTGTCTCTCAGTGTAGTTAAAGTATTGCCACCAGATGTCAGACACTTTGCTGATTTTCGCGAATAGGAAAACTTACTTAATTTTGGTGGCAATCGGCCAATGACAATACCTTTTTGGCATGTCATCTATGAAATTTGAAAGATGACCATCATTTGATTTATCAGATTATGAAAGTTCATCAAATTCTGCTTCTAAAAATGCAATCAAACTTAGTGCACACTTTTGGCAATAAATAATAAAATTTTTGAAAAACTCCGGAAACACTTGAAAATTGAAAATAGGTGCTAGATTGGATAATTCACCAAGTGGGGAGGTTCTAGCCGCTTCCGTAGCTGAACGTTTTTTGTAAAACGAAATATCAGCCAAATATACGTCTGCCTTTGAACAACAGAATAAACTTGGTCTCAAAGAGCAAAAACTACTTAGGCGCTGATTTTTATTGGATTTATGTCATGACGTCACGACATAAATCTGCTTACGTGCACAAATCATGATATGACACTAACAGTACGATTTTGCAGATTTCTACTGCCATCTGTAGCATTGCACCTCATTAGTAACCGTGGGCTCCACCGAGGACACTCCGTTTCAGCATGAATTTCTTCGATAGTGAGATATACTTATTGTAATGTTGCAGACTTGTGTCAAATGCGTCGTTTTGTACATGTTTACAACCACCCTCACCTTCAAAATACAGCGCTTGGGACTTGGGAATGTATTTTTTTACATGTGCCATCTCATTAACACGATAAATCAAAGGGCAGACATGAGCAAATGATGATAGATTTTTTTTTTATTTGAAATTGAAAACGCAGCCACGGCCAAGCACGATTCGTGGATTTTCTGGTATTAACTAAAACTATTAATAGTAATCGCTATTATGGACGTGCAAAAATCATACATCAAAATTGTCACTAGGCCGATGTCTATTACCTTGGCAGAGTTTCGACGGGCTAGTGCGTCCCTGGCTAGTTATGTAAAAGTTCGCCTTGAATAATATTCCGACAATGGTAAAATTTTAATTTAAAAACTTTATGCAACAAATTGTAAAATCGTGCCTGGTTTCGTCGTGAAGTTGATGTTATAGGTATACTAGCTGTTTTTTCATACAAACGATTCTAACATAATTTATCTAACACAAAAATCAGTAAGTAAGGGGGAAAGAGGCGCGGTTGTAGATGAATACAAGTCATGCAATACATTAATTAGGTGGCTGTTGGAAGTGTCCCTGTACAAATTATGAATATGCGCGATGTATCATGCGAGCCAACTGATCCTCTCAGAGGGGACACCCAGGGGGTTGTGTGCACTCAGAAGGCCTAGCAAAACGGCTTTTGTCTTCACATCATATCCATAATCCGATAACGTACATTTGTAGCAAGGAAATGTCCATAAAACGCCGCCCATGTTCTTCTCAATGTACTTACAAGAACTACCGAAAAATCCGAGCGCGCTTAATTAATTGGGACAGACGAAAACAATTTGCCCTTATATAATTGCAAAGCGTTAAATTCCGAGATAATTAATACGAAAGTTTCGCAGAGCTTTGTTCACGAGAGAAAGAGAACGGAAATTTCAAGAATCCTTACTTACGCGAAAGTTAATATAAATTGGCTGCTTCGAGTTGAATTTCAACAATTTCGTTTGCGAGTGTGCTTGAATATCGGCATTAACAATACCCCAATGACGACAGTGCAACGGTGGAATTTCGGTGCGCTTTTAACGGTACGCAGTGCGATTTATTCCCGAGTTTAATAAGGACATTGCGAAGAAATTCCACGGAAAGAAGCGAGCACATGCATACGCCGCTATCATTCCCCAATCGATAACGACTCGCTCCCGACATATTTTTCCAACAAAAACAATTTTTTCTCCCACAGAATCCCGTCCTCGCCCTCCACTTCAGTTCCCAAATGTGCCGAACAAAATGAATTCGCTTCGATTTTATCAACAGTCTATAACAAATCCGCTGAATCCATTAACAAACTTTGACAATAAATTCAATAAATACTCTTTCCACGGGATGAAAGACACTGAGTGGTTTACATGATAGAGGCGGAAGTCTCTTTAAATCTGCTTTGCGCACGCTAAGTGGATGGAGCAAGTAATAAAAAGGAACTATGCGCCAGTTATTTTTATACCTCAGATCCTCAAAGTCCTGGCCTTTTGTACTATTAAATAATTTCGTGAAAATATTGAGAACAATCGAGCTTTTAGACCATTAAAACTAATCCGTATTTTGAAAACTCAACCGTCGTTATTGATTTTTCATAGAATTTCTCATCGGAATTTAATTAAAAAACTAATACCATCCAGTATCGTATGTGTATTTTATTAGCATCAGGGATTGTAATTAATTTTGGATCCTTTTATTTGGTTTGACTAACTTTTTTTGAACTATTTACATGGAAAGCGCATTATATCATTTTGTAAATTCTGTTTGCACCACCTCTGGCGGTTTTTTTTGTGAATTCTGTTCTTGACTGGCGAACCGTATCATGTATTGTGTGGTTCACGTGCGTGTTCACCTGCATATTCGGCTGTTAAACCTTCCATATGGCGTTTCATACAATGGACCTAGTTACACAGTTCAAACAAACATTAATAGCTTACGAAATGTTGCTTTAACCGCAATCGTCAGACACAATTAGTAGAAAAGTGCATGAAATACTCAATAATTGTGTCAATAGTTCTGTTAAGCTGGAGCGCCAAAACTATTGGTCGCACAGAAGAATGCATTTATGCTTTCTTGTAGAAAATTTAATTTTACACAACATTGTGTACGGCACTTTTTCCCCAAGGTCTAATAGAAACTCAGATATTCGCGTCTTCTTTCCAATATGGCGACTCAACCACACCTCGGAGGAGGTTGGAAACTTGGTTATGTCGTTACTGACACCCATTAAGGCAATTACCCACCAATTAAATTACTGCATTATTGAGACTACGGTTCTTGCAAATATACAATTTTTTGGTTCCTTATTTAAATTTATTCTCCTCATCTACACTCACTATTAACCCCTCTTTCAATTCCACATTCATTCTCTTTCGAAACTACCCACCTCGCCCAGCATCCGCATCCGAATTAACAATTAACCTCAAAATGTTTGACGGATATGACAGATAAACCGCTTGAAACAGTTTTGAAATATCGATCCGAGATAGTTCAAAACATCATGGAACTGTTTCAAACAGTTTCGTCTATGACGTCATAGTTGCGACGCGAAAATGCAATGTTTTGAAACAGTTTGAAAACACTGGGTCGCTAAAAAACGGCTAAAATATTTTCTAGTTTTGTCCTATTTCACTATTATTATTATTAGTTTCCAAGTTACAGGTTGAGCCAATTTAAAAAAAAGGTTTTTTGCTGATATTTCAAAAAATGATTCAAGATAATTTGAAACTGACCAATGACAGAGAGCAAATGACGAAGTTCTGAGCAACCACAACAATTTGCACCTGTATTTCAGCGGCAATTTTATACTAAATCAGAGGCATAAGTAAATTGGAAAAAATGCAGTTAAGCGACTATGCTTTCATTGATCTACATTTGACGTATCAGAATGGTCAACACGCCGAAAGCCTTAACTAAATTTTAATTTGGGAATGTTTCAAAGCTTGGCCCACTGTATTTTGGAAAGTAAGCATTTTAAGACCTACCTATGTCCATATGAAATTCTCGTCTTAGAATACGGCGAAGAACCACACCCTATACAGTTTGTCGGTGTACTTAGGGAACATCCTGTGTACCTATACTTTATTTTTAGACCGTAAGTTTAAGAGCGTCATTACAGCCAGTTAGGTACGTTTTTAGAGATCAGCGAGTTATCTTCGTTAATTATTGAGAGCAATTTATTCTTCCTAGCATGTTTAGTTTGAAAAGGGAGCGTTTGGGGCGATTATGAAATTAAAGAAGGAGCAGAAACCTGATCCACCTGGCAGAGGAAATACAATATTTCATCCGAGAGGTAAATTTATAAAACACACTCATCGATCGCGTGAAGAAGGGCCCGAATGTCATCATAGGAAAATTTAAAGCCACGTCATGTTATTACATTGAGGGGAAGATGATAGGGTCTTAACGGTGATAGATGTTTCACGTAATTTTACAGCCAATTCCTGGCTTTTTGTAGCAGTTCAACCAGTGAGGCAATTAATTGCAGAACGAATCCCAATTAATTGTTAAGAAAAATAATTACTCACCTCTCTGAGTTCTTTGATTTTGTATCCAGACTTTCCGATAACGCATCCCGCCTGGCTCTGGTGTATCATCATACGCAGGTCCAGTTCATTTCCGTTGACTTTTCCTCCGTTCTGCAAAAAACAAGCCAGTGAGCACACTGAACAAAATTGAATGATCAAAGCGAAATGCACATGACAAGAAAAGGTAATTCTCCACCCCTCCTTCCCTTAACTTTTTCAATTGCGACGAACCTCGCAGGATGTTTGCGAATAGTGTGCGACAAGTTGACTGTTTGACATCCGGTATCAAATTGTTTGAATAACTGCGGCGGAAATTTGGGTTTGTCTTCTCGAGAAATTCCTTTTGCCTGGATAAAATTACCGAGGACATTCGACCCCGCTGCTTCTAGTATACGTGGTTGACTCCACCACTGAATTATAGATAAGGCGGGAAAGAGCCATTTCTCAAAACGCTTCATCATTTATTCATGTTGTGGTAATGATTGAATATACGAAGTGTTAGTCAAAATAAAATTCGCCATATATTTCACCTGTCGCCTGTAATTCTTTAACTTGTCCAAATACAGGACGACATCTTATAAATTGTACGGCCACGTTTCCGTCGTCCCGTCATAAATTTGCACTGCCGCCCGTATAAATTTTGCGCGGATTGCCCACTTCCAATAGCCGGTGGCTACCAAAAAAAAATACAGGGGCATTCTATCAGTTGGCTTTGCAATCTACTCCCAATTACGAATTGCCTGTGCCGCAAATGGTGAAAATAACGTCGATGAAATTCTGTAATTATGGTGGATGCGCCATAAAAATTCGTTGACGATTCAAATGGCAGTAGGGTAAATGAGCCCACAAAGCACAAAACGCATTGAAATGATTGTGGGATATGATCGGAATTGTTTTCAATTACTATAGTCCCTTCTATCTGTTTGATTCAGGATTACAAATTCATAATATTCGTAATTCGTAATATTATACAATTTCAACTGACTTAGGTAGATCATAGCAACAAACATTTTTTATTTACTCGCTAAACTGGATGACTGTGCTAGATGAATCATGTTATCAACCACATATTTGCATGTAAGCATAATTTCTCGATTTCCGTTTGTGCATGGTTCATACATTTTCTATTCATTTTTAAAATTTACTTTGTGCATTTGCGTCATACTACTATTTTGGTAACGATATGCTTCTATACAGTATGATTACTCCATAGGGATTTACGTGGGCAATTCGATTTTATTTTTTTCCTGCTTCCCTAATTACTTTAGGGGAAATTTTAGGCTATCAGCTTTTAGATACCGATAGCAGGAGTTCCTGGAAAAATACTCAGCGAACAGTTCCCCGGGGTTAGTTCATAAACGAAGGTAAAAAGGGCCGTTATTAGAATTTCCCGCGAATATGTTGCTATGGAACACGAAACCACGGCAAATCAGAGCATACGGTACACAAATTTCCTTGCCGACATATCAACTCGAGATTTAACGAAGTGTCAATCGTGTTCGTTCGTCTACGCGGGAAATTTAAACAACGGACCGTTTTGCCTTCGTTTATAAACTAACCCCGGGGAGCCGTTCGCGGAGTATTTTTCAACAGGTAGAGGCTATCGGTATCTAAAACCCGACGGCCTATAATTTCCATTAAATTAATTAGGGAAGCAGGAAAAAAATAAAATCGAATTCCCCACGTAAATACCTATGGACACTTTTGAGAGTAGGCAAACTGTATAATATTCTGAATCTCTAGCCTACGAATGCTAATTTCTCATCGAGAGAAATATGATGCATTATGTGGTCATCCAAGCAAACAGACAAAATATTGTGCTAATAAGACAATTTTTTCAGATCCCCATAAGCTACACTTCATGTTTTTGATTCGGTAAGTATAGTGAAAAAAGTGAAAAATTAGACACTATTGCAAACGGCGGAGTTTATGTAGAACTTGCTCGGATATTTTTCTTAAAAGCCAAAATGAAAAAAAGTATTAAATTAGTGACTGTTCAATGATGGACATAAAAAATTAAGTTGCCTAAATGGCACTTCCCGTGCACCAATTTCTTATAAAAGCCTTTCAGTTCTTGAAGGTGTCACCCAATCTCCATGAACCAAATTTCAGCCAAACCGATCCAGTATTTTGGGCTAAGTGTTTTTAGTGTTATATTACAAAATTTCGATTTTTTTGTATGAATTTTGTCCTTATTGAAAACCAGAATTTGATGACCTTTCTGACGGTGACAATAAACTTTTCAAAAACTTGTTTTGGACGGTTAAATGTGAGTATAATTTTAAGCTTGAAAATTATAGTGCCAAAACGGCACATGGGTTGATTACTTCCAAAAAAATTTCAGATCTTCCACGCGTAATACGGTATCCATGATTGTGCAAAATTTCAGCCAAATCGATAAAGAGGTTTGGTCGTGTTTTCAAAGTTCGTTAAAAATGTCGAATATTTGAGGTTTTGTCAAAAAGGCACTAAGGGCGGGTTGTACCAAACATTTAATTTCTTAAGTTAACGCTAACCCCATTACTTTACTATAGAAACACCTGTTGTCAACAATTTGTTGCTATAGAATTTTTGAAGGATTAATTTTAACACAGGATTAAAATGTTTGGTACAACCCGCCCTAAGAGTGGATAAATATTTAGAAGCAGAATTTGAAGGCCTTTGTTATGGTGATGTTAAAAATGGGGGTTTGCACTTAAAATTTAAAAGTTGGTGTGCCAAACTGGCATTTCCGGTTGCACGATTAGCTCCAAAAGCTTTTCAGATCAAGTTAGGTTACGAGATGCCAATGTGTCCTTCAGCCAAATCGGTCTAGTAGTTTGGGCTGTGGCGTGTTTACAAACGTACGTACGTACGCACATACCACACACATTTAAAAAAATAGGCTGCCTTTTCACACAATTTGTAAATGTAGCATTTAACTTTAACCAAGCCAGAATCTGTGAGGGAGAGGTGCGGCGCGCTCATTTACTAAAATCTAAAATACAAATGTTTTTCACCCCTAAAATGACGTTTTTTGAAAAAAATGGCACTAAGGTTTTCGATCCGGTAACGCAATAGCTAGCTAATTCGATAATAATAATTGCTTTTTTGCTAAGAAAAACTCGAAGAGGCCTTTTTGCCCCTAAACTGGAAATTTTCGAAAAAATTGCAGTAAGGTTTCCCACAATACAACAAACAGCTGTCGAATGCGATAGTAAGAATATACTTTTTTGTAAAATAGAATTTAAAAAGGGCCCTTTTGCCACTAAAATGACATTTATCAAAAAAATGGTAGTAAGGTTTTCGACTTGAAAAAAAAATCAGCACCTTTTGTTGGCCGAAAGGGCACCATGTGAATATATTTTCAAAAGCAGATTTCGAAGAGCTTTCATACGGTGACGCTAAAAAATCTAATCAGCACCTACATGAATATGTGTGCCAAATTTCATCTTGATACATTCAATAGTTTTGATCTGCAGCGTGATCATAGACAGACACACAGACAGGCACTTTTCAAAAAAACACTTTTTTCTATTTCGGTTTACTAATGAACACTTTATAGCACCCAAACGCGTTCTCTAATGAGCTCTATTAAAACACGGCTTTTGTTTACATCGTAACCTAGACAACTATTGTGTCTAACAATCGATTTAACTGCCTGTCTATGAAAATGACAATCTGAATTTTCCTTGAAAATATTAACAAGCTAGGAATCCGAAATAGAAAAAATAGTATAAAAAACGCGTTTCATAAGGCTCTTATATAAATGGCCTTATGAAACGTGTTTTTTAATATACTATTTCGGATTCCCAGGACCCTAAAACGTAAAGATTTGATGTTTTTGGCGATTGAATTTTTCGATCGATTTTATTAACTTGCTGCGCTAAGGCGTAGAAGTTAAAAAACACTTTTCTGGGTTCCCCGAGACCTCAAAACGTATAAATCCGGGCTCATCTCGGAATTCGAAAATTTTAGTGATTGCAGTAACCTCCCATTTTTTTTAATTGTGGGGTTAATACAAAACTTTACGAGTATACCTAGCAAATTTTGGCTTCATAAGCTAAGCAGAACACGCAGTAGATTTAAGTCTATTCGTCTTGCTTTAATTGCCTCAATAAATGAGCAAATCTAGGTGTGAGAGTGTTCAATTCAATGGTTATGGCACCTGACGCATCCGTACTACTGCTGTAATAAAAATTCTTGGCTCATTTAACCTACTTCACCTTATGGGGAGTGGCAAGACGTAACATACCCCGTTACAATAACAACGACCACGCATGTTACCTTGGGTTGCGACTCGGTTGTTAACCAGCAACTTCCATTATTATTGTGCAAATCCCCCACTAGTTCAATAATATTAATGTAATTCATGTCGGCGTTGATTTTTTCTGATAGTATTACAAAATGGTAAGTATTTACCCTAATTCACCATTTAAGGTTGACGGGTAATAAATAACCGATTACAGAAGCGGGTAATTAAGCGCATAATAAAAAAGTAGCAATTTATGCTCGGCGCACTTCTTAAACATCGCGTGCCCGGCACGTGTTGCCTTTTTCTCCGTCACCACTTGAATAATTGATACCTTAATTTAAGAGTGATCGTAAAGCGGGAGTCATGCAGTCATATTTTATTAAATTTTCCGCAATGATTATCGTGATGTGCGAGTATACATGCAAGCAGTTTTGTGTCCGGACGTATGCGTGTTATTATTGGTTTTGTCCGTTGTGTAGGCACGATTGTCATCAATTTTTCAAAAGGGTTGCTGCCGTGTACATTGATGTGGCATTTGATTATGGCCGCACTACATTATCTGGCTTTTAATAGACTCCGGTTAGTCTGCACGAAATTTCCAGGAACGACACACGATCCATATTCGCACAGATCCCCGATTTCCTGCGCTATTGTTTTCGTCTATCCAGGAAACGAGATTTCCATTTTGCACCCTCCACAAATATTTGTTTACTGTCTAAAAAGAAGAAATTGATCGCATCACGAGCTTCTTGTCCGTCCGTAAAAGGTAAACCCGAGCAAAATAATTGAAATTTATGATTGCAAAACGAGAGGATTGTCCTCAAATCCAGCGGTTAAATCTTTGTTTAGGCCGTCAGTTAATAAAACAAAGATCTTCCCTGCGTGGGTCCTATTAATATCGACAATATAAGACGACTACACGGTTATTAGGTTGTTAGCGCTGGAAACTAATAACACCCCACAGTGTACGGCCATTGTTTTCGCGCGAGTTTATCCGCGTTACGTTCTTAGCTATTAACTACAGGAAGAAACAAACAATATTCATCGTGACTTCCGCGATTCTCATACCCCATTTCTGCCACCATCACCACTAGGCTCGACTAGACCGCTACATTTCCTCAACACCGGAAACGCTTTCTTATATTTGATGGCGCGACTGACTGGGGGCGGAATTAAGACAATGTCGGTCTATCCCGGCGCCTCCACCATAATCGCGCGCTCCAGCCTCATCTCCTCGGACGACTGATAAAATATTACACAAATTAATTATTTCCTGAACCGACGAATTCAACTGATCTTATCTCATTAAAACTAGTTTTAATTACTTACTGAAACACTGTTACATAAAGCAAATTCAAACAATCGCGGAACTACGCCAACAATTAGGAAAATGAAGGAACAAACAAATCTTTTCAATTCTTTCTTCAAACAAAACTACCAGTCCGTAGTTTTGTAACTACATGCATACATAGATATTTTTAGTTTCATTAGCGTAGAAATAATTATTTGTGCAAACGTTTTTAGTTAACTTACTTTGGATATTCCAACAAATGTGCACTTAACAATACTAAATACTCTGTTGCTAGACAACAAAACACTCCCAGAATTGTTGCCGTCCTGGCTTACCTTTAATGAAGATTTGTGTACGTTTTGTAAGACAAAAGTTTGTTACAGCGACGAAATAACAACTTACATCCTTGCACCTTTTATCACTGTTTCGAGGATTTCCTGTTCAATGTGACCAATGTAGCTATTTCAGAATTGCCACATCGGTGCCAGCAAGTGCCTTTTTGGCACATCAACTTTAAAATTTTAAATGCAAACCCCCATTTTTGGCGTCACAATACAGGGTGAATCAAACGGGAGAGGCCACCCTCCATAACTTTGTTCGTTTTCGATGGATCGAAACCATTTTTGGTAACACGATATGACTGCCTTGAACTAGGTACATGTGGAGTGTGGACCGCATTAGTGGTCCCAAAATGTTTTTATTTCATTGGCTAACGACGTATCTCACTTTCGTATTTTAAATCGCACCCTGTATATTTCCTTATTGTATCAAATAGCATTTTTGATTCTCTTCACAACGGTGTAATAAAATCGTGCCCTTAGACAATGTAAATTTAGAGAAAATGTCAATTGAACGTGTTCCTAAAATTATGGACCTGTCCCTTTATTTTACAAACTATTCACTTTATCAAAAAATTGTTCCAGTAGAAGTTGAAAGGTAAATTTAGGTGATCTTTTGATGCGATTCACTTTATCTTGATATCTTCTTCACCGAGTCTCGCAGAGTAATTACGCCATACACATTTTTTTTGTTACAAGATTATGTCGAGTTAATTACATCAATAGATGCGTCTGAATTTACCTTTCGACTTTTATTAGAACAATTTTTTGATAAAGTGGATACTTTGTGAAATAAAGGGTCAGATCCATACTTTTAGGAACACGTACGTTCAATTGCCATTGTTTTCTCTAAATTTACATTATGTATGACAAGGTGACATGTCGTTAGATAACGAAATAAAAACATTTTCGGACCACTGAAGCGGTCGAAATGTAGTTGGTTCCGATCCATGGGAAACGAACGAAGTTATGGAGGGTGGCCCCTCCCGTTTGACTCACCCTGTATGAAAGCTCTTCGAACTCTGCTTCTGCAAATGTATTCATGGTGCCCTTTTGGCCAAAAAACCGTGCCGGGAAAAAGACCTATGTATAACTGTATATTTTTATGACCGGATGTGACAGCTGATTTTTTGCAAGTCGAAAACTTCAGTGCCATTTTTTTGAAAAATGTCAATTTACTGGTAAAACGGCCCTTTTTTGAATTTGTTTCAAAAAAGCATATGATACTATCGGATTCGATAGCTATTGCATTGCCGGATCAAGAACCATAAGGGCCATTTTTTCGAAAATTGCCGTTTTAGAGGCAAAAAGGTCCCTTTTTAAGTTTTTCTTAGCGGGAGAACAATTATTATTATCGATTCGATACCTATTGTATTACAGGATCGAAAACCTATTTTAGATTTTAGTAAATCAACGCCAGGCGCAATGCGCACAGCATCAGCGATCTACAACCGCCCGCACGCCCGACATCTGACTCACAGATTCTGACTTGGTTAAAGTTAAATGCTACATTTACAAATTCTGCGAATAAGTAGAAGTTTCTACCGCGTCTCCGAGACTGCCAATTTTTTGCTGTCATGGTTCCTCCTAGATACTTTATGGAGCCTATTATTGAATAAAACATTCCAACAGTTAATAAAATATTTCAAGATCACGCTCTACGTGCGTCTTGGCATGGTCTTAGCCAATTGGTTAAGGACTTTTTCGCCACATTTATCATGGTTTAGCCGCTCTTAAAATTACGCGGTACCATTCCCTACTCCCTGTATACAGCGTATCCCTGATCGCTTGCACCATATTCAAAATACGATCAAAAACTCTTCCGATCTAGTAGCCCTTGGCGTATCTGTTGTATTTTTTTGACAGTATTTTTCAGCTTTAAAACGCTGCCTGCTTGTTTAATTCAGTCTAAGTTCAATTTGTAAAATATTACTTAACACTTTGGTGATTATTTGAAGCCTTCGTGGGAAATCTATACATATAAATTCATAAATTCACAAATCTATAATTTTTCAGATACGCCGCCCTTTCAAATTAACACGGCAGAACAGGTGATAAAGAGAGTAATGGTCGTGCGTGGTGGTGTACAATACAATCTTATCTAAAAACTCCAGAAAAGTGTACAAGTGTGCAATAGGGTGGGCCGAAATAAACAAATTTTGGAATTTCGTTTTGCAATACTCACCAAAACTTACCTTTAACTATTCTAAGAAAGTTTATTTAAGGTTTTGCGATAATTCAACATCTTCAGCCCTCTACCGCCCGTCAAATATTGGTTACTTTGAAATTTGAAGTTTACAACGAAATATTTTTTTAAATGCAATATTTATTGTTTTTCTATCACTACTAAGCTCGGAGTAGATTTTAAAGATCACTAAGGGCCGTTTTTTGACCTCCAGATAAATTTAGCTACCTACTAGACGTCCATTGTCTTATAATATCTGTCCGGGATCCACACGACCGAGATTCACCCGATTTCCATGGCGATTCATTGTTGACAACAATGATTCACCATGGAAATAGGGTGAATCCCGGTCGTGTGGATCCCGGACAGACCATAGTTTCAAAGACAATTAACTCTAATCAATCAAGTTGCTGGTGCATGCATGACAGAACTTACGACAGTCCAATGACAGTACTGGTTGACGTCTAAACTTCAAACGTTATATTTTCGTGCGTTTTTTATTCGAGTTTCTGTGCTTCAGTTTCGAATTAATAAGGGTTTTTTAAAGGCAATTTGTACTAGAGTGCCCTATATTTGATGCGTCTTCGAAGACTAAGAAACGCACAAAATATATCGTTCGAACTTTAAACGTCAACCAGTATGGCAGCATAAGTTCTGTCGTGCATACACCAGCAACTTGATTGATTAGAGTTAACTGTCTTTGAAACTATATGGCAATGGACTTCTAGTAGGTAGCTAAATTTATCTGGAGGTGAAAAAACGGCCCTTAATGATCTTCAAAATCTACTCCGAGCTTAGTAGTCACAGAAAAACAATAAATATTCCATTTAAAAAAATATTTCGTTGTAAAACCTGAAATTTCAAAGTAACCAATATTTGAGGGGCGGTAGAGGGCTGAAGATGTTGACCTATCGCAAAATCTTAAATAAACTTTTTTCTTAGAATAGTAAAAGGCAAGCTTTGGCGACTATTGCAAAACGAAATTCCAAAATTTGTTTTTTTCGGCCCACCCTAGTGTGCAATGGCATCGCTGAATCATAAAAATTTTACCATCATAATTTGCCACTATTAAATTTCAAACATTAAACTTGTAAAATTATAAATAAAAATTTGATTTTGTAGCCTTCTTTAT
This sequence comes from Pycnomerus fuliginosus, assembly GCA_963924575.1. Classification (NCBI taxonomy): domain Eukaryota; kingdom Metazoa; phylum Arthropoda; class Insecta; order Coleoptera; family Zopheridae; genus Pycnomerus; species Pycnomerus fuliginosus. The sequence continues at coordinate 13,796,832 of OZ004617.1, read as the reverse complement.
TTTTGAAGTAAGTATCCGGCTTCGGCGGATATCAGGTCACTATCCGGTATCCGGCCGGATAGTAGAAAAGGGGCCGGATAGGCCGGATACCGAGTAGTAACCGGATATCCGTTGCATCTCTAATTAATACCATGCAAAATTTTGTGGACGAAAACCTGCAAGTTTACAAGCTACAAAAAGTCAGTTCTAAATTAATACTATGCAAAATTTTGTGGACGAAAACCTGCAAGTTTACAAGCTGCAAAAAGTCAGTTCTAAATTAATACTATGCAGGGTGATACACGACGACTGGTCACTACTTTTTGGGATCAATTTTGTTGGTACTAGACCGTAACTAGACAACGCTCAACGCACACCAAAAATAAAATATTCAGAACCTTCCATCACTTTCGGTTTTACCGAAAGTGGCCTCCATCTTGTTATATTAGACAGGAAGCAAGCGCACCAGGGATCAAAAGGTACTTTAGTCCAGGGTTATATACGCTATTTTTTGCACGACCGAAAGCCGTTAATCTTAAAAATCCTTTAATTGCATACAAAATATTACAAAATCATGATAAAACGCAGATAGCAAGTTTGAAAGTTTAGCTGGTAAACTAGACAATTTGTAAATTAATAATCTTCAACGTTTTAGTCCCCCTTTTGAGGGAGTAAAATGAAGCTCTTTATGAAAGTCGTTCAAAAATACATTTTATTCCGAATATTTCAAAAAATTTATATAATGAAGGATACTACGCTGATGACAATTGACAACTTAAGTTCTCGACTAGTTTAGTTGCCGCTTAACTGAAAATAGTTTCCTTATTGCTCAAAGTTAGAAGATCGGCCTATCTTAAAGACCGATAAAGGCGATTATGTTATCTAACGTTAGATTTTAGTGGAGAAAAAGAAAAGAAAAATAACCCTGCCAACAGGAAAAATAACCTTTCTTTCACTCGCAAACCCCACAATAATGAGCTTAAAGAAAAATAACGGTTTAATGCGGCTTGACTCAGCTTGCGTTCACGATACTTGTTCAACTTAACCATGCAGTTTATAGGTCGAAATTACCGCGAAAGGTGTGGTGGTGGATTTGACGTCACGATTAATAGCAAACTCACGGAGGATTCTTTAAAACCAAAGAAAATTTATGTCCCGAAGCCTACGTGGCGCACCTGCCATTGTTTCTATAATTAAAGCAATTAAGTCAACGTCACTGTTCCGAGGTTTCTCCGTCCCCGTTACATCACAACAAATATATTCGCTTAATAGCTCTTTCCGTTTCACCCTTTCTTTAGACTATCTGATTAGCGGTGTTTAAAAATAAACGCTGCGTGTAGCACATCCATACTAAAAGTGGCTACGATGTTGATTACAAAATGGAAAAAATCTTTCTAGGATTTTCCTTAAAGAAGGTAATAAATTAAATGAATGTAACTCACCTCTTCCAAGTTGGGAACTACATCACTAACGATGTTGCAGATGGTATCGAGGTCCGAAGAGAGAGTCAGCATCCTGTAAATAGAATTTAGTTACTGCAAAGTACAAAATATGGCAGTAACAAATGAGGGAAGGAGGTCTCCTGATTTCAGAGAACGATCGATAACACAGCACGCGTGATCAATTTCGTTACAAACTTTAACAAATGGGCGAAGAAAGCCTCTCCTTTCAACAACTTGGCCATCAGTCACGAAGTTAGAATTTACAGCAGGAATTTTTAGGCGATTTATTTCAGAGAAAATGACGGGAAATATAAACAGCTGAGAAAGTGGCACGTTCTGCTCCTTTGGGGAGATTGTGATATATTTTCTCTTCGTATAAACATAGCACTCCATAATATAAAAATAAGCTAAAATAAACTTCTCAGAAAATCTGAAGCGACATCGACACAACGTCTAGGAGAGGTAATTATACAAAACGGAAAACCGGTAGAAGTAGAAACGGCTTCATTAAGCGAATTGATTCTTTCTGATACTGACTTTGTGTACGGGGCGTGTGTTTTATGGGGGATGGTTTAACCTGTAAAAAATTGGATTAACACATATTAATGGCCTCAACCTAAGGCAAAGCGTGTGTAAAACGCTAGGTTAGGGGACCTTGCTGATACGCCACCTAGCGGACAAAACCGGCCGGTTGCACCGCTGCTTTTTAATTTTAGTCACCCAGCGGTTAAGAAGTGAATTAATTATATGTGGGGCTTTTCACCCTCACAAAATTAAGTATGCGCATGCTTTGAGGATGTCCAGTATGAATAATAAAACAACTTATCCACCCTTCCTGGTGCAATCCGAATCCGGTGGTTAACGTTTCGTCACGAACTCACGACTAATGCCATTGAAGAAGATAATACCTAACTGAGTAACTACAACCAGTGTTTTAATTCCAACTAAACAAAATCCTGTAGGTGTCCTTTGTTGTCAATAGTTAGTTCGTGATAGAAATGAGAGTATTATTAAGAGGCTTCTTCACGCTATTGTCTTTCTCTCTCTTTCTTTGTGTGGACTTATTTAATTACTCGTCAATTTGTCTTCAAATTTAAATAATGAGCACTTTCCACCAAATAAACTAAATGAAGAAATCATGTTTCTTTTAGTACCTTACAATTTAATGGGATTTAGAGGCACAGTTCGAAAAATGCCGTTTATATTGGTATTCTACAAATAGTGACATATAAACAAAGTGATATTGGAACAAAACGAATTGAACAAGGCGTATTTTATCATATTCTATGGTGGAAAGTCGTAGAAATTAAAATTTAAAATTGGATTTCCAAGAAATTAAATAAATTCAACATAATCTGAGAGAGAAAGACGATAGCGTGAAGAAGCCTCTTAACACCGGAACATAATCTACAGCGATGTTACAAATGATTGTAACATTGCGGTGGTTTTAAAAACAAAAGAATTGAGGTTTAGAGTATTTACGCCTACAGAAATAAAATGTCCAAACAAAGCATCAAAGCCACCTATGCCGGTACAATCATTTTAACAATCCTGTATAAAAAATACACATTGCTACTAGCTACTCACCTCAATATGTACACGGTGAATCATTATGACTTTAATGACAAATAGTTATATGTAACAAACATGAACTAGTAATGAATGAATGGTCGGTAAGTTCTTTATACACCCTGGATGTGAGGTTAACTTGTAAAATTGATAGAATACAAATAAATCACTTCCTCGGACTAAATTTAGTACTTTATGACTTTAGGTCCTACTAACAATCTAAACGATTTGCGATTTAACGGTGATTACGATTAAAACGGTTATAAACGATGCCTGCAGTCCGCATAATACAGCGACATCATCAAGATTTATAATATAACTATAGTGAGCTATGATTTTTGTTCTACATATAGTTGGTAACGCAATGACTCTGACAGCTCTGAACTGACAGAGCCGTTGTAATGGGAGTGAACATTAAGAGAGTTCTCTTCGAGATCCTCGGTGACGTTTTTCAAGTGACTTTCAGTGATAAAGGTAGTGTTTTAAATTAAACAAACATAATTATGTCAAATCTTTTAGCCAGTAGTACCAATAATGTCTTGCAATCCATGCTCTGCTCTAAATATAATTCTTGATGATCGCTCGGTACTAACAACGGTGATAGTTGGGGGCTCAAACTATATTTTTAATTTGAAGTATTTTTGAAAAATTCTTCGTTGTTTTATTATTTCTTTAGCGCTTTTTAAGCTTTTAGGCGCCACCAGCAGGGTGTGATTTATTAGTGAACAACTTAAAAAGATTAACATCCCAGTAATAGTAACGACTTTGGACGCTATTCGTCCCGAATCGGAAAAAAACTACTGGACAATCCCATTAGCACAGACTCCATCAGCCCCATCAGCACCAAATGGGGTCGGCGATGGTGTTAAAGTCGTAGCATTAGATAACTCAGCCGACACACATGCTCCCTGATGGTCTCGATTAATGGTGGTATTTTAAAAATTATTCGTTTAGTATGTGATTTGCAGTGCAACCAAGGCCGGAGTGAGCACAACTAAATAGAGTTTGAATAATTTTACCGTTCAGGGCCCGGGCAATCAGGGACAGTTATCGAGGCTTTGTACTGTTGGTTGATTCGTTGTGGCAACACGCAAAATGGCATTGGCGGGCAGGTGGTTCAGGTGGACGGGTGGCACAGCCGGGGGACAGAAGACATTAGTTAACATTTTGTGGCGGTAAAACAGATTTCTGGCTGCAATATCTCAAATTTTAAACAAGACGGTTGGGCGCAAGCGAGTCCACTCGCGCGGGCTTCATCTAAACCTAATCACTCTCAATTCCAAATTAGCCAGTTGTGATTTTGGCAATTATAATTAAAAAACTTGGAACAACACATTCTGGCTAATTCGGACCTAAAAATGAACACGTAACATTTAACAGTACAGTAACTTTGTTAATGATACCAAGGGATATATATATAATTACCCCTAAACTAGTTGGGGAAAGTTTGGCTCTTGTCAGTGTGTGTAAGTAAGACATTATAATTGGGGCTGGGGGTGGCGGCGCTCGGGCAAAACTTGGACTCGGCAAAATATTAGACACGTTAATAATAATTAGAAATGGTTATCCCTCGTCTATCCACCAAACAATTTTTTAGCTGTGCTGTCAATGTTATTATGTTGCAAATTTCAAGCATTAATATCATTACATCGTACGACTTCAAAAAATATTCTAAAGTACTTTCGGAAGTCATTAGGGCAATTTCTTAATACTGACCTTGCTCCTCAACTTCGTAATGTTTTGGCCACCCTTACCAATAATGGAACCGGCAACCTGCAAAAAACTTCAATTACCTCAGGATTCATCACAGTCGGAGGGATCTATTAATTTTTTCTTTCCGCTCCTTCGTCCTCTCAAAAACTGTACTAATGACCAGGCATGCAGAACTCTGCGAGACAGATGTCGACAATAAGCGAAATGCCATGTCACAGAAACGTTAGATATTGTATTTTTGCAACTCTCTCCCTTCTGCTGCTTTTCATGAACGTCACGCTACCCCGGTAAAAGCAGTTTTCAGAATAAAACAGAGTTAATGAATGGCTCGCTACGAACAATCGATTTGATCCATCCTCGTGTTGCTCAAGATTTCACGGGATTCAAAGCTTCGTGAGAGGTTGTTGACCACAACTCTCCTCATGAATAACAAATATGCATTCCTCCGGTACTACCGCTTGTTTCTCGTTTTTCAATTGCAGAATCTAACGGACCCTACCTACTCCCATAAATTGCTTACGCAAACTGAGGTTTATATTATTGCTTTTTACCTCAATAATTTGGAATGAAATTAAATTGTTTTTGCTACACCAAAAACGGATTTTCATAAATCATTAGTTTTCCAACAGTTTCAACAGTTAAATAACAGTGCGTCTCATGTAAAATTTCATCACAATATAATGGCAGCGCTATTCAAAAAATATGTGGTAGCTACTGAAATTAATCGCAGTCTCGAAAGGGCGTTTGTCCAAAGTTAGTTCGTACAGGACATCTGTCATTTCACCGGAGACATGTGATTCTGTCATTTTTTATCTGGGGACTTTCCGAACTTTAACAAGCGTCCATTCGACAGATTGTGATTCACTTGTTTCCATAGCTTCCCGTTATCACATATTTTCTGAATAGCACTGTATGATAACTAGAGATGTTAGTTTTCATGAAAAGTACATTTATTGAAACTTTTTATGAATGATTTTCGGTGCGAGCGAAATACAACCCTCAACTTCGGACGTCGTTTGCAAGAATTAGGTGAGGATAAGCAAAATGATGAAAAAGACTTTTTAATGCAGAATTTCACGAGGAATATTCCTGATTAGAGTAATTTTTTGTCGGTTTGACACTTTAACCGAAAAATGCTAAAAACTAGTGCCATGTGCGTCTGGGAGTAGGTTTTTGCCAAAAGAGGGATGTAGCTTACACTTGGGAGGTGTTAAGTTTGCGACTCTTCATTTCAGGGCCCATCAGCAGTCCGCAGCCAAAATTTCATAAATATATAAATAAGTTCTACTCAAAAATCTATTTTGACTGTTCTACAACTTCGGACGTCGTTTGCGAGAATTATAGGTGGGGATAAGCAAAATAATCAAAAGGACTTTTTTAATACAGAATTTCATAAGGAATGTTTCTGATTAGAATAAATGTTTTGTCAGATGGATAGTTTCGCCGAATAAGGGATGAGACGCACACATTTCAGTTGCCATCAGGAGTCCGTAGCCAAAATTTCAAAAATATATAAATTATTTCTTCTAAAAGGCCTAACTTGACTGGACTACTACGGTAGTATAAAGTACTTTGGAGAATTAAATAAAAAATAAATCTACAACAGCTGAATAGGGAACATAATATAATATTAAATGACAAAAATAGTAAGTTGTATAGGTGAACAAGTTATAATAAGTCAAAATAAAAGCATTAAACATTAAAATTCATCGTTGTTTTGAGCTTTTAAGTTGAATTCCACTTCATCAACTTTTCAAGAAAAAGTGAAAAGTTTCTCACTTCATCAACTTTTCAAGAAAAAGTGAAAAGTTTCAACATAGGCTGAAACATTTCAAAGAAATGAAAAGTTTTTGAAACTTTTCACTCATATCTCTAATGATAACTGTTTTTACAAACAAGAATTATTTTTCCTCGATACTGTTTTTACAAACAACAATTATTTTTCCTCGGTTCGCGTTTTCTAAAGTAACTTCACGTAATTAAAGGGATTAATTATCTAACGCAACTTACAGCACTTAAAACAGATGCGTAGGATCTTTACTTAAGATACGATCAGGATCAAATAGTCAAAAGGTTATCTCTGCAAACGTTTCCATCTCATGTAGTGATTGAATTTCAATTATTAATTGTATGGATCAGGATTTTTTGCACGTAAACAGCCAATCAGGGCCCCAACTATTGCAATGCATCTAAACTTGAATTGATTAAATATAATTCTAATAAAAATTTCTTGTACAGCTAAATGAGAAATAAACCAGGATTTATTATTGATCCATAAGTGGTTCTGGTTCCCACAAAGGCCTGTAAAAAGCTTCAAAGGAAACAGCATAGAGCTTGTTTTCCGTAAGACCCAATGCTATACTTTCAACAAATGGGCTGCGGCGAACGTAAACATCAATTCGAAAACGTTGCATTTTGCTCCTCCAATAATTCATTACACAGAAGTTCGAGTATGTGAAATTGTTACAAATTGCCCCCCTAATACGTTGTTTGCAACTAAAAGTACATTACGTGAATCCAAACTGTTACACTTCTTGCTGCTTCCCTCTTGAATAATAGCGTCCCGATTTATGGGTTCCTCCACCATATATTTGATATTATGTTTCAAAACAGGGTAAACATCGAAATCGAAGCTGAGAGCACTCGAACTAATAAAGTGGGTGGAAGTGAGCTGCACGTGTCGTTCCGGCAACGGTAAAGGAAATTAATAAGATTTTTGCTTCCGAGTTTCCCGGTAATGACGAGAAGCTAATAACAGCGACCGAAATGTTCCTTAAATCGATTTACAGAGGAGCATTAGAATTTGGCTGTCCCTTTTACTTTTCCAGGGAGGAATGCGACAATTGTTTAACTTCATCGCCGATAAAAATCGTGGCGTGGGAAAGCGAGGTCTTACGTTAAGCAGTTCCAAAGATTTCTCCGGTCTATTTTAAGAAGGCTTGGTGGAAGCATCACCGCGATCACCTACGTACATCTTATTACCGTCGTTAGATGGAAAGTTCAGCGGTTTCTTTAGGGTCAAAACTTGGAAAGAGCTCGCATTATGGATGTTCCTGATTAAGTTTGAAACTCAACTTGTGGCGTGAAAAAAATATCAGTTAAACAAGAAGTTCAGTTTATGGCAAGTAGTTAATGTAAGTTTAAGTCGAACTTAAACAGAGTTGGTAAATATTGGATGTGTAGTGATTAAAATTACCTTGCTGGGAATAAGTAAACGAACTTCATCATCACCTCGTCGCGAACGTTTTTGAGGGGATCCCATGTCTCCGTCAGCTTCTCGCTTCATGGCTATCTCGGCCTGGAACAAAGTAATAAACCCTTAGTTGGTGCCATCATGCGTTCATTAATTAATGCGAAACACTACAGAACCTTTGATCCGGGAAAACTCTCCATTTTCCCGGCCAATAGAACCGAAATAATGAATCGCCTTATTATTTGTCTCCCATCCAAAAAATACCTAAATCGGCAGTAATTACAATTCAATGTTACGAGGTGCAGAACAATACCTATTGTACAGAGTAACCACAATTAATTACTGCCAGATACACACAAGCGTGGACCACATCAGTCGTAATCCGTAGAAATGGCAATGTTTGCACCACCTCCGTTGAAGAAGTGTTGGCGATAAGCATGCAAGTACAATGAGATGTTTCTTGTCAGGCTGGATATTTGCAATGCAATCGTCGTTTCGTAACTCACTAAGAACGTATTTAGGTATTTCACACTCTAACACACATCTATGTCTTCAAATAGAATAGTTATGTCACAAGTTACGGATTACGAAGAAAAAGTGTCACCATTATTAGATTCCCGAAAATAGAACGTCGATAAATTTCTGCTCATGCATGCAGCCATATTCCTATTACACTTAGCCACCACCATTTCTGAACATTTTGTCGAAATCATCCTCCATTTATGTTGAAAAAAATTCCGCAAATAATACTACGGATTTTCCTCCTATAAAAGATGAAATAAAAATTGTGGTCTTGATCTTGTCACTTTTTAAAATCCACCCATAATATCCCGGCTCTTCCTGGAACAGTTGCCAACCCGATGTGTGCTCAGCATTGCTCACTAGACTTCACGCTCTTTATATGTATTCACTGGTTGGCAATGTTGGCATGTTAAGAAATGTGGAAAATGTTTGGCAACAAAACGTAGTTTATGTCCAAGTACATTGGAATTTAGCAGTTTTACTTCAAAGGATTTAACTCTAGAAATCGTCTTTAAGATTATGGCTGACTCCACCAACTGGCCGGCGCGGCGCCGGGAACAGCTGAGTCGAATGGTGTTATCTAAATTTAAAAATTCTTTACCATTTTCAAGATATTTGGAAAAAGCAGCGGCTACAGGCGACGTCATCTGTGGCGGTTCCAAAGCTTGCTCGATAATATTTGAGGAGTTACCGCAATGCACGAAATAGTAATGTTGGCGTTTTATTTTTGTAGACGAAATGCTATTAATGTTAAAGGAGGATTCAACTCAAGAAATCGACTTTTGACTTGATCGCATTAAATTTTTTAGAAAATCTCAATTTTTCGAATAATCTGGAAATTAAGAATTTCCAAATTCCAGGCATCTAGATCTTTAAAATCGTTTCAATTATAACATAAATATTCCTCATGTTGTCAATCGAGCGTGATGACATTTCTCAAAAAGCCGTGCGCTGTCAACCATTTTTGTAGGTTATGTTTAGGTTGGTTTAATTTATCGAAAGTTTTTATGCGTAAATTTAAATTAAAGGATGAAAATTACTTAGACATGGAAGAAGTCTTTGTTTGCACTCAATAAGTAATATTAGGTATTATTGGATTATCATTTTCGATCAGGTAAAAACATTGTTGGGTAAAAATTTGCCCTTTTCAAATATAGCTCAAAAGTGACAGCAATTGTTATTAACATCAATAAATAGTTGTTGTATCTACCAAGCGACCGGAAATTGTAGGTACCTCGTGATGAGTTTCAAGCCAGTTTTGTTCAGCTTCAAATGAAATGAACTGACAAAAACCCTAGTTGCTACGCAATTGGCTTTCAGTTTGCAATAACTGAGCATCGATAAACCGGCCCTTAGTGGCCAGACAACAAAATCCAATCGCTTAACAATAATACTGGCATTAAAACCACGTTGGGCGATTATCTTAAACTGCAAAAAAAGTTATCAAAACTTTCCGCAACCAGGAACCAAGGTTCACGGACAATAAATTTAAACAAGGTATTACCTAATATATGGCAGGTTACCTTACCGCTGAAGCATAAATCATACATAATCATCATTATACCAATGAGTGACTGGTTATATCAATAGATTTATTGCTAACAACATTATTCAGGAACTTTTTTTTTATTTGCGTGAACATACAAATAAGAGATTATTTATAAATGACCAACAGTATTTTGATCTAATAGATTGAAGACTATTAAAATAACAATGGAGAAGCCTTCGCAGGATGAGAAGTATTGTTTATTGTCTTGGCAGTAGCAGGCCGTACCTAGTGGTTTGTTAATGAAAGATGAACTCACTAGATAGCTATTTAAGTGGGCCAAAAATTACAGCACAATAAAATTTAGATACCTGTAAACACACGGATAATATTAACTTTAAAGTTACACTGGAGCACGGCGCTGGAGTAATGCCAGGAATTTGTGCTTTGAGTTACTTAATAGATCCAATAACAAAGAAATGACGATCAATAGTGAATTCAAGGTTAATTCTCAAGAGATCAAATTATGTTTACCTGAAATTAATCAAAAAAAAATGACAGGTTCTGGTTCTATGAATAAAACTGGTGATATCGCCTATACGTTGAGGCGTGAATATAGAGCACAAGGACAAGGTCCTCGGTACAACTAAATTGTATCCCACGTGGTTCATTAATATTTATGAAGCTCCCTACGAAAATGGAATAGCCTAGCCGACGGTGCACTCGCGTGTGTTAAATAAAGACAATGAATAAGTGACATCAACAAGTGAAACGGAGAAAAGTGAAACGTCGGCCTTAAACCTACGCACCGATAGAAAAATTGTAACAATGTGGGTTATGTAATAAACTTCCTGTTTCAGTAAAATTTCCAAAAGAAAACTTTTCAGAAACCATCAGTTTCCCAGCAGCCATAAAGAACATGCCACCCATCTTTCAAAATGCACCTCAGAATGCTGCATCCCGGGCAGGGAGAAACATTGAGAATGGGAAATACATCAACTTAAACTGATGGTGCACGGAAAATACTGTGGGAAGAATATTCCAAGAAATATCTGCCAGTTAACTCAATACGTCATCTTGAGTCGAAACTTTCCGGCTAGGGAACACGCATAAGGTTGAAAGGCCGTACAATTTCTAAAGGATGGTTTAACTGATTGAATGATGGATTCAATACTTTTGAAAATCCAATAAAACTCGTAACTGACGTTCCCAGGAATAATTTATTTTAAAGCTCGACTGCTGGGCGTGCTATATTTTACCAGTCAAGGATGCAGATAAACAAGGCATGAGGTTAATGTTCACCTAACTTAGGTGCTGGAAAGCTGGAAATTGGAAGCCTTGTTCCTCAATTTTCCAGCGTGTTATCGACACACTACCTGACAGCCTTGGGTTTAATTCAAAAATCAGTTTCACTAAACAAACCTTGAAAATCCATCACATACTTGTTTCGTTAATGGATGCGTGCACAGGAATAAGTATATTTGTCTCCAAAAGTCCAAAACATAGTGTGAATGTCATCTGACAAGATAATCTGAAAATGTTTAAACTGTTAAAACCCGAGAATTAAACATAAAAGTGGTGAATAGCCACAAATCCCTTGCAAAATGCATTACTGAGAATAAGCTTGCAGTCAACAGAAATGAATTCAAGTCAAAATCTGGGTTCGTCTTTCCACTCATGAAAAATTTCAAGAACTCTCAAGCAGATATTTCCTTCCCTAGTCCCAAAGAAAAATCTAATCACAAAATGTTGCGTGAAATTACTGGAAAATGAAATAATAAAGTTTCCGTTGAGGAGTTTCATTACAGAAACAGAAGGGACCGACTTAAATGAGCGGAAAATCTTGAATTTCCTTTGACGTACAACATAATATTGAAATACGAAATATGTACTTAAATCAAAGGTCAAACTAAATCTCACATGCTTTTGATGGAAAGTTATGGAAAATGTAAACACCCACTTCAGTTCTAGAACGGCGCCCTCAGTTGGGTTAACCTTATAGAAACTTCTTGGTCTTACATTTCGCAAAAAATTGCAGCTATGTCGCTTGATGAAGTGATTCATAAAAGCAGCTCGTTGAATTAGATTAAGGGAATCATTTAGTTGGGAATAAAAAAAGAATGGGCCACCTGGTGAGACCGTTTCCGATTTGATAAATCAATTTCTTGTTCAGCCTCGACGTCGTCGATTTATTGTTTTATTTCAGTTTTGCAAAATCCACCTTGAATTTACCTTTCAATTTCTTAAGCAAACATTAGAAACAGATAACGCAGAGCGAACATCTAAACTGACAACGCAGCACAAACAACGGGAATAAGTTCAACAAACAGAACTATAATTGATATTAAGTTTGCAGGTTTTCGCTGAAGAACTTAAAAGCATTATAAACAACTGTGAACTGATCCCTGGATCGTTGTGGTTCGAAATCATAAAATTTTCTAAACATAACTTTCTTCGTTAACGAAACCTTAAGTTGTGGAGTAACACGATGCTTTAAAACCCGTTAATTAAGGGAATATTTAGATGCTCATATTATAGCTCCATGAAGTTAGCAACAGTCGAGAATCGAGTAAGGGTCTATTCAGGGAACATGAGGGAATGGATTTGACTACTTGATTTCGCCATGTTATTAACTGACACGAGAATATTGGCAGGCTTCTATTCGCTGATGCTGAAGATAATATACACCGGAAGGACTGTCGTCGTTATTAATTATTAATTCTTCGGCTTTCATGTCCTTTGTCGAAATAGTTCTGTTAATCAGCTTTGAATCAAAACTGCGTTTCAAACGTGTCCTTTAAGTAATTAATATTAACATGAAGATGATCAATTATCTTTTACCTAATTGCGTTTTGAAAAGTTGGATTTTACGCTATCGCTCGTTTTGGCACATATTACGGCTCGTGAAACAATATAGGACTTTTCATAACTAATTACGTAATAGTTATTTACGTAATTAGTTATGAAAAGTCCTATATTGTTTGACGAGTCGTAATATTTGCCAAAACGAGCGATAGCGAGTTTTGCAACATTATGAGAGTCAAACAATTTAGGTTTTTCATAACGTATTCAGTACAACATTTTACCTAATTGCGTAATATCCAACTTTTCAAAGCGCAGTTAGGTAAATAACTATTTATTTCACCATGCAAACACGCGTCTTATTTTTTTATTACGAATAATCCGCATTATTAGAACTCGGCAAGAAACCCGGTTTTGATATACCTACTATTAATATTCATAACAATGAATGTAATAAAATTAAAGAGGGCGAAGCTCCGGAACAAGTAGCTTTAACAACGCGGAATAATAATGAAAATGGCTACACCTAAATTTCAATCGTTGGGATTAAACTTGGCGAGTCGAGTTCTCGCCCATATTTACTATACGGTTTTGTCGAGAAAGATGCCGCCGTTCAACTACGAATTGTCTACGTTTTGAAAATTTTCACCCTTCAAATTCGGACAATACGGCCGAATGAATTAGTATTTAATTTAATAGAGACTGTCATCAGGCGGCGGAAACTTTTAACTGAATATCGTATACGTTATACGTATATTTTATTTCCGGGACTCATATCCTTTCATTTACAGCGAATATTAAAACGCTTCGTAATGAGAAAATTTTAAACTAAGTAGTACTTTTTAACCACCCCACAACCAATTTAAAAATAGGAGGTTGAACTGCAATCACTCCAAAATTCGAAGTTGAGATAACACCAGATCTATACGCTTCGAGGTCCCAGGATCACGAAAATGTGGTTTTACGTTACCTACGTGAGCAAGATTTTAATGACTTTTGGAATGGGGGTTAGTGTTAGCCTTCTGGTGATCCCATTTAATTTTCGTGCCGATCCGTAAACGCCATGTGCTTTTTTGGCATACACCTCCGAGCTTATTTTAAAAGATCTTTCGATCTGAACAATAAATTCAAAGGTACCGCACTTTTGAAGCGTCAACCTGATATTGATATTATAGAAAAACATCTTGAATTATAATAAATACACTATTAAAATCCGATGGCCAATATGATCTTGCAAAACACTGAATGCATCTCAAAGGAACTAGCGCAATCAACCGCGCATCTTAAAGGAGTATTGAAAACAGCCAGCCAAGGCCGGTGTCAATGCCAGATTCCAGTAATTATGGCGAAGACGAGATAATGGAATTTATGCATAAAACATGAATAAAATCCGTCACAACTGCAAACACTTTCGAAGGCCACAATTCCATCGCAGTGACATAACGTTCCTGTTGATAAGATGGTGGTGGGTGTGCAGGCGTGTCGCAAAAATACAGTGATCTTCCTGTTTGGACAATTTCTCGCAATATCTTCCTTAAATGGAAAAATTTACGAGAGCCGAGCAGGATGCGATTTTTTTGCAAAAACAAGGATACTACCGTACTACCGAATAATAAGTCAAATAATAATAAATTTTTGATTGAGACGACATTCGCGTGTTGCAGAACTTTCAGTTTTCCTTTTAAAAACGACTTTAAACTCTGAAACGTAAATGGTTACAAACTGAAGACGACGGCCTAGAACCAATTAAGGTAAACTGAAATCGTAGAATAAATTCGCTATTTTAAGAAGCCTGTTGAATTATTCAGATTGAGAATAATTTATTTAATGAAATTTTAATAGCTGGGAGTCGATTTGCAAGAATTCCTAATTGAAACGGCCTGGAATTGTGCGACATTTTAAGGCATTGTTGGAAGCACAAAATGAGATTGTCTTTTTATTTTAAAAATAGTTCTATTCTGGATTTTTATGAGGGATAAAACGAGGGAATTATGATTCGTGCTTTTTGCTCTTTTTATGCTTCCCTGCCAACGGCGCGTACTTAAACTAATTAGCATGAACCTTGGTAACGGAGCCACAGTGGAAACATAAGTATACATAGGATGCCTTTTAAGTCACAATAACGACAACAGCTGAACACAACCTAAACCCAAAACCTGATTTAACCCGTTGAATTTTAATCACTAATAAATACACTTTTGGAGATACTCTCTGCAACTGTCAAGGCGAAGGTTATTTCGTAATTAGCAAGTCAGACGGCTCGTCTAAATTAGTACCTGACATCTACATTGTTACTACTCAAGGGGTCACCAAAGGCTTTCTGTCTGAAAGACAACAATGCGATAATCCATTCAGCGAAACGACAATACGCATAAACAGTGTTTTTATTAAACCATAGAAGTGCAAAATATCGACAATAATCCGAAATAATTTGTAAACAAAGCTCGATAATGCATTAATAAAATATTGTTAATACGTTGCTGGAAGCGCCGCTCGTCGTATTAAAATATGCGCCTTGAATTTAGCAAGTGTGATGGTCCGAACTACCACAAGATTTGGTGGAGGCGCCGCGCCGAGGCAGTAGGTCGGTTCTAGATGTTCCATCACATGGGGTGTGTAATCCGACAGATATTATTTATTGATCAAATAAACACTTGAATAAAATTTTAAATTGGGGAATAAAAGAAAAAACACGACGACAACAGTGGTTACTGAATGAAATATTTTTCTTCAAGGTGATAAAGTAAGACGTAGGCCGAAATATAAAGTAAACAAATAAATCCAAAATGAAATATGTTAAGCAGTAAATGATGGGGTAAAACTTTTCAATGACCTCGGGGAAACACCAAAAGCTTTTCGACTCCCTTACAGTTTCAAGCAGCTAAACAAATTCAGCTCATTTACAACACGGCAGTACCTGAAGTTCAATTCAATCACAAAATTTTCAAATTTTCAAACCACCGCCGCAACACCCACATTGAAAAATTAATAGAAGTTGTTATAACTCAGCTTTCAGCCTCTCCTGTTCATATATTAATTTTGACAGATGTATGAAAAGTTCTTATTAATAAATTACAACGTCCATTGATTTATAAAGAAAACGGGCGTCATAATTTATAAAATATCTTTCCCTTGATGTCAACACAATGAAATACCAAATGCTAATTACAAGGATGAACGAAAACTTAAATTCCGTAAAAAGTAAAAGTAAGAAAGGTCGAAAATTAGTCAATATACGGCTATCAGATGAAGTCACCGCCGAAATAATCATCACAGACACGCGAAATCAACATTCCATTATGAAAATTAAAGTTAGAAGCATTGCGTCTATCCAAAAAAAAATTAGAGAGCTCAGGAATGGTTCTCATAAATATACAAAGTGCTTTGTCGGAAAGGTATTTTTGAGCTATTTTAAGAAACGAGGCAACAGGCCAGATTTATAAAGAAGAGCACGAAAATAACACGAATGGTTTCTAATCATTAATCTCTGGTTGCTATCCGATACGTTAGTACGTTAAACCAGCCAGTTTGACCCCCTATGAGCTCACGCGTATTAAACGTGACCGGATTGGAAATATTGTCGGGAACGTTTACTTTCGAATTTTTCCGGACATCGCAGGATCTCCTACTGACTCACGATCGGATTATTTTAGATCTTGTGCCATTTAACGACCAATTTACAGGGTAGCGTGACGCAATTTTTACTGTTTTTAGCTAGTGATATCATTGTAGATCGATCCAAAAGACCAACACCTGACTTGACGAAAAACAAATACTGAGTCATGTTTTAACAGTTTATAAATCCTTCTAAATGAAAGATGGAAACGTTGGCAGGTTCAACCTAAACACAGAATAATGTTGTACACCTTCTCCATCTCAAAATATTTACCGAGGGAGGGAAGTGGTAAACAAAACAAAGGTGCGCCACTTCAGATCGTTCTTCTTTTAAAGACCCATTTTAAGAGTTTAAACTGGCACTATGTGGGTCGTTGCATTCAAGCTGCTTTTAAAATTCCTTAAATTCATTAAATTAAATTAAAATGCATCTTTTGCTCTCATCATATTTACAAATTTAACAGGCTATATTTATATGTACTAGATGTATACTGTGTACCAGTTTACTCACAAAATTTATTCACATATTTCTTCTGTTAACAAAAGAAATAGAAGTAGATTTTTCTTTTAAATAACGAACATAATAAAAATGAGAATCGTCCAGCAGGGGGATTATTATACCACACCTATTTTTTCAATGCTGCAATAAGCGCAAGCCAATAACCATTTTCCAAGGGGATAATGCACGCTTCAAATGAGTAGAAAATTGAACAAATATAGTTAGATAAAATGATGAGGGGAAGGGACCGTTATGTTCTCAAAGTTATGTTGGTAAGTAATTACAAAAAATCGGTCATACGATAACAACAATCAATTAAACACACTTCATATTTGCGGTTTAAGTAAAATTGTTGTTGGTCTATGTGCCTAAGTAATAACAAAACCTTAAAACCTGAAAATATCTAGGAAAATATTTGCACAGAGGGCGAATGTGAATTTCCAACAAAGAAATTATATATTATAAGAGCAAAAACCTCGGCAAAAACTATGGATCTAGTGCATTAGCAAATTGTTTAATATCCACTTTGTGTTAGGGTATTAGATACCTATTATCATTTCATCAAGTAATGGCCAAAATTGGGAAGTTATAGTTCCTAGTTCCACAATCAAATTATAAATACATATACTCTTAAGCAAGAAGAGACAATGCAAAACGCACCAGAAACTTTAACATTTTCATAGAACTTATGAGCTTAATAAAACTTTTGATTGACTGCCCACTATCTGGTGGAGGGAAAAAACAAAAAAAAAGCGGTTCTGAAAGATGTCTGTGCCAAATATAATCTCGATATCCTTTCCTAAGAAGGTAAAACGTTAAGATTTGATTTTTTGCAATTCGAGAAAGGTTCAATTTTTTAACAAAAACAAGAAAAAAAATGGCTTGGCTAAATAAATTATCAAATGTATTGACATTACCATTGTTGCTACCACAGCTACCGTAAGTCACACACACAAAGCAAATCCGAGAGAGGAAGAAGGATATAATTATTATCCAGAAAAGGCTCTTCCCATTAATATTCATGGAACAAGTGAAACTGTTATTAAATTAAATTAAAATTTACGGCGGAACGGAGAAATTCAAGATTACTTTTCCTTTGCTTGGTCAAACAGACAACAATCGACATACCTAGAAAATTATATGCCAAGTGTGCAGACAATTTAGTGACTCTTTTTTTTCAACAAAAGCTTTGTTAGATACACTGAATATTATTGTGCTACAGGTCAAGCTCTTAAAAAGTAGGTACATTTAACTTTAAAACGTCGCGTCGGAAAGTAAAAGCTGTTCAAATAACCTCAAATTGTTGCTAAAATTCGGTTTTCAGAAAAACAAATTTTAATAATAATCCGCCATTCGTTATACAGACTTTCTAAAAACTTATTATTGTACATTAAAATTCAATGGAATTCTCATAAATTTCAATTAACAATATCATTATTGCGAAATATGAGTAATAAACAGCACATGTTCAGTTTTCAGCATGCCACATTTTGAATCATTTATCGCTTCTGAATAAATCACAAAAATTATAATAAATTCATTCAGCCGCATGCAGAGTTCCCTGACCGCCACTTGCATGCACCTTGTGGATTGTGGTCGCGGTTGGCGCCAACATCTTTGAGATTAACACGTCTTGTGCTTCTAACTCTGATCAATAAATTTACCTACAACTCGGTATTCGCCAGAACAAATTGCACCCTCGAGAATTCCAAAACTCCCTCAAACGAAACAATTAAATTCGAGTTTTGGTTCAGATTCAAAAGAGATAAGAACCACCTGACGAAATTCCCCCGGAAATTTTAAGATAAGATAAGGCGCAAAACTTACTTTATCAAAAACGAGTAACAAAAGTAGAACAAAAATAATAAAGATCCAAAGAGAATCACCAACACTAGCACTATCTGAAATGTAAACTGAAGGCAGCAGACTGCGTGCGAGCTGCCACACACCAACCAAGCTACTCAAACAAAACAAAAACCCAGTCGTTAGTCGTTGAATCAACTACTTGGAAACTGGTAATGGTGGTGGCAGTGTACTCTGATGAACCACACGCGTTTCTACGCAGATACTCTCAACGTAATCGACTGCATTCCCACAATTAATGAAGCCGGTTGATAAGTGGCTGATAACCACAATCACTCTTTTATTAACTTTGAAACGCTCCACTTAAGTGATTGATGAATTAGACGCTTCTGCTCTTCCTTAAAAATTGTTAGCTAATCAACTTACAGTGTCGTAAACACGGAAATTGGAACATCATCAGACTAAAAGTATTGTAAACTTGCCGCTTTCCAGGAAATATTTTCCTCTCAAATATCTTAAGAATACGCTGAAAATTCAGAGAAATATAAGGCGCTTTCTATTCAGGTAAAAGAAATCCAAGAATAAGCTGAAATGAAAATTTGATGGATCAGATATTCAGACTGAAGGGCTAGTTCTAAGCGGACGACGAACCGCGAAATTCAGCTGTAGGGGGTTTACACGGGAGGGCATCACCATGCAAATTACAGGAATCTTTTCACTAGCCAAATTATGCCGTCATTTGTTAGTGCGGAATAAATTGTAAAAATAAAAGTTGGTATTAAAAAAATATATTGCATGGCTGCAAGCACTGCCACCAACTTATAAAATGAAGGACAAAAAAAAATCGAGCCGGTTAACCCCTCGCGTGCTTGAATTTGCGAAGCAAAAAGGCGGTGAACCTTTATAAGTCAAATTATTAGAAGATTAATCAGGTAACACTACAAAGAAACTATACATAGACAGATAGTATAACAGAATGGCAATTTAATAAAAAGAAAGAGCATATAAACAATTGGGCCCTTTATTCGAATTCGCACGATTCCTATCGCCAGTATTTTATCATGACTTGACAATATGGCGGCGTCTACCCTAACAAACAATTTACGAGAGACAATAATGCGGAATCTGTTTAAGACAAACAAACGCGACCGCATCTTCACTAGAATCTTACGAAACTTATTTGTCACGGAGACAGGCGCGATTGGTTTGTCAGACAAAAGAGCGACCTCAACTGGTTGTCTATGTCTTGAAAGTCTTGAAACATACCCTAAATTCCCCCTTTCGTGTAATCGAGTCCCTGTCCTCCATGCCTCATTCAGCTGGTCACTTCATCCGAAAAATGTAGAGCAGGGATTAAAACGGCTCGAAAAACTCCGGCGTTAAAGTGGATTTCGTTCAGGGGTGGCAATCTTGTTTGCTTGTAACGGTAAATTAAAAATTTTTCTGTCGGAGGAATAAAAGCTGCTGGATGGATTACCGACTGTCGAAGCAAGCCGTAACACAAAAAGCTCTCGGGCTCTGAATGATAAAATTAAAGCGTACAAATCCCTTTCCATAGTACAAGAGATGGCGTTTCTTGAAAGGAAAAAGAAGTTCTCTGGGTACACCTTCAATTTCATTAAAAGCGAATTAAAAAAAGCACGTGGCCTCGCCTTGATTTATATTTTGAGGATCTGGGACTTGATTGTGTTCATTGTGGGGCGGGCGGAACGAAACTACACAAATCTCAGCGAACTGTCCATTTGAACGGGTGTGCTCTGCAGCATCTTGCGTGTCTCCAAGCCACTGCCAGCATGAGCCTATTATTTAATGCTACATCTGTGTAACGCAACTGAGGGGCTGATTCTAAGTGGATTTATGCCATGACGTCACGACATAACTTTGATTAGGTGCATAAATCATGAGATGGCGCAAGCAGTAAAATTGTCGCAGTCTTGGACTTTACGTTTGACTTTGCAGTTTATTTATTGAGTATTCAAGTGGTAAACAATGGCGAGGACGTTTCGTTATCCAGAGTGCCCCGAACGATTAAAGAAATTAGGAAATTGGATGCCACAATACCAGTGTTTATTGACCTCCGAGAAATTAACGAAAAACAGACGCCTTACCGAGGACACGCCGTTTCAGCATGTAAGTCCTCTATTATAGTGAGAAGGTAATAATTCAAATCTTACTAATAACGCCATCTCATGATTTGGGTAGGTACCTAAGGAAACGTGACGTCACGACATAAATCCACTTAGAATCGGCCCCTTACGCCATAATTCAATGGACGAGAATGACGTTTGTCCTATGTGAAAAATGTCATTCTTAATTTAGTCAAACTAAACGCCGATTTCATAGTAAAGGTTAAAGATCCTTTAAAGTTAAAGTCGCCTTTGACCAATTGAACTGTGGCTAGGCAAATATTTAAAGCAAACTTTAATTTTGATTATGAAATCGGCCCCTTAACAGAGATAAGTAACGTCGCTTCAAGAGGCCCTTAGTCTTTTACATTTTGGACAATAGTACATCGACTTTTCTGAAAGAGAATTTGATATTTCATTAAATGTCCACTGATAAATAAAGCTAGATAGAGAAGTAAAAATAAATAAAAACATGTTCTATTTTAATCGATAAAGTCTACAAAACCGAAAAGAAAACATTCTCACGTTGATCAGTCTTCAAATAGACTACCTCTATTTTAATAACGAGTATAAAAATAAAAAAGTTAAAAAAAACACCATGTAATTACTACGTCCTCCGCCATCTCAGCAGCTCCCTGCACTGAAAGGGTATCGCCTAGACTTAAGTTTGTAACTTGAATCTGTGGTGACGGGTGTAAGGGCTATCCTTGTCGTTTTCATTCTGCCCACCAGTCACGTGTACTTTCACACCATTTTTCAATTTTAATTTTCCCTCAAACAACATTTTACACATTTAATTAGGAGAATCCATCCGGGGGGTATAAAAGTAACGTTGATGATTTAAGTGATTCTAATAGCAGTAATCCATTTGCTGGTGAGAAAAAGCTAAACGCAATGTCGAGGAAGAGTGATCCCGCTTTAAATCCGAGTTTTCAGGAAGTTTCA
The DNA here is from genome assembly GCA_963924575.1 of Pycnomerus fuliginosus. Taxonomy (NCBI): domain Eukaryota; kingdom Metazoa; phylum Arthropoda; class Insecta; order Coleoptera; family Zopheridae; genus Pycnomerus; species Pycnomerus fuliginosus. The sequence goes on along the minus strand of OZ004617.1, from coordinate 13,775,138 downwards.
AAGAGAATAGGGGTGTTTTCTGGGTCACTTAACCGGCAACAACTTAACCCCTATATTAATCACAGACTTTTAACTTTTTAAAAAGACAGAAACTTTCCAGTGGGGTTTTCGCTCCATCACCGCACCATTTAACGCTGCAATACATCAAAAACTGATTTATCTTGTTTTTCAGTTTCGCATTGTTTTCCGGATGGCGAACGAATCCTACACCACGAAGTCACGCAAATGCGTCGCCCCTAGAATGAAATACGACGACGTTCCACTTTTACGGCTACGAAAAAACACCCATTTCTAGATTTCATCGAATGCCAGTGTACTGCACCCTTCAAGAATTAAACACCTAATAAATACTTGACCACACTGGAACGGCCCCATGAGGCACATAAACTGGATTGAATACACTCTTTACGGCCATTTCGATACTACGGGGAATTTGTGGGAAGGAAAAAGCTACAATAAAACCATTTTTACTCCATTAAATGTTAGCTGCCAATTAAAACTTCACAAATTATTCAAAACGCTTTTAACAAGCTGGAACATCTTTGTGCAATAAAAAAACACTCACCCTGGATTAGATCAGCGATTACCGCCAACTCCTCGAATCTGAAACACAAAAAGTTTTGCTCTTATAGTACAGAAATCAGCTTTTATAACCACGCCAAAATGTATGACAAACATTATTTTTATATTTAATTTAAGTTCAGCATTTTGCCATCAGCATTATCAATTATTAATAATAACAATTGCTCACAAACATTTTTAGTGTAACCATTAAAATAAATACCACATAAACAAAGAACGATTTTTATTCTGTCAGAAAAACTAGAATGATTACAGAAGTTATCACCTAGCAGCTTAAATAACCTGTTGGAAAAAAGAAACAATCGTAGGGATATGGTCAAGTAGTTTGTTACTCTTTTAATATCACTAATGTAATTTTACATCTACCGTCACCACAAAGAGAACTCCCGTTAACGACCCTGTGTATCAAAAGTCAGGATGCGTATTCAAGTCTTGACCAAAGATGTTGTAATAAAAGTAGATGACTATAACTAACCTCAAATGTGTTCCCGCATGGGAGATTTTCTTGCCTTGTCTGTGCCTTGATAATCTCATATGATCTTTTCCTTTTCTCACACAGGACTCACACAATGAATCGCTCTCAGTCTCACTTCTCATGTATGGGGACCAGTTGTGATGTATAGTGCTTTCTATCAGGTGTATCATCGACACGCGACCATAGGCTTATAAATAACATGGAAAATTTAATGAATTTTTCTTTCCTGCTCTCGAGAATTTATTCCAAAATTTAGCGAGTGTAGTCTGTACCTCTTGAGATTTTTTTTGTTCATCAGCTCCTCTTAGGTACTTAACAATGAATGATTGATTGATGCTGTATGTGACGATTCCCACAAATCGGAATTCTTTCGAATTTTAAGAATAATAATTATCGAACAAAATTGGTTTGATCCTGGAGTCGAAAACTGCTGAAACGTGTCGATTGTACCTGCGATTTTTGCAGCCTCTGTTTAAAATTCAATTTTCAAAAATCATTGTTAAGTACCTAATAGAAACTGATCAACAAAAAAAAATCTCAAGAGGTACAGGCTTAGTCCATACTACCCTCCACTCTCGCTAAAACTTTTGGAGTAAATTCTGGGGAGCATGAAGAAAATACCGGGTGGACCAACACTATTGCCCACCTCAAAAATTGCCCTTTATTTTAAAGCTGGGACTTCGAAATTTTTACAGTGTATATGGCTACCAAGGACCCTTCAAATGACGGCAAAAGTTTATCTGTCATGCAAAAACTGTGACGTCACGAAATTTTGAAATATCGTTTTTCCAAGAAAAAAAAAATTTTTACCCATAAAATCGTTTTTTGGGCTAATACCTTTATGTTAAGCCCATTTTTTTAAATTTCCGTCATCAGATTAGCCAACTGTAGCAAGCTAAAAATGGTCCATTTTTATTCACAAGTCGGCCACGTAAACAATTGACTACTATGCGAGGGCTTTCTTGGATAACAGCGTACGCTTTTTTCATCTGTCACCAGTTGACAGCGACACGACGCGGCCATTGAACTGCGAAATTGTTTTTAATTTTAATAAACGTGGATTTTTGTAACGAATAATGTTGAAATATCGGTTTAAACTGGGCATCCACCATTTAATTCGCCCACCCAAGGTGCCAGGAGAGGTTACGAACACGGACATTTTATCAGATGGCGGTGGCGGCGTGAAAAGGGGCTCCAGTTTGTGTGAAGGGCTCCGGTTTGTGTGAGGGGGTTTTTTCAAATAGCCATTTCCATAATTCGCATTATTCCATACTTATGTAATTCCACAGGTAATTATTTTGTTGTTATGGCCTGTTTTTTAGTTGGCATTTTTAGGTTAAGTGAGTCGACTTAGTTTGCCCCGTTGAGACTAATATCGAGGACTAAGATATTCACAGCCCAGAATTTAACAGCAACTCGTGTCAAATAAGGACCAAGGAATCGTTTTGCATAACAAAATTGATATTTACAGCCTCTAAATTTAACATCATCTGATCTAAATAAGGGCAAAGGAATTGTTAAACTATCGTTTCAACTAACATAATTAAAATTCAGAGATAAACTGTAGCCGAAGGTAGAAGAATTATAGCCCGATGCCATTTCTTAACTAGTTGGGTTAAATTGTTTGGTAAATTGTAAGGTGATGTAAAACCAAGTGTTTTTAGCTGGCGAAAGTGTGTTGCTGTAAAGTTGAAGTTGCAATCACAATAATTATAATTTTTCAAGGATATAAATTGAAACTTAAATCCTGTATGATCAAACTAACAACAATAAATTGAATTTGATTGACTGATTGTGTTACATAAACTATGGTCTTTTAGCTGTTTTGGATGTCTCAGAATTGTGGATCCTTCAAATATTGTGAAAGAGCTCTACTAATCATCATAGACAAAATTGTGTACAAGGAACTTACGGCTTGTACTTACCTAAAGTGATGCATTACTCACTACCACAACCCATCACTACACAATCATCACCAAATTCACTGCACTGCAACCACTATAGCACAGATCACTTCACAAAAAGTACTTACCTGATTACAGGTACTGCTCAAAGTGGTGGCCTTCTCTTTCGATGCACATCTGAGCACGTCGCTGAAATGAATTTTGGACTGTAGCTGCTGTATTTCGTTCATTGATTGTCTGGAAGGCATCTACGAGTCGTTGCTGCATGTCTTGTCTCGTGGTTGGCTGTGTTCTGTACACAATTTCTTGCACAACTCCCCATGTGAAAAAATCCATAGGTGTGAGATCGGGAGATCTAGCTGGCCAAGCAATTGGACCACCACGACCAATCCATTTATCTGGAAACTTTTCATCTGCCACACCACGAGCTTCTCGACTGAAATGTGGAGGCGCACCATCTTGCTGAAACCACAAATTTTGGATCACATTTAATGGCACATCTTCTAGTAAGTCATCTAATGAATTTCTTAAGAACTCTGCATACATCGCACCAGTCAGATGGCCTTCAAAAAAGAATGGACCAACTAATCGGTTGTCAATAATTCCTCCCCACACGTTCAGTGACCATATGTCTTGTGTTTTTTCTTCTCTCATCCAATGTGGGTTAACCACCGACCAATAGTGCATATTATGCCTGTTTACGTGCCCATTAGATTTGAATGTGCATTCATCGGTGAAAAGCACAAACTTGAAGAAGTCCTGATTTTCCTGCAGTTTCTCTTGGGCCCACGTGCAAAATCTCACCCTGTTCATAAAATCCTCTCCATGTAGTTCCTGATGCAGTTCGATGTGATATGCATGGAATTTGTGCTTTTTTAATATTCTTAGAATCGATGACTTACTTATGCCGCTTGATTGCTTCATTTCTCGACTGCTGACTTGGGGATTATTTTCAGCTATGTTCAAAACAATAGCTTGATTGATTTCATGAGTCACAGCGGGATTTATCACTGTCTTTTTCTTGGGCTTCAAACTGCCTGTCTCTCTAAGTTTCTCTACAATTCTTTTAAATGTTCGTCTATCTGGTTGAAGTCTGTCTGGGTAACGTTGGGCATACAATTCTGCTGCTTGCATTGCATTTTCCTGGCATTCTCCAAAAATCAAGATCATGTCGACCTTGTCTGAAAAGGAAAGATGTTGCATCGGCATGATAAAAATTAAATGCACTCCACTAAAATAGAATAAAACTATTAATTAACACTAGGTATAGGAAATTCACCAAGATTCACTTCTACACGTAATTATAATTAACACTCACAACACAGAAAAACGCGTGAAAGCTTCCCTGGAGGGAAACCAGGATAAGAGCTGTGAAAACAGCTAACAAGTAGGTATGTAAAACTAACTTGGAAAACACTTCTCTTCAAGAGGTTGAAGATTTCACAAAATAGCAATTTTTCTCAAAATTAGCAACCTAAACACTGCAACACTATTGTAATTCACACACTAATCACACTAGTGGGTGACTAATGATTAGCTAAAAGGGGTTGGAGGAGTTTGAGCGGGAAATTAACGCGCGTAATGAAATAAATGCGCGAAATTCAAGTAAAAATATGAAAGCCTGCTTTATTAAATTTACTTAATAGGCAATTATTGTTTAATAAACGAAAGAATAATCTCAGTATTCTTAGTTCATTCTAATGACAAAAATTGAAACTCAGGCACACACACACATCTTGTTTATGCACTGGATGGCTTGTCGTGTGATCAATGATTAATTAGTCCTTATTTGCCCACCATGATGATGATTATTAAATTCCACATTGCACCTTTTTGCTTCTGCTGTTCAAATAATAACTTGAGCTTCACCAACTTCAAAGCATCAATTATTAACGTCTTGATTTTGTTTAGGAGGTACCTACGAGGTATTTGCCAATCGAAAACTGACACTTGCACCACCTTCGATTACAGTTTATCTTTGAATATGAATTATGTTATGCAAAACGATTCCTTGGTCCTTATTTGACACGAGTTGCTGTTAAATTCTGGGCTGTGAATATCTTAGTCCTCGATATTAGTCTCAACGGGGCAAACTAAGTCGACTCACTTAACCTAAAAATGCCAACTAAAAAACAGGCCATAACAACAAAATAATTACCTGTGGAATTACATAAGTATGGAATAATGCGAATTATGGAAATGGCTATTTCAAAAAACCCCCTCACACAAACCGGAGCCCTTCACACAAACTGGAGCCCCTTTTCACGCCGCCACCGCCATCTGATAAAATGTCCGTGTTCGTAACCTCTCCTGGCACCTTGGGTGGGCGAATTAAATGGTGGATGCCCAGTTTAAACCGATATTTCAACATTATTCGTTACAAAAATCCACGTTTATTAAAATTAAAAACAATTTCGCAGTTCAATGGCCGCGTCGTGTCGCTGTCAACTGGTGACAGATGAAAAAAGCGTACGCTGTTATCCAAGAAAGCCCTCGCATAGTAGTCAATTGTTTACGTGGCCGACTTGTGAATAAAAATGGACCATTTTTAGCTTGCTACAGTTGGCTAATCTGATGACGGAAATTTAAAAAAATGGGCTTAACATAAAGGTATTAGCCCAAAAAACGATTTTATGGGTAAAAATTTTTTTTTTCTTGGAAAAACGATATTTCAAAATTTCGTGACGTCACAGTTTTTGCATGACAGATAAACTTTTGCCGTCATTTGAAGGGTCCTTGGTAGCCATATACACTGTAAAAATTTCGAAGTCCCAGCTTTAAAATAAAGGGCAATTTTTGAGGTGGGCAATAGTGTTGGTCCACCCGGTATAACTAATTTTTCCATGTTATTTGCGTATATGGTCGCGGTGCGATGAAACACCTGGTAGACTTCCAGCCATCTAGTTATATTATACAACATCTTTGATCTTGACATGCATTTTTTATACCACCATAAGTCGGCTTGGTTTTAGTAATCGCAGTAGAATTGTTACAACACATGCTCCTCTGTTAGTTTGTGATATGTTGAGAAATATTCAGAAAAAATTTTTTTTAAAGAAACTTACTGCCAGCGCCATCTCATGAAAGTTATAGTTATAGGCCAGGGTTCTTTGGGGACCGATATGTAGGGTTCTGCTTCTTAAATAGAACAAAATGTGAAAAAAATAATAATCGAAAGTTGCCCTGAGATGACAATGACAATAAGTTACGTGACGTAAACGTCAACCAAATGGGAGTGCAGAGGCCTTCAGAATTTAAACAACGGCCGTCTCCACAAACCATTTGCATGCACTGAAACTATTCTCAGCAGAACAAAAATATTTCTAATATCAATGTGGCGCTAAAATGCAAAAATTTTCCTCGTATACTTAACTCTGATGCCAAATGTCATAAGTAATAAATCGTTGATTATAAACTCTCACTGACTTTGAAAGATGCCAGCTCGTTTCCTGATTGAAATAAAGCAAGCCTTTTAGCTAAATTTATTATTTTCTCCTATCCCTGACATCCTCTGGCTAATGGGATAACTTAGCCAATATTGAAACTCACTACCTCATCCTCATGCTAAATTTTCAACAACTTATTTTATGAAACGTTATTCAGCATAATAATAATAATAAAACGTAAAAATAAAACGTAAGTCCTCTGTCACGTTTCCTGTTTCTTTTTATTATTCGAAATAAAACTAAATAGAACGAAGAATAAATATCCCGCAGCTAAAATTTTTCTCTTCGAGAAACAATTTAGAGGTCTTGCAAAATATGCAGAGATTGAAATCCAACGATCTGATTTTATTTTTAAAAAATAAGGGCACGTAATACTATACTGTAGTTGGTATAACTATATTGCATTATGCATATAAATTCAGTCGATGTCAAAGGTCGCAAACGGCATTTAATTGCTAAGGGTTAAAGAACAGCATTAATTACTGAGATAGTGGTGAACTTTGCCGCCATTTTCACTGTTTTACCAGCTAAACCTACTACACAGATTAGATAATAGGCGAAAATCTTGAATGATATTAAAAAAGTTCTAGATAGTTAAGTACTCGTAAACAACGTTGGGTAAAAATACTAATAAAATAATTCCGTCCTAAAATATATATCGCATATCGCACGGTATATTACCCCACGTCGTCAAGCAATGCAATTAATTCTATTTTAAGTGAACCGGCAAACAGGATTAATAATAGTCGTTGCGGATTCTTTTCGTAAAGACAATGTGTCAACTGTAAGGTATTCGTAGGCCGGATACCGAAATACACCAAAAGCCACGTCATTTTTACAAAGTTACAAATAGAATTAAAGAGGACGACCCTAACCAGACATCACAGAACACAAGTCCTACCTTATCTCAAAGGGCCTTATTAGTGAGCAACTTCACGACTGAACGACCACCAAAGAACTGACCAGCGGTCACTAGACTATCAACTTATCAGCCAGAAATCTCCCCCAGGACAAAACCCATTGGTTTGAGGGCAGGGGCACTACCTACGTGGCCACAATTGATTGTTGACGGGTCGTCATGACGACCAACCAAAATACAAACATGGTTAAAACCAAGAAGCACGGGTAATAATTGTTTCAATTTAACGAGAACTAATTGTCAGCACGTTTTTCCTCTTCAAGGACATTAACTACCTCCACTCCTTAACTTTTAACAATTATTCTTATACCTGTCTTCACAGGACCCGCGCGGCTATTATTCCAAGAATGTTAAATAAATAATCTAGTAACGACAATAATCGAAATGACCGTATAATTTCAAAAGCAAGCATTAAGGCGATTATAGGTACCAACCATCTTAATGTAATTCAAAAACCATCAATTAATTATTTACCAAGCTTCAGTTTAATAATGAAAATATTACTTGAGGCAAATACGACAAACACAAAGACATTAAATAGATACTCTTCCATGGAATTAAGTCAAAATAAATGATCTTCACAAATATTTATGTAAAGGGGAAAATGATAGCGTTGAATTGAAATCGTGTGCTTTATTCTGTGGTTTTTCGTAATGGCATCGGCATTTGAGCAACAATCCTTGAATCACGTTTGATTACCTGGCGCTATGCCTAGAAATTATTCAACCTAACCCGAAGAATCCGGGTCTCCAAACTAAGCAATGTATGGCAATGTGCAATATTTCTCCACCATGATGTGCACAAATCACAATATTTCATTAGCACCCCCAACAACATGATCAGTCATTAACTATACTGGCAGCAGTAATCTTTGGCATTATCCCGAATGCAATTGCAGGATTGCCTCAACCTCAACCATGAAGGAGAAAGATCATTTTCAGGCAATAATTAATTATCATGAAACCCTTAGTATGTGAACTTTGACCTATTTCAAACAGCTGACGATATGTAGTAGGCTATTGTGGTTACCAACATGTACAATGGTATACTGTAGCATTACAATAGTAACAATACTAAGCGATCAAAAAAAAATTGGCAGTCTCGGAGACGGTAGAAACTTAGTCTACTTTTTCACAGAATTTGGAAATGTAGCATTTAACTTTATTTAACCAAGGTCGGACGTGCGGGCGGTTTCGATGACTGATGCGCCCGGCGCTCATTTACAAAAATCTAAAATACAAATGTTTTTCACCTATAAAATGACATTTTTCGAAAAAATGGCACTAAGGTTTTTGATCCGGCAATGCAGCAGCTACCGAATGCGATAATGATAATAGGTATGCCCTTTTGTTAAGCAAAATTCAAAAAGGGGTCTTTTGTCTCTAAAATGGAATTTTCTAAAAAATTGCACTAAGGTTTTTGATCCGGCAATACAACAGCTGTCGAATCCGATAGTAAGGATATGACTTTTTTGTAAAATAAATTGAAACAAGGGCCCTTTTGCCACTAAAGTGACATTTTTCGAAAAAATGGCACTAAGGTTTTCGACTTCGAAAAAATCAGCTATCAAATCCGGTAATAAAAATATACAGTTATGCATAGGTTTTTTCACGGCACTATTTTTTGGCCAAAATGGCACAAGTGTGAATACATTTTTAGAAGCACAATTCGAAGAGCATTCATATTATAACGCGAAAATTGGGGGCTTGCATTTAAATTTTGAAAGTTGCTGTGCCAAAAATGCACTTTCCGTAGACCGATGTGGCCCAAAATCTAATCATCACCTAGCCACTGAATATGTGTGCCAAGTTTCATCTCGATACGTTCAGTAGTTTGAGCTCCAGCGTGATCACAGACAGACAAGACATTTTTTCAAAAAACACTTTTTTGGGTTCGCAGGACCCTAAAACGTAAAGATTTCATGTTTTTGGCGATTCGACTTTTTTGAATTTTTCGATCCATTCCGGTAACCGCTTCGCGCTGCGTAGAAGTTAAAACACAGTGAGCTTCACATTTCTTTTTCTATGACCGTGTCAGGTGTCCATAATTTTGTAAAACAATGATATTTTGACACAATCGCCCAACATATTTTCATACATACAGGGTGCGAGATTAAAACTCCAAAACGCTATAACTTTGTTATTTGTGGTCCGATTTTAGTGAACTAAAAACCAAATGAAATTGCTCATAAAACATCACAAACTCAAGATGGCCTTTATTTTTATTAACTTCAACTTGAATGTCAACTGGATGTCAACTTTTCATTTTCAAATGGACATACCCCATTTTTTTTACTCAGTCTAATAGCTAATTTTTTTCTGCTTTTCTGCGTCTTCTGATGTACAACAAGTTATGTTTGGTCTATAATTAATTCTGAAAATAATTATAAATTTTTGTCAAAATTAGAATATTTTTTATTAAAATTTTCGAATGTGCTCTGGATCTGATAGAAAGTTAACAAAACATTTAAAATATGATATTTTCTAACATGTAAAATGCATTTCGTAAATTTTTTTCGCGGCACACTTGAAAAGTTAGCATAAAAAGAATGAAATGTTGACAATAATGTTAATTATTTTCAAAATTTATTAGAAGACGCAGAAGACGCAGAAAAAAATTAGCTATCAAGATGAGTCAAAAAAATTGGGTGTGTCAATTTGAAAACGAAAAGTTCACATCCAGTTGACATTCAAGTTGAAGTTGATAAAAATCAAAACCACCTTTATAATTCATTCATGATGTTTAAAAACGGCAGTAGGCCATGATATGTTTTCTTTAAGTTGGTCAACATTAAATAACCAAATTTGTATTTGACGGAACTTCGTAGCCGTGTTGTCACATTTGTACTTTCATTGTTATTTGACAAATATTTATTCGGTCATTGTTGAGTTGAGCACAGAACATTTACCAAAAAAATACTGAAAAGCTACCTACTCTAGTGCAGAAGCGCCAAATTGGGGTTACCTAAACATTCATTAGGCTATGATCTGGTAAGCTTATAATTAATTATAGGTGAAATTTTACGATTTATGTTAGTTTAGATTGGAAGAAAGTCGAATATATTGGCAATAGAATCAAGAAAACCGCAAGTGAATAACGCAATCAAATGAGGGAGGAAGCCCCTCTGGAAGTTCCAATGAGCATTCAGAAGCAATAAGGATATCTCATTTTTGGATACTTATATTCATCTTTGTTAAGAGAGTTACAATTAAGCAAAGACCTTTAGATATAGTAGATAAAGCCAATAATTTATTACCACACCTATTTATCTGTCTTTATTTTGTCTATACCATACAATAAGTACTATAGGTACTATCCTCCATTAAAATTACATTTACAAATGCAACTTCTTCGTTGATGTAGGTAGCAGGTAACCTACAGAAGATTTGAACCGCTTATTTGTGATTTTGATGCATTCCAGTTAGTATCTTCTTGCATTTCTTTATTACCAATCATAGAAATTAATGATATGGAACAAGAGGACTATTCCAATTTTCCTCCGAAATGTCATCGTCGATCTAAAATGCAGTTACACTACAAAGTGGTACCTTTCTTATAATCAGAATTTACATTTACTTTACCTCTTGTAAACCGTTAAACTAGTTCTCTCATTAAGTAGGCATTACGGTAGGTTTTAGTCTCGTTTTAGTAACCTGATGAAAATATCTTCTATCGTATTCTGTTAATAGACGCAGTAGTTTCCAAACAATCATTATCATTTTTGCAAGGAATCGAAAGCAATCCATTAATGAAGATTTAGAAATAGAGACTACATCTCATTTAACACTTGCATGAGTGTATAGATTTAAGATTCAACCATTTCAATGGCCGTCACAATCACAATCTTGCACCTAGAAACAGCTCTTCAAATCTCAGAATAGGACTTCCAAAATGCTTATCTACGTCGTATAGCATGCTTGATTGCTATGTAGAAATCACTGTGTTTTCAGTAAAAGGAGACTCCCTTAGTTCTTAGATACTTTTTCGACATTTTTGTGGTCTACGATTTGGCAACAAAGGATAGTTTTGAGCACTGATTTCAATGTGACAAGCAATTTGACAAATGGCAAAAGTACAATACCCAGTGAATTCTGTCACCCTAACAGAGCCTACTGCCGTTTTAAAACATCGTAAACGGAGTATAGTTTGTAGTGTTTTATGAGCAATTTCATTTGGTTTTTAGTTCACTCAAATCGGACCACAAACAACAAAGTTATAGCGTTTTGGAGTTTTAATCTCGCACCCCGTATACATTATCATGATTTGGTGGTTATGGTCAGGTCTTTTTGGTTGTCTTTCACATAAATAATATGTGGGGACATTTTAGGACACCGCTAGCGCTGGTTCAATTTAGGTAAGGAGCTCATCAAACTGAAGTATTTTTTTATTGTAAAGCTAAATAATTTGATTGCAAAGCTTTTTCAAAAACGGTGTAATATGGGCGACTTGATCCTATTATTATCAACTTTAGAAAGAAACATATTAGTTGATTGCTAACGAAATAAATAATTCAACTAAAGATCCCTCACAATTTTATACATAGAGGACACGACACGTGTACAATCTGTAATCGCAGAATTTCCGTGTATGCGTCTTTATCATTATAGTGTAAATTTATAATAAGCGTGGGAACTTAGGTCTGCTGGTAATTAAAGGTTGGGAAACGATGCGATATTAGTTTCAGTCGTTTGTTATTACTTGGGACGTTTCAGAATCTCTATCATTATCCTCAATTGGGAACGACATAGAAAATCGATGACAATTTCTTTAACAAATTTGCTTGCAAGTAAACGTAAATTAACCGAGTGTGCTTAATTGAAAAATTGAGGCCCTATTCCACAATAAGTTGAGTAAATTTCCTTCGTACTGAAAGCCGCAATCGTTGGCCATAAAAATTCTTTATTCCCAAGACCAATAGATCATTTAATTATTTACAACGAAATTGAACGGTTGAGTATTAAACTACTATTCATCTTCTAACTCCATTTGAATTGTTAATGTCGTTCATAAATATCTAATTGAAAAATTTTCAGATCTGTCGTGTTTAAAGATATCACGCGAGTAGACACCTTGCAGTTTTCCATCTTTAATAATACATAAATTTTCTTTTAGTGAAACATGCAAACCTTTGGTATTTCCTTCAGTTTTATTTTTACCGGCTAACTGATAGACCTAATTTTGTCCAGTCATGAGATTGTACATTTTAATGTTGAATAAGCATTTGCGAGAGCACTTTGTCTTAGATATTTCGCTCAATCGCTCGGGGATAATTCACTTCGACCAGTGCTTATAATGTTGAAACGAGATCTCTAAGTACAGCTGTGTGATATGGACTTTCATTTTGGTTAGAAATCCGTCAAAATGTTTGTCAAAAACTCAAAAAAATATATTTGGCTTCTTGTTACCTTGATCACGTCACTAGCAAAACGTTCTTACACTATTCAAATTTCTCTCAAATTCTCATTAAAAACTTTAAATACAAAACTAATGTTGGATAAATTATTATAAATTCGTCATTGAAAGACTAACATGATGATCCACATAAACAATATTACCATTACCTGTTACAAGTATTACACCTACGTACGGTCTAAAAGATAATCTCTCGGCGTCCATGAAAAAATTTATATTAGGATCGTAAATATTAATTATTATACCTGAGCTTTGGGAAATTTTACTATTTTCCTTATGCTTACCAGACAACACCAACAGGTTAATAAAGGTTCTTGTTCTCCTTTAATTTCACATTTTTGTTTAACCTTTTAATATTCCAAAAAAAACAGTCAAGACTGATTTACTATGTCTTTCAATAAAGTGTTCATACGCTGCCTACCGTCTCCAATATTCCCAAGACATCAAAGATCATATATACGCAATTCCTTCTCGACTTTAAATTGATCAGGGTAGGTCTCTGTTAGCATTAAGGTAGTTTCAAATTTCATATTTATTAATTAATAATAAATCAACTTTTAGGCTATGTATTTAATTTGCAAGATGATTCACGGTAACACTCCAAAGACTTGATATAACCGAATTTATTTTTTCTCGAGACAACGGCATCGACACCGACTAGGTATTCTTAGAAATGTCAATTTTCGTCATTTCTTGCATCTGAAAGCTTTTCACTCATTTCAGGAAAAACAAAGCCAAATTATAATCTTTAAATAAAACAGCCATATTCTCCCCAGACTCCAACCTGTTAGCAAAATGTCAACATCATAGAATTGTAAGATCCGAAAATCTCGTTTTGTGTTTTGCCTTCTGTCACTGACAAAGTTATTGGAAATACCCTTCTTCAACATCATGAAAAATATATAAGTACAAATAACACAATTTTCATTTTGATATACCCTAACCCTATATTTTATCAACAAAATAAAAATGCACTGAAAACAGCGACATTGCCAAGGAATAACGGAAAACCATAGGCAAACATTCACATTAATTAATTAATTACAAAATGCGACTACATCTAACAAAACAATTTCCCCCAATCTAAAAAGCAACAATTCTGAAAACCTCCGACATGAAGATGTCATAAAATTAACTACGCAACTTGGTAAACTTTAATTGTAAAGTACTAATTAGTAATTATAACATCGTGAACATTGAATTTTTGCGTTAATTATCCCGGTAAACTTCAGCGAACTTTATGATAGCTATCCCCATTCCGGAGAAGTGAGCAAGTAAACAATGTCTAAACGATTTTCTCCTTGCAAATAATAAGACCGAGAGGAAATTCACGATTGTAATTTGTCCGCATAATCTGAAATCCATCATTCAAAGCGACCACAAGTAAAGCACGCCCAAATAGAGCAAAATCGCGGTCCTCGGTAATGACACTATCACACCCAGACAGGAAACAAAGTGATACCAACACGACTGAAATTTATGCGGCCGCTCCAGGTCGTTTAATTATTAAGTTTCCTATGAAACACATACATTAACGCGGCAAATTCGCTTCAATAACTCGCAATTAAAATTTTAGATTGATTACTGCCGGGAGGTTCTACGCGCGCCTCTGCAAGAAAGACGACGTCAAAGTCAGATTAACTTAATAAACTTAAAATTCCCACTTAAGCTAATATTTTTGGAGCAATATTCGGATAAATTATCTTCCGCTCTTACAATTAGTTAAAATCCTTAAATGATGGATAAACAGTGACGGAGGATCTCTTTTAATCCTAGACTGACGCACAAATGGATGGGAACATCTGATTTGATAGTTTGATTTGGAAAAAAACAGACTCGGACCTTAATGAAATGCTTTCAAAATCAATAGAAGTCGGCCAATTCTTAAAAAAATGGCACTAAATAACATTTACACAGAAACAAAATAATAGAAGATAAAATGTATACAGGGTGTCCCAGAACTCACGTATAAGCCGGTAATGGTAGATTCCTGAACTCAATCTAAAACGAATTTTCCTCTACAAAAATTGCGAGGGTCCTATAGTTTTCAAATGGGGAGCAATTGAAGTCCGCCAATCAGAATCTTTCCCTAAACAGTAAGGTAAAAAAATATGAAGATGCATAAGCTGTTGCTGGGATACAAAAAAAAATAAAAACGCAACAATGAATCAAGTCAACAATGATATGACGAGAATCTAGATCTGTCACTTTGACAAAAATTTTTAAATGACTATCAGCAGTTTATTGGAAATAGGGACTAATTAATGCGAACGCTACTGCTGTGGAATACATGCTGCGATTTCCAAATCTTTCACATCCCACACACAACGCAGGCAATTTCGAAACAAAATAACGCACTTGGTGTGGATGCGCTGCTAACGCTGTAAAACGATAAACTGAGTTTTGAGACACTTTTCGGAACTGCTGCATACCTCAATGGTTTATGCGTATCGATGATCTGTACAAAGAATAGGTATACTTCAAATAATGGTGAACATGCTTATTCTTTTACAAGCTTATCCAAACTTTGAAAAACGAATAGGAAAACCCAAACGTGTGACCTTTAACAGGGTTAGACGATCCAAATTGTAGCCAAAAACTGCATTTCGGCCGCACTCTCCGTAAAGGATTAGCATTTCGCAATAATCTGCTGATGTAAACATTTTTGTCAAAGTGACAAATTGAAATCCGAGTTGAAATCTTTATCCTAGCTAACCGTTTTTAATATATTTTTTGTATCCCAGCTACAGCATATGCATCTTCATATTTTTTACCTTAATGTTTAATTAAGAGAAACATTCTGATTGGCGGACTTCAATTGCTCCCCATTTGAAAACTATAAGACCCTCGCAATTTTTGTAAAGCAAAATTTGTCTCAGATTGTGTTCAGGAATCTACCATTACCGGCTTATACGCGAGTTCTGGGACACCCTGTATAAGGCTATATAATAAAATATATGCCGGAATTAACAATTATTTGAAAGACAATTCTTCGAATTAACAATTCGTACCTGAAGACAGACTTGCTGTTCGGCGGCTGCTCGCCGAGTTTAAAACAATAGCAAGAAAAAAAATGCAGCAGAGAAGCGGCTGGAACCTCCCCATCGCGTGGATCTTTGTATTCTGTGTAGATAGTAGTCAATTCAACAGAATTTTTTTAATCCTTGACTGATTTCGCAATTTTCTGACAAATACCGACATCACCTCGGACATCACCCATCACATTTGACAATACGTTCCTTTTAAGGTTAATCTTTTGCCACCTTTTTGACAGTAACTGCCACTTTATGTCATCCACTGTCAGCCCGCTCCCTTTTATTGAGAAAGAATTTTTTATCTATTTTCTACTGAAATGGCCGAAACTGTGAACACATTTTTAGAACCAGAATTTGATCGCCTTTCTAATGGCGACATAAAAAATGAGGTCTTGTATTTAAAATTTTAAGTTGATATGCTTAAATGGGACTTCCCGTGGGCCAATTGCTTTCAAAAGCCTTTCAGGTCTTCAACGGGTCACCCGATCTGCATGTACCAATTTTCAGCCAAATCGATTCAGTAATTTGGGCTATAATGTATTATTACTGTTATTATAAAATTTCGCTTTTTTGAACCAAACAGCGCTAAATGCGAATTAATTTTCTCCTATTTAAAACCAGAATTTGAAGACCTTTCTGATAGTGACAATAAATCTTTCAAAAACTTGTTTTTAATGGTCAAATAAAAAAATAATTTTAAATTTGGAAATTGGTGTGCCAAAACGGCACTTTCCGTGAGTCGATTGAGTTCAAAATTTGTTCAGCTCCTCGACGTGTAATACAATCCCCATGTGCAAAATTTAAGCCAAATCGGTTCAGGGGCTTGGGCTGTACCGCGATTTTAAAGTCCGATAAAAATCAATTTTTTTTGTATTTTTGGTCAAAAGGGCACTAAGAATGAATACATTTTTAGAAGCAGAATTTGAAGGTCTTCCTTATGGTGAAGTGAAAAATGGGGGTTTGCATTTAAAATTTAAAAGTTGATGTGCCAAAATGGCATTTCCGGTTGCATGATTGGCTCCAAAAGCTTTTCAGATCTAAGTTAGGTTACGAGATGCCTATGTTCCAAATTTCAACTAAATCGGTCTAGTAGTTTTGCCTGTGGCGTGATTACAAACGAACGTACGAACGTACGAACGTACGTACGAACGTACGTACGAACGTACGTACGTACGTACATACACACAGACACATTTTAAAAACCCCTTTTTTGGGTTCCTGAGACCTCAAAACGTGAAGATCTGGTGCTATCTCAAATTCGAAAATTTTAGTGATTGCAATAACCTCCCATTTTTTTAAAATTGTGATGGGGTTGGGGAGGTTAAGAAGAAAACATAAAAGGACAACCACAACGAATTTACAATAATTATAGTATTATACTGAGATAACAAGTTTTACAAAAAGGGGTGGGACGGAAAGTACATAATTTATTATGACGCCCAGCGACGTTGTTAGTTGTAAAACATGCATTATCTTATGAATATTTGTCGTTAAAGATGCAAAAATTGTAGGTTGCGCGAAAACAAATCGGCCACCCGACACACAGTGGTCGATTTGTCGAATCTACCTGGACAAAAATAAAAAAAAACATCGTATGACTTCTGTCAAGGCTATTGAATTGACAACTGTCAAAAATGCTCCAAGTTTCATTTAATTACCACCAATTGTTAGAAAGATATGATTTTTTTAAAGCGCGACTTTGTTTTTTCGGGATAACTCAGGAACGAATCAAGGTAAAGGAAAATTCTTTACAGAATCTAAAACGCCTTCAAAGAGTGCAATTTTTTTCTAATTTAAGCATCCGAGTTCCCAAGGGTGGGCAACGAAAAATTCACCATCCTGTATATTTATATTTTTTCACGACACCGATTTTTTGCTGAAGGACACCAAGTGTGAATACATTTCTAGAAGCAGAAGATTGGAGTTTTCCAAACATGGTCATGTGAAAAATTAGCTCTTCCGTAGATCATGCAATGTGTACAATGTACATATACCAAATTCCGCCAGATAGGTGCAATATATCGGGTGTCCCAAAAAAAACCGGACAAAGTAATCTTTGAAATTAGTCAGCCATTTCTTAACCGATTTGGATAGACTTGGTCTTAAATTAAAGCTAAAGAATCGGGCCTTCGAACTTGAAGATCTTTCTTTTTTCTTCAAAAATCTTTTTTCAGAAGTTCATTTGGCGTAAGCACTAATTTTCTGTGATTTTTCTAAAAAAAATGTTTTTGCGTATTTTCATGCTTCCATAACCATTACTAAAGTAACATTGATGCACATAGGGCTTAATTTTCAATGATAACTGTTCAGTTGCCCCCCACTGGCATCTGCGCCACTGTTTTCACCATATTCGCTCATTTATAACTGGAAATTAAGATTTATTTGCATTACTGTTCTTTGGTCATGGCCATTAATGCGTGAAAATACCCAAAAACACATTTTAAAAAAAAATTACAGAAAATTAATGCTTAAGCCAAATCGACTTCTGAAAAAGGATTTTTGAACAAAAAAGAAAGATCTTCAAGGCTATTGGAGTGTCATACCGATTGGTCGTTAACTGACCAATCCCCATGCAGCTAAAATAAACCTTTAAAGCAAGTATCAATAGGACTACTACTTCAGCTAGAGCTTCGGTCTCGTCTCGTCTCGACGAGACCAAGGGGTGTCTCGTCTCGGTCTCGACCGGTCTCTATAAATATGCGTCTCGTCTCGGTCTCGTGTGGTCTCGAACAACTTCAGTCTCGTCTCGGTCTCGAAGTCTCGAGTCTCGAATTCATATCTTGGTCTTCCATTATTGTACAATTGTACAATGTAATTTCACAAACCTCATCTAAATATTAAATATGGGTGGGGGTGGGAACCTAAAAGTAGGTACTACGACTAAAACTGAAATTTGTCTTTTCCAAGTTATTTTCGACCATAAAATATCACCAAATGTTAAAATGTTATAACGAAATACACCATCTGCTGCTTGTAAGGGTAGGAACCTATGTCATAAATATTGCTTATTGCATTTTGCATTTATTGCAAATTCCCACGCTTTAAGAAGGGCCTTGCAATCGTCAGTTTCCAGATGAAACACGTACATACAACCGTAGTAGATTCCTTCACAATTAGATAGAAGATATTCGATATTATTCTTACGGTCATTTTTATGATGCTATGCTATAAAACAGAATCAGGATTGGATAAAATATGTACTTAATTATAATATTCTTTTTGCCCCCTCCTAGATTTAAAAGAATTTGTGACAACGCCTATGGTCACTGCATGCCTATTGGATTTACCTAAAAAACCTAAAAAACATTTTTGTGAAAATAGTATCTATGATGACAAACTAATTCATCGAATTCGCTGTGATCGAAATCGAGAAAAGTATAGATAGAGAGGTCTCGGTCACGGTTTCTACCAACCACCCATAGTCCACAGCTTCCCCCATGCAAAGCATAAACTTTCCGTAATAAAGCAATAAAGAGTCCTTCAGTGAATATTTTGGCCTTGCTGTTTGAGTATAGTTTGAGATCAAGTGCGGTCACCGTCTCCTAGAAGGAATTTATAATTTTATTATTGAGTAGGTATTGTATTTTTATGCAAAATTTGAAAATCCAAATTATTATAACTACCGTCTATACTATCTACAGGGTGAGTCTAGTTGGACAAATCAGTCGCCTAGCGTTTAAGATATTGAAATTGGAAATTCAATTTTTGGATATGTTGTAGCTGATATGGTCCCCTACACATGAGACCCATAAAGAAAGCTCCAGTTTTATTCAAACCAAAATTATTAAATAAAAACGAAGGCTTAAAATTTTTTTTTTCGATATTGTTGAATTTTTTAAGGTTATTTAGTTAGAGAATCATTTTCTCTTTATGGAAACATAATTTTTTGTAGAAATAAGTTAATAATCTCCGAGAGACAAATTATTTAAATAATAAAGATTTTTAATTAATTCCTAAAGAAAGCCACGCATGCCGTGATTTGAACAACTGATAGGCAGTCTAGCTTATACTGCAGACTGTACCCAGAACGACAAGTGTCAGTTGGAAATGTCATTTGAGGTCGTTTGTGAAAAAATAATGCAAAACTACGGGTTTTTGCCCTTTTCTTTACAGATAATTAGGTAATTTTTATTGCTTGATGGATGTTTTGCTAAATTCGTCGAATACAAGTGTCTCGGGTTCTCACACTGGAGGGGCCCGATTACGACAAGTTAAAGTTTACACCCTTCGAGTTGAATTTTCTTGGTTTCGCTTGGCTCACCGCTTCTTTGTCTTTGTTCATTATATCAACACGTTGAGTGTCTTCAACATTTGCTGGACCCCTCAACGTCCGATGATAAATCTTCATTTCGTAAGTGTGAAAAAATTGCCAGCAGAAATATTAAATTTTTAATAAAACAACAAAATCACCATATTTGACAGCATGACAGCAATGTAAACTGTTAGCAACTATTACCAATTGCTTTCTGGCTGACGAGAATAGCTTTTCTTGGTCGAACCATTCGACTCCAAAAAACATCAATCGGGTGACAACCCGAGACACTTGTATTCGGCGAATTTAGCAAAACATCCATCAAGCAATAAAAATTACCTAATTATCTGTAAAGTAAAGGGCAAAAACTCGTAGTTTTGCATTATTTTTCCTTTGATTTTTCCACAAACGAAAGCAAATGACATTTCCAACTGACGCACTTGTCATTCCGGGTACAGTCTGCAGTATAAGCTAGACTGCCTTTCAGTTGTTCAAATCACGGCATGCGTGGCTTTCTTTAGGAAATAATTAAAAATCTTTATTATTTAAATAATTTATCTCTCGGTTATTATTAACTTTTTTCTGCAAAAAATTATGTTTCCATAAAGAGAAAATGATTCTCTAACGAAATAACCTTAAAAAATTCAACAATATCGAAAAAGAATTTTTTAGGCCTTCGTTTTTATTTAATAATTTCGGTTTGAATAAAACTGGAGCTTTCTTTATGGGTCCCATGCGTAGGGGACCATCTCAGCTACAACATATCCAAAAATTGAATTTCCAATTTGAATATCTTAAGCGCTAGAGCGACTGATTTGTCCAACTAGACTCACCCTGTATATACGATTATATCTATAATTAAAATATATTATATAGGTTTGCTCATTAAAAATCCGACAAAATTGTATTAAGTCGAAAAACTCCACGTGCCTGATGCATAAAATATGCCGGTGACCGATTCCCGCTAGGTATATAGGTATCTACCTATAACACATTTTTTAATTATAGCGACAAAAACCAATACCTATATCAGATTTTTTTTTTAAATATAAAATATTTTTATGTGTTATAATGTGATAATGGAGAAAACATTCGAGACTCGAGAGTCTCGAGAAGATATTTTCGAGACTCGAGAGTCTCGATTGAAGTAGTCTCGTATCGGTCTCGAAATTACTGCCGTGGTCTCGTCTCGGTATCGTCTCGGTCTCGTCTCGAAAGTCGAGACCAGTCTCGGTATCGACAGAAGCTCTAACTTCAGCGCCATCTGCCGTAGTTTCTCATACAGTTGTTGATTCTTTGGCTTTAATTTAAGACCACGTTCATCCAAATCGGTTAAGAAATGGCTGACTTATTCCCAAAAATATTTTGTCCGGTTATTTTTGAGACACCCGATAGTTTGGACTGTAGAGACACAGACATTTTTCAAAAGCCATTTGTTTGGGTTCCCTGGATCCCAAAACGTAATTTGATGTTTCTAGTGATTCGATTTTTCGATCGATTTTAGTAACTGCTCCGCGAGCGTAGATATTAAAATACAAACCTGCGTCGTGGTAGTAAATGTCAAAACCCAGGCAAAGATGTTGAAAGAATCATCTGACAAGCAGATCATAATATCTCGCGTGGGATAACGTGACTTTATATTTTTATGGTAAAAATACTCTCATCATAAGACACAACTCTCATGGAGGCAACAATAGCAGAGCTTTGCTATGTGAGTTTACAGATTGCAAGATACAGTGAGATTCAAAACGTTTGTAATTAGGGTTGGCTTTGGAAACAAAAGATTCGAAAAACGTTTGTCCAAAATTAATCGCACTGTCCCCAAAGAAAATCACTAAACTAAAATGGCAGATGTGAATTCTTTAAATTTATTCGTTTTGCAAATTATTTAGAATAAATATCGACGTCTCCACTTCCTCGATCAAATTTGGCGCCCTTCCGTAATCAATCCCAGTGCCACTGCAACCAACAAAACTTGGTGGAAGAAGTTAGGTTAGGTTTGTTGGTGTTCCCAGGGAAGTTTAAAATGCTGTTATTTCTTGAATTTCTTCATAAATCTTGAATTCTTGAGCAAGCATTTTGAAGCACTCGTCAAAAACAGCATTGGAGGCCAGTTTTCCATCTGGTCGAGTCGAATCGAAAGGTAATTTGTTAAAATCAACAACCTGCTAATTTGTAATTTGTAAACCGTTTCAGAAACAAATATTTGGAGAGTGGAGACTCCGATTGGCCCGATTCTCTGTTTTTTGTGAATTTTCTTTCACAACACAAAACAGCCGATTTTGTCTGCAAAGAAAGCATTTTGGTAAAAATTAACGAAAGGAACTTATTGAATTATAATTTATCTCCCTTCAGGTGCACCCTCAGATAAAATAAAACAATGTGTCTGTGATTCCGGGAAGTTACAAATGTGAATAACGTGCATAGGATTGTGTGCATTAGGCAATTTTTTCAGCAAAATTTTTAATCCAATTAACATGACATACGGATGATCCTGACTTGGCCCCCTGCTTTAAGACATGATCTGAACTGCAGCACAGAAGTAGAAGATCAATCAAGTTGCTTTTAATTTATTTACTACATCAATTTGTGGGGCTAGCAATTTTTGTTCGCCGTCTCAAAATCAGAACACTTTCATAATCTAAAGTAAAGTTTTGTTCTCACCGTGTCGTGTGTTATTTGCAATTGAAAAATAAAACCACTAAATTTACTTGTTTTATGAATTTACTACTCTTTTTGATAAAAACTAGGTGGGTGTTAATTTTAAATACCATATAGGTAAATAGGACATTGCACTCTGTTCATTTGGTGCTTTTTCTTTTAAAAATCAGCCCCCGGTCCAGGATGAATGTTCGATGGATATTGAAGGCAGCCCTCGCCTCTAGAAATTGTTATGAGCAAATTTACTCGCCAGTATTTGTTTCTGAAACGGTTTTCAAATGAGCAAGTTGGGTTTAATAAACAAATCACCTTTCGATTCGACCTGGCCTCCAAGACTGTTTTTGAGGAATGCTTCAAGATGCTTGTTGAAAAATTTTATAGGGATCACTAACATAACCTAACTTTTTCCAGTTTTCTTGGTTGCACTGGGACTGGTCACGGAAGGGCGCCAAAGATGCCGGAAGTGGAGAGGTCGATATTTTTTCGAAATAATTTGCATTAATAAATGCAAAAGAAATGAATTTTAAAAATTCACATCTGTCAATTTTAGTTTAGTGAATTTCTTTGCGGACAGTGTGATTAATTTTGGACAAACGTCTTTCGAAACTTTTGTTTCCAAAGCCAACCCTAATTACAAACGTTTTGAATCTCACTGTACATAGTTGAATTGTAAATGAACATAAAAAATGGCAATGCGAAGAAAGATTGCATAAAGTATTATTTTAAATTCAAAACATATTTTAGCATTTTGTTAACAGTCCTTGAATTCCTATTAGTTTTGTAATACATATTATTATAAGTTTTTTTCCGTGGGTTTCTAGTTTATATACCTCGAATTGAAGCGCCTCCATAATTTATGGCACCAATAATAA
This sequence comes from Pycnomerus fuliginosus, assembly GCA_963924575.1. Classification (NCBI taxonomy): domain Eukaryota; kingdom Metazoa; phylum Arthropoda; class Insecta; order Coleoptera; family Zopheridae; genus Pycnomerus; species Pycnomerus fuliginosus. Next base: position 13,751,580 of record OZ004617.1, on the reverse strand, counting down.
CAAAGATTGTAAATTAGCATCACGTGGTGTTAAACCATAGCCTCTAAGGCATTTTCTTTAAACATTTTTAAGTTTCCATTATTAATGTGAGAAGATACCTTGTTCGGAAACAGGATGTCTAAATGTAGAATACTTACACATTTTTCGCGTACATATTGAGAAGATATAAGATATTGGCATTAGAAAGCGATTTTTTCTGAAAACGGCTAGAAAACCTCTCTCTTAATCATAAAAACAACTAAAGTGGATGCAAATTGAGTTATAGACCGAGTTGTTGTCAGCAGTGTCCATCTGATTTTCAAGCTCAAACAAGTGGAGTAATGCTGTTTGCACTTTCTATGCCACTGAAAAGTTTTTCATAATTTATGCATTTGACATAAATTGCCTACTTAATACAAGATGCACTGCAATATGTATAATATTGCGGCGAGTGTCCGAACGAACGGGTCATTAACGCTCGTACCGCTTTTTTTTTAAATTACTTAATTTGATTTACAGGGCAAAAAATAAAATTACAAAATGCCTTTATTTTATTCATTTATAAGAAACGAGACCTATCGGAGGCTATACAATTTCTGGTTAAGAGGGCTATCCACTCAGGTTGTTTTTCTCTCTCTGATTTTCGAGAAATGATTTTATTTCTCAGAAATTAAACTCCTAATTTTAATTCGGACTCTGTAGGGTTAGAGAATATAAATCCCGATATAAACAGACACACTTTGTGTAATTTTTTTTGTTTCAATATTCTTACATTTAAGGTCATAATCTGAAAAGTTCGACACTTATTCGGGCTCTTCAATTTATGACAATTGAATTTCAAATAAAGCTATTGATTTACACGAAATAAAATCATTTCTTGAAAATCAGAGAGGGAAAGGCAACCGGACTGGATAGCCCTTTTAAACCGGAAGCTCAAAACAAATACCAAACGATACATCTCGAAAAAATTAAATGGACGTTTTTGCGATTTTTAAAAATCTTAATTTTTCACCGATTTCTTCGACATTTTTGAAAATCTATGGTGGCCGCGACTGATGTACTTTCGGTCAAATATGATACATGTTTTTAACTCAGAAAAAATTGTAGATTGTGAATTTGTTGAGAAAAAAGTGATTGAAAAAACAAAGTTAAGACCATTTCCGTTTAAACCGTAAGTAAAAAAAATTTAAGGAAACCCAATTGTGCCCCCCCATGCGGGGTTGATCAGCGTTTATTTCATTTCAACATCTTTTTTACATTCAAGGATATCCAAGGTGGGAAGTTTTAAAAACAATACCCTGTATGTAGGGGTCCCGTATTTCTACCCCTAATAAATACCAATTTAACGGTTTATCAGGAAATTTATTTTGAAGAATTTCCTACACTACAATCTGCCTTCATTACGTCACAATCAATTAAATTATCAAAGAAGTAGTTGTTTTGAGAGAAAAATACGTGTCGACCCTGCAGACCCTGTAAATTAGAACATAAAATGGATTTGGAGATAAGTCTCTCTGTGGTTCTGGATTAGTTTGGGTCCATTGGGAATGTCATTTTTGGACCGGACGGAGCCACCATGTAATAATCTGTTTATCGGTGGCTCATCGGCTGACGATGGTATCGCGTGTCGAACGATTGGTTGCTGGGTAACGTGACTATCACAACGCCACATTGGAAACCACCCCTTGCCCTCGGACAGCGTTCGTACATTTTTAATGCATTTGCTCATCATTTATTCACTAGGAAAATGATTATTGGGTTGGAGGGTCCGCCTCCATACTGACAACTCTTACAGAAACTCCGTTAATTTCAGCCTTCCCTGTATGTATATCTACGTGGTTTTAGATTTTTATGCCGGCGTGTAAAAATAAAGTTGGTAATAGTCGTCTGGAATAAGTTGGAATGTCACACGCAATTTCCTACTTAAATATTGAGCAAAATGGTCCGTATTAAACGGTTAGTCCATGCATTAAACTCAAGGTTCCAACACTTTTATTACCTTCCGGTAATATCGATTTATAGCACGATTAGTTAAAAAAGTATATCCCTTCAATTACAGGGCACATTTCCTGAAATTACACTTTTATTATATTACTGATGGAGAAAATTATCTCATTACTTCTCTACTTCCTTCTGGGGTTCATCTTTTTAAGGGAATGAATATATTGAGCGACGATAAATGCATTTCGAATGTCGCTCTGTAGCCATAACTTTAGGTTATTTGAAACGAACTTGTTGCCACATATTTGATACTAGAACGATTGTAATATTGGATCGGTGTTTTTGGGACACTCGAATTTTTTTTATCACATTTACTAGCGGTTTGCACCGGACTACTGCTGTCATTTTTATAGCCAATTTTAAGATGAATGGCACGTTCTCCCTGTCTGAGGCCCTAGAAACGATATCGAACTTACACAACGATTCCCTAATGGAAAAAATTCCACCTCAGCTTCAGACCTTTTAGCAAATTGCTGTTATGATGCCTCAATTTTTCTTAAACACATCATTACGGTCATTATCTTCCTTAATCGCAAACAGACCCATAAATCATTTACCTTTTATTACGGCACATTATTTTCAGCTTCGACTGGTGTTAATTAACTAGACTTTTGGGTAAAATTTACAGCTTATTAATCGGGTTAAAATGCGTACAATCTAAAATAAAAAATTGTACAATAAATTATAAACCATTACGTGAAGAAGCCGTAACTCTGATGGACCCGACTTTCTAATTCTTGTTTGCTATTAATTATCTTGTGCTAATTGGAAAACAATTTCCTGTTCCATTTTCCAACCACTCTCAATAAAAGCCAAATTTTTAAGAGGTTGAAGGTGAATTCGTGTTTAATTGCCAATTTCACATTGAATTACTGAGTTGAAATTTCAAAAGCTGAACCGAGCTGAACTGAAATAGAAGATGACTTGGTGAATTGCCTAAGTAAGAAGAAAATAAAACTTGTTGCTTGGCTGGGGTCGCATAAAAAATTTCGAAGGCCACAGTCTGCAAATTTCTCCTGATCGCCATGTAAATGTATTCTTCTCCAAACAAAGACGTAGCATCGTTGGGTAAACTCAATGTATGCAAATACGGCAGATATATCGTAAAAACAAAACGTTATTACATTTTAATTGATGCATAAAATTACTTTTGCCACGGTGCTTTTGCAACCAATTAAAACAATGTTTCAGCATTAAACACCAAACAGCCGGTTTGTTTACGGAAATATAATTTAGACAATAAATAATAATGATTCAAAACTATCGTATCTAATGATCGGCAATAATTCGACAGGGGTGTGCTAGTCGTTTTCTCGAAAACAAAACAATAAAGTACACAAAAATGTTTACTACTTTCCTGTTTTGCCGAAAATATTGCTTCCTCGGTCCCTCTTAAATCATTTCTCCTAGGGGGATCACCGCCAAAGAAATTTTGGTGGTTACTACATTTAAAGAATGATCCCTATGCCGCTTCAACAAATGCATGAAAGACAATTAGCAAAGAGTGAACTGAAAATAAACAATGCCAGGCTTGAGCGAAAATACTATATTTTTCATTTTAATAATACAAGGTGTTACGAACATCGACAAACTTCAGGGGGTAATTCTTCACCTTATTCTAACACGAAAACTTGCTTAATTTACAAGTTACACATCGAAAAGAAAAAACGCTTTAAGATATTTTAATGCAATTTGGTATACGCTTATGCCACATAAGGAGCAATCTGCAAAGTACATATACTGAAAAATTTGAACCAAGTCCAGGAGTGTAGGTGTAGCCAGATGCATATTTTTCGCGTCAAGTATAGGGTGCGCCACTGGTTTTTTTGCAAATATGAGTCGAATTTATATTGACGGTTAAAACTGCGCAAAATCGTTCGCTTTCGTTTTTTCTCTATGTGTCGTTTTTGAGCAAAAGGGGAAAACCCATTGGACGCCAGTAAATTCGAAAAAATAAAATAAGTGACTATGCTTTAATTAATCCACCTTTTACATATCAAAATGACCAATACGCCGAAAACCTTAATTAGCTCGAGCACTTGTCAAAAATTAAAAAAAAACAAATTTTTATTTGGGAATGTTTCAAACCTTGCACACCCTGTATTTTGGAAGCTAAGCTTTTACGGCGTATGCCCAGAGGAACGCAGGTTGGTTAAAACTCAAGAAATCGATGATAAGGTTATGGCTAATTCTAGTGAGAAAGGAGCGTCTGAGTCCAGTGGTGTTATCGGAATTTAAAAATTCTTTGCCGTTTTGAAGATATTCATAAAAAACAGCGGGAAAGATAACGTCATCTTTCCACAATTTCTTGACCATCTTGAGGCTATTTCCAGACGGCGCACACTGGGTCCTGCTTATGTAAAAAGGCGCTCAAAATATATTTTTTTAATGATTAAACAACTCAAGAATTTTAAACCAATCAAACGTCAGAATTTATAGACAGTCGACCAATCACCATGGTTTTGAACTGAAAAACACCACGAGTGAAAAGCAGGACGGTGTTCCAGCGAAGAAATTTCTGTCAAATGTTATGGCAACGAGCATGGCAACCTTATTGTTTCCATTGAAGTTTCTTTTGTTGTTTAATCATCCGAATATAATTCGTGGTCTGATTTTTTCTGCAAAATTTGCTTACAAATACATTCGTAGGCTTTGCTTTTGGAAAATCGCCACTCGCGCTAAAGCGCTCGTGACGATTTTCGTTGCAAAAGCTACTCATTTATTTGTTTCGCAAATTTTGTCGGAAAAAATCAGTACCACTCGTTATATTATATACGAGAAAATTTCTAACAATTAATTGCTTGAAAATCAAGCCAAGTGTGAGTAAATGTCATTCTTTCACTTTAAAGTTATTAATCGGTGACGTTTCGTAGTTTTGCTTGAATGAAGTTTGGTTCCGCCCTAAAAGTTATCATTTCCAATAACTCTGAGGTAATGATTATTTGAATATTTTGCAATATGCAATATGCCATCTGCTAAAGAAGGTATGTAGATTATGCCTGAGGTAATTTCTTCGATGATATAATTTGGTTTGAGATGAATCGAACGTGTAAAGGGAATTACCTCTGTCCCTTTAATTATAAACATTTTCTGAGCACATTTATTTTAAATGCGCAAAGTCCTAGAAAATGTTATTATGAGGTATGAATACCTTAACATTAGTGAGCATGACAATCAAAAGAAACTAGTAATCAGGCTGCGAAAAAAATTATCCATCACCACGGCGGACTTTTAAAAATAGCGCGCTGTGCTGGTGATGGATAATTGGATAATTTTTTTTCTTCAAAATGCGCAACCTGATTGCTTGTTTCATTTCATTGTTATGGTGACTAATTTTTCCTTGCTGCAGTTGATAATTTGTAAATATTAAAAGAAACATTAACACAGAGTATTTGAAGTGGTAACTTAGGACGGACCAAAAACCAAACTTTATTCAAACAAAACTACGAAACGTCACCGATTAATGACTTTAAACTGAAAAAATGACATTTACTTATAGTGGGCTTGATTTTCATGTAATTAATTATTGGAAATTTTCCCTTTAAAAAAAATTTGTATTTTGAGCGCCTTTGTGTATAAGCAGGACCCAGTATGCGTCGGCTGAGTATTGGTCTGTCCTGAGTCCTACGTGTTTCCTATGGAGTTAGGACAAACCAGATCGCCAAGATGGTCAAGAAATTGTGGAAAGATGACGTCATCTTTCCCGCTGTTTTTGTGAATATCTTCAAAACGGTAAAGAATTTTTAAATTCTGATAACACCATTGGACTCAAACGCTCCTTTCTCACTAGAATCAACTATAACCTCAACATCGATTTCTTGCGTTGAATCCTCCTTTAACGTGCATTTTTAAAAAATGCAAAAAAAGAAATTTATATTTATTATATAAGGCCACTTTGACGTTACAGTTTACACTCACCATGCATTGGCAAATAATACAATAGTTTGTTGATCTCAATATTCACTTTCTACAGACACTTATTGCACTTGACCTTCTAGACATTTGCCCATTGGGCATGTACGGCCTACGTTTTTTTTCTTTGAGGACATTTCTGCATTTTGCATTGCAGTGACAATACTCACAGCGGGTAGCGGGTGATCAGTTGATTCTTCTTTAATATGTGCTGCCAAATTGAATGGACTATTGCTCATATTTTATGCCTGTTAGATATTACTTGGGACACGCTGTTATTATTAACATGAGGATAACACGAGGGGTATTTCGCAGAAAATATTTTTGTACACTAATTCCCAAATTGTTGAAAATTCCTCTAATTCCCCTACTAATTCCTCTAATTCCCCTGGTAATTCCTCTAATTCCTCTAATTCCCCTGCTAATTCCTCTAATTCCCCTACTAATTCCTCTAATTCCCCTACTAATTCCTCTAATTCCCCTACTAATTCTGCTAATTCCTCTAATTCCCTAATTCTCTCGCTAATTCCAATAAGTATGTCCGAGAGTATGTCCCTGATATTCTCAGTTTCCTGAAATTTCTAAATTTTTTAACAGCTGACTGCTGAATGCCCGATAATTCGGACGAAAATATAGTAACGAATAATAATATAGACATCTAAGGGCCATTTTTACCATGTCTGAGTTATGAAAACTCGGAGTTAGTTGTCACGACAATGACGTTCTCATTGGTTGTGGTATAGCAACAAACCCCGAGTTTCCATAACTCGGACATGGTTTTTAAAGACGTAAGAATAAAAATGTGTATATTTATTTGAGCTTTGAAGTTAAAAATCTGTAAAAAACGCAAACATTTTATCAACAAACCGCAAAAAATAAGAAAATAATTGAATATAAATTATACAAATGCAATTCTTAGCATAACTCGAGACATAATGGGTCATATTAATAAAATATAGCATATGCTAATACTACCAATTTTATAAGCATATGCTAGTAGATATCGTTGAACCGGCCAATAAGATCTCAGGATTTGGTAGCATTTGCTTACAAACTTGTAGCATCAGCACATGCTAGCGTTTTATTAATACCACCCAATATCTCCTTGAATATACGTTAAGTAAAATGGTTATTGTAATTAGGGCCGATTTCATAATCAAAAAAATTGAAGTGTCCATTAAATATTTGCCTAGCAACATTTCAAAAGATCTGCTTCTGATTGGCCAAAATCTACATTAAAATCAACATTTTTGTCCTAATGTGGAGAATGTCAGTTATTTCTGTCAAATGGCCCACTTCCGATGAGATTAACGGACCTTAAAAAATAAAAACCTTATGTATTATACCCCCCCCCCCCCATTCGAAAGCTCTTCTAGTTCTGCTTCTGAAAATTTATTCACACTTGGTGTCCTTTTGGCCAAATATCCGTGCAGTGAAAAAAAACCTATGTATAACTGTATATTTTTATCACCGGATTTAATAGCTGTTTTTTTTAAGCAGAAAACCTCAGTGACATTTTTTCGAAAAATGTAATTTTAGCCGCAAATGCTCCCTTTTAACCTCCCCACTCCACTTCATCACTTAAAAAAAGGGAGGTTACTGCAATCACTAAAATTTTCGAAATTGAGATAACACCAGATCTTCACGTATTGATAGTCTCAAGAACCCCAAAATGGCATTTCTGGTTGCACGATTGGCTCCAAAAGCTTTTCAGATCTAAGTTAGGTTATCACATGCACACATACCAAATTTCAGCCAAATGGTCGAGTAGTTTGGGCTGTGGCGTGTTTACGAACGTACGTACGTACATACAGACACATTTTAAAAACCACTTTTTTGGGTTCCTGAGACCTCAAAACGTATAGATCCGGATTGCACGCGTCGTCGATAGTCGTCGTGCGCAGTTTGAGGGTTCACCCCGAGGCAGTGTTGCCAGTTTGGTGATTTATTTATTTTATTATACCGGAATTGTACACGCTGTTTGTACACAATAATTCTTCTTGTAATTCCTCGCTAATTGCCTACCAATTTCTATTAATTTTCCACTAATTCCTTGTAATTCCCCACTAATTCCTACTAATTCCTCTAATTCCCCACTAATTCCTCTAATTCCTCACTAATTCCTCTCTAATTCCCCTAATTCCCCACTAATTCCTCTAATTCCCCACTAATTCCCAAAGCTTGTACACCAAAATTCCCCTGCGAAATACCCCTCGGGATAACATATACTTCTGTTTTCAAACCTTTTGAAACAATATAAACTGTTCTTCAAATTCTAAAACGAAGTCATTTCTCAAGATAGAGAAAACAGAATTTACTGTTGGTCCAACTATAAAATTTCGCTGTCCGACATCGCATTTGCGCATTACTCTCAAGTTCACGTCATTTTATTCAAGGTCTGTCTCAAATTATTATAGATGACCCAGTATACACTCCGTTGAATGCAGAGGCATCAAACTTTGGCGGTGGAGGCACGGAATATACAATCAGGACAGGATATAGGTACATTTTTAGTGCCGTAGCAGAATGCGTTGTACACAGGTGTATACCCCGAAAATCTCGGCGGGGATTAATTTTTGACGAAAGTGGCTTCGGTCGCTTATTGTCGACATTTCTTCCTTATACGATTTTAATCTAGGTATCTTCAAGCGTTTAGGTAGCGTTCGCAGTAGAATCACGAGAAGCCGCGTTTTTTTCCCGGGAGCGAAAAATTATTAATTGTAATAACTCGAGAACGAGTAGAGGTATCTTACTGAAACTTGGTTTTCGAGTTCTACCATCAAGTCTGCTGAAAGTGAAGGAGTGCCAATTTTGGGGGATGAAATTTAGGTGTTGAAAATCACAAAAATACGAAAACCACTCAAATATGTTGTACGTGGAGGTCTAGAACCCGACACACAGTTAGAAATAAACGCACCCCTGTAAATTAGTCGTGAAGTAATGAGGGGGTGAAAAGATGAATCTCTAAATTATCGCAATTTTTCAATGAATTGCATTAGAGTGGTGAAATTGAAACCACATCTTTCTTTAGAGCATGTGAAGATGATGGTAAAATAAGGGGTTGGATTTTAGGGTTTGAAATGTTCATGAAGCTTTGTAACTTTACACAGAAAAACAATATCTCATGTGAAACTGTGAAATCTTACACACTGTGGAATAAATTCATCGAAGGGGATGAAAGTTAAGGGTGAAAACTGGAATTTTCACCGAACAATGTAGATTTGAAATTAATACAGTTCGAAAGCTTTCTACTGATGGTACAAAAAAAGTCTTATTCATAAGTCGTGAAAAACCGCCCATTAAGGGGCTACAACCCCTAACATGCCGAAACACAAAAATGGGATAACTTAAAAACTGCTCATCGTATCAAAGCTGGATTTGGTGTGTTAATTTACAGCGACACTGTAGGCGGATGGGCAAATTTTCATTATTATCTAACAAGGGGGATGAGATTTAAGGCTTGAAACTGGGAAATTTTTCAGGTAAATAGTGGAATAAAATTACGGGGTTCGAAAGATTTCCGTCAACCATTGAAAAAAGTCTTACAAGTCTTCAATCTAATACTAATAACACTTAGGCTACTAATAACCCCTACCCTTGGTAAACGGAATAAATACATTTTTTATTTTCCTTTTCGGGTTTTTATGTGCTTTCTCTGTACGTAATTCAAAGCCGTTTTAATTAACTTTTAAGCTATCTATAATTTTTCAGCCCCTTTCACCCTCAAAACTCACAAAAAGCAAAATTTACGCAGACCGCTTCACAATTTTTCAACGCCGCGAGCGTTAATTTTGTAAATTTTGCGTAATTTTGTCTTTCTGCGATAATAAATTTTGCTTATTTAGACTATGTTTTGCCTTTGTCACTTTTTCGATCCCTTTCGCAATATTTCAACCCCCCAAAACCCTAAATAATTGGGTTATTTTCGTGTTGTTTTCTGTAATTCTATAGGTAGCTATAACTACAATTAATTTTCATACCCTATGACTTTTCATCCCCCTTTACGATTTTTCAACCCCCAAGTGTTAATTTTGCAAAATTTGCGTAATTTCGCGCTTTTCTTCGGTAATAAATTGAACTCAGTTGAACGATGTTTACCTCTTTCTCTTTTTTTAATCCCATTCTCAATATTTCAACTCTCCAAACCCAAAATTTATATAATTGGATTATTTTGGAGTTATTTTCTGTAATTTTTTACTTAAACATCGGTTTATTCTCATAGCCTTTGACTTTTCATCCCCCTTTGCGATTTTTCAACCCCTTAAGTGCTAATTTTGCAACTTTCGCGTAATTTCGTTGGTAATAAATTGAACTCATTTGGGATTCAGTTTACCTTTTACAATTTTCCAGTTTCCTTCGCAATAGGTAGGTGTTTCAACACCCACAAAAGCTTTAATATAATTGGATGATTTTCAACAAGAAATTTTTAACATTTTGCCTTTTTGACACATCTGTCCGTCTGCGGAGGCACTACTACTAGGTGCAATCTGCACCCGATTCCACCAGTAAGACCAGCCGCCCCTGCATACACATTAACATGATAAACATCTATAGGGATACACATCGCATTGATGTACATCTTCCGTTGGCTTTTTCAAATGACAATTAAATCTAAATTAAAAGACTTTAAGAAGGATAATAGTATCTCTTCGGTGTGTTAGGTACAAGATCTTAGAGAAGAGAAATGGAATTGTGAAAAGATAATACATCATTCGAAATAGTATAGGTAATTTTATATTTTCAGGAAAAGGAAATGAATATGTCATTTAATTTTATTTATTATCATTAGCAATATCATTTAATTTTTGTTCATTGAAAAATAAATGTAAAAGTTACGAATGCGCATGCATTTATTATTTTGGTTGAGGAATTCAGGAATTCATCTAGAAATCGATTTTGAGTTTATTATTGACTCTAACGTAGGTACCTAGGTATGTAATTTGATGTTCCTCGGACAGGCCAACCCGGGGGTCAACCTTATTTTGAACTTCTACGGAGCAGTTATTGGAATCGATCGAAAAATTCAAAAAAATTGAATCGCCAAAAACATCGAATCTTTACGTTTTAGGGTACCTGGGAACCCAAAAAAGTGGTTTTTGGAAAAATGTCTGTGTCTGTATGTCTGGATCACGCTGCAGCTCAAACTACTGATCGCATCGAGATGAAATTTGGAACACATAATTCAGTGGGCAATTTGTAGGTGCTGATTAGATTTTGAGCCACATCGGTTCACGGAAAGTGTCATTTTGGTGAAAATTCACCAATAGAGATTTGTTTTAAAATCTTCACTGTCACCTGAAATTTTGAAAATTTTACATTTGATAATACAGAATTGACAACTACGAGTACATTTAAAAAGATTTTATGATGTAAAAGATTACTTCATTAGGCGCGCGGAGCGCGCTTCATGTTCTAGTATGAATAAATAGTACCTAACCCAGCTTTTGCTTATAGTTCTATCATTATCTTATGCAAGAAAAACGTGTATTTCTCTTCTTTATTAATGCAAGTTTGAGCATCTTGTAACACTTTATTCATTCCACCCATTCTTATCAGTAAAATGAGGTTAGCAAGATCGTGTTGGCATGAAGATTTCAGCACGCATGTATAATCCAATTGCCTAATAAAACTGAACTAAACGAAGTTTCACGTTATCGATTAGCCCGCAGCTAAATAGCAAGATGACAATGAACATTCCTTTGAGGGTAACAGTTTTTTAACAATCATTAATTTAGATTTCGCAATCTCTCTCAAGGTTGATAGCCTCGAGTCATAGGGATCCAGATGGTCTAGTCATCCACCATTCTAGCCAAAACCAAACTGACGATTAATCACGAAAGTGAGTGCTGTTAAATAATTCAATCAGCATTGTTAGATGCCTGTTACTACAACAATTTGACTACCTAACTTCAAAATATTAAATTATTACATGATACGATTGAAGATGTCAATTATATTGGTGTGGATCAGACACCAAAGAGGAAATTTATATGTCTATTTACAACATATAACTTCAACAAAATAAACTCAAACGAAATTCATGTTTATTAAAACTCAAGTGTAACATCCGATAGCAAGAATATCAATAAGTTGATTAAGGGCGGAAAAATAACTAGAAACCGGATTCAATTTCTTACACATCCAGTTTTATTCATGAAATATTCACTCTTCCTTCCGCAACCGGAAATCACGCAACTTAATGTATTTTCTCTATTTGTTGCTTCAAAACATGGAAAACAACAAGGACGCTATAGCGAGTCCATCTGCCAAAATTGACTACACCCTTGCTCTTGACAATACTATATATACTTACCTTTCGGTCCAAGTTCATGCCAAAACCTTCACCAAAATCTATATTCGATATAGTTCTGAAAACTTGAAGAACCGCAATAGGTCACCCACTAGGCCACATATTTTGCCTACTAATAATTAGGTATTGTAAGGTAAATGTGAGCATTTCACTATTGGGATTTCGGAAACCACAAGAGTTAAAGTGTGTTTACACTACATGATTTTTCATATGATTTTCGCTTTGTTAAATCATTTGGTAATAATACAAAATGCGAAAAGTCATGCGGTTTGTATAAATGTATTTACACTGCTATGACTGGCTAATGATTTTGCACTTGACTCTACTGGCAAATGTGCGTCGTACATAACCTAAAAGCGACGTAAAATCACCTAAAATGCAGTACAGTTTGAATTTCTGTGGTCAAGGTTAGTTATTTATTTCAAATGCACTATTTTCTAACAACGTTAGGTCGTTTCTTATATAGTCAAAAACTAATGCGCTAAGCATAGAACACGCTTCAATGAAAAAATAAGTAAATAAAGTCACAGCAGGGTTACCTCTGCACACCAGGGGAAATAAATTTGCGAGAAATCACAGGCGATTCAAGAAAATCATATGAATTATCATGGCGAAATAGGCACCGTCATATTCCCTGATTTTCATAATATTTTGCTATTATTGATGCTTTGACTTACTTATGACTGGAGGTAATAGCAAAAATAATTCAGTGTAAACACAAAAATATTACCTACCTTATGACTTTTCATTTGCAAAATCAATTGACAAATCATGTAGTTTAAACACACTTTAAAAGTGGATTATTTTTGCTATTACTCCAGTCATAAGCAAGTCAAAGCATCAATAACAGCAAAATATTATGAAAATTAGGGAATAGGACCGGTGTCTATTTCGCCATGATAATTCATATGATTTTCTTGAATCGCCTGCCATTTCTCTCAAATTTGTTTCCCCTGGTGTGCAGAGGCAACCCTGTTGTGACTTTATTTACTTATTTTTTCATTGAAGCGTATTCTATGCTTATAGCGCATTAGTTTTTGACTAAATACTATATAAAAAATTTAGTACATTAACAAACGACCTACGTTGTTACAAGATAGTGCATTTGAAATAAATAACTAACCTTGACCACAGAAATTCACGCTGTACTGCATTTTAGGTGATTTTACGTCGCTTTTAGGTTATGTACGACGCCCATTTGCCAGTAGAGTCAAGTACAAAATCATAAGCCAGTCATAGCAGTGTAAACACATTTATGCAAACCGCATGACTTTTCGCATTTTGTATTATTACCAAATGATTTATCAAAGCGAAAATCATACCATCATGTAGTGTAAACACACTTTAAGAAAGAAAATCTGTAAAGAGTTCACCGATATCTTGATTCGTTCTTGATGTATCATGAAAAAATTGAAAATAGCGTTTTTCTTCAAAAAATGTATAGCTTTCTCACGATTGATGCCATTTCAACTTGGAATTTTCATATTTTTGACAACTGTCAATTGAAATTTTCTAGGCCTTCTAGATATTGACGACAGTCAACTTTTTATTCTCTTGTGACCATACCATATTGAACTTTAATACCATTTGATACACAGAAAACTTAAGACTTTCAATGTGACCATAACATATGGAGCTTTTTGAAAAAAAAGCCATGCCAAAGTTCAAGTCAAACGGCTTCACGATTGATTTTATTATATTTTAATTCAATTGTTTTCCACACGTCTTAAGAGATTTGAAAAATCGGCTTACTTCCTTTATTTGCATTTCTGAAAAGCTATTTTTTTTGTGTATCCGATGGGGAAAACAAAGTTCGATATCGCCGTTCAATTGTCAAAAATATCAATGTTTCAGACCCATAGGAAAGAGGTGAAAAGGGCATTTCAATTTTGATGCCTTCGAACTCATATGGTTTCCGAGATCCCAATAATGGGAAAGGAAAAAGCACCACAACGTATAATAATGGTATAATATTAATTGTTTGTACACCCCGTCATCGTCAATTCGACATCACATTAACCTTAAATCTTTGTGTGAATTCCTGTCAACCTTCTTGATTAATCTACATCCACACCTCAATCAGTTTAGGACACCTTCTGTATTTTGCTACCGTTTCTATTTTCTAACTGGTCTCATCAAATCAGCCAGTGCGATTATTAGCGTCCTTCATTCAGCAATCTGAAAATAGCAATGAAGTGCCTGATGAAATATTGTGCAATTCAAACGGAATTTACCCTGAGATTTAATTTCAGGGAGAGAGTGCACTGTACTTACTTAAGCATTTTTAACTCAATTTAAAATGGTGATAATAGTGTTCAGATATTTTGAACCTCGTTTTTAACTATGCAGCCTCGTATGCCGCATTTTCTTGTGACACTGAAGATGTCTCAGCAGTAATTTTATTTGATGTCCACAAGGCAAAAAGAATCAACTCGAGAATCAATGAACGCTTGGTCTCTGAGAGGCTGTTTTTGAGATAACATATTTTCCAGATATTATAAGATCGTCGAACAGAAGTTTTATTTTACGCAATTTATTCCCATCTACATAATAGAAAGCTACTCGGATCCACTGTTTTTGCGTAATCGCGCAATTCTAATACAAAATTATTAATAATTTTAGAATATTGTAAATTAATCTATATATTAATTTATGCTTATTTATGTAAGCGGAAGTGGGTTATTTATGACATTTAGGGGGCTGTAGCTCCCTTAGAGTTTCTTAAGAAGCCAAATTAATTTCATTTTTAACCAAATAAGAAGCCTCGAAAGAAGCCCTTAAAATTACTGCGGCCATTAAATTTTCTTGGTCGAATTCGTGGACACCCTGTGTACAAAACCCATCAGAGCACCCCTTCGAAAATGATTTTCATGAAGGACAAGACTCCGACCGACATAATCAACATTATTATGATTAATTGATATTGATTACGTACACCATAATAATGTAAAAATTGAACAGAAATCAATATCGTGATTTGAAAATAGCAAAAGCATTTCCAAGTATTGATTTCTATTAGTTATTATTGCTAATGTAGTCTATTAAGTATATTGCGTTGTGCACACGATTATTAGGTTATTAGGTACCTATTGGTTTGACAGAACATTAGTTGTAGCCCTTTTTGATGCCATTAAATTCATTTGTATCAAATGAAGAAGTTGCTAGGAAACTAAACAAAATAACCAATCTAACTTCGATTTGTAACAAAAATAAATACGTTAAAATAACACTGGGGGATTACGAATTACGGCATGCGATCACGTTGAGGTTATACAAAAACGACTGAATAAACAATCGAACATCGGTTCATTTAAATAGAGATAGTTTTAATTATTTTCTGGTAAACATCCGCAATATTTATGTTTAAATGCGATAAGATAAAGTAATTCCAATAGAAACTAAAAATCAAGGACAAAGGACCTTCCTGGCTCACAAGCACTGCCGGGCCGGGGAACAAGGAACAAAACGTAAGCCGTATTTTTTAAACGCACCTCAGACACAAACAAACGCTAGTGTAGCTCGAAGATTTAACAAATTATGAAAGTTCTTACCTTCAGCTGTGTGGGAATGTCGCACGAAATTTAAAAACGTTAAAAAATAGTAACAAACGGCAATGGCGTCACTAGATGCTAAATTATGTATGGTTGTTGATAAAAGCGCATACCCCTAGAAGCACGCATGAGCAACACAACTTTCTGTCAAAATGCGAGTCCAGCGCCTTCTATCCGACTCATACTGTAATATTGCAGATCGAGACATTATCGACTGAGATAATTTGACCACCATTTGAAAACTAAAAAAGAGAAATGGGGAACGATATTAGCAACCCGAATATTTTGCAAGAAAAACGAAATAAGTTGCAAAATCTTGAAACTCGAGAACAATTGAGTAAGCACAAATTAATTTAAAAGGAAACGTCATTTACACTACCCACCTCTGATTCTAGTCGCTGCCATTGCCAAGTGTTCACAAAACTTACAAATAACTGCAAATAAAATTGAACTTTGTAAGATGGACGTCAAGCAAGCCGAAGAAGAATGTGAGCTTCATGAAAAACTAATAAAAGTACGGATTGTTTCAGTTGCTATAGGTAACATTTTTTGTTTTCAGAACCAACTGTGCAAGCTCGAGAAAATAAGGCAAGAACAGCAGGAAACAATTTTGAAAACTCACTTTAATCAGCAAATGTGGATAAACATACTAAAAAAAGAAACTCCAGAGTCTGTAACAGAAAGTAAGTATATTGCACAATAAATTGTTAATTAGAAATAATATAATTTTTAATTTAAGTCCGTTCCATCGCAGAGCGGGACAATAGTTTACTAGAGGAACAAAGATAAACAGAACAAGAAGTAGAAGGTATAAACATTATTCTAATAGAGAATACAAATTTCATTAAATCTAACATTTTTCACGATTAAATTTGAAATCTTCAATATCCTTGGATTGCTTCTTAATCATTTCAGCATTCTGTAGAACTTCATTTTTCAATTGTAAATTATCTTGCTGGACTTTGGTGATTTTTTCCAACAATTGCTTCTTTCTATCTTGCAAATGTTTATACTGCAGTGATCTTAACTGGTCTGTGGCATTCGGAATTGGCCTATAAGTTTATAAATTAATAGCGGAAATTCACATACCTAACATCTTTACTTTATTTCATTAGATGGAATTGTCTTTAACTGCTGAATTTTCAATAGCTTTTTCTCAATATCTTCCTCTCTCCAGGTATGATTTAATTTTGCTGTCAATTCATCAACAATCCGCTGATTCACGGAAGTTGTAAGTTCTTCACAATCACACAGCTGCGGAATATAGTGGCCTACATCAGCGGCACTAAAAAAATCGTTGGTTAAGTTTTTTGTAACATTTTTACTGACTCTTCAAACAAAAAATCGGGGCTGTGTAGATGTGGAAGTACAGTCAGGCCGGGACTGGTGCAATATGGCAAGAAAACAGCATTTTTGCACCAAGTCAAGACCTAACCGACCCTTCCTCCTTGTAAAACAAACACTTAAAACGCGTGCAGAGCTGTTAACACAAAAGAAACAACAAAGCATAGCCATGTAGGTGTCAAAATGGAAACGAGAAAGAGCCGTTACAAAGAATTTCAACAAAGCTTAGGGCATTGACTTCATACCTGACGCCTGAAGGGATCTCTTCCGCTAATTTTTGAAGAACCGCTAACGCCAGCGGTGGGTCAGCCACATATTTGTTCTTGTTCATGATGAAGGAGAAAGGTACACAAACGACTTACGTTACTATTCCACAATTGCAAAATATTAGGAATCTCGGCTAGAAATCATACAAACAAAAAGTTTAAAAATCTTGTAAAAATACGTTACATTACAAAAGACATGCGCGTTGACACATAATTGACATTGACATTTGTCACTTCGTAGATGCGGCAGCGTAGTTCAAATGAACACATCAAATGTAACTACGCAATCTGAGTAAAATATCTGGTAAAATGTATTCAGACATGTATATGTTCAAAAATAGCAGGCCGATGGGGTTTGATCTTAGACCATAGAATGTATGCCGTTTCGCGCTCAATTGACTGCTAAACCAAAGCGCATGCCTGCAGCTGTAGACCTAAATCAGATTAGTCACAGTTACAGTAGTTCAAATGTCACTACTCACTACTGTCACCGTGCTGTCAGCAGTGTCAGCTGTCATTTCGCCGTCAAGTGCCATGTGCGTAAATAGCCTTACAAACTTTTTGTTTTATTAAAACGGAAACAACAAGAAGGTTAAAGAAATTGTGGCCCACGGTTATGTCGATAAAGGCTAGCAAACAATAAAATGGAAGAAACTCACGAGGTAAGTTAAAATTTCATTTAAAAAGTTTGCAGCGAAAGGCAGACATCTGCGAAAGGTTACATTATCATATTTCTGTTAGGAACAAGAAGTAAGCGAAACTTCGGATGGGGGCTCCACAAGTGAAGAAAAGGAGGCACTTAGTATTCCTTCTAAACGAAAAATCAGCGGAGAGAGACCCCAACAGAAGAAGAAAGTGAAGTACGAAGATATAACGGATGAGAAGCCACAAAAGCAAAGCAAGCATGATTTGTATAGAGCACCTACTGTTGAAGAGTTAAATGAATTGAAGGAAACCCAAAATTTGTACAACAACAATCTAATTCGATTACAAATTGGAGAATTGCTTAAAGAAGTAGAGATAAAAAAGAAACATAAAAATGCGTTCAATAAGTGGTACCAAACATTTGAAACATTCCTGTCAGAGCTAGAAGAGTACAATGTCCCCTTATCGCTGTTAAAGACATCAAATTTGTCTCCAAAGAAGTTGTCGCAGGAGCAAAGGCTGGCAGTGGAACTTGCCCCATTTGAACCAAAGTTTATAAAATGTCATCAAGATTTCAACGTAAGACTAGTAAAGCCCGAATCCACACAAATATTTGGTTTATATAAAGTAGATGCTTTGCCAGGTAGAGAAATTCAGGTAAATTTGAACCTGAAGATGCCCCGTAGTTGTTTTAATGTCAAAGATTTTTTAAATAATCGTTATTTTGTGAAGAGATATTACTACTTACTTTACATTTCGCATTTCCTAAAACTGAAAAATATCTGTGATACAGTTTCGTGGATATCCCCCAATCACAGTTGCTTATTACCTGTTCTTGAATTAAAACTAAAGGAAAGCGATAGAATTTCAGTCAGAATTTATGTCACCCCTACTGAAAACTACTTCAAGCCATCACGATTTTTGCCTGATGTTAATAACGTAAAAATGCACTTATTTGATGTTGAAGTAAATGAGGAGATAATTAAAGATTCTCCAACACCTTTCTACAATTCTTCATTAGCTCATGATGTGACTCTTACTGAAAACAACAATTTTATTGAACAGACTTTGCTAGAAATGAACAATGTTAAAGAAGCAATTAAACTTATCTACATCTGGTTAGTTCAAAGAGAACTAAACGAAGGACTGAGTGCTTTTTCAACGGAACTGATTACCAGCTTTCTTATTTATTTGCTGGTCAAAAAGCGGATCAATAAATTCATGAGTTCATATCAGGTTGTCAGAAACTTTTGGAACTTCATGGTTGAAACTGACTTGAACCTTAATCCAATTAGTTTATCTGAAGATGTAAAGCAAGAAACTTTTGAAACATTTAGCAAGTATTATGACATTGTGTTTTTGGATAAAACCGGTTGCTACAATCTCACTTCGTTTTTATGCCTCGAAATGTACAATAAAATTAGAATGGAATCCGATATTGCATTTAGATTGCTTGATGATGGTGGGATGAGCTGTTTTCATTCTATTTTTATCAGTAAATCGCCAGCAGAATTACAACACGATCTTGTGTTAAAGTAAGTCTTTGTTTTTTAATTTTAGAGTAATAGTTGATTATTTTCAGTATTTCAAGCAATGACTGTTTTAAATCTTTATTGAAAAAGTGTACAGAGGAAGATAAAATTAAATATTTTGGGTTCAAGAAGTTGTTGATCCTTAAAGAAATTTTGAAAACAGTAAAGAAAGGATTAAACAAAAGGGCAAAATTAGTGGCACCGTTAATGGATAAGAATAATTCGTGGAGCTTCAATAAAGACAGTATAAAAGATTTTCACAAAATTTCACTTGGAGTTACTTTAGATCCTGAGCACGCGTTTAGTATCCTGGAGCTTGGCCCAGCTCTTAATGATCCTAAGGAAAGTGAGTTTAGAGATTTCTGGGGCAAACTTTCAAGTGACAGGAGGTACTTTTTTAATTTTTTCCAAGTTATAAAGATTAAGATTGTTGTTTGTTTAGGTTCAGAGATGGCTCAGTTTGTGTAGCCGTGTATTTTGAAACTGACACAATCAAAGGCAGAAGAGGGATAATTCCTAGGATCCTAGATTGGGTTGTTACAGAAAAGTTGGGGTTAAAATGTAAGGTGCACTATGACGAGTTCGAAGAATTGTTGGTCAACAAGAAAATTAAAGCCTCATATCCACTAGGAACAAATGAGGAAGGGTGTCTGAAGGCAATTGCAGCATCTGATGACCTTGGGAAGAAGCTGCGAGGCCTGGAGATGCCGCTATCGATTACCGGCATTCAAGGAATTTCAGATGTTTACAGGTAAGCACATTTTGGGGGGTAACGGGCGTCCTTAGCTTAGATAAATTACATGTTTTACCTTTTCCCGCGTTACTTTAAGCGTCACCCACTGGATGACCTAACCTAGTATGTATTTTTGTCGACGTTTCGGCGGTCTGTATTTCGCCTTCTTCAGGATACTGAACCAATTTTTTTCTAGAAGTAGTAAAATTTAAAAATTGGTTTAGAGTCCTGAAGAAGGCGAAATACAGACCGCCGAAACTTCGACTTTGCACCGAGATTGAAGCTGACCTGACCTGGTTCTTTAATTTTTGAGAATTTAGGGTGGCCGTGAGTCCGTGACTTGACTAATATGCCATAAAGGCTGTTCCTACATTCATAGTCCTAATTCCGCGACGTTACTTCTTGCATTATTCTAGGAGGAAAAGTTCCCGGAAATGTTTCATAGGGAAACTGCGCCCCTTCAAAGGGGTAGGTACTCGGAATTTCAGTTTTCCGATTTCTACAAAATTATTGTGAATAGAATTTTGAAATTTGGAGCATTGGTTAGTGTTATAAAAGGCTTTCTGTTGATTTTCATTGATCAGAGACGTGTGTTTCTGGAGTGGGCTACACTTTTTTTGCAAGTTCTTCAGTTGCAGGGAATTTTCCACGCTAAATGGTAACAAAATCTTAATCTATATTCTATTTCACACAAAAAGGGTGCTCTTAATGAATGTAGCTAGGAGTCTAAGACGTATACCGTTTTCGAATAAAATAAGTTTAGATGAGAAAATATACATGGTGCCATTTAAAATAACAAAGTGACATGTCGTTAGCCAATGAAATAAAAACATTTTGGGACCACTGATGCTGTCGAAATGTAGTTCAGAAGCAGTCATATCACGTCACCAAAAATTGTTCCAATCCATCGGAAACGAACGAAGTTATGGAGGGTGGCCCCTCCCATTTGATTCACCCTGTATAATGATGCTTCGAAATTTCGAATTTTTTGATTTTATGCCAAAAAGGCGCTAAGTGTAAATACAGGTCCGCCCCCAACGGTGAATAATCGACAAGTAATTATTACAATAACAAGTGATTTTATAATGTCCGTGTTATTTTGTCTGCCATTTGAAAATCAAAGATCCACGCGGTGGGGAGGTTCCAGCCGCTTCTCTTTAGCATTTTTTTATCGTGTAATTTAAAGTTAAGTATGTTATGTGGACCTGAACATCCCTTTAGATTTAAAAGATTTTATACAGTGTGTTCCCCAACTTAAACTGCAGAGGGTGATTTTTCACTGTGTTGTAAGACGAAGATTTCCTGTGGACAATTATGTCCTAAAGTGCTTAGTTTCCAAAATACAGGGTGTGGATGTCTCAAAAAAATACTTTTGCGAATATTGGAATGCGTCACTTTTTTTTGCAGATATCAGTTGTATTTATAATTTGCTGGTTAAATCTGCACAAATTCGTTCTCTTTCATTTTTCCTTTATGTTGAACGTTTTTGAGAAAACGAAAAAACTAATCGGAGGCAATAAATTCGAAAAAATGCAAAGTTGGAACTACCAGCGAGATTAATATGCTTTGATTAATCCGCGTTTTACATATCAGAGTAACCAATACGCTGTAAACTTTAATTAGTTCAAGTAGGGCTTGCATAAAAAACGAAGAAAATTAAAAGTGAATATTTAGGAATTTGCATCTTGTAAACTAAGCACTTTAAGGCGAAGAATCACCCGTTAAAGCTTGGCGATGTATGTAGGTACTTTAGGGAACACCCTATACGTTCTTCCTTTGAACTCTTCAAATGTCAAACATGAACCAATCACAGCAGTTGTTTATTTTTTACATACACTTCCAACACACAACTTGCGTTTGTAACTTTTTTTTGATTTTTATTTTAGTTTCACCGAAGTTTTCCCTCCGATTTCAACAAACTACAAATGTGGTAAGCAAGTAACAGTAGCCCAAGAAAACAACATTCTACTGAATGAAAAGCGCATCGGCGTTGCTCCTAGATTCGTAAAGCCAATAGAATGCGTCTTACAACTAGGTAAGTCGGTTGTTGTAGCCAATAACATGTACTAAGAAACGTCCAATTTTATTTTCACAGAACACAGTTCCAAATGGCCCAGATCTCTAGAAGGAATTCGGCATATGAAAACTGCCTTTTACCTAGAAGTGTCTAAAAATCTCGCCAAGAAACACAAAATAATTTCCAGCGTAAAACCTGAATTTCTGGCTGTCTTTTACGAGGGATTTGTGTTCCGCTACTACATTTACCTTTCCAGGGAGGTTGGTCTTTTGAAAAAGGAGACCACAAATAAGGGCGTAACTGTTTATAAAGAATCGCCGGAAAGTCGAGAAATTGAAAGGAAGTTTAATATTCTTCCAAAAATTTGCGGAGCGCTTAAAGGGTACTTAAATTAAATTTGTTGCCTCATTTCTTATGGGATTTTTTCAGGATTCAGTCTCAGCATCCCAGTTATGGCCCTAGTACAGCTCTTGTAAAAAGGTGGCTGAGAGCTCACTTAATCGACGATTTTCATTTCCCAGATGTGGCGATCGGCTTATTAAATGCGTCTTTGTTTGTGAACCAATCGGCGTTCAACATTCCCAATGCCCCCCAAGTTGCTTTTTTGAGATTTCTAAAGTTTTTTTCAGAATTGCAATGTAGCGTGCAACCAATAATTGTTAATTTTAATGAGGAAATTTCAAGTATGTTTTATGATGCGAAAACTATGTTTTATTAAGTATTTGTAGAAGAAAGCTTGGCTGAAATCGACTCTAAAATGCTTCAAAATAGAGACGCTTACCCCCCATTGTACATAGCTACGCCTTATGACAACTGCGAATCAGTTTTTACCAAACATTCACCCAGAAAAGAGGTGTTGAAGAGGGTTAAACAGTTAGCTGATGAAACTTTAAGACATTGTAAAATGATGATTAGGGATGAAAAAACCATACAAATTCAAGTAAGGATAAAGATAAGTCGTCACTTTTTAAATTATTCTTTTGCAGGAATTATTTGTTCCAAATTTGACGGGATACAATGTGCTTATTCATCTACGGCCTTTATTGAACCCGCGTCGTCACGAACAAATTTCAAGTGATGAGAAACAAATTGAACTGGAGGCGTACAGCTCACGGGTTTCGACGAAAGTTCCTGTAACTGATTTCAACCCAGTAGAATTATATTTACGTGATTTGAGGGTAAGAATCTTTTTCCAGCCACCCAATCGCCAGTTTGTACAGTCGGAGATTTTGAAAATGCCCACCTCACTTAGTCGACTGTATCGCTGCAACCTGCTGAATGTTTGCCGATCTGTCAGACAAACATAAATTACAGGGTTGTCCCAGAACGCTCGCACTTCCTTTTATTGGAGTATGCAGCATTAAATTCTGAGTCGTCCGTGTTTTAGAAATTTTCCAGGGTCCAACAATTTCATATTTTCTCGTCAATAAAAATAATTTAAATTGCAAAATCTATTAACTAATTCATTTCTAACCGAGATAGTGACAATAAGATAGATATTCGAAATAATAAGGGAGATGATTAACTCCAGAACGGGTTAAGCTATAAATCCAAAAATTGGAACGAGCTTTGAAATGACGTCATTAGGTATAGGGACTTGTTAAGAACGGACCCCGCACACTTCTTATGGGAAATTTAGATCGATAGATTTTTTTTGTTTTTTAATATGTTGTAGCCAGAGCGATGCTGATTAAAACGTCTCACGGGCGCAACCTTGTGGGGACCACGGTTTGGCCGTTAGAGCGTCCCAAAGACAGGGCCCAACTCCATGATTCAAATAATTGAAAAATCGATATCTCGGCTATCTTTGGATATAGAGCCTTCGCTTAAAAAGTCGTTGGTAGATATTTCGCCAAGCTCTCTTGTCATGGCAAATAGAAAAACAAATGACGGTCTTTGACAAAAAAAGGCAATAATGTATTTTTTAAAAGGCGTTGTATACTTCCATGCTGGACGTTTGGCAGGGAATAACTTCAAATAGACCAGGATTTATTTGAAGTTACCTCCCTTTATTATCGTAATATGTCAAACATATACAGGGCGGTTCCTTTTTCACTGCTCACAATTGGCATCTCCTAAACGGTAAGAGATACGAAGTCGGTGAAATCAGATAGAAGTTGCGCTATTTTCTTGTGATTAAGAATCTGAAGAGAGCTCCTCGATATCTTGACTCGTTAATGAGTTATTCCGAAATATTTTTAAATTGCGACAGAAATTAATATCTTCCTAACGATTGATGATATTTAAATGAAACTTGGAAATCTCCCATTTTTGACAGCTGTCAGTCGAATGGCATCGACAGAAATCTTCTAAGCCTTCTAGACTTTGAGCAATGATAGTCAACTTTCGATTCTCTTATGGTCGCCACGAGCGCCATATTGAATCCTTCGGATACAAAAATGACTATTATTTTGTCTTGTGCAGTTTTATAACCTGACGTTAGAAAATTAAACAATCTTGTTATCATAATCTTAAGGCTCAAAATAACCAAATAACCACATTATGGACAAAAACTACTAATTCTTTGTACCTAGCTATTGTGACTACACAAGATTTCAAATCTATATTTGAAATCCTGTGGAGTCATATGTTTGGTAAAATTAAACATCCAACTTCATCTGAAAGGCTTTTACTAAGTACCCAGTCACCATGCAAAAAAGTGTTATTTTGCCGCTAGAAACAGATATTGGAACACTCTGTATACCGAACTGCATATATTCTTGATACCACCACGATAATAAAAGAGAAGAACTTCAAATAGAGCAGGCTAAAGTTTCCGCTTGGACGTAGTTATAACCCCTTTTAAAAAGTACATAAATAAAGGTTAAGTCCTCTTATCAAAGACCGTCATTTGTTTTTCTATGTACATGACAAGATAGTTCGGCAAAATATCTACCAAGACTTTTTGAGCGAAGGCTCTAACTTCAAAGACAACTGAGATATCGATTTTTTAATTATTTGCCTCATCGAGTTCGGACCTGTTTTTGGGGCGCTCTACCGGCCAAACCGTGGGCCCCACAAGGTTGCGCGGTTGCGCCCGTGATACGTTTTAATCAGCATCGCCCTGGCTACAACATATTAAAAAACAAAAAAAATCTATCGATCTAAATTTCCCATAAGAAGTGTGCGGGGTCCTTTGGCCTATAATTTAATTCTCTATTAGATGGCTGAAAAATTTTAAGGTCATTCCATTTGAAAGGACCCTGTACAATAAGGCAACCGCTTGGGCCAATCCTTACCAAATTGTGGATTGTGGTAAGCGAAGGATAGATGAATGTTTTATCGAGAAATGAAAGTTCAGTATCTTTTAGTTTCTGAAAAAGAAAATCGTGAAAATTGCATTTTCGAGGCCTAAACATGTTTAGACCCACATTAAAAATATGACCGCCTGGAAGAATTTCTATATTTTTGTATTCAATGATGTAAGTACACTCTATTATACCTCCACACCAGAAATCAAAGTTCAGTATCGTCTAGATCAATTTTTTTCCTGGGTCACTATCGTATAGGGTCCTTTTTGAGATTTTTTCCGATTTATTTGTGTGAATTTGAAAATGTACCCGGGACATCCTGTTCACACGAAATTTTATATCTAAATACCTAACCTTCTTTAGGATGTGACACAAGTTCGGAAGAGAAAAAGTTCAAGGCGTCAAAAATGTGAATTTTTAACCGAAGTTTTGTTTTCGCCTTTTACACATTTTATTAAATAACTCAAGAAGGGTTGAATTTAAGCATGGGACACATCTAACAAAAGTTGGACCGAATCAAATTGAACGACACGTAGAAACCATTTGACAAAATTAATTTAGTGCTGCCCCTCCTGCACGAGCCGTCCATGGGAGTTCGTCTTCGTAGTATTTTTAGATCTTGACATTTTAAGAGACTAACATTTGGCTTACACCGATTTTTGGTATTATTAATGACGTACATATAAATGGACTTTGACGCACCGTTGGGACACTGTGTATATTTGTCTCATAAATTGTTTGAACTTTGAATGCAGTTGTCGATTGAAGCGATCCTGTCGACCTAGTAAATTGTCGCGATGGGGTGGGCATTCTCAAAATCTCCGGCTGTACCTCCATGATCAGACTACCCGCGTAAATTTTATTGTTGCTGTTAATCCTGGGCAAAAAGTGAGAATCTGTAGGAAGCAAGGGCGGTTCTAGGGGGTAGAGGGGGTAATTAACCCCCCACCCAAGACCGGAACAACACCTAGAATATAAAGATGTACGATTTTTTCGTCTTTTTTCCTGGCGTATGGCTATGACTCAAAAGTTTGAGGAGGTAATATTGTTAGCAATCTTTATGCAGAAGAGTCCGTTTTTAATCTTGATTCGCTCTTTTTGTAAGAAATACGATTTTGATAAAAAATTGTCCTCGTGGGAATTAGGTTTTACACCGTTTTACACATAATTTCATTCATACACCGATATTCCGAAGCGCTCAGAAAATGCGTGACCTTGAAATTATTCAAAATTTTCGCCTGCGGCGCACTTTCGACCCCCCTCCCGCTTCTTAGTTGCAAATTACCCTCCCCCCAAATTTTGAGTTAGGACCGTCCTTGCTAGGAAGTGTTTCTATTGATGGACGTCAAGAGTGGGGGTGGCTATGGGCAACCTACCAATAGTATTATTTGTAATAAAATCCACTCTCTACTGGAAAAATGGTCAATCTGAATCTTTCGAGCTGCCACCCAAATGCATTTCGCTGAAGAGGGCCAATAAGCCAGGAACCGGAACGGAGTTTTCAGGCAGGCAGCTCGAAAGATTCAAGTATTTCAATTTATCTCGTTTAAAGTTTAAACCAGCCTATTGCTCTACATAGAGTAAATGAATGCCTTCAATCTTCAATATAGGGTGGTTCTTATTTAGTTGCTCTCCACCATCTCGCAAATGGCGAAAAAGTTTCATATAAGTAGGTATCAGATTCGTAAATACACGAAAGATTTCGAAAAAACAACTTTTCTCCAATTTAACCGATTTGTCAGGGCAGGACGTTTGAACAACCGCCTGTATATTAAAGTAAAACATGTTTTGGCTTTTACTCTGTATAGGGTTTGATCCTGCTCAATACTCCTATACACCACAAAGTACCTATTAGGAAGCTATTAGTTGTTGCTCATCTGTTATTCACAATGATGATGAGCCAATAGAAAAATAAGTACCTAGGTAGGTACTGCAATGAATTTCCATATCCTTCCTTCCCAAGTCAAAAATTGGCTTGTGTTATTCAAACACAAATAATTTTCAGAAGAATTATGGGGAGTTTGCCAACTTCTTTCACAACAGCTTCGGTGAAAATGTGATAGCAGTTCTGTGGACGCCAAAAGCCCTTAAAACTAAGGAATTTAAGGTAAAGGTTTAAATAATACTCGAAATTAATCAACAAGTCGTTTTAGGTGTCCCTGGTAAATGGAAGAAAGTTGGAAGATGATAAGTTAGTGTTAAACGTTGATGCTATCATAGAAGATTTTCATACTTTAGGTCAGGGCTTAGTTAAATCCATTGAAAAACTGTAATGTCTACACTTTATTGTACAATAAATCACAAATCTGAGTGAAAAACATTTTGGTTTTATATTGTGAGACCTTAACTACGAGAGTAAATTATTATCGACTAAAATAACGACGAGCACAAACAAGAACCTACCATTGTATTAATCACTACTAATTTTTTCTATAACTAACTGATCTGTCCTATAAAGCTGCCCTATGACAACCTTAAAAGTGGAATTTAGCAAAAGCATCATCGAACAAAGCAAACTCACCTGTCTTTTAATTATTTCTAAACTCTTCGAAGCTTCCTCGATTTTATTGTGTATTACATTTTGATCCACTATGTTTTTATTTTCCCTAAAACTATCTCGAACTTTCCTCAGAGCGTAGTTCCTGCAAGTAAAACAGGTCATGCGAAAATTAGTTTGACAGCTGAAAATCACCTGTAATTATAAGCCGGGAATTTCTTGGATTCTCGAATTAGGGCCTTGTACAGCTCCATCACCTGTCTTTTACTCATTTTTGTAACTTTTTCGTTAAAAGCAGGTCGGGTTGACATAACCTCAAACTATAACGTCGGCGTGACAGTTCACGGCATGACCGAATTTATGGGGCCCCTTTTAGTAGGGTAAACGCCCTTAAGCAAATGCGCGTAAGGTCTATTTTACAGCAACAGTGCTTGACCAATCACAGCTCGTCGAGGGATTGAACAAAGTGCTGTTCTTTATCTCCACGGACATAATTGCGATAATTGCTTAAAATCTAATAAAAATGGAGAACCGGACGTATGGGACGTAAGCATAAAAATTGGGCTTAACCTAGAAAAGAAAGTTGCTCAGCCGCGAGCTTAAAAAACGTGGTTTCTTCTGCAGTGTATTTCTGAAGAAAATAACGTGCGATAATGTCGGACGCTTGGGAGGAAATTCAGGCGATTAAAAGCAAGAGAAACAGTTTGCGGGAGCGGCTGGAAAAACGCAAGAAGGAGCGGCAAGACATCTTAGGCCTCAACCCCGCGTCGTCATCTCCTGTGAATTTCTTCGAAAATACGACCACATCGAGCGCCAGCGAAGAGACGAAGAACAAACAGGATGAAATTGAGGCTGAATTAGTCAAAGTTGACCCGGAACTGGAAAAGGAGTTGCTGAAGGCCCTCATCGAGGTCACCCTCCAGATACCCACGATTTCAACCGAATTGGTGGCCACCCTGAAGGAAACGCTTAATCGCCACGCCTCCCACAAGGAGGTTTGCAATCTACTGCAGAAATTCTCGACACAGAAACTTATCACCATCAAAGATGTTGTTAAAGAGGGGAAGAATTCAGTGGAAGTCACGTTTGTGGACGTCACCAAGATTAACGTGATGATCGCCGAGTTTTACACAGAAAAAACTGAAGATTGTGTCAATAGAGAGAGTTTGAAGAGAAAGAGGGAGGACAATGCTGATAAAACCGAGGATGAGGAGAAAAGGAAAAAAGAAAAAAAGGAACCCAAAGCTGACATTATGGTAATGCTCTTTGTTGATTGGTTAGCAAAAGTTTTATCACAGCACACTTTTTCAGTCCTTGTTATCAATGCCATCAACCAAGGAGAAAGAAAACAAAAAAATCGGTGAGGAAATATTGGATCTGTTAAGTAAACCAACTGCCAAAGAGAGGTCTTTGACAGAAAGGTTTAAGTCACAAGGGGGTAAACAGTTGATGGAGTTTTGCCCCCACGGGACTAGAACTGACTGCGAGAGGAATGGTATCACCGACTGTAAAAAGCTTCACTTTAAGAAGATTATTCAAAAACACACGGATGAGGCTTTGGGGGACTGCTCCTTTCTCAACACTTGTTTCCATATGGACACCTGCAAATATGTTCATTATGAGGTTGATAGATGCGGGCAAAAGGAAGGTGTCACTCCCGCCACGAATGCGATTACCATACCGGCAAAAGAAAGCAGTACACTTTACCCTCCACAGTGGGTACAGTGTGATCTTCGGTACTTGGATATGACTGTTTTAGGTAATCAGCTCGGTAATCACTTTAATCCCTTTAAAATGTGAAAATGTAATACAAAGAAAGTGCTTATAGACACTCTCCGTGTATATTATCTAAATATTCAAATCGATTCAAATATTACTTTTTTGCATATTGACGGCGACGTTAAAGTTTGCTCCGCTTTTTTGCTCCTAAAAATAAAATTTTATTGATTTCACTGTAATTTCGTTCAGATTTGCTAAAGTCAAAATCACACTGGACAATGAATTATTTCACTCGACATAAACGCGGAAATCAAATGAAAGAGGCTTCCCTGCACCTCCTCAAGGCTCAAGTTACATTATTACTTCGAATATATTGCACAATACACCAAGGTATTGACAAGAGAAGTCGTCTTTTTAAATGAAAAATAATGATGAAAGCACCGCTTTTTTAACGCCTGAGGGAGATGAATATGCAAGAAATAGTTTTTTTTTAAATCACATAAAGGCTTATTTTTTGGCAACAAGAACAAAATCGAACTTTAGGGTACTTTATGGTAAAGTGACTATTTTACGGTACTAGTATGTGCTAGTACGTACTGTAAAGTTGGTTAGGTTACTTTTCAATTTCAGCCCAATTTCAAACTAAGTTTTTTGTGATTAATAAAAAGTAGTTGTATGCATAGCGTACCCCGGAATACGTTTTCTCTCGTGGTTACAAATCGAAAATCTCGGCTTCGCCTTGGTTAGCAATAATCCACGCTCATATTGAAAATTCGCATTTTCGGTACTAGATACATAATTAACTAGTACAACACCTAATAGAAGTATCTTTTTTTCACTCCTTTGATTGAAACAAACAATCTCATGGCGAAAGTACCTATTATTACTTACTGCGCATACATGCACACACTTAACTCGAGCTAACTAAGCTCGGTACTTTTTAAACATAACAAGCATTTTTGCACATTGACATAGAAAATGAAAGTTATCTTTTGCTAATTAAAGTATCACTTTTTAAGGGGATAATCTAGAGAAATTACGTCAAAAACTACAGTGTAGTCCAAATTAATGTCTCTCACGGTCAAACGTTGACATAAAGTGGGAACTATTCTTTATTTTAACAGTTTTAAATAAAAATTATAAGGTGAACTCGACTAAAGTTAAATCTCATAAAAATCTGGCAAAACAGAAATTCAATCCAATAAGGTGGAACTTTCTATTTTCTTGAGACTACTTTAACTAACGTGACATTTTTAAATTTCTAATTAGAGTTGGCCGTGCCCGGAATGACGTCTGTTTCAATTTAGTGCAGATATCAAAGCCTGTCAACTTTTTTGACATAACCTGACTAAGTTTCGACATGAATCACCCCGGGCACCGCCAACTGCAATTAGAAATTTAAAGAATATCACGTTATTTTGTTAACATTTCATATTTTTTTCAATAAAAACAAAATCTATCACCTCCTTGGATACAGAATAAATCTCCTTGGATACAATTTTTACTCATTTAATTGATCTTCAAATTTTACTTATTTTTATTCCTAGAATACGTTCTCCACGTTTGTCAGCACCATTTTAGTTTTTTTCTTACACGCTGTGTACGTGAATTTATACCATACTTTTGAAGCGAACTGTATATCTAATGCAAAATTTTGACATTTGAACTGCATTATTTGATACTACTTGTGTTAAGGAAATAATAATGTCATTTCCCACCTTAAACATTTTTGGATGTAAAAAAGATATTGAAATGAAATTAACGCAAATTAGCCCCACATAAAGAGCAACAATTACTAGAGTATGCAGATAGTTTTTTTTCACTTCCGGTTTAGCCGAAAATGACCTGAACATTGTTGAATCATAGTTTTTTCTCAACGGATTCGGAATCAGCAATTCTTTTCGAGTTTAAAACCTGCGTCATACTTGATTGGAAGTGCCGTCACGGCCTGCGTAGATATTCTAAAGTATTGAAGAAACCGGTGATATAATAAATTGAAATTTTTAACTAAAGTCTCAAAAAGTAGTATCAAATCAAATGCAGTTGTTAAAATTACGTACCTATTAGATATACAGTGCGCTTCAAAAGTATGATATAAATTCACATTATTCGGGGTGTAAGAAAAATACTAAAATGCTACTGACAAACTTGCGGAAGGGATTCTACGAATAAAAATAAGTAAAACACCTTATACCTAAAGGCGCTAGCCCATTTAAAAAAATTGAAAAATATGTAGTCATTATAGTCCTGGAGGCAGTGAAGAGTGGAGATTACTAAAACGAAAGTCTGCCCTAAATCTTGTGGCGGCCATTTTAATTTGTTAAAAATTAACATCTTGCAAACGGTAAAAGACACGAAATTTTATTAATTTAGAAAAAAGTTGTGTTTTTCAGTGTAGATTAAGAATCTGAAGGGAAATCACAGATATTTAGATTGGTTACTGAAAATGGATAACGTGTTGTAACTGGGTTACTAATCGACAATCATTATCAAATTTGGTTCAATTACATTGCCTCTTACACAGAGAACAAAGTGAGATGACGAAATCTTTTTCAAGCCTTCTAAATTTAGATATATGTTACCGTTTGCGAGATGTCAATTTTTGAAAAATATTTCTCTTCTATTTATTCTTTTTTATTTTTCTTATTTTGATTTCATTCTGTAAGTTTGTTGGCAAAATTCTCAGGAGCTGTTTTATAGAGAATTTTACCCTGAATAATTTAGCTAAATTAGGAATAAATAATCGTAAAATTAACGGTAACTTACGAAGGCGTTGAACGAACACGGCTAAAAAATTTTCATATTTTCGAGTTTGAACCCGAAAATTTGGACATGGAACTCGAAATTTAGACTTCAAACACGAAATTTAGACTTTGAACATGAAATTTCGGCTTCGAACTCGAAAATTTCGACTTAGAACTCGAAATTTCAACTTTAAACACGAATTTTCGTGTTAGGAAGTAGGACTTGCGCAGTAGATTGAATTTCGAGTTCGAAGTCGAAATTTCGAGTTCGAAGTCGAAATGTTCGAGTTCAAACTCGAAAATATGAAATTTTTTTACCCGTGTCCGTTCTACGCCTTCGTAGTAACTAGATATTTCCAACAAAGTTTCACGGAGGGTGTTTACCTAGTACTCATAACAGACTTAAAATAAGTCGATTAAAACAATTTCCAGCTTTCTGAGATTTTTTCCATATTGAAATGATTGACGCCCACGCCTGGCCTACAGTTACCTACATCTCACTACAAAATACACCGCTTAAACTATTATTACTGAAATGTAACTAAATACATAAAGCGTGGTCCAACACTTGCCACTCTTTATCTCCGGGAATATTAATAAACTGACATTTCTAAATATCCGCTAAATGATAAAGGACAACGATATTTTGAGTTTGTTCAGTTTGGCAACCTGATGTTTAAAAAGTTAAATAACCAATTTAACGTGATTCTGAAGCTGAAAATAATCAACCTGAGGGCAAAAATTATCTGTTGGATAAAAGAAACTCAATTTGAAATCTCCTGACGTCACATTTTTGGACCTGTCAAAAAAGTTATGACTCCATCTGAAGGGTGTTTAGTACCCATACACCCGGAGGTTGACACTAGTGTTGGACTACCCTGTATATGACTATCATATTAAAATTTCACGGTCATTTAAATCTCAAATTTTTGTTGTTCATGTTCATTGGTCTTCGTAGTATGCACAAATAACTACACAGTACGGTACTTTGATTTGTTGAAATTTTCTCTGTGGTCACAAAACCTTGTTTTTTTTTCAGGAAAATTTGCTGTAATCATGGCTGATCCACCATGGGACATCCACATGGAACTTCCCTATGGAACAATGTCGGATGATGAAATGAGGCAATTGGGGATCCCCCAGCTTCAAGACGAAGGCCTGATCTTCCTGTGGGTGACAGGTCGTGCGATGGAACTTGGACGCGAGTGTTTAAAATTGTGGGGTTACGAAAGAGTAGACGAAATCATCTGGGTCAAAACCAATCAGCTGCAGAGAATCATTAGGACGGGTCGCACGGGCCATTGGCTGAACCACGGAAAAGAGCATTGTCTAGTGGGCATGAAAGGCAACCCGAAAAACCTAAATCGTGGGTTGGACTCTGACGTGATAGTGGCGGAAGTACGAGCGACAAGTCACAAACCCGATGAAATTTACGGAATGATTGAAAGGCTGTCTCCGGGCACTCGAAAAATCGAGTTGTTCGGGCGCCCCCATAATATCCAACCGAACTGGATAACATTGGGGAATCAAGTGGACGGCATTAAACTGGTGGATCAGGCTCTGATAGAGAGCTTTCGAAAACGCTACCCGACAGGAAATTGCATGGCCCCTCCACCTGAAACGACGCACTAAAGCACTCGTGAATTGATAAATCTGCTTTTGTTTTGGTACTTGACAAGCTGTGTCGGTAATCAAAAGGATGGCACGCGATTTCCGCCTCTATTTACCTTCGGTGTAGTGACTTTATTCGCGCGACGTTGGTGTTTCGATATCAGCTGTTTTCTAATGACAGACGTCAGAATTTATAAGCAAAATGGCGTCTCAGGATCTTTAGACAAAGGATCGTTGTGGTGAAAGAAATCGTCGTAAAGTGTTTGATTTGTGTATTATAGTGTGTTGTTGACGTTGAAAGACTGTTTTTAATAATCGCGCAAAATGTTGTCGCTCGACGTTGTTCCTGAACGCTCTTTGGGCTGTGATCAGTGGGAGCTCATTATAGGTGGGTTTCTTTAATTACGCATTTTTCATTCCCCTTATTTACCGCAAGGGCACGACACCAATTCACCCGAACGCATTTCAAAATTTCAAAGATTTTTGCGCAACCTGCTAGAATTTCGCCTGTGACCTTCAAATGCAAGCCCACCTTTTGAGGTGTTCTTTTGAATTGTGCTTGTGGCAACTGGTTTCTGTTTGTTTTTATTTTGAAATTCTGGCAGGTATACGATCCGTTTTTTACCCGACACGTAATTAACTGCGAATTTAATTTTAGGAATGCACTTTTCCCAAGCCATTGCAATCATTCAATCCCAAGTTGGACATATCAAAAATGTTCAAGTCCTTTATAACGACAGTGTAAGTATTACGAAAATAAATGGTAATTGAATCTCATATTTCGTTTTTAGAACCCCCTAGATGTAGATTTGGTCCTCAATTTACCACAAGATGGTATCAGATTATTTTTCGATCCCATCTCCCAAAGGCTGAAAATTATTGAAATATACTGTATGAAGCAAGTCAAGTTAAAATATTGGTAAGCTTTTGTGTTTTCTTGTCGTGTCTTTAATGGGGTTTTGCAGTAATCTCCCCTTCAACTCGCCTGAAATACTGCCGTCAATCGAGCAGATTGAACATTCTTTTGGTGCCACACACCCTGGAGTTTACGATGCTGAAAAGGAGCTCTTCATCCTGAATTTCCGGGGACTGACTTTTTTCTTTCCAGTAGAATCTAAATTTCAATCTGGCAATACGCATAACTTGGGTAAATATTCAAAAGTTAAACAGAAATGGCGCAGTTGAGAAAAAGAACGAAAAGCTGGAACAGATTTGATTCGCTTCCTAAAAGTAAGCTTCGCAAATTTCTCAATTTGCATCTCTCTACCACCCCTATGTTGGTCATCATTTTGGGAAAACGACGCCCAAAATTGTTTTTAATTTGTTATTATCTCACTTAATTATGTTCACTGGTTTCCTAGGGTTGTCTCAAACCTAACATATAAGCTGGTTCAACAAAGTAAAACACTTTATTTTAAAACTAAAATAGAAATGGTTCATTCAAGCTGAGATCTAGGCACAGTTGAAACTTTCTTTTTTCAAATTAATATGTACCTTTTTCTCTAGGAATTCCTAATCTTCGATTTTTTATGGGTTCAAAACGTGTCATACTTAAACAAAAACAGACAGGTCACAGCCACCCTAGGTTTTCAAAAACATCGAAATTTTTTTATGCAAATTCAACTGCGCAATTACATTTCCTTTTGCTTGTCTTTGCTTCTTTCAAATTTCTTAATTTCCACCATCTGACAAAATCTCAAAAAGAATTTAGGAAAATTGCGATTGTACGTTTTCTTTTAATTTCCTCGCAAAATTCAAATCTTTCAGCAATTTCTACCATGTTTTTGAAAAACTAGGTTGGCCATGACTTAACTGACGATGAAGTATGACTCGTGTTTTGGACATTTTGAACCTAGAATAAATAATATAATAAAACACAAGTTACAGAAGGCAACTTATTTAAGCACGAGTTCGTAATTTGGACCCAAGGCGAATGACCGAACGAACGAATGCTTGAAGAGCCTTCTGTAACGAATGTTTTATACTATTTTCTCTGTTTTGGCTTTGATTTACTTTTTTCTTCTTTTATAAAAAAAGTTGGACAAGTTACATTTGGGGAAATTTTAGTCTATTTGCCCATGTCTGGATTTGTGTTTGACAGTTATCTAATGTAATTAATGCAGACATACAATTCCTGAAAACAAAATGTCACCAAAAATCGTTTGAATGAAGCTCATTCTAGCATTAAAATGCGTGCTTGAATGGGTGACATTCAAATGCCAAAACATAGAAAAGTAGGAAGATTAAGAATTCGTTGAGAGAATGGTAATTTCCATTTGAAAAAACGAGATTATGGTCATTTCCGGCTACACCGGATGTGCAACAAAAAATTAGAAAAACATTTTTCTGAATTTTTACTTTCATCTGTGCATACATAGATCTCAGCTTTTATGAACCGTTTTTCTTTTTAATCGGTTTAAAATTGAGATTTTGGAAAAATGCAAAAACACGTCAAGTAATTTTTTTATGCAAATTCATCTGTGCAATTATTTAGATTATTATTATTATTATATTATTATTAATTTTCGTTTACATCTTCATTTTATTAATTTATAAGAAACGAGACCGGAAGCTGAAAACAAATATCAAACTATGCCATCAGGTACATCTCAAAAAATAAAGTCGACGATTTTCAAAAATCTTAATTTTTCACTGATTTCTTTGGTATTTTTAAGAATCTAGGGTGGCCGTGACTGTACTTCCGGTCAAGTATGATACATATGTTTCTAACTCAAAGAAAAATTTCTGAATCCGTTGAGAAAAAAGTGTTTTCCCATTTGATAAAACAAAGCTAAGACCATTTGCCCCCCTCTATACGAGGTTGTTCAGCATTTATTTCAATTCAATATCTTTTTTACATCTAAAGATATCCAAGGTGGGAAGTTTTAAAAAAACACCCTGTATAGGCATTACTGATACCTAGATCATTACATCTCACTAATAGCTAATAATAATACACACTTTAAACACCATAGAATATAAACTAGGTTGCGTAATTATTGTTACTGAGATGTAGGATGTAGGTACAGTCGGACTTTGAAAATGCCCACCTCACCGCGACGATTCACTTGGTCGACTCCATCGTTATTCGAATGTTTGTCTGACAGGTCGGAAATATTACGCATGTTGCAGCGATACAGTCTACCAGGTGATTCGTCGCCGTGGGGTGGGCATTTTCAAAGTCCCCGACTGTACTATTAAACGAGCGAAGGAGTTGTGTGAGTCAGGTTTTTCTTTCGTTTTCTTGTCTTAATTTTGTACATACATTTTTCGATTTTCCTGTTCTATACTTGCCATGTTTTTTGGAGATAATCCCTTGAAGCTCATGCACATTTCGAGATAATTGCACAACTGTCAGACAAATAACAGCAAAGCGCGAAACAGCCTACGTTTTGGTGTGTTGTTTATAATTTAAAACTGAAGATTAATGTCAGAGAACGGTAATTTTCGAGGTAATTTTCGCAATAACTGTTGGATGTGTAAAACTGGCCTTAGACGAGCATTCAGTTCCGTCAAAATTCCTGTCAGTGTCAAAAAGCAGAAACAATGGACAACGATGATCCCTTCCAGCCTCCGTTGTTATTGTTTATTGATAGTGATGGAACTGAAAGTCAGTTTAACAAAACAACAACAAAAAAGACTGACTCACGCAACCAACCCCTGCGTTCGTTAGAAAATAATTATGCCCGGTTTCTAGAAGCAGTTATGGAACCGATAAAGTGATGATGCGATTAGGATAGTGAGAGTTTACCTATCTCACCATTCTAATCGCATCATAACTTTATCGGTTCCACAACTGCTTCTAGAAACCGGGCGTTAATCATTTCCTAACGAAAAAAAAAACAACGGAAGACACGAGAGTTTTTTTTGGATTGCTTAATTAATAATGTTGTAGAACCCACTTTTAGGCAAATAATAAAATGTGTTCCGGCTTTCTTCGACTCTTTTCCTAACTGACAGGCCTGTCATTGTAAAGATTCAATATTAAAATTGAATTTATTAGGATCCCTTCAATTCCCGCCGGGAAACTCGCCGCTAGTTTCAAGAATGGCTATTTATTATGGCCCTAGTATGGAACAAGCTGTAGCCCCAGACTTGCCCCTCAGTTGTTATCATGGCCAACTTTATCTGCAGAAGGCGGAAATCGTGCGAGGGGAGTGTTACACTAGAGGCATCAGACTAAGTCTACTCGCAGGTAATTGTACATTTTCAACAGTTGAACGATTTATAATAGGCGGCCCCATTATTCTAGTCAAAGCTATGGCTAATAAGAACAAACTCCTTCCTGCTATTAAAGATTCGAGGTTTTGTAAGTTGGCTTGTGAGTTTTCCGCGCTCTGTTGTTAACGCCACTGTGTTTAAACTAACGCCAACTTTTTTTGATTGCCAAAGGGTAATTCCATGCAATTCCTAAAAACTGCTGCCGCATGAAGTCTCAGATATTAATGAAAAAAATTTTATGTGTTATGTGTATACGAGGCTTCAAAGGCTATTTTCGCTTTCTATGGGATTTTGAAGAATATCAAATTTTCTCCTGATCAGCAAAACATGGTATTGAAAAAACATCGTGTCTTCTAAAGTATAAAAGATATGGCATTGAGCCAAAGTTTATCTGAAAGTTTGAGGTTTTGTCTATAATCGTCACAGTTGCGAAAATTTGTTTATGGAAAAAATCTATAAACATTGAAGAAAGAACGAAAATTTCCACATGTTTTCCAGGATGAAAGAGAAAAGCTCAGAGCTAGATTGTTTCAAAGTTATAGACAGTCGACTATGTACTTTATATAAAAATAGTGCCGACTTAATATATCTCGCGGTGTGTCAGATATAAATTGCAGAATATACCAGTTTCAGCTAAAATGGTCAAATTCATTGACTGATTTGCCCATGTGGGGCAACTCCGATTTGCCTGAACTTCCGCACAGTTGGAGAGTTCACCCAGTAATATCATGTAGTATAGGAGTTTTTTTGCAGTTTCCATTAGTACCCGACTTACGATTTTTTTAATATAGGGTATTTAGGGTGTTGCCAATTTCATGGCCCACTATTTGGATCTCGGAAACCATTAGAGTTAGAAAATCGGTTAAATTCGGAAAAAGTTGCGCTTTTTGAGGGTGATCAAGAATCTGTAAAGAATTCGCCGATATCTTGATTCGTTACTGAGTTATCCTGAAAAAACTGAAAATCGCTGCCAATTCAATGACATTAACAGAAATTTTGATGCCTTCTGGATTTTAAGCAACGACGGTCAACTTTTCTTTCTCTTATGGCCGCCATATTCGATTTTAACACCATTGGATACACACAAAAATTAACTTTTCAAAAATGTAACTAACTTCGGCTTTTTTGACAGATCGTCTTATAATATAATAAAATAATTTGTGTAATCTTCCTAAACTTAGGGAAAAAACAACTGTAAAAAAGTACACCGACTTTTTCCATTTCTTATGACGTGAAAGAAATTGAATTCAACGAATAAAACTCGTATTGGCATCGTGTGACTTAAGCTTTGAATTTTTTTTTTCCCCAAAAACCCGGATTTTTTAATTTTTGAAAAGCCGATTTTTTTGTGTGTTAATGTGGTTAAAATATAATATGGCGGCCATAAGGAAAAGAGAAGTTGGCTGTCGTTACTCAAAATCTAGAAACCCTAGGAAATTTCTGTCAATGCCATTGAATTGACAGATGTCAAAAATATAAAAGTTCCAGGTTTCATTTAAGTAGTAGTAACTGTTTAGGGAGCTCTGAAATTTTTTTCAGAAAGTCAATTTTTTGTTTTTTCGGAATAACTCGGCAACGAATCAAGATATCGAAGAATCCTTTACAGATTCTTAATCACCTTAAAAGAGAGCAACTTTTATATAATTTAATCGATCATCTAACTCTTATAGTTTCATACATCCCAATAGTGGGCAAACGGCCTAATTCTGTAATTTGTTGATATTTGTCAACATTGAAATCAATTGAGATAACTGGATTGGCCAATGTGACTATTGTTTACGCTGTTGTCTTGGAGATATCAATATTTTACAGAAACATTTTAAGCAAGTGGTTTTGGGGCTTGCTTGAATTTCAATTGACTTGAAAAAATATTGATATGAAAATTTATGTTTCCAAAGAAACGACATAAACAAAGCTTACTCCTCCAATCAATTTTCGCAATTTATTTCAATATTGACTAGTTATAAACAAGTTACAGAATCAGGCCGAATGAAATTATGTATGTCAATAAATGTGACAAATTGTCTGGTAACCATGTAAATAAACAATGTTAATCATAACTGTCATACAGTCCATGGCATTCTTTAATTGAGATCGTAATAATCTTCAATAAAATAAATAAGACAAAGGATATCTTTTGAAGTATATTGACTTTAGGTATAGGACATACTTAATAAAAAATAAAGTAATTCAACAGTCGAACCCCATGGCACAATAATAACAGGGGGTGCCATTTGAAAAAATGGAGTTTTGCATATTTGAAATTTTCCAAACTTGACACAGAATTTTTAACACCCTGTATAGTGATAATGATAGTTATCAATTATCATGTTAGATAGATAGAATAGACCTTCCTTCATATTCGTACCGAATCTCAGGTCTCTAGATACAAAATTGAGTTCTCAGGAATTTTTTTAAGAATCACCCGCAATGATCGAAATTTTTCAAAAAGAATTAATTACTTTAGAACAGAGCCTTAAAACATGAAATGTCTTTGTCGATGTAAAGCTATGTTATAGGTGATCCAGAATGTGGCATCAAAATGGTGGTGTTCCATTTTAAAAAATCAAGTTGCCATGCGTTGCAAGTGTTTTGGGACATCCTGTATAGTTGAAAGTATTTTTAGGATGTGGAATTGGCGGTGTTGTACATAATGGCGTTTGAATTGATTTCCTATCTGTAAGGGTTCAGAAGTTATGGGCCGCCGTCACCTTGTTGACTCACCCTGTATAAAGTACATAGTCGACTGTCTATAACTTTGAAACAATCTAGCTTTGAGCCTTTTTCTTTCATCCAGGAAAAAATGTGGTCTAGTTTTTCTTAAATGTTTCCAGATTTTTTCCATAAACAAATTTTCGCAATTGTGAGATTCTAGTGTAAGAGATTATAGACAAAACCTTGAACTTTCAGGTAAACTTTGGCCCAATGCGATATCTGTTACACTTTAGAAGATAGAATTTTTTTTAATGCCATGTTTTGGTGATCAGGAGAAAATTTCATATTCTTCAAAATCCTACAGAAAGCGAAAATAGCCTTTGAAGCATTGTATAAGTAACATACTAAATTTTTTTCATTAATATCCGAGACTTCATGCGGCAGCAGTTTTTAGACATTGCATCTAATTACCGCAAACTGACCGAATCCAAATTTTAGGTACAAATAATAGGAGAATAGATTCGACGAGAGTGCAGTTTGAGAAGGAGATTCTCCTGGGACACACTGCTCAAGATGTCGCCACTGCGCTGGGAGCTCCCTCTGAAGTTTTTTATAAAAGTGAAGATAAAATGAGAATTCATACACCCAACGCTTTAAGACGTGACACTGATACTAAAAGCGACTATTTCTTCAACTACTTCACTCTTGGATTGGTAATATCGATGGCAACTTGGGAGATTACTGATTTTATTTTTTCCAGGACGTATTATTCGATGCCCGATCACATTTAGTTAAAAAATTGGTTTTACACACAAACTACCCTGGTCATTACAATTTTAATATTTATATGAGATGCGAATTTAAGCTGCAACTGAATGGCGCCAATATCGACGCGTACAGTTACTGGGATGACATCTGCAAACAGTTGACTCCTAGCGAACGACCAGTTGTTTTGAACAGAGCCAGCTCTACCAATACTACCAATCCGTTCGGCAGTACATTGTGTTATGGATATCAAGATATTATTTTTGAGGTGATGCCAAACAATTTGATAGCCTCTTTAAGTATATACGGAGATGGCAGGCCCTACCGTAGTGAATCAGAGCATGCGTGACAGAGGCTATCTGCCACCTACCTCATTCTGGCAAACAGGTACTGGCAACCATACTAATTTAATCCCATTTTACAACATAGTATACAAAAAATATGTACAGTAACAAGTAGTCAACAAGTAACAAGTGTTAATGTAACTAAATTATTGTAATTTAAAGAAGTAGACATGCATACCTTCCACAACACGAAACTCGAAAAAAAAGATAAAAGTGGGAAATTACAAAAAAATCAAAAAGTGAAAAAAACAGGCAAAAAAAATCATCTCACCCCCAAGATAAGTTAGCTTAATTATTTTTGATTTCGACGGGGGTATCTGGGGTAAAGTGGCCACGAGAAGCGGATGTTTTTAAATTGCCATTATTGTTTGTTGTAAATATTATTTCTAATTGTAATTTTAAGTCGACAAAATGCAAATGAAATGGTTTTTAAACCAAAGAAAAATACTTAGGATTTTTATAGATTTAATTTATGTTTAGTTCATTACATTAGTGTGAGCGAGTAATTTTGAGCAATAAGTGTACCTTTATTTTAAGAGTGTAGCGGATATTTTGTTTTGACGTAATTTTTGTTGATGTAATGATCTAAACGCCCTTTAGTAAATGTGTGAGTCATTGAGACTAACTTCAAGTCGCTTTTTAAGGCTGTCGTCCACTGAGAGGTTCAAACACTTGACATTTTGGAGAATGTTAATTTAAAGACGCTCTCAATATTTGATCGAATATCTTCAGAGATTTTCAAAGGTGTTCTTTGTTTACTTTTTGATTTGTTTGCAAAAGTGTGATTTTTTCCAATGAAACAGTATATTTTTATATAAGTGAATCGTACACTGTTGTCATTTCAGATCTCATAAGGCATTAGTTATAATGGTAATTTTTAAAAACAATGTGATTCATGTCATTTATACAAATAAAAATCTCAAAACAGCTCTTTATTTTCAATGGGTTGTAACAATAATTATTTACTAGGTGGTACTTCCAAAAAATTGGTCCAATTCATTTTCATCATAGTCAACCTGTATTTCTTCTAGTAAGGCACTAGGCTGTTTTCTTGGAAGATCCAATTCTAGAAAGATAAAATTGTTAAAAAAATTTACAGTGACATACTTTGTTTAAAATAGGAATTAACATTGAGTATTCGATATTTTTCCAGTTTTCCTAATTTTAAAAGCAATCACGTTTTAGTGCCGTAGCAGAATGCGGTGGTACTCTCCGTTTTTGATTATTTGATCGCTCGTCGAGTCTGTCCGTCACATAACTTGAGAACTTTTTGAGATATCGAGCGGAAACTTGGTATGCGGCTTTGTCTCCCGAAAAGAAAGGCGAGGATTGTTTTTGGGCCATATCGGACCAAGGGGTTGGGAGTTGGGGGTAAAAAACCAAAAAAATATTATTTGCAA
Source organism: Pycnomerus fuliginosus (assembly GCA_963924575.1). NCBI lineage: Eukaryota > Metazoa > Arthropoda > Insecta > Coleoptera > Zopheridae > Pycnomerus > Pycnomerus fuliginosus. The sequence continues at coordinate 13,708,083 of OZ004617.1, read as the reverse complement.
CAACTCGAGAACCAATGGAGGTATCTTACTGAAAGTTCGTATACACGTTCGACTTCGGGAAAATCAGACAGATGGGGTGGAAATTAGGGGTTGCAACTCAAAATTCTTCTTAATACGTATTGATGGTCGAAATTCCCGACATTCGATAGCTTTCCATCAATGATTCAAAAAAGGTCTTAATCATGATTTGCGAAAAGCCACCCCTAAAGGCACTATACAACAACGTATCAAGGCAGAATTTGGTGTGGTAACTTACATTGACACTGGGGCGGATTCAAAATTGCCTTATGATGAAATTGAAGGGTCAAAACTTGAAATTTCTTCAAGTAAATGGTGGAAAAATATTACGGGGCTCGATAGATTTCGGCCAGCCATTGAAAAAAAAACTTATGAGTTGTCATTTTTCGGTAATTCAAAATCATTTTCATTCATTTTTAACCCATCCACAATTTTTCAACCCCTCTCACGGTATAATTCTGCGAACCCTCAAAAAGCTAAATTTACGCAGACCACTTATTTTTCGTGTTATTTTCGCTAGTTTTACTTAACTACAGCTAATTTTCACCGCCCTTGACTTTTCATCCCCCTTCACAATTTTTCAACCCCCTGAGGCATTCAATTTTGTAAAATTCGACCAATTTTATCTTTTTTAGGAATAAATTGTACTGATTTGGATTATATGTTTATCTCGAGTTTGTCTTTTTAACTTTTTTGACCCTCTTCGCAATATTTCAACCCCCTAAAAGCACAATTTGCATAATGCTATTATTATTTGTAATTTACTTAACTACGATAATAATTCTCACTCCCTTTGATTTTTCATCCCCCTAACTGTTAATTTTACAAAATTCGCCTAATTTCGTTTCTCTTGAACTCATCCGGTTTACCTTTTACAATATTTCAGTCCCCTTTGCAATGGGTGTAAAAATATTTCAACCCCTTGAAGTCTAAATTGCATAATTGGCTTTTTTCGTGTTATATTTTGTAATTCTAGTTAGCCATAGTCAATTTTCACCCCTCTAGACTTTTCATCCCCCTTAGCAATTTTTCAACCCCCTGAGCGTTAATTTTGCTAAATTCACCGATTTTCTTTTTCCGGTAATACTACTTATTTACTCAATGCTTGTGCAGTAAAGCTGCTGAATATCGTGAATTTGGTGAAAAAAGTAAGCGCCTAAGAATTTGAACAAAATGACAACAACTACCCCACTCATGACGTCACGTACACTACCAGAGGCCGCAACGCGAATAGCCTCTTTCTTACTTGGAATTGTCCCCAGACTTTTGAAAACTTCTAAATCATTCTTAAAGGCCTCTTGGAAGACTTGCTGGCGCTCCTGCAACTCCTTTTTCTTACTTTCCTCAAACTCTAGCACTTCTTTCTCATATTTCTCCCGGAAAATTGCTTCCGACATCTCGACTGATTCTAAATAAAATCAAACAGTTGGTGTTTAAAACTGACCAAACGGATACCTTCTCTTTTCTCTTTGTACTGTCTTAAGTGATACCTGTGTTGCTTCTTCATGATCTCGAATTCGACATTTTCTAACAAATCCTCCAACTGCTCCAATTCACTGTCTATTTTATTAAAGCTATCCCTAAGGACTTCAATTTGCCTTGTACAATTAATAATGTTTGTTTTCAGGTTGCTGTTCAGTAATAAATGGGACATTAATGATAAACTTTCTTTATCTCGCTCGACCTTTTTTGTGATTGCACTTATCACATTTGCTACTTCCTCTGCAGCTTTTGCGTTGTCTTCGTTTGCTGCGTGCAAAACCTCCCATTCTTCCTGAAAGTGACTCAAAATCTCACAACCAGCACTACTATTCACTAACTTTGGCTGTGCGTGAATCGGTTCACTGCCACTAAAAAGAGGAACATTTTTCTTAACGTTTAATATCTTGTCCTTTAAACTCGATAACATTATTTAAGTACACGTAATAATCAACTTATTGCACATTTCAAAGTTGCAAAACTAAACAATAATCTCAAATATTTATATTTACGTCGCCTACATATTTGACGAAGTGACGTTTCAACATATGCTTTTGACGTCTTGTGACAGCAATTAGCATCTGGCCATCTATCGAGGAAGTTCATTACTATAAAGAAGATTCCTTTTATTTACAATTATTATTAAAATAATCTCATACTGTCCCCAACATTTATTATTCTACTACAAATTTCCACTTTAAATTTTATAAATCAATTGCAGAATACTGAAATTTCATGTAAACTTTTCCGTTCGATACCATTCGCTTCGCGCTGCTGCCCTCTGCAGCCACTGTTGACAACTAACCAAAAAAAATGCCGCCAGGATTTAAAATCAGAAAATTTTTATTAACTTTGGCGATTTACTCTTAATTACTTAAATTAATTTTTAAAAACAACTTTTGTTAATCTGGGGAATTTGAGTATTGTTCCGCGGCTTGTCTCTCCAACTCTTGGTAAAAATTTTCGTTTGAATTGCTGTACTGCTCTAGAGCCTGTATTTCTAATTCTTCTGATGTCCGTTCCGAGACAGGGTTTTCCTCAAAAATGTTTTCAATCTCTAAACTATCTCCTCTGAACTGAGTTAGATAATCACACGAGTCTAGTGACTGTGCATCCGAGAGAAACTTTTCCGCCGCCCTTGCCACGTCAGATAGAAGTCCGTAGGGCCTATTTTCGTAAGAACTTGGGCCCCAAACTGGGTTTTGAGTGAACCAGGAGGTAAAAATTTGAGTGGGATAATACGATGGCAGCCATCGTTGTACAGGTGGAATGGGAGAGTAAACGTACGTTTGTTGCACGTAGGAAGCCGAGAATGGATGAACGTAGGAAGATCTGTTTGATGTTGGTGGATTTTTATATCGTTCAAAGGAGGGTGTGCAATTTGAAATTGTCCTATTTGAAGGTTGTGTACTAAGGGGCACGTATCTGCTGGTGCTTGGTTGTGACTGCGGTTGTACTCTTGAAGATGCTGCCGGTGTTTGAGGAAACAATTGGAATAGTCTGCTACTGCTATCCCTGAAGCTGTGACAACTAGCACATGATTCAAGATGTTTCTCGTCCGAATACACTGATCTTTGATTGTTTAGAACCGTAAAGCTTGTAAAATTGTCTTGACTCGTCGATGAAGTACTCTTCGAATCGTCCGATAAAGCTGGTAACGTCACTTTGATCGGCTCCGATTTTACAGAAGACGAAACCTTTTTATGGATTTTGCCTTGAAGAACTTCCGAATATAGAACTTCTGTGGGTATCGCTTCCGCCGTCGAAGTTGTTGGGGTGCTAACAATGTTTCCGGATAAATACTGCCTAATAGTACTGCTATAGTCTTGAAAACACTTGCCAAGTTGCTGTAATAACACTATTCGAAATTTTATCATGGACACCATTTAAAAACCTGTAACTGTTCGAAATCGCCTTGTGTAGAAATTCTCCTAAACCGCTCGTGGTACTCGTCTTGCTCCGAATGACATTTGAAGATGGGATTGGCAATTGCAACAAAACTGTCTGTGGGCGTTGCGTAAATTTTAATAACTATTTCCGAGCTTTTATAATAGCATTTAGTCTTGTCGCAGGTTGGACTGTCTTCTGCTTTCCAAAAATGTTTGACTCTATCTAAAAAATCGAATTAATTTTATTCCGGTAAAGTCTCGGGGGAACCTTCTGTGATTTTAATTTTCAAAATTTTTTCTTCAAATTCGTTAACGGTCAGCAGCGGGGACTCGAATTTGTAGTCGTGATGGCTAGAAAAATTGTCTTCTGGCAGATCTTCTACAATCATCAAACTTCGGATCAATTCAAGTCAGAGTTCATTTGCACTTACTCAAGAACCACCGGAACAACTCCTCAACTTCGGGAATCTCCCATGGTACAAACTCCCAGGGTTCAATAGGGGGTTGCGTCTGAGGGGTAGGAAACATGTTGACGGTGGAAGTACTATGAGCATACGACATTTCCCGTGCTTCATTGTACGGATAATCTGCATACTTGGCTAATCTACTTCTAGGAATTGACTCTCTTACCGATCTTGGTCTGCTTCTCTCCAATTTCGCTCGTTGTAAGTAATTTTCTGTTAAGTATAATTCCTGTCAATTTGACGTGAAATTTTCAGCTGAACCGGCCAAGGGGCTTACCAAATTGTTCCTGTGAAAACCGGAAGGATTATCCGTCCACGTCTGGTCTGCATCGAAGCACACATTATCATATGCTTCCTTCAGACGTTCCCTTACGTTCATGTCAACATATGAAGGTTAGTGAAGAAAAACAATCAATGTTTTCTGCCAACACCGACTTAATTTTCTAAAATTTGGACCCGAAATAAATCATTTACGAGCGTTCCCCCGTTGCTAGCTTCAAGAGAAACTACTCGGGGACTCGCCCAATGTTTCAAACCCGGATTGCCTATAATCTCTGGTCCATAACTATAGTTTAGTTGAGTTATCTTTTATTGATGAAAGACAGATTGTTAATTACGTCAACTGCCAATAAACACGAGAAATATTGAAAGATCGCGTACGGACAATTTAGACCTAAACCATCGGGCGAACAGAAGAATGAGTTTATAAAGTTTTGAAAGTTTAGTAAAATATTCGTTGGGGTACCAAAAATTCCCCATTCTGGGGTGAGATTCCCCCGCGGCCCCCCTGAAACTACTCCACGAAGCGAATTTCTACGATTTCACGTAAGACGGCTAACTTTTCGAAGATGAAGTAAGAAGAAATTAATATTCCCTTATCCCACAACTCCCCATAAAAACAACTTTTTTTATTAGTGCCTGCTTAGGTACCAATTTGCGTATTAATTTGCTCGTATAGTATTGTCATATACCTATAATACTATTAGTAAGTACTGAATTGTCGACAATTCCGTGATGCTTACAATTCTCTAGTCAGTATGCAGGAGTATCCAGGCATCACGGAAGTCGACAATTCTGTACTTACGAATAGTATTCGGAGGACAATTCGCCGAATTAATATAAAAATTGCAACATTTGATGAAAATTGTGACAGCTATCAAAATAAATTTCAGCGGATATTTGGACTAGTACAAAATTGTCGCTGAAATACAGGTACAAATTGTTGTAGTTGGTCAGAAATTCATAATTTGCTCTCTGTCATTGGTCAATTTCAAATGAGTCGAATTGTCAACAAAACTTCCGTTGCATATCAACAGAATTTTCGATTTGTACATTTATCTGAGGAGCTTCGGGCTCCTGCAAATTGTAGACGTTTATTGATAACGTGCAACTTCTACGCCCGCGGAGCAGTTAAGACTAAAATCGATCGAAAAATCGATTGACAAAAACAGAACCCAAGTGGTTTTTGAAAAATGTCTGTGTTTGTGAACTGTGAACACACTACAGGTCAAACTACTGGACCGATCGGGCTGAAATTCGGTATGTGCACATTGTTTGGATCCACGGAAGAGCTGATTGAACTTTGGGCCAAATCGTTCTACTTACGAAAAATGCTTTTTTGGCATATCAGCTTCAAAATCTTATCTCTTTTTTAATGTAATATCACGCAACATTTGACGTTTATTAGACGACTGCGATATTTATTTTTTGCTTTGACATTACAATATTTACGATAAATTCAATAATGAAGCAACTAAATGACTAGACTGGAAAAGGCTAGTATGTGCTGAAAAATCCACTCCGATATCGTAGAAAGGCGGTTACCGATGAACTGTGTTAATTGGTAAAATAAAGTAGGAATAAGAGGACATCTTGTGCTTCATGACTCCGGACCCCCACCGAAATCCAAAGAAAGCTAATTCGTAACTAAATCTTTGCTTTTCAGTTGTTTCTTTTAAAAGATTTCCTCCACTTAGCGAAGATATCAGTGACTTTGTACCTCGCTTTGTACTAATGCGATTTGTACGGTTTTTTTAAATCGCTATTTACACATTATCTGCCATCTTTTGCCGGCACATGGGTAAAAGTTTTGTGTGGAAAACCTAATAAATAAGCCCATAGGTAAAATCCCGGGGTTAAAGAGCAAAGAGGAGGCCATAAATAATTTCTCGAAAAAATTTGAATTCATATTTACCAAAATTCACTTTCCTTGCCTCATACATTCCTTCTTTTCAATTTTCATGCAAAAAGGTGCCTGATGGGTCTCTACATAGTCTAGTTTCTATACAAGTTGTGAAAAAATAAGCCGGAAACCTATATCAAACGACATATAATTTTAAAAAACTCATCTTCCTCAGAGAACCAAGTTTATTATAACTGAAATTCATGTCGTTTGTCGAAATAGAATATACTTTTAGGACTGTTTCAAACAGGCTTATTTCTACGGTTTCCAGTTAGGAGAGAGTGAATCTACACCTTTTCGAGATGTAGTTCAGAAAGTGCGTCAAAGATGCCTCGGTACAACATTCTAAAACAGTGCATTCGAAAGTTCCTTCAATTATCTACAACTCACGTGAAATTTATAGAAATCCATCGCTTTAAAGTCACTCATTTGAGGCAAAAATAAAATGCAGCAGAGAAGCGGCTGGAACCTCCCCATCGCGTGGATCTTTGTATTCTGTGTAGATAGTAGTCAATTCAACAGAATTTTTTTTATCCTTATCGTCTGTAATTTCGCAATTTTCTGACAAATACCGACATCACCTCGTACATCACCCATCACATTTGACAATATGTTCCTTTTAAGGTTAATCTTTTGCCAAATTTTTGACAATAACTGCCACTTTATGTCATCCACTGTCAGCCTGCTCCCTTTTAATGAGAAAGAATTTTTTCTCTATTTTCCATTGAAATGGCAGAAATTGTAAGTACATTTTTAGAACCAGAATTTGATCGTCTTTCTAAAGGCGACATAAAAAAGGAGGCCTTGTATTTAAAATTTTAAGTTGATATGCTTAAATGGCAGTTCCCGTGGGCCAATTGCTCCCAAAAGCCTTTCAGGTCTTCAACGGGTCACCTAATCTCCATGTACCAAATTTCAGCCAAATCGATTCAGTAATTTGGGCTATAATGTGTTTTTACTGTTATTATAAAATTTCGATTTTTTGAACCAAACAGCGCTAAATGCGAATTAATTTTGTCCTATTTAAAACCAAAATTTGAAGACCCTTCTGATGGTGACAATAAATCTTTCAAAAACTTGTTTTTGATGGTTAAATGAATGAGTAATTTTAAATTTGGAAATTGGTGTGCCAAAAGGACACTTTCCGTGAGTCGATGGAATTCAAAATTTGTTCAGCTTTTCGAGGTGTAATACAATCCCTATGTGCAAAATTTCAGTCAAATCGATTCAGGGGCTTGGGCTGTACCGCGATTTTAAAGTCTGATAAAAATCAATTTTTTTTTAATTTTTGGTCAAAAGGGCACTAAGAATGAATACATTTTTAGAAGCAGAATTTGAAGGTCTTTCTTATGGTGACGTGAAAAATGGGGGTTTGCATTTAAAATTTAAAAGTTGATGTGCCAAAATGGCATTTCCGGTTGCACGATTGGCTCCAAAAGCTTTTCAGATCTAAGTTGGGTTATGAGATGCCTACGTACCAAATTGCAGCCAAATCGGCCCAGTAGTTTTGGCTGTGGCGTGTTTACAAACGTACGTACGAACGTACGTACGTACGAACATACACACAGACACATTTTAAAAACCACTTTTCTGGGTTCCTGAGACCTCAAAACGTGGAGATCTGGTGCTATCTCAAATTCGAAAATTTTAGTGATTGCAGTAACCTCCCATTTTTTTAAAATTGTGATGGGTTTGGGGAGGTTAATAAAATAGTTGCAGTGCAAATTTGGTGGAGGCGCCGGGATAGCCGGTCTTTTATTAGTCTAACCCGATAATTATTACCCATTTTAACTCCTACGCTTCCCGAAGCAAGTTAATAAACATCAAATCTTTACGTTTTAGGGTCCTGGGAATCAGAAAAAGTGGTTTTTGAAAAGAGTCTGTCTGTCGTGTGTCTGTCTGTCTGTCTGTGATCTCGCTGCAGCTTAAACTATTTAACATATCGAGATGAAATTTGGCACACATATTCAGTGGGAGATTTGTAGGTGCTGATTAGAACTTGGGCCACATCGGTTCTCGGAGCCTGCGGCCTGCCGGCAAAGGATTTAATTGATAGTTATACATTTTTTTCCGCATAACATGATGATTATTTATGAACCGATTTGATCGGGATTGGTCTCAAAAGGCCCACAACGACCTGGTCAATAAACGACTTCAGGTCCTTGTAGTCTCTCTCGTCTCTCTCTGTAGTCTCATTCCTAACAGAACAATCGAAATCTTGTAAACATCACATTATCCCAATGTCTACAACAGTCAATGCAGTGTGGAAAATTACGACATAGGTACCTAACCACAAATAAGTAGGTAACTAAAAGTATTGCTTACAAAGCTGAACATGTCCTACACATTTGATAAAAATTTCAAGCCACATAGAAGAAGAATGGAATGCTTTATAAATATAAATAAAAATAAAACAGCCACAGGGGCACTTCAAAAAGGACCCAACCGATATGTTGCGAACTGAACGTGACTTTTACAATAGACTGAGTTTAGTTTACCCTTACCCAACCCAACTCAGGTTAAATTTTGTAACAATTTTATTACGGGCTCCAAATAAATATGATGTTTCCAACCAGACTCAGAGGGGTGCATTTCGACTTGCATTCTATTTCTGCCATGCCATAGCCTAAGTGCAAGATGAATTAACAAGACAGATGTGAGATGTGGCACCAGTTGTTATATTTGCCTTCTGGATCCGCTGTATCCCCTAATGTCACTGCCTAATGTCAAAGTCGCTTTAATCAGAATGGGGACGCTGGAATTTCCATTTTGCTCTCGTTAGCTCAGAGAGCCCTACCCGTAGCGCTACTCTGATCATCAAAATTGCCCATACCAGTTGGTCTCTTCCCGTCTCGTCTCGTCCCTCATTCGCCCTCATTTTCAGACCGCCACTTCGCAGCATAAGTATAGCCCTCAGCGGAAAGCTACGCCCTCAACCCTCGACCCTCGTTAACGTTTTCAAAACCCGCATGCACTCCTGTGCTTGTGCGGCTCTTGGGGTTTGGGATTCGTACCTACCGATATTCTGACAAAATGTGTCATAAATTGTAATCTTTAAATTACCTGCGTTGTTATCGAATCAGGATTCGGGATGGTCCTCTAGAAAGGGGTTATCCAAATTGTCTCTGCGAGTTACCTAATCATTTTATGAAAATTATTTTCTGTAAGATATTCCTTTATGTAAGAGTTCGATTTTCCGGCTGGAGTAATGATAAGTCGTGTGATAAATCAAGGAATAAGTATGGCAAGTCGGGGTCTTTACAGACCTTACGGTTATTGACGCAGGCCCGTAGCCAGAAAGAAGAAAGAAGAAAGGTCCACGTAGGGCAAACTGATTTGAAGTAAGGGCACGTAAGCACAACGGAAAGCCCTCCCCCCCTTCTGGGGTTCAAAGTAGCTTTTCGTGATTCTTTTCTACAAATAAATACGTTTTTCAATAGGCACCCCCAAAAGTTTTAGTTGACACGTTTTCGTTTACAAAATGGAGATAGAAGTTGGAGTAGATAGAGCTCAAAACTACCAATTTAAAGAAAAAGTTTATTAGTACCTAATATGCTTGTTTTTTTAAATTCGACTAAAGGCAAAGCTAAAGGTAAATAATAGCCATATAGTAATCCAATGTCATGGATTTTTTGCACCTTTAGTCATATAGAAAAAAAAATTGCCGTCTCGGAGACAGTAGAAACTTCTACTTTTTCACATAATTTGTAAACGTACAAATCGTGAACCAACCATATGATCAGGTTATCGCTAAAGGTAGGTTCTATCGATTGAAGGCGACAATTTATCGCAACAGAATAACCTACAAGGTCAAGGAAGCTTCTCCAGTGGCGCGTTTAGACTATCGGAGGCCCCTAGGCGCATGACCAATTTGGGGCCCCATCACCCCCCCCCCCCCGATTTTAATACAAAAATTTTGAAATGTGTATTTATTATTACTAAATTTAGTAATTACTAATAATTGCACATTAGTCTGATAAGTAGGTTGTACCTATACCTACCACCAAAGTACCATTCAAAGACATCAATCACTTTAATAGAATCAAAATTTTTGGCATCTTTTGACTCGATGCATAAACTTACCAAAGGGCCCTAGTCATTAGTGACTACTTGGGAGAATTTTCTTTTTTTTGTGGTTTTGGAAAGAGAAAAGCTCAATTAATGAGTCCTTGAAAAATCAAAGAAGAGCAATTTTTAGTTTTTTTAAAGATAAATTTTCAAAAAACATTAATTTTATGAGTGGTTCGGTCTAAAAAAAATGGATTTCTTTCCGTGGTATTAGCAACTGATAATCACAGTGTGAATTTACAGTGATTTTACGCCATGTTATTTCATGATCCACCCGACCGAGATTCACCCTATTTCCATGGCGATTCATTGTTGTCATGTCATTGTTGTCGTGTGGATCCCGGACAGAGTATAGGTACTTTATTTTGCGGTCGTCATCTTAAAAGACAGGTTCGATTAAAAGTATAACTGCTTGGGCCAATTTTATTCCAATCAGCCTCAATCGTCTTAGGAAATCACATTTTATGTCCACAAGAAACACTAAAATTAGAGAAGAGCAATTTTTTTATTTCCGAAATATACAGGATGGTACTTTTTTCGTTTCCCTCTTTGGGATCTTGGAAACCTTAAGAATTAGAAAATCGGTTAATTAAATTAAAACCATAAAACATAACCATCCGAATCTGGTGGAGAGTAGGTAAGGGTAGGTATCATCGAGATCGAATGATAACTTTTAAATATTGTTGTCCAGATGTTGCAAAAGAAGTGCCGCCCGGCCGGCCTGGTTTAGTCCATTGTGAATTGGCACGTTTCGGCAATAAAATGGCACAGTTTGTATTTGTATGAATTATCTGGTATCTTTTGCTCAAAATTCTGCATACGTAAACGTAAACTGTGAAAGTGAATGTCGTAGATTTGGGGCCCCCAAGTTTCGGGGGCCCTAGGCGCGCGCCTAGTGCGCCTAGGCCTAAACGCGTCACTGAGCTTCTCGCCATTAAAATAACATTTTGCGAAAAAATTGTATTTACGTCTAAGATTTTTTAATTGACCTTATCGCCATTATTACAAAGAAATTAAATCGCTCTAGTTTTTAGTCAGTTTTTGCCACGACTGTATACGTCCGAAACTTCCTCACGATACGACTTGCCCTCTCTTTTGGCCTTGAGTCTCAGACTTACGCAGTCAGGGGCCCAATTCTCGAATCGTTCGAATTGTTTCGCATGCGACGTTGCTAGGCAGCTGCCAATCAGACTGCGCGTACCTTAGTGATTTCGCATACGAAACTGTTCGTCCAATTCGAGAATTAGGCCCCAGACCTCTTGACTACACAAGACGAGAACAGTGTTTTGTCACTGACCCTATTTAAAACGTTTCAGTTATTCGTCTGCGTGCAAGTCCGCGAAAAAACCCCGCTTTAACAATTTCAAAAGTGAACGCTGAGTAAACGGTTGAAGATATAACAAAATCATAAATAGAAGAATTGTTGGCTACGAAAAGATGTACCAAAAAGTCCCCGACAGCATATAGGTATCTATGAAGAATAGCCCACAACAAACAGTCAAACCTATTTTTACAAAAAATTAAAACACAAAATCAATTATAGTAGGCTACCTACCATAGATACTTATATGCTGTCGGGGACTTTTTTGTAGATCTATTTGTTACCCATAAATCTTCTGTATAAGATTTTGTTTCAGCTCCAAACGTTTAGGCAGTGTTCGTAAAAGAAGCGCACTTTTTCCCCGGATTTATCAGAGGCGTTCCCTATGTAAACGTAGGCGAGGCGCCATATAGACGTATAAATCTGGATATAATGTAATCAACTGGGGGGATTTCACAGTCGGCAGTGGTGTACAAATTTTCGGCAGTGTTAGTGGGAAATGTTAGGCAGTGGTTGCAAAAATTGAGCAAATTCGACACTGGTCTATGAATTTTTAGGCTGTCGGTGGACTTCACAGTCGGCAGTGGTGTACAAATTTACGGCAGTGTCTTGAAAATTCGGCAGTGGTGTACAAATTTTTGGGGTGTGAAATGCCCCCCATAATCAACCGATTTGCCCCAAAATCGCAGGGTTTCGTCTGCAGCGTGGAAAGAATCCGATTTTGACGGTTCACGGAATGTGCCGTTTTGGCACACTAATTTCCAAATTTAAATTATTCTCTCATTTAACCAAAACAAGTTTTTGAAAGAATTATTGTCACCATCAGGAAGGTCTTCAAGTTCTGGTTTTAAATAAGACAAAATTCATTGGCATTTTGTACCTTTGGGTAGAAAAATCGATATTTTGCAATAACACTGGATCGATTTGGCTGAAATTTGGTACATGGAGATTAGATGACCCGTTGAAGAGCCGAAAGGCTTTTGGGAGCAATTAGGTAGTCCACTGGAAGTGCCATTTAGGCGTATCAACTTTAAAATTTTAAACATAAAACACGGAAATCAAAGACCCACGCGTTGGGGAGCTTCCAACTCCTTCTCTGCTGCCAATTTTTACATGGGAAACAAAAATCCGACCCGTCCGATGCGGATAAGTGTACGGTAAAAATCTTTTAAAAGGGTCCAGCAATAAAGATTATTGCTCATTAGTAGGGTATTGTACCCATTGTGCGGCAAGGCCCCGACAATGGGCCATAAACTTTATTGCTAGACACTTTTAAAAGATTTTTACAGTACCAGGGCGTTTGCACACGGTGCGATTGTGATGCGATTTACCGTTTGCGGCATATTGCAACAATATCGTGCGAGGTAGCCAAATATATGGGATCTTATGAGTATTTTTCACACGATGCGGACGCGACAAAAAAAGACGCAAACGGATTGCGGCATTGTATCGCACCGCAGCATAGTGCGTTGGTCGGTCAGATATCGTCCGATATTTTTCCGCACGATATTAAGCCAACAATGAACATATATGAACATTTTCAAACCTGTCGTTGTTTGTTGCGAGATTTTTGGGTGATTAGAATTCCAGGGTTGCAATATTTTCTTTTCGGCATTCAATTTGTTATGAGCTTCTAGGTTGTAGAGTGTAGACTTCGATTACTGTAAAAGAGGGACAGTCTTTTACAGTAATCAGAGTCTACGTGCCTCCAGCAATGACTTCAAAGTTGAAATTTAAATACCTAAAGTCCCGTCGCATATTAACGAAAGCGGGGGTTGTGTGTCTCAGGCTCTTTTTCTGTTGGTTTGTAAACGGGATTTCAGTTCTGTCAAAATTCCTGTCATGGACAATAATTAACAACAAAGACCCCTTTCAACCTCCATTGTTACTGTTTATTGACACTGACAGTGAGTGACGGGAGTTTTGAGTTTTGACGGATGTGAAATCCCGTTTACAAACCAGCAGAAAAAAAGCCTGAAACACACAACCCTCGCTTTCGTTAATATGCGACGGGACTTTATAATAATGTTTTTATAATTTATATTTTATATGAATAATATACAAATAAAAAAATAATTCGTCTCCTGTCCATAATGTTCACACCATAATTGACTATCTACACTCAACTGACTATGGAGACATGCTGATGGGAACGGCAACACCGCGCACTACGTTTTTATTTTTAATCGCTTGAAATTAAATTTGATCGCCCCGCGTGAAAAATTTTTTTCGAATGCGACGCGATATACCGCAAAATCGCATCGCAATCGCACGGTGTGCAAACGCCCTTATGGTTCTGGGATGTGAGATGGTAGGTACACTCGAGTGCAAGTGAATGTTAACGATTTATCAAAATTTTGCTAATTTTGACAAATCGTTAACATTCACGTACAGTGTACGCAGAGCTGGGAGTAACTTTAGAAAAAAGTTACTTTTATGTAACTAGTTACAAAAAGTAACTAAGTTACTTAGTAACTAGTTACTTTTTTTCTCCCTGCGAAAAGTAACTATATCTAGTTACTTTACTGAAGTAACTTGTAACTAGTTACTTTTGGTAAGTATCTAAAGACCATAAAAAAGTAACTAGTTACTTTTCATGTATCTAGTTACTTTTCATGTATTTAGTTACTTTCCAACGTAACTAGTTACTTTTTATGCAATAAGATACTTTTGCAATAATATCAACAATTTTCAGAAAAGTTGTATTTCTACAGGCTGGGTAAAACAGAATTTTTTGATGCCATAATTCATCTGCCCATTGACATTTTCTTTTTATTTACTTTTGAGATTTTGACAGATTGTGAGGTACGAGAAAATTTGATAGAAATGAGAAATCAAAAAATGAAATTGCTCAGGTAAATTTGCATCAAAATAACTAACTTTTGTGGTGTTTTTGCGTTTTTCGAAAATCTCAATATTTCACCGATTTCTTCGATATTTTTGAAAATCTAGGGTGGCCGTGACTGCACTTCCGATCAAGTATGATACATGTTTCTAACTCAGAAAAAAATTGTACATTCCGAATCCGTTGAGAAAAAGGTGTCATTCCATTTGAAAAAACAAAGTTAAGATCATTTCCGGTTGAACCGGAAGTGGAAAAAATTCCCTTAATATACGCGCAAGTGTCCCCCTCCGTGCGGGATTGACCAGCTTTTATTTCAATTCAATATTTAACTTTCTTTATTACATCCAAAGATATTCAAGAGATGGGAAGTTTTAAAAAACCCTGTATGGGCTGTATGTACATACCATGATCATCAATAATTTTAGTGGACCATGATCTTTATTCTTTGGTTAGTAACGCAACGCAATGAAACTGGCTTGCTCTAATTTATCATAAATCTAGATGCACCTATTTGTACAAAAGAATTTTAATGGTACAACATACAAAGCGCAAAATGAGTAGCTATTAGCTAGCTACAGATTTAAAAAAATTATCCTCCGAAATTGTCGAGGTATTTAATTAAATTTAAACTCAATCCCAACCGTTTCTATAACATTAATGAAAGTAACTAAATTACGCCAAAAGTAACTAAAATACTGTATCTAGTTACTTACAGAAGTATTTAGTTACTTTTTAAAAGTATCTAGATACCAAAAGTAACTAAGTTACTTCAAAAGTAACTAAGATACTATATCTAGTTACTTTTCATAAGTAACTTGTAACTAAGTTCTTTTTTCAGTAAAGTATCTAGTTACTTTAGTAACTTAAGTTACTTTTATGAAAAGTAACTTGAAAAGTATCTAGTTACTTTTTCAAAGTAACTTTCCCAGCTCTGAGTGTACGTCGTTTGCAGGAGTCGGAGTCAGTATTCAACAATAAGCTCGTATTTAAAATCTTTGATAAAATATTGTCCGGGAATTCTAAAAACACTAAAAGGACCTACTTACTACTCCACACGATTTAAAAATATTTACAATTATTATGTATCCTTTTAGAAAGGATGTTGTGATTATCATATTTCTGTGATCTGTGAAAGCAAAATATAATTACTCAACTGCTACGCCGAGTTCTAATCCGTGGCATAGAAATGTGATGGTTCAACAGCAATCAACACCGGAAATTGTAAACAGAACCATTTTAGAAAAATATGCTTACAAAGTAGAATAGCAGAACTTTCTTCCTGCAACATAAAACGTCGACGAATCAAAACTTCGTTCCGAATAGTCCAGCTGCTGCTGTGCCAGCAAAGTGCTTTTGAGAAATCCTCCATGGATTTCGATGAGTCAGCTGCCAGGCAAGAGTGAGACGCAGTTAGTTGAATTGAAGGCTCACATGTCTCCAACAAAGGTTCAATCCCCTCCGGTTGCAAGGTTATTTGATTACAGCAGCAGCGCGTTGAGACTATTCCCCTCACAGCATGATGGAACGGGAAGGGTAGAAAACCCCCAACCCCCCCAACAAGGGTGCGGTTTAGGCTTTCGCTCCCCTCTTTGCTCCACTCCTCGTCCTCGCCACGCTCTAAACTGGTTTATGAGTTTCCTTACAAAAGCAGACCCCCCAGGAAGTTTTGGCTCTAAAATAAAGGCATCGAGTTTCTTGATGTTGAGAAATTTATCTTCACTTAACAAAATTTTCATCCTTAAAAATATCAAATCATAATCGTGGCCTAACCGCTTAAGGGGTGTTTCTATTAATATGGGACTGAACTAGGTGGGGTAGATTAGATATAGTTATTGCTTAATTGCTTCTGTTTTAACCTCCAGCCATTAAAATTTTAGTTTCATCATTCCTCGATCTAATCTGGAAGCATTATGGCCCTGCATTATGGCTAGAACTATTATCGGATTCCGTTTTAACAAACTCGTTCTGCAGTTCGAGTGACGAACTTTTTCCTGCAGCGCTCCCAAAGAAGATGAAAAGATTTTTAAATTACCGTTGCCGTCGCGTTTGTAAATTTAGAAATCTCTTTTTTAATTTTTACACAAGTTCCTGAATATGTAGTTCAAAGTTGTGCGATGGCCTTCGTTATTTTTGCTAATTGAAATGACAGAAAAGGGTATGCGTATTCGCGGTTGGGGGTTTTTGATTAAAATTTTAAAGTTGATGTAGCAAAATGGCAGTTTGTGGTGGGCCGATTTGGCCAAAAATGTAAGCAGCTCTTCTGAAGAATGTGCACCTTCTAAATTTCAATCAGATCGTTCCAGTAGTTTGGGCTGTATGTAGGATATTCACAGATGATTATTGGGTTACCAGAGGGCCCTAAAAGTTAAAGGATTTGATGGTTTTTGGCGATTCCATTTTTCGATCGATTTTAGTAACTATGCTCCGCGAGAGTAGAAATTAAAAATCATAGCAGGAGACTCGTCCATCATTGTTAACGAACAAAGATGGGCTAAAAAAATCTTCAAGGAGTCGTCCATCGTTGTTATTGCCACGAAATCAGGAGATTCGTCCATTGTTCAGTGTTCAGTGTTGTAAATGGACGTGTGACGTGTGTACTGTATACAGGACGATTCACGAAGACCGTTCATTAGAAACTTTTGGGGGTCCACTTGTAGTAGAACTTTGAAATTTGGCACTATACCATAATCGCCCACGCACACTAAAATTAAAATATTTTCAACCCCCCAATCAGCACTTCCGGTTTTACCGGAAGTGGCCGCCATCTTTGTTATTTTAAATGGAAGATCCTCGTTTTGATTTTGGATTCGGATTCGTCTCGTAAATGCGAGTTTATCGCACCCAACTTCTGCCTACCTAACTGTCACCGTTTTTGACATATGTATGTCAAAATATGTATCAAGAAATTGATTTGCAATGCGCAATAGAAAAATTTATATCTTCCGAACGGTTGAAGATTAAGGAACCAAACTTGGATAGGGTTGAAACTATGGTCTATATAACTATAGAAGTTTTGAGCTTTCTTTTGATTACTCAGTTGTTCTTGTTGTCGCAACATTATGACGGAAATTAATTTTCAAAAATGGCGGAAAAAATTATTGTCCATAAACACATTTTTCCAAATGCGAGTACCACAATTTTATGCAGTCAAAAGATGCAAAATTAAATTTCCTTTAGACTGCTATTAACATTTTCTATACCTATTTTCAATATTTTCAAAACTGGAAAAGGCCTCGAATGGAACTTCGCCGATAAGATTGTGAAAGCTGTTTTTGACTTGCAAAACAAATTGATAGAATGCATGGAGAGCATGGGGAAAAAATTGACATGAGACAAATCAACAATCCGAGAAGCTTCTACTTTGAGACGGAGTTTAAAAGACAAAGAGGTTCTCTTTTGGTGTGTTTCACGCAATTTTTAGTCATACTGATGCTCTTCACAATGCAAACATTGATAAAAAGACCATCGACCAATTTGGAAGCGCTATAATGAGTGAGAGCTCAACAATAAGTCAAGACAACGTGATAATAACAAAAAATGAAGGTGAAAGTGGAGATGATGAAACTACAAGAAAAATGCAGCAGAGAAGCGGCTGGAACCTCCCCATCGAGTGGATCTTTATATTCTGTGTAGATATTAGTCATCAGTTCAATAGAAAATTTGTTATGCTTTTCGACAAATACAGTCATCACCCATCTAGAGATGGGTACTCAGTTGGTGAGTCGACTCAAATGAGCCACTCATCACCTCCAATGAGTGATTCAACTCACTCGCAAGAAGAGAGTCGAGTCATCGATGAGTCGAATTTTCGCTCGATTCAGCTCAAGACGCCAAGATCTAGTATTCAAATTCAACCGCAAACGCAGCGATCGACGTAATATTCATAAATGCCGGTGCCGCCTCAGGTCAACTAAATAAAATATACACTTTTGCTTTATTTATTAGTTTCGCCAGGAGAGTAGTTTCGCTAAATATGAGTCGAATCACTGAGTCAACTCACTGAGTCGACTAATCACTTGTGAGTGAGTTGACTGACTCGACTCGCTTAAAAGAGTCGATCTGCCCATCTCTACACCCATCACATTTGACAACATGTTCCTTTTAAGGTTAATATTTTGCCACCTTTTTGACAATAACTGCCACTTTATGCCGTCCACTGTCAGCCCGCTACCTTTTAACGAGAAAGAATTTTTTCTCTATTTTTCACTGAAATGGCAGAAACTGTGAATCCTTTTTTAGAACCAGAATTTGATCGTCTTTCTAATGGCGACATAAAAAACGAGGTCTTGTATTTAAAATTTTAAGTTGATATGCTTAAATGGCACTTCCCGTTTACCAATTGCTTCCCAAAGCCTTTCAGGTCTTCAGCGGGTCACCCAATCTACATGTACCAAGTTTCAGTCAAATCGATCCAGTAGTTTGGGCTATAATGTGTTTTTAGTGTTATTACAAAAATTAATTTTTTTTACCCAAAGGGCAGTAAATGCGAATGAATTTTGTATTATTTAGAACAAGTATTTGAAGACCTTCCTGATGCTGACAATAAATTTAAAAAAAAGTTGTTTAGAATGGTAAAATGAGAGTATGTTTAAGATTGAAAATTGATGTGCCAAAACGGCACTTTCCGTGGGTCGATTGCCTCCAAATATTTTTCAGCTCTTCGACGTATAATACAGTCTCCATGTACAGAATTTCTTGCAAATCGGTCCAGAGGTTTCAGCTGTATCGTGTTTTTAAAGTACGTTAACAATCCCGAATATTTCAATTTTTGTCAAAAAGGCACTAAGAGTGAATACATTTTTAGAAGCAGAATTTGAAGGTCTTTCTTATGGTGACGTGAAAAATTGGGGTTTGTATTTAAAATTTAAAGGTTGATGTGCTAAAATGGCATTTCCGGTTGCACGATTGGCTCCAAAAGCTTTTCAGATCTAAGCTGGGTTATGAGATGCCTACGTACCAAATTTCAGCCAAATCGGTCTAGTAGTTTCGGCTGTGGCGTGTTTACAAACGTACGAACGTACGTACGTGCGTACGAACATACACACAGACACATTTTAAAAATCACTTTTTTGGGTTCCTGAGACCTCAAAACGCATACATCCGGTCTTATCTCGAATTGGAAAATTTTAGTGATTGCAGTAACCTCCCATTTTTTTAAAATTGTGATGGGGTTGGGGAGGTTAAAAAGAGGTGAATTGGAACAGAAGTTAGTGAGAGTAGCACTGTTGAACACGAAATTGCCACTGAATTTGATAATATTTTCATGAAATCAGAAACAGAGGCCACAAATCCTTGCAAATGATGAAAATGTGCCGACCAGAGTAAAGGAGGCAAAGAAAGTGTGTAACATAGTAATCCGAGAGGTCAGAGAAAGGTTTCTTTTTAACCAGCATATATCCGCTCTGAATTTGTTGGTTCCCGAAAATTTATATAGCATTCCTTGAATTTCCCAGAAGAATCGTTCTATCACGCTTTAGAAGGTTACCGTTTTATTGACGGAGTGAAGCTGCGAAGTGAGCTGAGCCTCATTTACCAAACCAGAGAATTTAGGGATTTAAAAGGAATCACATCTCTGTTGAAATTGTTCAGTGAGGCCAATTTAGAGAAAGTGTTTAAAGCGTCGTTACTCTATGCCATGATTCAAAGTGGAGGAAAATAGTGAGTCGACCCTACAGTGCATAAAAGACTTTCTGCAAAATGTTGTCAGCAATGAAAATTTGTTACCAATGGCGATGTTGGCAGTTGGAAAAGACTTTATTCTGAACATGCCAGATTTTCACGAAAGGGTGTTTGATAAAGGAATGTATGGGATAAGCCACTGTTTTGGGCCAAATATCAGGTTAAATGAAATATTATATCTCTTTACTCCGAACAAAGTCATATTAACAAAAAAAAGAATGAAAATAGGGTACAATGAAGAAGAAAACCCATAGAGGGTATTGAAGTTTATAGGGTTACTGCACTTAAATATAGTTCAATTAAGAATAAATGTTCAATTTTGTCTTATTTCCAACAGTGTTTTCAAAATACCGCACACGTGATTTTTTGTGCATCATAGTTTCCTTATGTGTTCTAGAATATCATATGGAAAAATGGCATGTGCGGTATTTTGAAAACTGGGTGGCCCATATTCAAGCTCTAATCCATACACCCTTTTAGGGTGAAGTTGATTAATAGAATTGAGATCTGAATACTATTTGTATCTATAGGTACTCAGTTCACTACTTGTTTTAGTTTTTACGCATTAGTTTGAAAGTTATGTAATAAAAGAAAAAATATTTTCGATTTTGTAGCATTCATTTCGTCTGCCTTAATCCTTAAACGAATAAGATTTTTATAGTAGGTATTGTTATTTGATCAAAGCAACTATACTCTGTCCGGGATCCACACGACAGATCCCGGACAGACCATAGTGAGAATTATGATTAAAAAAAAATATATTGTTTAAGTCCACAGAGGATTCTGTTCTTTCTGACACATAAAATGGTCTTTCTAAGGACCGTTTCTTTCACTTCCAGTACGAAGTATACCTATACATTATTGTCATAGACGTAGTTTCAATCACTGCAATTGGGTAGGTGGGCAGGTAGAAACTATCAATTAGCTGATGATGCAGAATTTCAGAATTTGTAAATTTTTCATTCTAGTGGAAGGGAAGGTGAATACGGTAACCGCTTAAAAACAGTATATACTGAACATTCTGCGCATTTCCTGAGCATACCGATGCCGGAGGAATAAGTTCACGTCATCATCTCCCAGAAATATTCCAAACTAAAATACATGATCTGCATGTCAAACGAATATGAATATTAAAATGTTTCACATGTGTTTATAGAATAGAGTATTGCAATCAAAGAAAACATACGTACGTACGCACACAGACTTTTTTAAAAAACACTCTTTCGTGATTCTGAGACCTTGAAACGTGAAGATCCGGTGTTATCTGAATTTCGAATTTTGGAGAGATTGCAGGAACTTCCCATTTTTGAATTGGTTGTGGGGAGGTTAAAAATTGGCAATATCGTAGACGGTAGAAACTTCTACTTTTTCGCATTTGTAAATATGGCAGGTTGAAGGTGTCGAAGAATTATATTAAGAATTTAGGGAATTATGATAACACGTGGACGTGGACTGCGTAAACTGCGTAACTGCGTAACTGCGTTAAATTCCCTCGATTTAACCGCTCAGAGATGCGCATCATCCCCGCATCGCCATCCGAACCACGCAAATACAAAACAGCACAAAAAAATTAAATAAAAATGTTTTTCACCCCTAAAATAAAAGTTTTCGATCCAGTAATGCAACAGCTATCGAATTCGATAATAATGATAAATTGTTTTGCTAAGAAAAATTCAAAAACTAGCCCTTTTGCCCCTAAAATGGAAATTTACGAAAAAACGGCACTAGGGTTTCTAATCCAGCAATTCCACCGGCGGCTATCGAGTCCGATAGTAAGAATTAGCTCTTTTGGTGAAATAAAATCAGTAAGGGGTCCCTTTGACATTTTTTGAAAAAATGGCACTAATGTTTTCGACCCGGTAAAATATCAGCTATCAAATTCAATAATAAATGAAAAAGATACAGTTATACATAGCTTTTTCTTCACGGCACCATTTTTTGACCAAAAAGGCACCAAGGGTGAATACATTTTTAGAAGCAGAATTCGAAGAGCTTTCATATGGTATCGTGAAAAGTGAGGGTTTACATTTAAATGTATAAAGTTGATGTGCCAAAAGGGTTCTTTTGGTGAACCGATGTGGTCCAAAATCTGATAAGCACCTCCAAATTGCTCACTGAAAATGTGTACCAGATTTCATCTCGATACATTCAGTAGTTGGGCTGCAGCGTGATCACAGACAGACATTTTTCAAAAACTATTTTTTTAGGCGCTCGACCGGAAAGTTAACCTTTCCGGTCAATTTTAGGACCGGAAAGTGGCTTTTCCCGGACTAGTCCGGGAAAGTGAAAAATTAATTTTACCGGTCAATTTTGGGACCGGAAAATCTACTTTCCCGGAAAGTGAAATTTCACCGAAATATTCTAGAAAGTAAAATTTCACCGGAATATTATGGATTTTGTTATCGTGTTAATTTTTACTAGGCTCCTCACATTTTTCAGTGTAGATAATTTGAATTAAAATATTTAATTTCACACAGAAAATATGTTGCGAGCACCTAAAAAATTTAATACCTAACTCACATGTAAAGTGTCTTTCCTGGACTCGCAGGCTTTCAGGCTTCCGCCTACGGCGTCAGCCTGAAATCTGCCTATTCGTCCAGGAAAGATCACTTTCCATACTCTTTACGTAAATAACTATTTCGGATTCCTAGGACTCAAAATGTAAAAATTTGATGTTTTTGGCAATTCGATTTTTCGATCGATTTTATGAACTTGCTGCGTTAAAGCGTAGAAGTTACAAATTTTTGAAACCATAATTTTCTGAACGTACGATAAAAAGTAGATAATCTAACGTTATTAAATAAAGTATTCATTGTGAATAATTACGGCAAAAAAGTGAAAAACGAGTTAAAAATTTCGTCTTTCCTTGTTTTTTTTCTATCGTGCTAATTCGGGTGACGACATTTCCCGCAACCCACCCCCGGCATCAGTCCATCATTTGTTTCGTTTTAAAATGTCAGTTTGTTGGCAATCTTTATGCAGCAGAAGTGTCCTTTTTTAAGCTTAATTCACTCTTTTTGTAGGAAATGCGACTTTTATAAAAAAATCTGCTCATTTGAATTAAGTTTTACACGAATATCCATAGTAACCTATTGTTGCAACAATGGATTGCCATGGATTTCTTGCGCCTTTAGTCACATAGAAAAAGAACAGGGTGTATTTGTCATACTTATACATCAACATTCTGAAGTGCGTAGAGAATGCGTGACTTTGAAATTTAAAAAAAAATGCTGAGTTACAGATTACCCCCTTCCCAAATTTTGAGTTAGGACCTCCATTGGTTGGTGGGGGTACATAACAAGAGAGAAAAGATTGGTTGAAAGCTTGGTCCATTTTTCAAAGAGGAACTGATGTTTGATTACACAAGGTAGTTTCACAGTCTCGTTCCACAAAATTTACTTACTGTTTAGGACGCGTTTCGGAGTGTTACTCCATCTTCAGCTATAAAAGAAATTAACACAAAATACAAAACAGTTGCCTGGAAAATGAAAAAACGTTTGGGTACAGTTGCGCTGAACCTGACCGTCTTCATCTGATCGGTGCGCAGAAGCTGCTTTTGACTTTAGTGTGACTTTAACCTTTTCCCACCACCCACCAAATTTCCCCAAACTTTCGCGCCTTTCTTCAATGTTTGAGCGTCTTTCGATCGATTTACAGTGCGACCCAAAAGCTGTTATTTTTCTTTGACCCAAACGTTTTTTAATTTTCCAGGCAACTGTTTTGTATTTGGTGTTAATTTCTTTTATAGCTGAAGATGGAGTAACACTCCGAAACGCGTCCTAAACAGTAAGTAAATTTTGTGGAACGAGACTGTGAAACTACCTTGTGTAATCAGAAAAAAGATTAACAAGAAGCATGTGGAACACGTTGCCCATCATTGCCCATTTTTCCATTCTCCGATATCTTGATTCGTTACTGAACTATCCTGAAAAAACTGAAAATCGCGATTTTAAAGGATAATTAATATCTTCTTAATAGTTGATGGAAAAAATTGCGAATATCGCGCACGGAATACCACCTTAATAGGCCCCCGAGAGGAGAGGAGGGGGAGTAAAAATTTTTCGCGGGCGCACTCCCATTCACTTGTGTATCTTTTTTGTGACTAATCTACTAGCGTTTCACATCCCCCCCCCCCCACGGCTTAGAGTAAGCCGCCGCATCTCATTTTTCCCGGGCCGCTTTAGTTGAGCTCATCCGCCCCTGGAATTGCTCGATCTTCTGCGTCTTTTGTCCTCAATGAAATCATCAATTCGAAGTACTTATGTCAAGGGGTAGTTTCCGGCTGCTTGAAGGGTGGTGGAACCAGTTTTTGCCTTTTTAAAGTCTGTAATTCGACTAATTGTAATGGACGTTTACAGTTTTACTTGAGCGGCGCGCGCATGTTGGTTCTCTGTCACATCTGATTTTTAACCAATGAGATATTTTTTACTTGTGAGTTTCGTTCAAAACTCGGAAACCAACCTGCGCGTGCTTCATATTGACACATTAGACGCTATATTGACACTCTCTTTATTCGACAAACTGAAGACGTGTATTGTGTGACTAATTGTAGCGACCAGCTGTCGAGAATGTGGCCGTTCAGCAAAATTGGAGTACAAGGGGGTAGTTTCCGGGCGTTGAATATGGTGGTGCCACCCGGATCTGCACTTTTTTAAGGTTTAGCCGGGGGATACTTCGCTAATTTTAACCACTAACTGTTGAAAAAAGGCAGCAGAGAAGCGGCTGGAACCTCCCCAACGCGTAGGTCTTTGATTTCCGTGACTTGTGTTTAAGATTTTAAAGTTGATATGCCTAAATGGCACTTTCCGTGGGCCGATTGAATCCAAAATTTGTTCACCTCTTCGACGTGTAATGCAATCCCCATGTGCAAAATTTCAGCCAAATCGATTCACTAATTTGGGCTATAATGTATTTTTAATGTTATTAAAAAATTTCGATTTTTTGACCCAAAGAGCACTAAATGCGAACGAATTTTGTCTTATTTAAAACCAGAATTTGAAGACCTTTCTGATGGTGACAATAAATCTTTCAAAAACTTGTTTTGTATGGTTAAATGAGTGAATAATGTGAAAAGTTGAAAATTGGTGTGCCATAACGGCACTTTCCGTAGGCCGATTGAATCCAAAATTTGTTCAGCTCTTCGACGTGTAATACAATCCCCATGTGCAAAATTTCAGCCAAATCGGTTCAGGGGCTTGGGCTGTAGCGCGATTTTAAAGTCCGATAAAAATCATTTTTTTTTTATTTTTGGTCAAAAGGGCACTAAGAATTAATGCATTTTTAGAAGCAGAATTTGAAGGCCTTTCCTATCGTGACGTGAAAAATGGGGGTTTGCATTTAAAGTTTAAAAGTTGATGTGCCAAAATGGCATTTCTAGTTGCACGATTGGCTCCAAAAGCTTTTCAGATCTAAGTTGGGTTATCACATGCACACGTACCAAATTTCAGCCAAATCGGTCTAGTACTTTGGGCTGTGGCGTGTTTACGAACGTACAAACGTACGAACGAACGTACGTACGTACGTACATACATACAGACACATTTTAAAAACCACTTTTTTGGGTTCGTGAGACCTCAAAACGTATAGATCCGGTCTTATCTCGAATTCGAAAATTTTAGTGATTGCAGTAACCTCCCTTTTTTTTAAATGGTGAAGTGGAGTGGGGAGGTTAATATACCTATGGCCGTTCAGCAAAATTTGCCAGGGGGTATAATTTTCGGGGGTTGAAGATGAAGAGTTTTGAGCTATTCTAAGGTCTATACGAGGGTGCTTCACTAATTTTAACGATTGGCCGTCGTAAATGTGGTCCCTCAGCAAAATTGGAATTGTTAGGGACCCTGTAGTATCTACGGGGGTTGAAAAGTGGTGGAAATCGAATTTGCATTTTTTTAAGTTTGGTGACGTGATAACATTAAGTCGACATAAAATTACGTCGACCCTGACGAGTTAGAAAAAAGAAGAGCAGTGGCCCTTTTGCGTTTCCGTAGAAAAGATTATGCAATGCGGCTCCATGTCTAAAAATAAAGCTCCGAAGATCGCCTTCCCACATGCCTGTGAAGATTGATGGAACCAGGAGAGGTATAATACCTTATAATAATGCCTGATAATGCCTTGTAAGCTGTCTCTGCCTTATACCTAGATCTGCACCCACCCATGTCCCCCTCTCCCCTCTGGCCTGACGATGATAAAGCAGAACTATATGCCCGCCTCCCCTGCCTTGCAGGCTCAAGGCAGGTAGGAATCAATACTTGTTCCAAAAGTAATCTTGGTACACCGTAGACTAGTAGACATATCGTACAAATTATCGAGTCATAATTAAGTTAATTGGTTATAACGAGTACGAAACGAGCGGTTAATAACGCCGAGCGCTATAAGAGCCAACCTATTTTGAGCAGCGCCTAATCAATATTCATTAGCCACAGCGCGTCAGTCATGGCAAGTCACAAATAAATTGACCTCAATTGAGTAAATTACAAATTCCCCTCAATTATCATGAAGGTCGGCAAAAGGGGAAATGGTCCAATTCCTCGTCATCAAACAAAAGACTGATGCAAACATGGCACGACCGGTTCATTCGTTGTCATAGCGACGAGTTTCACGACCCGGCGAATAAAATCGCCTGAAACGAGATATAACGAGAAAGAGACAACTCACGCTGATGCTATGGGTTTTGCGACAAAAAATCATTTTTATGACTTATCTGAACATTTACTTTTAAGTGGTTCTATTTGCGGATGGTGGGGAGTAGGAGGCTATGGAATGTGAAACTCAGCACACAACATAGAATAAATTACGAGGACGAGGCTATCATTGAGGGGACGTCGTGTGTACATTTCCATGGAACAAATTGAGATAGAATGAAAGTGGAGCGGGATAGAATCTGGTTTTTTGATTGTGCTGTACACTACATAATGTGGCGCAGAGACCATTATCTATATCCCACCATGTAAAAAGTGGAAAACGACCTGCCTCGAACCTCCAGCTTACAATTTACAATTTCCCAAGCGGGTTTTTAGAAAGTATGCCAACTATACCTATGACAGAATACAATTTATTGGAAATCGCATCCGGTTAGCCTAGAAATTTTGTGTGAATTCTCTGTAGGTACTATACACATACCTACACCTAGGTTGCCATTGGACAGAGTATTGATCAATATTCGCATAAGAACCAATGGGAAAACACATCAGAAAGTTTCCCACTTTTTTATCTTGCTCTGTTCCTCAATTGATGATGTTTTCGAAATTTATTGTCTCCGTTTCAAAACAAGGTTTCACAATTTATCTCGCTTTGAATAGAATTGTGGTAAACATAATATTATAGTGTTGATGTTGTTTTTTCATTCTACTATTAAAGTCGAGTGAGACCGACTGTTACCGGTTTAGGTAACAATAAATTAACATTCTATCCTGTGTTGCTGAAAAAACTCATTCGCAATGGGCTGTATGCGATAGGCTAGGTAAGAGGACGTCCTTTCCCATAGCCGACTGCGAATTAGGTTTTTAAGAAACACGGGATAGTATTTATTACTTATTACTTACTACAATTAGGGTCGGTTGTTGAGTCATGGATTAACCTCGGTAGCCTAAACTTAGTTTCGAGGTATCTATACTCGTATACTTACCGCTAGTCTCAATCTCAAAGTTGGAAGTTCCAGATGTACAAGATAGAGTGTCACAGGCTCATGGTACACCCTCCTTTTTTCGCTTATTTTTTGGAATAAAATTTTTAAATTTGGAACATGGAATGTACTAATCAAAGACCACTTTCTAGCGTAATAACCAAATTTTTTCCATTTCCGGTTTTACCGGAAGTCGGCATCAACTTTTTATTTTCAAATGGAACATCCTGTATATCACAACATTTTAGAATCTACAATCTACATAATTTTCTGAATCCGATTTTAAGTGTGAAAAGAATTTTTGAGACCATTTCTATCTTTCAGTCTAGAATGTTGTGATCCCCCCCATGTTATTCTATTGCATCATAGTAACGCTAGAAAAATTGAAGTGACATGAAAAACCGATGAAAAACATTAAAATTTTTGACTTTTGATTTGAGATTGCAAAAACAATTCTTCGATGAAAAAAACTTTATTTTTTCAAATGGTACCTACCATAATGGTACCCAATGTACCATTAAATGATTTAATAAAGAATCTATACACAACTGCCCATTTTGCGATTGATACCATCAGTGCCGTAGCTAGGGCGTGGCGAAGGTGGCATTTGCTACGGGCGCACGAGCTCTAGGGGCGCCAAGGGCACTGGGGGTGAACACAATGGGCCACTTGGGCCTCCGCGTTCGGGCTCATGTCTGGGCCACCCCACGCTTTAAAAAAGGGCGCCAGAAAGAAGAGAAATCTTTAAAAACTTAAATTATTTTGGCCAACGTTTCGACCAGTTCACGTGGTCTTCTTCACAGGCTAACTTAATTTTGAAATAAAATTATTTAAAGTACAGAAAAATAATGACACCGCGCCCTCATCAGGACCTATGATTTTAAATAATTTTATTTCAAAATTAAGTTAGCCTGTGAAGAAAGTAGACCACGTGAAGTGATCGAAACGTTGACCAAAATAGCTTAAGTTTTTAAATATTTCTCTTCTTTCTGTCCACCAACCCGATACCAGCGTACCATTTAAAAAACAATACTGGACGATAAAAAAGAAAAATTTCAATAAAAAATTTTTTCTTCCTACACTAACTGAAAATGAGATTTTCGGGATTCAGGAGGGCTGTGAAAGGACCGCTTCTCACGGCTAGTCGTGTAAATATTATAATAACGGCTAGGCGTGTAATAATAATATGGCGACGGCAATTGGTGTATGACGGAACACAGCACGCGCGATTTTGCCAAATTTAAATTGTAGGACTTGATGTCTAGATCTTCCTCATTTGTCACTTGGGTTCTCAAATTTGAAAATGAATTAATTATTTGTTTTTAACTGGTGTAGGAAGAAAAATTTTATATAAACCACGCTTTGGGTTATAAACTACTATTGAAGGTTTTGTCTTGGTTTGGGTCTCGCTTGGGTGGTCATTTTATAACGGTACTTTCGATAGAACGGTCAATTACTAGGGCTAATTTAAATTTGGCAAAATCATCGATATAACAGTATGCTTACTCGACGAGGTATCCATAGAGATTTACGTGGGGAATTCGATTTTATTTTTTTCCTGTTTCCCCAATTAATTTAATGGAAATTTTAGGCTATCAGGTTTTAGATATCGATAGCCTCTATCTGTGGAAAAATACTCAGCGAACAGCTTCTCGGAGTTAGTAGTTTATATGAACGAAGGCAAAACGGTCCGTTGTTTAAATTTCCCGCGAAGACGAACGAGTACGATCGACACGTTAAATCTCGAGTTGATATGTCGTCAAGGATGTTTGTGTACCGTGCCTGATTTGCCGTAGTTTTATGTTTCATAGCAACATATTCGCGGGAAATTCAAATAACGGCCCGTGTTACCCTCGTTTATGAACTGACCCCGGGGAACTGTTCGCTCAGTATTTCCACATGTAGAGGCTACCGGTATCTAAAACCTGATGCCTAAAATTTGCATAAAATTAATTAGGGAAGCAGGAAAAAATTAAATCCCTATGGATACCTCGTCGGCTAAGTATACAGGGTGTCCCAGAACTCACGTATAAGCCGGTAATGGTAGATTCCTGAACTCAATCTAAAACGAATTTTCCTCTACAAAATTTGCGAGGGTCCTATAGTTTTTAAATGGGGAGCAATTGAAGTCCGCCAATCAGAATGTTTCCCTAAACAGTAAGGTAAAAAATATGAAGATGCATAAGCTGTTGCTGGGATACAAAAAAAATAAAAACACAACAATGAATCAAGTCAACAATAGATATGACGAGAATCTAGATCTGTCACTTTGAGAAAATTTTTTAAATGACTCAGCAGTTTATTGGAAATAGGGACTAATTAATGCGAACGCTACTGCTGTGGAATACATGCTGCAATTTCCAAATCTTCCACATCCCACACACAACGCAGGCAATTTCGAAACAACATAACGCACTTGGTGTGGATGCGCTGCTAACGCTGTAAAACGATAAACTGCGTTTTGAGGCACTTTTCGGAACTGCTGCATACCTAAATGGTTTATGCGTATCGATGATCTGTACAAAGAATAGGTATACTTCAAATAATGGTGAACATGCTTATTCTTTTACAAGCTTGTCCAAAGTTTGAAAAACGAATAGGAGAACCCAAACGTGTGACCTTTAACAGGGTTAGACGATCCAAATTGTAGCCAAATACTGCATTTCGGCCGCACTCTCCGTAAAGGATTAGCATTTCGCAATAATCTGCTGATGTAAACATTTTTGTCAAAGTGACAAATTCAAATCTTTAGCCTAGCTAACCATTTTTAATATATTTTTTTGTATCCCAGCAACAGCATATTCATATTTTTTTACCTTAATGTTTAATTAAGAGAAACATTCTGATTGGCGGACTTCAATTGCTCCCCATTTGAAAACTATAGGACCCTCGCAATTTTTGTAAAGGAAAATTCGTCTTAGATTGTGTTCAGGAATCTACCATTACCGGCTTATACGCGAGTTCTGGGACACCCTGTATAGGTAGGTACTGTATACATTTACTGATACAAAATCCCGAAATGGCAAATCTTGATTTCGTCTTCTTGTAGCTATTCCCTATTTATTGAAATGTTTTACTTTGGAGGTGTACTTTTTGAGTTTTTGCAAGCTTTTTTTTTTTTTGTTTGCGTATCAGTTATTGTCTTGGGGGCTAGGGGCGCCGCGGTAGTGGTTACCCACAGGCGGCACTGACTGTAGCTACCGCTCTGGATACCATTGATATATCATATCAGAAATTAGACACAGAAGGAGATAAAAAAAACAATTTTACTGAATAAATAGCCATAGGTAAGGTCTAAGGTCGTTATGAAAAAAATAAGAAAAAAAATATAAGGGCCGGTTTTTTAATTGAAGGTTAACCATCAGATCTGTTAATTATCCAATCAAGTAAGTCTATTTAAAAACTTTCTGATCTGATTGGATAACCAAAAGATCTGTAGGTTAACCTACTTCGACTGAAAAATCGGCCTTAAATGTATCTCTTGGTATCCCAATTATTAAATTTACTTTCAAAAGGTGCATCGGTATGTATGATACCATTCGAAAAAATAAAGTTTTCATCATTTGACTTCAATTTTTCCTGCGTTACTATGATCCGTCAGAATAACATGGGGGATCCAACCTTCTAGATTGAAAGATACAAATGTCCTCAAGAATTATTTTGACACTTGAAACATCACTTATGTTATGTACGGTATCATTGGATTCAGAAAATTATGTAGGTTTCAAATATGTTATGACGCCAGAAAGCGGCCTTTGATTAGTAGGACCTACATTTCAAAATTTTATTTCAAAAAATAAGGGAAAAAAGGGGGGTGTACCAAGATCCTGTGACACCCTGTATACTCGTGTATAATAGTGTTGCAAACACACCAACCTTAAACTTAAATTTTTAATTAACGCCACAAAACCAACATAAAAATGGGGGGTTATCTACTGAAATCATTAATCACCTCAAAATTCGAAATAGAAATAACATACCAATTCTTTACGTTTCTGGGTCGCCCAGTCCAGAATCTCGAAAAAGGTTTTTTTTTAAGTAGGTCAATTGGGTCATCTGCTACTAAAATCCTCGGACAGACCGATTTTATTTTTTTAATGCAAATCTGATGGAATGGTCAGGCATTTTTTCCCACTTCCGGTTTAACCGGAAATGACCTTAACTTTGTTTGAAATGGCACTTTTTTCTCAACGGATTCGCAATTTACGATTTTAAAGACATATATCATACTTGATCGGAAGTACAGTCACGGCCACTTTCTTTCAAATGTTTAAGTATTAGCAAATAAAATAAAAAAGAAATTGTTCCCATTTCAAGCAAAAGTAGATAAATCCATTTTAATTCTTGTTAAAATGTCGTGCCATGAAAAATAAACGTTTTTTTTTAACAACTCAGAACTGCGCTTATAATGTATTTATCTGCTTTTTTTACAGGGTGGCCTGCTGAAAAGCGGTCAGCACGCCGATTTTAGTGACGTAGCAGAATGCGAGGCACTCTCGATTTAGTTTATTCGCTGAGCGTCGGATATAACTTTTGAGAACGGATTGAGATATTCTGTTGAAACTTGATATACAGCTTTATATCCCGAAAAGTAAGGCGGGAATTGCTTTTGGTACATATCGGACTAAGGGGGTGGGAGTTAGGGGTGAAAAACCGAAAAATTATTAATTGCCTTTTTTTTCTTCTGGGAAAACTCAAAATATTTTTTTGCCCCAAAACCAATACATTTAGCTTATAGGGTGTTAGGTATACTACGAAGTAGACGTAGATTCCAAAATTGGCAGCAGAGAAGCGGCTGGAACCTCCCCATCGTGTGGGTCTTTGATTTCCGTGTCTTGTGTTTAAAATTTTAAAGTTGATATGCCAATTCCTCCCAATAGCTTTTCAGCATGTCAACAGGTCACCTAATCTCCATGTATCAAATTTCAGCCAAATCGATCCAGTAGTTTGGGCTAACGTGATCTTAGTATTATCACAAAATTTCGATTTTTCTACCCAAAGGGTACTAAATGTGAATGAATTTTGTCTTATTTAAAACCAGAATTTGAAGACCTTCCTGATAGTGATAATAAATCTTTCAAAAACTTGATCTGGATGGTTAAAGGCATACCTAATTTTAAATTTGGAAATTGGTGTGCCAAAACGGCTCTTTGCCTGGGCCGATTGAACCCAAAATTAATTCAGCTCTTCGACGTGTAATACATTCCCCATGTGCAAAATTTCAGCCAAATTGGTTCAGGGGCTTGGGCTGTACCGCGATTTTAAAGTCCGATAAAAATCTCAATTTATTTAATTTGTGGTCAAAAGGGCAGTGAATACATTTCTAGAAGCAGAATTTGAAGGCCTTTCCTATGGTGACGTGACAAATGGGGGTTTGCATTTAAAATTTAAAAGTTGATGTGCCAAAATGGCATTTCTGGTTGCACAGAAACCTCAGAAGAAGGAGGCGAAGAATAGAATTTCTGAGGTAATAACTAAGATTATGGCTAGTAGTTTTGGCTGTGGCGTGTTTACAAACGTACGTACGTACGTACACACATTTTTAAAACCACTTTTTTGGGTTCCTGAGACCTCAAAACGTGAAGATGTGGTGTTGTCTCAAATTCGAAAATATTAGTGATTGCTGGAACCTCCCTTTTTTTTAAGTGGTGAAGTGGAGTGGGGAGGTTAAAATGTAAATTAAAATTGAAGATGATTGTAACTTCCGGTATAAGATGGAAGAGACGCCGTCTTAAAAATATTTTCCTTCAATTCAGAATTTGTGTCATGACTGTCATGATGCTTACAAACGGTACAATATAATTAATTTTGAAAAATTTAACAATAATAATTTGATTTCAATTAACTAATGAAACGACTAGCTAATATCGCATGTCGAACAAAAAACCTGACGCAGACTGTTCCAAAATAGAGTCAAAGCAAGGGTCGTTTTATTACATAAATACATGTCTCTACAAACCTCCTGTGAAGCCTCCAGAACAACTTCTTTTTATTTTTAGAAAAAGTTAAACATAAAGCGCGTCAGTGCCAGTGGCGTCGCTATGGGGAACCGGTTGGGTGAGTTTAATCAGTCTGGCCACCGTTAGCCCATCTTCGCTTAACAAATTACATAACATAAAATAACATTTCTTTACCTACCTAACTGCATAGTTGTTGGATTTCCAGTGTAGAAATTTTGGAATTTTTGTTCACAAAATTCGAAAAAAAATGCTTGTTAATAGTAAGAGACCGTAATAACCGTAATAAAGAGAGCTCTTTTGCTTTTGAGCCTTTATTAACTTGAAAAATAAGAGAAAATGACCTCTTCTAAAAAATATGACATAGATTTGAGATAATTTATGAGAAATTCTTGGAAATAAAGTCGAGCGGCCGCTCTTTCTTTGTAGTGAAATGATGAACGACACGATCGTTGAATTCCACGGTGTTTTGAATCATCTCTTTTTCCAAGCAACACATTGCCAAGGCAGGCACTCCACCATCACTTGAAAGAATACTGTTCGCATTTTGCAATTTAGAAAATTTTAGTCTGACATCAGTCGTAATCATGGGAGTCGTACAAGCCACTTCTAGTACTTTTGCTGTTTCACACAGCACATTCGTCAACTGATTCCACCACAATATATGTAGCAACGAGAGAGGCGACTTGACTCGAAGAAATTCCTTTCTACTGTAGAGCACTGTTAATTCAGTTCTTAGTTTACTTTGGTCCAAAAATTGGTATGCGTTGGTAACTTCGTCAAAAACTTCTGTTGGAAATTTCTTCACATATTGATTGAAAATACCAGGGTGCACGAGTAGAGGTAGACATAGGTGAATGGAAGAATCGAATCTTTCTTCTATACAAGTTTTAATATGTTGATAAACATCCTTCAGCATTTGCTGGTTGTCGTCTTCTAGCCTCGGATTTTTAGGAGCAGAGGGTTCATCTTCTGAGTCGATGGAATCGCAGACGAGATCGTTGACGATTTGGACATTCTTAATAAATTCCGATATGTAAGTTTTGACTTCAATTGGATATAGATGTCCTTGTTGCAACTGATTGTAGAAAGTGTCCACATGTGGTAGTAGTCTGTTGAAATAAGAGAGCCAGAAAATGAAGTCCTGGTTTTTTAAAATTGTCTGTAGTATAAAACATTCTCTAATTGTAACTTGATCATGCTCTTGCATCGCGATTTCTTCAAAATACCCCAATAACGCTTCCTTATAGTTGTATAGGTTCGTGATTAAAACACTGATCTTTTTCTCACTTAATTTGTCTATAGGTAAACCCCCATCAATTTCTGCAATCTTGCGCTTTGAAAAAAAGCTTTTGAAACCTCCAATGTTGGCGAAAAAAACCTTCAACTTTTGATTGCTTGAACAAAACGTTTCTTCGATAACGCTGTAAAGATCGTGAACATAGGAATGCACCAAACGTGCATTTTTATACTTCTGACCAATTTTTTTAGCAACGTCAGTTAAATTATTTCCGCTATAGCTGTGGCTTACAAGTTTGTACGGAGTTTCCTGAAGGCCGACCATTTCACATTGCTCCAAAACAAGATCAGCTAACTCCTTAGAGTTAAGAGTAAAAACTCCCCAAAATCTTTCCACAATTTCCTCCTTGAATTCATATCTGATTAGGATAATAAATTGTTTGTGGGAAATTTGGTCTACTATTAAGGCGACATACTTGGTTTCTTCAACTTGTTTTTTGATTATCTCACGACTGACGTGTTCAATTGACTCCAAAATGTCTTCATGCGTGGAAGTCTCCGTAAGAAATTTGTTAGCTTCTATGTGGGCCTTGAATGCAGAATCAGTTGCCGTACAAAACCTGATGGCAGTCTTTAGATCTGAAAGATTGGAGATCTCGGCAAGTGTCATTACATCTATGACTTTGTTCAGGAATGTAAAGTTCGGTTTGACCGTCTGCGCTTGAACTGGTCTTCCACTTTTTCTTTCCAATTGCTCCTCGACGGTCAGATCTGCCAGAAGGGCAAAGTCAATTTCGTTGTGCATATGACTGGCACACAGGTTGTGTCTCTTCAGTTTGTTCCAGAAATTCTTCAAATCGGTTACACCGGTTGTTGTCCAAGCTTTCTCACCACGATCGGGATTGGTTAGGAGACAAACGAAACAAAAGAAGGCGTTTCTTTTGGCGCAGCCGCACACCCAGCTTGAGGCTGTGTACATGCTAAAATTAAATTTTCTCGTACTGGTGGACCCACTGTAAGAGCTTTGCATTTTCAGGTTCAGTTCTGGCCGTGGTGGGCCTGCGTTTTTTATTGAAATCTTCTCTTCCAGGGACAGCTCTTTGTCGATAATGAAGTCCAAATTGGGCTCATCCATTTTCACACGGTACCCACGGTAGGGTTTTAACTATAGTTCAGACTCTCGGCAGGGTTTAAAAAAAATTAAAAGCACGCACATTCGCACATAACCTATCAGTTTGTGAAGCAGACTAGGCGCCAACGACTGTGCCTCCCCACGTCTCGGCTCAGCCGGGTTCGCCTCGCCTGTCCGAACGAAAGCCGACTCATTCAGCTGCAGCTGGTTCCCTGGTTCAGCGGTCAGCGAAATAATTCGACTTTCGGCTGAGTTTGAGACTGGAATAATAATTAAGTTTCTGAGATTGTACCATGCAATCAACAAGATTTATAATTAGAGTAGGCCAGTTTTAAGTCAGTTTCATGACGTTGCTAACAAATAAGAACAAAGATTATCAATCTTGTTGTCTTGTTGATCACATGGTATTAGTACCACAGCAGAATAATGCGGAGGTGCTCTTGTCTTTGATTATTCGCTCGCTCGCTTGATCACTCCTCCCCGTCGGATAAGTTAACTTGAGGACGGATTGAGAAAATTGAGATATCGAGCTCAAACTTGGTAAGTATACAGTTGTGGAATTGTGCATCCCTAAACAGGTACTGCGCAGGTAGGGATGGCAAATCCCGGCATCCCGGACTAAATTCAATCCCGAAAATACCGAAATGTCGATCCGGAATTTTCACAGTTCTGAAAAACCCGACAAGTCAATCCCGTTATTTTCGGGATTTCGGAGCAAAAATCAGCTGCTGCAATTACTGCAAAATCCTGACAGGAAATAATAAATAAAACACATTGGTGTAAATTGATATTTGTGGAACCATTTTCGGGCCCATCGAGTCACGCTAATGAGTGCGCGTTAGCCATAACAAAACTATTGTGCTTCATTTTTCCTATATTCTACACAAAAATAATAGTTCCTGGGTAAAGAATTTATGTAGAGTTTTGCATGGCTATGCTAATCATAAAATTTTCTATTCCCGCATTTCCATTTTATTTGTATTGACATAATTTGAAAACAGAATCCACCGCTCAATAATTTTGCCATGAGCAATCCCGGGATCCCGAAAAATCCCGAGAAAATTGCAATCCCGTGCGCTATTGTAATCCCGAAATCCCGAAAGTTCCAATCCCGTCCGGGATTGCCATCCCTATCCGCAGGGACTGTAATAGTTGCAATAACTCGAGAACTAGATAAGGTATCTGACTGAAACTGTCAATTTCGGAGGATGAAAACCACAAAAAACGGGACAAAAAATATGAAAACTCATCCAGCGGTTGCACGCAGTGATACAAAAACTGACATACAGGGTGATTCACGAAGACCGTTCGTTAGAAACTTTTGAGGATGTACTTGTAGTAGAATTCTGAAATTTGGTACTATACCGTAACCGCCCACGCACACCAAAAATAAAAAAAATCCAAACCACAGCACTTCCGGCTTTACCGGAAGTGGCCCCTATCTTTGTTATTTTAAATGGAAAGCCCTCGTTTTGATTTTAGATTCGGATATTCGTCTCTTAATTGTGAGTTTATCGCATCCACTTACACAATATGTATCAAACAATCGATCTGCAATCCACAATATAAAAATTTATATCTTCCGAACGGTTGAAGATAAGGAACCAAACTAGGAGAGAGGAAACTAGAAGGTTTGAGCTTTTTTTTGATTACTCAGCTGTTCTTATTGACGTAACAATAAGCCGGAAATTAATTTTCAAAAATGGCAGAAAGAAATTGTCCACAACTCCATTTTTCCAAATGCGAGTACCACAATTTTATGCAGTCAACAAATGCAAAATTAAACTTCCCTTAGACTGAGCTATTAACCTTTCCTATACCTATTTTTAATATTTTCAAAGATATCAAAAGTGAACTCGTTTTTAAGGTTTAAACAACGTAACTTTAGGAGCTCTTCAAAAGAAAAAATGTTCAAAAGGTCTTTCCCATCTTTCAAAAATTCGTTTTTCTTCACTTGTTGCAATTTTTAGGAAAGATAAGCCCCCTTTGAATACCTAATTCTATCACAGTTGCACGAAAACACGAAAACAAATTAGAGCTAATGTTGTCGATCTGTTATTCGACGCTCGTAAATTATTCAACGAATTTAATTTTTCAAAATTAGCTTAGGACAAGGACAAATTTTTGAAGGTGAGATTATTTTCTTTAAATCACACAAATAAATTTATTCCAAATATTTTCAAAAATATTGAAAATAGGTGTAGGAATTGCTAATACTAGTCTAAAGATAATTAAATTTTGCATCTTTTGGCCACATAAAATTATGACATTCCCATTTAAAAAAATTAAGTTACCGGCAATTTCTTTTTGCCATTTAAAACAGTATATTAAAAAACACGTTTTATAAGGCCAATATAAATTATAATCGCACGAGAATGTTTCGACGAGGGCGAAAAGCCCGAGTTTTACAAAATCCGAGTGCGATAAGAGCCTTATGAAACACGTTTTTTATACAATTTTTTCTATTTCGGATACCCATAACCTGTTACAGAAAAATTGGTTTTCCATTTTCATAGACAGGTCAATGTACGCTTGACAGTTAGTGATTGTTGGACACAATCGTTGTCTAGGTTACGATGTAAACAAAAGCCGTGCTCTAATAGAGCACATTAGAGAACGCGTTTGGGTGCTATAAAGTGTTCATTAGGAAACCGAAATAGAAAATAGTATATTAAAAAACACGTTTCATAAGGCCAATTATTATCGCACGAGGATGTTTGGACAACGAGGGCGAAAAGCCCGAGTTTTACAAAATCCGAATGCGATAAGAGCCTTATGAAACACGTTTTTTATACAATTTTTTCTATTTCGGACACCCAAAATGATAGAAAAAAATTGGTTTTCCGTTTTCACAGACAGAGGTCAATGTTCGCTTGACAGTTGGCGATTGTTGGACGCAATTGTTGTCTAGGTTACGATGTAAACAAAAGCCGTGCTCTAATAGAGCACATTAGAGAACGCGTTTGGGTGCTATAAAGTGTTCATTAGGAAACCGAAATAGAAAATAGTATATTAAAAAACACGTTTCATAAGGCCAATTATTATCGCACGAGGATGTTTGGACAACGAGGGCGAAAAGCCCGAGTTTTACAACATCCGAGTGCGATAAGAGCCTTATGAAACACGTTTTTTATAATTTTTTTTCTATTTCGGTTACTAATAACCTGTTAGAACAAAATTGGTTTTCCATTTTCATAGACGGGTCAATGTTCGCTTGACAGTTGGCGATTGTTGGACACAATCGTTGTCTAGGTTATGATGTAAACAAAAGCCGTGCTCTAATAGAGCACATTAGAGAACGCGTTTGGGTGCTATAAAGTTTTCATTAGGAAACCGAAATAGAAAAAAATATTTTTCGCTATTTTGTTAAATCAAATAAGTGATCAAGTGAGACACCAAAAGAAAGCTCAAAGCTTCTGGTTTCAACCCTTTAAGTTTGGTTCCTTAATCTTCACTCGTATGGAAGATACAAGTATTGCTATTACGCATTACAAATACATTTTTTGATAAAAATTTTGACACATGTTAAAAACGGTGACAGTTAGGTAGCAAAACGTATTTGCGATAAGCTCACATTTAAGAAACGAATTCAAATCTAATATTAAAACGAAGGCTTTCCATTCAAAATAACAAAGATGTCGGCCACTTCCGGTAGAACCGGATGTGCTGGAGGCTTGGGAATATTTTATGTTTGTTGTGCTTGGGCGATTATGGTACAGTACCAAATTTCAAAATTCTGCTACAAGTGGGTCCCCAAAAGTTTCTAATGAACGGTTTTCGTGAATGACCCTGTGACACATACTTATTTTATGTCGATATCTTGCGAGTTGCGGGGGATGCTTTTTCGGCCAAATCGAACATAGGAGGATGGCAACTCGAAATTCCGCTCAGTAACCCTTTACAATAACATGCAGAAACAGGAAAACTCAAAACCTTCGCATCGTATATCAAGGCAGAATTTTACGTGTTAATTTAGAGACCTGACCTGACTAAAGACAGATTATGGCAAATTTTCATTACAATCTAACAAGGGGGATGAAATTTAGAAAATTTCTCTTGAATTAAGTGTTATTGTTATAAAATTACGGGATTCGGTAGATTTCATAATTAACCATTCAAAAAAGGTCTTATGAGTTTTCAACCCCTGCTGCAACCCCTAACATCTCATAAGCCAATTAAACACATTTTATTCAATTTATCTTAAATCTTGTAAAAATGAACAAAGAACCACAGATAAATAAATAAATATGCAAGAAACTATGTAACAAAGCAGAAATAAAAAACACCTGTGAATCATAAAGGAGTGAAATCATGAGGGTCGAAAACTTGAACTTTTAAAAGCCACCATTTTTCAACGAATTGTATTTGGGTGGTGGAATTGAAAACACAACTTTCTTTAGATTGAATTTTAAAACAATTAGATACACAAAAAAATTGACTTTTCAAAAATCTAGCCAACATGGGCTTTTTTGAGAGTGTCAAAATTTGAAATGACAAAAAGATCAGGGTAAACTTATGAAAAACAATTGCAAACAAAATGCACCAACTTTTTAAATTGCTCATGACATGTGAAAAACAACTGAATTAAACGATAATCAGGTAGATCTTGAAGTCGTGGGACTTAAACTTAAATATTTTTTGAAAAAAATCTATAATTGGAAACATTTTTGGAAAAGCCAATTTTTTTGTGTATCTACTGGTGCTAAAATTCAATATAGCGACCATAAGAAAAAGGAAAGTTGACTGTCGTTGCTTAAAATCGAGAAGGCTTAGAAATTTTCAGTCAGCGCCATTCAATTGACAG
Organism: Pycnomerus fuliginosus; assembly: GCA_963924575.1. Taxonomy (NCBI): domain Eukaryota; kingdom Metazoa; phylum Arthropoda; class Insecta; order Coleoptera; family Zopheridae; genus Pycnomerus; species Pycnomerus fuliginosus. The sequence goes on along the minus strand of OZ004617.1, from coordinate 13,667,385 downwards.
CTGTCAAAAATATAAAAGTTCCAAGTTTCATCATTTAAATAGCATCATAAAACGCGATTTTCAGTTTTTTTGGGGATAAATCAGGAACGAATCAAGATAAGTGCCACACTGTATAGCCTATGGGCGCCAAAATAATAAATCCGCCCCTGATATGCAGAGATGTGCGTTTACGTGTAAACAATAATTGTTTACGTTTACATGTAAACAATGTAAACAATTATTTAAGGTTAGATTTACTCAACCTAAAATATTGACTTTTCAACCAAGTGGTGAACGCAAAATTGCAGGGCGCCCTAGTAGCAATAAGTTCGAAAAGTATAAGTTCAAATTGATTGAAAAAGGGCGACAATATCATACAAAGTGCCTTGTTTGCAATAAACAGTTAAGCAATTCCGCAGATTCTCGACTAAAATCGCATACTGTAGTAAAGCTCAGAATTATAATAATTTAAATGCATTTTCTAGTTGTTCACATTGTTAACATTGTTTACATTGTTTATGCGCCAAATTTGAAGTAAACAATTCTAATCGTTTCCACGTAAACAATTCAATTGTTTACTTTACATTGTTTACGCGCCCATCTCTGCTGATATGCTTATAACAACATCACATTTATAACAAATCGACTTTATTTTCTACATAACACAAGAGGATTAAAGGATTGAATAAATGAATAATAGGTACCCACTTATGTCTAATCATAAAATTAACAAATTCTGGTCATATCTAAATTCTTCTTTTCCGCCTCATTCACAATCCTAAATATCTCTCCTTTAACTTCTATTTGTAATTCTGGCGCTAACGTTCGTACTGTCTCTTCCACAGATTGGAAAAATTTCGTTAAATGGTCAGGTCTATAAGTTTCCTGGTACTTGCGGCTATCGTCCTCATCATCTCGTTCATATTTTCGCTTATTATTTGAAACAGAATCTCTCTCAGTCTCGGCAGAATAAAGCGATCCAGGAGAGTCTACATACTCGTCTTTTACCTCCGTTTCAATGGAAAATGCAGGTAGGTTTTCATTCGTACTCCTTTCTTGGTTGTCGCTGATAACGGGTAGTAAAAACTCCATATCTGTTTCAAATCTCCAAAACCTCTTTTTCCTTGCGGCCTCGTCATTCAAGTTTTCTCTTGCTTTCACCACTTTTCTGTAGCTGTCCCTCAGGGAAGTCCATCGTTTCTTACACGCTGGAGCTATCAAAATAATAAAAACCGATTCTGAACATGATTAGAACACGCAGATAGCTTACCTGGATGGTTCAATTTCTCTGAGATAGCTTCCCAAACATTATCTCGCTTTAAAATATTATGATAAAGTTTATGATCCACATCGTACAATTCTGGGTGTGCTCTAACTAATTTAATTAATTCCTCTTCTTTCACGGCACTTCTGACGTAAGGCATGACAGTAAAAAGTTTTTGTAAACTTGAATAAGTTATTTGAAACATAAATTACTCACACGCCCATTACTAGATTTCGAATACGGCACGTTACGGCGCTTTCCGTTCGAGTTGAACACTGACTGGACCGAGCGAGAGGGAGGGAGCGAAGCGGGCCTGTAGCCTTGACGTCATATTCGATTATTCGGTATTCGTTGGATCGTCGGTACGGTTAGGGTGTCGTGTAGAATCGAAAATGAAACAACAACCGGAAGTAGAAGTACCTACCTACACGGTCGAGGAACACGAATACCATCCTCAATGTAGGAATCGGTGCGTAACGTAGCGTAACGTTCAGTTGCAATTCCATTCCAACAGCAAACATCAGCCAAATCAAATAAGCAATATGGGAGTATGCAAAATACACGGTACTTACCACTATTTTCCTATGTTTTGCAGTGCGTCGATCTAATAAAGATTGTTAGAAAAGCGGTTATAACAACATTATTTCCTATTTTTTGTAGTATGCCTACTTTAAAATTTAAATACAAATAATTGATTTTTAACGCATTTATTAATTAGGTAGGTAAATGTCAAAAACAACTCACCGTGTATGATGTTACGATCATATTTTGTAAGAACCCTGACCCTGTACATACGTACATATGAACATATGCATCAGTAAGGTCAAACGAAAATACGTACATATGAACATATGTATCAGTAAGGTCAAACGAAAACGAAACAAACCGGTTTTTATCAACACTTAGTAATATAACAAGAACTTGAATTCTTATTGATAAAATTTCTGGAGAAATTTCTGAATTTTTACCGAAAGTTTCTTGAAGCAATTTTATGATTTACCGGATGAACACCTCGCCAATCGCCAGTTCTTTATTTTTTGGAATATCAACTTGCAATTTTTATGGCTTCATATATCTATAAAAGCACTAATTTTGACACATTTACAAATTTTTTCTTACTTCCGGCTTCACCGGAAGTGGCGTTAACTTTATTTTAAATAGCAAGTTGACGGTTTCTTTACATGATTCGAAAGACATTTGAATTGCCTTTACAATCATATCAAAAAATGATACCATAAGTTTCAAAGATGGCCGCCAGGGGGCCGAAATGTTTTTAATCAAGTTGGCTGTGTTTTCTGTTACTAAGTCAAAGTGACTGCAAGATTAGTACAGGAGTTCTCTAAACTGTGCATTCTGTCTGAATAATAAACATTTTCATAATTTTTTTAATGCAAAGTTTTTCAACTTCTTGCTTCTACCTTTGCTTCTACGCTTCGCGAAGCAAGTTAATAAAATCGATCGAAAAATCGAATCGCCAAAAACAGCAAATCTTTACGTTTTAGGGTCCTGGGAATCCGAAAAAGTGGTTTTTGAAAAATGTCTGTCTTCCAAAAAACGAACAACTTTGCGCATTTTAGAGGACTATTGCAGTAATCTGAATTGTCATTTTTACATAAAATGGCCTAAATCACAATCAACTTGACTAAAAACATTTCGGCCCTCTGGCGGACATCTTTGAAACATGGTAACATTTTTTGATATGATTGTAAAGAGAATTAAAATGTCTTTCGAATCGCGTAAAAACACCTTGCTATTTAAAATAACAAAGTTACTTCCGGTGACCGGAAGTAACAAAAGTTTGTAAATATGTCAAATATGCATTATTAGGTACTTATATGAACCCATAAAAATTTCAAGTTGATATTCCAAAAAATTAAGAAATGGCGTGGTGTTACATGGGTTCGTTGACACCCGGTATAAGATGATTGATGATATTTTATTTGGAGACTTATTTTCTGATTAAAACCCGAGAGCTTTAACTTTTTTTTAATTGCATTTTGTTCGATCCAACAATTTTAGCCTAGTTTTTGCGGAATAACAACAAAATTTCTTCGTAACTTTTTTTTAGAGCAAATGGGTTAATCTTATGGTGGGAGATTAGAGATTACATATATTGGGTCATATTAATAAAATATAGCATATGCTAATACTACCAATTTTATAAGCATATGCTAGTAGATATCGTTGAACCGGCCAATAAGATCTCAGGATTTGGTAGCATTTGCTTACAAACTTGTAGCATCAGCACATGCTAGCGTTTTATTAATACCACCCATTATTACTTCCAAAATGAAAGTAAATCGCATAACATAACAATTGAGTTTAAGTATAAGACATCGTGTGACGGAGTACGGAAGTTTAAACGCCGAGCGTAGCGAGGCGAATTAAATCCATACGTGTCACATAATGTCGCTTAAACTCCGAATAAAATACAATATTTTATTTTCGAACAAAAAAAATTAAAATTTTCTACTCACGTCTGTTGCGTGTTATTTTGACACTTAGCAAAATTGCAAATAATGATGAATTTAAACTCCTCCGGAGTTTAACACTCCGCTGAAAATGGGGTCATAGAAATGACGGTTACGTTGTTAATATACAGTCATTTAAATAATTGTTATGTGACGTTTGAAAATAAAACATATTATTACAGCTATACAAGATACCCATCGACCTGAAAAGTTGTCTAATAGATATTTATTTTATTAGGAGTTTAAGTAAGACATTATGTGACGGAGTATGGAAGTTTAAACGCCGAGCGGAGCGAGGCGAATTAAATCCATATACGACTCACATAATGCCGCTTAAATTCGGAATAAAATACGATGTTTTATTTTCAAACGAAAAAATCGAAAATTTTCTACTCGTCTGTTGCGCGTCACTTTGACACTTTGCAAAATTGAAAATAATGAGTGCGAGTGTACTAAAAAAAATGTCCACTTCTGCTTAAAATTCAATTTTTAAAAATTCATTGTCAAGTACCTAAGAGGAGCTAAAGAACGAATAAAATTTCAAAAGGTACAGACTAGCATGGACTATCGTCCACATATGCTAAAACTTTTGCGGTAAATTCTGGGGAGCAGGAAAAAAAATTAATTCATTTTCCCATGTTATTTCCCTATGCGTCCCAAAATCTGAAACGCACGGTATTTACAATTTACATATACCTACCACCAACAATCATAATAAAATGAAGTCAGCCTTTATCAGTTGTTTTGTAAGTTATCTTTTTATTCATCTTCATAAGCTAGTCTGAGAACGTTTCGACTCGTCTCATCCTCAGACACCAAATGATATATTAGGTACCTATATATAAAAGTATTATTTCTTAGCAACGAATTACCTATGCAATTAAAGAAAAATATAAGTACCTACTCAGCAAGTAATCATACCTAAGTAGTCACTTACATATAATTATGTTAATAATTGCATGCAAATTAAGTTTTGAATTAATTGCATGAAGAAAATAAATAATAATTAGAAACTCCATACAATAGAACAGCTTCAGCCCATAAACCGGTTTTATGGTTGCGAAGTAAGTTTAAGTATGTACCCCTCATTTCCTGTGTAAGCTTGGTAAAATGGCGCCATATATCGATTAGGTAGTCTCGAGTTGCTGTTGCCAGGCAATTACGATACGGATATTATCAAAGTATTGACACAACAACCACTAATCACGTAGATAAACCGGTTTCCCTACTCATTTCGACAACAAAAGTAGCCCAGTTTTTGTAAACACCAAATGGAAATTTAAAGAAAGAAGGAAGCATTCAAATGGAAACGAGAAAAAACCCGAGTGGTATTCCGTGTAAAACTCCTAAACCTGAATGTATTCTATAGAAATAAAGTAAGGAGAGGCAAAGTGGGGTCAGTAACCCACTTCTCCTACAGTCATATTTTGTTTGAGTCAGTTTAGTCGAACATTTACGACGACTAAAATCGTCAAACGTCGAGACTAAACCAACCCATCATCATCTGTTTCTATAGCATTTTTCATTACGCAACGCAAATGTAATCGAATACATTGTAGAACATACTGATACGAATACGAAAGTGTGCTATTATCGCCTCATTTATCTCAAAACATTCAAGGACGATAACTGAGTTCTAGCCGGACGAGTCTGCTGTAGGTAAGCATTTTAGCTTTATAGCAACGCACTAACGCAGTCTAAACATAATAGGTGCGGCAAAACCTTGAACCGCTTTAAAAATAAACTGTTGATCGTTAACTGGTTCTTATAAATCAACTGGTAAGCCGAAATGCTGATTATCTCCCGAATGGTATCTCATTTCCGTTGAAATTGTTCGTGAAATGTAATTAATTCCCCCTCTACTTCGTCCGCATTCTAGCTGGCAGCGGTGGAGAACGGTGCCAGTGTTTCACATCGAACAAAGGAGTTTCACTGGAAGTTTCACTCCCCCCACTCCGCTAGTAGTGGTTTGAAATGGTTCTACGTGGTTCTCCGCTCGCGCTTGCCCCTCCACTCTGAACAACCATGAAATGTTCCCCCCTGTACCCCGCGAAGTTGTTCCCCCCGCATTCAGTTCAGCTCGCTCTCTACTAGTTCTCTCTTGACTCTGATGTTTCTGAGTGTTCAAAACGTTTGGTTCGTGATTGTTGCGTAACTGCAGCGGATATAACCGGACTACTCGTGCATCTTGAAATTATAATTTTCGCACTGTGACGTTCTCGCCGACAATGGTACTTGTGAGTATTTTGCCGCCGATGAGTTTTTGGTTTGCGCGTTCACAGTTGCTTTATCTAGATAGTCATTTACGCCACTGCCAATGAAACGATTGGTTTACTTTAAATTTGATTGTTGACATTATTTGACTTTGTTTTGATAATAAATGACTAATGAGTTTGACAGTATGCGTTTTTGATTATATTGTAAATGACTTGTTATCTTTCGTAAACAAGCCTAATTTTTTCAGATCATCAATAATGAGAGATTCGGGAGACGTTCAGCCAGAGATACCGTCCGATTCCAAGAGTGGTGAGTGAAATGAAAAGTTTTTGTGATTTGCGGCAATAAATGAAAAACTGCGATGGTCTGCTTGTTTGAAAATTTAGTAGTGGACTATTTGTGAAATTAATCGAGAGGTAAACCACTTTCGAAATATATGTTGACTGATTTTGTTTTCCTACGTCGCTTTCGCTAATCTTTTGACAGCTTTTGCCTCTGCAAAATTATATCTTACATTGGCTTCTTATAAATAACCAAAAATATGGAAGAGTACCTCCCGATGTTTATTCAAAAAAATTTGCAAAACTAACAAAACTGCAAGTAAAACTTAAAAGTTGATCATTTTCACCAATTATCTTATTGGCAGTTAACTGGCAACACCTGTGCACTTGTAAACTTGTGATTTTTGTGGAATACGCCCCTGGTGCTTGCTTTTTCCAAATTTTTCTTGAGTTGGGAGGTTAAGCTACATTTTCTACTCGAGTTTCTACCTAAATGATGTACAGGATGTCCCCAAATTGGTGGCCAAAACGTTAACATTAGATTTTTCTATGAAAAATATGAAAAAAAGTCCCTATGAACATAATGTCGAAAAATAAGTCCTTAAAGTTTTTTTTTTCTAAATATCTTCCAAACGGGTGACGATAGCAACGTGAAATTTGGTATCTTTAGTAAGTCTTTGATGCTGAATTTACTACTGTAGAGAAAATTTTAAAATTTTGGTCGTAAGCGTCTCGTACAGAAGGGGCTTAGGACTAAATTTACTCAAACATTTTTGTAAGTAGTTTTTTCTCAAATTTGATTCCAGAATCTGAAAATTTTAGGTTTTTTAACTAGAAATGGCACTCTTGTTTGACATCGATAGAATGCGCCCTTTTCGAAAAAAATGGCTTTTCATTGGTTTAAGAAAAAACTACTTACCAAAATGTTTGAGTAAATTAGTCCTAAGCCTCTCCTGTACGAGACGCTTATGATCAAAATTTTAAAATTTTCTCCACAGTAGTAAATTCAGCATCAAAAACTTAGTAGATACCAAATTTCACATTGATATCTTTAATCGTTTTGAAGATATTTAGAAAAAACAGTCCCTTAGGATTTATTTTTCGACATATGTTCATTACAGTGGCGGATGGTGATGTTTTGAGGCCTGATGCTGATATCGTTTCAGAGGCCCCCCCTTTTAGTATGTAAAATAAAATAAATTAATTCTGAATAAAATAAAGTTATTTTGCCCACTACAACAACATAATGAAAAAAAAGAACACTAAAATCTTAAATTAATTGGCACCTATTAACATCTTATAGTCATATAGGTATGTTATAAATGCTACAGTAAGTACAATATAATAATACAGATCTACTTATTACCCATTTATACAATTATACTATACAGGGTGGTCGTTTTATCTTGCAAAGGAAGCATCTTAGAAAAAAATTTTCTGTATAAAAGTTTTATGACTTCGAGGGGGAAAATAGACGGCAACATCGCCATTATGACTCAAGGTCATTTTCAAGGTCAAATGAAGGTCAACTTGATTTTTATTAATGGAAACCTATATTTTTTATTACAGATTCTTATTCCCCGCAGAAAAACAAACAACTCTCATCTAAACTATTTTTGGATCCGATGAATGTAAATTTTAATTTTTTTCGAAATCCCTAGAAATTCCCTAGTAACAGCGGCACGACAAAACAAATGAACAACCGTTGTATCTTCGCAACGATGAATTCTAGATAAATAAACCACAAAAATTGTTGTAGATTTTGTTTTTGTCATGCCGCTGTTACTAGGGAAGGCAATGGATTTCGAAGATTAGAATTTTCATTTAAATATCAGACAAACTATGCATCGGATCCAAAAATAGTTTAGAGGAGAGTTGCTTGTTCTTTTACGGGGAATAAGAATCTACAATAAAAAATGCAGGTTTCCATTAAAAAAAATTGAATCAAAGTGGCGTTGATGCCATCTATTTTCCCCCTTCGAAGTCATAAAACTTTTATACAAAACATTTTTTTCTAAAATGCTTCCTTTCCGAGATATTCGCCAGTCTCAAGATAAAACGACCACCCTGTATTTGTCTTCTACATTTGGCAGTTGCATACATTTAATTAAATTGCTTTGTGGTAGCTAACGAATCTTGTAACATCGCTTTCTACAAAAAGAATTGACAAATTCCCGAATCTGTCATGTCATAGTAGACCGGTAGTACCGGTACTTGTTTTTAAAAAAGGCCATTTTGGAAAATGCTTTTTCTGCTTCACAACTTGTAATTGCCATTTTCAGATATATTTTTAAGATACTATAAAAATTTGGAAAAATGTCTATAAGAATTGATAATTATTGTACCCGATGAATTGAAACTGAAGAAGCTGCTTTTACCATATTTACGAGCTTTTTCACATCTACGTGACTTTGGAAGGAAGTGGATAGGGATAGGCTCATAAACTATTGTTTTGTTTGGCAGTATAGCACAAAACTTAAAAACATCTGGAAGTGCAATTGAGGACCTAGTCCGCCGAGTACCTGAACCCGCCGCTACCGCATCATTGAATAAATTTTTTTCTCCGAAAAGCATGTCGTCATAATTTATAGTTTATTGCTGCAATTTTTACATTGAAAAAAGGGGCCCTCTCGACCCGGAGGCCTGACGCTTCAGCATCACTAGCATCCATATAGATCCGCCACTGTGTTTATAGAGACTTTTTTTCATATTTTTCAGAATCTACTGGTAAAGTTTTGATCACTAATTTCAGGACAGCCTGTATAATTTTGACGAGGGGTGGTTCACTGCCCTGAGAAATGTGGATTGCTTTTTGTTTAATGTGTTCAGCGGCGACGTATTTATTATAGCGTCTTAATCATAATCAAAACATACACGGATAGAGAGGTCATATCCACAATCCTGCAAAAATGTAAAATCTACAAGAGATAACTAACATTGGATAGATAATAATATGGTGCTTTTCAGCTAAATTTACCGCTTTCAGTTTAAGTTTCGCCGCTTTGTTGTCCTTTGTTGTTCGCACGTGGCTCCCCGAACAGTGGTCAGACTTTTGTTTGGGGATTCCCTGCTTAATCTCAAAGCGGTAAATCAAGTTGAAAAGGACCATATTTTAACTTAAGGACCATATTTTAACTTAAAAGATTAAAATGGGCGGTATTCCAGTTTTATTCAGGATTCGGTTTAAAATCCTTTGTCAGTGACTTCGGCATTGAAGAGATAAACTAGTTATTCTGAACGTGCGTTAACTGATTCTTTAGATAGGTACTTACATGACAACTGGTCCCCCATACCTGAGAAGTGTAACTGAAAGCGATTCATTGGGTGGTATTAATAAAACGCTAGCATGTGCTGATGCTACAAGTTTGTAAGCAAATGCTACCAAATCCTGAGATCTTATTGGCCGGTTCAACGATATCTACTAGCATATGCTTATAAAATTGGTAGTATTAGCATATGCTATATTTTATTAATATGACCCATTGTGTGTGTCCTGTGTGAGAAAAGGAAAGGGTTACGCTTGTTCTGTGTCCACGTTTCCATCATATAAATATCAAGGCAAGAAAATCTCCCATTTTTGAGGTTAGTTATAGCCATCTAGTTTTATTACAACATCTTTGGTCAAAATCGGCGTCAGACAGCAGGCACTTGGCCATACTTGTCAGTAGTTGTCATACCACAGAACAGTCGGACCATAATTACACCGGGCCATTACCGGGCGAAGCGGCGAGCTTGTACCTATGCAACCCAACATACAGTTCGAATTAACAATAACCTCGCCAATAACTTATCAGTGCTTAAATCGAAATTCAAAATTGATTTCGCAGATAGACACAGTGTAACATGTATAAAATTCCAACCATATTTTTTTTTGAGAATACAAATTTTTTGCTAATTTTTAAATAACATTTACAAACTTATTTGCAATTCCGATTTAAAAATATCTTATTGAGATAAAAATTTAAAATTATTATGGTCTGTCCGGGATCCACACGACCGGGATTCACCCTGGTGTCTCGATAGATATTTTTAATCTGGGGGGCATTTCATACCCCAAAAATTTGTACACGTCTGCCGAATTTTCAGGGCACTGCCGTAAATTTGTACACCACTGCCGACTGTGAAGTCCCCCGACTGTCGAATTTGCTCAATTTTTGCTACCACTGCCTAACATTTTCCACTAACACTGCCGAAAATTTGTACACCACTGCCGACTGTGAAATCCCCCCCCCATTTTAATCATTTTCTTTGGTTGTTCGATTTTTGTTGCAATTTAAAATTATATTAGATTAAAAATACAACCGAATTAAAAATACCGACAAATTAAAATATGTGTACGAACATATTTGTAAATCCGCGGATTCAGTAAGATATTTTAAAATATCTTACTGAATACACATTTTTGTAAAATTAATTCGTAAAGGGCCCTTTTACCACCAAAATGACATTTTTCGAAAAAATGGCGCTAAGGTAAATATCTCGGAAAGGAAGCATTTTAGAAAAAAATGTTTTGAATAAAATTTTTATGACTTCGGGGGGTCAAGTTGATGGTATCATCGCCATTTTGATTCAAGGTCATTTTCAAGGTCAAATGAAGGGCAACTTATTTTTTTAAATGAAAACCTATATTTTTATTACAGATTCTTATTCCCCGTAAAAGAACAAACAACTGTCATCTAAGCTATTTTTTAATCCGATCGATGGGTTTCCACTAAAAAAGTTAAGTTAACCTTCGTTTGACCTTGAAAATGACATTGAATCAAAATGGCGATGATGCCATCTATTTTCCCCCTCCAAGTCATAAAATTTTTATGCAAAAGATTTTTTTCTAAAATTTTCGGTTTGCCAGTTTTAAGATAAAACGACCACCCGGGCACCCGGGTAATCGTTACCCAGTTACAATATGACGAGACTCTGTCAGCTGATTTATTTATCCGAAAGCCGTGGGCTTGTTGGGGGTAAATAACTGACAGCCTCATGAGTCGAGACATATCGGGGCTGCGATTTGAGAGCTTTTCGCAAATTGTAGGATAAATGAAATTCTCGAAATACATTCGCAAGATTAAATTCCGAGTAAATGTAATCAATAGTATCTAGTAATAGGAATAATATGGTCAAGGAAATAGTTATTTGTTTAAAAAGGCAAAAAAAATTGCAGATTTACTGCCGCGGCTGAAGTTTCATAGCCGAGGCTGGGAATCCAGCCAAGACAGTAAATCTGTTTTTTTGCCGTGTTGAACACAATTTTTTCGCCGATTGTCATAAAAAGGTGCATTTTGTGCGGCAGTAAAAGTCGACTACCGGCGAAAAAATATATTTTTGCACTCCCCACATTAAAAGTTAAAAGTACTACTTTATTGACTTTTTTTAGGGACTGAAGTATATATAGCATTTAATCCCCGGGGGAGTAAATTATTAAATTTTATCATTTCGCCAGATTTAGCTCTGCTCGGCTCTTTGGCAAATGTTCCATTGAAAATTTGTGTTTCTAAAAACCTCAACCTGCAAAAATTAATCAAAAAGGATCAATTAACGTTGGTACCTACTTACTTTATCGGATCTAAATTTGCGTTTTATAAAAGTCTTTGTTCCAGTTTTTTCAAATTCCACGCTTCTTCAATTGTAAATTTAAGTATTCGAACTATTGACTCACTGCATTTTCTTGGCCGGATTGATGGTAAAACAAGAACTTCCGGCCAAAACCTATCAGTATTAATGGCAAAAATATAAGAAAAACCAACCTTTTAGTGGTCGCGATTGACGCTTGTCACTTTATGAATGACTTTATTGTTGTCGACAACTCAATAATCCAACCTTCGCGTGGACCCTCCATTTGTGGCATTGTACCGCCCACAAAGAATCCTTAACTACTTCCTTATACCACTTCAAAATTCCTCAAACTCTTCTTCTTGTATTTGTTGGTATAAAATGGTTTTGCCGTTACTTTACCAACTAACTCTTCAATTTTACTTGACATCACCTCGGGAATATAGTTCAATAAGTTGGGTTTTTACAAAATAATTATTTCAGAATTGACTTTTTTTGAAAAATTTCGACCGTGTTTATAATTCACCAGGGTAACGAATACTTTTGTCACCACCATAAACTGTACGATTTTAATTTTGATGCTTTATAAATCAAATTGTCAATTTTATTTAATTATTTAATTTGCAAATAAGCTATAAAGGAAAAGTGCAAAAATAGCGTATTATACCACGGGACTAAAGTATCATTTACTACTTCTTGTGAGTATTGCCCTCGCTTCGCTCGAGCAATAGACTGTCACGTTCGGCTTTAAATGATTTACTTCAGTCCCTTAATATATAATACAGGGCGTCCCAGAACTCGCGTATAACCTGTTAACGGCAGACTCCTGAGCCTAATATAAGACGAATTTTCCCTTGCGAAAATTGCAAGGGTTCAATAGTTTTCAAATGGGAAGCAATTCAAATTTGCCAATCAGAATGAATCTCTAAATTAGGTACGAAGGTAAAATAAGAGGATGTACAGATGTTGCTAGGATTCAGAAAAAAACAATAAAGGTTTAAAAATAAAGCGTCATAACGTTCATAACAACTTTTTGGGTATCCCAGCAATTTCTGAACATCCTCTTATTTTCACTTCCTACCTGATTTACATATTCATTCTGATTGGCGGACCTGAATTGTTCCCCATTTGAAAACTGTCGAACCCTCGCAATTTTTGCTAAGGAAAATTCGTCTCAGCTTGGGCTCAGCAGTCTGCCATTAACAGGTTATACGCGAGATCTGGGACACCCTGTATACTATTATATCATATAATACTATTATGGTCTGTCCGGGATCCACACGACCGAGATTCACCCGATTTCCATGGCGATTCATTGTTGTACATTGTTGTATCGGGTGAATCTCGGTCGTGTGGATCCCGGACAGACCATAGTAAGTAATAAGTTTAATACTGAATTGCCGACAATTCCGTGGCGTACCTGGATACGACTGCATATTGCAACGAATTAAAATAAAAATTGCAACATTTCGTGCTTTCATGGATACTACGGGGTGGGGTGGTGGTATTTGTAAAGAAGGCTAGGGCTGCTAGGTAATGCCATGGCAACATAATGAGCGGACCATCGCAGACATATAATTTACACCTTTGCACAATTTGTCAGAAAAATTATAGTTCGTCATTTTTCTCTCATTTACAGATTTAGACAGCGAAGAAGATTTTGAACCGTTAAGATGTTGGGATTGCAACGTTAATTTTACCGGAAGAACCTACCTGTACGATCACCTTCGCCACCACATAAAACAGCCAACCGTGAACCTCACCAAACTTCAACTTCCACCATTAAAGTTGACTTTCAAAAATAGAGAAGGAAACAACTTCGAAATCATAAACTCGCCGACGTTCAGCGGTCAGTATTCACCCACAAGTTATAATTCAGACTTGAAATCACCCACTCTGGCGGAGGCCGAAACGGAAAATACCGAAAATGGCGAGGGGGTTGAAGAAGGGGTTGGCTTAGTTGGAGACCAAAAAATAGAACATCTGGAAGAAATGACTGAAGACCATCAGGAAGATGAAGCGCGCGTCAGTTTTTCACCGAACTTTGCCGAAGTTGAGGGGGTGCCGAATTTGAACTCTCCCACCAATAGCGATGAATTGTCAAAGAATGAGGAGGCGGGGGAGTACGGGGGAATTCCGGGTGCGGAGCCGACCCCTCCGCCTGAGCCTTCCCCAGACTTCCCCAAGATTAGAATTAAAACAACTGGACTTTTAAAAGAGCCGTTGACTATTACGGAGATTACGGATGAGGATAACTTAGATAACTCCAACTTGGATATCAAGGACAATTCTTGGAATAATACAAGTATGGAAGATCCTTTAAAATTACCGGGGGCTGACGATATTTTATCGCTGTTTAATAACAACGAAAGAGCGAAGGATTTGGGCTTTACAACCAGCGATAGCGAATTTATGCCTTTAGATAGACTTGACGACAGGAACAGAAGTAGTAATGCATTGGTAAGATTTTTTTCGCGTGTTCCTAAAATAACTAAATAAAATGTTTTAGCAACTCTATAATTCTGGTTCGATGGGATCTGGCCTTGCCTCAAATCCCTTAACTAGTTTAGCAGGCATCCCATCTATGGAAGCATTAGCCCAGCAAGTGTCCCGATTACAACCATCTGGAAACGGGATGCACCAACAAAATGTTTTGATCAATATTCAACAGTTTCCACAAGCACCTCCCCCCCAATCACCGTATCAACCTCCCCACCTTTATCATCCTCCCCCTCAACCCATGTACCATCAGCCATACCAGCCCTATCAACCCCCCACCCCTATGTATTACCCTCCAGCTCCAGGATACCCCCCACAAATGCCTCCACTACCTCCCCATTCTATGTCTCAAATGGGCCAACCTCCGATGGGCCAACCACCAATGAGTCAGCAACAAATGGGACAACCCCCAACCTCCCAACCAGGTTTGCAACAAAATCAATCCTACCGACAACCAGGTCCGCCTAGGCAACCAGCACCCCGACAGATGACCCCACAACATAGAATGCCTTCAGGACCAGGACCCCGTCAACCAATGGTCCCAAGGCAACCGATGGGTCAAAGGTTAAGAGCGCCTACCATGGTGCGACCAAGGGGGCCTGGAATGACAGCTGTTAGAAGTATCAGGCCAAGGATGCCAGCGCAAGGACAAGTTAGACCCCATCAGCCAATCAAACGCTCACCTGAACAAATGCAAGCACTTCAGGCGAAAAAGAAGCGAATGGATGTTTTGACGCCCGACAAAGATGATGAGGACTGCCAAGTCATCTGCATGCAACCGAAGAATACTGATGGAGGGCTTCCACAGATTCAGAGTGTCCAGGTGGGTAAAATTTTAGAAACATACACTTCACAGTCATAATTTACTACAATTTGCAAAGACACGTCAACCTTATTTTTGATACAAATTCAGCTGCGCATAGTCACATTTCCTTTTATTTGCCTTTGCTTTTTAACTTCTACGCTCAAGGAGGAGCAGTATATAAAATCGATCAAAAATTCGAAATTGAACTGACATCAAATCTTTACGTTTCGGGGTCCCAGGAACCCAAAAAACCTATTTTTGAAAAATGTGTGTCTGTCCGTGTGTCTGTCCGTATGTCTGTGGACACGCTACAGCTGAAACTACTGAACTGATTTTGATGAAATTTGGCACACATATTCAGTGGGAGATTTGTAGGTGCTGATTAGAATCTGGGCTACACCGGCTCACGGAAAGTGGCTTTTTGGCACATCAACTTTAGAAATTTAAATGCAAACCCCCATTTTTCGCATTATCATATGAATGCTCTTCAAATTCTGCTTCTAAAAATGTATTCACACTTGGGCCCTTTTGACCAAAAAATGGTGCCGTGAAAAAAAAACTATGCATAAATGTATATTTTTATTACCGGATTTGATAACTGATTTTTTTTCAAGCCGAAAACCTTAGTGCCATTTTTTCGAAAAATGTCATTTTAGTGGCAATTTATTTTATTGTCTGTGCGGGAGAGGAGCTGATTAGATTTTGAAGCCGATCAGTCAACCCGAAGTGCCCTTTTGGCATAGCAACTTTCTTATTTTAAATATTTAAAAATTTAATAAATGCTGCTGTTATTAATCCAATGCAGTGCGGCGTAGAAGTTCCTGCCGTCTCCAAGACCGCCTTTTTTTAATTTTTTTCACTTTTCACAATTACCAAAATAGCAAAAAGAATTTAAAAAATGTAATCGCCCAGTTGAATTTCTATCAAAAAAAAGGCAGCAGAGAAGCGGCTGGAACCTCCCCAACGCATGGGTCTTTGATTTCCGTGACTTATTGTGTTTAAGATTTTAAAGTTGATATGCCTAAATGGCACTTCCCGTGGACCAATTGCTCCCAAAAGCCTTTCAGCTCTTCAATGGGTTACCTAACCTCCATGTACCAAATTTCGGACAAATTGATCCAGTCGTTTGGGCTATAACGTGGTTTCAGTGTTATTACAAAATTTGGATTTTTCTACCCAAAGGGTACTAAATGCGAATAAACTTTATCTCATTTAAAACCAGAATTTGAAGACCTTTCTGATGATAACAATAAATCTTTCAAAAAGTTGTTTTTGATGGGTGAATGAGAGAATAATTTTAAGTTTCGAAATTGGTGTGCCAAAACGGCACTTTCCGTGGGTCGATTGAATCCAAAATTTGTTCAGCTCTTCGACGTGTAATACAATCCCCATGTGCAAAATTTCAGCCAAATCGGTTGAGGGGCTTGGGCTGTACCGCGATTTTAAAGTCCGATAAAAATCAATTTTTTTTAAATTGTTGGTCAAAAGGGCACTAAGAATGAATACATTTTTAGGTGCAGAATTTGAACGTCTTTCTTATGGTGACGTGAAAAATGGGGGTTTACATTTAAAATTTAAAAGTTGATGTGCCAAAATGGCACTTCTGGTTGCACGATTGGCTCCAAAAGCTTTTCAGATCTAAGTTGGGTTTTCACACGCACACGTACCAAATTTCAGCCAAATCGGTCGAGTAGTTTGGGCTGTGGCGTGTTTACGAACGTACATACGTACGTACGTACGCACGAACGTACGTTCATACATACAGACACATTTTAAAAACCACTTTTTTGGGTTCCTGAGACCTCAAAACGTATAGATCCGGTCTTATCTCGAATTCGAAAATTTTAGTGATTGCAGTAACCTCCCTTTTTTTTAAATGGTGAAGTGGAGTGGGGAGGTTAAAATAAAGTTGACGTGTATTTGCGATTTTCAAAAAATTTAGATTTTAGACCGATTTTTTCGATGGTTTTGAAAATTAGGGGATTGCGCTTCCGCTCAGATATAACACTTGTTTTTAGCTCAGAAAAAAACTGAGAAAACAAAGTTCCAGTTAAACCGGAAGTGGGAAAAAGTAATTACTGATCACCCCAAAAAGTCCGCATTAAAAAAATTGACCTGTCCGAAGATTTTTGCCAGAAATCAATATCTTGATCCGCATTTAAGTACCTAAAAAATAAAAAACCAAATAACAGTTTATATCCGTGGAGATGTTCATGATATAATCAACATTAACAAGACCTTGATTTTTTATCGGATAAATTTTCCAAAGTGACGATAAACTGCCGTTTGATGATTTTGCGAGTTGAATTGGGCATTTATATTCTGATTAGAGCCCGAGAGCTTTAATCTCCGAATATAAATGTCCAAATTCAACGAGCTAAATTATCTAAAACGGAAGTTTAAAGTCTGACTTTGGAAAATTTTGCCTATAAAAAATCAATGGTCTCGTTATTATATTTGCTAAGATTATTTCCAGAATCCCGTTTGTTTTTTTCTTCATTTTGACATTTACATTTAAAGGGTGTATCATAAAAAGCCGAATAGCGCTATTTTTTTATATCTCGATTGAATTTTAACCGATTTAAATGAAATTTGAACCCAGAGTAGCTAAAGGTTCCAGCTTTTTATTTCTGATCGAAACATGTAGGTGGCGCTGCTATCGAATTTGTTGTTAAGTTTATTCTAAAAGGGTATGTTCAGATGCTTGGGGATTGGTAAAGAGCATTCTTTTCTCTTAATAGGTCATGCTATTCCCGTTCACTTGATTTATCCGTCGTTGAAGAAATTTTTTTTACAAATACCATGTATAGTAGTCCAAATCCTGTAAGGTTATATGGCCCTCATAAAAATTTTGCATTGTCTGAAAGCCAATTGAGGGAACAATGGGCCAGCAGTGATGATAATGTAAACAAACCAGGTAAAGCAGCCAAGACACCTTTGCTGAGCTGCCAGAGCCGGACTTAAACTTAGCGCCAGTCGAGGCCGCATCGATTATATACGATTCCAACGCGTATCTTGTTCTATTTCCGTAATTATTTGATGTATTAATTGTAGGTATAGTCTTAATAAATTATTAATTAAATAAATTAATTTTTCTGGTGTTAATTTTATTTCATTGGGGAAAGAAATTTTGAAGCCGAGCCTGCGAAGCTACCAAACGTGCAGTGCGGGAAAACCCCCCAGGTAATGACCTATTAGGGTTATTTATAAATTTTATTGCTGCCATATACAGCATTTGGACTACTATACCGCACTGAAAAGCGCTTGAGCACAGGCACAAAATAAACGTTTTTTTGTAATTTCTCCGCAACTCCTTCGCTAATTTTACCCAGATTTAGTCCCGGTGGTGCCAAATATTCAAAATCTAGACTATTGTTACCATTTGTAGAGGGCGCTGCTGTAGCATGTTTTATGAAAGTTACTTTTTCGCAATACATTTATACGAGTGAAGTCAGACTTAAGGCCTATGTTTTCTCTTTCTGAAATGAAACCCTTCTGTCTACTTAGCTCTATTCACTTCTTTTAATTTTTCTCCAGACTGTACATTAGAAAAATTCGAAAAATATCTTACATTAGGCAAACAATGCTTTTTTTCATCTTTTTGACTTTAGTGAGAGTTGGCAATGCAGTCGTTGTGGTATATGATGGTTATTTCAAGTCGTAAGAGTGAAGTAAAAATGAAAAGAAGTGAATTAGAGTTAAGCAGAATGAAGCATTTCATTTCAGAAAGAGAAAACATAGGCCTTATACGTCTGACTTAGTTCTTCATTGATTGGTCAACAGAGGAGCAATCTCAGATAAATGTATTGCGAAAAAGTAACTTTCATAAAACATGCTACAGCAGCGCCCTCTACAAATGATAACAATAGTCTAGATTTTAAATATTTGGCACCATCGGGACCAAATCTGGGTACCATTAGTCGCGGAGAAATTACAAAAAAATTTATTTTTGTGCCTGTGCTCAAGCGCTTTTCAATGCGGTACATGGTATTTTTAAAAATTTTTTTCTTCAACGACGGATAGATCAAGTGACCTAGAGAGAGAAAAGAACACTCTTTACGACTGTCTAAGTCGCTCTGCGATTGGTCGACGGGGAACCAATCCCAAGCATCTGAACATACCCTTTTAGATTAAACTTAATAACAAATTCGATAGCAGCGCCATCTACACGTTTCCATCAGAAATAAAAGGCTGGAACCTTTAGCTACCCTGGGTTCAAATTTCATTTAAATCGGTTAAAATTTAACCGAGACATAAAAAAATTGCGCTGTTCGGTTTTTTATGATACACCCGTTATAATCGTATAGTTCCCTAAAATATCTACAATTTTGGCGGAAAATGTGTTAACACCGGAATCTTGTTTAGAATGTCTTAAACTACCATGACAACAATTTTTGTTGACATCCAATCACTATTTTAGTCAAAATTCGGGAATTAATTGAGCCAACATGCATTGGGTCTTATGTGCTTTAAAATATAAAATCGTCAAAATCTCGTTTCCATCGAAACTGTAGTCTGTAGATGCGCCTTTTGGGCTTAGCTCGGCAGTATTATTGTTGACGGAAATGACGGAATAACTTACAATTTTCATAATGGATGTAAGGTATATGCAAAAGCGAGCATAATTTCGAGTAATAATTTATAAATGTTAAGCTAAAGATGTAAAAATATTGCTTTTTTGCTTATTTAACTGAAATGTGACATAACCTTTTTTTGCTTTAGTCAAGAGAAACGTTAAAATTGAATTAGTATCGTCCCGTCGCTATGACGACCCCAGAGTACAATAAAATTTATCCGAGATAAACCTCGTTCATTGTTTGAGAGTTTGCATTTTGAATGGTTGTTTAAATGTAAATTTGACAATGATGGAAATAATCGCTAAAAATTGGCTTTGGTTAGGATATGCGATTTAGGGACATTTTGTGTTAGGTTAGTAGGCAGGCTAGGAACTTTCTTTTTGGAAAATAAAATTGGCGCCGTTCGCCGTTGATTGTTTAGTTTTTCAAATTTCGAGAAAATGCTGGTACGTTTTAAAAGAATAAGATGGAATGGAAACTGTGAAGTTTAAAACCAATTAATTCTCTTTCAGGGAGGTACAGAACAGGCCGAAAACAGTATTATGCATTTGTCGGACTCCATAACCTTATCAGTTCGAAATCCCCAACCCAGACCGCAGAGCCCCAAAAAATCTGATGCCAAGGCAGTGGCAAATATTTTGGCGACTCGTGGTATTACCGTGACGGCCACACCCAAACCGAAAGAAAAAGAACAGAAAGGGGGGAATGGTGTGCCCAGTTCTTTGAATCTAAACGGGGCTGTCAGTATTATTCCATCAGCAAAGACTAATGCTAAGGTAACATTGGTAATTTAAATTCCGGTTTTTAATGTCTCAAATCATAGGGGAATTCAGAATCTCAACTTCCCACTGTTGATCTCACCGATGATACAGCTGCGGGTCAAACAAATGCCAAGCAGGTGAATGGAATGCAAAAACCAGTTCAGCGACAAGGTCTACCCTTCAAGTGTGACTTATGTCCTGCCCAATATCCCAATGCAATTGGTCTGAGCAAGCATCGTCAGAACTACCATAAAACAAACAGTGGAATGTGTGAAATTGGTGTTCCGTTAGTGAACCTAAAACAGCCGGGAATATTTCAAAAATTGTGCTCTGTGGGGATTTACAATTACATTCCATTACCGGCATCAGGACCTGATGGATTATTTGCTTTGCCCATTATAAATGGACGAAATCCTGGGAATGTAGCTGCCTTGGGTGCTACCACTATGTTGACTTTGGGGCCAGTAAGAACAATCCCTAGAGCTCAGAACAGTGTAAACAGTAGTACGCAAGGTGGTAATAAGACTGTGAATAATCAGAATAAGTAGTGTGTTCTATGAACACAGCAAATATTCATAAGCATAAATCGATAACATTTATTGGATACTACATTGTATATTACAATATTATTTCTGTTATTAATTTAAAAGGGCTAAACGTCTTATGAAAAAGGTTAGTTAATAGTCACCTGTGTTTTTATGTTGAATTCATGCTTTCAGTTTAATGTAAGTGGACAGCTTTATTTCACGTGGTGTATCGACTGAGCAGTTAATGTGCAATTTGTGAGTTATATTGGAATAAGACTGATGAAATGATAGAAAACCAAAGATTAGTCAGTCTTACTCCAATAAAATAGTGAAATTAGAGGATATGTATTTTTTTGTAAAAATTTCAAATTTGTGATAATAATAATAATTTTTCATATTTCCCGTTTTTCATTTCTATTTAGGATTGGCTCAATGACAGCACTTACCTACCTAGCCTTCATAAAAAAATTGGGCCCTAAGATTTATTGTAGGTGAACCACAGCAACTGAAGAGAGTCCTAACAGTTTAGGGTGTAATTCCAAGTCACGTGATGACATAAGTCTAGTTAGGTGCAAAACTCAGCAGGGGCTTGCAAATTTTTGCAGATTTCTGCAATATTAGATCTCACTGGCAACTATTTTCGTTCTATTTTTTGAATATCCCAGTCAACGTTCACGCTGTATATCGTGTTTTTAACAAAATATACCCATAATAAACAAATAACATTTGCCCAGCCCCAATGATGACTCATACTGTACTTTTCTTACAGTATTTTTACTCAAAATAGTTAGGTATATGCCGTTACTTTACCAACTAATCAATTTTACTCGACATCACGTCGGGATTTGTTCAAGACGTCGCGTTTTTACGTCGTTTTAACAAAATAATTATCTCAGAAATAAGTTTTTTTGAAAAACTGCGACCTATTGTTCATAATTCACCTGGGTAAGGAATATATTTTTGTCACCACCAGAAACTATACAGGTATAGGAAGGTAGTTACGCGGTCTTAATTTTGATGCTTTAAATACCTATTGAATTGTCAATTTAATTTAGTTATTTAATTTGCAAATAAACTATAAAGGAGTGCAAAAAATAGAGTATACAGGGTGTCTCAGAACTCCCGTATAAAGCCAGTATAATGACAGGTTCCTGAACTTAATCTAAGACGAAATTTCCTTTACAAAAATTACGAGGGTCCAATAGTTTTCAAATGGGAAGCAATTCATAAGTCCGCCAATCAGAATGCGTCCCTTAATTAAAGAGTAGGTAAGGTACAATAAGGATATGTGAAGGCTGTTGCTGTGATCCCTTATTATTTCTTGCGCTTTATTTTTTTGTGTATCCTACCCCTAATATCTCGCGAACGCAACGAAATATAAAAATTTGCTCAGACAGGTCGTTTTTTGTTTCGAGGGGGACACGTTAATCCACGGTTGGTGAAATTGCACAACGCAATAACCCCTAACCTCCACTAACCTTAATTTCAAAATCTCAAATGGTAACCCGCCCCACGTGTGATGCTTCATTTTAAAGCAAAGTTCATTGCCAATCCAACGATGTAAAAATTTTTAGGATTTGATCAACTCCAGCGCCCTCTGCGGTCAAATTTTAAATTACATTAGGGCCCTCCGTGATACATCATTTGAAAGGGTTTGAAATTATCTGTAAACCGATGCAAGAATTTTTAAAATCCATCCACTCGTTCAAAAGTTACATTGAAGAACATGAGCTGGTTCTGCACCTAGAAATCCTTCAACTTTACACCTGTAGCTTTTGAACGAGTGGATGGATTTCAAAAATGTTTGCATCGGTTTAGAGAGAATTTCGAACCCTTTCAAATGATGTATTACGAAGGGTCCTAATGTAATTTAAAATTTCACTATAGAGGGCGCTTGAGTTGAATAAATCTCAAAAATTCTTGCAGCGTTGGATTGCCAATGAAATTAGCTTTAAAATAATGCATCACAAGTGGGGGTTTGCCGTTTGAATTTTTGAAGTGGGGGCAGTGGCGGATCCAGAAGACAATCTCGGGAGGGGCGAATTGATGGCAAACCATAATTTTAGACCAGTGGACGCAGGGGCCGCTTAGGAAGTTTTGTCGCCCTAGGCGAAGTAGAATTATGCCGCCCCAATGGTGGGGCTCGTTGAATGGGGGAATAATTTGTTAGATAGTAATGGAAGGGGGGGGTTGAAAATGCGCCGCAGGCGAAAATTTTACAAAATTTCAAGGTCACGCATTTTCTAAGCACTTCAGAATTTTTTATCGAGATCGCATTTCTTACAAAAAGAGTAAAATAGGACATTTCTGCATGAAATTTTTGAATCATAGCGATTAACTCTAGGACGTCCTAGGCAAATTTGGTAGGTACAGACAATGTGTAACTGTGAAGCCCCAAAAACTTTTTGGAAAACCCAAACTGCCGCCCCAGGCGGCCGCATACACAGCCCACCGTGTAGAGCGGGCCCTGACTGGACGACAGACGAATTTTGTGAAATGTACGAAGTTTATGATTCGGCACGGATCTCGGGCGGGGGCGATCGCCCCCTCGCCCCCCCCCCCTAAATCCGCCACTGAGTGGGGGTTAGTAGGGGTTAGGGGGTGTGTTGAAAAATTTCACCAAGGACGAATTTAGGTGTCCCCGTCAAAATAAAAATCGAACTGTTCGAGCAAATTTTTATATTTCGTTCCGTTCACTAGATATTCGGGGTGGAAACTTTTCGTTGGACCACCCTGTATAATTCAGATATTCATTCTGATTGGCGAACTACAATTGCTTGCCATTTGGAGGATTTATACAGGGTGCTACCGACAAACTTCAGGGGGCGATTCCTCACATTATTCTAAGACGAAAACTTCCTATGAACATATGTCCTAAGGTGCTTAGTTTCCAAGGTACAGGGTGTGCAAATTTTTAAGTGTTATTTGTACGTTTTGATTTTCTTCTTTTTTTATTTTTGCATGAAAATCCTTAAACTAATGAAGCTTTTCAGCATACTGGTCATTCTGATATTTAAAATGAAGATTAATTAACGCATTGTATTATTATAAAGCTTTGCTTTTTCGAGTTTACCTGCCTCCGATTAGTTTTTTCCTGTTTTTTCAAAAACGGCTCGTCATAAAGGAAAAATTAAAAAGGACGATTTTATGCAACTTTAACCAGTAAATAATAAATGCGACTCATATCTGCAAAAAAACAGTGGCGTACCCAACTCGCCATAAGAAAATTATGAATCTTGGTTACCTAGACCTATGGGACTGGACTTGATACAAAATTTTCAGTTTACGCCGCAGGATGCTCTTGATGTGGTAGGAACGTATACCAAGTTTTAACAAAATATTTTAACGAGTTTTAGAAATATTAGCAAAATAATGAAGTTTGTCGGTGTACTTAGGGAACAACCGGTAGTACGGGTTTCGACTGTAGTAAGCACTGGATGGTACTAGTACATACAATAAGTCATTCAAGGCAAGATATTGCGATGAGTTCTTCTTGTGGTAAGTTGTCCCTTCGGCGAGTTGATCCCGGTGGGCGGTGGACTGTCCGGCGACGAGTGGACCGCGACGAGTTGTCTCTCCCACGGTCCCTCGTCCCCTCACTCCCCTGATTTTGATACGAGTTCTGTTTCCTATCCTATTGAAACACAGAGGACACATTGAAAGTTAAAACGTGGGCGAAACCGATATTATATCCATCTCTTGTGGCTATTGTTGAGAAATATATTGTTTTTGGAACAATTAATTCTAAAAATAAATTTTATTGATTGTCTTCTACTAATCTTCATTTCCAGTTTGGCTTATTTTATTTAGTTACGAACGAACTTCATTATTATTCACAAACATCACCGATTAATCCATAAATTAAAAATCATCTTTTAAATTGAAAGAAATTTTATTTCAAATAAAACAGATGTGGCGCATGCGTGACACGCAATCAGCTGTCATGCCAGGAAAAATCAAAAATGGCCCAAAGCAGTAGTCGGTCAGTGGTGCAATTTCGGTGGTTTTAACAAAAAAATCGCTTAAATGGAATTATGTGATACAGGGTACGTCGTGTACGAACATATTTTGAGTGAAATGGCCCAGTAGTTGGCGTTTTGGGGTGCGTTCCGAGACCAAGGCAAGGTAACCACCCCCCACACATTTTATCAAAATATTTTTGTTTTGATTTCTTATCAGCTGTAATCTCTTCCTGATTTGATTTATGAGTTATTCCGTCGGTCTTTCGCAGATGTTGTAACTAGAGATGTAGATAGGACATCGCCCCCTTTGTGAGCTTCCCACACTGCCCCCATTTACGATGGCTACTATGATGTACCCATCTCTCACCAAATCGCAGAGTATGCGTTCAAAACGCAAATCCGCCGTCGAGCTGTTAGCAGAGAGCAAGCCTTTTTATGTCAAGTCTGAAGTTGTCCGAGACACCACGCAGGTGCTTCCGACTAGGATCAGCAATTTGGGGTACACGACATACAATCGCAGCAAGTCAGTTAATGTGGCAGGACATGGAACCAATTATCGCCCTACAACTCTTCCTCAATGTAAGAGAGTGAAAAATGTATACCATTATTAGTACAGACTTGAATTTATAGATATGGCTGTCTCTCCGTCTCGCTCTTTACCTCCGCTGTCTCATCGCCGCTCTGTTCATTTGGGTAGCAATGATCTGTTGCAAAACAGGTTGCGACAGTTGCTTGTATGTGATAGTGCCGAGGAGCTGACTGTGGATCAAATGGCCCCGCTCAGCCCTCCAGCTGAATACGCACAACGGTGCCACAAAAGCCTTCCTGATCTTCATTGCAGAGGGGAACCTAGTTCGAATAAAAGTAGTAATAAGAGTCTCTCGAATCGAGACAGTGGGGGCTCCAGTGGACACTACACGCAGCGGAGCGAACCTGCACCGCCCCCAAGACAGGTAAATTTTTGGCGATTTTTTAATAACAATTTGCGACATGCTAAGTAAAGAGTGTCCATAAAATAATGTTAGTGCATTCAGTCCAAGGTTCTTATACAGGGTGATTCACGTGGACCGTTCGTTAGAAGTTTCTCCACTTCCCAGTGGAATAGAAATTTGAAATTCTGAATTCACCTGAAATATTGGCAAGATTCCGGCGAAACCGGAAATGATACCAACTTTGTTATTTTAAATGGAACTCTATAATTTTGATTACATATTTAAGATCGTCTTTTCAGACTGAGTATTTCTTATCTGGGTTATCTTCATCTACCTGTCATAGTTTTTGACTTATGTGATTTTTTTCGTTCAAAATGTCACATATGCAAGAGTTGCTTTAAAAAATCGCAGCTCAAACGCTTTGCAAGGATGAAACGAGTTTTTTTACAATCGATAACGAAGAAATCAGAGAATCTGCGAACATAGCTTCAAACGTTCACAATTACCATTCAAAGTTGACGATGACAAAATGTGGAAAAGTCGATTTTTTCAAATGGAACGTACTATTTTTGGCAACGGCAATCGATAGAGCGCTAAATTTTAGGGGCAGTTTCATCAACATGTCCTATACCCTCTACTTATCAATTCTGAGTTATTTACGAAAAAATATATTCTGAAAAAATTATGAGTTATCGGAAATTGAGTAGGCTTTGGAAAATTTGTCACGTCAAAAAGTTACATTTTCATTGTTAGTATTAATTATTGTTGGCTTAATTTTGGCTTTACAACAACGGTGGACTACACGAATGAAGTTGTTTTTGATTTATTTGTGATTTATGGTCAAAATGACACAGCAAAATAAAATAACTTACAAATACAAATCTTACAATAGAACTAACAATAATTATCAAAATTTAATACCCTTTTGAAAGAATAAAAGAAACAAACGTAACACACTTTAACAAACCTTTGTCATTCATTACATTAATACAATTCGTCTTTATGCGAGCAAATTTACCCTGTCATCTGCGCTAAATCTGGATACTTTGCGTTAAGGGGCCCGGCAAGTTC
Organism: Pycnomerus fuliginosus; assembly: GCA_963924575.1. NCBI lineage: Eukaryota > Metazoa > Arthropoda > Insecta > Coleoptera > Zopheridae > Pycnomerus > Pycnomerus fuliginosus. Next base: position 13,640,492 of record OZ004617.1, on the reverse strand, counting down.
TGTCTACAATTCGGTAATTTTGACCATAAGTCACAAATTAATCAAAAGCAACTTCATTCGTGTAGCCCACAATTTATTGTTTAAGACCAACATTAAGCCAACTATTATTAATACTAACAATGAAAATGACACTTTTTGACATGTAACAAATTTTCCAAAGCCTACTCAATTTCCGATAACTCATAATCAGAATATCTTTTTTCGTAAATAACTCAGAATTGATAAGTAGAGGACATGTTGATGAAACTGCCCCTAAAAATTAGCGTTCTATAAATTGCCGTTGTGAAAAATAGTACGTTCCATTTGAAAAAATCGACTTTTCTACATTTTGTCCTCGTCAACTTTGAATAGTAATTGTGACCGTTTGAAGCTAAGTTCGTAGATTGCTGACTACTCAAAAGATTCTCTGATTCTATCGATAGTAAAAAACTCGTTTCATCACAGCAAAGCGTTTAGGAGCTGCGATTTTTTAAAGCAACTCTTGCATGTGATATTTTGAACGAAAAAATTGACATAAGTCAAAAACTATGTATGACAGGCAGATGAAGATAACCCAGATAAGAAATACTCTGTCTGAAAAGACGATCTTAAATATGTAATGAAAATTATAGGGTTCCATTTAAAATAACAAAGTTGGTATCATTTCCGGCGAAACCGGAAGTGACGGAATCTTGCCAATATTTTAGGTGAATTCAGAATTGTCGATAATGGCTGCGTACCAAATTTCAAATTTCTATTCCACTGGGAAGTGGAAAAACTTCTAACGAACGGTCTATGTGAATCACCCTGTGTAACTTTTAACCAATCACAGTGCGCGTGCAACCTCACCCAGGAGACCCATTTGAAGCACGAATTAACGAACATTAACACAACAAGATTTGCTCGAATGCTCAAATTAACGATAATATAACCAGCAAATAAGTATCTGACTTACCCCCATTTGCATCGCTTCCGGTTAAAGTTAAGCGTCAGTTCTTTCCTATGGAAACAATTGTGTCAATAATCGTTTCTAGGGACTTAATCTGAAGATTAATTTTAACGGGAACCGGTGCAAATGGGCATTAGGCAGCCACAGATAACAGCCGTCCTCTGACGTGACCTTCAAAGTTGCCAAACAACCTGTGAATATAATATGAAACGTGCATCCAGTCACCTGAGAAATATTGTTTCTCCAATAGTTGCTTTCCTTTTAGCACAGGGTGCAACTCCGGAACTGTTCAAGAATAATTCGCCCCGTGTTCCTTTTAGTTGTGCATTTTGCCCCAGAGTTACTCGATCTTACCTTCCCCCTTCCCCTCAAGCTCCAACGCTGGAGCTGGTGCAACAAGCCCCCGCATGCGCAGTGCGTAGTTTGTCATTGTCAATATGACCTGAGTGGTTTTCCGTGGTTTTCTCCAACGTTTTACCTGTGCCTTTTGAAAATTTTTGCATCGCCTTCATCTCTACTCCGCCACTGTGGCATCAGCTTGCGAAATGGGCGATTATCTTACTATTGACTTTTAATGCGGTTAGGTTATCTGTCAAACAACGCAAGTGTCACTCACGCGGTGAATAATTCCCTGAAATCCGTGTTCCTTTTAGGGCAGCTCGGAGTTGCTTCAGTGCTTGAAGCTCTAGAGCAACAAACACGTAAAAGGAAAGCGCTTATTGTACCATATCAACAACAAAATTTAGATCAAGAGAACCGTGAAATTTTAATGGTAAAGTTCGTTCATTTTCTGTAGCAGAACTAAAATTTTTCCGGAACTGTACAACCCTAATTTGCAAGGACCTGTACTTTTGACAATTTCATCGAAATTTAGCGGGAAAGCAAATACATTACATAACCCAAATCTTCTAGGGTTTATTTTTATTGTTAGCAGCAGTGTCACAGATAAACGTACCTGAGGCTTTTTCGTGAATGTTTTTCTTAGCTCTTTACTCAAAACTGCACGCATACAAAGGCCATTTTGGGCCAGTTCAGAGCAATTGCAAAATTTTGACATTTGTCATGTTTTTTGACGTATCGCATTGAAATCATTTCTACCAAGTCACCTGTTAGTAAAATTCCTTGCAAAACTTCCTCATACCAAACTAAAACACAAATTTTGAGGTTCTGTCACTTCAATAGAAAATGAATGGAGAGTACGTCGGGAACTTTACTGATACTCACATAGTTACATCTCACTAATAAGAGATAAACAGTGGCGTAAACTATGTATCAGTAAAGTTCTGACGTTTCATTAAAATTTCACGGCACTCTTGACTTGAATCTTAAATTTCATTGCTCTCGGGCTTTAATCAGATAATAAATGACAATTTAGTTCTCATTATTTTACCACCGGCAACAAGCTTTCGTAATCATTCTCGAAATTTAACCGATTAAATAGCATGCACTTGTGGTATTATAAGCGATTATGAGAACATAATAATAGGCGACTTGATGCACCGGTCCGATTAAATGCCGTGATCAGACTTTATTTTTATCAATTTATAAATTATGACCTCGATTATGACAAATTTTTCTGCCTCAGCAAAATGAACGTAACTGCAATTTTGATGAAAATTTGTTGAAATTAGAATGTTATTGTGTTCAATTTGCTTTTGGTGGTAAAAAATGCATGTAAAAATAAACATGTCACAGCATTTTTTATCTATAAGCCGTTCCCGCATTTGTGGAGATAAAAAATTTATGTTCTACTTCTAGTTCTATCATTGTAAGATAATGTACGTTAACATTTTATTTTAGGATGTAGATAAGCGCAAGTTAAGTATGGCTATTTGCACCGGTTCCCGTTAAAATTAATCTGCAAATTAAGTCCTTAGAAACGGACTGATACTGACACTTAACTTTAAGCGAAACCGGTGATGACAAAAGCAAAAAGCACCACCAATAAAATTGGAAGTAAGGATAGTTATATATAAATCCTCAACCGTCAGCTGTGCTTGCGTGTGCTTGGTAAAAATGGCAGACATTGCACTCACTGTCTCGCTCAGCTACAAATACTACTAAAAAGATCAAAATCTTGGGGATGGACATGGTTTTCTTACTCGTTCATGTGCTTGATCCAAAGAGAAAAAACTTTTAAGAATGTCACAAACTGCCGAATTGATTATGGCATACCTCTCTTAATAAAAAAAAATTTAAACTGATGTCAAGGGAAGGGCCACCCTTGTAGTGACTCCTGTCTCCACATTTTTTTCACCATTTCACTAATGCCGATTTATTACGATAAAAAGAGTCATCTATACCTTATATCAGGTATAACTGAATTTTTAGTCAAATAAGCTATTGATAACGATATCTAATCAGATCTCAGTTTTCACCGTCACCGCACATTCTTTTGCTCTGAGCGATAATGCTAGAGGGCTAGACTATTGGACCAGGGAACATTATTGGCACCTTTACATTTAAAAAAAACGCATCAAAAATACAAGATTGTTTCGGCAATCGCTTTTCAATAAAATTAATGGACTTGTTTTTCGCTATTCCATGGAAGCAAAAACATGACTGTTGATTTGTTGCAATGGAAAACCATTCATGAAACCATTGACGAAAACTGTAACTATTGAACGTATCAAGATGAAATTTGGCACACGTACTCAGTGGGCACTTTGTAGGTGCTGCTTAGATTTTGGACCACATCGGTCTACGGAAAGTGCCTTTTTGGCACGTCAACTTTACAATTTTAAATGAGAACCCCCATTTTTCACATCACCATAGGAAAACTCTTCAAATTCTGCTTCTGAAAATGTATTCACACATGGTGCTCTTTTGACAAAAAATCGGTGCTGCGAACAAAAAGTATAGGTATAAATAACATTGTATACTTTTATTACCGGATTTGATAGCTGATTTTTTTCAGGTCGAAAACCTTAGTGCTATTTTTTCGAATAATGTCATTGTAGGGTCTTTTTGGCAAGAGATCGTAAAGGAAAGACGCTACAGCCCAAGTTACTGAAGATATTGAAATAATTTAAATTAGCACCCTTTGGGTAGAAAAATCCAATTTGTAATAACACTGAGACCACGTTACAGCCCAAACTACTGTATCGATTTGGGTGAAATTTGGTACGTGGAGATTGAGTGACCTGTTGAAGAGCTGAAAGGTTTTGGAAGCAATTGGTCCACGGGAAGTGCATATCAACTTTGAAATTTTAAACATAAGAAAACACAGACCCACACGATGGGGTGGTTCCAGCCGCTTCTCTGCTGCCAATTTCTTTTAAGACAGTCAACAAAATCGTCTGATCGTGTATAAACTGATATGTACACATATAACATAATCATGATATACTACATTTTTATGTAAATAGCTGAAAATAGAATGAAATTGTACTCTTAAAGCAACAATAACTTAAATTATTGCGAAACTCGCACTGATTAATTAATGTTTGTGTTTTTCGTGGTAGCGTTTGTATTTTATAATGTGAAAAATTCCATTTGAACAACAGAATTTGAGATCAAGTGGGCCGTGAAATCTTAAGGTCATGTTGAAACTTTTCGGATACTCACAGCCCTCTTGATCTCAAATTTTGTTATTAAAATGGTATGTCTTCAATAATGATTTATAAGCCTAGTACCACTTCTAAAAAGTATATTAGTATTTTCATGTTCGACTATATACAGGATGGTTCGTTTTTCACTGCTCACCATTGGCATCTTCTAAACGGTAGGGGATACGGAGTCGGTTAAATTAGAGAAAAGTTGCGCTATTTCTTTGTAAATAAAAATCTCAAGAGAACTCCGCGATATCTTGATTGGTTTCTGAGTTATTCCATAAAAATGAAAATTTCGATTTCAATTAAAAATTAATATCTCCCTGACGGTTGATGGTTATTTAAAGGAAAGTTGTAACTTTTGTATTTTTAACAGTTACCAATCGAATGGCAGAATGGATTAGACGACCCGTTGAAGAGCTGAAAGGCTTTTGGGAACAATTCGGGAGGTTCCAGCCGCTTCTCTGCTGCGAATTTTTTAAATTTAAAATCGCAATTTTCAGATTTTTCAGAATAACTCAAGATATCGGGGATTTCCCTTCAGATTCTTAATCACCAAAAAATAGCGCAACTTTTATCTAATTTTACCAACTCCGTAACTCGACCATTTAGGAGATGCCAATGGTGGACGTGGAAAAAGGAACTACCCTGTATACCTACAATAATTATACAATACACTTTTTTACTGAAAAATCTCGTCCATCCTCCTCATTGAATTCAATGCAGTAGAGACCTCTGGGCCTCTGACATGATTTGAAATATTTAAGAATCATATGTGCATAAGTTTTCTTCATTTCAGTTCATGAGAGCAGATAACAACATTCCTTTCTGCATAGAATTCTTAGATTTATTAATGTTTTTGTATGACTGATCACTCAGTTATTTTAAGGCTTACTTGCCATATCGCTTACTGACAAATTATCTATTGTTCTGCAATGTGCAACGTTATTGGATATAGCAATATATTATAAACTCGATATAAAGGCAATTTGTTAATTTCTCATTGGAGCGTTGGAGCCTCGATGGAGGGGATCTTGTTAGTTAGTGCATATAAGAACAGATGTGCATTGTGTGCACTGCACTTATTTAAGTTTGGCGTTTTAGTTTAATCCGTTTCTGTGATGAATTCGTTCTTTTGCATCTGCAGTACTACCATTCTCATTGTTAGTGACCTCAAATGCAGACCAATCTGGAGTAAGTTTTGTTTCATATTACATATTATAAACTATAATAGGCGGACAGCAATGAATGTCTCGAGGAATTTGGGCAATCGCCTTTTTATTTATCGTTTATCAGATAAAGACGATGTCTTTTTGATGTGGTGATGCTTTGTTCTCGAATGCAAGTATAGATTAACGATTTGTTAAAATTAGTACCTAATTTCCATATGCCATTATTTTCAAATTTTGACAAATTTTAATCGTTCTAACGTTCACTTACACACAGGACTGTTATATAGATTTTCAACTTGTGTTGCGTTGGGGAAGCAGTGACGATTTGAGTTGCGCCACTATTTCGCATCGACGCACACCAAGTTGAATGTGGCCCCTTAGCCTTTTGGCCTTCAGTGACTTTTTTCGACGTATAATACAGTCTCCATGTACAAAATTTCAGCCAAATCGGTCCAGAGGTTTCGGCTATATCGTGTTTTTAAAGTACTTTAGCAATCCCGAATATTTCAATTTTTATCAAAAAGGCACTAAGAGTGAATACATTTTCAGAAGCAGAATTTGAAGATATATCTTATGGTGACGTGAAAAATGGGGGTTTGCATTTAAAATTTAAAAGTTGAAGTGCCAGAATGACACTTTCGGTTGCACCATTGGCTCCAAAAGCTTTTCAGATCTAAGTTAGGTTACGAGATGCCTATGTTCCAAATTTTAGCCAAATCGGTATAGTAGTTTTGGCTGTGGCGTGATTACGAACGTACGTACGTATGTACGTACATACACACAGACACATTTTAAAAATCACTTTTTTGAGTTCCTGAGACCTCAAAACGTGAAGATCTGGTGTTATCTCGAATTCGAAAATTTTAGTGATTACAGTAACCTCCCCTTTTTTTAAATGGTGGAGTGGGGAGGTTAAAAATGTGAAAATAATTAGAAGACAATGGTTTTTTGCTTTGAAGTGTTCTACTTTATGTACTGTTTAACATACTAAAAGTTCTGACAAATCCTGCGTGTGCGTTAGCTGCAATCTTAAAAAAATTGTGGAGGACGGTGAGTCCCACTGACGTTTTTTCTTTATACCGTGAAAACCGTTGATCCTACGTGAATTTTTCACGTGACGTGACTATACTGAAAGAGAATAAAATTTGCAACAGAACGAGGGTATAGGTACTTGCATTCATAGCTTCTTCTGTTTTGCAGAAAAATATATTAATCGAAAAATTTGATGCGTATTAGAGTTTTTTTTATGCAAATGTGGAAATAATTAGAAGACAATGGTTTTTTGCGTTGAGATGTTCTACTTTATGTACTGTTTAACATACTAAAAGTCCTGACAAATCCTGTTTGTGCGTTAGCCGCAATCTTCAAAAAATGGTAGAGGAAAGGGGTCTCTCCGAAAATTTTTCTTTGTATCTCGAAAACAGAAGAAGCTATGAATGCAAGTATATACGCATTTTGTTGCAAATTTTATTCTCTTTCAGGTTGGTCACGTGAAAGATTCATGTAGGATCGACGGTTTTCGAGATATAAAAGGAAAACGTCAGTGGGACTCACGTCCTCCACCATTTTTTGAAGATTGCGGCTTACGCACACGCAGGATTTGTCAGGGCTTTTAGTATGTTAAACAGTACATAAAGTAGAAAGAACATCTTAGCGTAAAAAACTATTGTCTTCTAATTATTTCCACATTTGCATAAATAAAATTCTAATACGACTAGACTAACGCATGTCCCTAAAGTTTTCGGAAAAATTTTGAACACCGATATTTTATTTTGAAAGTCGTTTCATTTTTGATTTTATTTTACAAGGTCAGTTCTAAATTAATTTTTAATGTGATAGACCATTCAAACAACATCTAGTAGATCAGACTTTTCTGTAAGCAATAATTTAGTTAACCCTTGCCCGATCATTGTTTGGACGACTCCCCCGCCGATTTCTCAAATTTTTTGATTTTATCGAAACTTGACGACCCGCCACACTTTGGAACAATTTTTTCTTGTTCCCAGTGATCATTGTATGTCTTTCTGCTCAAAAGTGCTCAAAAACTCTATGAATTTTGCCAGAAGCCACTGACGAGCACCCTTGGTGAATTGTTTATACATAATGTTAAAGTTGCCAGATCAAGCCAAATACTTGGTTTTACCCTCGGTTTTACAAATAAACATCATCCTAGTGACCAAGCAGTACTTTGGTCTAATTTGACATCGTGCTTTAATGCAAGAACAACTGTCCGGTCAATACTTTGATTTTTCACCCTAAGTGGCGAATCCCTCAAGCATGCCTTAAGCGTGACCGATTGAAATGTTTTTAGTTTTTTTGGTCAGAAAGGTGTACAATTGTGCATGAAAAGTAGAAAATGTGGAAAAGCTGAGGTACCGATTTTCAATCTACCAAAAGATTCGACAAATCTATGCGGGAGTCGTCCAAACACTGATGGCGTAAGTAGTGTCAACTCAATTATTGCTTATAGAAAAGTCGGGTCTGCTGGATGTTGCTTGAATGGTCTATCACAACCAATATGGATATAGAAATGACCTTCTGAAGTAAAATCAAAAATGAAATAACTTTGAAAATAAAATATGGGTGTTTGAAATTTTTCCGAAAACTTTAGGGACATACGTTACAATATAAATTCGTTCAATTGAGCGATTTTCTTGATGTTGAACTAACGAGAAGTTTTTTTCTGCGCAGGAGATCCGCCGTGATTCAGGCTCCAGTACGCAACACAGTGGCGGCAGCTCGTACTACTGCTGTCAGGAGCCCGAGTGCCGCGCCCGCCAAGCCTACCCCCCGCCTTCCATCTTCAAACGTCAGAAATGCCTTCGATACAAACGAGACAGACCCATCTTGCGCTCAAAATCGGACATCAGTGATCGCTATTGGCGGCCGCCCGATCAACCACCGACTAGTCACCTAGAACAGTTCTTCGAACACCTCGGCCTGACCAGCGACAGCTACGAGGAAATGTTAAGTAACAGTAGGTCATCCGATAGTCCCGTGTTTTTCTCGGACGTTTCCACAGTAGATTCCAGTAGACCCGTCGATAATGTCGATTACTGCCCGACGCCGTACAGACCGAGTGAACCGCCTTCAATTGTCGAGCGAAATGCACGTATTATTAAATGGCTGTGTAACTGTCGAAAATCTCAATTGTCGTGAATTTCGAACCCGCGTGTATAGAAACAGGAAACGCGTACATTCCCAACAATACAATCAGTTTGATACTCAAGACATCCTCTCACTTTGTATACTTACCCCATTCGTAGCATTTTATTTCTTCTTCGGAATATCAAGTACCTTAGTGTGACGAGAACAATAAGAAATCGAATCGAATCATTAATCAAAACTCATTGTTATCGTTATTATTTTAATCTCACCAAAATTTATTGTGATAGTTTAGTCGTGAATTTGTGATATCGATCAGTTTAGTTTTTCTACTACGAGATAAGAATTAAATTGCTATGACAGGCCATCGCTGGAATCTTGCTGTAATTGGCTGGACGAACTCTATGGACCATTCGTTTTCAATGACCATTTTGTTGTTATATTTATTTATCCCCCAGAGATTCAGTAAACAATTGTTTGTCAGGTGTTTTTGTACAGACAATCGTTCCATCGACCAGACATAACCGATCATATCACTTTTTACACGAAAGTAAGGCGTCAGGGGTATCTAAGGGACCAGTGAAATATATTAATTAGTTAGGTATTTCGAAGTGATGGTCCATAAAGTTCTCATCCAGTCATTTGTCAACCCCAGTTATTATTAGTAGTAAAGCTCCCTTTAGCAATATCGTTTTTAATGTCACTTTCGTTGGATTTCGAGCAGATGAAATACCCGAAATTTTTCTCAAGTGGGGTTATTTAAAATGGATATTTTCTAATGCATAGTTTCGTGCTCTTGCGGGTGAGTGGAAAAGGAAATTTTTTATTTTGTTGCAGTTTGTTTTTAGTTCAAAGAAAAGGATCGACTTTGCATCGATGCTTGTGTAGATTTATATTTTTAACTAAGTGTGCGAATTCAAGTCTTGACAATAATGTGGCAGTAAGCTCCTTAAGATTCCTGTAATACCATTTCTCGAAACTTACATTAGCTGTCAGGAGGATGCGTTGTAACAATTCCACTACAGTAATTACTAAACAGTTTAGAATTACTACAAAGTATGCTCCTCACAGTATATTATGATGGTTTTGTCAAGTTTTGCGAAATTATATTACAGAAATATTCCTCATGATTTGTCGAAAATACAGTACCTCAATAATGATTAGTGTTGTCTCAATAACAATAACGTGACATTCTTTAAATTTGTAATTGCATTTTGCCGTGCACGGGTAACTATCGAAACTTACGTTATGTCAGACAAGTTGACAGAATTTGACGAAGTGCACTACGTTGAAACATACGCCATTCCGGGCACGGCCAACTCTAATAACTAGAAATTTTAAAAATGACACGTTATAAAGCACCAACTGAAAATATATACCCACAAGCTAAAAATAAGATGACTATTAATTAACAGTTATGGATGTATCAAAGTAGATATACAGGGTGTCTCAAAACTCGCGCACTTCAGGTCCGAGGATCATGAATGAAGCATAAAAGTAACTTTTTTTAGAGGCACTACCGCAGAGATAGAATGTTCCAAAGATAAGGAAATCTGGCAACAAGTTGCATCTTTTGTCTTGATATTTACTTACACCAAAAATCAAGGTAACAAAAAATATTCGAAATAGCATTATGCTAGGTTGCCATGTGGTTTTTGTTCAATTTGTAGAAAATTGGGCAATGAATAACTCCAATAATTGGAAAAATTACCCGAATTTTACAGCAATTATGCTTCACATGATAAACAAATCAATTGTTTGACAGCTCTTGGCAGAAACGTCAATGGTTCAGTCGGTCAGTGCACTGTCTCCAACTTCGAACTCATAGTCTACTCTAATTTCATGTAAAAGATTTCACGCAAAGCAATGTGAAACGCATAAAATCCAAAATTTATAGTTTTCAGAAAATCCAGAAAAACGTTTGAAGAAAATTTGATTTCTGTCTATCTCAAAAACAGTCAAAAGTTCATATAGGTATACAGGGTGGTGCTTGACCATGAGAGTTGGAAGATCGGTTAAATATAAAAAAGTTGCGCTTTTCGAAAGTGGTTAAAAGTATGTAAATAATTCTCCGATATCTTGATTCCTTCCATTACGTGCTAATAGTTGATGCTATTCAAATGAAACTTGGAACCTTTACATATTGTTGACAGCTGTAAATTCAATGGCATCCTTAGAAATTTTCTAGGCCTTCTAGATTTTGAGTATCGACAAAATCTAATTCAACGATGGTAAAAATAGTCATGTGACTCGTGCTTTGACGTGTTTCTTTTCTACGTGGTTACATTTTTGAAAAGCTAATTTTCTTGTTTATTCGACGTTGTTAAAATTGAAAATGACGGCCATAAGAAAAAGAAAAGTTGCTTGGCGTTGCTCAAAATCTAGAATGCCTAGAAAATTTCTGTCAGAGCCATTGAATTGACGGCTGACAAAAATATTTACAGTGGAAGCCCGTTTTACAGGGTGATCAAATAAAAAAACGATTCAATAATCCCAAAACACTTTTCTTCGTTTGCGTTGGTGTCCCTCGTGAAAGTAAGGGTTGACTGACAGCTGATAGAACTCAAAAAACTAGTAATAATTAATTAACGATGTATTTTCGAAAATTCGTGGCCCCTCTTGATCGGTTTTTTATTTGATCTCTCCGTATAACCTCTCAAATGTGACAAGCTCCTAATTTTCACCTGCGCAATGTAAATTTTAGACTTCAAATTTGACAATATCAGATAATGTGTCTGCTAAACCTTTTGCTCTTAAAGTTTTTCATGAGAAACAGAAATTTGAATTCGCTTCATCAGAGCAATGGTGTAAGAACGTTTTTCTTGTGATTTGATTAAGTTAAGATTGCAAAAAGAAGACAAGTATCTTTTTTGACAAATCAGCGACAAACTTTTTGGCAAATATTCGACGGATTTCTGACCTAAATTGAAAGTCCCTATTACACAGCTGAGCGTTTGGATTATTTCTTGATTGCGTTTCCAAGTTTCATTTGAATAGCTGTATAACTCGGAAACGAATCAAGATATTGGAGAATTCTTTACAGATTCTTAATCATTTTCAAAAAGCACATCTTTTTTCAAATTTAACCGATCTTCTAAATCGTAGTGTTTCTGAGGTGGGCACCAGGTAGCACCAGTATGTATATAACCAGGTGCTAGGGCACGTTCAATAAGAAATTATTTTACTCTCATCTGATTGCCCTTGTACTTTAATCCCTTGTCATGCACCGGCAACCATGACAACAATGTTGCTCTTTCACCAGATTTTTCTTTTGTATAATCGGGTACATTCGCATTAGTACTTCAACGCGAGGTTTAATTTAGTTTCAACAATAATCAAGCGAAAGCGACATCTACAGAACTGGATTTTCTGGCCGCATTTCAATTGTTAGAGGTCGCTTCGCTGCTTTAGTGTTAAATTTTGTTAAAACTCTGTTGATGTCACTAATGTGAGTGTACCCGACTAGAAAGAACATGTGCCTTTAAATCCGTAGGGCCGTTGTTCTGTTCGCATGGAGGCATCAACTATGAATGAGGGAAATTGTGCCAGAACAACGTTATTTCCAGCCTTATTTCGTATTTGTTGCTTCCATGTTAACCGCCCAATAGTCGCCGATGGATTTACAGGCACTTATTCTAATGAAGGGAAGGGTAGCCAAGAAATAATTTTATTCAGTTAATGAATTAAATTTTTTGAACCTCTGAGGTCAAGACTGGACGTGGCACAATCCGGGGTAATACCTAATAAACATTGACCCCAAACAACAGGTCAAAGTTTGTAGGAGGCAGGCGTTCCAAGTGATTCACTAGTGATTCGCTAGAATCCTTTCTTAGATGCATGCATCTCTTGTCTCTTTCAAATACTTCAATCCTGCGTAAATCTATGAAAAAGCCCAAACTACAAAAAACAAATTTTTCCTCGAGCGAAACAGATTCATTTTTGAGTCTGTGTCGCTTGAGGAATTAATTTTCCGTTTAGTTGTTGCTCGGTTCTTTTGTCCAACTGTCTCTGTTTTGATCTCATTGGTTTAGTAATCAAATTGATATGCACTAATTGAGTTCTATTCTTCCTTCAGAAACCCTTTCCTTGACCAAATTACAAAATAATAGTTTAAAAACCGAAAAACTATTTGCAAAGCAATTGTACACAAGGTACAATAACAATAAACGTCAAACCTAACTGTGAAGCCAACCTTACCAGTCTGCATATTCGTATGCATAAAAAGCAATCAAAAGTGCTGTATATCTACATGTATTCAGTTGTACCACTACCGAAAACTCCGAAAAGAAATACGAATTTAATGGCAACCATATCAATCGTAATTTTTCTCATAGGCGCTATAATATTTAATTATATTCACTGCTGAAGTTGTATCGATAGCCTCGACTTGTCACAAAACAATAGGCAAATAACTTCCTAGGGCAAGTTCATAAGTCAAGATTGAAAGCTTTCTTTCCCGCCAATTCGCTCGTATTCGCCGGAAATTTGAAAGAGTGCTTACAGTTTTGATTTCTTAAGGACAAATCCAGAGAAGTTATTTGCCTACTATTCAGTTACTGGTAGAGCCTATCGGTATCTAAAGCTTGAACGCTGAAAATTTTCATTAAATTATGTAATTAGGGTTAGGCAAGCAAAACACAAATAAGATCGAATTCCCCACGTAAATCCCTATGTGCTGCCTAACCATGCCGCAGTTAATAAACAATGACATCAAGTAATTTATTATTTATCCACGATTATTGAATAATGCCATTGTTATGTTATGTACGTAACTATGGATACATAATCCTGTTCATAAAATATAGCGTGACTTATGTTCATAAGTCACTTATGTCACTTATGTTCATAAGTCACGCTTCTGTCACATTATTTCACAGCACCTGTAATGTTGGCTGCCTATCCAATGAACATCATGACGTTTCAAAATCAAGTGAAAGTGTGCCACAGTATATCAAGCATCAAGCTGTTCCTATCATTTGACAACTTTTTGTTGGTTTGTGTTTACATTAAATATAAAGTGATACATTTTTTTTAAGAATTTCAATAATCTTGGATAAATATATTTCAATAATCGTTGATTAGACGTCGTATTTAACTCGCACATTATGGGCCATTATTCACTTGGTTGTTTACAATTACAACCCTCGCTACGCTCGGCTTCTAAACTCAACCTTCATAATGTGCTCGTTTAATAATAATATACTATTATCGGTCACCATAATAATAATAGCCCCAATTTTTTTTTACATAGTCGGGTACATTCGCATTAGTACTTCAACGCGAGGTTCAATTTAGTTTCAACAATAATCAAGCGAAAGCGACATCTGCAGAACTGGATTTTCTGGCCGCATTTCAAGTGTAGAGGTCGCTTCGCTGCTTTAGTGTTAAATTTTGTTAAAACTCTGTTGATGTCACTAATGTGAGTGTACCCGACTAGCAAGAACATGTGCCTTTAACTCCGTAGGGCCGTTGTTCTGTTCGCATGGAGGCATCAACTATGAATGAGGGAAATTGTGCCAGAACAACGTTATTTCCAGCCTTACTTCGTATTTGTTGCTTCCATGTTAACTGCCCAATAGTCGCCGATGGATTTACAGGCACTTATTCTAATGAAGGGAAGGGTAGCCAAGAAATAATTTTATTCAGTTAATAAATTCAATTTTTTGAACCTCTGAGGTCAAGACTGAACGTGGGGCAATCCGGGGTAATACCTAATAAACATTGACCCCAAACAACAGGTCAAAGTTTGTAGGAGGCAGGCGTTCCAAGTGATTCACTAGTGATTCGCTAGAATCCTTTCTTAGATGCATGCTTCTTGTCTCTTTGTCTCTGCGTAAATCTATGAAAAAGCCCAAACTACAAAAAAACAAATTTTTCCTCGAGCGAAACAGGTTCATTTTTGAGTCTGTGTCGCTCGAGGAATTAATTTTCCGTTTAGTTGTTGCTCGGTTCTTTTATCCAACTGTCTCTGTTTTGATCTCATTGGTTTAGTAATCAAATTGATATGCACTAATTGAGTTCTATTCTTCCTTCCGAAACCCTTTCCTTGACCAAATTACAAAATAATAGTTTAAAAACAGAAAAACTATTTGTAAAGCGATTGTACACAAGGTACAATAACAATAAACGTCAAACATAACTGTGAAGCCAACCTTACCAGTCTGCATATTCGTATGCATAAAAAGCAATCAAAAGTGCTGTATATCTATATTCAGTTGTACAGTCGAAAAACTAAATAATGCACTTTATGCCAAACTTTTGAACGAATAATTCTTAACTGGCATACAGTCCTAGGTTTTTTGACCAATCAATACAGCCCCTGACTGGTGCCGGTTTTAATGGCATAGAAATGCACCACTATCGAAGGCTGGTGTTCTAAATTCTGAGCGTAACGCTCAAGAGTTGGGTGCATGACTTACTTTTTCGACTGTACCACTACCGAAAACTCCGGAAAGAAATACGAATTTAATGGTAACCATATCAATCGTAATTTTTCTCATAGGCGCTATATTTAATTCAATTCACTGCTGAAGTTGTATAGAAGCCTCGACTTGTCACAAAACAATAGGCAAATAACTTCCCAGGGCAAGTTCATAAGTCAAGAATGAAAGCTTTCTTTTTCCGCCAATTCGCTCGTACTCGCGGGAAATTTGAAAGAGTGCTTACAATTTTGATTTCTTATAAACTAATCCCGAGAAGTTATTTACCTACTATTCAGTTACTGGTAGAGCCCATCGGAATCTAAAGCTTCAACGCTGAAAATTTTCATGAAATTATGTAATTAGGGTTAGGGAAGCAAAAAAACAATTAAAATCGAATTCCCCACTTAAATCGCTATGTGCTGCCTAACCATGCCGCAGTTAATAAACAATGACATCAAATAATTTATTATTTATCCACAATTATTGAATAATGCCCTTGTTATGTATGTAACTATGGATACATAATCCTGTTCATAAAATATAGCGTGACTTATGATCATAAGTCACGCTTCTGTCACATTATTTCACAGCACCTGTAATGTTAACTGCCTATTCAATGAACATCATGACGTCTAGTGAAAGTGTGCCACAGTAGATCAAGCATCAAGCTGTTCCTATCATTTGACAAATTTTTGTTTTTGTTGGTTTGTGTTTACAATAAATATAAAGTGATAACATTTTTTTAAGAATTTCAGTAATCTTGGACAAATATATTTCAATAATCGTGGATTAAACTCGCTACGCTCAGATTATAAACTCAACCGCGTGAATAATGGCCTTCATAATGTGCTCGTTTAATAATAATATATCGGTCACCATAATAATAATAGCCCCAATTTTTTTTTACATAGTCGGGTACATTCGCATTAGTACTTCAACGCGAGGTTCAATTTAGTTTCAACAATAATGAAGCGAAAGCGACATCTACAGAACTGGATTTTCTGGCCGCATTTCAAGTGTAGAGGTCGCTTCGCTGCTTTAGTGTTAAATTTTGTTAAAACTCTGTTGATGTCACTAATGTGAGTGTACCCGACTAGCAAGAACATGTGCCTTTAACTCCGTAGGGCCGTTGTTCTGTTCGCATGGAGGCATCAACTATGAATGAGGGAAATTGTGCCAGAACAACGTTATTTCCAGCCTTACTTCGTATTTGTTGCTTTCATGTTAACCGCCCAATAGTCGCCGATGGATTTACAGGCACTTATTCTAATGAAGGGAAGGGTAGCCAAGAAATTATTTTATTCAGTTAATAAATTCAATTTTTTGAACCTCTGAGGTGAAGACTGGACATGGGACAATCCGGGGTAATACCTAATAAACATTGACCTAAAAACAACGGGTCAAGGTTTGTAGGAGGCAGGTGTTCCAAGTGATTCGTTCGCTAGAATCCATTTCTGAGGTTATGCACCTTTGTCTCTTTGAACTTGAAATAATGCAAACTACAAAAAATCTGGCTTGGAGTCTCAATCTTGCGTAAATCTATGAAAGGCCTAAAAATACAAACTTTAATAATGAAAAAAAAAACGATTTTTTTTTCCTCTGGCGAAACAAATCTATTTTTTGAAATTGTTTCGCCAGAGGAATTAATTTTCCGTTTAGTTGTTGCTCGGTTCTTTTGTCCAACTGTCTCTGTTTTGATCTCATTGGTTTAGTAATCAAATTGAAATGCATTAATTGGGTTCTATTCTTCCTTCAGAAACCCTTTCCTTGACCAAATTACAAAATAATAGTTTAAAAACAGAAAAACTATTTGTAAAACGATTGATGTACACAAGGTACAATAACAATAAAGGTCAAACATAACTGTGAAGCCAACCTTACCAGTCTACATATTCGTATGCATAAAAAGCAATCAAAAGCGCTGTATATCTATATTCAGTTGTACCCTACCGAAAACTCCGGAAAGAAATACGAATTTAATGGTAACCATATCAATCGTAATTTTTCTCATAGGCGCTGTATTTAATTCAATTCACTGCTCAAGTTTTATCGATAAGCCTCGACTTGTCACAAAACAATAGGCAAATAACTTCCCAGGGAAAATTCAGAAGTCAAGAATGAAAGCTATCTTTCCCGCCAATTCGCTCGTATTCGCGGGAAATTTGAAAGAGTGCTTACAATTTTGATTTCTTATGGACTAATCTCGAGAAGTTATTTGCCTACTATTCAGTTACTGGTAGAGCCTATCGGTATCTAAAGCTTGAACGCTGAAGATTTTCATTAAATTATGTAAATAGGGTTAGGGAGGCAAAAAACAAATAAAATCGAATTCTCCACGTAAATCCCTATGTGCTGCCTAACCAATGCCGCAGTTAATTAACAAACAATGACATCAAGTAATTTATTATTTATCCACAATTATTGAATAATGCCCTTGTTATGTACGTAACTATGGATACATAATCCTGTTCATAAAATATAGCGTCACTTATGATCATAAGTCACGCTTCTGTCACATTATTTCACAGCACCTGTAATGTTGGCTGCCTATCCAATGAACATCATGACGTCGAGTGAAAGTGTGCCACAGTAGATCAAGCATCAAACTGTTCCTATCATTTGACAACTTTTTGTTTTTGTTGGTTTGTGTTTACAATAAATATAAAGTGATAACATTTTTTAAAGAATTTCAGTAATCTTGGATAAATATATTTCAATAATCGTGGATTAAACTCGCTACGCTCGGGTTCTAAACTCAACCGCGTGAATAATTGCCTTCATAATGTGCTCGTTTAATAATAATATACTATTATCGGTCACCATAATAATAATGGCCCCAATTTTTTTACATACTCGGGTACATTCGCATTAGTGCTTCAACGCGGGGTTTAATTCAGTTTCAACAATAATCAAGCGAAAGTGACATCTACAGAACTGGATTTTCTGGCCGCATTTCAATTGTTAGAGGTCGCTTCGCAGCTTTAGTGTTAAATTTTGTTAAAACTCTGTTGATGTCACTAATGTGAGTGTACCCGACTAGAAAGAACATGTGGCTTTAAATCCGTAGGGCCGTTGTTCTGTTCGCATGGAGGCATCAACTATGAATGAGGGAAATTGTGCCAGAACAACGTTATTTCCAGCCTTACTTCGTATTTGTTGCTTTCATGTTAACCGCCCAATAGTCGCCGATGGATTTACAGGCACTTATTCTAATGAAGGTAAGGGTAGGCAAGAAATAACTTTACTCAGTTAATGAATTTAATTTTTTGAACCTCTGAGGTGAAGACTGGACGTGGCACAATCCGGGGTAATACCTAATAAACATTGACCTAAAAACAACGGGTCAAGGTTTGTAGGAGGCAGGTGTTCCAAGTGATTCGTTCGCTAGAATCCATTCTGAGGTTATGCACCTTTGTCTCTTTGAACTTGAAAACCAAAAAAAACTACAAACTGCAAAAACGAAAACCGATAAAAAACTACAAAAATTCTGGCTTGGAGTCTCAATCTTGCGTAAATCTATGAAAGGCCCAAAACTACAAACTTTAATAGCAAAAAACAACGAATTTTTTTTCCTCTGGCGAAACAAATCTATTTTTTGAAATTGTTTCGCCAGAGGAATTAATTTTCCGTTTAGTTGTTGCTCGGTTCTTTTGTCCAACTGTCTCTGTTTTGATCTCATTGGTTTAGTAATCAAATTGATATGCATTAATTGGGTTCTATTCATTCTTCCTTCAGAAACCCTTTCCTTGACCAAATTACAAAATAATAGTTTGAAAACAGAAAAACTATTTGTAGAGCGATTGTATAAAAGTTACAATAAAATATAAAAGGCTACATATTTATGTATTCACGTAATATGTAGTATCAAATTATAATCTTTCTTATCTTAAAATTCCTTGGATGACATCCCCAATAAGGAGAGCCATATGAGAATTCCAACTTAATTAGTAGCTACGATTTGATCAACAAAATTTAACATCAAGAATGCGTGAAACTTGAGCGGCACATAGAGGCTTTACTGTTAGCTAATCTCACTATTCACTAAGCAAAATTTATTGTCGTTGAGGGAGGATTTTGTAGCAGTAGAAATTTAACCATCGGGTACATTCTCATTAGTACTTCAATTGTAAACTGAACTATGCCAAACAAAATGTGGTAAACTACCCGCTCGCGGCACTGGTAATTCCTAATAAAGTTCGCGGCTGCTTGTTTGTTATTTTGCTACAGTTTTGTTCGAAATTTTGCAGAAATGATTGATGCAACTAATGAGAGTGTACCCGACTAAAGGGGACGCACACATTATAACTTATATCCTCTTTTATGGTGCTACCGTCAAAACAGAAAATATAAGCGAGCGCGATCATTCTGGACTCGAAACCACCAGTCTTGCGTGTATTACTGATTTGAAGCGAACACTAGAATCGCACTTTATAAGTTTTTATGTTGGCGCCCATTTGTGGGAAGGTGTTGTATTTATTATACTTTGTTCAATTCGGGGGTAATAACTAATAAACGTTAACCCAAAACAACGGGTCAAGGTTTATAGGAGGCACTGGGTTCCAAGTGACTTAGGTCGCTAGAATCTTTGGGTTAGCTGCGGGGCTAATATGTCCCCGCCGTCATCCACAAATCCTCATATCATACAAATTCATAAATTATAATTAGTCGGAAAACGACCCTCGGTGATGTAAGTCAGTGCCAATATTCTGCATTCACATTGCTGTAGGGTCCCGTTTCCGTCTAGTTGTTGCTCTATTTGTTTTGGACAACGTTACAAATAATTTTAGTCTCCAGCTAGCCTTCCCAACATTTCCTTCCTTCCCTTTATTCTTTCCTTATTCCTAATCTCTTCATCTGAGTTCTAATCCAATCGCTTCTTTTCTTATCTTGCAATTTTATTCCCTTTTATGTAGCTTATCTATTTTTTATACCTATTTCAAAATTCAAATAAACAACGATACAGTAAACTGTCAAGTGGCTCCTATACAATATCGATTGTTTTGCATTCATGCAGTATTTTTTTTAATAACAACAATTATAAATTTTCTTTTCCACGACACCCGTATTTCCACTTAATATTGATAAAAATTGCTTACTTCCAGCGATAATTCCCTCAGTTGTCATAAGTGTCGTCAGCGAATCGTTATTTACAGAATGTTGATTATTATTAATTCATGTCGTGCATTATAGTGTTGTTTATCCTCATAATAAGCACACCAGGTTGTCTACTAAGAAATGAATCAGTATGTTTTTTTTTTGTTGAATTTTGCTCCATTATTTTTTTGTTAGTGTTATTGTTAGGTGTTTTGTGTTCTCTGATTTTTGAAAACTTTTTTTTGCTAATATTCAGTTCTTTTGCTGAATTTTGTTATAACTATTCATTTTAGCAATAAAATATGTATTAACAGTGACTTGAGGTATGTTTTTTTTTTGAATATTTACTTTTCAGATGTATTGTGTACATAATATAGTTATTATAGCTTTGTAGTACATACCCATGTAATGGACTGCTGTTAGTTATGATGCCGTGCATCGATTCTGTCTAGTCTGTACTTAAATTCTCATTGTTTCTATATAGAGAGCATAGCTTCGTTTACTTGATTCTTATAAATATATTATTCTTCAGAATTGTTTAACATTATTAGTTTTTTCATCCCATTCACTTTAATACCTACTTTATAAGATCCAGGGTGTTTCCTAAGTACCTACGCCGTGCCGTATGAAAACTCCCTTTGTTTTTTTAACCTCCCCACTCCACTTCACTGCGATTGTAAATTCAATAAAATAGTCTGTCCAGTTTTGGTAGTTTTTCAAAATTTTTATTACTTATTGCCAAAAGGGCACTAATTTTAATTAATTTTTGAAAACAAAATTTGAAGACTTCATGTGCTGATAAAACAAAATATGGCGGTCATGTTTCAAATTTCATAGACGCCATGTCAAAAAGGCACTTGTTATTGGTCATTTACCACCAAAATTAAGTAAATTTTCCTACTGTACCAAAATTTTACTACTGGAATTTTTCAAAATTTTATAATTTTTTGAAAAAGGGCAGTAAGTTTGAGGACAATTTTGAAAACGACATTTGATGACATTTCATGTTCTGATAAAGAAAATGGGAGTTTATTAGTCAAATTTCAAAGTTGATATGCCAAAATGGCACTTGCCGTTTGCCGATGGCTACCAAAATTAAATCAGCTCTTAGGCGGGTACTTTGGTATCCCTACCTACCAAATTTCAGCCAAGTCGATTAAGCAGTTTGGGCTGTAGCGTTTTATCTAATGTTGCTTCGAAATTTCGAATTTTTTGATTTTGTGCCAAAAAGGCGCTAAGTGTGAATTAATTTTTAGACACATAATTTGAAGACCTTTCATATGCCGATAAGAAAAATTGGTGTTCATCGGTCAAATTTCTGAGTTGATACGCCAAAAAGGCACTTGGCGTTTGTAGATTGGTGACGAAAATAACTGGGCTCACCAGAAGGCCAACACTAATCCCCGTTCTAAATTTCATCAAAATCTGTTCGGTAGTTTTGGAGGAATCTTCCTCACGTAGGTACGTACGTAGGGGAGTGTGGGGCAAAACGGAACACTAGGTTTAAAAATTTATAAGTCAACCAAGATGAAACGTCTGGAGTAGGAACTCAAAGCATAACCTCTAGTACTCATTGGTTCATGTAACTATAACTTTTCAGACACATAACTCTTTATGAAAAAATATTACAATTATTTTTTAACAACAATAATGCAAATTAACTATAATCTGTCCGGGATCCACACGACCGAGATTCATCCGATTTCCATGGCGAATCATTGTTGTATTCACCCGATTTCCATGGCGATTCATTGTTGACAACAATGATTCGCCATGGAAATAGGGTGAATCCCGGTCGTGTGGATCCCGGACAGACCATAATAGACGGTGGGTACATTTCTTAATTCGAACCGAGAAAAATTTGAAACTGACGGCAAAAAAAAATGTATACTGACCTTCAATCATGAGAGCCAACCTATTTGTATTAAATAAAAATAAAATCGAGTTAAACCTCATTCTCAAGTTCACAACCACTACCTACTTTCATGAATAATTATTGACCGTTGTTAAAGGTGGTTATGAATAACCTCTTATTTTTGATATCTATGTTATATGTCACTACACTATGATGATGTCAAATCAAAAGTGATATTTTATTTCGTGAGAAGGGAACTTTAGGAAACGACGCGCAGCGGAGTGGCCGATGATATGTATTTACAGAGACATCAGTATTGTCTCTGGCTTTGGTATTTTTTGAAAAACGTTTTTGTTAGAAAAGTGAGACCCGGAGTGTCAAATCGCAGGCTCCAGGCCTTTTCATTAAGCGCGGTTTATTGCTCCTTCTTTTTCTACCGGAAGAAGAAACTGATAGGTGTTAATTTCTATTCTTCGGAGCGACTTAGAACGGAAAGTATTCGGAAAGACTTAAAACGGAAAACATCCAGGACGACGTAGAAAGAAAAGCATCCAGAACTTAGAACGGACAACATCCACAACGACGTAGAATGGAATAAGCATATCCACAACGATGTAGGACGGAAAGTCTTCATAGCGACGTACGACGGAAATTGACAGCAAGCCCAAGGTCTTCCAAAGATGCACGAATTTCGTCCTACGTCGTTTCCTTCCTACGACCTGTACCCTTGTCCGGCCAACAGATCAACAAAAAGTGCATTATTTAGTGTCTCGACTGTACACCTTCTAAAACCTGAGGCGTGTCGAATGTTTGAAATTCCCGCTCCCGACCTGTCACTCCGCTGTCAGTTTGACAGATGTCATCTGTCAGAATGCAGATAACCTCTAATTTGCACAAAACATTTCCCAAAAGTTTCCAATAAAAGCTCAAAAATAAACGGGAAACGGTGCAAAGCAGGACGTGAATGCCAAGCATGTGTCAATAATGGAGAGTATTGAGTGTTTTGCAATCCAAATGTGGGTAATTAGCACAATAACATAACTTATTGAAATTATGTCAACAATAAACACTAAGCTGCGATTTCCTGGTGGTAGAGGTGCAAACAGTCGTTGCACTAATTACATGGAAAGTGCGTTTTATGAGCAATAGGTAGTTGAGATAGTGAAGGGATTTATTTCAGAATTGCAATGGATTTGGTTGTGAGATAAATAGTGGGTGTCAATAGAGCAAACAATTGGGTTTTACCTGCAGGATGTATCATGACCAGTAAAAAACCAGATTGTGGATGTTTCTTCCCAATTTTTCCTTGCTTGTATTCGTTAAATCCCGAAGATGAAATCAAGAAGCACCATAGTAGCGAAATTGATCGACAGATAGCTAAAGACAAAAATGAGTTTGTGAGGACTCATAGACTGCTCCTACTAGGAGCTGGAGAGTCTGGAAAGTCCACTATTATTAAACAAATGCAGTTGATACACGTGGATAATTTTAGCGATAGTGTCCGTAGACAAAGGCGAGATGATATACGGAGTAATTTACTTGATGCAATTGTTGTAAGTTTTAATTTGCGCACAAGGGTTACAATAATTAAAAATCAAATTCCAGAGCATATTGAGTGCCATGCCGCACATGTCTCCTCCAGTCAGCCTCGACAGTGAGGAAAATGAAAGAATGGGTCGATGGATACTTGACAATGGTACAAAGCAACATTTTGACTTCCCCCCAGAACTGTACGAATACACAGAGATATTGTGGAAAGATAAAGGGGTTCAAGTAATTAATCATTATATTTGGTTTAGATTTAAGTTAATGAAGAGATTTCAGGCAGCTTTTGACAGAAGTAATGAATTCCAACTTATAGATAGCGCTCGTTATTTTTTAGATAAGGTTCATGTAATTAAAAAAGATGGGTATTTGCCAACAGATCAGGATATACTTCGGTGTAGAGTGCTCACCACTGGGATTTTCGAGCTCACATTTCAAGTCAATAATGTCAAATTTAAGTAAGTTTCATTTTTTCTCTTACAACATTTATTTATTTTTATTTTTATTTTTAAGTACATTTACAAAGTTGAAAGCTATCTATCTTTTTCAACCCTTTGACAAACGCTTTAACACAAATGGCTTTAATAATTAAATGTTTGTGTTTTATTGCGTCATGACAAATGAGCTTGGGGGCACTTATGATGAGATGGCGCTGGTAGGAAGATTTCTGCAACTATATCACATCTCAGGACGCAAGTGTTCAAGGACATCAGCTTTTAAAAGAAGCCACTCATTCAATTCAATAAATAATGACTTTTTACACTTGTACCTTAACTAACCATTAATATTTCAAAATATTTCGGGTACTTTTACCTATTTTACCTCACAACATATAAACATTTAAAATAAGTAAAATAATAATAAAAATTCAGAAAGCTGAGTAAAAACCTAGTGGCGCAAAGCAAATAGCATTAAAGTGGCGAGGAGGTGGCTCTATGCACGACATTTAGTGATTAAAGTCACGGCTCACGATCTACCAAGGACACACGTTTTTTTTGTTAAACCTCTCGATAGTGAGACGCAATGTTGCAAAAATCTGCGTATCGGCGCCATCTCATTTAGAACATGTCATTATTATATTTTTTTGTTGATCGTTTATTAATGAGTTTTGTTAACTTGACACAAATTAGCCTATATTCTGTAAGCAAAACGCTAACTTTTTAACGGCTGTTAATTTTTAAGCAAATGCAAAAATACTTGCATCTGAAACTTAACAGCCGTTGAAAAGTTAACGTTTTGCTTACAGAATATAGGCTATCGTGCGTTAATGGCATACTTTAACGGATGGTTTTCATTTGTTTTCCATTAATAAACTATTTTAGTATAGGAAATCAACAAATTCTATATGAAATGCATTGGAGACGTCAAGCATTTTACGTCTCGCTTTTGTCAAAGTGGAAGTTGCATACACGCTTAATTGCATACGTTTGTTGTAACATGTTTTCGAAATGAATCAAAAAATTTTTATTTTAAATCATCATTTTCTGAAAGTACGGTTAAAAGTAGAAAACAGACTAACGTTTATTAGTAGCATTGGCAAATTCGCGAAAGGGGCGGATGCCCCCCTGGTTCCGGCGCCTATAATTCTATCATCTTTTTATTAATGTCAATTTCAATTTGTTATTTGTCAAAATATATTTTTTCCTGTTGAAAAAGGAAAAAACAACACGCTAGATTTAACAAATAGAATATGCATCGAAAATTTTTTATTTAACAATAAGTTTCATGGCTTGCTGGCCCTGGGAAATGGGAATAAACTCCGTGAAATACACCTGAATGGCATTTTTTATATAACTACATAATTATTTAGAATACGTTTTTAGAGTACCTATTTGTATTGAAATACTTGATAAAAAGTATTTTTAACAACACTGGCCCATAAGGTAAATCCACTTGAAATTAAGCCCTTAGATAACAACTGATTTAGTTAAAGGAATCTATTTTTATTTTGTTACAATATGTTACAATACGCGTTTGGTTATAGCAAGCATTAATAATATATTATTCAATGAGCGCGTAATTATAGCTGTTACTCCCTAGGATGACCTTTACGAAACGAGGCGTTACGTTGACTGTCGTATTCATCCGAAAGAGTAACAACAATTACAGGCGAATAGAATACTACGTTTTTTCGTCCTACACTGACTGAAAATGAGATTTTCGGGATTCAGAAGGGCTGTGAAAGTACCGCTTCTCATGGCTAGCCGTGTAAAAATTATACTAACGACTAGACGTAAAATGGACAACGCGATTTTGCCTTTAAATTTTAGGACTTGACGTTTAGATCTTCTTGGTCTGTCACTTGGGTTCCCAAAGTTGAAAATTTATTAAGTATTTATTTTGAACTGGTGTAGGAAGGAAAATGTATAAACCACAGCGAGAAAGTGGTTTTACGCTTTGGGTTATAAAATATAAACTATTATTTCTACGACTTTTCGCTTTGTTTGGCACTCTTCCGCGATCACCATTTAACACCTGTCAAACTAATTATGTCAGGATTGACAACTGTCACTTGCGCTAATTTTTGAAGCTCAGGTATGACTTGATTAGGCTACAAATACACAAACTATTGAGTAATAGAGAGCGATAAAAAACTCTCTCGATCTAGTAGCCCTTGCTGTAAGAGAAGTAGGGCCTAGACGCGGAAAATTTATGAAAAAGTCACTGTCAGATTTCGTTTTGAATGATAATTTGAGTCGTCTACGCCCTACGTCCCGCAGGGCAAGGGCTTCGAGATCGGAAGAGTTTTGACCACATATTAGAATTCATTGCTCAATCTGATTGATTAAGGGGTCACAAAATTAATAATTGTATTATTAAATAGGAGTAGAAAAATTATTAACCTCCCCACTCCACTTGACCATTAAAAAAAAGGGAGGTTACTGCAATCACTAAAATTTTCGAATTCGAGATAAGACCGGATCTATACGTTTTGAGGTCTCAGGAGCTCAAAAAAGTGGTTTTTAAAATGTGTCTGTATGTATGTACGTACGTTCGTACGTTCGTAAACACGCCACAGCCCAAACTACTCGACAGATTTAGCTGAAATTTGGTACGTGTGCATGTGATAACCCAACTTAGATCTGAAAAGCTTTTGGAGCCAATCGTGCAACCAGAAATGCCATTTTGGCACATCAACTTTTAAATTTTAAATGCAAACCCCCATTTTTCACGTCACGATAGGAAAGGCCTTCAAATTCTGCTTCTAAAAATGCATTCATTCTTAGTGCCCTTTTGACCAAAAATTAAAAAAAAATTGATTTTTATCGGACTTTAAAATCGCGGTACAGCCCAAGCCCCTGAACCGATTTGGCTGAAATTTTGCACAAGGGGATTGTATTACACGTCGAAGAGGTGAACAAATTTTGGATTCAATCGGCCCACGGAAAGTGCCGTTTTGGCAAAAGAAAAATCGAAATTTTGTAATAACACTGAAACCACTTTATAGCCCAAACTAGTGGATCGATTTGCCCGAAATTTGGTAAATGGAGGTGAGGTGACCCGTTGAAGAGCTGAAAGGCTTTTGGGAGCAATTGGTCAACGGGAAGTGCCATTTAGGCATATCAACTTTAGAATCTTAAACAGAAGTCCCTGAAATCAAAGACCCACGCGTTGGGGAGGTTCCAGCCGCTTCTCTGCTGCCATTTTTTTAACAGCAACTGTCGATAAAGTAACTTGAGGTCGCAAACCCACTGGAAAGCATTAAAACATGCAACAATGATTAAACTAACAATTTATTGAAATAGGAAGGCGCACTCAAAATCTAACAAAAAAATTATATTTTATATTATTTTGGTATAAAATAAAGTAGAATATTATACACGAAAATAGTGAAAGATATACATATAGCTCACTCGTCGCTCGTGACTCAACACCTTTCACTCGTCGGTAAAGATTCTTTTTATTGTCTTGCGTACCTAATAAATCACGTTATCGTATTTTGCACCTAAGGTGCGTAAGTAAAGTAAAAGAAAACTACAACTAACGGGTGTCCCAAAAAAAACCGAACGATTTATTTTCGGTTATCACTTTATTAATGTTTTACCGATTTTCCCAATTTTTGCACAGGACGTAGCCAAAAGATGAGGCTTTTAGAATTGGCAATCTTTTTCCAGATGGTGCCATTAATACATTTTTTTTGCGGTTTTTTACGATGCCAATTTTTGATTGGCTGGAGTTCAATCATTTGTGTACCAGTCAAAATGAAGTTGGTGTAGGATTAAAGCTAATGTTTTCCTCTTCTTTATTCACTTTATAAAATCTTATTCTGGGCGCTCTTTTAAGGTCTATTGTTTATTTTGTTACCAATTTTGGAAAAAATTATTTTTAATACTTCGCAACTACAGAACTTGAGTAAATACCTGTTATTTTGTGAAAGATTTATAGTATCACTAAAGACCTGCAAAATTTTGCCAAGATCGGTAGAGAAATAAATAATAAATTTTAAAAATACATGTTTTAGAGCATCACAAAAAAATTGTAAATTAATCAAGAACGTTCAGAATAACATTTTGTAAAGTTTCTTTGGAAGAGAAAAGCATCAGCTTCAACCTTACACTATTTTTATTTTGAACGGTTCACAGATGCTTCAACTCCTGGCAATCAAAAAATGGCCTTGTAATAAATAGCAACAAAAAATTTGTTGGTGGCGCCATCTGGAAAATGATGGTTGATTCTAAAAGCCTCGTCTTTTGACTACGTCCGGTACAAAATTGGGCAAAATCGGTTCAGTAATAACAAAGCTATAGCGAAAAATAAATCGTTCGGTTTTTTCTGAAACACCCTTTAGTTAGAGTTTAATATGTGACAGCTTCTCAAAAAATTTAAAAGGTAGACGCTAAACTGCAAAAGTCCATTCAGTTCTCAACTTTTTAGTAAGGTAGATCAGTTTTGCAATTACTTTCTTTATGAATTAATGTTTATGGAACTTTTTGTTAAATTTTGCATAATCATCATTTCGCTTTATTAAAAGTTTTTGCGATATCTTGGGAAATTTTGAAAGGATTGAAAGGCATCTGTAAAGGATGTTATATTTCCCATAAATTCCAAGAGGTTTTTAATGATAATAAAGTTTAAGACTGAACTGCTAGAGTAAAACACTAGACGTGACTAGAAATTATCTATAGTCTACACTCTACAGGGCTCATTCTAAGTGGATTTATGTCATGACGTAATGACAATGACATGAGATGGCGCTAGCAGTACGATTTATCTGATTTCTGCAGAATTGCATCTCAATATCGGGGACTTTTATGCTGAAACGGAGTGTCCTCGGTACGGTCTATCAAGGACACTCCGTCGTCACGTGACGACAGTGGAAACTTGTGAAGCGCGACATTTTTTCTACACTATACTCTGTCCGGGATCCACACGACGACCAAGATTCACCCAAAAATAGGGTGAATCTTGGTCGTGTGGATCCCGGACAGACCATAGAATCATTCTAGAATCCAGACTATTACTAAATAGGATCTTTTAGGATAATTGATGTGGGTGGGCAAAGAGACGAAAGAAGAAAATGGTTCCTCTGTTTCAATGACGTCACTGCGATCATTTTCGTGACCGCTTGTAGTTCCTATAATTTGGTTTTAAGAGAAGACGCCTCGAAGAATAGACTTAAGGAAAGCCTGGAGCTGTTCAAAATCGTGTGGAACAATAGGTGGCTGGGTCACATTTCTGTTATTTTGTTTCTGAATAAACAGGACATCTTCAAGGAGAAGATTCTTTCCGGTACGTTTGTGGTCAAATTTATCCGAAGGATAATTAATATTTTTTTTTATTTAGGGAGGAGTAAACTGGAAGACTACTTCCCAGCATACAGAGACTATGAAGCCCCTGTGACTGAGCCAAACGAACCCGAGGAAGTGGTGAGAGCGAAACATTTTATAAAAAATGAATTTGAGGTGACTTGATTTCGTGGTTTACAAACGAATATAATGAGTCTTGTTTTGCAGAAAAGTTTAGTACACAATCACACCCCAAACCACCGTCTTTTTCCTCACTTCACATGTGCGGTGGATACTGAAAATATAAAAAGAGTGTTTGATGCCTGCCGAGATACAATACAGAGAAAGTACTTAACTGATTATGATTTGATCTAAGGGATCTCTTTTATAATTTCTGTTGTGTTAATACTTAATTCAATGCAATTGGTGTCAAATTCCTGATAGAGCTAGTCAAAAAATCGAATATTTTGTAAATCTCATGATTAGTCAGTATTTTATTTGTGATAATATTCGAAATTGCATTTATAGTTATTTGGTGCTTCCCCTGGTCATGAATTGTGCCTTTATAGCGTAGAATTTGAACAATTGTTTGTGCCTTAACCATTCATTTCTTTACTGTCCATTCGCACGACTCTGTTTTTATAATGTTTAATGTACCTGTATGTTTCCGATCTTTATATTCCGCAACGTAAAGTGTCTCATACACGTTGGGATCTGCATCGATAGATGTTGCAGATTTGCGCTAAAACAATGTCAGATACAGGTACCTACTGCAAATCTGTATCGACGCAAATCTCAGCGTCTAAGAGGCCCTTAAGAACCAGTAATAAAACAAAGTATTATTAGCATGAAAATGTCCTTTAGCTGCGTAATTATATTAATGTAATTTTCTATTTGATCTTCATTTGCATTTATGTCGTCCTACATAAAACTATTTGTGATAAATACTTTACATGTTATAGCGCTACTGTTAGCACTTTGTAGTGATTTATTAATTATTATTATTGTTACCTAATTTCAAAGTTGTACACTTTATAGACTTTTAGAAACTTAGTGTAATTTTAAGTCGTAATAAAATGCTGTAATTCATCATAGTTTATATCTTTTATGGTAGGGAGATCTTGCCTGTCATATATAAATAATTAAAGACTATAGGTACCTACGTATTAGATTACTTAACTCAAAGTTATTAGCGAGTCGAAATTTTGGAGCAGACTATGTGTTACACACAAAAATCATTTTCTCTTTATTCTTTTATTTTTGTACCAGTCTTATGAGACGCACCTTGGTCACTTGATTTATTTTATTTTTAAAGCCTGGAAATTGAATTGTTATGGTTTTTCATCGATTCCCTGAATGTTTTTCGCGCATCACCGGGACTTTATTTCCGGTCGAGTATATTATGTTTTCAAAAGATTCGTA
Source organism: Pycnomerus fuliginosus (assembly GCA_963924575.1). Lineage (NCBI taxonomy): Eukaryota > Metazoa > Arthropoda > Insecta > Coleoptera > Zopheridae > Pycnomerus > Pycnomerus fuliginosus. Next base: position 13,609,672 of record OZ004617.1, on the reverse strand, counting down.
GAAAAATGTGGGTTTCTATTTTTAAAAATTGGCAATTTTGGAGACGGCAGAAACTTATTCTACATTTTCACCGAATTTGGAAATACAGGGTGGCCGTCTATGGTAGGTATGGCCCTATGGCTGGTCGAGTATGATACATGCTTCTGTCTCCAAAAAATAATGCCCATAATTCTTGAATCGTATTTTTTTTTGCAAAAATCCTCGAAGGGGTATAGTGTTTTTTGCGTTCTACGCCCTATAGTACAACTATTGTCAATTTCTTGGTTCTTCCATTTTTCACACAATGAGGTCATCTTTGTTTTTAAAAATTAAACAACTTTTTTGTTAACTAGGTAAATTAGAAATTTACGAATTTTTGCGATCTCGGCCGTCCTACAGATTTTCAAAAACATGAAGTTTCTGAAAAATCAAGATTATGAAAAACGCAAAAACTCGCCAACTTAATTTTTTTAAACAAATTTGACAACAATTACATTTTTTTAATAATTTTCAAAAATGTTGATTTCTCATCCATTCCTATTTAGAAAGCCCCCGGAAGATGTACATCAATGCGATGTGTATCCCTGTAGATGTTTATCACGTTAATGTGAATGTAGGGACGGCTGGTCTTTCTGGTGGAATCGGGATTTTATCAATCTGCACCTAGTAGTAGTTCCTCTGCAGATGCACAGATGTGTTAAAAAGGCGAAATGTTAAAAAATTGTTACAGAATAAAAAGTAGCAAATATGAACAGAAAAGTAAAAAGATGAATGACAATATAAACCAAATGAGTAAATGAAAAGAATTGCCGGAATTAAAACGAAATTTGGCGAATTTTGAAAAATTAACACTCGCAGGGGGCTGAAAAATATTGAGAAAAGGGGGATTCCTAATTAAGCAGAATTACAGAAAATAACCCGAAAATAAGCCAATGGAGTATACTGAGAAAACAAGTTTTACAAAAAGGGGTGGGCAGGAAACTACTTAATTTGTTATGACGCCCAGCGACATTGTTAGTTGTAAAACATGCATTATTTAATGAATATTTGTCGTTAAAGTTGCAAAAATTGTAGGTTGCGCGAAAACAAAACGAACACCCGACATCATGCCTATACGTCAACTTTTAAACTTAAACCGATTGGATGTCGTCATGGCAACGCCATCAATTCATACGGAACACCTACAATAATGCTGCAATTTCATTGGTCTTGACCGAGTTGATAGGTGATGTAAACTGTTAGGGAAGGGAGGTGCAAATTCTAGAGCGTTTTGAACGGTTTTCATTTGTCTATCGTTTTTCGTTTTCGCTAAAACAAAAAAATACGACCAAATTTTTTTAATTCAAAACTGTTGATTGGGAAGTTTTCATATTTTGAGTATAATAGGTACTCTATTTTTTACTGCACTAGGTAGCGGTGCCATCTTTAAATTGTCCATCCTTGGACAATGCATGGACATATACAAAGATTTCCTGAAAGCCGGAATTATTCCGCACGATCTAACCAAAATCGCTCTTCAAATGTTGCCCCTAACAAAAAGTCTAACTGAAAGTCGAGGAGAAAAATAACGAAAAATCGCGATTTTGAAGACCTCTAACGGAAAAACTGGGCATATGATATGGTTTGGCTATTTAACATTTTTTGTTCAGAATTGATAATATGGGCTACAATACAAAGCGATTCAATGAAAAGGAGCCACCCCCAAATATCTCGTAAACCAAATAAAATATGAAAATTCGCTCGGTGGTCGATTTTGATTTCGAGGGGGACACTTTAAATCCGTGCTTGGCTTAATTACACCTTAGCCCCACCAACCGCCACTTCAAAATTTCAAATGGCTACCCTCCACTTGCGAATCATCATTTGAAAGCTCATTGTGTTGCGAATTCAACTTTTTATTATTATTCAACTCCAGCGCCCTGTATGGTCAAATTTTAAATTAACATTAGGGCTCTTTGTAATACATCATTTGAAAGGGTTTGAAATTCTCTGTAAACTGATTGAAGAATTTTTGAAATCTATCAACTACTCGTTCAAAAGTTACAGCATAAACTTGAAGGATTTCTAGGCCCAGAACCTGCTCATGTTTTTCAAGGTAACTTGTGAACAAGTGGATAGATTTCAAAAAGTCTTGCTTCAGTTTGCAAAGAATTTCAAACCCTTTCAAATGATGTATCAGAAAGAGTCTTAATATAATTTAAATTTTGACCGTGGAGGGCGCTGGAGTTGGACAAATATCAAAAATTGTTGCAGTATTTGGATTGGCAATGAAATTTGCTTTCAAATGATGTATTACAAGTGGGGGTTGCCATTTAAAATTTTGATGGGGTTTGATGGGGGGTAGGGGTAAGTTGCAAATTTTCGCCAAGCACGGATTTAAGTATCCCCTCGAAATCAAAATCGACCTGTCCGAGCGAATTTTCATATATCATTTCAATTACGAGATATTCGGGGTAGCTCCTTTTCATTGGAACGCTCTGTATATCAAAAATTCAGCCAATTCCACCGAGACAATTTTTCCATTTAAATCGTGCGGTTTTTTATATCTTTTGTGCAACTTTTCAAAAAGTCACCCTGTATATGATTTATTTCCATAAAATTTGAACATGTTTTAGATGCAAATTATTTCGAGCGCGTAATAAGTTTTCATTTTGCGAGTAGAATTCTAATGAGCACTTTCTACTTAATCATCAGGACCAAAAATAGATCATCGTTTAGATCCAAATCCAATAATCGTTTTAGGAACGTTTAACAATAAATTAGCTGTTGGTTCAATGAGAATATTGTTATTCATAGTTGTTGATGTTGATGCATGAAGCATGGAATATTGAGTAAAGTAGAATAAAGAATCGAGTCTGTGAATCATTTTGTAGGCCGCGGAGCGTGATGGGCAAGGCCGGCCCTGTCGTTTATAATCTCGCGAATGACAGCAAAGTGACAGATGACAGCTGTCAAAATATTGATTTCTGTTCGTAAATGACCGTTTTTCGAAAAATTTCCTTTTTTGAGTGGGACAGGTAGTCGTAAAATTCAAATTTGGTGTTTGGGCGGGTCACGGTCGGAGCGATCGCGCGCAGGATTGGTGTCGCCACTGGCGCTGTCAAGACAAGGCCGCTGGAGCGAGAGGCAGTTTCTGTCGGACATGTTAAATTCGGTGGTGTAATGTCAAAGTACGGCAAAAAAGGGCAGAAATCTTGGTGAGAGCCCAGTGCAGGGGGTGCGATAACATATAAGTGAATCATTTCTCGAATCGTGTGCTTGTGGTGTGTGTGTCGGTGGTGTGTGATTGTGGGGAAAGTCGATTTGCTGTCAGGGTGTATCGAGTAGTTTTTGAGAGCACCGACAGAGGATCCGCTATTAATTCCCATAAAAAATTGGCCAGGATCTATTTTTAAATGCCGTGTGCCTGTCTAATGTGGAACTGAGTGAGCCGAGTGGGTTATTTTCGCTGCCCGCCGTGCAAAAATAACCGTCTAGTTGTGGTGCCATTTTATGATGCATTCGAGCCCCACGTGTTGAGTGCAGCCCCAGCTGGACAGATGCCCTCGCTGAAGTGGTGCACCGGTGTGATGGTCGACGGACAGTGATCGGATGCTCAGGGGGTGAACAGCCACGGTGGCGTCGGGTCCAGAGTGCGGCCCTGTGGCCGCCGACAAGGGGGCTGATTGTTGGTGGTCCCCTCTGGCGGCTATGGGCTGCTTTGGCAACAGGGAGGCTGCACAGGCTTCTGATGACATTCGCTCACAGAAGAGGATCAGCGATCAGATCAACAGACAGCTGGCCAAGGAGAAACAGGTCTATCGGGCCACACATAGACTTCTTCTTCTAGGTGCCGGAGAGTCCGGCAAGTCGACAATCGTCAAGCAGATGCGGATTCTGCACGTTAACGGCTTCAGTGAACGAGAGAAGAAGCAGAAGATCGAGGACATTAAGAAAAACATTCGAGATGCCATCATTGTAAGTGCCTGTGATAGCTTGTGTCAAACAAAAAGTTAATCCACAAAGGATTTATGGAGGACACCAGAACATCTAACATTTCTGTAAAAAGTAGAATCAACAAGTGACTTGAGATCTCTGAGCAGATGTCACTAAGTTTTAAGATTGTTGTTGTTGAGGTTGTTGGTTGTTGTCATCAATGCTTTGCTCACAAATCTTTAATTCAAAGGAAGTAGCCGTCAAGTAGATGAGTGGTTTGCCTTGACGTAACTACATGAATATCTGCCTAGCAGTCCAGGTGCTGTCATCAAAATGGGCATTTACGTTAAAATTACTGTTACTGTTTATTGACACCTCAACTCAGATGCCCCTGGGTCTGTTAGATTCAACGAGATTCTAATGAGATTCTACTTTAATGGAAACTTTAATTAGGTAATTGATTCTTATCATTTCCAGTTGGTACAGAACTCGAGACACAACTGTTAGAAAATGAAAGTTATTAATAATATATGGAATTCTTAGTGTGGGGATAAGTAGATACCGAGGGGTCATCCACTGTTGGGAATACGTGTACAAGCATAGGATCAATACGCGTCAACACTGTCAATACGGACAATACTTGCCAATACATTGTCAATAAGTGTTGATACATTCAATACGTATCAATACATTGTCAATAGCTGGCAATACTTCTCAAATAATGGGTAGTCAATACTTGATCAATAGTTGTCAATACGAATACAGAACAATACCTGACAGTTTGTCAATACATGTACACGATTTTACCACTCTGGTACTAAATTTTGACTATTTTGACAATGGACCCATCATGGATTAAATTCTATTTAGCCACACTTGGTTTGATTGCTAGGCTATAGCCAATCGGAACCTCGATCAGAACCATCAGAACGCTTAGCCCTGGCCGAGGGTTTGGCCATGCAGATTTTTCGTGTAGAAAGTACTGCTCTAGTGTCATACTGCCCGGTACTGCTTCATACTGCTCGAGGTACTGCGTAGAATACTGCTAGGTACTGCGCAATACTCTCGGCAATACTGCTCGATACTGCTACAGTACTGCTCGATACTGCTACAGTACTGCGCGATACTGCTCGTACTGCGTACGGTTCTCCCGTTGTACAGAGTACTGCGCATGTGGCCAACCCCTCGGCCCTGGCGAGCATTAACGTTTAATTTTCAATAGTAACTCTAATTTGCTCCTCCCTAGCAGTCATCAGCCATGTTTTCAAATCAAATTCGACAATTTACGACGATCTATAATCGAACATTGCGCTGTTTGTGGATCTCAAACTTTACTCCGAGCCTTGCTCCGAGCTTTACTCACAAGTCCTCGCACAAGTCATTTTGACGTAAAAAGATACATTTTTAAAAAAATGCGCAAACCAAATCGACTTCTGAAAAAAGATTTGCAAAGAAAAAAGAACTATCTTCAAAACCACTTGAATTTCATAACGATTGGTTGTTGTCTGACCAACCCCACGCAGCCTTAAAAACAAATATCAATAGGAATATTACGGTAGCGCCATCTGTCCCAATTTCTTGTGAGGTTCGAAAGCCTGATTCTTTAGCTTTAATTTACATTCAAATCGGTTAAGAAATGGCTGACTTATTCTTAAGAACATTCTGTCCCATTTTTTGTGAAACACCCGTTACTTTGCAGATATGTGGAATGAAATTTCATTCACAAATTTAGAAATTTTTTTTTTTTTAATTTTTACACCTTGTAACTTGAAAATTAAGCACTTTGGGACATACTGTTCGTAGGAAGTTTTCCTCTTAGAATAAGGTGAAGAAATCGGTGAAGAATCACCTCGAGAATCACTCCCTGAAGCTTGTCGGTGTACTTGGGGAACAACGAGGGAAACAGCCTGTAGATTTTTGACCTCGAAACTGAACTAGAGTGCATTTTATTTATATCGAGTGGTCATTCTCTCCTCAAAATCTTGTACAAGTATTGCCGAAATTGCTTATTTAGGGTTTAAATTTTGAGTCGATTCGTGATTAGTTTTCGAGTTATAAGAAATTTAAGAGGACCAATCAGATTTCAGCTCTGAATTGGTTCATAAGGTAATGTAATGCTAGATACACTATTTCCTAGGTAACAAGATACAACAGTATAAATTTTCATTGATAGTATCTTGTTACGTAGGAAATAGTGCATCTAGCATTAAATTACCTTATGAAGCAACTCAAAGATGAAATCTGATTGGTCCTCTTAAATCTCTTATAACTTGAGAACTATTGGACCCTGGAAATTTTCAAAAACGCCGATCGACTCAGAATTTAATCCTGAATACTCCATTAGAATTTGGTGCGAGCGTTCTGAGACACCCTATTTATTGCCTAAATTCCCGTTATTGCTAATTGCCATAAATTCTCATTTATTGCCCATAATGCCCACTTATTGCCGAAAATTGCTCACTTATTGCCGAAATTGCCCACATGTTTTTGCCAATTTATTGTCAAAATTTTTTTCTTACCTTGTTTTTACCGTTTATCTCGTTTGCCGTAGACATGACAGATCGCCAAGATTTTTGAGTTTTTTGCGGTTTTTTGGCAAAACAAGCAAACTTTGCAATATATTGTATTACACGTGACCAAACTCGGTTGAACTTTAAATGCTCGTTTAAATCCGTTTAAATCAATTTATCTTTAAAAAACAAAATTCGTCTACTTTAGGCACAGTCATGGGTAAAGTTGGGGACTTTGAAAATGCCCACCCCACCGCGACGGTTCACTTGGTCGACTGCATCGTTGAAATTCGTTTAATGTTTGCCTGGCAGATTGGTAAACTTTTAACACGTTGCGATACAGTCGACCCAGTGAGTCGTCGCAGTGGGATGGGCTTTTTAAAAGTGCCCGACTGTACATGCATACATATTTATGTTCTACCACTTTTACCGAGTTTTTTACTTTGTGTTTTACCCGATTTTACCGATATTCAGGAGTTCCCGAGGGAGGTTGTTCGTCATCTCGTTCGTCATACATACAGGGTGTCCCAGGGGTTCCTGGATGGAAGACTGCTCCACTACTAACAAAGATATTGAAGTGGGTTTTTCGCAGTATGGTAAAGATTATCAATCTACATAATCTAAAAATAGTGGCGTGTATACAGGGTGGCCCACTTAATATCCATGAACCAAATTTCACTTTTTTTTAATGGTGAGTTCTGATCATTCTAGTTTTGTATAGCATAATAGCTCTAATTCTAACCGTTTTGCGGGAATTTTGAAACTTGTAGCGCGAACGTTGCCACTTTGAAGGTCTGGTACGGGCTAACCACGTAAGATTATCTAAAATCTTTAGCATCGCATCATCAATTTTTAAATTTTTGATAAACAATACATTTTATAGGTCCATGCTCAATTCGAGAAAAATAAAACTTCGCGAAACGCTTTGATCTTGTATATATTGTTCATAAAAAAATTAAAAATAGATGATACGCCGTTAAAGAAGAAGATTTTAGATAATTTATGGCGCTTTAATATTTCGAAATCTGAAGTAGTTAGCCCGTAGTAACCCTTCAAAGTAGCAACGTTCGCGCTATAAATTTCAAAATTCCCGCCAAACGGTTACAATTGGAGCCTCGATTAGAGCTATATAGTATGCTATATAAAACTTGTTTAGAATTATCCGAGGAATGATCAAATATAATCAAAAGATGCAAGTTTGGTATTTTAAAAATGCAAGTTTGGTTCATGTTTCCTAAATGAGACACCCTGTATACAAGCCACAATTACCTCTACTATACTGCGAAAACCCGACTTCAATATTTTTGTTAGTAGTGGAACAATCTTCCGTCCGCGCACTCCTCGGACACCCTGTATAATATGGGCAAAGTCGGCCGTCTTTGTGACGCATGGTGGACATTCGAAAGGTTTTGTAGGATTGGTTTCTAGTGTACTCGGAGGGCAAATTCCCCTACCCTTGTTGAACTTTGACAGCACCAGTGGTCAATTTTTTCGTTTCTTTGGTAGCATACCGTTAAATCGTATTTGAGGTGGTTAAACTTTGACTCGAACGTTGATTAATTAGAGGTAGCTTTAGTAGGAGGGACTAAAAGATACTAATTTAACGCCTTTGCTTTGACGTTACTATAGCGACAATTCAACTTTTACTTTATAAACCAATACGAATTAACTGCTTCAGCCAATCACAGCGTGACTAATTTGGCAATTTGTACATGTGATGATTGCCAGGCAGTTGTCAAAAACGAGAAACGTCAAGTCGTTGAATTGTCTTGCCGAATGCAACTCATGGTCTCAATATCTTGGTAATTTTTGTCACTTTGATTTAGACTCGCAGGCGTTGTTTTTGGAAAATTATCACTCGCGCGAGCGCTCGTGATAATTTTCGTCCCAACGCCCGTTCGTTGCATCAAAGTGACAAAAATTGCCGGCAATATTGAGACCACTTGTTGTATTATATACGAAAATACAAAACCAATCGCAGCTCGTAATCTCACATATTGCATGTTTTTAACAGGTAAATTACAGAAGATCCTGTTGTGTCTTGAATATTGGTAAAATCGAGGGTAAAATAGAACCCCGAGCAGAGAGAAATTCGAGGAGAAATCCTTCTGATTCCAGTGACAAAAAACAACTTACATCGTTTAAATCGGTTGAAATAAATACCTGACCTGACCTTGGACCTGACTTGTAAATGCTCGAGGAAATGGAGAGGGAAATGGTATTTTAAGGACATCTATTCTACATAATTATCTTTTTGTTTTTAAATTACACTTTGATTAAACACCGAATTAAGCACAGAATCTGGCCAATCACGAAGCTTATTATTTAATTCGTGCTTAATTTATCCGATTTATCCTCCCATTTATCTGGGCGATTGACCTACAGAATTAATGCTGAAATCTGTGTTGAACTGCGCTCGGAAGTACGCTTTTTTTGCGCTCGTTATTGCTAATGGATAAACTGTGGGTAAACTATGAAAGATAGGATAACTTAGTTAGATTGTTAAATTACAACAAGAGTTGTGGTGAGCGATGAGCGTGCATCTGGAAAGAAAAACAATACGATGAATGATCGATGATCCACTTCGGATCACTTCTCGTTACAAAGTTTTCTTTCCTTGTTAACTCGATTGGCTGGTACTCGAGCTGGTACTTGAACTCCTTGATAGACAAAATAGAGACGAGTGTTCGTACCTAACAATTTAAGGATCGAGATAAGGACAGACCTCGGATATTATAGCTATTCAAAATTTTTCTACTTATCACGGTTGGTACTATGAATTCGCTCGAGGGTGCGTTGCGTTGAGGAAAGCAGAAACTGGGGCGAAAACATTTTGAAAGTATGTATTTTGAAATCGAGTTTGAAATTAACGCTCTTCCCCAAATTTTTACTTTTATTTCTTGGATATTTCACCACTTGAGATGGATAAGTGCTGTTAAAATGAAATCCATATTAACCAATGTTTGATGACAGTTAATGGTATATCGTATGATATGCACAATCAATGTGTAAGATAATTAGCATCATAATTGCAGATAAGGTAAATAAATGTTTTTACAATTGACTAACTATTGTAAATCAGTTGTATATATTGGAATTAGGTGTTCTTTAAGTGGCACTTGGGCGGGGGGGTTCGAGGGGTTAACCACATGGTAATATTGTGTACACAAAATCGCAAATTGTAAGAAAATCGCCAAAATCACTAAAATTGCCAAAATCGGGAAAATCTGCCCAAACTTGCCAAAAATCGCAAAGTTGCTGAAAATTAACAGAACCAGCGGAAATCGCCACCAAAGTTCTCATAAAAAATAATAAAGTTCGATGATAATCGACATAGAATACCTGATATTGCTAAAAAAAAACATTAGCTGTTTGATGTGGCTCTTAATTTAATAAGAAAGAGGGTCTAATTCATGACTGCCATTTTCTTTACTGTTTTGGAGAAAATAATTAATAATAATCGGTTATGACGTCATTTATATGGGTCTAAACTGAGTTCCACGAGACTTTGCTTAATTTATTATTTATTGGCTTAAAAGACAAAGGAAAACAAAGTATATGCATCTAAATGTGCAACTCATTTTCACAAAAAAATGTTGGTTACTGTGTTTCTGCTTGTAGCAGCCGCGCTTCAACCCTTTTTCAGTCGGAAGAAAAGTAATAGTAAATGACTGGGATGACAGGGTTTTTGGTTCTAAAAAATGAAACATTAAAGACCACAGAAGGAGCTTAAAAATCGCCGAAATTGCTAGAAAATTTCCAAGAAGCCAAAAAAAATGTGCCAAATTCGCTCGAAAATCGCCAGAATCGACAAAATCGCTAGAAAATCGACAAAATCGCTGGAAAATTGCTAGAAAATTGCCAAAATTCCAGAGAACCGTACACCAAAATCGCTAAGTGGTTAACCCCTCGGGGGGGTTCTTCCATCTACTCAACATATGATCAAGAAGGCCGTGCCCGTGAAAGTTTAGAGTGTCACGTCGAAACTTTACTGATAGCATTCTGATAATATGTCACCTCATATCTCACAATAATTTACGTTTGGGTATATTCTACGCCGATGGAACTATTTTTAGTGAGATGTAATTTTGTGGCGATCATTCTCGGTGGTCTCGGTATTCGTAAAATCTTGACGTACGATTAAGCCGGAGGGGTTAGCCACCCACGAAAAATGTGTACACCAATTGCCACAATTTCAAAGTCAACCGCTCGTAATTTCTACAATTTTCTACGCTTGTGTAGGTTCTATTCGAGGTACTACAATTTTCAAGTGGTCAACCACTCGCAATTTCCACAATTTCTGAAGAATTTCCACAATTTCCAATTAATTTTCAAACAATTACCACAATTTCCAAATAATTTATACAGTTTCTGAATAATTTACACAATTTTTCATCCATGTACACCACAATTTCCAGGTAGTCAACCCCTCGTGCTAAACTTTCACGGCCTTCTTAATCACACATTTTGTTGATCAAGTGTCAAATGGTATGTACCTGTTTTAAAGTTAACCCTTCAAAAATTCTGTAACAACAAATTGTTGTCAACAATTATAGTCAATAATTAAAAAAATGTTTCTTTACTCGCTTCAATGGCATTCACCTATATAAAATACCTCGCACTCGATCTGGCAGTACCTTAAACATACAGGGTGTCCTGAAAAATATTTTTCCAGTGCCTTTTACGATCAAAAATAAGACTAAAAGTTCAAGAAAACATTTGTCGAAAAATGCCTTCTAAGGGAGCTACAGTCCATCAAAGGCGTACCCGAAATGTCGGTTTTCTTGAAATTATTCGAATATTGTAAATAGCAGGATTTTGAAATTTAGAGCATCGGTTAGTGTTATCAAGGGCTTTCTTTTGAAATGTTTTCAGATTTTTATTTTAGTCAGAGGCGTGCGTTCTTGGGAGGGCATAACACATTTTTTCTCTGTTATTTAGCTGTTTGTTTTCATTTAATGAAATAGTAATGAAATCATAATCTCTGGTCTATTTCTCATAAAAAAGGTCCTCTTGTTGAACCTCGCTAGAACACATCGTTTTCTAAAAAAATTTCTTTTCCTTGGTTCAGGCCTCCAAAATTTCATGATGGAAGACCTCAAAATACTGTAAACAAGTTCATGGGACGGTTCCTTACTTCATTCTAGACAGAAAAGTTCATATGGACTTGGGTCGAAAAATGCTTCCTAAGCGAGGGGTGATCCGCAGACTAAAAAATGTACACTGATTCTTAGTATTTCCGGCTATTTCGAAAAATTCCCATGTATTCCGAGATTGACTATCCTCAGCTTATGCTCAACAGGCGCAGGCGCATTCGGTGCTTCCGAAGCTATTCCGCGTTATTTAAATGTATTCCGCGTATTCATACCTGTTCCTATATATTCCACAATAACTATTTTCAATTTATTTTAAAGTACACGCATCCAATCGATACATTTTAATGTATTCCAGGGAAATTTCCAATTATTCCCAACTATTCCGATGTATTCCCATCTATTCCGGCGTATTCCCATCTATTCCGACGTGTTTGGGGCGTATTCCCATCTATTCCGACGTATTCCGGGCGTATTCCCATCTATTCCGACGTATTCCGAGCGTATTCCCGGAAAATGTACACTGATTCCGGCCTGCGGATCACCCCTCGTTCCTAAGGGAGCTACAGACCCCTTCAAATAACATGCTTTCCAATACCCCATTTGAAAGACCATAGGCCCACTGGCATTGGGAGTACATTTTAAAGGCATTACGAGCATTATTTTAGGTATTACCCATTACAGGTAGTATCCAGCAGTAGCCTCTGCAGTAGTAGCATTAATATGCAATAACAGGCATTAGTCGCAATATCTAGCAGTAAACAGGCAGTATTTCGGGCATTATTAAGCATTACACCCAAAAACTACAGGAATTGCTCAATTATGCCAAATCGGCATTATCGGCATTTGGTGTACAAATTTGAAGGTGGTGGATGACCCCTCGATAGCTCCCTTAGGTGGCATTTTTCGACCCATGTCCATATGAGCTTTTCTTTCTAGAATGAAATAAGGAACCGTCACATGAACTTATTTATATTATTTTAACGTCTTCCATCCAAATTTTGGAGCCCTGAACCAAGCCATTTTTTTCGAAAACGGTGTATTCTAGCGACGTTCAACAAGAGCACCTTTTTATGAGGAATAGACCAGAGATTATGATTTCATTACTATTTCATGAAACAAACACTAAGAGCTAAATAATAAAGAAAAAATGGGTTATGCCCCCCAAGAACGCACGCCTCTGACTCAAATCCTACCTCAAAATCTTACTATTTACAATATTCGAGTAATTTTAAGAAAACGGACTTTTCGAGTACCCCTTTGAAGGGCTGTAGCTCCCTTAGGAGGCATTTTTCGACAAATATTTACAGAAACTTTTAGCCTTATTTTTGATCGTAGAAGGCACTGGTAAAATATTGCAGCCTAATTTCAGGACACTCTGTATTTGAAAACTGGAATTCTGAACTTTTTCAAGTCAAGTCGAGATTTAAGTTTATAGTTGCATAGCATACCTATATCTGGCAAGATTATCTGGGTGGTGTGATGTAAAACAGAATTGAAGTCAGCCAGCTATGATAAGACTACATTTTGTAATTTTAATTTAAATTTAAGACACACAGATGTTATAAATAACCGTTTTAAATGAAATTGTTGACAAAGCTATTTCCTGAAACAAACAGTGATGATAAATTTAGGATTATCGCCTCCACTTCGAGACGCCCTCGTCGTGTATTTTTCTTGAATTTCAAAGGCCATTTGGTTGTTTTTTCCGAGAAGGCCGTCATGCTTATTCCAAACTTTAAGCCCACGGTGTTATTGTTTTGTCTTTGTTTTTAGGAAGAAATCGCCAACCTAAAAAAATCGATTCACCTGTTAATTTTGGGAAGCGCAACTGGTGAACTTTTTTGTTTTCAAGTTGGCAGTTCTACTGAATAGTTAAAAATAGCCAGTGAGAATATCTAATTTTGATATTATATACTATATCTTGATATTATTTGTTAAATGAGGTTAAAAGTTTACGAGCCGCCTGATTGATTCCTTTTTGTGGACGCAAAGTAATTTGTTTTAGTTAGCCGATTTATAGACTCGGATTTCAAAGGAACAGTAAACGGGATGCATCTGTCAGAGAAACGCAAATATTGAAGGCTCCTTTGTAAACATAATTAAATATTTCGTGTTGTAATATTTTGTTTGTTGATTTGCTACTTTGTTTTCATTTAATGACTCCTTTCTTGCGTTTAACGGGGTGTTTACTTTTCTTCGTTTGTACATTTTCGAGAACTATTTAAAAACTTAAATTCGTTGATATTAATGCTGGAAGAAGGTGAAAGTAAGTCGATAAAAAATTTAATGGTTCTTTATAATAAAGTTTGTGCTTTCGTAAGTCGTAAAATGTTGGTGCACGTATAGAATGCCAAGCTGGTTCTGGTGTCCGATCACTAACGTTCTAATTTAATTGAAGCAATCTGTTCAATTAAAAAACTTTATGTGTGTTAAATTGAATTGACATTACCCTTGGAGCAATGATTCCATCATTGAAACCGTTTGGAAATGTCCAGACGATAATAATTTTAACAAGACCACGGTTCGTCGGAAGTAACTTTTAGTTGAAAAAAATTGTCCACGCGTGATTTTATTTTCTGTCAATTAAAATTGATCTTCTGATTCGGAAAACGTCAAAATTAAAATCAGTTCCTCGATTAGATTTTGTTTTACCTTATAAGAAATAAATTAAATATGATCAACTTCGAGGGGTTGACAACTTGGAAATGTTGGTGTACAAGCATGAGAAATTTGTACAATTTTTTTCAGGAATTTTGGAAATTTTTGGAAATTTTGGATATTTTTACATGATTTTGCACATTTTCTGGAAATTTTTTAGAAATTATGGAAATTTTGGTGTACAGCTCTTTACCCAGTTGTCAACCCCTCGATCAATTCTTTAGATGAGCGAAAACACGAGAAGATAACCCATATTGGCATAATAGAATGCTCCTGACATATGAATATGTGTGCCAGTTGTGTGTAAGAAAGTTTAAAACGGCAGCCACAGAATCGCCTGGGACCCTTCTAAAGGTGGGTCTTTGATTTGTGCCTGGTACCTATATCCTCTAGATATGATTAATTGATTGTCCATTGAAATGGCAACATAAGTAGGTACTGCAGAACTATCTGTCAGATTTTGTATGGTTTGAAACCATCATTTTGAGAACAGAATTTCCAGATCTCTGTAGTAGGTAAGGTAATGGCAAAAGTAGATATTTACATATACCTACATATGTGTAAAATTTCCAAGTTCATATGCCCAAAAAGCACTAAATATCATCCAAGTTTCATTTCAGAGGGGTCTCTACTGCGCCTTCTGTCCATATTTCAGTCAAATCGGTTCAGTAGTTTCCGTAGCAGTTTTTGTGTCAGAAATATAGGTTCATATACAGGGTGTCTCAGAACGCTCGCACTAAATTCTAATGGAGTATTCAGGATTAAATTCTGAGTCGATCCGTGTTTTTGAAAATTTCCAGGGTCCAGTAGTTCCAGAGTTATAAGAGGTTTAAGAGGACCAATCAAATTTCAGCTCTTAATTGCTTTACAAGGTAATTTAATGTTAGATGCACTATTTCCTAGGTAACAAGATACAACAATATAAATCTTTATTGATAGTATCTTGTTACCTAGGAAACAGTGCATCTAACGTTAAAGTACCTTATGGAGCAATTCAAAGCTGAAATCTGATTGGTCCTCTTAAATCCCTTATGACTCGAGAACTATTGGTCCCTGGAAATTTTCAAAAACACGGATCGACTCAGAATTTACTCCTGAATACTCCATTAGAATTTGGTGCGAGCGTTCTGAGACACCCTGTATACGTAAAGGAAATGAAACTTTTGTCCTACATCACAACTAAAATAATTGCTACCGCTAGTACAGTCGAGAAACTAAATAATGCACTTTTTGTTGATCTGTTGGCCGGATAACTCATTATCTGCACACGGTCCGAAGTTCCTTGACCTACCAACACAACCCCCAACTGGTGCCAGTCTTAATATCAGATAGAAATCACCGCTGTCGATGATGGTGTCCCAAATTCTGTGCGTAACGCTCAAGACTCGAGTGCATGACTTACTTTCTCGACTGTACAACTAATACCATCTGTTACCAATAAAGGCTATCAGAAAGGTAATTTTTCAAACTATTTTTGTAGATATTCACATTGAACTCAAAATTCAAAATACGACAACGGGGGAATTTTTTCATCTGTGCGTAAGACGAAAGTTTCATTTCCATTAGGTATACGACATTAACGATGACATTTGTGGAGAATGGGGAGTTTCACACTAGATGCTATTGCACTTTGTGAATGAATATGTCAACTGTTTGATTTAAAAATAATATATTGTATTGCTCTACTAATGAGGGGTTGTAAAGAATTACTCCATGAAATGAAATTTGGTGGACTTTACATTCAAAAGCATACATTATTGTGCAATGTTGCCATTTGAGTGGACAATCATTTACTTCGACCCGATATATCACCCAAATTTAAAGATCCACCGGTAGAGGTTGCAGCCGCTTTTCTGGCTGTCGGTTTTTTTACACGCAACTAGCACGCATGTCAGGTGCATCGTATTAGACATATTCTATTATGCCAATATGAGCCATTTTCCGCGCTGTTTTCTCTGATCTAATGAAATGATCATATTTAATTTATTTCTTATTACATAAAACAAAATCTAATCGAGAAACTACGGAAGCCCTGAAATTCCACTGCACATTTTTAAAAATGGGGCAATTGCGACTTCGTAACAAGCAATTGCTACTTCGTAACTCGCAATTGCGATTTGACAACTCGCAATTGCGATTTGACAACTCGCAATTGCGACTTTATAACTTACAATTGCGACTTCGCAACTCGCTATTGCGACTTCGCGACTCCCAATTGCGACTTCATAACTCGCAATTGCGAGAAGCAAATTGGTTTACTGCTAACGAGTGAGTGAGGCACTCACTGGAAGGAAAGAGACACAAGAAATGAGTAGGGGAGAGTGGGGTATTGCGGTTCCTTAAGCCTTTTCACTAGTTGTGAAAATTGAAAATTTCCTATACTAAAAAATTTTTTGATAAAATATTTCAAAAAACGGGTGTTGGCCGCCATTGCGCTTCACCTCAGCATAAGAGAAATGGTCTGTCCGGCATTACCCATATGGCCGCCATTCTACCACTCTCCCCTAATGTAAGGTCAAGTTACAAAGCGACAATTGCCAGATACAATATCGCAATTGCGAGTTATCAAGTTGCAATTATCCCATTTTTAAAAAAATTTCAATGGCACTTCAGGGCTTCCGTAAAAAACTGATTTTAATTTTAATGCTTTCCGAGTCAGAAAATCAGTCCTAATCGATAGAAAATAAAATCACGCGTGGACAATTTTTTTCAACTAAAAATTGCGTTACATTCTGTTTAGACAATATCGGGGGCCATGTCGACCCTGACGCCTCCCGTCCCCCTCGAGAAACCAGAGAATCAAGCGCGAGTGGACTGGATCCAGGATTGCGCGACAGGTCCGGACTTCGATTACCCATCTGAATTCTACGAACACACCGAGGCTCTCTGGAAGGATAGAGGTGTACAGGTACCGTCTCGTTTTGTCGTCTTTTTCGTTGTTCACGTTCAATTTTCAGGCGACTTACGAAAGGAGTAACGAGTACCAGTTGATAGATTGTGCGAAGTACTTCCTCGATCAAGTGCACATAATCAAACAACACAATTACACTCCTACGGAGCAAGATATCCTGCGCTGCCGTGTACTTACCAGCGGCATTTTCGAAACGCTCTTCCAAGTTGACAAAGTCAACTTTCAGTAAGTGTTGTCCGTTTGGTTTGGTTAGTTTTAAGTAGAGATGGGCGATTTCCGGGAATTTATTTTTTACGAAAAATTCCCGATATTTTCCCGGGAATTTTCAAATACATTTCCGAAAGACAATAAATTTCCCCTAGCTAAAGAAACTTTCCGTGGAGCAAAATTTCAATAAATTGACTATTCAACGTTTTTTTTTGTTCACATTTTCTGGATGGCCTCAACTCAAAGAATGTTTTAAATATAAATTGTAAAAAAATACAGATATTTTTAACTGAGCGACATTAGGAGCGAAAATGTAATATGATTTTTTCTAATACTAACACGATCTTTTAAAATTTCTTTTCAATTTTCTTGTCAATTCAAGCCAAATGTCAAATTTTTTTGATTTATTAGTTTTAAAACACGTTCTCACGGGCGTCGTGCTTTATGGAATGGTGTGTTTTATAGCAAACATAAGAAGCTAATTCAAATTCACCATAGAAACAGTATAAGATGTTAGTATTAATACTAATAACGTGACATTTTTTAAATTTTTTACTAGAGTTGGTCGTGTTTCAATTTAGTGCAGATATCAAAGCCTGTCAACTTTTTGACATAACCTAACTAGGTTTCGACATGAGTCACCCCGGGCACCGCCAACTGCATTTAGAAATTTCAAAAATGCCACTTTAGTGTTGCCAATTTCATTGTCCACTATTGGGATCTCGGAAACTATAAGAGTTAGAAGATCGGTTAAATCAGAAAATAGTATATTATTCAATGAGTGTGTAATGAATTTTATTGCTCCCGAGGATGGCGTTTATGGTACGAGCCCTGGGCGAGTGCCATAAATCATACGAGGGATCAATAATCATTACACACGAATAGAATACTATGCTTTATCCACGGGTTTTAAAGCGAAAAAATCTCTCACCCATTGTATAACGAGTCCATAATGCAACACCCGTGGATAAAAGCTCTTTTTTAAGCTGATTAAGAATCTGTACAGTTCATTTCAAGGGTTTAGTCCGGTCAGTCCGGTTCAGGTACAACGCTCTAGGTTAGCTCCGTCTTTTTCTACACAACGTCTGGCAATTCACCCACGTTGTAACGTACAGTCCTAAGAGTGTCTACTATCGCGTCTCTGTTTAACACATATAAATGGAAGAGACGGATATATCACCCGTTAAAGTATTCTCTAGGACTCGATCGGGGCGCGAAACTATTCCACCACTCTAAACTCATTGAAACACAATTCTTTTTAAAAGTAGGTACTTTGTGTTGACTGTGGTGGAATAACCAGGTTTCACTGTTACTTACGACGGTCAGGTCGAGGATGAGCGGAACTCATTTGCATTTTACGATCTAACGGACTAAACCCTTGAAATGAACTGTAAACAATTCTTCGATATCTTGATTCTTTGCTGAATTATTCTGGAAAAACTGAAAATTGACATTCTAAAGAAAAATTCATAGCTCCCTAACAGTTGATGCTATTTAAATGAAACTTGGAACTTTTATATTTTTGACAATCTGTCAATTCAATGTCAGTGACAAAAACTTTCTAGGCTTTCTAGATTTTGAGTAACGACAGTCAACTTTTCTTTTTCTTATGGACTTGGGATTGGGTTTTAACACCATTAGGCACACAAAAAAATCGGCTTTTCAAAAATGTAACCAATCCGGGCCTCTTGAAAGAAAAAATCCAAAGCTTGAGTCACACGATGCCAATACGTGTTTTATTATCGTTCAATTCAATTCCTTTCACATGTCATAAGAATTTGAAAAAGTCAGTGTACTTTTTTTTACAGTTGTTTTTTCCTCTCAAAAAAGTCCAAGTTGGTTACATTAATAAAAGCAAATTTTTTTGTGTATCCAGTGGTGTTAAAATCCAATATGACGACCATAAGAAAAACAAAAGTTGACTGCCGTTACCCAAAATCTAGGAGGCCTAGAAAACTTCTGTTAATGCCATTGAATTGGCAGCTGTCAAAAATAGAAAAGTCTCAAGTTTCATTTGCTTAGCATCAACTGTTAAGAAGATATTAATTTTTCTTCAAAGTCGCGATTTTCAGTTTTTTCAGGATAAGTCGGTAACGATTCAAGATATAGTAGAATTCATCACCCTCAAAAACCGCAAATTTTTTCTAATTTAACCGATTTTCTAACTCTAATGGTTTCCAACAATAGTGGGCAATGAAATTGGCGACACCCTGTATATAGTATACTTTTGTTTATATTATATTTAATAAATGCAATGATATTTTCATCTTGTTGCCCGCTACAACAACACTTCTGAAATGGGCATATAAAAATACTTTCTTCTTAGGGCCCATGATTTTGATATAGTTTTTTTTAGGCTCGGAAACGGGCTAAAAACAAGCGCGCACGTGCATTTAATTAATATTGACTTGACAACACATTGACACTGCGCATTAAAATTTAGAAAACAGTGCCGCGTCTGCGCATTTAACAGCGCGGCGGTATATTATATTAAAATGCGGAAATGTTCCCGGAAATATTATCCAAAAAGCTTCCAGAAAGTTTCTTTTTAGGAATAAATTTCTTCCCGGAAAGTTTCCAATTTTTCCAATATTTCCTTGCATTTTATTAAAATTGACATGACACCACATTGACACTGCGCATAAAAATTTAGAAAACTGTACCGCGTCTGCGCATCGTGCTACTGGTTGCATAAGTGATACCCGATGTCAATTTGAATAAACAACAAAAAGCCCAAACCGTAGCAGCCAGTTAAAAGTAAACTAATAACATCAAACACTGCACTTTAGAAATCAACCATTAACAGCGAAATGTCAAAATAAAAATCCGCCATCTTCCGTAAGAGTAACATGTAAACTAGGGTTGCACCGAATGTTCGGAATTATTCGGTTATTCGGCGTATTCGGCGTATTCGGCCGAATATTCGATTCGGCCGACTAGCAAGTCTAATATTCGGCTATTCGGCCAAAAATTCCAAGTTTCTTTCTACCATCACTTATAACACATTACTACACCTTTTCCAGTAGTAGTTCAGAAAGCGTCAATTGAATTTCAGAATAATCACTTGAATTTCAGAATCCGTCAATTGAAGTTCAGATTAGTCAATTGTATTTCAGAAAGCGTCAATTGTATTTCAGAATAGTCAAATGTATTTCAGAATACGTCAATTGAATTTCAGATCGGTCAATTGATTTTCAGAAAGTATCAATTGAATTTCAGAATCCGTCAATTGTAGTTCAGAAAGCATCATTTGTAATTAAGAATGTATCATTTGGAAATCAGAATGACATTGTTCTCTGGGTGAGTTATTTGCTCCAGGTTCCAGGTACCTACTTATGTACCTATTTCTACCAAATCTAAGAAATGCGGACTGTACATAACAAGTTTTCACCTACAAAAAAATTAAGTTTTCCACCAAAAAGCTTCAACGACAACTTGAAAATCGATACTTTGCTATGGGCTGTCTTGGAAGCCATTCAGGGTACCTGGGCGGCAGATCGCGGGATTCGCGGGGGAGCTCTGATGTACAAGCAATAATAAGAGGACCTCAGTAGGAACTCGAGGACCTCTTGGGGGAACTCGGGGACCTTCTGGTAGAACTTACGGACCTCATCATGTGTATGTAAGTCATGTCTTTAAAAATAAACTGAATTAAAAATGCCTTCTGAATTACAAATGATGCTTTCTGAACTACAATTGACGAATTCTGAAATTCAATTGATGCTTTCTGAAAATCAATTGACCAATCTGAAATTCAATTGACGTATTCTGAAATACATGTGACTATTCTGAAATACAATTGACGCTTTCTGAATATGAATTGACTAATCTGAACTACAATTGACAGGTTCTGAAATTAAATTGACAATTCTGAAATTCAACTGATGCTTTCTGAAATTCAATTGACGCTTTCTGAACTACTACTGGAAAAGGTGTAGAAGTTGGAACGTTTAATAAAACTAAAGTAAAATTGAAATAATAAAACAAACAAAACAAAACAAGAACTTAAAACTGCAAAATACTTTGGTTAACAAAATACATAATTCATATTCTGGTTTAGACTGTTTTGTATGAAACTGCAAAAGCACAACTGTTCAAGGTTACGCCCTGCACAACTATTCGGCGGAAAAGGCCGAATATTTACTATTCGATCAGGCCTAATATTCACTATTCGGTATTATATTCGGCCTTAAGGGCCTTAAGGCCGAATATTTACTATTCGGTATGATATTCGGTATTCGGCTGTAGAATTCAGCCGAACATTCGATTCGGCCGAATATCCAAAAATCACTATTCGGTGCAACCCTAATGTAAACCCTTATTCGCGCCAAAATAAACGCTACTTCAAAGGAGTCTTAGGTTTTGACCCATAGACTGAAAATTGGTACAGATACTCTATTTTTTGACATTTAGACTGATTTTCGCGGCAAAAAATCTGGAGTAAATGTCAAAAATAATTTTAAGGATCACGAGTGGTTTCAGCGAGAAAATTCCACTTTAAAAATTTGATCCAATTACGAACGACGATTTAAATCTTTATGACGGATACTGGCCAATCAAGAGAAAATTATATCGGAAATTTTTCTGTCAGGTTCCTACTGTCAGGGTTTTGTACGTGAAATTTTCTCGCTGAATACCGCTCGTGATCCCTAAAATTTCTGGAAATTTATTTTTGACATTCACTCCAGATTTTTTCCCACGGAAATCAGTCGTAAATGTCAAAAAATCTCCGGAAATTTTTGTGTCACTCGTGGTATTATATACGAAAATTTCACTTACTTACAAAATCCTGAAAGAATAATTTTCACTTATAATCTCATAAGAGCATTAATTCTTTCCGGAAATTTTTGGAGTGCATTCCAACAACGTATTAATCGGCCCGAGTGGAACACGAGGGCCCGATTACGTTGTTGGGATGCACGACTAAAATTTCCAGGAAATGAATTAATGCTCGAATGCAGATTCGGTAAGAAAATAGCAACGATACAGCCACAGAAATTGAATAGAAATGATTTTTGACATTTAATTTGACATAAAAATTTCCACTTATTAATTTCGTTTAGGTTGGTCTAGGTAGGTATCAAAAATTTCCAGGAAATCCTCGAGTTGCCATGGTAAACACACAGAAATCAATTTTTCTATTGGCTAATGATTAGTATCGTGCGATTTTCGATATAATTTTCTCTTGATTGGCCAGAATCCGTCGTAAAGATTTAAATCCTCGTTCGTAATTGGATCAAATTTTTAAAGTGGAATTTTCATATTAGTGGTCAAAATTTGACCAGTAGATTCTTCTATGATAGGTTCTTATTTTCAGAGGTAGCCGACGAATATGTAACGTCACTCAGGGGACCCATTTGAAGCCTCAAATCAATTAATTAACGATAACCTTGTCACAGGCAAATATACCTCGTCCCCTGGATGACGTCACTTATCAGAGAACCTGCGTATAATTCACCTTATTTTTGCAATTTTAAAACACGCACACTAAATTAACCCCGATGTTTCGATTTAAGAAAAAGACCAAAGTTGGGACTTTTACTTTTTCACAACATTCGCAAATATTGTAATTGAGTGTAACGCAACGTTCTAAAGTCTTCGTGGTTGTTAGGTGCTGACTAATAATTTTTACATTTTCGTGGCTAGCCTAGAATTTATCTTTGTGGTATCGAATAAAACCTGATTTGTTCGTTGTTTCCAGTATGTTCGATGTTGGTGGCCAAAGAGACGAGAGGCGTAAATGGATTCAATGTTTCAATGATGTCACAGCAATCATTTTCGTCACTGCCTGCAGTTCGTATAATATGGTTTTAAGGGAAGATCCCACGCAAAATCGGTTACGGGAAAGTTTAGACCTGTTTAGGTCGATATGGAACAATAGGTGGTTACGAACTATTTCAGTTATTCTTTTTCTTAATAAGCAGGATTTGCTCGCGGAGAAAATTCTTGCAGGTATATTCGAATTCTCAGCGAGACAAAAGTTGAACGCGTGTGGTTTTAGGTAAAAGTAAGCTAGAGGAATACTTTGCGGAATTTTCAAGGTACCAGCCTCCACCCGAAGTAGTGAACGACGCCAATGAGCCTCCTGAAGTTTTTCGCGCCAAGTACTTCATAAGAGACGAGTTCCTGGTAAGTTTTACGAAAAATTTATGTATAGGGTGTTCCTTAAGTATATCGACAAACTTCCAACGTGTGGTTCTGCGCCCGTGTCCCAAGACGAAAACTTCCTATGCCTTAAAGTGCTTAATTTAGGAGACAAGGGGGGAAACATTTCAAAATTTTACTTTTTTTGTTTTTTTTGCTGGCCCTGCAGCTAATTAAGGCTTTCAGTGAATTGGTCATTCTGATATGTAAATTTTTCGCATTTACTTGCCTTCGATTTTTTTTTCCTCCTTTTCTCAAAACTGACTCATGTTAAAGAAAAAACGAAAGATAACGATTTTGTGCAGTTTTAACCAGTTATTAATAAACAGCAATCATGTAAAGGATCCACCGGGTTAGCTACACCTACGCCCCTGGATTTGACACAAAATTTTCGACAATTTCTCCTTATGTGGTATAAACGTGTAAGTACTAAGTTTCATCAAAATATCTTAAAGCGTTTTTGAAATATTACCAAAAAAAGTTTTTTTTGGAATTTGCACACCTTGTAGCTTGGAAATCTAACCACTTTAGGATATATGTTCATAGGAAGTTTTCGTCTCAGAATAATGTGAAGAATCATCTCCTGAAGTTTGTCCGTGTACTTAGGAACAACCCTGTATATTACGTTCACGGTCGGTACGTGTAAATAAAAGGGATTTTGCATTGTTATAATATGCCTGGAAGGAGTTGGCTGTGACGTGAATTTAAGTTTTTACGTCAGTTTTTGACAGTTTTCAAAATAATTTAATTGATCTGCACGAACTACCATAGAAGCAACAAAATTTGAAATCAAGAGAGCCGAGACTTTACTGATACTCATACAGGGTGTCTCTTTTAAAGTGTCAGTTAGCGATATTTAGAGAGCAGCTGAGCGAAAACTCATACGCGGGGGTTTCAATTCATTATCCATCGAATGAAAATATTTTCAGCTCTGACGCACTTCCGGTTGTACAGGAAGTGGCCGCCATTATTGTTATTTTAAATCGGAAGCTTATGTTTTGACTTTAGATTCGGATTGGCCTCTTAATTGTCAGTTTATTGCAGACCTACCTAACTGTCATAGTTTTTGACGTGTCAAAATTTGTGGAAAAAAATTGATTTTTAACCTGCAACAGAAAAATTTGTATCTTCCGGACGGTTGAAGATTAAGAAACCAAACTTGGAGGGTTGAAAGTACAAGGTTTGAGCTTTCTTTTGATGTTGTTGATATAACAATATGGCGGAAAATATTTTTTTTAAATGGCGTAACGAAATTGCCCACAATGCGTCCACCATAATTGTATTTATCCAAAAGATGCAAAATTAAATTCTCTTTAGGCTGGTATTAGCATTCCCTATACCTATTTTCAATATTTTTGAAAATATTTGAAATAATAATGTATTTGTGCATATTAAAAAAATTGATCCCAGCAAGCTTTAAGTCAAATTTTTGAAGGTGTAGGGTGAACTATTACTAATTTTTGATCCAAAGCTTGCTGTGATCAATGTTTTTAATAATACATTTTAGTTCAGATATTTTCAAAAATATTGAAAATAGGTATAGGGAATGCTAATACTAGCCTACAGGAGATTTAATTTTGCATCTTTAGGGTACATAAAATTGTGGTGCTCGCATTTGAAAAAATTTAGTTGTGGACAATTTCGTTACGGCATTTTTAAAAATTTATTTTCGCCATATTGTTATGCCAACAAGAACGAGTGAGCCATCAGCCGAAAACTCAAACCTTGCACTTTCAACCCTCCAAGTTTGAATTCTTCATCTTCAACCGTCTGGAGGATACAAATTTTTCTATTCCCGGTTAAAAATCAATTTTTTTTACAAATTTTGACACACGTCAAAAACTATGACAGTTAGGTAGGTCTGCAATAAACTGACAATTAAGAGGCCAATCCGAATCTAAAGTCAAAACAAAAGCTTCCGATTTAAAATAACAAAGATGGCGGCCACTTCCTGTACAACCGGAAGTGCCTCAGAGCTCAAAATATTTTCATTCGATGGGCAGTAAATTGAAACCCCCGTGTGTGAATTTTCGTTTAGCTGCTCAAAATGATTCTCTAAATATCGCTAACTGTTCACTTTAAAAGAGACACCCTGGAGTTATATCTCACTAGTAATAGTGGAAGCGATGAAGAACATAAACCGGGTAAATTTTGGTAATGAGTAAAGTTTCGACGTTAAAATTTCACGGCTCACTTGATCTAATGTTTTGTTGTTCAAACAGTATGAATTATAGCTGGTGGAAACAATAATTGGGAGAACCTAAAAGCCGCCTCATTACGAGGGTTATAACTGTGACAATGATGCCCCGCTGCATGGACAAACACAGATGTCTGGTGTACCTACTAACTAGTGGGTATTTTAAATTTGTTCCTACGGGCCGTACTCGACAATTTTAGTTTTAAAGCCGCGAATAATTCACTAAACAGCGTAAGATGAGACTGAAGTGTAAATCCATCAACCCTCCCTTAAATAGGGGCTATTTCGATAATTGCCGACGACCCACTACTGGCAAAATCTCATTATCATTGTCATTAGCATAGAGACAACGATTTAGCCAACAATAATCGAAAAGAAATGAAATAGCAAGAATTCTGAAACAAACTTATTTCCTAGAAGGCAGGTAGGTAGGTACTCCTACATATCTACCAACAGCGTACTTTTTTAAATGCACGCTACGTTTTACGTCTCTCTAATTCCAAATTACTTGACTTGTCAAAACTTTATTCTTGTATGAGTTGCTTGGGTGCCTGTGCAATGATTTTAGTAGTATTTCATTATCTATAATCAATCGTTTTGTGCTTGTTAGATAATGCAAATTCGCAAATCCGGCCCACCTTGGGAATTTTAAAATATCCACGAGCCTCAGGTAAGCCAAACGTCTGGGCTTGTCCACGCAGCGGGGCGTCATTGTCACAGTTACAACTCTCGTAATGAGGCGGCTTTTAGGGCCTCCCAAATATTGTTTCCACCAGCTATAATGAAAGATGTTTTTCATAGCCGCACCTGATGGCAATAATTTTTGATCACACTTCATGTTTGA
This sequence comes from Pycnomerus fuliginosus, assembly GCA_963924575.1. NCBI lineage: Eukaryota > Metazoa > Arthropoda > Insecta > Coleoptera > Zopheridae > Pycnomerus > Pycnomerus fuliginosus. The sequence continues at coordinate 13,583,211 of OZ004617.1, read as the reverse complement.
GCCCGAACAGCCGAAATATAAAAGTAACTAAATTTAGTGATTTAGTTACTTTTACCGAACGTGAATCTACTTTACATAAAGTGATCGTCCATAGTCATAATATGTGTGTTGCAGCGTATAAGTACAGCCTCTGGTGAAGGCAAGCACTACTGTTACCCTCACTTTACGTGTGCCGTCGATACGGAGAATATCAAGAGAGTGTTTAACGACTGCCGTGATATCATCCAGCGTATGCACCTTCGCCAGTACGAACTCTTATAACCGCCCACCTCATTATTAGTCTTTTTGGTCTCCAACGCTTTCAATTACTAACAATCGAGATTCAATAAGTCGTTTACGTTTGTCAAGTTACCGTACTACGATATCGATCGTAACAAAAAGAAAAAAAAAACAAAAACCAATAACAAAAACACACAAACAGTAGGACCAACTGAGACAACGCAAGTTTTTAATTTTAATCGACCACGCGCATAATTTGGCAAACGTAATGTTACCGCGCGTACCATCCAAGTGACGTCAGATCATTATTGTTGCATTTTTTCATTAATAATAATAATAATATCGACAATTCTCGTTTTTACATCCACACACGCATACACACAAACAAAACAAGATGATGAAAAGTACAAATCGCTGAAGATTTCAGTCAATTTGCCATAATTTTTTAACATCATGATAATCTATGTGTTTCTTTTTGAACATCATTGTGATATCAAACATTAGTGGTTATAAATATGGTAGATCATGATAATAGCGAATAAGTTATTGATTTTAATATGAGTATTGTTTTATTCATGAATCTTGTACAATTATATTTTTGGAATTGTGATAATCTAAACTTTTTATATCAGATCGAATATTTCTCGTGCAATCTCAGTTATCATAAGCAGAAATTTATTATCCAGTCAAATTGGGACGACCGGCGGAAACGGGGGATTGTTAATTACAAGGATTTAATACGCGAGACCTGATAAAACCACCATTGGATCGTTTTATTTTTAGCACTAGTGACTAATATTAGAAACAAAATTGGCTGTGAAATCACTTTCGTTTTTTATTATTGATCTTCTGAATCGCAAGTTGTTCCATTGAATAGTTTCAAGCTGTTAGCGACGGTTTGAATATCGTAAAAAAATTATTAAATTACCCCAAAATTTCTTTGGATTTCTTCACTATTCTTTCGGAAATTCTCGGATTTCTTGGATGTTGGAAGTTCTTTGTTTAAAATTTCTAATTGAAGTTGTGTCGGGTAGGGGCTCTTGACGAAACTTAGTTAGGTTATGTCAAACAGGTTACGGATTTTGACAGTTTGTTAAAAACTGAAGTATTTTAATTTGACATACGTCATTTAATTTGTTAAGTTATAGGGGCACACTGAATTAGACCGTTTATGCTTTTGAGTATCATTATACAGGGTGAGTCTGCACGACACCACATCCTTCATACCACATAATCTACTGTTCAAATGATGAGGTTTGGTGCAAAAATTTTTACGTCAATTGTGATTCCTCTTGAGGTTAAAGCCGCCAAAGTTTTTCATTTTTAATAGTTTTTATTTAATGTCTTCCGAATGGTGTATTGCAGGATTCTGAAATTTTGTACAGTATTGTTGTCGACCCAGAGGCAACTCCTAATGGTACTTTAGACATTATCCAAAAATCGGATCCCTGTTATACAGGTTGGTCCTAATGTTGTTTGTCCTTGAAGTTTTTTATGTTTGTAAATGTTGGTAATTTGTCTATGCGGTATTATTCGTCGATCAATTCTAAATCTCTTTTGGCTCTTAAATTTTTTTGAAAAAACTCACAATTTACCAGCAAAATTGAAAAAACCGATAAAACACTTTAAAAAAAAGTGAAATTACCACCCAAGTCTTTCTTCAGTTGTGAACATGAATTCAGGACACCGTTGTCAAAAAACGGCTCCCTTGTATCTACACATCTTTGATTCTTATTGCAATTTAAGGCCTTATCGCGATTGTCATTTCTCCGTTATTTTCAATTTTGCTGGTGAAGGGTGACTTTTTTCAAAGAAAATTATGAGCCAAAAATGCTTTAAAATTGATCGAGGAATAACACCGCATAGACAAATTACCAACATTTGAAAACATAAAAAAGTTCAAGAGCAAGTAACATTATTACCATCCTGTATAACAGGGATCCGATTTTTGGATAATGTCTAAAGTACCATCAGCAGTTGCCTCCTTGGCTGTAACAATGCTGTGCAAAATTTCAGAACCCTGCGATACACCGTTCGGAAGATATTAAATAAAAACGATTAAAAATGAAGAACTTTGGCGGCTTATAACATCAACAGGAATCACAATTGACCTAAAAATTTTTGCACCACCTCATCATTTGAAAAGTAGATTATGTGGTATGAAGGATGTGGTGTCGTTCAGACTCACCCTGTATTATGAATATGGAGGTAGTTATTCGCTGAAACGTTGAAAAATAAGTTGAAAAGAGCGTTGAGGTTATAATCAAACTCGCGGGTTGACAGTTTTTTACCATTTTCCGCCACTAACACTAGCAAAAAGTGACTTTTGAATTGACATTTTTAGCCTGTTAATTCGTCGCCAAAATGGAAGTATTATAATACGATTTAAAAACATTTCCGCCAAAAAATTGCTTTAATTCAAACATTCGTCATTTCGGGCATGACCAACTCCAATTAGAAATTTAAAAAATGTCACATTGTATACCATTTTAATCAACAGAATTTAACATCAAGGATGTCGGGAAAGTTTAAAGGCACGTCGACCCTTTACTGAACCCACAGAATTAAATGCTATTATTATTAATGGCGTTTAATTCTACTAATAATAATTTAAGTTGGCGAAGAATACAAACGGTCGCTTAGATTATTGTTAGTGAGATGTAAACTCTCGATGTGCCACTAAACTCTCACAGCCTTCTTGATTAAGATTGTATTATGGCAGTTTTCAAAGGTGACGTTTGCACATATGTTAATGTCATTTTGTACACGACGTCATACTAAGCCTTGCACATGCGTAAAAACTGCCTTCGTCAGTACACGACGTCATCTTACACATGCGCGGAAGCTGCCTTCGTCAGTACACGACGTCATCTTACACATGCGCGGAAGCTGCCTTCATAATTATAACATTTTTGCCTATTTGAAAGTTAAGTTTTGTACAACCGCCTCTTAGTACTTCTGGAAAGACATAGGAGGAAGGAGTCCTAAATATTTTATAGTATTATTTGGTAATACGCCTATTTTTGATTCTGTCAGAATATCATTGTCTTACAAAATTATTCACACCTGTCAGACAAAAAGCAACAATGAAAGACATGAGTTTCTATTCCAAAGCATGCTAAGAATACGTCCATTCAGTTCACGGCAACTAGAAATATCATTTTATGACCTGGAACTTAGTATAGAGCGATCAATAAAAACGACAAAAAATTAATAATTCAACCGTTGGACAGTATTGTCATTTCCATTGATTGTATTTTCACACCTAACTACATGTCATCATAATGTAAATATTTTTTAAGTAGATTCAGAGTTGTCATAAATCACTTTATATCAGATTTCTTTGTTATGATTTTACGGGGTCGAAAAGAAGGTTCCGTGTGTAAAATTCCAATTTGACTGGATGCCTCTTAGAAGCAGAATTTTATATGATTACGTTAACCAGAGTGTTGTATTTATTGTGAAATTTTTTATTTGTTGAGATTAAAAGTAGTGCAATATTTGTTCATTTGTTACGAGTACGTATTAGTGTCCGCTTTGCGTTTCCATCAGATTCTGCTCAATTCAAAGGAGTACTTAAGTCGGGAGCCATTTAATTTGGGTTGAGTAGGGTTGGTTTCTCTTCTAACAAATTCATGTAACGATTAATTTTTTTAAACTAGTGTAAGCGATGGAGACTCTTAATTTTTACAGTCTGTAGATGCACAAAGAGGAGTGTGAATCTAGCTATATGTCCATGAAACCAACTTGTAAAATAAGGTATGGAACTAGTGTAATACATCACTATAGATCAATGTGTTTGTTTTTAACTCTCATGTTAATGTCACAACACACGAGACAAGTCCTTTTTAGTTCGACGTTGTTGGTTGTTTTTTTAAAAGATGTTTTTTTAAGAGTAACCTTATTTGTGAGTTCGGTTCGGCGGGATTTTATCACTCTCCGATGCTTTTATTAGTTCGGTAGTGACTAACTAATAATAAATATATATGTGCCGCTAGTCTAAATGAACTTGGAACCGTGAAATTGCGTTCGACCCGAATTGCACTGTTCTAGTTTAATCTAAAAAAAGTTTACTGAATGTTATATTTGTTAATAAATTATAAATATTTATATCTGTAAAAGTGAGTCTGTGGTCAAGTTGTAGAATCGTTCAATTTTTCTTTTACTACTCGAACTTTACCGGCCAGAATCGATGTCAATGGGTGTATAAATAATAATACTAATAATAAATAAACTAATGATTAGATAAAGTTTTACTTCTTGACTATATACACACTCTAAAAATTGGCTAATTGTATTATATCAGCATATTGCTTGAAGAAGCAATCCATTCAACCTCAGTGTTTGTTATATGATTATTATTATATATATATTATTATAGTTTTTCGTTTTTCGTTATTTGTTTTTGTTTTTTAGGTGTACGGTTTTGTTGGAACAACCATTTCAGTGATATGCCGATAAATTAATACATGAACCTGTTCTTCCTAACTGTGTAGGTTAACTCGAAAAAGTGACCTCGGTTAGGTTATATTATTGCACAACTGCGCAGTAAAAAGCAATTTTGTCTAGGTATGTGGATTGCTGTGGGAGATGGGAGTATGCGTGAAAATGTGACCGTTGTATGACTGATTTCATCGTCGTGAGCTGATCTAAAAGCAGTATTCTTTTTGTTTTCAATTATTTGTTTATTGTTTTTGCCAATATTGTATATGTGAAACACAAAAAACGTGAGATTCAAAGCATGTGCTGTTTGGTGAAAACTGCCTGTAATGAATCTTGTATCTACAAATATATAAATAAATGAATAAAATATGAAATTATATGAAGATATGTAACTAAATGACCTGTAATAAATATGTCTTATTTATCCTCCTAGTCTCATTCCTACAATCTTACTAAACACAGTCTTAATAACTTTTGAACGGAATAAGATATCAACTTCACCCTTCAAAGTTCAAACCGTTATAACGCCAAAATCCTAAATGTCAGTATACCTATCGTCACAGATCAGATCCAAGTTCTTGGAAAAAATGGACAGCTACGGAAGCGGCCGGAAACCTCCCCATTTGGTGAATGATCCAGTCCTATCACCAAAATCAAGTAAAAATTACTTCTTATAAGTACCTAAGTTTTATTCCACCAGACAGCTTGGTTTCTGTGCTTTTTCTAAATTTTACGATCTTGTGCCAAAAGGGCACTAAGCTTGAATACATTTTTGAAAACAAAATTTGAAGACTGAAAATTTCAAAGTTGATATGCCAAAATTGCACTTGCCGTTCGCCAATTGCCACCAAACTTAAATCAGCTCCTCGGCGGTTAACAGTGTTTCTATCTACCAAATTTCTGCCAAATCGATCTAGTAGTTTGGGCCGTAGCGTGCTATTTAATGTTTCCTCGAAACCTCGAATTTTTCGATTTTATGCCAAAAAGGGGCTAAATGTGAATACATTTTTAGACACAGATTTCACGGGCTGATAAGAAAAATTGGTGTTCGTCAGTGAAATTTCATAGTTGTTATGCCAAAAAGGCACTTGGCGTCTGCGGATTCACAACAAAATTAACTGGACTCACCAGAAGGCCAACGCTAACCTTTATACCAAATTTCACTAAAATCCGTTCGGTACCGTCAACTGAGTATTTATGAAACACCCAGAGGGTTATATGAAACAAAGTGGTCAAACCGTGTTTAGTTCACCAATTTATTTTACCAAATAGTTTCCTTTGTATGTACGTCGGTAGTTGTTCATGGTAGATGACTAGTTCTTTGGGAAAAACATGAATTTATAACCTCAACTGCTGTGGCCCGCAAAAAATGTTAATGCTTTAAATGTTTTACAGTGGGAAATTTTTGCAAAAAGTCATGTAGACGTCTTTTTCCAGGCTTACATGAAACAATGCCTCGTATCCATCATAAGCATAACCAAAGATTTACAGGAGTAGGTATCTATACTTTTTTGAATCTATACTTTTTTTATATATTTTTTATTTTTTATATTGTTTTTAAGCCAAAATGAATATCTAATTTTAAACCTTTTTGCATCAGTTCCTTTTAACTTGTACCGTTTCGTACAACCATTGTTTAAGTATAATCTAGTTAGTCAACGCGGGTTAGTTCGGGGTAGAGTTTCGTAGATGGCGCCCAGGTGCGACCATGTATTCGCATATGGCGCCTTGGCGCCATCTACCGAATCTGCCCGGTACTAACCCGCGTTGACTAACTAGACTAGATATACATACAATGATATAACCCTTTATGAGACGTTTTTCAAGTATGAACAGTAATTTCTATCCTACACGAATCGTTTCATATAACCCGGGTATGGCGGGTTGAATGAATTCTTAAAATACCTCTGCTTTTTTCGAATAAAACAAGAGTGAATAGGCACGGCTGGAAGCATGGCGCCCTTTCTCAGACGAAATAAATTCTTCTTTGGCTTTATAAATTTAATTGTATAATGATTTGATACACTTTTGTGAGTGAGCCGCAGGCGAAAATTTGGTAAAGTCCCGTCGCATATTAACGAAAGTGCGGGTTGTGTGTCTCAGGCTTTTTTCTGTTGGTTTGTAAACGGGATTTCAGTTCTGTCAAAATTCCTGTCATGAACAATAATTGACAACAAAGACCCCTTTCAGTCTCCACTCCATTGTTACTATTTATTGACACTGACAGTGAGTGATGGGAGTTTTGACGGATGTGAAATCCCGTTTACAAACCAACAGAAAAAAAGCCTGAGACACACAACCCCCGCTTTCGTTAATATGCGACTGGACTTTAGGTAAATCTCAAAGTCAAGCATTTTCCAAAAACTTCAAAATAAAAATACCAGTGGTCGGAACATTACTTTTAAAAACTAATTCATTACCATTACACATTACTTCGTCGAAATTGTAATGCATTAGAATTACTAATTACTTTTTTCAAAAAGTAATGCATTACAATTACTCATTACTCAATAAATGTACCTAATGCATTACTTTATACATTACTTTTAACGTGACATTTCTTAAATTTCTAATTGTAGCTGATGACAGATTTTGAGATCAGCAGTAAATTGAAACATTACGTCATTCTAGAATTGGAATTTTAAAAAATGCCGCGTTATAAGAAAACTGTAGGTGTATTATTTTAAAACAGTATATTTATTATTTAATTTTAATTTAATTTGAATAACAATTGCGTTTCAAAATTTACCATTGCTTGAGATGGCTAAAGTTAATTTTATTTTCTTCAGGTAGGAAATTGCAGAGAATATCGTTACTTAAAAATAGCAGGAAAACCTCTTCAGAATGCATCAATGTTTGCTTGGGAGGCGGTAGGTAAACAGAACCCCGCTGGGTTAGGGTTAATTCTGATACCAGTAGTACCTAGCTACTTCCTGTGGTGATTATTTTATTTCACAGAAATACATTTTTCATAAAAGTTTTATTTTTGCTTTTATCAATTAAGGGTAAAAAAAGTAATGGAAAAAGTAATGGTTTTCCATTACAATTACTAAAAAAATGTAATGCATTACAATTACCCATTACTATTTAAAAAAAGTAATGCATTACAATTACTCATTACCAGCTAAAGTAATTTTATTACTTGTAATGCATTACTTCCGACCACTGCAAAATACGTCAAAAAAAATTGTTTTGGGTCTCTTAAGAGGAGGGATCTGATTGTTCCCGCCAAAATAGAGCTTTTTGCTTCTAATTTAAATTTGGGGAAGACTATCAGCTCACAAATGCTTTAATCCCTGCAGGATTACTCCCGTAACACGTCGCTCAACAAATTATGGTTAAAACTACAGTGGTTTCTCAAATTTGCATCCCCAAGTTGTTTCGCGCCAAAAAACAACTTGGGGATGCAAATTTGAAAAACCACTGCAGTTTTAACCATAATTTGTTGAGCGACGTGTTACTAGAGTAGTCCTGCGGGTATTAAAGCATTTGTGAGCTGATACTCTTCCCCAAATGTAAATTAGAAGCAAAAAGCTCTATTTTGGCGGGAACAATCAGATCCCTCCTCATAAAGTTTTTGACTTGTATGCCATTATTATGACATTAAGGTCACCACACATGTAAATGGCAATAGGCATCATTGCTTATGTATATGGTTTTTAGCCCCTTCTTTTTGCTAATTTTGCCCAGTTTGTTAGTTTCCTATGTTGTGTCCTTTCCGGATTAGGCACTACTAAGTACGACTAGGGGCAGGTTAGTAAACGTAACGTTGGTGTTTTCTTAAATAACTTGCAACCTGCAACCTTGTACCTAGCGTGTCTTGACAAGATCATCCTATTTTCTGATTCTTGAAAATTGCGTCGATTCTTGTGAACTCCTTCCTGGACGTGACTAGATCCAAAAATCTCATTATTTGATGATGAGAATAAAACAAAACCAATCAGTTTATAATTATTTTTAATTTAAAAGCTATAACTTTATAGACAATTCAAAGATTTGTACACAATTAAGTATATCCTAGTATGGGCTACTTATTAAAATTAACAATATTTAAAATATCTGATGAAGGCAATCTAGGTAAACGTTATCCCTAGGAATATAAATTGCTAACAAAACAGCGAAAGCTACGTATTAGAATAGGATCAGTTCCAATACGTGGCTCATGATAACTTTGGCGATTATAATAATTATTATTATCTATATGTACATTTATTAAATATATTTTGGCAATAAACTTCATTTAAATCTGCCTCATAAAATGCAACAATTACACACTTTGTAACAATTCACGAAAAGAAGTCCCCAAGGACCTCTTTGATACGTAATATCACAATCAATTAAAAATCGTTTTTTGCAAGGAAGAAAACTTGAAAGCTAACTCTTCTACATTCTTATTTACAGTATGCACGCGAATGGCCCCCCTGATTAACCTGATTGGAAATAAAAGTCACCTTCAAGCGTAGAACCGAGTAAGGAAGAACGCTAGAACGAATATTATCAACTATTTTGGGTGAGCAACTAGAAGTTGTGAGACAAATTATTGAATAACTTAAAGATTGCTGTGTAGGCCTGTTAGCAGTAACTTTATTTTCACGTATTTACAAAACTTTTGAATGTAAACAAGTTATTTACTGAAAGTCACCAGAAATAGAAAATTGAAGCCAATAATTATACATAATATCGCAGTTAAGAAATTCTTAAGTATCACCCAGACAAGAGGATATTTGTGAAAGAAACGGCTGAAATCCTCTCACAACTTAACCACCACTGTCTGTATAATTATTTGAAATTGACTGATAGGCAACATGCAGTTATTATCGCACTACCTCTACGCTAATCCTATTTCATCGTAAATTGTAAGAGAATATAAACTTTTCTGCCACTAATGATTCGCTTTATACGAGGGGATGAAAGATTACCTTTTTTTAGAATCGGACGAACCGTTTCATACCCGTGTAAGGTATAGTTTGCCAATATTTGGAAGAAAAGGTTTGTTTGCTTAAGGCAAGTGTTTTTGCGACCTCATAAAATAGAGGTTTCAGCTATAATAAACTCATTACTTATCATACACAGAGATCGAGAATGGGGTTGTCTTGTTCCTAACTAAATTTCTTCCATTTTCATTCATGCAAATAAAATTGTTCCAAAAATAATGTCTGAGGGGTAGGTCACATGCAAGAAAACGTTTTGCTCCAATTATGGACACACTAAATGCAAAATCTGATTGGCGGCTGCCTAGCAACATCGCATACGAAACAGTTCGAACGATTCGAGAATTGGGCCCCGGACAATTTTAGATATCTTCCAATGAACCTCAGATAATTTCGGATGGCCTTTTGGATAACCTCTATTAGCGAAGAAAGATTAAAAATTTCCATGGTTAATCGATCTCAAGATAACCTCAGACATTGCCTCAGATTTAGCTCAAGAAAAGCTCAGATTACTTGATTACATTTAGATAATCTCAGATTACCGCAAGATCAGCTGAGATCCTTAACTTCAGATATCGTCAGGATGACACCTCAGATATTTTCTAGATTTCCTTGGACAATTTCTGGATAACTTCAGATATTAGCGAAAAAATTCTTGGATTGTCCCAAGATAACTTCTAGAATGCCCCTAGATGCCTTCTAGATAACCTCAATGAGAAACACTAAACCTAAAAACGAGACTCGGGGATATCCAGCTGGATGACTTTCAGCACGACTTTGTAGATTTGTAGACAATTTTGCTTTGCGGCATCGTGAAAATTCCTCATAACTACAACTATATGATCTTTGGATCCTACATAAATTTGACGTAATGATTGTACGCTTGTTTTTGTAGAGATATAGTCGGATTTAATTGACTTACGAATATTTATACAAATCGGAAACTAGAACCGCGTCTACCTAATTTTATATACATAGAATGCTCAATGCATCTTGAATTAGAATTAATTCACTTTACCTTTTTTACATAACTCGAATAAAAAATGAATGGAATAAAGGTAAAAAATCGATGCCGCACCACCCAGAGTCTGCAGCTGGGGCAGTGACAGGCCTAGCCTACAACCTAAAATTATTGCACTCTATTGGCTTCAGATCAGCTGTCAATGATGGTGTTATTGCCTACAACCGTGAGGTTGGTAACACTATCATTGGTGACCTGAATGGTGGGTGTGGAAGTATCATCGTCCTGGTTGTACTCCTCACTTTCCCTATGAACTAAAACCTGAACGACGGTCGCCTCGCTCTGTTGCCTCGTTAGGGGTGGTTTAGGGGTGGGTGCTTCGGGCGAGGCCTCCGTCACTAAAATACTAACGTCCGCACTGTTTAGTGGTTCAGTTTCGGTCCGTTGTGATGTTGGCCTGGACTTGACCGAACCTACCCGTTTTCTTCTAATGATGCTACCCCTTTTACTTTTGGGCTCTTCGGCCATAGCCGGGTGTAAAGATTGTGTGGTACCGCTACTTTTGATTGATTTCTTTTGGGTGGGCGGCGATTCGTCCGGCGTTTCTATGGCGTCCTGGTGCCGCAGGAAGAAGTTGTAGATGCTGCGACGGCGTGGCGGCGCCCCCGACACCGGCGTCGTGGCCTCGGGGGTTGCTTCGCTTACCTTGATGCTAACATCGGCGGATTCGCGCGTCAAATCCAGCTCCTCTGGGTCCATGTTGGTGGCGCTAGAGAGCAACAGCAGGGGAAGATTCAGCCACGGTCCTCCCAGCTCGCTGAGGTCGCTGGCGTCAGAGGCCCTAGAGGACTTGCGAGAAGAGGCGCGACTCCCTCGATGTACATGCAAGAAAGCGGACAACCGGCCTTGCCAGCCGCCCCCTGGAGAGGAGGTTTGCGTCATTTCGTCCACCTCCGCTTGTATCTTTTCTCTCTCTCTTTTACGTCTGGAAGGATAATTACATTTTGATAGTTACTCCGTATACATGCACACATCACTTAGCTCGAGCTAACTAAGCTCGGTACTTTTTAAATAGCATTCCACGATATTTTGAGGCGGTGGTAGCCTTTGAAATATAGTTTTCCCTTCGAAATCAGACAGGTAAGCTATTTTTCAAAGGCTACTACCGCCGCAAAATCTCGTGGAACGCTGTTTAAAAAGTACCGAGCTTAGTTAGCTCGATCTAAGTGTGTGCATGTATACGGAGTACCTAAGTTTCATCAAGATCAAGACAATTTCTTGATCTTGTCTTGATCTTGATAAAAAATCAAGACAAGATCGAGACAAGATGAGATTTCGAAATTCAACACAAGACAAGACGTACCTACCCTTTCAAGACTCAAGATTCTTGACGATTTTATCAAGAAGTCTTGATATTTCTTGATATTTTTATTTCAATAGAAATTCATCTTTACTTAAGTTGTAAGATAAGAATAAAGACTGAACAACTTTTATAGACAAGCTTACATAATATTTATGTTAGAAAAATGTGTTTAAAACAAATGCGTAAATAGTGGATTGTCGTGCCATGAATTTAAACAGAGTTGTGATCGTGTTCTACTAGTAAAGAAACCTGAAGTTAAACTGAAGTTGAAAGCACAAAATTGCATTTATCCCTTAAATGTTTACCAAATGTTGAGCGAACCGAAATAAATACAAATAAAATACCTAGTACGGTACCAATATCAATTATATCATAAAATGTATTTATTTTCATTTATTGCTTATTTACCTACAGAACTTTCCCAGGCTTGAGAACCATCATGCGACCATAAGTTAGTTTCCGACAAAATTTGTGACTGAACTCAAAGATATCTGTTATGTAGATAAGTTGATTTTACAAAGAAAGTCGGCAAGAGTGCCTTAGCACCTGTATTTAATGTTTAATTTTGCAAGTCCAATATTGGATTGCAGAAGATAGTAGACAAATTAGGAATTAGGATTAATTATTCCAACAAAACAATTGGATAGTCGAATGTTAAAAATTAAATAAAATTGTTCCTCGTAACCTGAAATATATTGTCATAAACTATATATTGTCATAAAATATTGGTAAACTCATTCCTTTCAATATACAGGGTGCCAGATGTAGTGTTACACGGGTTTCGATTTACATCAAAATTCGTGTCGGGGTCAATAAACCAGGAACGGTGAGGTTTTAAGGGATCAAAGGAAGAATAAATGTGTAACGCTCTCCCCAAGAATGCACGCCCTTGATGAAAATAAAAATTTGAAAAAATTTAAGAAGACCGCTTAATCATAGAAGTATCTGTTCCAAATTTCAGATATGGGTATCAATTACAGTTTTTGAATATCTACCTAAATTGTGAAAGACTGTATTTTGAAGCAGAGGGGGTGTAGCTCCTTATGACGTTACTCCTACTTTGTATGTCTTATTTTGACCTCCCAAATCAGCTCCCGATTTTTTTGCACACCTCTATATGCGCAGGCACTATAGTTTTGAGAATTAGCTCGCTCGATCGTCTGTCTACTCTTGAGAAGCGAAAACGGACATCAAGCTGAAATTTTCTACGCGGATGGGTAACCAGGAAATTTCGAAGGGGACTTTGCTTTTAGGCCGAATCGGACCGCAGGGTTAGGGGTGAGAAACTCAAAATAGTTGCAGTAACCATTAGAGACATCTCACTGAAAATTAGTGCTTATACCGGGTGATTCAATTTGGTATTCGCCCCCCCGTAACTATTTTATTGCAACAGGAAAATATATAAAACCATATATATTTGTAAATTGCATGACAAACTCCATGAAGTGACGTCAATAAATCGTCAATATGATGACATTATGTCAAAATGACGATTGTCAACTTTTTTTCTTCAAATGACATGCTGTATATTTCTTAGCGGATTCTTGTAGACGTTTTTTTTCTACATTTAATTATGTAAAAAAAGTTCACAGTTTCACTAGAAAAATTCCGAAAAAAAATTTATTTTATTAGGCATAATTTGAAAGTTTCTTGTCAATAAACGTAGTGAGCCGTGGAAAAAATTGAATTATGGTGTTGCCTAATGTCGCCCTCACACGAAGGGTCCTGTTTTTCAAAAATTATAATTGATTTACCTGTTAGATCGTTAATAGTAATAATGTTATTGTTATTCACTAGTTATAAGGTAAATGGGGTATTATTGTTATTAAAAGGGTAAGTAATAATAATTCTTTGAGAAACTACGGTCCTTGCGATGTGAGTGACTTAGACTACACTATAATTCAATTTTTTCCATGGCTAACTACTTTTATTGACAAGATACTTTCAAATTATGCCTAATTAAATCAATTTTTTTTTCGGAATTTTTCTAGTAAAAGTGTAGACTTTTTTTACATAATTGAATGTAGAAAACAAATGTCTACAAGAATCCGCTAAGAAATATACAGCATGTCATTTGGAGAAAAAAAATTGACTATCGTCATTTTGACATATGTCATCATATTGAAGATTTAATTACGTCATTTAATAGAGTTTGTCATGCGATTAACAAATATATATGGTTTCATAATTTTTTCTGTTGAAATAAAAAAGTTACAGGGGGGCGAATACCAAACTGAATCACCCGGTATACAGGGTCGTTCACTCCCCACAATTGGCATCTCTTAAACGGTAACATATAAGGAATCGGTTAAAGAATCTGAAGAGAACACCACGATATCTTGATTCGTTCCTGAGTTATTCCGAAGAATCTGAACGTTGCGATTTTAAATTAATATCTCACTAACGATTGATGCTATTTAAATGAAACTTGAATCTTTTGTATTTTTGGCAGCTGTCAATCGAGTGGCATAGACAAAAATTTTCTAAGCCTCCTAGATTTTAAGCAATGACAGTCAACTTTTGATTCTTTTATGTTTGCCATATTGAATTTTGACACCAGAAAGAAATTGTTTTTCAAAAAATGCAGCAGAGAAGCGGCTGGAACCTCCCCATCGCGTGGATCTTTGTATTCTGTGTAGATAGTAGTCAATTCAAGAGAATTTTTTTTATCTTTATCGTCTGTGACTAATTTCGTAATTTTCTGACAAGTACCGACATCACCTCGGACATCACCCATCACATTTGACAATATGTTCCTTTTAAGGTTAATCTTTTGTCACCTTTTTGACAATAACTGCCAATTTATGTCACCCACTGTCAGCCCGCTCCCTTTTAATGAAAAAGAATTTTTCCTCTATTTTCCACTGAAATGGCAGAAACTGTGAATACATTTTTAGAACCAGAATTTGATCGCCTTTCTAATGCCGACATATATGCTTAAATGGGACTTCCCGTAAGCCAATTGCTTTCAAAAGCCTTTCAGGTCTTCAACGGGTCACCCGATCTCCATGTACCAAATTTCAGCCAAATCGATTCAGTAATTTGGGCTATAATGTATTTTTACTGTTATTATAAAATTTCGCTTTTTTGAACAATAAAAAAGAGCTAAATGCGAATTAATTTTGTCCTACTTAAAACCAGAATTTGAGGAACTTTCTGATGGTGACAATAAATCTTTCAAAAACTTGTTTTTAATGATTAAATGAGGGAATAATTTTAAATTTGGAAATTGGTGTGCCAAAACGGCACTTTCCGTGAGCCGATTGAATTCAAAATTTGTTCAGCTCTTCGACGTGTAATACAATCTCCATGTGCAAAATTTCAGCCAAATCGGTTCAGGGGCTTGGGCTGTACCGCGACTTTAAAGTCGGATAAAAATCAATTTTTTTTAAATTTTTGGTCTAAAGGGCACTAAGAATCAATACACTTTTAGAAGCAGAATTTGAAGGTCTTTCTTATGGTGACGTGAAAAATGGGAGTTTACATTTAAAATTTAAAAGTTGATGTGCCAAAATGGCATTTCCGGTTGCACGATTGGCTCCAAAAGCTTTTCAGATCTAAGTTAGGTTACGAGATGCCTATGTTCCAAATTTCAGCTAAATCGGTCTAGTAGTTTTGGCTGTGGCGTGATTACAAACGAACGTACGAACGTACGTACGTACGTACGTACATACACACAGACACATTTTAAAAACCACTTTTTTGAGTTCCTGAGACCTCAAAACGTGAAGATCTGGTGTTATCTCGAATTCGAAAATTTTAGTGATTGCAGTAACCTCCCATTTTTTTAAAATTGTGATGGGGTTGGGGAGGTTAAAAAATTCCCGATAATTAGAAAAAAAAATTCTCAAATGCAAGCCCGATGAATGCATTGCGCGACCGAAGAAAAAATAGTATGTGCAACACAGGAAAATATATATTCCGGGTCTCTGATGGTTACTGGACTCGGCCATCTGCCAATTTTTCATAAGTGTGCTTATTTCAAACCTCTAGTAACATAGTATTTAAAGCGGTCACAAGGAAGCAATGCATTTTAAAAATTGTGCCGCAAGGCCACGAGGACGCCAATTTCGTATTTTGCTGTCTGAAACAAGGCCGTTGCTATAGGTATGAAATAAAATTTACATTCAGCGACAGCGCCTTGTACTGGAGTCTTTAGTTTGAAACTTTTAACATGAATTAAATATGTATCTTACTTGAGATACTCTCGGAATGTCTTTTGTATCAGTCTGGCGGCCTTATCTTGCCTCTTCCATATCCGCGTCGAGGAAACGATCTCGAGTTCCTTTCTCGTGGGGAACTGCTTCTTAAATTTAATATCCATTTGTTCCTGCAGCTAAAAGCGGGAGAACAGGGATTATTGTTTTTTTCTTAAATCGCTCCAATAACTTACCTGTCTAAAATTATCAGTCTCTTCCACGTGACCTAGTACGTGTTTCACTAACGCGTGCAGAATATCTAAACAGTGTATTTTATTGCCCTTGGCGATGGGCAGATTGAAGCTGACTAGGGCTACAGTGTTCGGTTTCGATATACCTAAGGGTGGATCTAAGGAAGCGATGAAGTCTGATAGTTGTGAAAATCGGATAAACTGGGCCGCGTGAGGGTCATATCTGAAAAAATAGGTCATTATTGAGGTTTTAGATAATTGAAACTTACTTGCTCCATCTGATGTAGAACATTTCTAGGTCGTCCTCCACAATGCCGATCTCCTCTTCTTGGTGCGCTTGATTGAAATTTTCCAGGATAATTGCAATGTACATGTTTATCACTATCATGTAATTGATTATGATGAAGCTGGTGAAATAGATTATCGATAAAAGGGGATAGCCGCAATTCCCGTTCGCTTGGTCTTTGTAATTGGGTTCACACTCTGGCGGTTCGATCATCAGGGACTCCAACACGTCATTCCATCCAGCTGATGTTATGAGCCTAAATAATAGATGCATTGATCTACCAAACGTTTGGAAATTAACCATATCGTCAAGTGCTCCTTGTTGTTTCACGTGACCGAAGAGGAACATTCCGATGATTGCGTAGATGAAGGTAATTAGGGCCAGCAAAGCCCCGATGTTGAATAGTGCGGGTAAAGAAACGACGAGGGCGAAAAGTAATTTTCTTATTCCCTTAGCGGCCTACAATATAAATGATCATTTTGACTGAAATACAGGCCAAGCGTCAGCCCTTTCAATTCGGAAAAAAGTCCGAGAAAGATGGAAATGGTTTTAATCGGCTCGTTTTAAGTCTGTTATGAGTGTATTAAGTTATCAGCCTCCAGCGAGGTCTGCGTTCCGCACGGCAATGGGAGGAAAGCCCCGCAAAGAGCTTTTTTGAGAATATCTAGTTCACCTTTAATTTTACCCCAAAACTGAATCTAGCTAAATTATGCAGGATAAAATTCTCTATAAATAACGTTCCGAGGAAATTTTTCCATGACAAATACTTTCCGAAATACAACCGATATAAAAAATTGGGAGTCTCGGAGACAGTATAGAAACTTCTGCTTTTTCACAGAATTTGTAAATGTAGCATTTAACTTTATTTAACCAAGGTCGGGCGTGCGGGCGGTTGTCGATGGCTTTACTAAAATCTAAAATACAAATGTTTTTCACCCCTAAAATGATATTTTTTGAAAAAATGGCACTAAGGTTTTCGATCTGGCATTGCAACAGATATCGAATTCGATAGTGATAATATGCCCTTTTGCTAAGAAAAGTTCAAAAAGGGACCTTTTTGTCCCTAAAATGGAAATTTTCTATTAAATTATACTAAGGTTTTTGATCCGGGTATACAACAGCTGTCTAATCCGATAGTAAGAATATGCTTTTTTGTAAAATAAATTGAAACAAGGGCCCTTTTGCCACTAAAATGACATTTTTCGAAAAAATGGCACTAAGGTTGTTGGCTTGAAAAAAAAAATCACCTATCAAATCCGGTAATAAAAATATACAGTTATGCATACAGTTGTGAATACATTTTTAGAAGCAGAAGAGCATATGGTAACGCGAAAAATGGGGGTTTGCATTTAAATTTTTAAAGTTGATGTGCGAAAATGGCACTTTTCGTGAACCAATGTAGCCCAAATTCTATTCAGCACCTATAAATCTCCCAGTGAATATGTGTGCCAAATTTCATCTCGATACGTTCAGTAGTTTGAGCTGCAGCGTGATCACAGACAGACAGACACACAGACAGACAGACACACAGACATTTTTCAAAAACCACTTTTTCGGATTCCCAGGACCCTGAAACGTAAAGATTTGATGTTTTTGGTGATTCTATTTTTCGATCGATTTTATTAACTTGCTTCGCGAAGTTAAACTAAGCGTAGAAGTTAAAATTATTTTTTACTAAGACACCGGAAACGGAAACATTGGGGCTTCCTTTGTACAGGGCATAACAAAACTCTGCCAACAAACTTACAGAATGGATTCTATGACGGAAAATAAGTCAAAATTGGAAAGATGTCTTTTTCGATAAGATTTCCTTGGAAACACAAAGCCGCAGAAAAATCAAATTTGCGGATTACTTTACTAACGTCAACACGGTTTCAACTTGACAGGGACCTTTGAGGGGGCGTAACACCCTTAGAAAGCGTTTTATCGAAAAAGTCTGCTCTTCAAATTTTACTAATTTTCCTTCCTGGAATCCGTCCCGTGAGTTTGTCAGTAGCATTTTTTTACACCGTGCATTTATATCGCCTGTAATTGTAACACCTAAAATATAATCAGTGCATTCTGAGTTTTTACATGTCTTCTCGTTTCGTTTCTAATCACATATTTTTGACTAGTGAAGGAAAGAGAGAATGGGTGACCTTAAAAATTAAAGTTTTTAATTTGGCAGCAATTTTATTGTGCTGTAGGTACAAATTTCTCAATCTAGACCTCAGACGTCATGTCATTGTGTTTTTTAAAGAAAAATACGCTATTTAAAAAATCGTCAATACGATAAACTCACGGGACGGATTCTAGGAAGGAAAATCAATAAAATTTGAACAGCAGACTTTTTCGATAAAACGCTTTCTAACGGTGTTACACCGCCGACCGCCCCCCCCCCCCCCAAAGGTCCCTGTCAAGTGATTTGTCTGCGGCTTTGTGTTTCCAAGGAAATTTAATTTTCAATTTAGACATTGGGGGGCGGGTATCACCCTGAAAGCATTTTATCGAAAAATACATCTTTCCAATTTTCACTGATTTTCAGTCATAGAATCCATTCTGTAAGTTTGTTGTACAAAGGAAGCCCCCATGTTTCCGGTGTTTTTGTAAAAAAATAATTTTTTCTATCGGTTGTATTTCGGAAAGTATTTGTCATGGAAAAATTTTCTCAGAACCTTAATTATAGAGAATTTTATCCTGAATCGTTTAGCTACATTTAGTTTTGGCGTAAAATTAACGGTTAACTAGATATTCTCAAAAAAACTCTTTGCAGGGCCTTCCTCCCATTGCCGTGCGGGACCTCGCTGGAGGGTGATATCTTAGTACACTCATAACAGACTTAAAATGAGTCGATTAAAAACATTTCCAGCTTTCTCGGACTTTTTTCCGAATTAGGGTTTAAATTCCCTTCGGACGCCTGGCCTATAGGGTGATTTTTTTACTTTGATTAGGCGGAGAATTCGTCCTATCCGGAATACTCTGACTACTCGTAGAAGAGTGGGAGATACTGGAAAATCTATCATTATGTCTTCCATTAAAATGCCGAGGATGGAAGCCAGGACCAGTAAAAAATCGAACACGTTCCATGGTACGGTGAAATAATGGTACCTTAACCCTATTATTTTAACGATTGCTTCTGCAAGTAGTATATTTGCGTGAAGGAAATTTAAATTTACAAACACTTACCTAATCCGAACACTGTGGTAAAGAACGCGTTACCAACTTCTAAAATAAAGAACACAGAATGGGGTTGATTGTAGTGCTCGATTCCCATCGAGAGCATGTTGAGAAAAATTAACACGAATATCGCAATCTCGAACCGCCGGGAATTCGACAAATCGTAGAACATGGCTAAGAATTGATTCATTGGCCTTTTGATGACTTTCTGAGGTTTCTTTCTACCTAGTTTTTTCATGGCGGTGTAGTAGTGTTTTTGACTTTCCGTCAGAAACATCTCTAAAACCCCTCCTTCGTACTAAAAATATTAACTATAAATATTTCAGTTTCAACATGTTCACTTACTTTTTTCTTAAGCATATTAAAATTGTCGATGATTACTCCTATGAACAAATTGAGGGTGAAGAAAGAACCGCAAACGATAAAAATCACGAAATAAATGTAAGCGTACAAGTTCGCCTCCCTTTGGGGTTGTAAATTTACTCCCCTGGCATCAACAGCATCTGCCATTACCTCCATCCAACCCTCGAAAGTTGCCTTAAAGGTTTCGAAATTAATACGAAATAGTAAAACAAGAGAAAGTACTAACAACTTGAAACAGTGCTAAGTAAGCTATCCCCACATGATCGAACGAAATTTTGGAGTTTGTCCAAGTAAGGTTTCTGTCCCTACAATCCCAGTAAGTGTTGACAATCTACAAAATATTTTTATAGTTTTTACAATTACAGTTTAGTTTTACCTGTATTGGCACAAGCTCCCCCTCTTCATCGAGACATTTGTAAAATTTTCCACGAAAAAACTGCACACCCATGATGGAAAAAATCAACCAGAATACTAAACATACGAGTAATACGTTGAAAATGCTCGGGATTGCGTACATTAAGGCATTTACGACTATTCTCATTCCTTGCCACCGACTTATTGCTCGTAATGGTCTGAGGGCTCTTAGAGTCCTTAATGAACGTAGAACTCGTAAATTTTCGTTTTCTTCTATCAGGAGACTAAAGAGGGATACCTGGAAGTCGAATGGTTACTTGTTGAGTTTAAGTATCTACCGGCTTCTTAAATCAATTTAGGCTACTTGATTGATGACAATAATGATCATTTATTCCTTCTCATCTTTAAATTGATATGCATTATTCTTTATCGATCTGTTTTTTTGTCAGTTATACAGGGTGTTCCTATATTCATAGTCCTAACTCCGGGACGCTATTCCTTTGCATCATTCTAGGAAGAAAAGTTCCTGTGGACATATGTCCGGAAATGCTTTATAAGGGAGCTGCGCCCCTTTAAAGGGGTACTCAAAAAATCAGTTTTCTGAAAATTTCTCGAAAAATATGAACAATAGCATTTTGAAATTCAGAGCAATGATTAGTGCTATAAAGAGCTTTCTTTTCAATTTTTTTCAGATTTTTAATAACATCAGAGGTGTGCGTTTTTGGGGAGTCTTACATATTTTTTTACATTTTCTTTTGTTGTGGGCTTTTTTTTTGCCAAATAATAACAAATTCGTAATCTCTGGTCCATTGCACATAAAAAGGTGCTCTTGTTGAATGTAGCTAGGGCGCACCATTTTCGAATTAAATGATTCCAGTTGGTTTAGGGGGTGAAAATATGTTATTAGCATTTTTGTTTTATCTACCTAATTAGTGAAAATGAAGATGGAGGATGATTCCTTACATCATTTTAGGAAGAAAAGTTCATATTAAGATAAGACAGAAAATGTTTCCTTAAAGAGCTATTGTCCTTCGAATGGAGTATCGGAAAACATATTATTCGAAGGACCATAGGACCTTAGGAATTATTTACCGCCACATGTCCATATGAACTTTTCTTTCTAAAATAATGTAAGATATTATATTCTGAGTTTATTTTCACTAATTAGGTAGATAAAATAAATCTTACAACAGAAATTTTCGCGCTCTAAACCAATCAAAGTCACTTTAATCGAAAAGGGTGCGTTTTAGCGACATTCAACAAGAGCCTCTTTTCTGGGTAAAATCGACCACCGATTAAGATTTTATTATTATTTGGTGAGATAAATGACTACAACAAAAGAAAATGTAAAAAAATGTGTAAGACCCCCCAAGAACGCACACCTCTGATGTTATTAAAAATCTGAAAAAAATTGAAAAGAAAGCCCTTTATAGCACTAACCATTGCTCTGAATTTCAAAATCCTATTATTCATATTTTTCGAGAAATATTCAGAAAACTGATCTTTTGAGTGCCTCTTTAAAGGGGCGCAGCTCCGTTATAAAGCATTTCCGGACTTTACGCCCATAGGAACTTTTCTTCCTAGAGTGATGTAAGGAATAACGTCCCGGAGTTATTGTTTTCCCAGTCTTACAATTTCGAAGCTTACATAGAATTAATTGTTGAGCGAATCCTTTCCAAAGAGATTAACAGTAGGTAGGAATTAGGATAGGAATTAATCAAATTCTGTTAAATCAATTTGGAATAGAAAATGAAAGCGAAATGAAGCAATTTAATACATGAAAGGATACTCACAAAAACGATTAAGAAATCCAGTAGCGTCCAAAAACTTGTAAAATATTTATAAAACCCCAACGCGATCCATTTAAGAAACATCTCTATTACAAAAATTAACGAAAAGGCCAAGTTGGTCCAATAAAGAACTTGCTTAAGATCTGGGCTTTCGTCCAAATGAATGTCTTCGAAACAGAGTGTAACGCTTGATGCAAAAATCAACACTAAAACCAACCACTCAAACGTGGGCGTATCGACGACGGAAAGGACCATTTCTCGAACTTTCGTCCATTTTTGTCCTAATTTCGTTTCGATACACGTATTAAGGCAAGAGCACCTGTAAATAATTAAAACTGTTAATCGGCCTAATTGATGTTTTATTTACTTTTGGTAACAGTGTTGTGGGAAGCAATCTGGAGGTAATTTAGGGGGTTTCTTATTCCCAAATCCTGGGAAACTGCCCATTCCGTCGATGTATTGTCCTTTGGAATTTCTCTTGCCTCCTACTGTGATTTCATCGACGTAGGAAACGAGCGTCTGCCACGGCCTTTGATTTTCCTCCTCGCTTTGCTTGTTGAAATTTTTATTCGTATCGGGACATAAAGCCGACTCTTCATCGTGCTCTGTGTCGGCTGAAGTGGCTCTATTGATATTTTTCAGTTCGACGCTCTCCGTGTTTTCTTCTACAACAGCAAAATTTTTGTTCGCTTGAACTGGACGAGATTATCAAGTACCTTTGCTGTGGTTCGTTGTGCCTCGCCCCGAAGACATATTTTTTTGAAACAACTTAGCCTCAGTCTTTTTGTTATCGATGCATTGTGTTTTTTCCGCTGCGTCGCTCTCCTCCGAATTTCCGTTAATTAACGTGGAATACCTTTTCGTGAACTTTTCCTCTTCTTGTATCGTTTCCTGTCGCCATTGAAATAAAGGATTAACCTTATTTAAAAAAAATATATATCTACCTGATATTCTGGGGGATGATCGTAACTTATTATGGATATCGGTCTGTTCATTGCTTCTTGATAACTTCTTTTGTCTCTAGGAAATCCACCTACAGAATCTTGCATTGTCTGCGTTGCTAAACCGGCTGTAAAATGCATAAAATGTAACGAAAGCACTAAATCTTCTCTCAACAAGTTTCTGCTGCTATTATGTTTTCAACTCTTGGCATATAAATCACCACACTCAATTCGAGAATATCATCACCATAATTCAGAATCTCACAAGTAAGCCAATCGTTAATAAGCATCATTTACCTGTTCTGAATGCTTCCTCCTCGGCGTGCTTTTGCATCACCTCCCTAACAATTTGTTCCAAACGGGAACTGTTTTCGTTCAGTCTTTGTTCTTCTAAGCGTTGTTGACGACGTCTCCTCACCAAATCTCTTATTCTGTCAAAACTCTGAGCCAGCTTCGACTCGTCTCCCACTTCCTGTATAAAACAACAGTTTTAAGCCCTTTAGGCTTGGCTTTTCTACGCTACATGCATTCTGCTTTGAAGTCTTAAAAATCTGCTGTGTCTCTGTATTACAATTTTTGTGATGTCAATAGTGGGGTCTTCATACAGTGAAAATGCATGTTTTCTGTGGTTTATTACTATCTAAGTATCGAGTTCATAATTGTGGGTGTGTGTTACTGTTCAGTTCAATTTCAAATGAAGTGAATTAAAAATACGTTTCGTTTTTAACTTCTGATTGGTGAGGTTAGTTCACTTAACATTCGAGTTAGGCAATTCAAGCCTGGCACGCGTAAATTAAATTAAGCTCAAATGGAAATATTTACAAAGCGTCTTCGGTTTATAGAGAGAACGCTTCATTAATGTTTTCAGGAATGAAGCCCCGTAATTAATTCTTAAAGTTTTTCGCGAATAACACAATTCAAAGCGTCTTGCGATGCAAAACCAGGACGTTTGGGGTGTTAATTTTTCTTAAGCGGTATTTGTCTTTCTCGTTGAAGCAGCTGATTGAGACTTCCTTACACTCACGGTAGACTATTCAACTTTCCAAAACTTTCAAGCAACGTAAAGTTGCAACAAAAGTTCTAATTAAATTAATCTAAAAACTGGTGGTGTTTTTGACTGTTATCTTTCACCTAAATGCAATTTTCACAAATTTTGCGAAAAAGGAGAAGTTTGTGCCGTCTAAGAGATTGCAATTTTTTGACATCATCGTTTCAGATAGGTCGAATTTGTCATCTTTGAATGGCTACTCTTTTACGTAGGTAACAAGTGTGTAAAGTGACAGAGTGACACTTTGTGAACTCAAGAAAATAGTATATTACGCAACGAGAGTTGTAAGAAGCATATTACGCACATCTGGAATAAGTTTTACACGAGCCGCGTAGCGACGAGTGTATAATTCCACAGTGCATATATAATTGCTTTACAACTAGAGCTGGCGGACGATTCTTTTTCTACGACCTCACTTTGACTTACCGTGAATTAAAAAACTAAAGAGTTTTTTTCTATGATCACTAAATAGCAAATTTGGTACAATCTACAAACTAAGTAAGCTGGTCCTTATAGTCTAACGTCCTTACGCACAGCGTGCGTAAAGAGTGAAAATCGCACAGTTTTATGATTTATCAAACTGGCTTTGGGTCCTTCAAATAATTGGAGTGAGATGTCAGAATGTCAGATGTCATATTTCCTCCATTTTTATTAAATTCATCATTGTGAGTTAAGTAATTGGGATTAAGTATTCAACCTCAAAGTGAAAGCAATGAAAATTTTAAAAATTTCTGTGCGAAAGTAATGTCGCAGGACCGGGAGCCTTTTAGTCCGGAAATGTCTTGAGATCAACCCTTCTTGAATATAAGTAACTTGTAGAAATGTAGAATACTGACAGCTTTATAATACTTACATACATTGTTGAGTTAATAAAAAACTTCTTTTTTTTAATTCGAGGTAAGTAAGTGAGGTCGTAGAAAAAGTATTGAACGCAACTCTAGTTGTACGTAAAGCAATTACGCACTGTGCAATTACACATACGCCGCTACGTGGCTCTTCCACACGTGCGTAATATCTTACAACTCTCGTTACGTAATATACTATTTTCTACTCGTTTTATTCTGTGTGTCATTACTTATTTCACAGTAGATACATATTACGTAATGGTTTATTTAGGCCACAAGTTCCTTCCTTTTGATGTAGTTTCATTTGTCGTTACTTCGTTGATGCGACTTTAATTGCTAGGGAAGCGAACCGTAAATTCTTTAGCGTTTCAACTTGCTTATTTTTTGTCTGACTTTCTGTAGCGTTTTTCCAAAAAAAACCACAATTTTTTTAAATTCTAACTGCTGGTATATTTGGCCGAATAGGCGATGGATCACAGGTCTATTATCTATAATCTGTGAATACGCAATAATAATGTGATTTGAAGGGCTAAGAATCGAAGAAATAATCATTTCTTGGTTCTATTCTAATTAAGTTATTTCCCCATCTCTTGGTAATTTCATAATATAGCGAATTTTTTACTTGTAGAAAAAGTTGTATATACAGGGCGTGCCGAAACTAGGCTGACATATTTTTAAAATAAGACTAAACGTTTTAGTGAACATGGGTAAAAAATGTCTCCTAAAAGAGCTACAGTCCAAAGTACTTACACTGGAAAAGTCGGTTATCTTACTAAATTTCTTTAATTTTTAATTAAAAAAAGCTACGTTTTTTGACCGCCAGCGACATCTTAAAATTACGCGCCTAACTTTTTTATGGTAACGTAAATTTTACGACATCAATTAGAATTCAAGCCTAAGTTTCGATTCGATATGATTGCATAATGGAGGCCTCTTAAGATCAATATTTCTAATATACAATGTAGATATCTATGTAGAATATTCTATTCTAACGGAGACGGGGGCAGTGTGAATCAGGCGTTTTTTCTGTTGTTGTGTTAAGCGGGCTCATGGCCGCTTGAATCGGAATTTTAAGAGGTTCCTTAAAGATAAGTGATCCTTAAAATCCATCACCTAGGGCCGCTTTTTTTCATCTCTGTTTAAATTTAGCTACCTACTAGATGGCCATTGCCATATAGTTTCAAAGAGAATTAACTCTAATCAATCAAGTTGCTGGTGCAGTGGTGCATGCATGACAGAATTTATGACAGTACTGGTTGACGTCTAAAGTTCAAATCTTATATTTTTGTGCGTTTTTTAGTCTTCGAAGGCGCACCAAATATAGGGCACTCGAGACTATTTCTAGTGTAAACTACCTTTAAAAAATTCTTATTACTCGAAAGGGAAGCACAGAAACTCAAACAAAAAACACACGAAAATATAACTTTTGAACTTTAGATGTCAACCAGTACTGTCATAAGTTATGTCATGCATGCATCAGCAACTTGATTGATTAGAGTCTTTGAAACTATACGGCAATGGCCATCTAGTAGCCCAGGCATTTTAGTCTCGAAATAGGCAAAACCTCGGAAAAAATAATGTAAATCTGAAACTTGGCAGATCAGCTCTATTTGAAGTGCTTAACAACATATTAAAACTCCCAAAACCTCCGGTGCCGGCTTCATGAAATTCTAGCCCATGGAACTTCTGGAACACTGAAGAAGTGCAGATTTGCGCTGGAAAAAAATAATGTAAATCTGAAACTTGGCAGTTCAGCTCTATTTGAAGTGCTTAACAACATATTATTGGTCGTAGAAATATTTTGAAGGTGTCGTTTGAAAGCTTTTTTTATCCTCTACAATGTTTATTTCGTGCATTTTTGCGATATCTCTCACAGAAAACCGTCTAATTTCCAATTGAAAAAAATATATTTTTTTCTTTATTTCGCGGGCTTTTGCCACCTTCGAAAGGCCCGGATACAGCTTAAAATCATTGAAAAGCACTAAAAAAGATAGCCCGTTTCTCATACAGTCGTTTAAGATCGATTGGAAGCCGATAGGACCAACCGTTTCGTCGTAGCGTCAGTTCCAGCGCAAACCTGCACTTCTTCAGTGTTCTAGATGTTCCAGCAGATGGAATTCCATGAAGCCGGCACCGGAGGTTTTGGGAGTTTTAGTATGTTGTTAAGCACTTCAAATAGAGCTTATCTGCCAAGTTTCAGATTTACATTATTTTTTCCGAGGTCAAAATCTAAAACGCCTGGGCTATAGTAGGTAGCTAAATTTAACCAGAGATGAAAAAAAACGGCCATTGGGGATATTTAAAATCTACTCCGAGCCTACTAGTGATAGAAAATCAATAAATACTGCATTTAAAAAAATTTTTCCTTGCAAATTTGAGATTTCAAAATAACCTAATATTTGAGGGGCGGTAGAGGGCTAAAGACGTTGAACTATTAGCAAAACCTTAAATAAACTTTCTTCTCAGGATAGTAAAAGATAAGTTTTGGCGACTATTACAAAGCGAAATTCCAAAATTCGTTTTTTTCGATACACCCTAGTGTGCAATGTGCATGTATCCGCAGTAAATATGCCTGACTCGCACTGCCTCTGCGTCCGTTAGAATATTGGGTAGAAATGATCTTACGTAGATATTAGAAGTTACATTAAATTATTAACAATACCTACTACAGAAAACAGGAACATAAGGTTAAATACATGTTTGATATCAAACTGTCAAACAAAGTGAAAACAAGAAGGAAATCAGTTAAACAGTGGGCAACTGACACACACACAAATTTAAACACATTTCACGGAACTCCAAACGACTCGACTTACCCACATCAGTGATAATAATGCATTTTCAATTTTTGTGGAGAAATGCATCTGAAACTTAAGAACAAAAAGTTAAGCGAAGTCGCCTATTTGTAAACAAACTTTGTTAGCAGTTATTAACAATAAAAATCGCATGAAGCTATTGTTTAGTTACAAGTTAAGTTTATTTTAGCCAGGATAGTTTCCTGAGCTTACAAGAATTTTATAACTCGCAACTTTTGAAGCCAAGAGAAATCTGAATATTCTCCAACTAAACTAACTTAGCATAATAAAAGTCTTTTATTGAAATAAGGTTCCCGCACGATCGTTCCATTCAAGAATATGAGATGTAGGTATACTAAAGAATGAAATTCAGGATCTGAATTCTGCTGCCGCTTCGCGGTTTCATCTGACCCGATATTGGGAGCGTCCACCAGGTGTAGGACTGTGGTGTAGGCTACGATAAACCGCTCTGGACCACTTCTGAAGCGAAGCCCTTCAATTTCTGGTGGACGCACCCATTATTTCTAAATTTTTAAGTGATGCAATATTTATTTTGCCACGGGTTTTGAAAACGGTTCGCTTTTGACAGACAGTTACAGAATGCGGACCTCGGATCATGAATAAGAGATGATAATGGAACAAAGAGGATAAAATGAAATTTCTTATTAATACATTATGAACCAAGACGGTTGAACTGCGTTTATATAAATGTCACAATTCCACAAACATTTGATAAATATCGCGCCTGGCTTGACAAGAATTGAATTTCAATCGTGTTCTGCTGCTTCATTTTAGTAGTTGTAGGTTGCATATTTAAAACGGTAGCTGCAAATATTTCAAGCTTCAGAATTAACCTGCCTCTGAAATGGAACGGACGCAGACTTCATATGAATTGCTTCTGTTTAGGCAAAACTACCAAATTTAACATCAAGAAGGACGTGAACGTTGAACGGCACGTCGAGACTCTACTGATACGCAGTTGCCCCTGACATTGCACTTCACTAATAATACTTCGTAGACCTAAGTCACATGGTTCTAAACACAGCGCCTAAACCATGATTTCGTTCAAGTGCATACTTAAATTAATGAAAATGAAGGCGCATTTCAGGAAAATACTTTTAATTGTAGAGGTGTTCACCCTAAAATATTACGGTCCGTGAATCTTTGGTTTGCGAGCAAAAAATCATTTTTCGAAAAAAATGGTGTTTACATCACTCTATTTTAAAAATTTTACGCGGATGCAGCTCTTATAAGAAAATTTCTTGTCGTGAGGCTTTTATGAAGCTCTGGTGCCATTTTAGTTGTTTCCCTATGTACAGAGTGTTCACAACTTATTTATAAAATTTGAAAACTTTAAACCTTTTTTTATTTATTTTTTAAATGCGACACTATATTTTTAGTCAGTGTAGTGTAAAGTTTATGAACGATTTTTTTTGTGTGTGTGTGTGAATAGGTTCTAACATGCTGGTTATTTTCATCCGTTTTCGAGTTATTCGCAAATATTACAAATTTTGTTGTTTACAAACTATTTTTATTTATAAAATTATAAAATAAGCTCCCAAGTTAAAATGTTCAAATTGCTCTGTATTTTGATTTATCAACAATTTTATTGATTACACAAGGTAGTTTCACAGTCTCGTTCCACAAAATTTACTTACTGTTTAGGACGCGTTTCGGAGTGTTACTCCATCTTCAGCTATAAAAGAAATTAAGACAAAATACAAAACAGTTGCCTGGAAAATGAGAAAACGTTTGGGTCAAAGAAAAATAACAGCATTGAATCAATGTTTGAGCGTCTTTCGATCAATTTACAGCGTGACCCAAAAGCTGTTATTTTTCTTTGACCCAAACGTTTTTTCATTTTCCAGGCAACTGTTTTGTATTTTGTCTTAATTTCTTTTATAGCTGAAGATGGAGTAACACTCCGAAACGCGTCCTAAACAGTAAGTAAATTTTATGGAACGAGACTGTGAACTACCTTGTGTAATCAAACATCAGTTCCTCTTTGAAAAATGGACCAAGCTTTCAACCAACAATTTTATTGGTTCTTGAAATGACAAGTTCAGGACTAATAAATAATAATTTAAGTATGCGATACAGTAAATACTCAAAATGTCTTCAAAATTCCACAAGTTACAGAAAACAGAAAATTCGCTATTATCCTGTTCGAAAGCCTTCTACTTTTTTATGTATAATCGGACCGATTGATGTGTTTCATACTTGAAATGAAGTGTTAGGGGTAGTGGAACATTATTTTATTGTATGTATGTATTGTATGTAATATTAGTTTGAATGCTTTACAATTTGAGAAGTTAAAATTGTTTTTATACAAGAGAATTTGTAATTTTTGCGAATACTTAACTCGAAAACGCGTAGAAATAACCTTTGCATTACAAAAATATTCGTTTACAAATTCTACGTAACACTAACACTACATAAAAATATACAGTGCGACTGTAAAGTTTGGAATAAAATTCTTTAAATTTTGACCCTTGATTTGTGGCAAAAATCCTCGAACAGGTCAATTTTATTTATTTAATGTGGATTTGGTGGTGTGGCCAATTATTTTTTTACACTTCGGGTTTAACCGGAAATGGCACAAATTTGTTTTCTCAAATGGAATCACACTTTTTTCTCAACGGATAAAAACATGTATGACCCTTGACCGGAAGTGAAGTAACGGTCACCCTAGATTTTCAAAAACATCGAAGAAATCGGACAAAAATTAAGATTTTTGTAAATCGCAAGTACATACACGTCATAACCTTATTTTTTTGATACAAATTCAACTGCGCGATTACATTTTTAAAATTTTTTTTTTGTTATTTTGGCAGATTTGAAAAGTGAAAAAATTAGGAAAAACAAAGACAAATAAAAGGAAATGTAATTGCGCAGTTGAATTTGTATCAAAAAAATAAGGTTGACATGTATTTGCGATTTTGAAAAATCTTGTTTTTTGACCGATTTCTTCGATGTTTTTGAAAATCTAGGGTGGCCGTGACTGTACTTCCGGTCAAGTATGATACATGTTTCTATCTCAGAAAAAATCGTAGATTCCGAATCGGTTGAGAAAAAAGTGTCATTTCATTTGAGAAAACAAAGTTAAGGCGATTTCCGGTTAAACCGGAAGTAGGAAAAAATAAATGTCCCCTCCATCAAATCCGCATTACAAAAATAAAATTGACTTGTCCGAGGATTTTTGCCAGAAATCAAGGGCAATAATTTAAGGAATTTCATTCCGGACTTTACACTCGCACTGTGTATAGGCGTTACGATTGAAAAAATTGAGAAAAATAATTTGAAAATTTCTCAAATTTTGTAAATTAATTATGAACACTGCGATCATAGAGAAACAACTAAAATCGGATCATAACTTACAGAGCTTCTACAACAATGTTTTCATCTTATTTTCTCATAAAACCTGCACTCACGTAAATGAGAAATTTTTAAATAGGGTGATACAAACTCCAATTTGCCTTAAAAATAGTGTTTCGCTCGCAAACCGAAGATTCAATTGTAATATTTTAACGATGAACGAAGGCTTCTAAATGTTGAACCATCCTGTAATTTAAAAATATTTTCCTGAAATGCGATGCGCCTTCATTTCTATTTTGAGTAACGTTAGTAAGGACGACACACTGCTGCATAACCCTTGCATAATTGTAATTAGTGAGATGAGATGTTACTGTGAGCATCGGTAAAGTCTCGACGTGCCGTTCAACTTTCACTTTGATTTTTGATTTTTGGAGATCATAATATGGTACCGCACAGTTTTCGAAAAGTTTCAAATAAGTTATTTACAATTACTAGAAACACCCCATTATACAGAAAAACTGGATTTACACAGCTTTGTCAACAATTTATTATTGTTAAGCGGGCTCACCAATCAGAAGTTAAATCTGCAAGCAACATAGCGAATTAGCGTGTGTAAAAATATAAAGACACGTGTTAGCTGGAAGCAGTGTGTTGTAACAATAAACAATATAGATTTACTTACCTATGAGACAACACATAAAAACATTGGTTTGCAAACGTCAATAATCACAGGGATTTAGAAATTGTGCACAATTTTATGTCACATCGAATGTAAGTGCATGCAGGTCGTAAAATGGTAACAAAATAACCGCCGTAGAACCATTAAAATAATAATTAGACGTGAAGAACGGTAAAGAGACGATTAAAATGAACTAAAAAGTGAATGTAAACAAACAATTTGACATAAAATAACGAAAGTACATGCAAATGAGGCATGCAAACTTGGATACCTCTTTCCTTGTCTTTAACTCTTCCGAGTTGAAACTGTTGAGCAATAAAGCCAAGAACAAGTTAAGAACCATGAAATTTCCCATAACAAGCGTGGGAAGGAAAATTGCCAAGCAAGTTCCTGGGCCCTGAAAGTTGGACAAATCAAGTTTCGGGTTTGTTTGAAGGTGTCGAGGCTACCTCCGTGCTTTCAGCTCTCATGCAATCCCACAGCGGTTCGATCCACTCACCGCACAGTATTCGAAAAATCATCATAAAGGAATGAAAAAAATCTGTGAAGTTCCACCTGTAAAGTAGATTTCGCTAGCGGGTTTCATCAAATGAAACTTATCAAATTATGGACCGGGAGATGTAATTTAGATTAACTTACCTGGGAACAGGATCGGGAGCGAACTTTTCGGAAGTGTAATCCTTGGAGAAGAGCTGCATGCCGATAACGGCAAATATATAAATAACGATAACAAGCACGAAGGTTAGATTTCCCAGAGCGCCGATAGTACTAATGATGATGCTGAGCAGGACTTTCATGGTGATCCAGGATTGAGCCAGTTTCAGCACCCTCAGCTGAAACCAGGAATGATTAATGATGGCGTTATTAAAGATTATTATGTTGCCCACCAGCCGCAATCCTCTCAACACCGATAAACCGTCGACGAGCTCGAAGATAAGATCGAGCAGACTGGCCGAGACGATGATTAGATCGAAGATGTTCCAACCGCAGTGAAAAAATTCCTTACTGAGAGCCATAATCTTCAGACAACACTCCAGCGTAAAAATGGAAGTGAAAACCTGAATCGCGAGAGTAATCCATTTAATGTTTAGATCGTCAATGTTGACTTACTTTATTGCCAATGTCGAGAGCCCGCAGCACGTCGTCGCTCATGCCGTGGTGCTCCATCGCTAGGAACATTGTGTTAAGTACGATGCACACGGTTATGGTTAATTCGAAAAGGGGATCACGGACGATTCGGTAGAGCACCTGCTGGAATTGCAGCCAGCCCTCGTAGTCCACGCAACAGCGTTCACAGCCGGAGCAATTCCGGTCGGGAATTTGATCGTCTGAAAATGATTCACTTCACGTTAGCTTCTGCCCCGAAACTGAATTTTAAATCAAGTTTAAAGCTCGTAAATCTTTCCTAGGAAGATTCATTTTTGCTTTTATTGCCAAGATCATTGCAGGTATTGTCACACTTCTATTGCAGCGAAAAAATTTCGTTGCTTCCACTTTTAACATTTCCATTCTAATAAACGCCGTATGTGCAACAGCCAATTACTTTTTAATTTCAAAAATGGTAGTGGAAGTTTCGTAATATGCTGTCATAAATTTTACCTAGACAGATCCCGGTTTCGTTTCAGCGCCAGTTTTTTTAATATAGGTCGATTCAGTTCTTCTATTTCTAATTATTCTTAAATTAAGTTTAAACAACCCTTCTTATTACGGCGAGCGAAACAAGGAAATTAATTCACATCATGTCCTCAGGCTTGTTAGCTGTAATTGCTTTGCACTGACTTTAGTACTTGACTTTCCTGAAACATCACCATTATGTCGCACATATATAATAAGTATGCAATTTTCTCGCCTCCTTGGTGAAATTTATGCAATATTGCAAAGCAGCAATAAGGTACTTAGATGGTGAATGGAAATGAACTCTTATAGTCAGCGGGCTAGTGACAAAATTTTTTTAATGATCTGGCTCCTCTAGCAGACGTTAATAATTGTAATAACATTATATCATTTGTCCCCGGGGTCTG
This sequence comes from Pycnomerus fuliginosus, assembly GCA_963924575.1. Taxonomy (NCBI): domain Eukaryota; kingdom Metazoa; phylum Arthropoda; class Insecta; order Coleoptera; family Zopheridae; genus Pycnomerus; species Pycnomerus fuliginosus. The sequence continues at coordinate 13,549,311 of OZ004617.1, read as the reverse complement.
CCTTTTGTATCAACGTGTTTATTGGTCATATAGTCCATGAAAATTGAAAACACCCGAGGCAGACGTGCTCAGCGCTGCGGTAAAGAATAGTTTACATTTTTCTGTCCGAAAATGATATAAAAAAGTATAGGTATATGATGTGCCCCGCTGGAAGTCGATTATTAGTTAGCACGAAAAATTGACAGGCAGACGAGAGGTGTTTCATCCCAGGCGTCGCATAGGGAAATAGCACGGGAAAAGTTATTTAATTTTCAGTTTACTCATGGAATTGAGCCAGGTCAAATTCAAGTGATTCGGTCAATGGGCCTCTGTGTCCTCTATTCAAGAAAAAAAATGGCCCTGAAATGCCCCCTTCTTAAAACTTCTTAAAACTGTGTGGAAAATCGGATGTTGAAATTGCGCGGGCGACGATTCAGCGTTCTTTGACAGCTCCGAGAACTAATCTTTTAGGGCCAATTTTTTTTCATGCATAGAGGACACTGAGGGCCATTGACAGAATCACTCGAATTTGGCCCGAAGAAGTTCCAAGAGCAAACTGAAAATAAAATTCGTTTTCCCTATACGGCGCCTGGAATGAAACACCCGGTATAATGGACCTCCATTTGTTTACAAATTTGGAGCCCCCTCAATTGAAAACGGAGCATCGCTCGAGCATAATTCGTGAATTTTCTGGTTGATATTAACTAAAATATTATTAACTAACTAAAACTTATTATGGTGGAGCAAATCATATATTAAAATTGTAGCTGATGTAGTATGTATTAGGTTTCGATCCTAGACCTTTCTCTTTACTTTGCTTGAACTTGAAAGTATATAATTACATAAGTACTTTCAAGATCATAAAGTGAGGGAAGTATGGTCAACTTTGCGAAGATATCCCAAAATAGAAAAAAGAAAACAAGCAGAAAGTTTCCAGAAGGATTAAGGGGTTAGCATCCGTTTTTAAAATTCGATCAACCCTTGATGAATTTAAAGTTGATATGATAAAAGGTCGCTATCTATGTTATTTTAAATGGAAAACCTACGTTTTGATTCTAAATAATCATGTAAATTCGGATTGGCCTCTTAATAATTATTGTGAGTTTATCGCACGCACACTTTGCCTGCCTAACTGTCGCTGCCATAGAAAAATTTGCATCGTTCGAATCAGATTTTTGTTTCCCATGTAAAAAAATCCGAATGGACGCATCGAATTTTTCTGTCGCATGAAAGACATGGGAAACAAAAATATGATTAGATCCGATCCGTCCGATGTGAATATTTAATGTGCGCGTGTACCTTAAGGAAGTCAACTTAGAAGGTTGAATCTAGAAGCTTTCTTTTGAAATTTGGAATAAATGTATTCGTGAGATTAAAACAAACCAATCCCAGCAAGCTCTGGATCAAAAATTGGCAGTAGAGTTCTAGCTAGAACGGTTGCCATGATCATGGGGGGGCCGGCGTATTTTATGGCCGCCCTGTATAGTGTGTCTCATTTAAGATGAATAAAGACTCACATTTTCCAAACTTTCTGGAGTAGAGATATAATACAGATATAAAAAGCTGTATCTAACTAGAAAATTTCACAGAAAATTAAATTAATGGGGTGTGTGGAATTAATGTTAAGACTAGGGAAAATCTGTTCTTAAGTGTACAAGTTAGTAAATTGTTATGCTTATAAAGAGGATTATGATATAGACGTTTCAATCATTATATTCGCTTTATTATGGAACTTTTCAACCATTAAATTTTGCTATAACGACTTGATTCGATTTTGTACATGTTTATGGCTGTGTCGAACGATGGCTAAAATAGATAAGTGTGTGCTACATAGGATCGTTAGTATCATGGTTTTGTGTGAATTATGGGCTCCGGTTGTAATTCATACTCGAAAATAGAAATAAAAATAGGAGACGTATTCAGAGAGTCGGATAATAAATTACAAATGTCTGACACATGAATATGCACGGTAAAATATTTGAAATTATTTCATCGCGCCCTCGAATAGTTTGCTGTTGGTTGTCGATAACTTACTCATCCTTGAAGTTAAAAATGGTGGAGGCGCCGGGATAATTTGTGTCGCGCTGCATGTTCCGTTGCAATTTTAGCAATTCGTTTGAATACGATATGAATCACCCGCGCGGAAACCTTATTTACCCAAGGAAAGGAAAATAAGTATTTAATTTTATCTTATTGAAAACATCCTGTGTACAGGCTTTAAAGATAACTAAATAGTGCAGACGCTGTCATATAAAATCTCTAAGAAGCTGTAAAACTGTGGTCGTAAGATACACCTGAGGTTGTAAACTCGATGAAATTACGAGAAATCTGAGCAAATATAAACTGTTTTCGGTAAGCAAATCGTCGAGAATTGACTGCAGTGCCTGTCCTAGAATCATAAAATTCGCAGCAATTTATATAAATATTACAATCGAATAACCTGATTTATGACATTTTACTGCGCAATGACGGTATTTTATTTCATCTGCTGCATGTAGGTAGGTGCGCGGCGTTACGTGTGGCGGATTTCATATGCATATGTTTGAAGCTCGCAATGAAATTTGCATTGATAACATCCAGTTGAAGTGAACATTGCTGTGTTCGCAAAACTGTATATTTAGGTAAATAATAGCAGTTAGCAGTGTCGAACCGAGTCAACAAGTTGTCTTTGCAATGTCACCAAATATTGTTGCGGTTTAATAGGTATAAATGTTTAGTTTCAATGTTCTGATTCTGATTAGAAAACTTTATTACTACCTTTCGGGTTGTGGCGTTTAGAATATTATGATTTGGTGATGGTAGCGAACGAGGAGAGAGGAATGAAAGATATAAGAAATGCTGAAAGATATATGAAGAGAAAAAGGTTGGAAGTAAATGCAGGGCTTCCAGCGCCAACTTTGCAAAAATAAATGATAAAAATGACTCACTAGTTCCAAAAAAATGGCCCAAAAAATGACCTCGATAAATGAGAACATGACAAGAAATTAAGGAAAAACTGATACATACCGGGTGACAACGACACCATGTCAAAAGATGACGTTTGATGGATATTATCACTGTGATTTTTTTAGATTTTTATCATAATAATTAAAAAAGTTATTGGAGCATACATGGTCTCGTTGTCATCCGCAGAGATGTGCGTTTACGTGTAAACAATAATTGTTTACGTTTAGATGTAAACAATGTAAACAATTGTAAACAATGTAAACAATTATTTAAGGTTAGATTCACTTAACCTAAAATATTGACTTTTCAACCAAGTCGTGAATGCAAAATGGCAGGGTGCCCTACTAGCAATAAGTTCTAAAAGTATATGTTCAATTTGATTGCGAAAGGGCGACAATATCATGCAAACTGCCTTGTTTGCAATAAACAGTTAAGCAATTCGGAGTCTTGGCTAAAATCGCACCGGTGAGTTAATCTATTGCAATTCATTTTACATCGCAACTCTATTTGTTATAATATTTCTATAGAATAACAACTAGCCACAAATATTTATTTTATCAGAAATGTCTGCAAGGCTGATAATATTGTCAGAGAAACCGAGGCAAAGGCAATAATTTGTGTTAATACTGTAGTAAAAGTCAGAATTATAATAATGTATCTGCATTTTCTAGCTGTTTACATTGTTAACATTGTTTACGAGCAAAATTTGGAGTAAACTATTCTACGTAAACAATTCAATTGTTTACTTTACATTATTTACGCGTCCATCTCTGGACTCATCCGGTATAATATTTAACACAATTTTAATACACATTGTATTGCAAATAAGCAATTTCTAAAACTAAAAACTAAGAAATCTTTTGTTTCATGACCAGAAAATTATCAATTAAAGTATTCTTTTTTAATTTTATTCTCGAATTCATGAGTGTCTTTTTTCAGCGTATCATATTCCAATTTTTTTCTTATTAGAACCAGCGAGAAAGCATTTAGCACCTTCAACAACCCCTAAGTCATTATGGCTAGTAATGCTTTTTGACAGGTTTTTTCAGTGGCGTGACGTTCTCTTTATCAGTGGACAGTGGCGTGTAGTAGAATCCATCAATAACTTAGCATTTGAGGAGAAAACCTATTTTGGCCCAAAAGAATGTCAATAAATGACCTAGATGTGAAAAAAATGACAAAAAATAAACGACTATAAATGATTTAAATGACTTCACTGGAAGCCCTGCAAATGTGGAAAAAACAAAGATGATGGTTTTTGGGAAAGGGAGAGGAAGGGCAAAGAAAGAGAGTGGAAGTGGAATGAAAGGAAAATAGAGCAAGAAAGGGAATTCAAATATTTGGGGTACGTATTTAATGAGAGGAATACATACAGAGCGCATGTAAGGGAGTTGGTTAAAAAAGGAAATAAGGTGGTACGGATGATTAGGGGAATTGGAGAGAGAAAGTTTGTGCATGATTTTAAGAGACGAGGAATGATGTTTGACAGTTTGGTGAAGAATATGATGATGAACGGAGTGGAAATCTGGGGGTGGGAAGAACAAGAGGAGGTAGAGAGAATGCAGGATAAGTATATAAGATGTGTGCTGGGAGTAGATAAAGAGACACCCGGATGCATAATAAGCGAAGAAGCGAAAAGGAGTAAGTTAAGGGTGGAGACAGGGAAAAGGGCGGTGAAATATGAGGATAGAATGGGAGAAAGAGGAGAGTGTAAGATGTTATTATTATTATTATTATTATTACAGGAGTGCTGGAAAGAGAAAAAAAGAGAGAAAGAAAAAGGGAAGGAAAGACAAAGACATTACGAGAGGAAAGGATACGCAAGGGAAGGTATAGAAAGACGCAGGGAACAGGGGAGATGGATGAATGGAGCGATGTGGGAAAGAGTTAAAGACATAGATGTTCAGGGAAGAACAAAAATCAGAGAATCAAGATAATATAACGCAAAATATGAGAATATAATAAGTGAAGGGTTAAAAAGTTACTTGAAGAGGGAGAGTGTGAAAGAAAAAATGCAGCAGAGAAGCGGCTGGAACCTCCCCATCGCGTGGATCTTTGTATTCTGTGTAGATAGTAGTCAATTCAACAGATTTTTTTTAATCCTTGACTAATTTCGCAATTTTCTGACAAATACCGACGTGACCTCGGACATCACCCATCACGTTTGACAATATGTTCCTTTTAAGGTTAATATTTTGCCAACTTTTTGACAATAACTGCCACTTTATGTCATCCACTGTCAGCCCGCTCCCTTTTAATGAGAAAGAATTTTTTCTCTATTTTCCACTGAAATGGCAGAAACTGTGAACACATTTTTAGAACCAGAATTTGATCGCCTTTCTAATGGCGACATAAAAAAGGAGGTCTTGTATTTAAAATTTTAAGTTGATATGCTTAAATGGGACTTTCCGTGGGCCAATTGCTTTCAAAAGCCTTTTAGGTCTTCAGCGGGTCACCCAATCTCCAAGTACCAAATTTCAGCCAAATTGATTCAGTAATTTGGGCTATAATGTATTTTTACTGTTATTATAAAATTTCGATTTTTTGAACCAAACAGCGCTAAATGCGAATTAATCTTGTCCTATTTAAAACCAGAATTTGGAGACCTTTCTGATGGTGACAATAAATCTTTCAAAAACTTGTTTTTAATGGTCAAATGAGAGAATAATTTTAAATTTGGAAATTGGTGTGCCAAAACGGCACTTTCCGTGAGTCGATTGAATTCAAAATTTGTTCAGCTCTTCGACGTGTAATACAATCCCCATGTGCAAAATTTCAGCCAAATCGGTTCAGGGGCTTGGGCTGTACCGCGATTTTAAAGTCTGACAAAAATCAATTTTTTTTTAATTTTTGGTCAAAAGGGCACTAAGAATGAATACACTTTTAGAAGCAGAATTTGAAGGTCTTCCTAATGGTGACGTGAAAAATGGGGGTTTGCATTTAAAATTTAAAAGTTGATGTGCCAAAATGGCATTTCCGGTTGCACGATTGGCTCCAAAAGCTTTTCAGATGTAAGTTAGGTTACGAGATGCCTATGTTCCAAATTTCAGCCAAATCGGTCTAGTAGTTTTGGCTGTGGCGTGATTACAAACGAACGTACGAACGTACGAACGTACGTACGTACATACACACAGATACATTTTAAAAACCCCTTTTTTGGGTTCCTGAGACCTCAAAACGTAAAGATCTGGTGGTATCTCAAATTCGAAAATTTTAGTGATTGCAGTATGTAACCTCCCATTTTTTTTAAATTGTGATGGGGTTGGGGAGGTTAAAAAGAATGATAGCGAGATTCAGATGCGGGAATGAGGAGAGGGAAAACAAGTTCTGGCTGAAGGAGGAAGAGAGAAAGTGCAGAGTATGTGGAGAGGAGAGAGAGACAGTAGAACACCTGTTGGAAGAGTGTGAGGGAATGAGAGAGGAGGAAATGGAGAGAAAGAGTATACTGAACGAATGGGAAGAGGGAATAGAATGGATGAAGGAAGTCGAGAGAGCGAGAGAAAGAAGGGGGGGGGAGAAGAGAAAACAGAAGACAACCGAGAGAGAAAGAGGTAGCCGAAGAAGAAGGAACAAAAAAAACTAGACCAAAATACAAATACAAACCGAAAGCCGAAAGGTAGTAATAATAAGTTTTCTAATCTAGGTTTCCTTACAGCCACTATAATTAAAACGGAGGCATTCTTACCTATAACAACTATATGGGAGAGGTAATCCGGAGGAAGAGTGTACAGGTGCTTTTTCTTTTTACAGTTCCCCACCCCGTTGCATTTTATTACTTTGATTTCCTTCGGGCTGAGTGCAACCGTAACAGGTGTCACCTCAATGCGCTGCAACAGATTAAAGGATCGATAACTATTTAAATGGAGCAGCTATTAGGAAAATGTACCCTGGTAGGTGGCACATGCGAGGCGACGTCTTCTGACGTAGCGTCGCCTTCTGTTTCGTGATCATCGACGACGCCGGAATCGTCCAGGGAGGAGTCCCTGCCGCTGTTGCTGCTGGCCTGCCGACTGCTCAGTCCTGGCTTCCTCGGTGCTAATAATTTGACAAGATTAATTCGACACACGCGCTAAAAACCCTAAATATTGCTGACCGTACATTTTTCATGCAGGAAAAGGAAATGTGGCGCAATATGTTTTGCGATACACGCACTATTTAATATAAGCTGCCTCGACATTTCCAACAAAAATAAAGAGGGAAATGAGAATGAAAATTTATGAGGCAATCGTGTTTTTAATGTACAACTAAACTGGGTAGTAGGTTTGTTTATTCGCTCGCTTTATTGGAGTACCCCTAAACTGTAAACATTTATTTTTTACTTAATAGGTGTTGTGGCTTAATTTAATTATGGAGGGTTTACTCTTTTACGTTTTTTTTTCTTGTTTAGAGAGTGGGTAGTCAACACTTTATTAATTTAATAAGTTTCACAATAATCAGAAAAAGAAAAGCACCGCTTGAGCTTTGTACAGAGGCTTCATTTTTTATTGTACCTATTTTAAATTATCATAGCTCCTTTATTACTTGAGATATTCGCGTGAACTAAAAACTGGGTGGTGGACCGTACTCCCAAGTTTTGTTCTGGACCTACTTTTAGCGATCACCGTCGGATCTTAAGCGCTGTAGATGCAACTGTTTTTTTAATGGGACACCCGGTATATTTTTGCACGGATCGACAGAGAATTTTTTTCTGATTCCATTGATATAGGGTTAATTTGTAATGCTTTAAGGTGAATAAATAAGTTAAAACTATCAATAGTAACAAAGTAAGTAACTTATTTATTCACCTTAAAGCATTACAAATTAACAGTTTCAACATTATTGCCATTTTCATTCAGACATTTCTCGTAGTTCTAGATTTTTTTCTCGAAAACTATTAACCCCAGGTATCAACTACCCTATATCAATGGAATCAGAACAAAATCCGTGCAAAAATATACCCGGTGTTCCATTTAAAAAAAAGCGCTTAAGATCCGACGGTGATCGCTGAGAATAAGGTCCAGAACAAATGGAGTCACGACAATTTAAAATAGGTACAATAAAAAATGAAGACCCTGTACAACGGAGTTGTTTGAGGTAACAGGGACTCACACTTCTAAAGTCTTTAATATCTAATCCGATTTGCTGTTCAGCCATTGACGGCCACAAAATTAAATTGTTTGAGGGTGCTTTCAGATCCGGCGTTTTGGTAGTTCTTGCACTCGCGTTCGAAGCGCGAACATTAATGTATGTATGTTTGCAAATGGGTAAGTCTCAGATATTAATAAAAAAAAATTGGTATAGAATTTTGAAGAATATGAAATTTTATTCTGATCAGCAAAACAGTAAAGTATAACAGATATATTGAACCAAAGTTTATCTGAAAGTTCAAGGTTTTGTCTATAGTTTCATGCACTAGAATCGTCACAATTGCGAAAATTTGTTTACGGAAAAAATCTGGACATTCAAGACAGAACCGGAATTTCCACTTTTTTTCCTGGATGAAAGAAAAAAGCCCATGAGGGGCAACTCCGAGGTGCATGCATGCTTTTCCTTACCAACAGTTAGAACAAAAACAATTTACAAAGGTTTACCTAGTCCTTTATTGCAAACAACCAACCCATGCCGTGGGGTATAGTGCAACAACTGAAATTATGCAATACGAAATTAACTTAAATTAAATACTGCAACATTAATTACTCTTCGTCAGTCATAGTTGAGAATTACTCTTCGTCAGAGTCATAGTTGAGTTCAGACAACTATTATAAGGATTCTTTTCAGCGCATTTACATGAGACCATATACGCCACTCTCTGCATCAAGCCATTAAAACTACTACAGAACAGAATAAAACATACGATTACGTCTAACCGCTTTTGTGGTTAAATATTTAAATTAATTGTAATGACTGGTAGCTAAGAAATTGGGATACGGAACTTTCACCCCCGACACACACCCCCAGGGAAGCGATTTATTTTCTCTCAGTTTATAATCGAAAACTATTTATTTGGGCAGCATTACTTATATTAAATTCTTTGCACTCTCAGCATTAAAGTACTACTTTAGTGCCTTTTTTAAGGGACTGAAGTACAACATTTAATTAGCAGTGGACAAATTTTTTTTCAAAAATGCTAAGGGATTAAATGTAAAAATATTAAATTTTACTACAGGGTGGGCCCGTAAAAGTTGGAACAAACTTTGGCTGTTAATAAAATTTTTATTTATAATCCGATTTTAATGAAATTTTGTGAGGTTGTTAACTCAACCTTTCTACGTCGATGGCACTCATTTAATACACCAACACTCATTTAGTTTCTGAAATATTCTTCAGTAAATGAAGAGGTAACGTTTAGGGTCGCTGCAAAATTAAATCAACGGTGATGGTCTGCTTCTCTTTGTCTCAGAATCATATTTGAAGTTTTCTGAGCAGAACAACATCAAAAAATTAAGAGATTTTTCGTTCTTTTAATCAAAAATTAATTAATTAACATCTGCGGTTTCGCGAAAAACTCGAAATTGTAAGTCAAGTTGCCTTTTGGAATTCACTTCTGTCACATTGTCAAGCAAATTAATCTGTTTAACATGGCTCGATTATTACTAGAAGATATAAAATTTTAATCTCCACCAGCTCCACCAGCGTAATTTTGGAGCCAGAAGAATCTAGTGCATTACTGCAACTTTTCTGAAGGCTCTAAAATTACGCTCTTGGAGCGTTTTGATTAAAATTTATCTTCTAGCAATAATCGAACCATCTTAAACTGATTAAATAGTATATTAAAAAACACGTTTCATAAGGCCAATTATTGTCGCACGAGGATGTTTGGACAACGAGGGCGAAAAGCCCGAGTTTTACAAAATCCGAGTGCGACAAGAGCCTTATGAAACGCGTTTTTTATACAATTTTTTCTATTTCGGATACCAACTTGTTAGAAATAAGAAAATATTCATTTTCAAAGACAGGAGTCAATGTTCGCTTGACAGTTGGCGATTGTTGGACACAATCGTTGTCTAGGTTACAATGTAAACAAAAGCCGTGCTCTAACAGAGCTCATTAGAAAACGCATTTGCGTGTTATAAAGTGTTCATTAGGACACGGAAATAGAAAAATTTGTTTGTCAATGTGACAAAAGTAAATTCCAAGGGCAACTTGATTTACAATTTCAGGTTTCTCGCGAATCATTGCTGATTTTAGTTAAATTAGTTTTGGAGTAAGAGAACAAAAAATGTCCAAATTTTTCAGTGTTACTCCGCTCAGAAAACTTCAAATATGATTCTAAGATAAAGAAGAGCAGCCCATCACCGTTGATTTAATTTTGCAGCGACCCTAAACGTCACCTCTCCATTTTGTGAAGAATATTTCAAAAACTAAATGAGCGTTGGTACATTAAGTGTGTGGCTTCGACGTAGAAAAGTTGAGTTAACAACCTCACAAAATTTCATTAAAATCGGATTATAAATAAAAATTTTATTAACAGACAAAGTTTGTTCCAACTTTTACGGGCCCACCCTGTATAATTACTCATTTATCTATTTATTATTAATATAATTACACTTTTATTGAAATACATATTTTGTAGATATATTATTGTAGCCAATGACAAAATTAAATACCCAATCAATTTATCTCAGAGTCGACAGGTTTCACCTTTTGTTAGATCTGCATTGGCATTTGTGCTTAAAAAAATGCTAGGTTCTCTGGCAAACTTTCGATGAAAAATATTTCTTTCTAAAAACATCAACTTGCAGAAATCTTTTTGAAAACTAATTAAAAACTTACAGTATCGGATCCAAATTTGCATTTAATAAAAGTTTCTGTTCCGCATTTTTAAAATTATTCCACCTAACTCAGTTGTGAGTGATTCCAGTATTGGAACGATCGACTCACTGCATTTTTTTGACTATTTAATGGGAAAACAGCTCCGTCCGGCCAAAACCTATCAATATTTTATTAATTTAGTGGAAAATCAGAAGCAGAATTTGGATGAGCTTTCCTACGTTGATGCGAAAAATGGCCCAAAATTTAATCAGCACCTACAAAGAGCCCACTGAATATGTGTGTCAAATTTCATGTCGATACGTTCAGTAGTTTGAGCTGCAGCGTGATAACAGACACACAGACAGACAGACAGACACACAGGCAGACATTTTTCGAAAACTACTTTTTCGGATTCCCAGGACCCTAAAACGTAAAGATTTTATGTTTTTGGCGTATACGATCATTTTTCTTAACTAACTCGAAATTACGTACGTTTTTGAGATAGAAAAATGTGTCATACCTCTGGTCATACTTAACCGGAAGTGCAGTCATTGCCGCCCTGAATATTCAAAAACATCGATGAAGTCAGTGTAAATAACAAAAACTTAAATTTTTTTTGTAATTTTGACAGATTGTAACAAGAAATTTTGAAGAAAAAACGAAAAGAATTTTTTAAATAGTAATAGTGCAGCTTTGTATCAAAAAATAAAGCTGACGAGTTTTGTTTTTTCAAAAATCTTCATTTTTCACTGGATACTTATCTCCGATGTTTTGAAAATCCAGGGTCTGCGACTGCGCTTTCGGGTAAGTAGTGTATGTATGTAGTTCCTTTCTCAAAAAAACGTAATTTAGAATTCGTTGAGAAAAATATTTGTATGTTCTCATTTAAACCGGGATTGGAAAAAATGTGCCTTTCTGTAAAAAGTTATTCAATTTATCACTTACTTTTGAAAGACACTGTACATATGTATAATATATTAATTTTTAGTACGTTATTGCCAGTATTTTGTAATAAATTGTCAGTAAGCTCAATTCAACTCAACTCAACTCAGGTTTTAAGTGATTTAAAAATACTTACAAATCATTTAAATACTGACACGATAAATAGCAGCCCTTATTAACACAGATTTGCTTTAAAAACCATGAACAGATTTCCATTCTGCTTTAAAGAGGGCTCAAAAACTTTTCCGATTTAGTAGCCCTTGACGTGAGAGACGTAGGGCGTAGATTGCGGAAATTATATGATAACGTCACTGTCAGATTTAACTGGATTTACGTTTGAATGATGATTTCAGCAGCCTCGCGGCAAGGACTACTAAATCGGAAAAGTTTTTGTTCACACGTTTTAAGCAGGGTATAGATGAACTGGAATTGTTATATGAATATCGGGGTCGAAAAGTACGGGTTTCGAATGAGTGTTGGCGAAATGTCGGGGGCTTTTAAAAATGTATTGACAGTTAAAGTACCCTTTTCTTTAGTAAAAAAAACAAAAAACTTGAAATTTCGAAAGAAAACATTACAAGTAGGCCGATTTGGCTAAAATTTGATACCTACTTGCCGATTATATTTCAGCGACAATCGCGGTGAACGGGGATTGTGAAATATCAACTCGTGTTAATGTTTAATAGATTTTGCTTTACATCGGATATTTAACAGGATTTTAAGGCCAAAAGTTCAATGTCATCGCGATAATTTTAGCTTTTCATTAATTACTATAAAAACGAGTTAAATAATACAATTCATTATCAACTGGCCGCATATTTCATATTTATGTGCTGCAATTATTGTAACAAAACAATGTTTGCCCCTGGTGACATTACAGTGTTGATCCCTTGACATAATTTTAGAGCCTCGTCCTTGTACTCACCCAGTGTGTTGGAAGGGTGCAGCGAATCAGGGCACTTGGGGTCTGAAAGTTGCACGTGCTTGGGAGGATGCAGAGGGAGAGCCATCAGGGGTCGAGGCGATCCCCTACTGTGTCTGGGACTGGGACTAGGGCTTGGTGATACCGATCTGAAATTAATAAATCAGGCACAACCCGCATAATCCCGGATCGTATAAACCTGTTGGATTTTGGTGAGGTCCTGGCGGATTCCTTATTGTCCTCTTTAGCGTTGGCAGCTTCGACCGATCCAGGCGTTGCTTTTTGGCTTGTCGTGCTACGATTTCGTTTTCTTCGTCTCGTTTTCTTGCGCGTATAGGAGGATAAGAGCACGCCTTTTCTGGCGTCGATTTTTTTGATTTTGTGCTTCGAGAGTTTTTTCACGTTGAGAGTGGAAGGATCGAAACTGAATGTGGAGTCCTCACGATGGTCCACCAGTTCCTTCTTTCTCTCCTGCAAAACAAAATAGTCCATTCCCATTATGTAAATATTCTAAAGAACGTACAAGTTCAACAGTTTTTATGCAGGGTGGTCCAATACTAGTGTTTCTGGAGTTTTTCAAAAAGCATTTTTTGAAACAAAATCTGAAGACTGCTAGAAAAAATTGTGGTCATCTTTCGAATTTCACAATGCCAAAATGCCACTTACCAAAATCAAGCAAATTTTCCTATTTCCTATACCTAAATTTTACTCCAAGTGAAATTTTTCAAAATTTTACGATCTTTTGCCAAAAAGGCACTCACACAATATATTCTAGGAAACAAAAATTTGAAAAATTTTCAGAAAATAGGAGTTCGTTGCTCAAATTTCAAAATTTAGTATTCCAAAAATGGCACTTGCCTTTCGCCGAATGCCACCAAAATTAAATCAGCTCTTCGCCGGGTTATTTTTAAGATTCTAGCGAAAGTAGATTACAGTAAATTATTAAGTAATTGTGGCATTTCGTTCAAGTAGTGAATCATTCAGGTCATTTCATAAAAGCTAAGTGCGTATACCTATACTTACTTAAAATAAGTTTTAACGCTTTATTCATTAAGTAGTAATTTAATCCAACACAAATTATTACTGTTTTGCTGCAATTACAAAGAAAACACCAAGATTTCGAGACTAAATTCATTTGCACTGCAAGTCCCCGAAGTTCGGTCACTTCGACAGGGTTTGGTTTCTCTATACTAAAATCGTTCACCAATAATATTTATTATTATGCTACATTTTTCTTCACTATTCCTTTATCTTGTGAATAACTGCTTTTTTGCATGAACAGCAACAATTTCTTGTAGATGCGATTAACTTGGTCGTCCAATCTTCAACCACCACCATACTTTAAGGGATATATTGGACGTACAATCAGAGCTAAAAGTATCTGCGTAATTGCTGTGTAATATTGTCATTATTACTCGTTATACACGAATCAAATACTATGCTTTATCCACGGGTGTTGCATAATGGACCCATTACACAATGGGTGACAGATTTTTTCGCTTTAAAACCCTTGGATTATGGGGTTTAATGGGTTAATACATTATTCATACAAAATTAACAATGTCTTAATTATCGGAGTAATGGGACGGCATGGCACGCGTGAAGGCTGTGCCAAAGGCTCGTTGCAGTGCGAACAATTTTTAATTCCGATTGTGCGAAAAATCATATAGATACAATAATAAACGGATGTTAAGTACATCTAACAGAATCTCGGAAATTGTAAGAACTGGGCTTCCCCCCGTTTTTGCAAACCATTCCTCGATTCTGTTATACTGCACTTACCAACCTAATATCGTCATATTATTATAATTAATTGTCAATAAATAGTCAGTAAACACAATAATAATTATTAGATTTGTTGATTTGTAAACAATATATCAATCCTATTAAAATTTGGTTGATAAAAGCCGATGATTCAGAAGTAAGAATTCATGGAGAAACCTCGCAACACTGTAATTTCTTTTAAGTTGGCAATTCTGTCAACTACCATCACGACAATTTAAAAATTATTGAATTTACTGCATAGTTAGTTACTACTAGACTACGATGCCGCGTTTTCACAATGAATAATTTAAACAGCAAACATTTATTGACTAATAAATTAATATCTCGAGAATGAGTTCATAACATTCGATGAAGATCATACCAAATTGTTCTTCAGTACTTAATCATTCTATACACCTAAAAATTAACAAAGCAATGACCCCGTTTTTCCTAAACTTTGTTTGCTACAATAATCGAAATTCTGGTAAGTTTCAACAAGACCACAATCATGTCAAATTTTCTTAAATTTGATATTTTTAAACGGGCTAACTGTTATTAATTGTTGATTGTTTTTGATATTGAACTTGAGATAATACATATAATAAGACAGAAAAAAACAAAGTCAAAAGTTTATAGTAAATAATAGCCTGTTTAATAGTATTTTACTATTTTCATAGCGGATGGAACTAGTGATTCAATTCAAAATTTAAACGAAGACTTTAAAACCATGATCAGAGTAACCTGTGAAATTTTCATTAATTTGGTATCGTTGTTGCAGGCCTCCAATACATCCCTATATTGAAACAGTGTTGATTTTAATAAGCATACAAAAAGAGGTTGAACAGGATTCGCTTATTTTCCCTTTAGTTTTTCATGAAAATAATGTATTATTTGAATAAATCGGAGAATTAATCATTGACAGTTCTAAACGCATCCGGGGCGTCGATCCGCGTTTATTTCCCGTCCTCCGTATTGCTCGTTAAAAAAATTAAATAATGCGATTAACATCATCCTAAAGTCCTATGAGCAAAAATTATTTATTCCATGAAAATATAGTCCAGGAGGCAGTGAACATTGATTTAGCAATTTTCTAGTTATTTTCATACTGTAGATTACTAAAACAGAAGTCTGCCGAAAATCTTGCGGTACAGGGGCTAATGGCAGCCATTTTAATTTCTCAAAAATTGACAACTGGTATACCATAAAACATACGAAATTTTATTAAATTAGAAAAAAGTTGTGTTTTTCAGTTTAGATTAAGAATCTGAAAAGAAATTGAAGACATCTGGTTTAGTTCCTGAAATATACTGAAAAAACTGAAAAATGTCATATCTTAATCTAGAAGGCCTCATTTAATGTAATTGAAGCAAATTTCATAATGATCTGCCGATTAGTAACCAAGTTGCACGTTGTCAATTTTCAGTATATTTCAGTAACCAATCTAGATATTTTATACTCTGTCCGGGATCCCACGTAACCCTATTGACAACAATGTTTCGCTATGGAAATAGGGTTACGTGGATCCCGGACAGAGTATAGATTTCTTTTCAGATTCATAATCTGCATTGAAAAATACAACTTTTTTCTAATTTAATAAAATTTCGCATCTGTTACCGTTTTCGAGATGTCAATTTTGGAAAAATTAAAATCGCCGCCATTAGCCCCTGTCCCACAAGATTTATGGCAGACTTCCGTTTTATTAATCTCCAGCATGAAAATAGCTATAAAAGTGCTAAACCAAACTCGCTGAAATGGCGTACCAAAAATTTTCACTGCCTCCCGGACTAATAGCTCAGTTTGAAAACTCGTGAGGTCACATTTTTGGCCCTATCAAAATTTTGTTAACACCATCTGTGGGATTTTTCTACCCATACATCCTGAAAAAATCACAACTAACTCCAAAGGCAGGGGTCGTTCTTCCGCTGGACACTAGTATTGGACCACCCTGTATTATGTATTTTCATCATATCCGCGCAAAAACGAAATGAAGTATGTAAATTCGCCCACTTCTAACTTATGATTTCGTGTTCGAGGCAATTCGTTGCTTTCAACTCACCTCTTGCGTTATTTCCGCTTCTTCTTCGTAACTTAATGCTACCACAGCCAACATTAGGTTAATAAGATAAAACGAACCGAAAAAAACTACGACGGTAAAAAAGGAAACGCTTATTGGGCCGCAGGACGACAGCACCTGAAACAAGAGAATTCACTCAGAACGTAGGAATTGAATTTCGATGTCGCGTTTTAAACTCACCATATTGTAGACATTTTCCCAGTAGTCGAGGGTGATGAGCTGAAAGGTGGTCAACATCGACCAAAGGAAGTTGTCGAAACTTGTGTACCCGTGATTGGGATTGTCTCCAACGCAGAGGCACGTATGTGTAATAGGGCAGTGCCTGGATCCGGTGACATTGCCGCAAAGCAAAGGATCGCCTGTTTCAATACGCAACATCCAGTTGTTGGGGTCGTTCGTCCAGCTAAAAAAGCACTCATTAGCGGAACACAAAACCTAATTGCGGCCGCGAACAAAACAACCCCAATAATTATGCGAAAATGAAACGGGCCCATCAACGACTGAATAAAAGAGCGAGCGTGAATGTGTTTTGCTAAATTGGATTTTAATTCTAACTGGTAATGGAATTTTTGCACTTCTTATCATGCGGGGGTGTTAGATAAGTATCGACCTACTTGAACCAGGTTTCATAGGTGGCGTTGTGATCATCCATTTTAAGGACGCACTTGTTGCGGAGTTCCCCTTTATACACCTGAAGAGCGAATAAAGCGAAAACCATCAGACAGAAGATGGTTAAGGTCATGACCTCGGCGAGTTGCTTGAACGAATGGAGCAGTGCATTTATGATGGTTTTCAGACCTGAAACAATAACCGTAATGAGCCCTTTCACGGAGATTATCAGGAATGGCAGGATCTTTCATCTTGAAGGGAAAACGAAGGTGGAAGCGACAGCAATCAGTTAAAACCAAGTTAATAAATGTTTTCAACTTTCTTCTAATATATTGTTGGAAAATTTACTGTTTAACAAAAAATTGGCAGTCTCGGAGACGGTAGAAACTTCCACTTTTCACAGAATTTGTAAACGTACAGATCGTCAAACAACCATATGATCAGGTGCCAATTTATCGCAACAGAATAACTTACTAGGTCAAGGAAGCTTATCGCCATTAAAATATCATTTTTTGAAAAAATGGTATCTACATCTAAGGTTTTCGACTCTATTATTGACCTTATCACCATTATTACAAAGAAATTAAATCGCTTTGGTTTTTAGTCACTTTTTGCCACGACTGTATACGTCCGAAACGTCCTCACGTCTTACCGTCTCTGTTGGCCTTGAGCCTCAGACTCACTCAGTCAGACCTCTTGACTACACAAGACGAGAACAGTGTTTTGTCACGTTTGTGTTTTCAAGTTTAAAGTAGCATGGAATTTCAACTTTTTCACAGAATTTGTACGTACTGTCGGCTATCATAATTCATAACAATAGTTAAACAGAAATATAAATCCAACTGTCCGGTCGTTTCAATCTGATCGTTTTATTTTAAGGATTGAGGATAATTTAAACGAGCGTAGTAGTTAAAAAAGTGGCTTTATTAATACAATAAAGGAATAACGAAAACTAGCTATTGTTTAAAACAATGTCGACGACCGCGCCGTGCCACTGTGGTATTTATTGCGTTGCCGTGGAGTGGAATCGTGCGTGGTAATAATAGCTACGTTGCCGGTGGCGAGCCGCTCGGCCCTATTTCAATTAAATTAATTTAAAAAGACCCTAAAATGACATTTTTCGAAAAAAGGTTTGCGATCTGAAAAAAAATCAGCAATCAAATCCGGTAATAAGAATATACAATTATATACAGCATGTCTACTCTCCAAAGTGTCCGTAGGTATTTACGATTTCGATTTTATTTTGTTCCTGCTTCCCTAATTAATTGAATGGAAATCTTAGGCTATCCGGTTCTAGATAGCCTCTACCTGTGGAAAAATACCGAGTGAACAGTTCCCCGGTATTAGTTCATAAACGAAGGTAAAACGGGCCGTTATTCAAATTTCCCGCGAAAATGTTAGTAGGAGACACAAAACTACGCCAAATCAGATCACGGTACACACAGATTAAACGAAATGTCAATCGTGCTCGTTGGTCTTCGCGGGAAATTTAAATAGCGGACAGTTTTGTTTTCGTTTATGGACTAACCCCGGTGAACTGTTCGTTCACAATTTTTGCACAGGTAGAGGCTATCGGTATTTAAAACCTGATAGCCTAAAATTTCCATTAAATTAATTAGACAAGCAGGAAAAAATAAAATCGAATTCTCCAAGTAAATCCCTATACTTATGGACACCTTGGAGAGTAGGCATACTGTATGTTTTTTTCACGGCACCGATTTTTTTGTCAAAAGGGCACCAAGTGTGAATACCTTTTTAGAAACGGAATTTGAAGAGCTTTTCTATGGCGATGCGAAAATGAAGGTTTGCATTTAAAATTTTAAAGTTGGTGTGCCAAAAAGGTACTTTCCGTGAACCGATGTGGCCCAAAATCTGATCACTGAATATGTCTGCCTTTCATCTCAATACGTTCAATAGTGTGAGCTGCCTACAATGTGCAAAATAATTCGAGTGGTATTTTTCAATTCTTTATCTTCAACTGTGCCGAGATCTAGAACTTTTTCTCTTTTTTATAGTTATGAAATAAATATGGTTCTTTTCTGTTAAGTATCCGACAATTTTTTTTCTTATTTCTTGTGTTTGCTTTATAACTTCTAACAGACAGAATCAAGTCTCACGCGGAGGAGACTTTTGCAAATACTTATCTAATTTCAACATTGAGCTAACTAGAATCAAATCACTGTATACAGGGTGTCCCAATTGTCTGTATTCGGTCGATAACTCCATTGCTGTTAGAGATAGCGAAAAATTGTTAAATACAAAGTTGGAGAGGGTCAAACGAGGCACATTTTAAAAATACAATCCTGTATACAGGCTGACCCACTAAGGAGTAAGAACACAAACACAGGTTTTTTTAAATGGAACCCCCTGTATTTTAATTTTTTATTGGATTCCATGATGAATTTCAAGTAACATTCATTAATCATGTTTTCATCTGAAGAGAATGGCTTAGAAGATATTGGTAATTTTGTGGAAGAAATTACTTTTGCAGTACTTGTTTTGAAAAATCACCCCACAACCAATTTTTAACCTTTGGTTTTGGAAATTTAGCATGTCATTAAGGAAGCTTTGGGCTATCTATCAAGTGCGAAATTTTTAAATGGCACCACTATCAAATGTTGTAGCCATAAGCTGTAACATTAAATTTGCTTTCGTTTGATATAAAATGTCCCTATATCCGAGTCTCGAATTTTTCGTTGTATTCAGTAAAATATGATTTTTAGGAATTTCCATTTTTAGCTTACAATAATGTTTTTGAAAGGCTGCCCGGACACATGTCACAATAGGTGTCATAAATTCTGTTAGCCGGAATCCAGCGTTAATTAACCATAAATTGTGATCAAGTGGTTTTTTTAATGTTCATTTATGGAACACAAGAATGTACCTACTCAAAAAACTTGCAGCATTTTCAGCACATAGGTACTTACCAAAAGGAAATAAATAGATAACAATTGCACGTTTAGAATAGGTAGGTACTTTGCTAATTACTTAGGTACTTACCGACTTAATTTTTTTTTAAATTTTCTGTTATTTAAAAGACAACAGATAAGTACTTTGTTAAAATAAAGTGATTATAATGCTAATGATTTGGCTTTGATGATGAGTAGTTTGTGTTCGAAACATGTTAGCTGTTGAAATAAACCATTTCGGTATAGTGGGCGTTTCTGGTGATAGTTATAACAATTACGCTTTGTTTTTATACACAGAATTTATTCCAGGTCCTGTTTGTAGCCCAAAGACAATTGGGCAAATTATGAAACGCATCCTTAAATATTAGATCTATAGAAATTGTAATTCGACTGATAACACATTTGACACCTACAATTAAATGTAGCCAGAGCCAACCATCTAAAAACATCACGAAGAAAAAGATGAAAATTGTGTTTTACTGAATAAATCGAAAAATACTAAACTTGGATATAGGAACATTTTATATTAAACCAAAGCAAATTTAATTTTACAACCTATGGCTATAACATTTGATGGTGGTGCCATTTAAAAATTTCGAAATATTAACCTCTACATTTTTGAAGGTTCATAATTTTACTGGGGACGAACTTGAGAAGCTAAGACCGTTTTCAAGAGCTTCAAACATAGCCCGAACCTTCCTTAATAACATGCTAAATTTACAAAATCAAAGGTTGAAAATTGGTTGTGGGGTGATTTTTCAAAATAAGTACTGCAAACGTAATTTTTCCCGCAAAATTGACAGTATTTTCTAAACCATTCGCTTCAGATGAAAACATGATGAATGAATGTTACTTGGAATTCATCATAGAATCCAATAAAAAATTAAAATACAGGGTGTTCCATTTAAAAAAACCTATGTTTGTGTTCTTACTCCTTAGTAGAACAGCCTGTATACAGCATTGTGTTTTTAAAATGTGCCTTGTTTGACCTTCTGCAACTTTGTATTTAACAATTTTTCGCTATCTCTAACAGCAATGGAGTTATCGACCGAATACAGACAATTGGGACACCCTGTATATTAAATGAAATGGTGGTAACGAATCAATAAATGTTAATGGAAACAGTTTTCAAAGGGATACTAAAAGTTCAGCACTTGATGGTTAACACCAATATTGTTTACACGGCGATGGCAGCATCAGGGAGCATCATTAACGGCAGTATGGTAACCGGAATAAACTCGCATCATTTTCCACTGTTAATTTAGCCCCAACACTTATTATTGCGTATTAACGCTTAACATTTGATAACTAGTGACAACAATGAATGCAGGGATTGCGGATTGTACAGTTCAGTGAAATAAATGATTAAAATTAATTCCGAATATAAACAAGAATTTATCACTTGCGGGTTTTCCCACTTGACCTCAACGGTCGGTAGTTGGTCGATTATATGAATCAGTTTATATTCTCTCCTCGAACGAGATGGCTTCTGTTTATAAGTTTATATTTCTGGTTTCAATCTTAATAATAAATAGTGAGGTGAGTGAATCGACCGGATGCAGTTCCCTGTATAATGTAAAAATGTCGATTCACACAACTGACAACGAGAATCAATGGGTAAAAATTAATAATGGATGCGTCGAAAGAGTGGCTTTCGTAAATAAAGCTGTAACTGAAATTTACATCAGAGGACAGAAAATACCACGTTTGGGTCGGGATTCCGTAAGGCATATGGTGAGACTATCCGTCGTTGCAATCGAGGACTGTCAGATGGAGACCATCGAGCCAGGAGCTTTTCGTAATGTACCCAAGCTTCAGAAACTGAAAATTACAAAGAACAACATCACAAAAATAGCAGCGGGAATTTTTCAGGTCATTGAAGGAATAGACCTGTTGGAACTGAGTAATAACAATATAAAATCAATTGAACCTGAAGCTTTCGCCAATTTGCCATCTTTAAGGAGGTTTCATTGCAATAATAACTCTCTGGAATCGTTTGACGCAAAATGGTTCACTAACTCAACAAATCTAAAAATCATAGATTTCAGTTACAATAAGATAAAGAATTTGCCAAAGAAATCCTTTTCCGGTTTTCCCAAATTGCGAGAAATCTATTTGGGTCATAATGAAATCGATTCTATCCTCCCGGAAGCTTTTAAAGGTATCAAAAAACTGGATTACTTAGGCCTGAGTTATAACCGATTACGTACGATTGATCCCAGCATTTTCCCTAACGAAATAGAAATCCGATATTTTCACATCGATGCCAATTATTTAAACTATCTATCAGCGGACGTGCTAAAAAAAGCTGAGATTGGTGAAATTGCTTTAGGGGGAAATCCATGGATATGCCCTTGCCTGGATCTTATTTTTCAACGGTTACTTCAGCATAACGTAACAAGGATAGCGGATTCCTGCACAGGGGGAGACGTGCCTGTCTGTTCGTATTCTTCTTCTTATTCGAAGACGTGTAATGAAATAGTCGATAAAGATGTTACCGATACTTATCTTAATGAGCTCAGACAGTTGGATTCGAAGTTAGACACGAGCTGTGCACGCCTGGATTGATATTGTACATCTACCGGTATAGAGGCTGGAATGTTAATGATCTCACAAATGAACTTCTACAATTCCGAAACAATTAATTGCAGGTTCACTGATTATTTAGTGAACTTTGTGCATCGATGTACCTTTTGAATATTAAATCGAAAATGAAAATTTTTTTGTTTGGATTACTAAAAATGTCAAATTACCGGTTACTACCCCATTTTGGGAAAATAGGGACCCTAAGCCAATATCTGCTATAAAATTGTCTGCAATAGAATGTGGACAATTCGTCGAAAGCAAATTATTTCGAAAACTAATTCTTCTAATGGACAAGTCTTGGAAAATGTATTGCCTGTTTTCGGGTTAAAAATGCCAGGTACGAATTACTAAATTTTGAGACCCTATAATTATGTATACCTAAAGTAGACTTGCACCCAGGCTGCTGCTCGCTTTGAAACAACTACAGGGTTGTCACAAATGACTGTACCATAAAGGTGGTTTTGAAGGTTTGTGTTGAAATTTAGTTTACCTAATTGCGTTTTGAAAAGTTGGATTTTACACAATTAGATAAAATGTTGTACGGAATATGTTATGAAAAGCTTAAATTGTTTGTCTCGCATAATGTTGCAAAAGTCGCTATCGCTCGTTTTGGCAAATATTACGACTTGTCAAACAATATAGGACTTTTCATAACTAATTACGTAAATAACTATTATGCAACCGTAAATGCGCTAAAATGCCTACGTATCGACAAGGACAAGGGAGCACACGGGAGTGAACATACTTTGAGAAATATAGTTTAACTAAAAAAAAAAGTGAACCTGACAGAAGATCGCTTAAAAGCAAACATATTATGCTTTCGCGGAATGGGCCTTTGCGCAACATTTCCTGAAAATAATAAAATAATGAAGATCACACTTCGTAAAGGCTTCGTCAGCAAATAAAATGTTTCAAAACTTTGCAGTTTTTTAATAAAAAAATTGTCAATCTCGGAGACAGACGGTAGAAACTTCTAGGTTCATATACTTCTAAGAACGCAAATTTAGACATAGTTAGGTACAAATTTTTTGCTATTTCCGGGTTCACCGGAAGTGGCTTTAACTTTGCTATTTATAAAGTTTAAGTGACCGTTCAGATTACCGCAGGAGTCTTCTAAAATGGGCATATTGTCTAAACAATAAACATTTACATAAATTTTCTAATGCAAAGTTGATTGTTTTTTGGAAAAAGTGTAAAAATATCGGATTTTCAGAGGTTCTCAAAATTGTCAATTAAAAATGCTTCCCGTTTGGTATCTCCTGTTTGTTGACGTCCATTAGAGATAGGAAGAACCAAATTTATCTTTTAGCTTAAAAAACATTTACCTTTCCATTTAAAATTGATGTAAAATTTGGCTTAGAAAATCAACGTTTCAGCAAAAATAAAGAGTTAACAAAGTTAAAAAACGAACAACTGCATTAGAAAATTTATGAAAATGTTTATTATTTAGACAATATGCACCTCGATATGCACATTTTAGAGCATTAGAGGACTCCTATACTAATCTTGAATAGTCACTTTCTTAAAATGGCAGAAATCACAGGTAACTTGATTAAAAATATTTCGGACCTCTGGCGGCCATCTTTGAAACTTATGATGGCATTTTTTGACATGATTGTAATAGTAGTTTATAACCCAAAGCGTGAAAGTGATGTTTTACGCGGCGAAGGAAAATATGGACAGTCGAGAGGCGTAGGCGAGACTGGCCATTTCCTGAGACGCGTAAAACCACTTTTTCGCTGTGGTTTATACAACATTTTTCTTCCTACACCAATTAAAAATAAATAATTAATTAATTTTGAAATTTGAGAACCCAAGTGACCGATCAAAAAGATCTAGACGTCAAGTCCTACAATTTAAATTTGGCAAAATCGCGCGTGCTGTGTTCCGTCATACGCCAATCGCCGTCGCCATATTGTCCATTTTACACGCCTAGCCGTTAGTATAATTTTTACACGGCCAGCCGTGAGAAGCGGTCCTTTCACAGCCCTCCTGAATCCCGAAAATCTCATTTTCAGTTAGTGTAGGAAGAAAAGAGAATTAAAATGTCTTTCGAATTGAGTAAAGAAACCGTCACCCTGCTATTTAAAATAACAAAGTTAACGCCACTTTCGGTGAAACCGAAAGTAACAAAAAGTTTGTAAATGTGTCAAAATCTTGCATTTTTATAGGTATATGAACCCATATAAATTTCAAGTTGATATTCAACGACGATGCGTTACATAGGTTCGTTAACACCTGGTGGACTGCCTAAAGCGTAAAATACCTCCAGACAAAAAGGTGCCTTTTTGCCCCTAAGGTGGCAATTTTCAAAAAAATGGCACTAAAGTTTTTAATCCGGCAGTGCAACAGCTATCGAATCCGAGAGTGAAAATATGCTTGTTAAAATAAATTCAAGAAACGGCCTTTTGCCACTAAAATGACATTTTTCGACAAGAATGCACTAAGGTTTTCGACAGGACCCTGAAACGTAAAAATCTGATGTTTTCGGAGATTCGATTTTTCGATCGATTTTAGTAACTTGCTGCGCTAAAGCGTAGAAATTAAAAGTCTTTAAAATCCCGACAAACTACTCAGTGTTATTAATTGGCTTTGTATCTCTGTCGGTACCTACTTATAGTAAGTTAGTGGATGGAATTTCTCGCATGTCCTGTTTTATTTGGCTGAATTTGATTTAAACTTCTGGATCACAAAATACAGTTAAGTACAATCATTTGTTTTTATTTTTCTTAAGTGTAGAAACATTCACGTTGCAAACTAATTGAACAAACATCATAGAGTTGGTTAAACTTGTATTCTTTTCATTGGAAAGGCCCATTTCCAGAGACCCTGTCGAAGAATTACATTTGAAGAATTGCCAGTATCCACATTTTTTGTTCTTAGCATTTTTTGATACAACTTTACATTTACGAGAAATTTTTCTTCTTCTTCTAAAAGGTACCCAAATTCAATTTCCACCCCTCTCTATCTGACAGAATATCGTAAATTAGAGGCCCAAAAGATAAATTGAAGACAAAGAAACAAGTTAATCAGAAACCAATTAAGGGGTAGACGAATTTGGGTACTTTTTACTTTTCAAAAATGTATCCAGTGTATCAAATGGCAACGAAATGTCGAACCTAAAAGTACTTAAAAACGTTTCGTAAATATGAAAAGAATAATGAAGTGAAATTTTAAACGTAAGCCCCCTATTTGTGATATGCCATGGCAATGCTTTCCAATGTTGCAAAGAAAAGGAATTTTAACCTTTGGCTGAGTAAGTTCTTAAATATTAAAATGATAATAATAATAAACACCTAGACTCGTCGAGGTTAAAGTTGGATTTTGAGTTACGTAGGTACTAAGTATACAAAACCGTTGGATCTGCCCCTCCAAATTTTATTTTGGTTTCATTATAGTGCTGAGTTAAATCGAGCACTTTTTTACACGAATATTACAATAATAAGAGTCTCATTCTTGTGACGAGAGACGTGTCTACAACAGGCATCCTTGCGAAAAATAATGTTAAAAAATACAAGAGGTGGACCAAGGAATTGGAGTACTGCTTTAACTTAAACGGTCAAAGGCGATGTCAATTTACCCAATGGGGTGGTTTCAAGCAGAAACTCAAATATCGATAATTCATCTCTTCAAGAAAGAGAACGGGATTGTGTATTTTCATCTGGCGAGAGTTTGCTTTTCGCAAACTAGGCAAGTGGGAAATCCAGAAATAAGTTTTTTTCGCTTACTTCAAGATTACACGGCTTAAAGGCTGATGCTCAACTTGAATAACTTAAGGAATCAGGGAAAGTCACCGTGAAGATTGCGTTTCCTGGCTTCTTCTTTTTTTATTCCTTTTTATTCTGTTGCCTATCGGCGCTGTGTTTTGTAAATTATAATTAAACTTTTCTTCAATAAAATAATAAGTAAATGTGAAAAACATTAACGACTATGAAAGCTTGGGAGACTTATTTGCGATTTGAGCAAATCAATAGGTAACAGTTGCTAATTCGCATGCGGAAAGTTTGAAACCTTTCAAAGAATTGGATTATTTAAATCGGGATAATATAATCTAATATTTTCAGATGGATTTCATTCGTTTAAATCACTCGGTCTCCGTGTCTGTCTGCATATAGTCCTTAACTGGTTACATCGAGGAAACTATAGGATTCTCCAGACGGAAATCGCATAGTGATAGATATTCTACAGGTAAAGCTGGGAAGAGAATATCAATTTTCTGAGCATCACTAAACAGTAATTTGATGTTCTTCCTGGTTATTAATGGAATAGGTTCTTTGAACGAATTTAACTGCTATGCGAAAGCAAGAGTAGAAGGAATAACACTACTAAACTGTCCCAAACTGTCGACTGTGATAATGATAAATGGTGATTTCAGGAAACATCAAGTTGTTGTGTCGTGCATTCCTTTCAACAGATAACTATTAATAAAAGTTAAAGAAGGTCGCGTGCCTCCGCGCTGCCATTTTTTCAGATTGCGTGATTTCTGACTTAATCTCACCAATTAATAAACACAGGGCAGCGGTTTAATTTTTCATTGTAATAAAGGCATCTAAAGCTGATGAGTTCCGTCCGGTGTTTTAACTAAAAAGCTGTCAAGCTTCATGAAACTTTCACACACGATTTATTTTTAGTTGTACTTACCAGGAAGGATCGAGATTGTTTTCAGGGCCCGGAGCACTCGGAACGTCCTCAAGCCTGCCAGATTTCCCACCTCCATACCGATGGTGGCGTAACCGCTGGTGATGACCACGAAATCCAGCCAATTCCATGGATTGCGCAGATATGTGTATTTGTTTAATATAAAACCCTTGGCGATGCCTTTTATTATCATTTCAGCCGTATATATGGCTAAAAAAATATACCTGGAAAGAGAAATTCTGATGACGAAATGTACTCAGGCGTGCAATTTGAGATAAAAACTTTTAGAGGGATTCTTTTGGTTGTAGTCAGCTATTTGAATGAGTGCGAATAAATAGGGCCGAGGCGTGTCATATGATGTAAGTGAGGCTCGTTTGTGAAGGAAAGGAAGGAAAGATGGATGATGTATAAAACGACAAGGAACCTAACGAGATTTTCCACCAACTACTCGTCCTTGCTTGGATGTCCTTAGCTTTTCTATTTGTTTGTGCACGGTTAAGTGGCGCGTCTTAATTAAAGGAAGACCGAATTATGTAAATTTACCCAACGACGCTTAATAACTACGAAATGTGTTGATGGTTACTTAATAGTCCAGTTATTATAGAATTTTACTTCAGAAAATTTATCAGAAGGCTGAATTTTTGTACACACGTTTCTTTGATAGTCCTAAATGAAAGGCTAAAAGTCCCCTAGAATTCGAGTTCGGCTTCCGATGATATGCCACCAAGAAGTGTTAAAAATGCTTTTCAACAAATATCTAATCAAATATTGGCTTTTGGATGAAAAGGTGGTATGAAGCCCGTTTATGCTCTACAAAAAAGTTGCTATTCACTTTTTTCGTAGAGTCAACGGTGTGGCCGTAACGCGAAGCAAAAGGAATGCGCGACGCAAGTCTGCGCGCGTCGCGTAATTTTTTATTACAAATGTTGTTGTGACTTTCATAGTTTTTTCTATAATATTTCATTAATATGCAACTAAGTACGTGGAATGGGGTAAGCATTTAATTTTTTTTACACTTTTTCGATTTGCTATTGTCGTTTTTTTGATTTTACATGGAAATCTTCATCAAATTCGCTTCTAAGTCAGGTAACGGTACTAAACACTTCACAGTTTTATCTTAAACAGTGAGCAGCGTATTTTTGAATATATCCCGTGCATAAATATATCTGAAAAGTAGAGGAGTTCGTCTATAATAGTGCCGCTTCAGATGATATACCATCAAGAAAGTGTTAAAAACTGCATTTCAACAAATATCTGTTAAAGCATTGAGTTTTCAACAAAAGCGGTGATACAACATTAAAGTTTACTTCATTCTCTATCAAGATTTCTTGACGGTCCATAAAATATAGGTTCTGCCCTTTGAACTTAATTATTATCAGATCATTTTAGAGATAGACTAAGCTTACATTAGTCCAGAAGACGTTTCCGAGATTTTGTGCAATGAACGACAGTGGATAAAAATTAATAAACATCATAGACGAACTCCTTCACTTTCCAGATATATTTATGCACGGGATATATTCAAAAATACGCTGCTCACTGTTTAAGACAAAAATTTGAAGTGTTTAGTACCGTTAACTGGCTTAGAAGCGAATTTGATGAAAATTTCCATGTAAAGTCAAAAAGCAACAATAGCAAATCGAAAAAGTGTAAAAAAACTAAATTCCTATCCCATTCGAAGTACTTAGTTGCATATTAATGAAATATTATAAAAAATGGGCAGCTACGGAAGCGGCTGGAACCTCCCCACTTGGTGAATGATCCAATCTTATCACCAATATCAAGTAAATTTTACTATTTACTATACCTAAGTTTTACTTCACTAAACCCCAGGTGTTTTCTGTGATTTTCTCTAAATTTTACGATATTTTGCCAAAAGGGCACTAAGATTGAATACAATTTTGAAAACAAAATTTGATGACTTTTCATGTGCTGATAGAGAAAATAGGAGTTCATTAATCAAATTTCAAAGTTGATATGCCAAAATGGCACTTGCCGTTCGCCGATTGCCACCAAAATTACATCAGCTCTTCGGCGGGTAACGGTATCTCTACCTACCAAGTTTCAGCCAAATCGATCCAGCAATTTGGGCTGTAGCGTGTTATTTAATGTTTCCTCGAAACTTCGAATTTTTCGATTTTATGCCCAAAAGGCGCTAAGTGTGAATACACTTTCAGATACAGAATTTCACGTGCTGATAAGAAAAATTAGTGTTCATCAGTCAAATTTCATAGTTGGTGTGCCAAAAAGGCACTTGGCGTCTGCAGATTCGCAACAAAATTAACTGGGTTCTCCGGAAGGCTAACTAAACCTCCATACCAAATTTCATGAAAATCTGTTCGGTAGTTTTCGAGGAATCTTGCTCACATACGTACTAACGTACATACATACGTACATACGTATATACACACAGACATTTTTTAAAAACCACTTTTTTGTGATCCTGGGACCTTGAAACGTAAAGATCTGGTGTTATCTCAATTTCGAATTTTGGAGTGATTGCAGTAACCCCATTTTTATATGGTTGTGGGGAGGTTAAAAAACCAATGAAAATCACTAAACAACATTTGTATTAAAAAATTACGCGACGCGTGCAGACTTTCGTCGCGCATTCCTTTTGCTTCGCGTTACGGCCACACCGCCGTCGACTCAACGAAAAAAGTGAATTGCAACTTTTTTGTATACCACCTCTTTTGTCCAAAAGCTAATTTTTAGGTGATATTTGTTGAAGAGCATTTTTAACTCTCATTGGAGACATATCATCGGAAGCCGAACTCGGATTCTAGGGGACTTTTAGCATTTCATTTAGGACTATCAAGGGAACGTGTGTATAAAAATTCAGCTCTCTGATAATCTTTCCGAAGTTCATATGGATTTTTTTCTATAATGACTGGACTATAATTATTATTTCAACCCGCCGTTTGATTTTCAAGGAAACTGTTAACATATTGACTTTGAAAAATAAATCTGGGCCTTTTACAAAGGTGCCGTGGGCGATAACGGGAATAAATCTTATTTGTTACCGGTCATTCATCGTTTTTCACGAAACACAATGTGTTTTGTTGGTTCAGGTTAGTTTGACAAGTAAACAATGGAAACCGATCGTTTATTTTGACGCTGACTGCTCCGTCTTCCGCTCCTTCTGCTCCTGTTTTGGTGCAATAAAGACGCTTCGATAAACCCCCAATTTCCAATCAAATCCTTGTGATTGCCGAACTGAGAAAAGGTGTTTGCTATATTTTATTCCATTATGAGCTAACCGGACAATATTTTTCTTATAGATTTGGTGCTTTCGCAAAATATTGGAGTTTTGAGCTTTATAATAGAACATTTATTATTTTGAGATTGGTAAATGCATAATAGCGACCATTTATTCAAACCCGGTTGTAACGGGTGGTTGACCATTTTATAAGACTTGGGGTTTAGTAATATATTATAACCTTTCTCTAATAGCTGATGGTGCAGATGTAATGCGTACAAAAAATATAGCAGCGTGTTTTCCTTGTTCCGGCTCATAAACATGAATTATATTGTTGTATTTATATAGTTCTTATTTAATAGCTATTAACATACCTAGGAATGTTATGACTATCATAGCAGACGCAGATGTCAATTGAAATCCGAGCTCGGAGAGCGAGGATTTTAAGACATCTAAGTCTGTTATGATTCATAACATCCGAGGTTTGTAGGTTTGTTCAATAGTTTATCGGTTTAAAGCGATTAAAGCCAAAATTAAAAAAATGTTGCGTGAATTCGCGTCATTTTGACAATCGAGATGACAGCATTTGAATGGGGTCATTGTTGTCATGAATGGTTAATGGGCTTGTTGTCTAGAAACCATTAGATAACGTTATGATCTGCTTACCAGCCTATTTTTATGCATGTTAAGAACGCTTTAATCGCCTGAAACCGGTAAAGGTCTTTACTTATCTGGAAAGAAATTAATATGTTATTATGACTTAAAAGGAGTCCTTGAGGATTTGCACAAGTAATAAATGTAATTAGGTTACCCTTATACAGGAATACAGGGTGTCGGTGTGAACACTCCGACCTCGTATATCTCTTGAACGAAATGAAACATGAAAATTCGTTCGTACCAATCGATATTTATTTCGAGAGAGTCGCTTAAATTCGTGATTGGTGGAATTTCACAAGGCACTCCCTAAACCCTACCATTGAGTGTTACGTTCAGTAAAAATTTGAAAAATTTCGTTCAAAAACTAACGAAGATATACATAAAAGAAAAAATTCAGTTTTTTATGGGCCAGTCTCTAGGTATATCTTTAATGCGCTGTATTTCAGATTCTGTTACTGTTTTCGACCAAAAGCAGATTCTACCATCCCATCCAAACCCATCCAAATTTTTTTCATGTGCCAATTTTTTGTCATTTTAATTACAAAAAAAGCCTCTCTAGTTGTAACATCGTAGGACCAACCGTTTTCGAGAAGAATAGATTTAAAAAACTAAAAAAATTGATTAGAAGGGCCAATTTATTTTTATTGAATTACAAAACTGAACGGATTCAAAACATTGCTAATTGATAACTAGAGACCGGATTTTTAGGTCGTTAAAAATTCGAAATAGGTGCCTAAAATAGGTCGTTAAAACATGTCAAATAGGTCACAAAAACTATTTTAGAATGCTTAATTTTGAATTAAGTCATCCATTAGGTAGGTAATTACTTATTTTATATTTTATTATTGAAAAATTAAATAACAATTTTTTTCAAAATGTCCATAAAATATAAATGGTGCGATTTTGAAATTTGAAGCAAGGGTTAGTGTTATTTATGAGCATTTTTTAAATTTTTTTTACAGATTCTTCGGTTGTTGTCGGTGAAAAAGAAAATTTTCCTTTTTTTTGCGTGGTGAGGTTATGCGTCAATAGAGGCATAAAATGCAAAAAACATATTTTAGGCGTCTAAAATTAATCGAATAGTCCGAAAATGGTTGTTTAGGTCGTATAATGTTAACATATGCATTTTATGCAATAACACATATTTAGGTGTGAAATGGCTTCATTTTTCTCAAAACGTACACATATTTGAGTCTCGGTGATGTGCCTGTAAAAAGCCAAAAATCTTATAATCCGGGCGCTATTTAACAAAAAAGGTGTCATTCAACAAAAAAGCCGCTATTCAACAAAAAAGGAGCCATTCAACAAGAATTTCATATCTGTAACTTGCTTTTACAAGAATAAACGTTTCCACTATTTACTTAGTCAAATAATCACGGCTATATACAACTTTTATAATACTAGCAAATTAAAATATTCCATTTCCCTTTTATACTACAGATTACAGAGGAAATTTCTGTAACTAAGCGTGTTTCCAAAATGAACCTTGCGTGTTTCGCTTTGGGATAACAGATGCCAAATATTTATAATAATTGTGGTTTTAATTTTTATATTAAATAATACCTCGTTTGGTTCTCTTTAATCTGCATTAAATTGACAATGTATGTATTATGTTGAAAAGCTGTTCCTATAGGATATCGCAGTATGCTCTGCTCTGATGGATAACTATAACTGCAAAATTCAAGTTATCTGCCGAATTAAAGTTATCTACTAATAAAAATAAAAATTACATCCATGGGCAGTGTACGTGACAGACACTATAGTAATTCATCTTAAAATACTATAAGAAAGCATATGCATTTCCGGAAAGTTCCTGCCTTAGGTATAAAACCATAGACCAATAAAGTGTGCCTCCTAATAAATTGTCTAAAATGGTTAGTTATTTTGTAAATTGTAGCTGTAAGTATAACGTTAGAATACGGTAAAAAGGCGCCTCAACTTTGAAAAATGACATAGGCTGGTTTCTAAACCCACCTAACCCCCCCTATATTTGCGCCACTGACTGCCGGGCTTCAGAGGGTGTATAAATCATCAATCACCTACTTTTAGGTAAATGATTAATAAATAATGTATTCGTGTATATTTGAAACAATTTTAGCTACCTTAAGTTAGGTGCTTTTGCGATTAAAAATAAAAGCGTGAACCGAGTAACAGCTGGTGGATTGTGAAATATGGTGGATGCGCCGGGAGAGCGCCTGTTGCAGTAATCGTGATATTGTTTCGATGCGATTAGATGTTGCTACCCATGAATTACATTAAATTGCACGCTCTGCTAAGCTGCTATTGTTCGAATTGCACCGTGTAATAAATTTATTCGCTGTCGGGAAAATCAATCGCTGATTACTTACTCGGCTTCTTCTATTGTTTCCGCCATGGCGAGGAAGACACAGTTGAGCAAAATGGTGGTCATAACCATATAGTCGAAGAACTGGTTGGTGCAGAGATATATACATGTTTTTCTGACCGAGCTGAACGGGCTGAAGAAGAAGAACGAACTGGTTGCTGTGAAACGATGGATGTAGTTCTTTCGAAACCTCTTCGACACCACGCAGAATGTCTGCAAGGAAAATGTCACTATCATAATTAGCAAATTTGTGGAAAATTTGTATTTAATTAGGTATGCACTATGGTGATGTTTACTAAGTTCTCTCATATCTTGCGGATGTATCATGGAGTTGGGGACAGGCCACACGACGTGAATTCGCATCACATTATGCAAACTTCAACGCAGCTCCATTATTAATTTACTCGCCGAAAGTCAAATCCGTTAGCTGCCTGCATTACAGATATTCTCTTCAGTATTTTGTATATTTTAACCTCCCCACTCCACTTCACCACTTGAAAAAAAGGGAGGTTACTGCAATCACTAAAATTTTAGAATTTTAGATAACACCAGATCTTCACGTTTTGAAGTCTCAGGAACCCAAAAAAGTTGTTTTAAAAATGTCTGCGTGTGTGTACGTACGTACGTTTGTAAACACGCTACAGCCAAAACTACCAGACCGATCTGGCTGAAATTAGGTACGTGGGCATCTGATAACCTAACTTAGATCTTAAAAGTTTTAGGAGCCAATCGTGCAACTGGAAATGCCATTTTGGCACATCAACTTTTAAAATTTAAATGCGAACCCCCATTTTTCACGTCACCATAGGAAAGGCCTTCAAATTTTGCTTCTAAAAATGTATTCACTCTCAGTGATCTTATGAACAAAAATTAAAAAATTTCAGGTTTTTATCGGACTTTAAAAGTGCGGTACAGCCGAAGCCCCTGAACCGATTTGGCTGAAATTTTCTTTAAGATCATTCTCTCATTTAACCATCCATAACAGGTTTTTGAAAGATTTATTGTCACCATAAGAAAGGTCTTCAAATTCTGGTTTTAAATAAGACAAAATTCATTCGCATTTAGGTCAGAAAAAATGTTGAAGTTAACATGGGATGAAAAAACCGGCCTTTAGACCACGTTATAGCTCAAACTACTGGATCAGTTTCGCTGAAATTTGGTACCCGTTGACGTGCTGAAAGGCTATTGGGAGCAATTGGTCAAAAGGAAATGCCATTTAGGCATATCAACTTTAAAATTTTAAACACAAGACAAGGAAATCAAAGCCGCTTCTTTGCTGCCAATTTTTTTTTTGCTTAAATTAGTAAGAGACAAAATTATAAGTCTTTGTGAAAACGGATGCATTCAATGAAAAAAGTAAACAAATACTAATAACTCCAAAACTACAAGATCGGGAATCGGATTTGCCACGGACTGGGGCAGTAAAAAAATGGTCATTGCATTTAAAAAAATTGAGTTTCAATTGCTTTTTTAAGGTAAGCCCCCCATAAAGAAATTTTCTGATTTTGATGCCACAAGCAGATGTTCCAAAATGATCTCTTATTGCTGTGAAAATTTCAAAGTTGTTAAGGTAGATATGCATTTTGAACCTCGCCACAACCAATTTAAAAATGGGAGGTAACTGCAATCACTCCAAAATTGGAAATTGAGATAACACCAGATCTTTACGTTTTTAGAAAATGTTTGTGTGTGCGTGTACGTACGTACGTATGTAAAGTCCGTTCATTTACTATAGACATGACAGAACGTCAAAATTTGAATTTTAGGTGGGTATGAGGAAATTTTTTCAGATTCTTCAAGATATTTTACTAACAGGTGAATTGGTAGAAGCGATACGTCGGTTGTCAAGTGACAACCGTCAAAATTTTGAAATTGCTTTGAATTGGCCCAAAATAGTCTTTGTGAGCGTGACGTTTTGAGCGCCTTTTTGGCGCATCAGCTACGAACACCAATTTTTCATATCAGCGCATGAAGGGTCCATTTTGGCACAAAATTATAAAAACCGAAATTTTGAAGAAACATTAAGTAACACGCTACAGCCCAAACTACTGGATCGACTTGGCTGAAATATGCTTGCCAGCCGAAGAGCTAATTTGATGTTGGTTGCAATCGGCGAATGGCAAGTGCCATTTTGGCATATCAACTTTGAAATTTGAATTACCAGCACATGGAATGTCTTCAAATGTCGTTTCTAAAAATGTTCCACAAACTTAGTGCCCTTTCGGCAAAAAATCGTAAAATTGTGAACAATTCCAGAAAACGTTTTAAGGTTGGTGGAATAAAATTTAGGTATAGCAAGTAGGAAAATTTACCTAATTTTGGTGGCAATCGGTCAATAACAAGTGTCTTTTTGGCATGTCATCTATGAAATGAAATTAAACATGGCAATAAATAATCAAAATTTTAAAAGACTCCCGGAACACTTAGAGACTGTAGATTGTTTATAGGTGACCGGATTGGATCATTAACCAAATGGGGAGGTTCTAGCCGCTTCCGTAGCTGCCCATTTTTAAGTAGAGCAATGGTAGAGCGACTTTTTCCTCTGTGAAAATGAAAAATATTTTTTTGTCCCAAAATCTTAGCATAGGGTAAGGGGTAAGTTACATCAAAATACTCAGAATTAGATGCACATTTAGAATGTAAATTAAAAATGGGGGTGTCCCATTTAAAATAAGGAAGGTGATGTCGGCTTCCGGTATAACCGGAAGTGACGCCATCTTAAAAATATTTTCCTTCAATTCAGAATTTGTTTCAACCCCTGCCCACAAACGGCTGAGTTGTGAAAGCTTCTAAAGATACGGCTTTATGAGATGCATCTACTGAAGTATACTCAACTCAAATACGTAAGTAGTAAAACCAGCTTACTGCAACTCCAAGTTCCAATATTCAAAATTCGAATCTTTTATTTTAGAAAATAATTAATTTTCAAAATATTGAGTCCGAATGTTGCCTTAAAGTCAAAATTGAATTCTGAACAAATTTTCATTAATTCTTCTCAATATCTTCAGCGTACTTAAATCAAGTTTTAAAGTTTTCAGAGAGAGTTTAAATTGGATTCTGAACAATTTATTCTTAAGAATTTTTCTATCTTTACAACTTACATTTGAGTTGGGTACCTACTTCAAAAGATTAATCTCATAAAGGTATACTCCTAAAAGTAACGAATCTGTCTTTTAGTTTTTTTAGTTTTAAGTGAGACCCACTGTAGACCAGAAAAGTAGGGGATGCTTTTAGATGCATTTCTAGTACTCTTTAACACTTCGGATTTAAAGCACTTTTAACATTTTAGTTAGAAGTACTAAAATAAGATGATGTGCACAAAATTTTATACCTGTCTGTTAATTTGATTATTGCGAAACCGGTCAACAAGAATTGCATTCTTGGCCTAGAAATGCTAGAAAGTCAACTCCTTTGTCGACGCACCTTTAAAGTTTGCACGTTGCATAGGTCTAATGCATAATTCTGTATGAAAAATGAAGCCAGTGTGGCCGTAGGTGACTCGAGGGAATTACGGTGCTATACGCGAATTATGACGAATATGCCGCATGAGATTTATTATTCTGCGGATAAACATGAAGTATGAGACAAGTCGATTTATAAAAAAAATCGAAGCTGGACCGCAGGCGACATTGTGCTGGAACATTTTATAAAATTTCTGTTGAGATTGTATGCTTTAAATAAAAAACGAATATACAATTCAAACGTTGCGAAGAATGCAGAGGCATCTTTGTGTCTGTTCTATGGCGTTGTGCCTTTGTATTAACAATATGATAGTGGGACCGACACGTGTTCATGTAAAATATCAACAGTACGGCTACCTTTGTTAAAGGTTAAAAATGAAATATGAATTTATTATAACTATGAAACGGGACTATTGTGCATGTTAGTTTGGTGCAAAAATAAAAGCTTTACCTTGGGTTTACGATATTTTTTACTCATTTACATACCCTGCAAGGATTATTTACATAAAGATAACGTATTTGAGTCGAATAGTGATAATTAATTCTGGAAGGGATATGAATGAGAATTTATACAGTATTTATTTAGGTACACTTACTCGCAAAAAAATGGGGACAACCGAAAAAAATTTCAACCTATGTATTCACCTTCGGTATTGTTCCTGTATTTAGTTGCCTACTATAGTATTCTAAAGTTGACCTGACCACCGCTGCAAAGTCTCGAGCAACTCCAATTGCACATTAAATTAAATGATTATTTTATACATTAAGTATTGAACCAATCCAAAGCAGCATTTAGTATACCAGTAACCAATCAAATCCTATTTCAGTGATAATACTACAACGTCAACTTGACACTACTTACTCAATACTTTAATTTATAAAATAATCTGCAAAATACGATTCGTAGTCTCTTGGTTGCCTTGTTGAGTCCTCATGGATGCACTACTTGTCAAATGGTAGATTTTTTAGCCTAAAAAAATGTACCATTTTGACTGGTAGTTGACAACCATTCGGACGTCAAACTCGCGGCAATCAAGAGACTACTCGTCGTATTACTAATGAAAATAGAAAAAAACTAGTAATGATATAAACAGAATCATTATTGTAAATGTGGCGAGATAACAAAGAATTTATTTTGCACATTCGGGTATTGCGAAGGATAACGGTTTTGGCAAAGCCAATTGTAAGGATCTCATAAATCTGAAGTATTTAATTCAGTTCAGTAACTGTTCTAGATATATTCGAGTAATTTATTCTTATTTATTTTGATATTCTGCTCATAAGAAATTGTAACAAGCAAAATATAGTCCTCATTAAAAACATTCGATTGAATCCTTATCGTTTTGTTTCATCTCTCAAATGAGGTGTTATTATTTCTCCATCAGTAACAGCACATCATGTCTTTTTAGTGCAACAAATATCGATTTATTCAACCATCAATTTTATGTTATACGTAGTCAAATTTCAGTTAAATTATTGGGTTCGATGATTGCATTTTATTGTAACATTTGATTGGGGTACTTGAAATCAAGAGCAATATCTGCTGTGGTGTGATCGGAATAAATTTATTGTAAAAACTATTTCTGGACGATTGGAGTACAAGTATTCGAAATTTCAATTCGAAAAAATATGACTGCTTCTTTTCGTAGTTCATGTTATCTATGCAACGAAAAGGATTGACCTTCTTGCGAATAAACGTTTAATTAGTATTCTTCTAATTAATTTAGACATAGTTGCGAAGGGTCGATATTTCCGCCTACTAAAGGAATATCACACTTAACAAGTACAATAATAAGATCCACCCCTTTGAACTTCGTCTATTATTGTTGCTTGTTAAAACCATGAGGCATTGTATCCTGTAAGCACGTAATATCGTGCGTTTAGGTAACTGTAAAGATAGGGGAGGTAGGCTATAATTACCATGAGGATGACGTCGGGAGGGTGGAACTTGTACGCCGTACATATTTTGTTAACAAACAAAACTTATTTGTTTAAAAATAAATAATATTCATAAAAAACTTGTATTCATCAACCCATGGGCATGTCCTGAGATATTCAGATTGGCAGCATCTTAAAGAATCTGCGTGCACCGATTATAAACTGGGTTAATATGCAAGCCATGAGTGAAGAAAAATTACATTTCCTATATTTATTACCCTTATATTAAAATACGTTATCTGATACAACCCCGGCGCTAAGTCAATATTTGTGCACAGTAATTTTTTGAGCCGTTTTTCGGCCAGGTTTATGATGTATACTACACTTTTTATTACGATCGAGTAAACATTCGTTAAACTGAAGACAATAATTACGACCGTGATTTACCCTGAAAATGTTGTCTTCTGAGTGAAATTTCCGGGCATGTGGTGCATGTATTAAATTTGTGTGAATTTCCAACTGATAAGCAGAAAATATTGCTCCCGTGTTCTATTAACAGACATCACGAAAACTACCCCTGAAACGCATTAGCAAAGTGTAGGTTTCATAGTCCGAACACGTTTCCTTTCTGTGATTTAAATGCATTATCAATTCGCATTTACTTTTCAAAAAATCAATATCTGGTCCATTAAATATTCAATAGTCATAGCTGCCAAGATTTCTAAAAATTGACTTTAAAAATCGTTTCACGTTCGCCTAACAAACGAGTTGGCCCACACCCCAGTAAGAGGAGTTGAATGTCGCATTGTAAATTATAAATAAATGCGTCGTAAATATGTTATTTACGAGCAAAGCAGCACCGGTAGTGAGCCACTCTAAAAGTGAGAGTATATTATTCAGAAGTTGCGGTTGAAGGAGACTCCAACTGCCGTTTCAACCATAAATTAGGCAATCTCAGTCGAACTTGTTCGCGACACGCAAAAAAGCACGTCTCACGATAATTGGCGAGGTTGCTCATAAATTATTTATTTCAAAGGTTCAAAGGCAAACAATCGATAGACAGTCAATGAAATTGTTGTCATGCTGCTTGTATTTTGATCATTTTATTGTCGAGGTAAAACTGTGCAAATTGAGTGTTACTGATGCACCGTAACAAAGTTTGCTTTACCGAGTGGAGTTTTCAAAGTTCAATATTCTCGAATAGAATTTTAAGTCTAACATAAACGGAAAATCTAAAGTTCATTATTGTGTGCATTTTCTTTATTTGATGGTTTATAAATATGTACACTAAGAGGGTTCAACGCCACTAAGGAAAAGGAGGTGAGGCAGTGTTTACATATAGATAAGGAAGAGATAGAAGATGTTAAACTATCATATTTTCTAAAATGTACCTACATTTTGCAAATATTTCCCGATTCTTCTTATTCTCTATCTCTTATCTACATCTCACCATTCCTTGTAGTGCTTAATTCGCCTAGTACCTATTTATTTTAGTACATACCATCAATGCTTACAGTTACTTTAAAATTCACAAGTTAAGTTATAGCATTGCAATAAAACTGATGCAACCTTGTTGAATCAATAACCGGATTTCAAGCAAAAATGATAGGGCGTCAAGAAAATGTGTTATTTCGTACGCGTTCAAAACAAGACGAGATGTATTTCTTCTTTTGTCAGAAAATATTGCCCTCCTGGAGAGCACACATGCAGTTTTTTATTCGACCGGCATCGCCATTATTTACGAAATGTAATTTCCCGTCTTGAATGATTTCGTCCCTTTTTTAAATTTGTAGAGATTATCTCGTTGTGAGGTCAAGGCAGGCGACTATGCCTAATGTGACCCATTACCAGACAAATGGACCTGCATCCAGCCCTGCATTTCTGTAATTCCTCGCTGAAAATTTGTTGTCATTTCACGACTGTGTTAGCAGCTTAGCTCGGAAGATGGGATAAAACAGAAAATATAGCACATGTTTTGTTTTGCGGATTTTCTTTGTGAGAACGAGAACTTGATTATATAGTAATTCTCATTCTAGCATCGAGACAATGGGTTTGGTCCAGCTTAATGAAGAAAGGGGAGTCTTAATAATACATTATGAGCTATTCGAACGATGCAGGATAATTAAAATGAAACAAAGAATTAAATTGAAATATCTGAGTTTTAATAACAGATAATATGGTGCTCCTTCTACTGTCATTGCTACCTAACATAGGTTTATTAAATACTACCTGGCCTCCTCGACGTTGCACGCTGCACGAGTTAATTAAATTGAAGAATAACAGAAATTCTTTTAATTTTGACTTATTTAATAATAATAATAATAATAATAATAATATATATTCATGATTAACAAATATGCAGTTTTACAATCGTCAAGATACATATACATAGAAAAACTTTACCAATAGGTGGTTCAATAATTAAATAAATAACAGGACATGAAATTTAAGACAAACAACACAGTTGAAGACCTGGCTAAGACATGAATTCTTCAGTATCGTAATAAGCATTCTCAAGTAGTATCCTCTTGACTTCCTGGAGGAACTTTTCGTGGGGTAATGCCACAATATGTTTTGGTAATTTATTTAAAAAAATCATAGCATGGTAGTTTATGGAATATCTACTTTTCAGCAGTCTTAAGAAAATGGGGTTCAATTAACCTACGGCAAAAATCGGAAACAATGGACAACCA
This sequence comes from Pycnomerus fuliginosus, assembly GCA_963924575.1. Taxonomy (NCBI): domain Eukaryota; kingdom Metazoa; phylum Arthropoda; class Insecta; order Coleoptera; family Zopheridae; genus Pycnomerus; species Pycnomerus fuliginosus. The sequence goes on along the minus strand of OZ004617.1, from coordinate 13,507,979 downwards.
TGATTACATTAAACCTCCATTGTTGCTGTTTGCGGGCACTGACACTGACAGGAATTTTGACGTAAATGAAGACCCGTTTAACACAGTAGAAAAAACATCTGATGATTACTCACCCTGTTCTTGCGATTGTGAAATCGTACGACTCCAGGTACTTTGTAAAGATCGAGACGCGTCGCCGTCGTTAGGGCCTCATAACAAAACCGGGGCCTGAACGCTTCAATACGTAAAAAGTAAAAACCTTGGAATTGTCCATTATCTCAAAGTGGACTGCGTTGAATTAAGGTAATGTCTGTCCGGGATCCACACGACCGAGATTCACCCGATTTCCATGGCGATTCATTGTTGACAACAATGATTCGCCATGGAAATAGGGTGAATCCCGGTCGTGTGGATCCCGGACAGACTATAGTAGAGAAATTTTTTTCTTAAAATCAATCCCGCGTTTAATGTTAGATGTGAACCGGTTTCGGCCAACATTAGGCGATCATCAGCACTGAATAATAAAAGAAACATGAAAAATTTGTCCAACAATTAATAAAAAGGGGGTGGCTTACTTCTATACAGTGCGAGTGTAAAGTATGGAATAAAATTCCTTAAATTTTTGACCTTGATTTGTGGCAAAAATCCTCGGACAGGTCAATTTTATTTTTATCATGCGGACTTGATGGAGGGGACAGTTATTTTGTCACACTTTCGGTTTAACCGGAAATGACCTTAATTTATTTTTCTCAAATAGAATGACACTTTTTTCTCAACGGATTCAGAATCTACGATTTTTTCTGAGTTAGGAACATGGATCACACTTTACCGAATGTACAGTCACGGCCACCCCAGATTTTCAAAAACATCGAAGAAATCGGTCAAAAACCAACATTTTTGAGAATCGCAAATACACGTCAACCTTATTTTTTTGATACAATTTCAACTGTGCAATTTCATTTCCTTTTATTTGTCTTTGTTTTTTCAAATTTTTTCACTTTTCACAATCTGGCAAAATAGCAAAAAGATTTAAAAAAAAATGTAATCGCGCAGTTGAATTTGTAACAAAAACATAAGGTTGGTGTGTACTTGCGATTTTCAAAAATCTTGGTTTTTGACCGATTTCTTCGATATTTTTGAAAATCTGGGGTGGCCGTGGCTGTACTTCTGGTAAAGTATGATACATGTTTTTAAGTCAGAAAAAATCGTAGATTCTGAATCCGTTGAGAAAAAAGTGTAATTCCATTTGAAAAAACTAAGTTAAGGCCATTTCCGGTTAAACCGAAAGTGTGAGAAAATAACTGTCTTCTCCATCAAGTCCGCATTACAAAAATAAAATTGACCTGTCCGAGGATATTTGCCACAAATCAAGGACAAAAATTTAAGGAATTTTATTCCATACTTTACACTCGCACTGTATACATATTTTGCTTGGGCATAATGACCTGAGTAACAGATGCTAAGTCATATACCTCCCTGTATCCAAAGAAATCTTGGGAGGGGAGGTCGACGTGAAGCAAGCCGTCTTCTACTGCGAACGCTGCCTAAACGCTTGAAGATCGATTAAACTCGTATAAGGAAGAAATGTCGGCAACAAAAAGATCTACAAAAAATTCCACGACTTCATCTAAATATCTGTTACGGATAGCCCACAGTAAGAAACAGAAGCGATTATTGTCAAAAATTAACTGTATCGTAGACATGCTGCCGCGGATTTTTTTGTAGACCTTTTCATTGTCAACAATTCCTACATTCATAATTTTGATCTATCTTCAAGCATTTAAGGCAGCGTTTGCAATTAAAATGATGAAACTTGATGGAAGGTCACAAAAAGCAAACGAAGCGTTATTTTGCAGGTTTAATATTTTCCTGTTATACCGGGTGGTCGTTTTATCTTGAGACTGGCAAATATCTCGGAAAGGAAGCATTTTAGAAAAAAATGTTCTTTATAAAAGTTTTATGGCTTTCGAGGGGGAAAATAGATGGCATCATCGCCACTTTGATTCAAGGTCATTTTCAAGGTCAAATAAGGTGAACTTAATTTTTTTTTAATGGAAACCTATATTTTTTATTACAGATTATTATTCCCCGTAGAAACAACTCTTATCTAAACTATTTTTGGATCCGATGGATAGGTTTCCATGAAAAAAATTAAGTTGACCTTCATTTGACATTGAAAATGACCTTCAATCAAAATCATAAAGTCATAAGTCATAAAACTTTTATACAAAACATTTTTTTCTAAAATGCTTCCTTTCCGATTGTCAGTCTTGTCTGTCTCAAGATAAAACGACCACCATCGGTATAGACGGTATTATACGGTTTTTCTTAAATTTCTGAGGAACGAAGGTCACGAAATTTTGAACTTGTTGCAAATTGTGCTGAATAAGACTGATTAATGGTTTTTGGCATATAATAAGCAATGCCTACCTTGTTCAACACTAATTTTCTCGAAAACGCCTTGAGCTATCGAGTTTCAGCAAGAGCATTTTTTTACGTATTAATGTACGAGGAATTCAAATTTTTGTTGACAATTGATCGGAGATGTACAAAAAAAGTTAAATACAAAAATGTCCGCGGCCTCTCCACTCATGCAGAAAATTTAAAATTTCGTGACCCTATCGTAGAAAAACCATTTTTTGTTATCCCCTTTGAGGGCCCCTAGCTCACTTAGGAGCCATTTTTCGACCCATGTTTTTTAAAACCTTTCTTCACATTTTTTGTACCGGTATGCCAAAGTTGTAACACCGGAGGATCAACAGTTTTCCAGAAAAATAGATTTAAAGATCCATCTGCAGTTCCCGGGGCTTACCTAGAAGGTCATTGAAAGCATTATACTGGGTAGGTTAAAAGTCCTGTTCCACAAAAATTTTACTGTTTAGGACGCGCTTCGAAGTGTTACTTCATCTTCAACTAGAAAAAAAAATTAACACAAAATACAAAACAGTTGCCTAGAAAAAGAAAAAACGTTTGCGTCAAATAGGAATAACAGCTTTGGGTCGCACTGGAAATTCATCCAAAGACGCTCAAAAATTTTTAGAAAGGGGCCAGAATTTGGAGAAACTTGGTGGATGGCGAGAAAAAGTTAGAATGACGCATAGAAACTCTTTCGCGCCGACCATGGTCACGTCAACGCAAATGTATCTGTCTCTGTCTACCTATGTCATAGAAGAAAGGAGCAAGGCAGCAGGCCCGACCACGTACCTATATCCCGCTGGCGCGAAAAACAGCCGACCAAGAGCTGTCACTAACTTGTCACCACCATTCTGTCGAACCAACCTGACAAATGCAACCCAAAACTGTTCTCTTTCTTTGACCCAAACTTTTTTCTTTTTCCAGGCAACTATTTTGTAATTTGTGTTAATTTTTTTTCTATCAAAATATTGAGTAACACTGCGAAACACGTCATAAACGCTAAGATTTTTTTGTGGAACAAGACTTTGAACCTACCCAGTGTTATATCTAAAAGGAACAATTTGTTTTTATTATTATTAAATAACAAAATTGAACGGATTCTAAAAAGAGAAAGTAAAGTAATGCTGATGATGCTTATATTATAGCCTCTGCGGAAAACGTCGAAAGAGCGTTGTCGGATTTTTGAAGCTACGAGCATTTATTGGTTTTTAACACAAAAGAACCACCTACATTATTACAAATTACAAATTACAAAAAACATCACCAAAAATAAGCAATAAGCCGCGAACACACTTTTGATACGGCACAGTACACCACGTGCTGACACGTATCTTGAAAAGAGTCTGGAATATGAATTTACCTTTGTTTTATATGAATTGGAAACACACACACGGTATGCTACGTCACATACGTCACGGCAGCTGACGTTTATATGAAACTTCACTGTCTGACAGTAGGTACGTGAGAAAGTGTGTGGCAAAAGCGTGTTTGCGGCTTTACGTACCAATATCTCAGGAAACCATAAAAGTTATTTTTAAAAAAACTGTCAGCAGAGAAGCGGCTGGAACCTCCCAATCGTGTGGGTCTTTGATTTCCGTGTCTTGTGTTTAAAATTTTAAAGTTGATATGCCTAAATGGCACTTCCCGTGAACCAATTGCTCCCAATAACCTTTCAGCACGTCAACGGGTCACCATGTACCAAATTTCAGCCAAATCGATCGAATAATTTGGTCTATAACGTGGCCTTAGTGTTATTACAAAATTTGGATTTTTCTACTCAAATGGTACTGAATGCGAATGAATTTTGTGTCATTTAAAACCAAAATTTGAAGACCTTTCTAATGGTGGCAATAAATCTTTCAAAAACTTGTTTTGGATGGTTAAATGAGAGAATAATTTTAAATTTGGAAATTGGTGTCCCAAATCGGCACTTTCCATGGGCCGATTGAATCCAAAATTTGTTCAGCTCTTCGACTTGTAATACAATCCCCATGTGCAAAATTTCAGCCAAATCGGTTCAGGGCCTTGGCCTGTACTGCGATTGTAAAGTCCGATAAAAATCTCAATTTTTGAAATTTTTGGTCAAAAGGGCACTGAGAGTGAATACATTTTCAGAAGCAGAATTTGAAGGCCTTTCCTATGGTGAAGTGAAAAATGGGGGTTTGCATTTAAAATTTAAAAGTTGATATGCCAAAATGGCATTTCTGGTTGCACTATTTGGCTCCAAAAGCTTTTCAGATCTAAGTTGGGTTATGAGATGCCTACGTACCAAATTTTAGCCAAATCGGTGTAGTAGTTGCAGTTGCAGCACCCTGAATGTTGGGGTTATGTTTGAGTTATTTGATGACCTGTGACCGTTTAAGCTAAGACAACCAAAGGTTCACTTATTTAGCTTATTGGACTACGTAATCCCCTGTAATTTTACCAAAATCGAAAGACGAGAACCCGTAGGTATACATATTCTTGCCTACCATGACTTTTGCTAACTAGTTTTTGCTAACGCATTAAAAAAATATTTGATTCGAATTTCGAAGCTTGTTTAAAACGCGAAATTTTCTGGCATTTTCTATTTTTCGCCATAGCTCGATTATTAGAACAAAAAGGGTCGTCGTGGTTTCAGAAATACATAATAACACTCAACTTATTTTCAAGGGTTTCGTTGAATGAAAATTGTTTTAAACCATAGCAGGTAACCATCTTTATGATAATTGAAGCTATGGATTTTGCCGGAAATTTGGAATACATGCTTGCATTTGGCTTCATTTTTCTGAAAAAACTAAACCACGCTTAAAAAAATTGAAAGAAGCAAAAAGTTTGCTTTCTAAACAGGCTTATTGAAAAACGAACCAAATATTTTTTCTAATTAATTAACGAAAAGTTCGGAAGAAATTGACATAGGGAAAAATTTGGTTGTCGTAGCTTAAACGGTTCAGAAGTTATCCACAAATAACTCAAACGTAGTCCTTTAGGGGGCTGCAGCTCCCTTAGGAAGAGGAAATCGTAAATTTTTATTGGAGTTTTTACTTTTATTTTTGGCTAGAAAATTTGCCCATACATTTTTCTTGGTCGAATTCTAGGAAACCCTGTGTACAGGTCTCGTGGAAAATTTCAGCGAAATCGGTTGAATGGTTAAAACGTGAGAACTAATTTTCGATTTTTGGGGCTTACTTTTGAGGAGCCCTAGTGACGAAACGGGGGCCCATCTAGCGAAACAAAAAAATACGGGTCTTTTATTTTCATGCCCAAGGAATCTGTGGCTGAAATTATTGCACTCTGAGATGAGACACCCTGTATGTATATAAACTATCATCTCAATTCAAAAAAATTAAAAAAAATCTTAATTTTTTTCCGATTTTTTTGAAAATCTGGGGTGGCCTCCATTCCAATATCAATCAATCAATCAATATCAATTTTTACATCCAAAGATATCCAGGGTAGGAAGTTTTAAAGAAACGGCCTGTATTTATAGATATGTTGACTTTATTGTCCAAGTTAGAAATTGAGGCATTTTATATTTTTTTAAAATTTCGATTATTTTACATTTTAGTGCCACGGACCACATAAATATTATTGCAAAACTTAACTTATGAGTTATGACATCGACTGGTATGTACATACAATATGTATGAATATTTACATAGCCGCGAGCCAATCATTTAGTCTATCAGATCGACTTGATGATGTTAAATGAGGACGATTTCCTAAACCTGGGGGGTTTGAATTACAATTACAAGTTGATAGTAGTAGATGTTTGCTCTTAGAATTTAGTTCATACCACTAGATTGACAATTTATATAACTCAAGAAATAATTCGCTTGAGAGTCTCATTAATATTAAGTTTTCAGCGTTTAACGTTAATATAACTGTTTCTAAACCAATTAGGTAAATCAGGTAAATTTGAAAAATTTGTAAACTTAACAAGACAATTCCTGGAATCTCCTGAATAAATTAAGGAAACACCTAAATTGTTCTCTCTGGTATGTATAATATTCAGTAGCGTGACAAAAATTATTCGTGCTCGATTTACCCTTGTAACGACATATCAGTTTCAAAGCACAAATTTGGGTTAAATACCGGTATTTATAGAACCACACAGAATTGAAACATTCTGTAGCCAACTAAATAGACTGAAATATGTTTGCGAATTCCCGGTGAAGTGCATCCCATCAAGTGAAAAGCGGGGGGCATGAACGTTAATAAAATTGATAGCATGCCCGTAACCACGGAAATTCCGGCATCAAATTCGATGTAAAATTGGTCGTAAACGTTACATATGTAGAAGGTGTAAGGCGGGCCTAAGACATGCTTCAGGCCCCCCATAACTCTAGTAATGAGTAAAAATTTTCGTGCGCATGCTGTGTCTATTGAAGAATTGAAAGAATATCTAAATCAGTTAGTTTACCTGAGGTTGCATTGTCTACGCAGGCAGAATAACAGTGTGAGAAGAGATTTTTTTCGTGTCTAGTGCCATGTCTACAAAAGAGAACAAGATCCAACTACGACTGTAATAATTTATAGTAATAAAACAATTCTACGTGGATGCTTCGAAAATAAGAAAAAGTATAAATGAAAGAGCTCGTTCCAAACAACAAGCATCGATCAAATTGACATTTTATCCAGGTGTTGCATCTCACAAACGAGCTCTTTCGAATTATTAACTTCGGTTACTCACCAACGAGCGCTAACTTTACTTACTGGAACCTGGCAAAATACATTTTATTAAAATATCATATTTATTCTCTTGTGGGGGGATTGTGTGCTTTTATTGGGATTATGTTCGGTGTTTTTGGATTTGGAATAAGAGCGGGGCTGCCTAATTAGATTTCCGCACAATAACGAAAATATTTCCGAGACAGGTGTCTTCTTGCAACTGAAATTTAATTCTCCGGCGAGTAAATTTAAAAATTGACACATCCGGTTACATTCCTGTGCAAAATTGGAAGAACGCTACGAAGGCGTAAGAGGAGCCACATTTTTAACATTTGCTTTTAATCCAAAATTGTCGAGTGGTCAATTGTCGATCGGGTAGACAATTTGATGACCCGATCGCCAATTGACGACCCGATCGACAATTGTTGGGTCGACAATTGTCGAGTGCGAGTCGACAATTTTCCATGCGGTCGACAATTGTCGAGTGCAATAAGTCGACAATTTTGGATTAAAAAGCTATCTAATACTTACCTAGATTTTCAATGTAGGTACTTTAAAAGTTTTATAGACAATGCATGTATAACTTTACTTTGGGATTTATGAAACATGATAGAATAGATGTTTTACATAATTTCGCGCACAAGTTTATCTACTTGATGCATCGAGAGGTTTAATCGGCAGAAAGTTCTTGATTACTTAACTAGACGTGAAACTTCATTTTTGTTGCAGCGAGGATGAAAACTCTAACTAAAGTGCACGTCTTGTCTTCATTACATATTGAAAAAGATTGGATGCCGTTGGAATTATTTATGGATTCCATCACGATTTGATGGGAATGATGTGTCGTGCGTGAGGGTTCCACAGCTCCAGCGTCAAAATTTCAGTTTTCGTTTTCACCCGAACATGTTGGTTATACATATGTCGACCTGAATGGCGTAACTTGCAATTTCCCTAATATTGTAATAGCTGGATTTTATGTTATTGGATATAGCCGCCTACCCGGATATTGCAAATCCGCAGGTTCGTTAAACTTAATTCGATTGGGGTTCCGAATATGAAATCTGTCTAATCTTCCGTAAAATTTCAAGTCAATTGGGATATATTATTATTGAAAACGCGACATTCATTATCCATTCTTGCCTTTGGTAATCATGAATATGCAAATCACACCCGCAAAATGGGGCTGTTACGGCATTTCAATAAACAGACATTTTTGATCGAACCAATAAAAGGATGTACAGGGTGCAATCTTGAATCACCTATGTTAGAAAGTTTTAAAGATCTATTTGATGAAGAATTCAGTGTGATCTTTCAGCACTTCCCGTTGTCTGCCATAAAGATACTTTGCAACCCTTTGCAGAAAACTTAATCTTCTAAATAGTTAAGTAATTGAAGATTGAAGCCAAAAATTGAAGAGTTGAATGTAAAAGGTTTCAATATTCTCCTCTGATTACTTAGATATCACTTTATGAAGGGTTTTTATTTTAATCTCCCCATGTCTACGATTTAAAAAATGGGATGTTGCTTACTTGAACCACTAAAATTTTCAAATTTGGGATACTTAGGTTGTAAACACGCTACATTACTAGACCGATGTGGCACGTGCGGCAGTAAAATGACAATCGGCGAAAAAATTATGTGTTCAACTCGGCAAAAAAACAGATTTTGTGCCTTGGCTGGACTCCTAACCTCGGTTATGTAACTTCAGCTGCGGCAGTAAATCTGCAATTTTTTTGCCAAATAACACTATTTTCAGCCCTAAAAAACATTTTTCCAAAAAATAGCACTATGGTTCTCGATCCGGTAATGCAACGGCTATATATACTAATATGATGCTCTTTTGCTGAATAAAATTAAAAACGGGGCCTTTTTGTCCCTAAAATGGTAATTTTTGAAATGGGAATACAGTTTCAGATTCAGAATTTCAAGACCTTTCATGTGCTGTTAAGAAAAATTAGTGTTCATCAGTCAAATTTCATACTTTACATGCCAAAAAGGCACTTGGCGTTTGCGGATTTGCAACAAAATTAACTGGGCTCACCAGAAGGCCAACACTAACCTCCATACCAAATTTCATTAAAATCCGTTCGGTAGTTTCCGAGAAATCGTGCTCACATACGTACATACATACGTACATACACACAGACATTTTTTAAAAACCACTTTTTCGTGATCCTGGGACCTTGAAACGTAAAGATCTGGTGTTATCTCAATTTCGAATTTTGGAGTGATTGCAATAACCTCCCATTTTTATATGGTTGTGGGGAGGTTAAAATATACAGTTATGCAAAGGTTTTTCCACCGCAGCGATTTTTGACCAAAAGGGCACCAAGTTTGAATACAGTTTTAGAAGCAGAATTTGAAGAGCACTTTCATATGGAGGTTTCCATTTAAAATTTGGAACTTGATTTAGCCCAAGCTCTAATCAGCTTTTTCTATTTCGGTTTCCTAATGAACACTTTATAGCAAGCTTTATAGACAACTATTGTGTCTAACAATCGAATTAACTGCCAACCCTGTCTTTCAAAATGCCAATCTTAATTTTTCTTGAAAATATTAACAAGTTGGGTATCCGAAATAGAAAAAATTATATAAAACACGTGTTTCATAAGGCCCTTATGGCACTCGGATTTTGTAAAACTCGGGCTTTTCGCCCTCGTTGTCCAAACATCGTCGTATGATAATAACTGGCCTTATGAAACGTGTTTTTTAATATATTATATCGCACTCGGATTTTGTAAAACTCGGTCTTTTCGCCCTCGTTGCCCAAACATCCTCGTGCGACAATAATTTGCCTTATAAGAACCGTGTTTTTTAATATACTATTGCATCAAACCACATCGTTTGAACAGTAGATTCTGTGGTAGCCTCTGGAAGGTTTTATGTTTTTTTTTCATCAAACCTATAGTAGGTACAATAACTTATTTTGAGCGTATTCAAAGACATTATCTGCTGCTGCAGTGGTTGTCCTTGCTCAAAAATTATCTCTAACACGATCTCTGAATAATAATCAACGAAAAACGTTGTGTTTACTTTACGGCAAGAAACCTTGTATACCGTTTTAGAGGCGATGAAGTTGGCATTTTAGATTAGCTTTGTTTGTAAAGTTGCGAAAACAATTCAAGTCTAGCAAACAGACGATTTAGAAAAAGAAGAGGAGAACACATTCCGTATCTTTTACCTAAATCGATATAAATTCAATTTTACCTGACCTCATATTCTCTATACGCTCGTTCCAATAAAAGCTGGCAAAAAACCTTATTTGGGAAAGGACAGCTTTCAATTGCCGGAAGCATGTTTTAGCTCAATCGGAACTGCAATTAATCCTATCGATTCTTTCCACATGTTGTCTACCGGTCTCAGGTGACCGCTACGAAGTTTGAAAAGCGAGACTATGGATTTTCCTCTGAATGAAAATTTTCCTGTGAATTTTCCTTGAATGAAAATTTCCTGGATAATTTTCATTTTCTTAATTTCTGAGAGCACGGCGGCAGATATCATTTGTCTTTGTTTCCGTCCATTTCATGACATGAATGATAATTCGCCGAATTATTGTCGGTTATGAAAAAGCAGGCGAAGAAAACCGGGACGAATACCATTCATAATAAGCCCATTTCAGCTATATGTTATGATAAGGAGGGGAATAACAAAAGCTCTGACCCTGCATTTTATACGATTTTCATAAACCGGCTTCTACTTTTTCCTGCATCAATACGATAAATTATCGCTTTACGGATTACATTTATGGAGCAATAAAATGAAAGTGCATCAATTCAACAAATAAATAACACCCCCGAGATTATTCTGGTAATAAATTGAAAGCGTTCCATAACTTCAATTTGAGATTCAATTAAACAAAAACACCAATCACAACATTGAGCCAATAAGACTTACAACATTTCCGAGCAATTTTATCGGGCCATAACAACCACTTCGATATTACCTGAAACAGCCAATTACAAAAATTAATAAAAGCTTTGATGCCATCACGGGCGTTCATGAAAAGCAAATTTTAACATCAGAGAGGCAATAATTCGTTGACGTTTAGAAATAAAATGTTTGATTGAATTACCTATTAATTATTCATTATCGGCGATGAAAGTAAATCGATGAAGCGGTCTTTTCGGGATTTCGGGGGTTCAAATAGATTTAAAAATTTAGGCAAATGATGATTAAATGATGATGTTGAAGCATTGTTTTAATGTCGAAGCCTTTCGGAGGGGTGGGCTAATCTGGTCGATTATGAAAAATTATAATCGATTTTATGAATTATTGTTATCCAAATAACATCATGTATTGTATTTAATCGCATATTGTTTTACTTAAGACCGTTTAGAACACCTACTTATTGCAGTGTTTTATAGCGCCTATGGTCAAATAAAAAAAGAGGGAGCTTTTGAAAAGAGAAGAAGTATAATTTAGAATAAATTTTTTATAGTTTCTATTCATATGAAGTCATATACCGGGTGGTCGTTTTATCTTGAGACTGGCAATCGGAAAGGAAGCATTTTAGAAAAAAATGTTTTGTATGAAAGTTTTATCACTTCGAAGGGGAAAATAGATGGCTGATGGCATTATCGCCATTTTGATTCAAGGTCATTTTCAAGGTCAAATGAAGGTCAAATTTTTTTTTTATGGAAACCTATCCATCGGATCCAAAAAGAGATTACTATCACTAGATAATGAGCACATTGTGTTCGAAACGCGTCAGCAGTGAAAATCAAGTGTTTCGGTGTGGTGGGGTGTTTCTACAAGTGATAGTGCATTTTTCCACCGAAGTTGTCCAGTGTTTCCATAGTGCAAAAATAGTTTAAATGAGAGTTGTTTGTTCTTTTACTGGGAATAAGAATCTGTAATAAAAAATATAGGTTTCCCTTTAGAAAAATTAATTATTATTAATCAAAATGGCCATGATGTCATCTATTTTCCCCCTCGAAGACATAACATTTTTATACAAAACATTTTTTTCTAAAATGCTTGCTTTCCCAGAAATTTGCCAGACTCAATATAAAACGATCACCCAGTACATTAAAAGCTTTCCCCACTACCCTCGATAAATGCTGAACAAAAGAAAGAATTTAAATTTCCCATACCGGAAATGGCGTGGCTTTTTTTCCGTCCTTTTTTATTGGTGAAACAGGTGGATCGCTACGTAAATTCTAGTAAACCTACATCATTTGAATTTACTGCACTGTATAAATTATAATAAGTACCGAAAATCTTTATTCGAAGCCTTGCAGTTATAATTCAACTAATCTCAAAACTCGCCTCAAAGCAGTTTGGGCAAAAATGGCGGATGCGCCGGTTCATAGGACTGTTGTCAACCGATTAGAATTTTAAATTTCTTAACACATTACACTGCTGTGTCTTAATTAGTATTATTATACAGTTCTATGTCTATTTTAGTTGCCACAAGAAAACAAAAAGGCATGTAGCCTCGCATGTAGCTATATTACTGATTAATTGAATTTAAAAATAAGATTCTGCTGAAACGAAGAGAATGTGGACGAATTTAGCTCATTTTTCATTTCTCATTTCTCCTATAATAAAGAGAGATAATACACATTATCTACAATTCAATTACCGACGACTGAACACAAGCGGTTATTTCAGCTGCAAGAGTGCAAGATAAAGATTGACCATAGTAATTAGGTACATCGAAAGCGAAATGACCAAGAATAATTTATTTCCAAGCGAATATCACCGTCGACGCGACCTCAGCAGAAGCATGCGTTGAATTACAAGTATGCAACTACAAGTCCGCTGATTTATATTCCATCAAGGAAATGGCTAAAAATTTTGATACCATGTCGTCGACACTTCTTCATTAATGTTTCTATCTGTATTCCAGCAGTATTCCGAAAGAAAGCCTAAAACTTTAATTCCGCCGATGCGTGAAAAGACGCTAGGCTTTTTCGTGAATGTGTCCATCAATTTTACAACCCTAAAATAGGAACGTTTATCCCCGATAATTGATTGTTGTGAAAGTAATTCCAAAAATAGACCCCAGTGGGTTTTTAGTGCCGTAGCAGAATGCGGAGGTACTCTTTTATTGATTGGCAGGACAAAATTCCCCAGAGGTTAAAAAAGAGCATAAAGTTTACTTAAATTTATTTATTGACCGCCGTTCTACGTCATTATGCATGCGTGCAAAGCAGTAGTTAGAGTAACACGCAAACTTGGAAGCGAGTGTCCCTGCTTCGGTTTGGTATTTATCAACAGACTGCTTTACAAGCCAGAAATGAAAAACTACCGGAACAATTTCGAGTTTCCTTTAATTAACAACCGATACTTGAAAGAAAAAACGGAGATAGGTGTATAACATATTTCCGATTCAATCTCGAACTGCGAAGTAAGTTCGACTAATTCAACTTGGAGGAAAGTTTGTATCAGTTTGATAATTTAGGGTTATCCACACTTCCAATCACCCCCCTCGGTGAATAACTAATGGTTCTAATAATATCATCCTGATGACGTACAATTTAACCTCAATACAGTTGTATTACGTTGGTCAGTGATTGGTGATTACCGATTATTGACATGTCGCCCTCTTATCTTTCTGCGTCATTAATTCCAGATTAGGTTCATATCCAATCCATCTATGTCAAAATCGTTTTAAAAATGAAAGAAAATTAATTATTTCTGCCCCTGGTTCAGTGTACATTACTCTTTGACGAAGCTTCGTTCGACGAGCGAAACTTTAAAAATTGAGATTGTGCAGGATTAAGGTGAAGACTCGGAATTCGGATGCATCCCTGAGGCTATTTTCAGTAATACGACGATTTGAACCTGGGCGATTTCCCAAGGGTCTAGGTTTTAATTATTTACCCATCAGTTTCGCGTCTAATTAAATTGTTTTAGAGTAAATTACCGGTATATTGATGGATGGAGTGGATTAAATGTTTAAGAATTTTTGATCGATTGCTGTGGTAATGGCTCCATTAAAAGCTGCTACATTCCTGGCATACAAAGATTGCATGATTTGAGTTTAAAATTACATACTATAAAAGTGTTCCTTGTTTGGGTCTACGGTCAGAAGGACACTCAAGCTTTTCTTGTGCCTCTACAGGGTGCGCAATTAACAATATGCAAGATGAGCGTAATCATCGTTCCCAAATTTATTATTTTCCATGCGCCTCACCATAATAATTTATCCTGCTAAAATCATGCACATCTTTTTTTTACTTTATATACCAGAACAAATATACAATACGTGAGAAAAATGATGAAATAAGTTGCTGGTAAATCTCAAGGGCTGTGTTCAGTTCTCCCATACGAGACGGGGACTGTTCTTCCACACAGCCCTTGCCAAAACATAAATAACTAACTACAGCAAGACGGGAGAACACGTTTGGCAAAGTGGAACAAAAATTACAAGAATTTTGAAAAAATGAAGCGCTACTTTGCAGAAATAAACAGCAAAACACTGTAATGACTTATGAGTATATTAATCTTAATTTTACTTAAATAGAAATAGCTGAAGATTGTACTGAGAGTAAATAATCTGACATGTACCTTTTAAAGAGAGAGATGGACAAGGACATGTTGCGAAAGGTAGCAGGAATCGGTCTAGGACGTTTTGGCGCGGCCGTTTTGGCGCGGCCATTTCGGCGCCGCCGTTTTGGCGCGGGCCAGTTTGGCGCCGACCAGTTTCGGCGCGGGCCAGTTTGGCGCTGGGCGTTTTGGCACCAAAAAGTTACACTTTATTCGCGGAACATAGACCGGATTTTTCTTAGCAAAAGGACAAATTATTATTATTGAGTTCGATAGCTGTTAATCAGAACGCATCACTTAATTAAATGGTAAGGTGAAATAAGGTTGTGCAAGCTGTTGATAAAAAGTTGATATAATGCCTTATTCTTTGTGTAATTTTTTTGTTACCTACCGGATATTTTTAATCTTCTATTGTTGTCGCTTACATGTTTTCAGCAGTTCCCAAACTTTATTGAGGAGAATATTTGAAAATCGTATTCTGAAGAGAAATGCTTCTTAGCCCAAAAAGAGTAAAAGACTTTTCGACTACATTTCTCATGGTATAGCCGCCCTTAAAATTACACGGTACCATTTCCTAACACCCTGTAGAATCTGGAATAATTAGTTAGTAAAATGATATTTGCCTTAGTGCATCCTGCATAAAATACGTAGTTTGCGTATCTGGATAGGCTGGAAGCACCGGTTTAATCGGGTGAGGCTGAAGTTACTACCGAGCGAAGCGAGAGACTTTGAGACTTAGCAAAACGCGCTGGGCTTTTTTTACCGCATTGGCATAATTTGAAAATTTGAAAATTAAGGTGCCAAAAATGCACTTGCCTTGGGTCGATTGCCTCCAAAAACTTTCAGCTTATCAGACAATCTCCACGTACAAATTTCTGTCGGTCCATCAGGAGTGTCGTGTGGTGTTTTTAATGTTTTATGTGCGTTAAAAATCTAGAATTTTTGAGCTTTTTGTCAAAAGGGCACTAAGAGTGAATACATTTTTATTTGAAGACCTTTCTTAAGGTGATGTGAAAATTATGTGTCTGCATTTTAAAATTTTAGAATTGCAGTTGCGGGGTGTTTGTTGTCGTATTTTGACGTATTTTCAATAGTAATACGACGAGTAGTTTCTTAATTGCCGCGGGTTTTGACGTCCGAATGGCTGTCAACTACGAGTCAAAATGGTAGATTTTTTTAGGCTAAAAAGAGGACGAGAGCTCGCTCGAGTCCTCTTTGGCCGAAAAAAATCTACCATTTGACAAGTAGTGCATCCATGAGGACTCAACAAGGCAACCAAGAGACTACGAATCGTATTTTGCAGATTATTTTATGAATTAAAGTATTGAGTAAGTAGTGTCAAGTTGACGTTGTAGTCTTATCACTGTAATCAGGATTATTGGTATGCTAAATGCTCCTTTGGATTGGTTCAATACTTAATGAATAAAATAATCACAGCAAATTTTTATTACTATTGATTTTAGAACATTTTCTGCATTGGTAGTACAAATTTTCAAGCTTTGCTTCAAGCAACACGAGTAAAATTCCCGTCATCCCAATTCTGCTAGCAGAAATGCTACCGCGTCAAACAGCCTTTATTTAATAGAGAACCAATTATGGCACTGTTATTACTACCAGGTGGTGACATTCTATTTGATAATTCCCCACTTCCGAATACCTGTATTTATTTAATTCCAAACACCACAATGTGTTAATATCCTTACTATTAAACGTATCTACACAATAAACATTTTGAAAAAGCTTTTCAGTACTGAGAGCTTTTCCTAATCGCTTATTTACGATCTATTTCAATCAATTGCTTTACGAATTAATACAGATACGCTGACCGTGGGCGTCCTACTGAATTATTAATAAAAGCTCTTTGAATCAAATGCCATGAAAAGACGCTGCCCTTGTCGAGAAGAATTTTTAAATAATGAGCGTATATTAACGCGTTGGGCCTATAAAAACCTGTTTTCCGGGAATAATCTTCTTTTTATAGAATCTACAGAATAACCGTATCTATTAGGAAGTTGTTGCATTTTATTGTCGCAATGTGCCGTGCACACGTTTTTAATGTAAAACTACAAAAACTTACAGCAAAATCAATGAAGGGTGCATTTGTGTGTTGCGACATACTTAACACCATTTCCTTTAACGTTTTCCGCTAAACTTTAACACGTGATTTAGTAAGCAATTATTACCAGAACTTGTTATGTGCTAAATATTTGCGTTGAGTGTACATTTAATAATTCAGGGGGGTAATTAATCACAACCACTGCACGTTATTTCTTATTAATCTACGATTTTAACAACCAGGAAAAAAATTGCAGTAGCTCAGAAGGCCATTAGTAGCGCTTTGACGACCGCATCCTCCACAAAGCTTTGTAGGAGACTTCCAAGTTGCAATTACGAAATTCACTCGGTCAATATTGAAGTTTTAGAACGATCAAACTAACACCTGGAGAGCGCATTAAGTTAAGTGATATAAGCGCCGTTTTGGTCGTGTCGTTTATCACCGTCGATTAAAAGAGAAATGCAATAATTTCGCTATAGGACGTTTTTGATGCCAAATTGTATCCATCATACACAAATTATAAGTTTTGTGGTGAATGTGGATATGGCGTGACGTTGGCGACCCACTTGTGGACACAAAGTTTAGTCCCGGATTGACATTTTTGAAGCAGGTGCTATTTCTGAAGTTCCGTAATTATTTGAAGTAATCCAAGTTTCCGCAAATTTTTTGCATTTACATTGTAGGTACATACAATTTCCTGAAAAGGAAAATAAAGAGTGGATTTTTTCCTCGTGAGCTCAGTCAGTATAAATGAAGACAATTTTCAGAATGAGTCATGTTCAGGGTGGTTCAATAAACTGGTTTACGGAACTTTCGCCCCCGGACTTTCTGCCCTCGGGACTTTAAGCTCCCGGGACTTTTCGCTCCAGAACATTTTACCCCGGGAATTTAGCCCCCAATACTCATATACTTAGTAACCAGTTCATCTATACCCTGCTTATCTTGATTGCGTCAATCTATAGGCAGCCCCCAATAGGGAACATGAATGACTTTTTTTATTACCTACCTATAACTACAGGGTGTCCTCGAATTCGACGACGAAAATTTGTGGGCATATTCTTTGGTCAAAAATAGAATTAAAAACGCCTATAAAAACTTTTCGATTTCCACTTCCTAAGGGAGCTGCAGCCCTCTAAAGATGGGGTTATGTTTGAGTAATTTGTCGATAACTTTTGAACTGTTTAAGCTACGACAACCAAATTTTGGTAACTTATTTAGCTTATTGGACTACAGAATCTCCTTTACCAAAATCGAACGACGAGAAGCCGGATATTCTTGCCTACCATGATTTTAAATTATTTAAAACTTTCTTCTAAAGCATTAAAAAAATTATTTGATGCGACTTTCATAAAGCTTCTTCAAAAAGTTAACTTTTCTGGCTGTTTAATTTTTTTGATACGGAACTTCGTTTTGAAAAAAAATGAAAGCAAATGCAAGCATGCAATATAGATTTTCGCCATAGCTTCGTTTATTAGAACAAAGAGGATCGTCTTTGTTTCAGTAATAAATAATAACACTAAGCTTATTTCCATGGGTTTCATTGATTGGAAATTATTTTTAACCATAGTAACCACCTTTTATGATAATCGAAGCTATGGATTTTGCCGGAAATTTGGAGTACATCCTTGATGCATTAGGTTTCATTTTAATCAAACGATAAATTCAATCCCGGGATTTTTCGGGATCCCGGGATTGCTCACGGCAAAATTATTGAGCGGTCGATTCTGTTTTCAAATTATGTCAATACAAATAAAATGGAAATCCGGGAACAGAAAATTTTATATAATTAGAATAATGAACATAAATGATACAAAAATACAAGCAATCTGCTTGAATGCCTAAATAAAAATGTCAAATGGACAAGTTAGTATTGCCCTTGCACAAAATGCCATCCAAAACCCTATAAATTCTTTACCAGGAACTGTTATTTTTGTGTAGAATATAGGAAAAATGAAGCCCAATAGTTTGTTATGGTTAACGCGCACTCATTAGCGTGACTCAATGGGCCCGAAAATGGTTCCACAAATATCAATTTACACCAATGTGTTTTATTAATTATTTCCTGTTAGGATTTTACAGTTATTGCAGCAGCTGACTATTGCTCCGAAATCCCGAAAATCCCGGGATTTGACTTTTCGAGATTGAATTTAGTCCGGGATCCCGGGGTTGCCATCCCTACTCCGCATTACAAAAATGAAAGAGGCAAAAAAGTTCGCATTTTAAACGGGCTTATTGAAAAACGAACCACATAATTTTTCCAGTGAATTAACAAAAACTTTGAAAAAAAAAGTTCATGGTAGGCAAGAACATCAGGGTTTTCGTTGGTCGACTTTGGTAAAATTATAGAAAGTTATGTAGTCCATCAATCAGGTAAATAAGGTAAATAAGGTAAAAAAATTTGGTTGTCGTAGCTTCAACGGTTCAGAAGTTATCCGCAAATAAATCAAACATAGCCCCAATTTTAGGCGGCTGGAGCTCCCTTAGGAAGCGAAAATCGAAAAATTTTTAGAGGCGTTTTTAATTTAATTTTTGACCAGTGACCAGAGAATATGTCCATCAATTTTCCCGGTCGAATTCGAGGACATCCTATACTATAAGGAAACGGCACCTACCTACGGTTTAATTAATGTCTTTGCGATTTTCCTCACTGTTTTGGAGAAAATAATTAATAAAAATCGGTGATGACGTCATTTACACGGGTCGAATACCTACATTGAAACGTCTAAGGTGACGGTTTTTCCGATTTATTTAAATACTTGTTTTTTTAAATGTAGCAAATTTTTTTGTTCAATTTCGCGGTAGCACTTTCGTTTTAATAATGGACCAGAAATTATAGTTAGTTCTTCGTTTCAAAATTCATTCATGTTCCTCATTGTGCGTGCGGGTTTGTTTCCATTCCATTATTGGTCTTGTAAACTGGCGTGTGCCGAACGGCCAAATGTTGAAGGTGTATTACAGGATAAGATAAGTCAAGTTTTGGATAAATTAATTTAAATACCTATTTCGATTTATTAAGGTAAAAATTATAATCCAACTAAGTAGAATTACCTACCGAAAAAAACTTAATTAGGCAGTTTTGCAAAATGAACCCTTCGGAGACTAAAAAATTTTTTAAGGGGGATGAACAGTTTAAAGGAGTGAGAATTGACTTGATGTGGTTATGTAGAATTACAGCAAATAACACGAAAATTCATAGGTATATTTAATACAAATAAGTGAAATTACAGAAGAAAAATGAAATTATTAGACGAATTTTGCAAGGTCAACTATTAGGGGTTGGAAAATTGTTGGCCATTTTTTTTTATAGAAACATTGACATTAATAAATAAATTAAAAAATATGGCGGAAATAAATCAAAATAATCCGCCCCGGGACGAAAAGTACGGGGGCGAAAAATCCGGGTGCGAAAAGTCGGAGGCAAAACATCGGGGGCGAAAGTTCCGTATCCCCAATAAACTACCCTAACACATTTTTCAACATAAATGTAAATTATATTTTTGACAATTCAACTATCCGAGTTGCCAACATTCGGAAATCGTTCTGCTTCCTCAAAAGAGGACCGAGGCAGAAACCAGTAAAAAAGGTAGTCCCTTTTTGTGCCTTATAATTGAATAAACCGTTGATTCTAATAATTCCATTGGGGTTTGGTTCCAGATCGGATCGAAATTGTTTTAACGCCACTTGACAGTGTCTATCTAATCATAATTGACCGAAATCGTGATAGTCGACGTTCACAAACCGACGCCGACGCCTCAAGTGATTGATGAGGGCAAAGAGTCGAGTTCTGTCCGCATAATTGTCCTCTTATTGTCCTGGGAGAGGAAATCACTTGAAAAATTCCGTAATCCACTATCAAACAAAAAATAATAAAAATGCCGCCTCTTGTTCTATGATAAAAAGTAATAGAGCTAAAAAGTGTCTTTTACGCGTGAAGTTCCTTGTTCGATCAATAAAACAAACACAATCTTGTGCGGATTATAAATCTGAAATGTGTTTTTCCAGGAAACATTTTGTGAAGCACACATAGCTGCTGGCATTGTCGGTAATTTCTGGAAGCAGGATTCCTCCCTTCTGCGAAACAGCGTGGAGAGAATGCAGTTTTACCCTTTGGCGTGTCGTGGTTGTGGGGGTCAGAGTAGGTGGAATTCGGGCAATTCGATGTATTGATGCTTACCTGAAACAAGAATAAATGCTGTAACAGATTATGCAGTATTCCGGGAAACAATGAAATGAAACTCGCCAACAGCAGATTTGCTAACAGAGATTAAACAGATTCGTCCGATTTACGCCCTGCACTTTGATAGGTTTAGATGTTTGTTCCAGTAATGCACTAAACAGTCGATGGATTTATTGAAGAGATTGCTTCTATTTTCGCTTATGAATTGCATTAAAATAAATCTGCGTAGATATTCAAAATAAACTTAGAAAAGGCTTCTTGAAGGTTTATGTTGCTCCTAGATGATGATGGCGTTTTCAGTCAGAGACCGTAAGATTTTAGTACTAGCATCGCTGGCTTGGTTAGTGTTTGGTTTCGTTTCCTTTGCGTTTTTTCTAAGATTCCCTTAAAACGGTCAGTTTTTGCCAAATGGCATAATTCCGGCCCCTTTCCCCTAAAATGTTAAGAAACTTTCCTTAGAAAGCACTGCATAATATGATAAAATACGGCATCGGTCCCTTTGGAGAAGGCAAGGCATCAAATTGATAACGCTTTGTTGGAAATCATTCATGAGAACTAATGTTTAAAACCGTATTAAGAAGAACAATGGAAGTGCATTAAGCATCGAATCGGAGAGTGGCTTAATACAAGCAAACTACAAGACAATGGAAGTCTGCCTAGCCTCGGATGAAAACGAACGTGTCAGCATGATTTGAATGAGGCACGATAAAGCTGAGGTTTTCCCTTTAATAAATATGAATAATACGTGAGGTAAACGTGCGGCTTATAAATGCACGTAATGTCGATTACACAAAGTGCCGACCCATTAGCCACGTTCAGCTAACACCGAGCTGAAAACGTTAAAGCTATTTGATGAAAGCTCGCGCCAAAGGTTTGATATTCCTCTTCCCAATTCCGTCCAGATCTCCCGTCTTTGTGAGCCCTATTGTAATTCTCATTATCCACTTATTACGTTTTAAATTTCAAACCTCAAAGGATTTGTAGAACTGATTGGCAATTTTATGTATTCTAGTGATGATCATATTTTTAACTCTCGTAAATCCCTTGACAGCAAAACCGAATCTGTAATTTTAATGCTCCATTTTTGAATAGGTGTTTGATAATTTTAATGGGGATGCAGGTCAACCCATAAAATTGTCGCCTGCAGCATATCCAGCATTCTCGAACAAAAATAATGACCCTGCTTTGAATTATAAATCGTTTTAATTAGCCCTGATAAATGAAAACGGATGTTTCGGTCTTCGTCCAAATAAATCCGGAACCTCGTAATGCAATGGTTTTAGGACTAACTAGAACTCTCCATGGGTACATATTTAACTGTTCCTCTTTAATTGAACGAGCTTCACTGCAATAAATGCAATATTGCCAATCATTTTGTTAATTTTTGGGAGCATACATTTGTTAATTTCATTAAACTTGGACGTTTTAAACCGTCATTATTAACTCCACAAGTCCATAGGATCGAAATAGGGGCACCCAGAAACATTCCATTAGCGAATTCAACGTTTTAGTCCCAAAGCATAGGTATGCCCGTTGGGCGCGGGCATTATAGTTTTAGAGAATTCGCTCGGTCGGCGGCTCGCTCGTCCGTCTACTCTGTCCGCCGCATAACTTGAGAACCAAAACGGATATCGAGTTGAAATTGTCTACACATCAGGTTCTAGAAAAATTGTCAATTGTTCTGATAATGGAAACACTAGACAACTTCGGTGGAAAAATGCACTATCAATAGAAAAATGTTTCGGTGATGTAGTGGGGCTTTTCTAGTGATAGTTTTCTGATAATTCTAGATAAACTAATATTAATTTCAATCATCAAAAATTTTAACATGTCAATTTGGCGTATACAGGGTGTCCCGTCTCAGAGTGCAAAAATTTCAGCCACAGACTCCTTGCATGAAAATAAAAGACCCGTATTTTTTTGTTTCGCTAGATGGGCCCCCATTTCGTCACTAGGGCTCCTCAAAAGTGAGCCCCAAAAATCGAAAATTAATTCCCACGTCTTAACCATTCAACCGATTTTGCTGAAATTTTCCACAAGACCATCACGAACGATGAAGATTTCAATAATGTAGCTGATGATGTCGTGGTGCCCACCACAGGCGCCCCCTGAGCCGCCCTCGACATTTTCGGCCCATTATCTTTGTTAACGTAATTAAATTTCGTAATTAATTACACACCATCCGATGGTCAATTGAATTTAGAAACTACGCTACCTCTTATACTTTTTCTGTAAAATGCACCATTTCCGATTAAAATTAAGGAATGTGGAGCCATACACGTGCTTATAGGCAGACTTATCAAGATAGCTATAGGGCGATTAATGTCAGGGCGTTGTTAAAGTTTTAAATTGTTGTCAGTTTTGCACCACTGTGGCACTGTGTTTGTTTTTTTTTTGTAAATATTATAATTGCAGCCAATTTTGCAAATTCGGAGTATACAGATATGCATTTAATTTATGGTGTATGGCTTCACATTTCTTAATTTTACTTGGAAATGGTGCATTTTACAGAAAAAATGCAAGAGGTAGCGTAGTTTCTAAGTTCAATGGAGCATCGGATGGTGTGTAATTAAATAGGAAATTTAATTACGTTAACAAAGATATTGGGCCGTAAATGTCGAGGGCGGCCCCGGGGGCGCCTATGGTGGGCACCACGAAATTATCAGCTACATTATTGAAATCTTCATCGTTCTTAATGGTCTTGTGGAAAATTTCAGCATAATCGGTTGAATGGTTACGACGTGGGAATTAATTTTCGATTTTTGGGGCTCACTTTTGAGGAGTCCTAGTGAGGAAATGGGGGCCCATCTAGTCAAACAAAAAAATACGGGTCTTTTATTTTCATGCAAGGAATCTGTGGCTGAAATTTTTGCACTCTGAGACGGGACAGCCTGTATAATGCATAAGCGTAATGCTTGAAGAATTGTCTATCGGTATCAGCGTACAAAAATGCAATGGTGCCGAGAAAACACCCTGTATATTTTTTTAAGATCTGGTTTATTTTACCTACGTTCCGACATTGCTCAGAGAGCAAATAAGGTGAATTTACCCAGCACTCTGCTTTGAGTAGAAATATACAAGTGGCTAAAATGGTGGATGCGCTGGGCTGCACCAAAAAATTTTCATTAAAACTGATGCAAACAGTGTGAAACTTCCTAAACAAATTGTTATAATCCGTGTTTTATATTGTATAATCAACCCTATATAGACGAAGAGCCAAGGGAAAATCCGGCAAAGCCTGTCCGCAAACAAACAGCCCAAACGCGCCATTATTTAGAACACCAACAGACTACAATTTATCCCAGACACAATCAGAATTCTTAAATAAAGTGTATTTCCCGGATTCACTCCAAGCTTTTAATTCGCGAGTTTCTGGCGAATTTAAAGATTCGGTCTCAATCTTGTGAATGTTTAAAGCTCTGTGCTGGATTAGGAACGGCGCTAGTAATTTGTCTGGAATTGGAAGCTCGCAGCACACAAATCAAGTGCTTCATAAACAATCCTGCCAACATTTCTTTTTTTAATTAGTTCACCATTGTTTGGATATGCATTCGCATTCCGTTCTGATTTTTCCGCTCGGCTGCTTGATTAGATGTCTGAGCGGTGAATAAATACACGGATTTGCAAAATAAGCGTCAACTCAATTTGTGTGATTCATAATTCTGGTGATGGCGTGCCAGGAAAGAAATTATTGAGTTCTTCCACCAAAAAACAGATTTTCTGATTTATCAGTAGGCGTCAGCTTATACAATTATACATATACCCGAAGGGAATGACGTCTCATTAGCGATGATTTATTAGTAACCCAAGTGTGGCAAACAGGCAAGGGCATGCCTGCTTCAAAATCTTGGGGAGGAGGGGTAATACACCATTATTGGAAGTTCAAGAAAGAGAGAAGAAAGAGAATATAATACTATGCTTTTTCGACTCCTATATGCATATAACGGGTGAGCCAAATAAAAACGGTCACCTTTATTTTCCTTATATCTTTGACAATTTTTGTGCGATATTTTTCAGTTTTGTATAGGGCGTGGCTGAGGGTTGGGGCTCAATACTCAATACTACCCATGATAGTTTTAGACCTTAATTTAGGCGAATGGGGTTTCGTTACCCTTTGACAATTGACAGTAGTGTTTAGACAGGATTGAAGGCCGCCCTTATCTCTTTCAAAAATGACCTTCAAAATGAAAATTAATCTATCCCTCAATTTTTTGTGTGAATTTTTTTCCAGCACAATAAATCGCATAATTTACAACTAGAGACGATGGAAACTAGCTCGGAATTTTTGTTTAAGTTGTAAATTATGCAAGTCTATACTCTCTAAAGTCCGATTTAAATTGTAAATTGAGCAGTTTACCACCTCAGATTGCACAATTTACAACTTAAACAAAAATGCCTACCGCCTTTCTGCTTTTAGTTGTAAATTATACGATTTATTGTGTTGGAGGAAAATTCACAAAGAATTTAGTGATGGATTAATGTTTATATTGAAGATCATTTTGGAAAGAGAAAAAGTAGGCCTTCAATCCTGTCAAAACGTCAGTCATATGTCAATGGGTACCGAAACCGGTTTTTTTGGTCCACCCGTTATAATTATTTCAAAATAAATAAATCAGAACCTAAATCTGCAAATCGACAGAAGGTACGTTAAGTGTATATTTTTGGATTGGGAAGATATAAAAAGTGGCAATTTATTTTCCCATTAGCTGTCGAAAAGTTATTAAGCAATTTTTTGATAACTTATTGCACTTTTGTCATTTTCACAATTCATCAGTCAACTCCAGTCAATTGTCCGCTGCAGAAAGAGTGATTCTGTGATTGGCTGAGGGCAGTGAATTATGAATCCATAATTCACTGTTGGGAATTATGATTATTGATCGAAAAAATTGTTACAACGCGAATATTATTCGAGAATAGTCATTTATAGTTAGAGAATAGTTATTTATGGTACGTGTGTCTTATAAGGCATTTTAGACTCGCAAGAAAAGTTTAGGCACAAGACCGAAGGTCGAGTGTCTAATTTCTTAAGTGCCATATAAACGGTTTATCCACAAACTGTCCACTTATTAGGGCATAAATAAATTAGAAGTTATATGAAAATCGCAATTTACTTATTCTAATGTCGATATCGCAGAACTAGGCGGTAATGAGATACCTATTTGCTACCGTAGCAAGCTGTGGAGCATTTTATGAAAAATAAATAATAGTAAGTAGTAATGAGTGTTTTGTGGAAAATAAAACACTAGTCTAACGGTTGGGAATATATTAAATCCACTCCTTCTTAAAAAATTGTATATTGATATATATATCAATAATAAGAAGGAGTGGATTTAATATATTCCCAACCGTTAGTCATTATGGACCTTCTTTACACTTTTTCCACCATTACAATTAAAACACTAGTGTTTTATAGCATAGATTATAGATGTGCAAACAATGATTTTATAACTTAATAATAGGCTTCGCACTTCGGGGTTACAATCTTGCCGCTTGGGCTAAAATAGTCTTCTCTACCGTGGTGAATATAGTACTTTTTTCACCTACTAGCAAAAAAAACCGAATTCTCAGTTCAAAGATAAGTCAATAATTGTACGTTTTAAAGCTAGTAGCGGAAAAACATATTTATTTCTACTTTTGTTAGGCCCTCCACTCTCCTCTTTTTGAGTTTCTCTTGCATAGAGAAGTTAAGTAGATATCTCAGAAACAAAGTCCATAACCAAATTACCGGTGGCTCCAAAACTCCTGAATTAAATTGGCCCACTCAATTCCCCTAAATGTAAAATCGAATCTTAATCAACCACCTGGCTTTGTTCTTACACCTGAAATTTTATATTATAAGGCGCCTTATTATTCATGAATAATCCGCTTCCCTTCTCGTTATTATTCCTACATCAATTTTACCCTGAAAGAAGTTTTTGTGAAAGGAAAACTTTATTTTCAAACGCGTTCGGATTCTTTTTGAAATAATCCCAAATTGAATGTGGTGCGAAGTGACTAATCCATGTTTATTGCGTGACAAATTACAAATAAGTGGGCCTAGTTCGGGGACCGTGGTCCGACGATGGATTTTTCAGGATTTGAATACAGAAACACATGATTTATTCATGTATGCGGGTTAGAATACGACCACTACCAGCGCTGTTAAAGCTCTATCCCCGTGGCTCCTATTATTGGTAATCTGGAGACAATTTCTTGCAAGCTGGGCGGGGAAAATTTGGGAAACCTAGTTCAACTTTTTTATCAGGTCGTAATTTAATTAACTACCTACCTACTATACCTAATATAATAAAGAAGTAGAAGTAGAGTTAGTTAGCGAAGAGACAGCCGGTAAATTTGATCTACGAGGAATATTAGCGTCGCAATTAATCCAGATGTTATCTTAAACCCATAAATTTCTCGTCAAATAATTGAGTTATAATTAACTGAGTGGAACAGCCATCAGAAAGTAACTTTGTATAAAGCTACAAGTGCTTAGTTTCCAAGATTCAGGATGTGCAAATTTGAAAATACATATAACCCCAAATATAAAATATAACCCCAAAACTTAACACACCCTGGGTGCTGACCTTGAACAGGACTGAAATATTGAAGTGCGAACGTAGTTACAAAGTCTTAACTTGATACCTCCTCCATCATAGGCGCCGGAACCAGAGGGGCTCGCCCCCTAGCCTCGAATTGAAAAATTAATATATTTTCTTAAACAGAGAGATCGTATTGTACTTAACTGCAGCGTAGAAATTGTAAATAAAATTGAGTTGGGGAGAATTGCGAACATTTTTATATCGAAAACAGCTAAAAGAAAAAATACATTTTCTATTCACATAATCTGTAATTTGTTTTTCGCTTGTTTTATTTTATGTTTGTTTTTTGTCTATTTATTTTCACTGGGTAAGAATTGCTAAGGTAATTCGCTTCATGGAATTATATGCGGTTGAAGATAAAATAGATGTTATTCGGGGTATAAGATATATTCGGCCCTATTCTGTAACTAGTGAACAAATTGCTGACTTTAGCAATGTTGTTGTTATGGTGGGATTTTCCTGATTGGTCGAACCATCATTGCTAGAGTCAGTAACTTGCTCACGGCTAACAGAATAGTTCCTCGAAATTATGTGATTCACATGATGTATTTCTTAAAAGTAACGAATATTGCCCGTAATTCTTGAATCGTTAACTTTATGCAAAAATCCTCGACGGTATAGGGTTTTTTGCATTCTGCTTCCGATGGAGTAATTGCCGATTTTTTTGGTTCAGTCGTTTTTGACATAATGACGCCTTCATCGCTTTTTTTAAACGGAAATCTGCATTTTTCTCAACGGATTCGAAATCTACAATTTTTTCTAGTAAGATAACACTCGACCGAAAAAGCAGTCACGTCCACCCTAGATTTTCAAAAACAGTAAAGGAATCAGTGAAAGAGTTTCAAGAGTCTTGAAACAAACAAAAACACGTCCGCCTTATGCAAATCCAGCATCTCAATTGATTTAGTTAAATTGTTTTTGTAATTTTTACAAATTGTAAACTCTGAAGAATTTTGAAAGAAAAAGGTATTTAAAAAAAATTGTGCAGTTGGCTTTGTATCAAAACAATTAATATCAAGTGCTTTTTCGTTTTTCAAAAATTTTGATTTTTCTTCATTTCATTTTTGAAAGTCTAGGGTGGCCATGACTGCATTATCGATTGAGTGTGATTGTGTGATGCATGTTTTTGTCCTAGAAAAATTCGTAGATCCCGAAACCGTCGAGAAAATTGTGGGTTTCCATTTTTAAAAAATTGGCAATCTTGGAGGCGGTAGAAACTTCTACTTTTTCACGGAATTTGTAAATGTAGCAATTAGCTTTAACCAGCCTATAACTGTTATTTTTATTTGAATTATGTAGTATTAGTTTTTTGGTTTTGGTTCCTTAAAATATTCTTTATGTATTTTCATTTTATTTTCTTATGTTAAAAAGCCGCTTAATAAACTTTATTATTATTATTATTATTATTATTATTATTATTATTTAAAAAAAGGTAGCATAGAAGCGGCTAGAACCTCCCCAATGCGTGGGTCTTTGATTTCCGTGACTTGTGTTTTAAGATTAAGATTTTAAAGTTGATATGCCTAAATGGCACTTCCCGTGGACCAATTGTTCCCAAAAGCCTTTCAGCTCTACAGCGGGTCACCTAACCTCCATGTTCCAAATTTCGGGCAAATCGATCCAGTAGTTCGGAATGTAACGTGGTTTCAGTGTTATTACAAAATTTTGATTTTTCTACCCAAAGGGTACTAAATGCGAATAAATGTTATCTCACTTAAAACTAGAATTTGAAGACCTTTCTGATGGTGACAATAAATCTTTCAAAAACTTGTTTTGGATGGGTAAATGAGAGAATTATTTTAAATTTGGAAATTGGTATGCCAAAACGGCACTTTCCGTGGGTCGATTGAATCCAAAATTTGTTCAGCTCTTCGACGTGTAATAAAATCCCCATGTGCAAAATTTCAGCGAAATCGGTTCAGGGGCTTGGGCTGTACCGCGATTTTAAAGTCCGATAAAAATTTCGATATTTTTAGTTTTTGGTCAAAAGTACACTGACAGTGAATACCTCTTTGGAAACAGGCCTTTCTTATGGTGACGTGAAAAAGGAGGTTTACATTTAAAATTTTAAAGTTGATGTGCCAAAATGGCATTTCTAGTTGCACGATTGGCTCCAAAAGCCTTTCAGATCTAAGTTGGGTTATCACATGCACACGTACCAAATTTTAGTAAAATCCGTCGAGCAGTTTAGGCTGTGGCGTGGTTACGAACGTACGTACGTAGGGGAGCGGGGGTCTAGTTGTCTCAATTTTCATTCAACAACAATTATATTTTGGGATAATTCGAATTAATGCACAACTAAATTTTTATGTTGACAAAGAAACATTTAGCTACAATATGAGCTTAAAAAAATTAAGAAATATTTGAAACAATCATGTTTATTAATTTCTAAATAAAGCAATGCAGCTGTGACAAGTTACCCCGAGTAGAGGGTTAGTTGTCTCAAAGGTTGGGGTAAGTTGTCACAGTTGTGCCACTTGGACGTAACGTAACATATAGGTTAAACATCTTCATCCGAGTTGCAATTCAGACACACAGAGAATGTAGGATCATCCCCTGCACACTTGTCATGAACCAATTTTCTACAAATGGTGCATAGAACCCGTCCACCCCTGGTTCATTGATTTTACCGAGGATTTTACTATATTTCCGCAAATCGCCTTACTCGCCACAGAATCGCTGTCAGAATCTGTCAATTTTTGTGTCTTTTTCAGCTTTTCAATTTTTTTCTATGTTCCCGTAATTTCACTAATGCGCCGCCATATGACAACTTGACCCAAACACTGTGTGACAATTAACCCCATTATAGTTTTCGATCTAACTTTGACCTAATGGAAAATTTTAACCATTTGCAACCTCTAAATATGTGGCGAGCCCAGCAGTAGGGATTAAAAAGTGACCTAGTACGCATATGAACTGTATTAGCATAATTAAAACGCGATTAATAAAGGGATAATGAAAAAGAAATAATTTACTTATAAGCAACAAATTCTTCAAATCGCGGTCTCTTCTAGAGAAATGGCAGAAATAAGTTGAAATTTCTTGGGGTATTAAAGACTAGTGTAAGTTATGGGAAACTGTCATCTTTTGTTTGAAATTTATACCGGAAGGTGGCACTATGGCCTCTGAGACAACTAGTACTTGAGACAACTAGACCCCCCCTCCCCTACGTACATACATAGGTACAGACACATTTTAAAAACCACTTTTTTGGGTTCGTGAGACCTCGAAACGTATAGATCCGGTCTTATCTCGAATTCGAAAATTTTAGTGATTGCAGTAACCTCCTTTTTTTTTAAATGATGAAGTGGAGTGGGGAGGTTAAAAACGGGAAATTTTGCCCCTAAAATGTAAAATTTCGAAAAAATGGCACTACGGTTTTTGATCCATCAATGCAACAGCTATCCAATCCAATAGTACGAAAATGCTATTGCTTAGAAAAATTCAAAAAGGGCCCCTTTTCCCCTAAAATGGCATTTTTCGAAAAAATGTCACCAAGGTTTTCAACTTGACAAAAAATCAGCTATCAAATTCGGTAATAGAAATATATATTAAGGATTCGAGGATTTCGATTCAAGAATTACGGGCAATATTCGTTACCTTTTAGACACTGGATACTCTTAATAATATACATAATATAGTACTATAATTTATTTTCGTAAAGTTCTTAATCGCACTTCAATTAGTCAACAAACTCAACACCCACATTCTGTGCAGAATCACTAGTTAAGACTAAAATTATTAATAGTTCTGGATTAAGGACTTGTATGAAGTTTACAACTTAATGCATTGAATTTAAACTAAGCCTTAATTCTACGTACAGGCAAATTTACGGTTTAATACGACATACGAACCGGTTAACAATTTCATTCTGGTATGGTTCTGATATTCACAATGTGACGATGCGTGTCGGTTATCTATTTTTTCCCAAATGGTTCCCGGGTAAGTCCCGACCATTTTCTGTGGTTAAATCGAGAGGATAAATGAACAACAGTGTGTGACGCAAGGGCACAATCAGTGCCTGGATCGGCGGGCGCACATCGACTCCCGTCCGCGGTCAGGTAGACCCTTCATGCGGGTGAGGCTCACTTAATACCCTGCATCGACTCCCGTCCAGGTAGGTAAGGTGTGACAGGTAGGTAGAGGTAGGTAGGTTCTAGCAAAACTTTATCTAATTCATTCCATTCCAAATTTAATTCTTACTGCTCTGCACCGCATCCTAACATACATGTTTTACAGAAATATACTTTTATTGATAACAAAATTAAACAATACAAAAACCATGAGATATCTATGATTTTGTTAAATGTGTATCTTACAAATTTAATAACATATTTTTGTAAATAGTGAGAATACAAATACATATTTCTGTTTGACAAATTAAGAGTTTTCTTTCATTTTCAATTCTTGTCACAAACTTTTCAAACACGTATTTTAAAATAAAAATGCAGTTGCCCCTCATAATTACCTGACCGCGGACCGGAGTTGATGCCAGGGATTAACGGACCGTAGCCTCCCCAAAAGGTTGGACGGGAGATGAGGTAAGGGATTAAGGTGAAAACTGACCGTGGACGGGAGACGAGGTGCACCGGGATCGGCACGCAACGTTTCTTTCAACCCGCAATGCAGCGCGATTACTCCCCTACTTGTTTTTTTATGTCGTATAATCTTTTCCCGTTTCCTCTACTTTTCCCATATACACCGTGGGAACCTTCTAGGCGGTACCTCGTTGTAATTTCATGACAAGTTGAAATTAAGCTCGCTGTCGACTTTTCTAGTTTCTTCTTGAAATGACTGCAAAGTTTATTTTTACGTGACACAACACTCCCCACACGCTTCCGTTACTTTAATTAACCAAATTAAAGTTTGCCCGTGCCAATTTTAGGGCGGGCGCTCCAGGATATTGCGGAACTGCTTCCTACTGCATTAGCAGGACAACTTTCATAAACAACATTTTCTGGTTGTTTTTATGCCGTTAAGTGGTGCGGTGCGGCAAACTAAAAGCTCAACCGTGGCAGGTATTGCAAATAAACGTTCACTAATGAGCAGCAAAATAAATTTTAATTAAAAGCTTTGAGAATTGCCTTGCTGTTTATCAATGTAATAATAAATCGTTGGAAAGAAAAGTCTCTCTTCGCTCCGAATAATTGCGCGTTTGTGCCTGTCGGAAATTCCAAAGAGTTTCTGGCGTTGAATAAAAGTTTTCTAATGTCAAATTGTCAAAAGAAGAAGAATAATTGTTACCAGATAAATAAGATGAGACAAAATAATAAAATTGTGAATACATTATGATTAGTGTTTCACGAGATCAAGAAGTTGTCAAGATCTTGTCTTGATTTTTTTTAAATTGTCGAAAGTGACCTTGTCACCATCAGAAGGATTTTCGAATTCTGGTTTTAATAAGATAAAATTCATTCGCATTTAGTGCCCTTAGGGTAAGAAAAATCGACATTTTTTAATAACACTAAAAACATAGGTATTATACTTAGCCCAAACTACTGAATCGATTTGTCTGAAATTTGGTACCTATGGAAATTGGATGACCCGCTGAAGGGCTGAAATTCTTTTGGAAGCTCAATTGGTTTACGGGAAGTGCCATTTAGGCATATCAATTTTAAAATTTTAATTGCAAGGCCTCCTTTTTAATGTCATTATTAGAAAGATCATTAAATTCTCTGGCTATAAAAATCTATTCAAAGTTCCTTCCATTTCGCCGGAAAATAATGAAAATTCTCATTCTCTTTTAAAACTTACGGACTGACAATGTAGACCAGGCTAGTTTTGAGGTTCGCGACTTGTTAGAAGCAAATCGGATAACATTTTGACGACAAGTGTTTCTAGACTAATTGGACCCTGCTGAATCCGAAAATCACTGTCGGCAATTCGAAATCTTAACCGGAAGTCCGTAATTCTAGATGGCGCTCAAGGCAGATCGTTATATCCAAAATAGCAGAAAAATTACACAGTTTTCGACCAAAGACGTGGTATAGAAAATTAAAGATAGCTTCATTCTCTACAAGAAAGGCCCTAATGATTTTTTTCGTACAGGCGACGGTTTATCCCTAGCGCGGGCAAGAAAGTTGCGCTCGCGTTCGGCTTACGCGCTCAACGATTATTTAATCAAAACACTTGTTTCTTAATTTTTATGGAGTTTTCCAATAGATTTCACTAATATCCACCTAAATACTTGGGATTAGTAAGATATTCACAATTTACTTCCCTTTTTTCAATGTGCAAACGCCGTTTCCTATTTTGACTCTAGGCTGCTTTTGAGGAGCGTTTTTTGCAAGGGGCGCATCGGATAACATTTTGACAACAAGTATTTTTTGATTAATTGAACCCTGCTGAGTCCGAAAATCACTGTTTTGATTTCGAAATCTTGACCGGAAATGTTTTATTCAAGATGGCACCATCCAAAATACCACACTAATGGGAAAATAGCTGAAGCCGATTTGGCTGAAATTTTGATATGTTGTAGATCTCGGCTTCCTGATCAAAAGTTATCATTGACACAAAGCAATCGTATGGACGGTTCTTGCTACAGAGGCCTGAAAGTAAAATAGAAACTATAACTGAGCTTGAAAGCCACCTTGACTAGCGTACATCCCCTCAAGATTTTGAAATTTAAACAGTGATTTAAGGATTCAGCAGGGTTCAATTATTCAAATAATGCTTGTCGTCAAAATGTTATCCGATCTGCTCTTTGTTGTAGCGCACCTCAAAATAAACCAACAGTGAAAGACAAAAAACGGCGTTTGCACATTGAAAAAGGGGAAATAAATAGAGAATATCTTACTAATTCCATGTATTTAGGTGGACATTGGTGAAATATATTGAAAAACTCCCTAAAATTTAAGAAACAAGTTTCTTGATTAGATAATTATTGTGGAGCGCGTAAGCCGCGCGGCGAGCGCAAGTTTCTTGCCAGCGCTAGGGGTAAATCGTCGTCTGTACGAAAAAAATCATTAGGGCCTTTCTTGTAGAGAATAAAGCTGTCTTTAATTTTGTATACCACGTCTTTGGTCGAAAACTGTATAATTTTCATGCTATTTTGGATATAACGATCTGCCTTGAGCGCCATCTAGAATTACGGACTTCCGGTTAAGATTTCGAATTGCCGACAGTGATATTCGGATTCAGCAGGGTCCAATTAGTCTAGAAACACTTGTCGTCAAAATGTTATCCGATTTGCTTCTAGCATAATAAAGAGAGCGTTTTTTGAAATTTTAGCCTTGTCTAATGGTAGTAAATGTGGCAGTTTGTCAACTTTAACAGGTAAGTGTTGTCAAATGTGATGTCGCTCTTTGTCAGAAAAGTGTGAAATTACTCACAATGACGTGCGGACTAAAATTTTTCGTGTTCAACTGGCTGCTACTAATTTATTAAACATAGAAATCACAAACCCACGCGATGGGGAGGTTCCAGCCGCTTCTCTGCTGCCCATTTTTCTAAACAAGAAAATATCAAAATTTCATATTTCATTGCTGCCCATTTTTCTAAACAAGAAAATATCAAAATTTCATATTTCATTAAGTATTATCGCGGGCAAAAAAAACTGGCCATCAAATTTTCTGTCACTTCAAAAGAGGCAATATAGTCCAAGCCAGTCAACTATATTATTCGAAGATTATGCTTTGATTATGTATAAGAAGATTGAGGAAAATTAATAAGACAGAGGTTTATACAAAAAGAAGGAAACTATGGTAGGGTAGCATTAGAGTCTGTATAAATTGATGGAGGAGAGCCCAAAAGTATATGTAAAAAAGAAGACGGAAAGGGAAGAAAAATAAGGGACTGAACAGCAGCACGGAAGAGAGTGAAAAGAAATGTAGGAAGAAGAGTATTAAAGTATAATCAATAAGTTCAAGGAATCCTAAAATTTGCGATTAAATAAAAATCTATGGTCTCATTTTACTGCCACTTTCAAGATTTTTTAGTAACGGCATCTTCTGCTAAACATTTAAGTTTTGTCCTTTAGCTTGAATGTACTTAGAGTTGCAAGTTGCAAGGGGGTGTTTAACGCCGAACAAAATGGAAGTCTCTTTTAAACGTCCCCTAATTTGCTGATGAACTTTATGTAATAATGTGTTGTGTAAACTTGCGTTTTTGTTGTCTTTCTTAAATTAATTTCGCTCTAATTTTCCACCGAGCGGAGAAAAAGTTTCCCAACAGCGACATAAAATGGGTCAGGCGGAGTTTGCTAACTAGGGATAAACTTCAAATGGTAATTTTTACTAATTTTGAATAATCGCCGGAGTTGTGGAGCTAAATCTAAATTCATTGTTGCCTTAAATTCCCAACAATGAGACTTTTTACTTTGCTTATAAAAAGACCCGGCTGTGACCTATTTTTGTGGATAATTCATGTGAGATAAAATTTGCCTGCTGCTTTTTAAATTACTTTACATCTTTCAGGCCCGATTAAGTAGCTGAATTTTCCAGTCAGCGGCATAATCCCGTGTAAAAAATGTTAAAGCTTAAAGTATTAGAACGTCATTTGGCTGCGAGTGCCACAGCTTCATACGACACTGTTAAGGCAAAGTTCGATCATTTTTCAGATAGCTTAATAACTACCGTGTTATCTTCTTTCCTGTCAAGAAGTGCCTAACTTCACGAGACCGTGGAACACGTTTAATTTCGTTTCGCCGTTTCATAAGCATCACGCAGACTGAGGAAAAATGGTCGGTTCTTTATCATTTTCTGCTAATAATATTTTATCTTAGAGTTAGGTTGAGCACATAGGACTCACCAGAACATTCAACGAGCTGCAGCCAAAAAAATTAATGACCTTTATGAAATGTTGTGTCTTAATGAAAATATCACTTTATTAACTAAAAACACTGAGACGAAAGTAATGTAGAGCTAATTCGGTTGCGAATGATGAATTTTACGCTGCACACTGGCAGCAACAAATTAGAAGGTATTAAGTATTATAGCTATTACTAGTTAAAGATTTCCTTTAGTTTGTAGAGAGATTCTTTGCTGCTAAGTATATTTTAATCGAGTGACCCGTATTAGTAACGTGTGGTCGAAAACTCTTAATGATTTAGTAGCCCTTGTCCTGCGGGACGTACCTAGGGTGTAGATGTCTCAAATTATGACTCAAAAACGAAATCTGACATCCAGTTACATTAGCATAAAATTTCCACAGTTTACGCACTACATCTCTGACGGCAAGGGCTATTAGATGGGAAGAGTTTTTGA
This sequence comes from Pycnomerus fuliginosus, assembly GCA_963924575.1. Lineage (NCBI taxonomy): Eukaryota > Metazoa > Arthropoda > Insecta > Coleoptera > Zopheridae > Pycnomerus > Pycnomerus fuliginosus. The sequence continues at coordinate 13,471,424 of OZ004617.1, read as the reverse complement.
TCACTCTTTATTAATCTAAATAAAAAAGTTTTTGTAGGTATAAACATCCTCTGTCGTGAAAGGAAGTAAATGAAAACTGTCTGCACTCTGCATGAAAGTAATTTCAAATATGAAAAGAAAGTTTTAGATCCTCAATTTCAGCGAATGAAACCCGTCCGCAATGCTGAAATGCTAACGATGAAATTCATGAGAAATCTTGCAAAGTTGAAAGCTTTAACACATATTGAAAGGGATTTTATCCGAAATGTGGCCTTTGGTGACACTTTATACGACCCACTATTACAGATGCCATAAGAACTTTTATTTTTTCAACAAACTTTATTCTTTCAGAAAATATGGTGAAGAAGAGACAAGACTATTATTATACCCGCGCAGCCCGTCAGTACACACATATCATAAATATCAAATTCTCGTCTTCATCATTCCCACTTTACCTACATATATACTTATGTTTATGTATACCTAATATGCCGCAAAGTACGTGTGTGTTTCTTATACATACAAGGCGGTGAATTTTTCGTTGCCCACCATTGGCAACTCGGAAATCATAAGAGATTAGGTTAAATTAGGTTAAATTAGAGAAAAGTTGCTCTTTTTCAAGGCGATTAAGAATCTGTAAAGAATTCCTCGATATCTTAATTCGTTAATGAGTTATCTGGAAAAAACTGAAAATTTGCTAGGCAACACGCACTAGCTGTACAGGAATAACGCTTTTTCCGGCCTAAGCCGGAAAAATATTCCTGTACTCTTAAAAAATAGTTCCAAATTACATTATTTCTGTCTAGTTGCGCGATCGACGAAAAAATAGTATGTGCAACAGCAACACGAAGGAAAATACATATTCCGGGACTTTGATGGTTGCTGGACTCGGCTGCGCCTCGTCGATCAATCCTCCATCATCGTCCCGGAATATAATACTTTTCCTACTAGTTTTTGGTATTATTTATTTTTCACTCTCCCACCAATTAATTTTTTAATTTTTGGAATTTCACGGGGTATTGGGATAAAAGAGACTACTGGCACCTTTTTGTTACATCGACGTTTTGGAGTTTTTTATTGACTCCGTCTTCAGGACTAACAAACGGCTTATTTATCGTAGTCGGTTACGGGTGTTGTGTGCAACAGAAGGGACAACATTACTCAATCCGATCCAGAACCGGGAATTCCTCCGGTTTTGGTCATAAGGAAGGCCTAATTGTTTCGACATTCCCGGTTCTGGATCGGATTGAGTAATGTTGTCCCTTCTGTTGCACACAACACCCGTAACTGACTACGATAAATAAGCCGTTTGTTAGTCCTGAAGGAGTCAATAAAAAGCTACAAAACGTCGATGTAAAAGGTGCCAGTAGTATCTCTTTTATCCCAATACCCGGTAAAATTCCAAAATTTAAATAAAACTTGGAACATTTATATTTTTGACAGCTGTCAATTGAATGGGAGTTGACAGAAATATTCTAGGCCTTCTAGATTTTTAGTATTGACACTCAACTTTTCTTTTTCTCATGGCAGCCATAATTCGACTTTAACACAGTTAGATTCAGAAAAAAATTGTCTTTTCAGAAATGTGGCCAGCATGGACTTTGGGGTGCATGAATAAATTTTGAAATAAGGAACTATAAAATATATGGTTATATTCTCATTTCTTCGTTCTTGGTTGTAATAAGGTGTTTGCAGATTATTCTCGAGGCAGAGGACGAGGTGAGCAAGAAAAAACTGGTACAACAGTTCAGTCTGAAGTGTAGCAGTTTTTTCTTGCTCACCCTCGTCCGCTTCCACGACAATAATCTACAAACACCTTATAGTAGATATTTATCTTATTAGGAGTTTAAGTAAGCCATTATGTGACACGACTTGAACCTCGACTTGAACGTGTGCAATCGAAGGGGCAAAACTCGTGAGCGTGCGTGATTAAAAGTGGCCCGTGCGTGAGCGTGCGTGATTTGCAATGTAAATAACTACGCAGTCGCCCACAGTGCATGCGGGTGCATGCTAATTCATCTATGTTACGTAACGCTATAGAGGTTCCTCAAGGGAGTGTAAGTCAAGTAATATTGTGCGTGCGACTAGCCAACTTTCTATTTCTGTTCTGCAGCGATAATTTGCTTAATGATTACTGAGTTTCCGTACGTTCAACCTTCAAGAATTGCAAAGCTGTAAGAAGTCGACATGCATGAGTTTGCGTGAGCAAAATTTTCGCAGAGTTGAGCGTGCGTGAGTCCACTACTTCATGTATGTCTCGTGCGTGAGAACACGTGGGCCCATATCTAGTTCGAGTTTCCACATTTTTGCAGTCAATTATCACCCAACTGCGTATTTAGGTATTCCTACGAAGGCGTAGAACGGACACGAATAAAAAATTTTCATATTTTCGACTTCGAACTCGAAAATTTCGACTTCGAACTCGAAAATTTCGACTTCGAACTCGAAATTAAATCTACTGCGCAAGTCCTACTTCCTAACTCTAAAATTTTATTAATGTGCATGTGCGAAGTTCGAACGGCGCAAGCGTCGCACATCAGATGGGCTGTGGTCTGTTTGTGTGCCGTGTACCATCAGAGCCCGTATTCTCGAATCGGGCGAACAGTTCCCCATGCGATGTTGCTACGCAACCGCCAATCATACTGCGCGTACCTTAGTGATTTCCTATAGGAAACTGTTCCCCGGATTCGAGAATTGGGGCCCTGATGTGCGACGCTTGCGCCGTTCGAACTTCGCACATGCGCATTAATAAAATTTTAGAGTTAGGAAGTAGGACTTGCGCAGTAGATTTAATTTCGAGTTTGAAGTCGAAATTTCGTGTTCGAAGTCGAAATTTCGTGTTCGAAGTCGCAATTTCGTGTTCGAAGTCGAAATTTCGAGTTCGAAGTCGAAATTTCGAGTTCGAAGTCGAAATTTCGAGTTCGAGAAGTCGAAATTTCGTGTTGTAAGTCGAAATTCCGAGGTCAAAGTCGAAATTTTCGAGTTCAAACTCGAAAATATGAAAATTTTTTACCCGTGTCCGTTCTACGCCTTCGTATATTCCAGGCTAACACATTATGAATGAAATATTAATAAGAGTTATATTCTAGAACATTCCAGGTTCCTAAGAACCTAGAAATTCATGTTATTCTACATACGATGTCTTCGGTATTATTATAATCACTAATAATGAAACCGAATTCTAAAAATATCAGGAAAATACAAATCTACGAAGAAAAGCTGAGAGATAAACACGCCATCATAGTTTATTCCTATTTACACATCTTCTATTTATAAATGAACATAGTACACGTATTTGCAACAATTCTAATGAAATGTTTTGAAATGCACTGTAAAAAAGTTTTAATAACTGTGGCAGGGGCGGAGATCATAATTCATAACCATCGCTGCTATGGCTTCCGTATTATTAATATGACACAGTTTTTCTCCCTGGATCGATCTAGCTCCGTTTTACCGTTCATTAGACGCCACGCTGTCTACTTAGAAGATAATTTGCCATCTTTCAGAAATAAACACTATAGACAAATTATCCAGCAGCTTTCGTCATGGAATACGACACCTTTAAGCGTATACTGGAATTTGGGTAACACTTTCCGGGGAAGCTCCAGAGACCGAAAGCTTTCCACATGAAAGTTTCTCATATTTCTCCCTGAATAAATAAATATATTAACCTACTCCATCATTTTTAAAAGTGTGATCAAAAATTGTAAAATAGGCAATACAATCGATCTGTATGAATTTATTATGAATCACTCAAATCACTGCACTCGATAACAATTTTTGATAATTCTTCATATGAATTTGGTTTTAGTAAATGATTGTCTGCTGAAATTATAAACTCTGCAAAATAATCTAACAGATTACGGATGTTGCAAGATTTTTGTGTAACGTTGTGATTTCAGCAGGGGGGAAGGATTAACAGTTAGTGGAATTGACCTATTTCCTTGATTTGACTTTAAATTTCCCATACAAGAAAAGACGTGGGGGCTTTGACTTGGAATAAATTCCGGAATTGCGGAATTAATGGAACTAATTGGAATTGATTGGAATTAAACGGAATTAGCTGGAATTAATTGGAATTAATATGGAATTATTTGGAATTGATTAGAATTAATGTTCCATTATTATAATTACTATACCTAATTGAGCTTTCTGAACACCGAAAGTTTTTGCAACCAGGTCCAGTTTATACATGTCAAATGATTAAAATGGTTCCATGTCAAATGATTAAAATGGTGCCACCTCAAATTCGAATAATTCCAAAATAATTTCGTAATTCCCAGTTGTTAATTCCGAAATTCCAGAATCAGTTCCAATGTAGGTTCAATGTTAAGTAGGTACAAAACAAGATGTTAATGTGGAAGTAAACAGGTTTTACGGAATTAATCTGCAGCTGTGTCGGAAGTAACGGAGTCAATGGAATTGAACTGGAATTAATGGAAATTACCTGGAATTGTCGGAATTACTGTGACGCATTTTTTTGTGGAGTTATCAGCCCCCAAATTTCAGCGGACAATCTTTTACGACCACCATGTTTATAATACTTATCTCTATTTCCAATTTTGGAGTGATTGCAATAACCTCCCATTTTTATATAGGTAATTGGTTGTGGGGAGGTTAAATAAAACCATGTAGAAGCAGATGTTGAGTCTTTGTTTAGTTCATAGTTCGTAGAAATCAATAAATTGTACTATTTTTGACAACTGCTAATACTCGTCCATTTAACCAGATTTGTAGAACTAAATATTATCATTAAGACTTGGAATTTATGTTATTGTCTGGTTCCAATAAACACATAAGCCAAATTAACTTTTTTGTTCCCTTCTGCGGGTAAAAGAGAATTATTCCTTGATGCGGAAGTTCTCAACTCAGGCTGATGAACATTATGTTGTTGTCATGTTAACAATAAGGATCAGCTCAAGTTAGTTGGTATAGCATAATTATTCTCATTGTCATCAGCGTGCTAAATTATCTGCAGATTAACCATTCATTTCGTTCTAAAACCTTCTGGGATTACAATGTAAAACATTCCTAATTTTTGAATTTTTAATAAACTCCAACTAAAGTTTTGAAGAATTGCAAGTCGACACGACAAATGTGACTCTATTTGCATTATACGTCGATTCGATACCACCACTCACGAATGCGGAGGAAATATCTTTAGAGGGTCCCGTGTTATTGCACTGGATGAGGAATTTTTACGTGTTGGGATGGCTTTTAACGAAATGGGGGTAAAAGGAAGGCATTATTACACAAATTTAATAATACAAACGAGGATTTACTGCAGGAGCGTATTATTCTGTTTAATTACTTTTATGATTTTGTGTCATGAATAATAAATATCGTTTCGTTTAATGGTTTTGACAATCAGTTTTCGACTAAGCTGATGATGGAGTGAAGGTCCGTTTTCTGAGGATTACAATGTGTTAAACTGAGCACCAATAAAATAATCCGATGACGCCTCGCCACCCATTTAAGTATAAATTTTTTATTAATATTTGTTATGATATTTTAAGAGGAGGGATACATAGTTCGATAAGCGTAATTAACTTCTACGCTCGCGGAGCAGTTAGGTATGTACTAAAATCGATCGAAAAATCAAATTGCCAAAAACATCAAATCTTTACGATTTGTATGTAGATCCGGATCCGGGATTCCAAAAAAGTGGTTTTTGAAAATTTTCTAAGTGTCTGTGGACACGCAACAATTCAAACTACCGGACCGATCTAGATGAAATTTCGTATGTGCATGTGCACACTGTATGATCCACGGAAGCGCTGATCAGATTTTGGGTCACATCGGTCCACGGAAAGTGCCTTTTTGGCTCATCAACTTTTAAATTTTAAGACCAAACCCCCCTTTTTCACATCATTTTCGGAAAAAAATCGGTGGCATTTTTTTACGAACAGGTCAAAAAAGTGAGTGCCACTTTTTTGAAATTTAAACTTTGTGGCTTGAATTCAGTACCTGCCTTTAACAACAATCTGATCATATGGTTATTTAAATGTCAACAATGACAAATAGGCGATAACCTGATCATTTGGTTGGTTCACGATTTGTACGTTTACAAATTCTGTGAAAAAGTAGAAGATTCTACCGTCTCCGAGACTGCCAATTTTTTAAATTTATATTCTAATAGTAAATGATGCCGCAGCCTAAGGTTAGTTGCTGCTGTCTCCGAAATTGACAATTTTTTAGAGTTCATATTTAACCTTTGGCTCTCGGCCAATAAAGCTTTATACCTCCATTGGGTTCTCGAGTTATCGAAAATCATAATTTTTCAGTTTTTCGATTTTTACTTGTACAAGACCATTAGTCGTGAAAACTTCGTCCTACGTCCTTCATAAGTTATTCCTACTATAGGTATGTCCTCATTTCACTTTTTCATTTCCACTTTATCACATGTTTGTCCAGAAGTGAATACAGCACTGAATAGAACGCACAATATAACAATTTCGAGGATTCCCTCACTAATTGAATTGCCCCCAATTTCACCAACTTTGACAAAACTTACGTAATCACCCGAGTAATCACCACTATCCCGCCGTATTGTCAAGCAGCCTTTATTGATAGCATTCCTCATTCCTCTTAGATTTTCAAACGCTAATAACTTATCAGCAAAGCAGTAATCGAAAATCGAATTAATCCAACCACTACGAAACGCTATGTTCATGACACCTGAATTATGGATCTATCGAATTACCAACAACCGACTTCCAAGTTCCAAGGGTCAAAAATTATGGGGCCGGGGTGTAAATCTCATGCGTGATCAAGTCAAACGTGGTGGCGTATCCGTTGATTGATTGAATGCTAAAGTTAATTTAGTGGAAACCCTCCAGAATTCACCCACCGATCAGAATAATGTAACCGACCGTTAGCCAACCCGATTTAGGAAAGTATTCGTATACCTATAATACCGTATCCTTATGCTTTTAAAATTTAATGAAATTATTTATTTTTGGTTTTTAAATATTTAAGAGTTGCTTGGGTTAAACATTTCATGTTAGGCAGGTAAAGAAAGGAGAGTCGTGGTTCCCTTCTTTCACTGCTTCTCTCATCATCTTGTGATTTATTTTTCCAATCTAATGCTTTTTATAAATATTTAAGAGTTAGCGATTAGGTAAGGCAAGTGATTTTTTCTACAAACACTATTAAAACAGCTGTTTAAAAGTTTGCTGACAATTGTTAAATATTACATTTTATGACACCAGTATTAAAAGTCATTTACTTTTAACACTGCGGTGTTAAAAGTGATTTACTTTTTTTTACTCTAGTGTTAAAAATGACAATTAAACCAGCCGCGGCAACAAATTGTCACTATACCTTAGGTACAGCGAACTTCATTGGCGTTTTCAATTAATAATTTGAAGACTATTGCTTTTAATAGTGTTTGGAGAAAAAATAGTGTATGATATGCGTGTTAAAAGTGATTTTATTTTGTCCGAAACTTAGCTTCTCACAAAATAAAAATTCACTTTAAATAACTATTTTTCAATAGGTAGACGAAAATTCATTAAAGTTATTAATAATTCACCGACAAAATATTTTGCACATGGAGGTCTGAAACCCGACCCACAGATATTTCGACAATATCTGATAAGGAATGGTTTTCGAAATTTGACATGTTGCTGGAAATTCAAGCCATTCGATAACTATTTTGAACGCAAAAAAATTTGTACCCCCAAAACCTACAGCCTTCAACCCTCGAACACAAATAATTGACTTGGAGGAAATTGAGCGCTTGGACTATATCTACAACAGAAACAAACTAACTGAACGCAAAAAGTTGCAACCCCGAAAACCACCCCCTTCTACTTCCAAATACGAAAAATTGGCTTAGAGGAAATTTAGCCCTTGGAGCACCTGTTACCGTAAAACACTAAGTGAACGGAAACAAATCCCACCCCCAAAACTCATACCCTTCAACCCTCAAACATAAATAATTGACTATGTGGAAATTTAACCCTTAGACTTGTTACTGGAAGACACTAATTGAGCGCAAGTTTTAACATTTGGACGGACCACTCTTATTGGAGGATAGGTACCAATTAATTAAGCGCCCGAAACCCACCCCCTTCAACCCCTGAGGATAATAATTGAACGGAAAAAATTGTACAGACTTCAATCCCCAACACAAAAAATTGATTGGTGGAAATTTGATACTTGACCTATACTTACAACTGGAATATACTAATTGAACGCAAAAAAAATTCATCACCTGCTGATGCACCCTCACGATTCCTTTATCGTGAGCATATGCTTCGGCACTACCACTAGGTGCAGATTAGACAAAACCAGTCCAACTCAATATATGTATGAATCATTCACGGTGAATAAAAATCTACAGGGACACACATCGCATTGATATACATCTTCTGTTGGCTTTTTATAAAGTATTTTCTTTTGTTTTGGGAAACTTGGTAATGTAGATTTCATTTTTTGTGGACAAAAATGCCAAGTCGGTAATATCATAATTGCAAGCAGAAAAAAATATCTGCTTTCATGGATCAGTTGTACCGGCATCATGGTACCATTTATCAGCAAAAAACGTTTTTCCGTATTTTGAATAAGGCTTAAATCAGCCGAAACGAAATATTATTAATTTTACGACAATACTGACGTCCATAAAAGACAAAAAAAGTGTATCGCAGCTAGGGCTGTGCGATATCGGAATTTGAATATAGAATATCGATATTTAAAATTTAATCGATATACCGATATATCGATATACCGATATACCGATTTATCGATATATCGATATACCGATATACCGATACACCGATTTATCGATATATCGATATATCGATATACCATATACCGATAACTAAATATACCGAATTATCGATATATCGCCTTATCGGTACTTATACTATTGTATCGATATCGTTACTGTGGTATCATATCTGTAATCGAGTAATCTTAGTTTTAAGAGCTAGATAGGTATGAATAGGTAATAGACCTTTTTCTGTAGTTTCTTGATGTTAGTTAGTTAATAATATTTAAACAATTATTGATTGAATCGATTGGATTGGAGCGCTCAAGCATTATTGTTTACGTTGTGCCCTGGAAAATAACGTAGGATTCAAAATAAACGATATTAGGGCCCAAGCAGTGGCGTGCCGTGCCCTTAGGGGCGGGGGGGGCGAGGCATTCTTGGGGCGTAAAATATTGGTAATGCAATTTTTTTTTATTATTATTATCTACATTTAGGTACTACACATTTTAATGAACAATTATTACAAAGCCATTCTTCGCATTTTTAATCCTTTAAATCGGTCTAAAACCGCATTCAGGTCAATATTTCAATATAAAACACGGAAAAGAATCACAGTCACCTTCTCCTTACACGGGAAGAACACGAAACACGTGCCTACCTAATTCGGGAATCGGAAAATATAATGACTAATGAGTCTAAGAAAATAACCTTTCGAGAAATACCGAGTCAAAGAGCCGAGCAAGTAGGTACTCCTAAAAAATGCATTTTAAGAAAGTGGCTAAAAAATTTGGTTGTTGTGTTATTATGATGGGTCTGTATACGAGCGCTTACCGCCGTTCGCCGTTCCATGAACTTCCCATTGTAGCATGAATTATAGCGCACTAAACTTAAAACTTTTTCTGGGAATCACAATCACTGGCACCGTTGAATTTTACTAGGATCAATTCTTTTCCTTACCTAACCATCCTTCATCCTTTTTAAATCTTGAGTGACGGACATTATATCTGTAGGTGAGGACTGTCTTCGTGAAATTATGAGTAACTTGGTTTTGTTTAATATGAAATATCAAATAATAGAAAGGTCTGCGATCTGACGGCGCTGACAATTTATGGAAAAGGTGCTCCAAATCCCCAATACAGGCAAAATCGATACCGCCGAGGTAGCCACGAGCTGCCGTGTTCAAAATTTATAAACAGTTATTTAGTTTCTTCTCTATTTGGGGCGCCCGCCCCCAAGCAACTGTATTATAGTGTAGCTCTTAAATAGCTACATGCTTCGTAGAGAAATAAACCTTTACCTTCAGTTATTTATTACATCAGAATGGCAGAATTCGACCGGCTCTGAGGAACAGCCTTTTTTGCTTGAGCGGAAAGGGCGGCACAGCCTAAAGGGCGGGGGGGGCGGTCGCCCCCCCTAGCCCCCCTGACGGCACGCCACTGGGCCCAAGGGCGCTTTGAAAAACATCAGTTGCGTTGCGATGTCCAATTTTCTACAAGTCGTTTAAATAAGTATAAAAGTATAGTAGTTCCTACCATCACTTGTTTAAATTGTTTATTTACTAATTGTTTATACACTGCACGAAAATATAGATATCTCCAAGACGTATACGCAAATATTCTTCAATTTTGTCAATTCATTTCAATGTTAGCCAGTTGTCAACAAATGACTGAGTCAGGCCGAATACCTACTCCTACATTTAAAAGAAGTCAGAACTTCAGAAGTATCATTATATGTATCGATATACGGGACACCGGTTATCGATATATCGGTATATCGGTATATCGATATACCGATATACCGATACACCGATTTATCGATATATCGATATATCGATATATCGATATTTCGGTATATCGATAACACACTTTTATCGATATATCGCAGGCCTAATCGCAGCACTCAAGGTCCGCAACAAAACTTCGCCAAAAACAAGAAAAAACTCACGGAAATGACACCAAAATACTCAAAATGATCCCTAGAGTCCAAAAATATAAAAATATACCGGGTGTCCCATTTAAAAAATCAAAATTATAGCCAATTCCCGCGTAACCGGAAGTGATAAAAAGTTGTAATGAATGTAAAAAAGTAACGTTCTGTGAGCATGTTTACTGTGAATTTTTTCAGATTTTTATCTTAATAATTGAAAAAGTTATTGGGGCCGTTGTCACCAGGTAGTTTGGCCCCTGAAAACTTTCGTTCAAGGAGCGCGGAAAGAGCATACCTAAGTAACCAGGGATGAAATCGATATTTTTCCAGTTGTATGGTGGCGCTAGCTAAAATCCGTTGTGCTATTGATGTTTGTTTATATACACCACGTCAACATAATAACCGCATTAAGTATTGATCAAGTGAGAAATCCCTTGACCAATTCCGCCTTGACCACATAATCCACCTCAAAAGCAGCAGCATACCTCGTCGTAAATGAAATTGTCTATTTCTTCCAAAGGCCTTCCATAGAGCTTTTCCGGAAAAGGTTCAAACTTGGAAGGAAGGCGCGAACCATCCTCAACACTAAGTTTCCTTCGAGGTTGAAACCCGTACTCGCGCACTAGTTGCACAGTTTTGCGTTCAAGCCGCTCCAGCGACTCCTTCGTGAACGGCTTCACTTGAGTCCTCGCCACTGGCACTGGTTTGGTGACAGGGTCCGAATTGTGTTTGGTGACGGTGTAGAAGCCGGCCGGTGGTTTCGTTTCTGGCCCGCACGGGTACGAAATGGGCCGTGTCGATTTCTGTTCGGTTGGAGGAAGTTCCCTGTGGACCACTACCGGGGGACTCGAACGGTCTGGCGGCGCCGGTTCCGACGCGTTTGTGGGACTCGACATGAAGTTGCTAAGGGGCCCGAAGGCCCGAAACGCGAAGCGGCATTGCGAAAGACTCGCGGTTGACTGGTGAGAAGCGACGGCGACGACATCATCGCGCCGCCGCCAACCATCCCGACGCACCAACTTTCAAACAGATTTTTAAGCCGGTGCAGCCTGCATTTTTCCACCACCTCATTTTTTAACAATCCCAGAAGTTTCGCCCCCGCAATTAATTTTTGAAATTTCCAGGTGCAAAAGTTACTTGTCACGCTAACCTACAACTTTTGTAAAAGTACAAATAGGTGCCGAAAAAATTTCGGTTCCCATCAGCCAGACTAAATAGCTAATGACCCCCAGAATTGCGTAGCAACAAAATTGCGATAATTTAAGGCGCAAAGTCCAGGCCACTAAATGAATGAATTCGAATTGGACAATCTTGCACAAGTTGTATTTTTGTCGTCCTCAAAGATAATGGGACGCGGATGCCCGAGCCTTGTAGTTGTTCTATCCATTCATTTGACTTGACAATTGCATTATGCTGCCCTTTGTAAAGCAAATGTCTTTAATCGTGGTTTAATGGATCCAGAATTAGTTGCAAAGAAAACAGTCAAAAATGCCACAGTCAGAAGGACTCATTTCTACCGCCTTTTGACGTGGAGCCGGATAGCCCCAAAAAGTCGCTTAGTTTTCAAATAACCCAATATAAAAGTATAACTAGATGTGTCAAAAGACGCATCTTGACGGGCTCTATACGAATTGAAAAGTTACGACATTCTCCATTGGTCGAGAGAAAAGTTATTTGCAAAAAAGTGACTTTTTCTGATTTTCTCAGAAAACGTGTTTTTTATCGTTTACAACCTCGTAACTTAAAAAATGTTTGAGATATTGTTATAATTTTTCATCGAGAGCAGATTCATCAGCGGTTCTTATACCACCTCAGCTGTCGAGAAAAATTTTCAGGGGGTTTTATTAGACGAGCCCAAATCGGAACTTTCATATTTTGCCACATGAAATTTTCACGACTAGTGAATTTTTTTTATTTTTGAAGTAATCAATATGGCCCGCTTAGGTATAAGATGAAGAGCATACTGTAAAGAAATTTTTAGAAAAAAACTGATGTTCTAGTGCCTAGAGTTTTTGAATAATATATTTTTCTTCCTACACTAACTGAAAATGAGATTTTCGAGATTCGGAAGGGCTGTGAAAGTACCGCTTCTCACGGCTGCGGCTGGGCGTGTAAAAATTATACTAACTGTTAGGCGTGTAAAATGGACAATGGCGACGGCGTATGACAGAAGACAGCACGCGCGATTTTGCCAAATTTAAATTGTAGGACTTGACGTCTAGATCTTCTTGATCTGTCACTTGGGTTCTCAAATTTGAAAATTAATTAAGTATTTATTTTTAACTGGTGTAGGAAGAAAAATGTTGTATAAACGCTTTGGGTTATAAACTACTATTTTTATCTGTAGTGCAGTCAAATAAGGTGAAAAAAGGGGCAAACCTCGGAATGAAAGATTATAAGCTGAAAATTGGCATAAATCTTTGTTTTCACATTCTAAATGTTGGCTCAAAAGTCTCACATAATTTCGCGTCCGCGTCACAAGATATTCGAGGTCAAAGGTTGCGAAAATCGGTTTTTTGTATATATCTGGTTTCCTATGCTTTAAACGACGTTTTAAGCAGTGTTTTTAAGTATTTAAATACTTCAGATGTATTTAAATACGTATTTAAATACTTTTGCTGACATTGTATTTTAAAAGTATTTTAAATACTTTTTTTGACATGTATTTAAATACATATTTAAACACATTCTCAACTGCGAGATGGAAATTTTACCGTTGCGGTTAAAATCGATATCCTGGAATTTCTAAGAAATTTTACCTGAGGCTTAACCCTCGACGACGCAAAAGGCTTATTGAATTCCAGGTAAAAGTACAGCACAGGATGTAGGTAATCATCATCTGGCCACCGTAAATTAACCCGGACTGCAAAATTTATTTCTTTTCTCAGAATGAATCACAAACGTGGTGTTTCAATTTAAATCAAATGGATAAAAAGTCATTGTTTCATTGAAGTGTCTTCTTCGCTGTCTTATTCTGTTTATAAGTGTCGACCGCCATAATTTTTTGAATTAACATTATTATGGATACCTAATTAAGCTGCCTTGCTCCCTCCAATACTAAATGGTTCTATTTTTAAAATAATTTCAAGTGGCAAGACCTCTAATTTTTTACCTACCTATTCTTAAATAAAAAAAAGGTTATGTAAATGTAATTGGGCATTTAAATTGGCATCAAAAAAAGGCAGCAGAGAAGCGGCTGGAACCTCCCCATCGCGTGGATCTTTGTATTCTGTGTAGATAGTAGTCAATTCAACAGATTTTTTTCTATCCTTATCGTCTGTGACTAATCTCGCAATTTTCTGACAAATACCAACATCGCCTCGGACATCATCCATCACATTTGACAATATGTTCCTTTTAAGGTTAATCTTTTGCCACCTTTTTGACAATAACTGCCACTTTATGTCATCCACTGTCAGCCCGCTCCCTTTTAATGAGAAAGATTTTTTTCTCAATTTTCCACTGAAATGGCAGAAACTGTGAATACATTTTTAGAACCAGAATATGATCGTCTTTCTAATGGCGACATAAAAAATTAGGCCTTGTATTTAAAATTTTAAGTTGATATGCTTAAATGGCACTTCCCTTCGACGAATTGCTTTCAAAAGTCCTTCAGGTCTTCAAAGGGTCAACCAATCTCCATGTACCAAATTTCAGCCAAATCGATTCAGTAATTTGGGCTATAATGTATTTTTAGTGTTATTATAAAATTTCGATTTTTTGAACCAAACAGCACTAAATGTTAATTAATTTTATATTATTGAAAACCAGAATTTGAAGACCTTTCTCATGGTGACAATAAATCTTTCAAAAACTTGTTTTTAATGGTTAAATGAGAGAATAATTTTAAATTTGGAAATTGGTGTGCCAAAACGGCACTTTCCGTGGGCCGATTGAATCCAAAATTTGCTCAGCTCTTTGACGTGTAATGCAATCCCCATGTGCAAAATTTCAGACAAATCGGTTGAGGGGCTTGGGCTGTACCGCGATTTTAAAGTCCGATAAAAATCATTTTTTTTTAAATTTTTGGTCAAAAGGGCACTAAGAATGAATACATTTTTAGACGCAGAATTTGAAGGTCTTTCTTATGGTGACGTGAAAAATGGGGGTTTGCATTTAACATTTAAAAGTTGATGTGCCAAAATGGCATTTCCAGTTGCACGATTGGCTCCAAAAGCTTTTCAGATCTAAGTTAGGCTATGAGATGCCTATGTACCAAATTCCAGCCAAATCGCTCCAGTAGTTTGGGCTGTAGAGCGTTTACAAACGCACGCACGTACGTACGCACGTACATACGTACATACAGACAAATTTTAAAAACTACTTTTCTGGGTTCCTGAGACCTCAAAACGTATAGATTCGGTCTTATCTCGATTTCGAAAATTTTAGTGATTGCAGTAACCTCCCATTTTTTTAAAATTTTGTTGGAGTTGGGGAGGTTAAAATAAAGGTTTCAAAAATTAAATCCACCGGTTAGTGTCACGAATCCATTCTCCATAGCGGATGTTGCCCTCAATAGAAGAATGAGAATCTAATTGATCGCCTATATTAAATTTTTCGCCCTTTTTAGTTCTTATAGACCAACAGACCTACAGACAAAGTTTCATTTTTTTGACTTTAGAGTATTTAAAAGTATTTAAATACATTTTAATTGTATTTGTATTTGTATTTAATTACATCTGTAAAAAATGCAGCAGAGAAGCGGCTGGAACCTCCCCATCGCGTGGATCTTTGTATTCTGTGTAGATAGTAGTCAATTCAACAGAATCTTTTTAATCCTTGACTAGTTTCGCAATTTTCTGACAAATACCGACGTCACCCATCACATTTGACAACATGTTCCTTTTAAGGTTAATCTTTTGCCACCTTTTTGACAATTACTGCCACTTTATATCGTCCACTGTCAGCCCGCTCCCTTTTAATGAGAAAGAATTTTTTCTCTATTTTCCACTGAAATGGCAGAAACTGTGAATACATTTTTAGAAGCAGAATTTGATTGTCTTTCTAATGGCGACATAAAAAGGGAGGCCTTGTATTTAAAATTTAAAGTTGATATGCTTAAATGGCACTTCCCGTGCACCAATTGCTTCCAAAAGCCTTTCGAGTCTTCAACGGGTCCCCCTATTTCCATGTACTTACCAAATTTCAGCCAAATCGATTCACTAATTTGGGCTATAATGTATTTTTAGTTTTATTATTACAAAATTTCGATTTTTCAACCCAAAGGGTACTAAATGCGAAAAAATTGTATCTTATTTAAAACCAGAATTTGAAGACCTTTCTGATGGTGACAATAAATCTTTCGAAAACTTGTTTTGGATGGTTAAATGATTGAATAATTTTAAAGTTGGAAATTGATGTGCCAAAACGGCACTTTCCGTGGGCCGACTGAATCCAAAATTTGTTCAGCTCTTCGACGTGTAATACAATTCCTATGTGCAAAATTTCAGCCAAATCGGTTTAGGGGCTTGGGCTGTACCGCGATTTTAAAGTCCGATAAAAATCATTTTTTTTTTAATTTTTGGTCAAAAGGGCACTAAGAATGAATGCATTTTTAGAAGCAGAATTTGAAGGCCTTTCCTATCGTGACGTGAAAAATGGGGGTTTGCATTTAAAATTTAAAAGTTGATGTGCCAAAATGGCATTTCTAGTTGCACGATTGGCTCCAAAAGCTTTTCAGATCTAAGTTGGGTTATCACATGCACACGTACCAAATTTCAACCAAATCGGTCTAGTAGTTTTGGCTGTGGCGTGTTTACAAACGTACGCACGTACGTACGTACGCACATACACACAGACACATTTTGAAAACCACTTTTTTGGGTTCCTGAGACCTCGAAACGTGAAGATCTGGTGCTATCTCAAATTCGAAAATTTTAGTGATTGCAGTAACCTCCCTTTTTTTATAAGTGGTGAAGTGGATTGGGGAGGTTAAAATTGTATTTAAATAGTATTTGAAATACATTTTTAGAAAAGTATTTGTATTTTTATTTAAATACTTAGAAAAAAGTATTTTTAACAACACTGGTTTTAAGTTATGACAAAACTTGTGGAGCATAAAATTCTCTTAGGCGATATTTTATATAATTAACCGTTCTCGAGATAGAGCGCGAAGAGTGAGAGGCCCCCATCCGTATAACCGTAGAAGTGCAGGTTTGCACTAGAACTGTCGCTACGGCCAAACGGTTAGTCCTATCGGCTTCCAATCGATCTTAAACGACTGTATGAGAAACGGACTATCTTTTTAAGTACTTTTCAATGCCTTTAAACTGTATCCGGGCCTCCCGAAAGTGGCAAAATCCCGCGAAATAAAGAAGAAAATTAATTTGTAATTAGACGGTTTTCTGTGCGAGATATCGCAAAAATGCACCAAATAAACATTGTAGAGGATAAAACAAGCTTTCAAACGACACCTTCAAAATATTTCGACGACCAATAGGAACGGAGGTACACGACCTTGAACATTGTTTTGCTGGTTGCCGCAAACCGAAATGCGCGCGCCGTTTGAGCCGGCCGCTACGTTCCTATTGGTCGTAGAAATATTTTGGAGGTGTCGTTTGAAAGCTTTTTTTATCCTCTACAATGTTTATTTGGTGCATTTTTGCGATATCTCTCACAGAACACCGTCTAATTACAAATTCAAAAAATATATTTTTTTCTTTATTTCGCGGGATTTTGCCACTTTCGGGAGGCCCGGATACGGTTTAAAGTCATGGAGAAGTACTTAAAAAGATAGCCCGTTTCTCATACAGTCGTTTAAGATCAACTGGAAGCCGATAGGACTAACCGTTTGGCCGTAGCGTCAGTTCCAGCGCAAACCTGCACTTCTACGGTTATACGGATGGGGGCCTCTCACTCTTCGCGCTCTATCTCGAGAACGGTTAATTATATAAAATATCGCCTAAGACCAAATTTGTAGAGAATTTTATGCTCTACAAGTTTTGTCATAACTTCAAACCTCGTTTAAAGCATAGGAAACCAGATATTTACAAGAAACCGATTTTCGCGGCCTTTGACTTCGAATATCTTGTGACGCGGGCGCGAGATTATATTTTTGAGCCAACATTTACAATGTGAAAACAAAGATTTATGCCTATTTTTAGCTTATAATCTTTCATTCCGAGGTTGAATCCTTATTTGACTGGACTACTGCGCTATGCTGTAATTTACGCGGTGCGGCGCGCGGCCCGACCGAGCTTTGATACTCTTGAAAAGTATCTAGATACAGATACAGATACTTTTCTCTATAAACTGTGACGGTTTTGGAATTATTTTTTTTGTGTTGGGAAAATGAGATTTTCCAAAATAATTCTCCGTCACTTTTCTTCACATTTTCTTCCCCACTGGAAGTGGAGGACTCCTTTTGTGTGTGGACAAGGTAGCAACCCACAAAGACGCTCAGTGTTAGTGCTTTTTCGTGATGGACGACACTTTCGCCTCAAATTCCCTCGAAATTGTAAAAACTCTTCGACTGTTTTTAATTTAAAGTTACAATACATATATTATGCTGAATTAAGAAGTTTAAAGTTTTTAATTTAATCAAGCAAACGCTTGCCACTAATTCCATCATTTGCAAAAATATTGAATTTTGTCTCAAGAAATTTAACATTTAAATTTTGGCTTCAAACTTCTAATTTGCCCAAATGGAGTCATCCTGAACAACTACTTCTTATAAAATTTTTCTATAAAGAAATGCCTAATACGATTTCTCGATTTTTGGCCTTCTATTTAATCGCAGTAGGCCGGGATTTCGGCCTATCAAAAAAGTGAAATGTCACACAGGTACAGCTTTTCGAGTTCTACATGCAGAAAAAAAGAAAGAATTGATTTGGTTGATATTAACCGAAACATATGGATGTTTCCAGTCAAACTGAAACACAGTGGTGCGTGACCAACCCCTGAGCCTAACCTACATACTGGATCGATTTGACTGTTTGGCCTACTGAAGAGCTGAAAGGCTTTTGGAACCAATTGGTCCACGGGAAGTGCCATTTTAGCATATAAACTTTAAACTTTTAAATAAAACGCCGCATTTTTTATATTACCATTACTCCATCTTCAGCTATAAAAAAAATTAACACAAAATACAAAACAGTTGCCTGGAAAACGAAAAAACGTTTGGGTCAAAGTAAAATAACAGCTTTTGAGTCACACTGTAAATTCATGAACGGGATGAAGACAATACAATCGAAAGGGAAAACAACATGATGACTGATGGAAATTTAATAACGTCTAATTTAGCTCACGTTGGCCTAATTTGGAATCGATCCTTTTGTGCAATCCTATATACAAGATCTTTTTCATTCTGACATGTCGTGTCGTGGCTCTAGGCGAATTTCTCATCTGCTGTTAAGATAGTGGCAATAAGTTTTATATACTCCAAATGGGCTTTGGATGAGGTACTTGCGTGTGAATTGAAGTATATTTTTTTTCACTTCCGGTTTAACCAGAAATGACTTTAACTTTGTTTTTTCCTCGGTTTTTTCAAACAGATTCATGCTTTTTTCTCAACGAACTCGGGATCCACGTTGTTTTCTGCGTTAGAAAGCATTTATCATACTTGACCGGAAGAGATTTTTGAAAAACGCAGAAACACATCAATTTTTTTAAAATTCCTTTTGCAATTTTGACAGTTTGAGACATTAAAGAAATTAGAAGCAATTAAAAAGAGTTAAGAAGTAATTGCGCAGTTGAATTTCGTAGATCGGGATCTACGAAAAATTGAGATTTTTGAAAAGCCCAAAAACACGTCAACTATATTTTTTCGATACAAATTCGATTGCGCATTACTTTTTTTTAAATTCTTCATCAAAAAATTCGATGCCATTATATACGATTTTTCAGATTTTAGGCACTTAGAAAAATTAAGTAACGTTGGTCGTCGGTGAATCCTGATGACATGTCATCAACTTACTCTATTCTCTATACATTGTAACTAAATTAAACGGATTTTAGGTTTACAGAGTATACTTATTCGCTTGCCTTATAGCGACATCGTTTTCTTGAATAAACTAATCGCATTACGTTAAGATCTTACAAAAGCTTTGGTTGGGCAAACCGAATAGGGATACATACTGTGCTCAACTTTGGCTTGTTTACGGGGCGAGCTTTTCTTCTGCCGTATAATACCTACAACCTACATCTGAAAAAACTTGAGAGGTATTGGATTCTAGAATTTTTCCCCTTTTAAGCGTCTTGAAGACGTAAAAATAGGAATGAAAATAATGCAGCGTTGCAATGAAAATTATTCGTGTCGTGCAGGATTTGGACGATTAAGCTGTAAAATTTAGTAATGCGGATTAAACAAATCCGTTAATTTTTAATAAATCTTCCAGTTTTATGTTGGGGAGGGACTAGTGCCGCACTGCTGAACCGTCTGATGTAATTAAGGAATTATTATTGCTTGTGTCAATAAATTAACTAAACCCACTGAAGTTCCGCAGTGATTCCTGGGAAGTTTCGATCTCCTTCCGTTCCAACACTTAGGGTATAACTTCTCCCCTCTTGACATTTTGGGATACACAAACTGATAGCCCTTAATTGTCGATGTGGTGGGTAGGTGGTACCTATATGTATCTACTTAATAATAATAATAATAATAAGTTTATTGTTCTTCATACTTAAAATAGTATATGAACTTATTGCCTTCAATGAAGAAATTCCACGATTTCACAATTAAAACCCTTTCTGCTTAGGAATAAAGTTTTTAGAATTTGTTGACTTAATTTGAGCTTTATTTTAAGTTATCCGCAGCATATTGTTGAAATAGAATGACCTACAATGGAATGGCGTCACGATATCGACGCTACAGAGCACTAAATACATAGGTTGCATTCGCAGGTGGGTTGTAGGTAAAGTGGCGCAGGAATACCAACCAACCCATATCGATCTTTTGACTAAAGAAGTACACACCAACAAAGTCTGCGGAACTGTTGCGTCACGATACGTACGTCATGCATGGAAGCCTTTTATTTTATTTTTATAACAGCCCAGTCTAGCCAAATATCTTAAGGTACCTAACTAAGATAAAACGTTAGATAGGTGGTATTATTCTGTTGGTTAGTATTTTACTAATTTTAATATTATTATTAGGTACTTATAATCTGCTAAAGTTAAACCCTAGCAAATGGAACAACTTGTTTTAATTAGATATGTTTTTACGATTTAATTATAGGTAGGTATATCTAGATAGGTATAAGTACATAGTAATCAGTGTCCACTGTCTCTTTTAAGTTCATTATCTAAGCCCATATCTAATACTTAATGAAAACGAGGATGAAAACTTGATATTGTTCAAGAAATAAATAGATAAATTGTAAAAGTCATAAAGTAACAGGCGCAACTTTTAGCACAAAAAATCCTGTTCATAAAAATTCAAGAAAATCCGCTCAAAACATGAACCCCCACTTCCACAGTTCTTCCATCGACCATCTCTACAATATAGGGCGCAATGGGGCGGCATCTGGAGGCGAACGGCTATAACAAACGAAAGAATCTATAGGTGGAGTTAGTGACCTACTACTACTACTCAAAATAATGAGTCTACCTACATACTACTCCGGTAGAGGGTCCAATCAATACCACATGGATAAGATTTGGAAATTAAGCATGCAACATGCAACCATTGCCACAATGCAACCTGCAACCATTGCCACAATGCAACCTGCACTCACTGCACGCTGTTGTAGGCTTGTTGGAGGTACATAGAGGGTTACCATACCATACGTCGGGATTTGCCCGGACATGTTTGGTTTTTTTAGGGTGTCCGGGGAAGTCCGGCCGGAAAATATGAAAGAGTCCTGATTTCTATAAATAGGAAATGCGTCCGAATTGCATTGAATTCTGCGAAAATATGCTACAAGTAGCATGCAAGTAGTGCAATTTCTTTCGTAACAAAATTAATTTTCTTGTGAATAAGTTTACATCGAACGTAACAAAAATTTTCGTTTCTTCTGGTTTCCTAGGTACATATACTGTGTCCAAAACAGGCGAGTATTTAAGAGTAGGCAAAAAGGGTGTTGGGCGCTGAAGCTTTAAAATCACAAGAATTACATTTTTTCAATTGTTTACAGGGTGCTCCAACAAAAAGTTTCCACCCCGACTATCTTGTGAACGGAACGAAATATAAAAAAATACAAATGGTTTTCACCCCTAAAATGAAATTTTTTGAAAAAATGGCACCAAGGTTTTCGATCCGGCAATGCAACAGCTATCGAATTCGATAATGATAATATGCCCTTTTTCTAAGAAAAATTCAAAAAGGGGCCTTTTTGTCCCTAAAATGGAAATTTTCTAAAAAATTGAACAAAGGTTTTTGATCCGGCTGTTGAATCCGATAGTAAGAATATGCTTTTTAACCTCCCCAGTCCACTCCACCATTTAAAAAAAAAGGGAGGTTACTGCAATCACTAAAATTTTCGAATTCGAGATAAGACCGGATCTATACGTTTTGAGGTCTCAGGAGCCCAAAAAAGTGGTTTTTAAAATGTGTCTGTATGTATGTACGTACGTTCGTACGTACGTTCGTAAACACGCCACAGCCCAAACTACTCGACAGATTTAGCTGAAATTTGGTACGTGTGCATGTGATAACCCAACTTAGATCTGAAAAGCTTTTGGAGCCAATCGTGCAACCAGAAATGCCATTTTGGCACATCAACTTTAAAATTTTAAATGCGAACCCCCATTTTTTACGTCACCATAGGAAAGGCCTTGAAATTCTGCTTCTCAAAATGTATTCACTCTCAGTAACCAAAAATTTAAAAAATTGAGATTTTTATCGGACTTTAAAATCGCGGTACAGCCCAAGCCCCTGAACCGATTTGGCTGAAATTTTGCACAAGGGGATTGTATTACACGTCGAAGAGGTGAACAAATTTTGGATTCAATCGGCCCACGGAAAGTGCCGTTTTGGCACACCAATTTCGAAATTTAAAATTATTCTCTAATTTACCCATCCAAAACAAGTTTTTGAAAGATTTATTGTCACTATCGAGGTCACCATCAGAAAGGTCTTCAATTTCTGGTTTTAAATGAGACAAAATTTATTCGCATTTAGAACCCTTTGGGTAGAAAAATCGAAATTTTGTAATAACGCTGAAACCACTTTATAGCCCAAACTAGTGGATCGATTTGCCCGAAATTTGGTAAATGGAGGTGAGGTGACCCGTTGAAGAGCTGAAAGGCTTTTGGGAGCAATTGGTCAACGGGAAGTGCCATTTAGGCATATCAACTTTAGAATCTGAAACAGAAGTCCCTGAAATCAAAGACCCACGCGTTGGGGAGGTTCCAGCCGCCTCTCTGCTGCCTTTTTTTGTAAAATAAATTAAAGCAACTAAAATGACATTTTTCGAAAAAATGGAACTAAGGTTTTCGGCTTGAAAAAAAATGTTATCAAATCCGGTAATAAAAATATACAGTTATGGATAGGTTTTTTTCAAGGCACTATTTTTTGGCCAAAAGGGCACAAAGGTGAATACATTTTTAGAAGCAGATTTCGAAGAGCATTCATATGGTAACACGAAAAATGGGGGTTTGCATTAAAATTTTTAAAGTTGATGTGCCAAAAAGGCACTTTCCGTGAACCGACGTGGCCCAAATTCTAATCAGCACCTACAAATCTCCCACTGAATATATGTGCCGAATTTCATCTCAATACGTTCAGTAGTTTGAGCTGCAGCGTGATCACTGACAGACACAGACACAGAAATTTTTTCAAAAAGCACTTTTTTGGGTTCCCAGGACCCAAAAACGTAAAGATTTCATGTTTTTGGAGATTCGATTTTTTTGAATTTTCCGATCGATTCCAGTAACTGCTTCGTGCTGCGTAGAAGTTAAAATTTGCTCGGACAGCTCCATTTTTGTTTCGACCGAGGACACTTACCTAAATCCGCACTTGGTGAAGTTCCACAACACGCCTCTAACCCCAACTTAAAAATTTCAAGAATGTATTCAGACTTAGTGCCCTTTTTGCAAAAAATCGTAAAAATTGAAAAATCACAGAAAACGCTTTAAGGTTGGTGGAGTATAATTTAGATATAGCAAGTAGCTCATAGGCCAATTACAATAGTGCCTTTTTGGCATGTCATCTACGAAATTTTAAATATGACCAGCATTTGTTTTTATCAGCACATGAAAAGTCTTCAAATTCTGTATCCAAAAATGCAATGAAACTTAGTGCCCTTTTGGCAATAAACAATAAAAAAAATTTTTTCAACCTAAATTTCATACCCCGACATTTATAACCTTCTCACCTTCAGTGAAATACTTCCACTGATTCTCGAGTTATTGCAACAACCAGTTTTTCGGTTTTTCACCCTTAAGTCCCATCCCAGGTACGTTTGCAAACAGGCGGAGCTCGAGGCAGAGGCATAGCGTCCGACCGCGGCCGAGCAGTCGATTTAAGTTTAGGTGACAAACACAAAGCAGTATCGAAGGTGTAAGTTGAAAGCAATAATTTTTTTAGGTGATCAGTAATAATCGTGAATAGCCCTAAAGTATATAGACGAAACGATATAAATTTTGAGAGCGTTAAATGTAAATCAATAAAAGGAGTGCGCGGCTAGAGCGATGTCAGGTCGATAGGATAAATGGCCGTTCAGGATTGGCTGGATGAAATCAATAGAGGTAGACCGATTTTATCGATTTTTGTGCCGGCATCTGCAACTGGCTGCTAAATTCACTTTTGTGAACAGTGGTGCAGTGAAAGCAATGTGCGTTCGTTCCTAAAAATCACGTCTTAATTTTAACAGGTAAAAATCTTTAGTAGGGTGAAAACCGCCAACAAGTTTCAAAACAAACATCGTCGCGAGCATCTGCATCGGGTTCTAGTTTCCCCACTCGCACTTTTTGTGTCAACAAATAAAATTGGTAGTAAACTCCAGATCACAACAACTACTTACGATTTCCTCAGGGGTATAAATAGACAGTAGGTAATAGGTAGGCAACGAAAAGCTTTAGGCTTTAACTGTTTAATGTTTGTTGTTGTTGTTGCTATCATACGCGTATCTAACAAAAACAGAACTAGCCCAAAATTTTCTTGTGAAAAAAAGTGTGTCTAAAGTCACGTCAGTGATGCACTGTACTCATTTTTTCTGATCACGAATTTTTTATGCAAATTAAGTAGGTATTCGCAAAAGCGATAAATAAATCGATTTAATTCAAACCAGGCAAGTAGTAGGTATAATTTGTTTTAGATCTATATTTTGTTTATAATAAACTGCTATCGGGAACGGGCCCAAAAAACTCACTTAACCCTATGATAAAAACAGATCGATCCTCATTTTTATAATCTGCACACATAATTTTTAATTTTTTTGTTAGAGGTAAAAGCGAGGGTAAAAGGGAAGAACTGGCAATACTGGCATTACTGGCAATGGTGCATCGTGCAGCAGCATGCAACACGTGCATTTTGCACAAAGAGCTAATGTAGGTAGATAGACATCCGTAGGTGGTACAAAACTAAAGGAAAGGGTGGCTCGAGGGGTGGCCCATTAAAAACCGGCCAAACTTCTTATTTCTATTTTTCAGTGCATGACTTTTAGAATAATAATTAAAGCCAGTCTAAGATGTTAATCAATACGATGTGTATTCCTGTGCATGTTTATTATTACCCATAATTTTAACAGGAGGGTGAACAATGAATATAAATTAATCGATTTGCGGAACACGCGAAAAACTGCATTGGGATGACAATTTTTGAACTACCTACCGAATAAAACACAAAATTAAAAAAGTTCTAGGGTTGAAAACCGAACAAAACAAAAATATATGCACGAATTTTGAAAACGTCCTAAAGGTGGTCGAAGAATTGGCGAAATATTTCAGAATTTAATCACAAAATGAGTTGGCACCGAAAGAAACATAAAAATTAGAGCTTTTAGGGGTTAAAACTGAATATATACCAGGTTTCTCCTGGTCCCGAGTATTTTCTCCAGGAGTTTTAGTGAGTGTATGGACTAGCCTGTACTTCTTGAAATTTTGTTTTGTTCATCAGTTTCTCTTACTTGACAATGATTTTTTTGAAAATTGATTCATTGATGCTGCATGTGACGATTCCTACTGAAGTAATCAGGATTCTTTCGAATTTTAAGAATAATTATCGAACAAATGTCGACACGAAACAAAGTTTGTTTGATCCTGGGGCCGAAAACTGCCGAAGCGTGTCGATTGTACCCGAAAGCCTCTGTTTAAGTAGGCAGGTACCTAAAAGGAGCTGATGAACAAAAAAATCGTAAGAGGTACAGATTCACCTCTCATTCACTAAAATAAATTTAAAAAGACCCTAAAATGACATTTTTCGAAAAATGGGACCTGACAAAAAGTCAGCTATCAAATCCGGTAATAAAAATATACAATTATACAGGGTGATTCTTAAGTAGTGGCAGAAAATTCAGGGGGCGATTAATTACATTATTTTAAGATGAAAAGTTCAAAGGTGTACTTACCTAAAAAGTCAATTTTCCTAAAATTGCTCGAAAATTATGTTACCAGGACTTTGAAATTTGGAGCCTAGGTCAGTGTGAGAAATCACCCCCTCAATTTTCTGCGACTATCTAAAAATTACCCTGTATAACAGGGTATCCCAACGATGCGTCGAGAAGTCCATTTATGTCCACGTCATTAATAATATCGAAAATCTATGTACGCCAATCGTTAGTTACTGAAAATGTGCATATCTAAAAATTCTACGAACTCACATCGGCGGCTCGTGCAGGGGGGGCACCACAAAATTTTGTTAAATGGAACATCCCATATATCGCATCTTTTGGTTTCTACGTGTCATTCTGTTCAACTTCTGTCAGGTTAAATTCAAGAGCTTTTGAGTTATTTAATAAAATGTGTAGAATTTGGCGAAAACAAGACTTCAATTTCAAATTAATACTTTCGAAGCCTTGAAGTTTTTGTGTTCCAAACTTTTGTCACATCCATGCACAGGGTGTACCCGGTAAAATTTCGAATTAACAGGAATTGAAAGACAAAATAGCGAAGAATTTTTTTTCTGTAAGCGTTTTTTTTGACAATGTAATAAGAAGACTCATCAACAAATTTTTCTATTTATGATTTTTTTATATCTTCAACCGGTTAGAGCGTTCGCGTTTCTCCGACATTGCACGTCACGTGATGCATTGTTTCGATCTTCTACCCTTCATACTCACCTCCTCGTAACTCTGGCAGTCTTGGTTTAGTATAAAAATTCTATGAAAAAGTAGAAATTTCTACCTGTAATTCGTACGCCAATTTTGGATCATAAATTTTAATTAACTTGCAGGTATAGCTGGTAGAAACAATATTTGGGAGAACCTAAAAACCGCCTCATTACGAGGGTTATAACTGTGACAATGATGCCCCGCTGCGTGGACAAACACAGGTGTTTGGTGTACCTACTAACTAGTGGGTATTTTAAATTTATTCCCACGGGCCGTACTCGACAATTTTAGTTTTAAAGCCCACCAACACATTATTAAAAAAATCGAGAACATACTAGAAAGATAAATAATTATTTATTTTTTGTAAAATGGACAAAACCATCTCCTTTGCGCCTATACTTAGAAATTTTCGCTTTTACATATCTACCAACAGCGTACTTTTTTAAATGCACGCTACGTTTTATGTCTCTCCCCAATTTTAAACTCGATCATTCTAATTCCAAATTACTTCACTTGTCAAAACTTTATTCTTGTACGAGTTGCCTGTGCAATGATTTTAGTAGTATTTCATTATCTATAATCAATCGATTTGTGCTTGTTGGATAATGAAAATTCGCAAATCCGGCCCACCTTGGGAATTTTAAAATGTCCACAAGCCTCAGGTAAGCCAAACGTCTAGGTTTGTCCATGCAGCGGGGCGTCATTGTCACAGTTACAAGCCTCGTAATGAGGCGGCTTTTAGGGTCTCCCAAATATTGTTTCCACCAGCTATAATTTTCCACCCCCAAACTAATGATTAATTACATATTTCAGCATGGATCAAATGGCAGAGAATTACCAACTAAAATGGCATTCGTTCAGCACTTACCTCCACTCCTGCATAGCTACTTCACTACAAAGCGAGTCATTCACAGATGTGGCCCTAGTGACAGTGGATGGCCGCCACATAATGGCCCATCGCTTCGTCCTTTCGGCCTGTAGCCAGTATTTCCATCAAATCTTAAAGTTGCCACCAAAAGTACCGACAACGCTACCCCTGATGATAATTCTACCCCCAGAAATAAACTACCGAACAATGAAGACATTGATCCAATACATGTATAGTGGAGAAGCAACAGTTTCTAAAGAGATTCTTGAACCAGTTCTTCGGGGAGGAGATATTCTCAAAGTGAAGGGATTGTGGCGACCGAAAGAAGATGAAAATGAAGAAAATAAACTTGTTAAGGTATCGCATTCTCATCGCAGCACCCCTCCCAGCTCTAATCCTACGACTCCAACGCCTCCTCCAGAGAAATCAAAAACCCACAAACCTCTTGTTGACCATCAAAAAGAACCAAAAGAAGAAATCTCTGTATGTGGTTCTTCACCAAAAGTACTAAACTATACGATTAACATTATGAAGGACGTTCTAAATAACAGGGCTGGTAAAGACAAAAACAGCAAATCCGATGAAATGGACGTTGATGTTGCTAAACAAAGGAGGGGGCACGAACCAAAGCAGTCGCAGAATTCAGTTATTAAGAGCACGGAGGATGAACTGTTAACTCAAGGCCAAGAAGTGAAAGCAGGAGAAGAAAAGGATAAAAAATCGGAATCGGAGGAGAATCAGTATCTTGTGATCAAAGAGGAACCTATTGAATGGAGTGAAGTTAACGAAGCCGAAATGGAAATTGTGGATGAGAAGGAAGTGTTTAGTTCTGAAATGACAATTAAACCTGAAGTTTGCATGGAAGACTCCAACGAAGAAGTTTTATATTCTCCTTTGACCTGCGAGCTTTGCACTGAAACCTTTACTCTTCCAGCGGAATGGGTCCGACATGTACAAACTCATACGGACATGTTACCGGCGAAGCGGCAACGTCGCGGTAGAAACGCGGTAAGTCAAAGGAAAACTCTTTTATACCGTGAGAACTAATAAAAAACGAATTAGACTTGACCATGGAATACTTCGTTACGTTGGCTAAACTGTGACAGTAGAAATAGTTTCGATTTGTCATTTTTTGCCAATGAAGAAACTAACACTCTTGCACTAGCGCTAGAAACATCCCATTACACCGAAACACTTGATTTTCACTGCTGACGCGTTTCGAACATAATGTGCTCATTATCAAAGCCGAAGCTAAACAACCCTACCTGCCGGAAAACTGAAATATGTATTTGTAGGCCCACCCGCGTAGCTCCGCTCCACCCCTCGGCTGTGAAAGTTAGACCAATTATAGTTCGAGAAATGGTCACGCGTGGTTGAACACGTATAAATATAACAACTCCTCCCTAAAGTAGCGTAAACAGAGATGAATATGCGATCGGGCCTGTATCGGCGTTCATAAGCCTATCTCTAGACTTATAAATTACGATACTTTCCATCGCATCTATCATCTGCACCTTGTTAACGCTACAAACTAACTTAATATTATCACTTATTCTATGGTCATTGTCTAAAGCATGTAGGGCAACACTGGATTTCTCAGTTGTGCCATATTTAAGGTGGGCTAAGTGCTCCTTAAATCTGGTGTTGAGAGACCTTTGTGTTTAACCTACATACTTTAGATCACAATTTTGACAATTGATTTCATATATGCCAGATTTTTCGCTATTCCCTACTTTTTCTTTCGGGTTGCCTAAAAGGTTCTTCAGTTTATTTTAATTCAGATCTGAAAACAATCCTTAAATTTTGTTGAGCAAAAAATCTTGTCAAACCTCTTGTCAGCTGAGGTTCAAAAGGTAATGCGACAAATTTGAAGTCCTGTTTTTGTTCTTCAGAACGAAAAGTCGTGGCATTTAACACTTGTTGTTTGAATTTTAACTTCCTAATGATGTTATCTACTATGATAGGTTCAAATCCGTTACATCTCGCTATGTCTTTGATTGTTTTGAGTTCTTTCTGATATCTGAAATTTTTTAGTTTTCCGGCAGATAGGGTTGTTTAGCTTCGGCTTTGACAATGAGCATATTGTTCGAAACGCGTCAGCAGTGAAAATCAAGTGTTTCGGTGTAGTGGGGTGTTTCTAGTAATAGTGCATTTTTCCACCGAAGTTGTCCAGTGTTTCCATTGTAACACTCTTGATTTTGGGTGTTGAGCCAATTTAACCAACTTAACTGACATGTACTCTAATTCTTTTTTTTATTAGATGCTATTTGTGCCAAATTTGAAGTAAAAAAAATTTCAGGACGACGAAATCGACGCACCATTTCCGCAACTCCACTGCGACCTCTGTCAAAAATTCTTCCCGACACCCGCTGAATGGGTCCACCACATACAAAACACCCACACGGAATTTGAATTGCATTTGTCAAACAAGACCGCTCCTGGTGGCAAAGTGATAAAGACGTCCCCGAAATTTGGACCGGCTCAGAACATTTGCACAATCTGTACTAAAAGATTCCCATCCCATGCTTCCTTATTAATCCATAAACGCACACACACAGGTGAAAAACCTTACATGTGTGAGCTGTGTTACAAGGGTTTCAATGTGAAAAGTAATCTCCTAAGGCACTTGAGGACTGTGCATGATAAAATTATTAATCCGACAGAAGTGGATGACTGCAAAGACGACTCTTCTGCAGATTAATTTATTTTGTATATAAATCATTTATTTTCGTTTCTTGTAATAAAATATGTACTATTGAGTGGCATTGTTTAGTGGTGGCCAGTCTGGATAATAATCCAAGTCAACGTTTCTTGTAGATATTATGTGCTTGTAGACGTAGGATGATAATTTTGCCGTCCTTGGTCTTTCAGGGTCGTTAAAGTCCACGTGGTGCAACCCGAATTTTTGTCTGAAAAAATAGCGTTTAGTTTAATGCAGAACTGAAAGAGAATTTTACGTGTAGCCGGTCATCCATTCAAAGTTGTCCATCAAACTCCAAGCTGTATATCCAAAAACGTTGCAACCCTCCTCATAAATAGCTTTAGAAATTTCAGCTAAATATCCTTTGTAATAGTCGGCTCGGTCATAATCGTCCAGTTGTCCAACGTCTGAAAATCCATTTTCCGTGATGATAACAGGAGGATTTCCGTAGCGTTCCTTGAGCCATACTAAATTCTTCCTGATTCCCCAGGGGATCACCTTGAGCCAGCCAGAGGCGCTGCTGGGCCAGGAATCGTTGTAATATCCTACAACTCCGACATCGGCCCAATGAGAAGGATGATCTCCAGCGCCTGGCTCTGCCAAATAACATAAATCACTGGTGTAGTGATTAAGGCCCACAAAATCAAACGATCCCCTCATAAGTTCTTGTTGTTCTTGTGTAAATTTCGGAAGGCGAGATTCTTCGAATCCTTCACTTAGACTTGCATTTGCTATCCTATCTATCATCACTTGTGGGTAGTTTCCAGCGATAACGGGTGAAACAAACCATCCGTACTAAATCAGTAAAGAAAAAGGTGATTTAAAAATATTGAGTTTCAAGAAATTGCAGAGAATTATTTTTCCACTCAGGATTCTGCAGTTTTGTGAGTAAATGTGCCAGTAGATGGCGCCCGCGCCTTTAACAAGGACTTATTTTTTAGTCACCTCAATTACCACTTAGTTCAAGAATTTAAATACCACTACTTGGTACCTACCTACCAGTTTTTTTAAAAGCATGAAGGATGTGTAATGTAGAAGAAACTTACTATTTGGACGTAGTTTTATGACTTTTATTTCGTCTACTTTGAACTTGTGCTAATCCATCAAAATTATAAAGTTTGAGGTAAGAACAAATTACCCACCTCTGACCCCAAACAACATCTTGTAAAACTTCTGTAAGAGAGACGTGATATACCCGACTAGGCTAGGTAGTTATTTATGTATTAGCGCAAAAGTGATATTTTTGTAGCTCGTTCGAGAAGTTTGCGAGGCAAGCCTCAGGCGAGCTTCCTAAAGTGAGAGCAGTAAAATACCGCTAAGGTGCTGCGCGTCGTATATCCACAATATTTTAACTTCTACGCTCGCGAAGCAGTTACTGGAATCGATCGGAAAATTCAAAAAAATCGAATCGCCAAAAGCATGAAATCTTTACGTTTCAGGGCCTTGGGAACCCAAAAAAGAGTTTTTTGAAAAAATGTCTGTCTGTCTGTCTGTCTGTGATCACGCTGCAGCTCAAACTACTGAACGTATCGAGATGAAATTTGGCACAGATATTCAGTGGGAGATTTGTAGGTGCTGATTAGAATCTGGGCCACATCAACTTTCAAAATTTAAATGCAAACCACCATTTTTCGCTTTACCATATGAATGCTCTTTGAATTCTGCTTTTAAAAATGTATTCACACTTGTGCCCTTTTGGCCAAAAAATGGTGCCGTGAAAAAAAGCCT
The DNA here is from genome assembly GCA_963924575.1 of Pycnomerus fuliginosus. NCBI lineage: Eukaryota > Metazoa > Arthropoda > Insecta > Coleoptera > Zopheridae > Pycnomerus > Pycnomerus fuliginosus. The sequence continues at coordinate 13,439,358 of OZ004617.1, read as the reverse complement.
ATGCATAACTGTATATTTTTATTACCGGATTTGATAGCTGATTTTTTTTCAAGCCGAAAACCTTTGTGCCATTTTTTCGAAAAATGTCATTTTAGTGGCAAAAGGGCCCTTGCTTCAATTTATTTTACAAAGAAAAAATATTTTTACTATCGGATTCGACAGCTGTTATATTGCCGGATCAAAAACCTTAGTGCAATGTTTTAGAAAATTTCCATTTTAGGGACAAAAAGGCCCTTTTTTGAGTTTTTTTAGCAAAAGGACATATTATCATTATCGAATTCGATAGCTGTTGCATTGCCGGATCGAAAACCTTAGTGCCATTTTTTCGAAAAATGTCCATTTTAGAAGTGAAAAACATTTGTATTTTAGATTTTAGTAACTGAGCGCCGGGTGCATCAGCTATCCACCCGCTGCGCACGCCCGACCTTGACTAAAGTTAAATGCTACATTTACAAATTCTGTGAAAAAGTAGAAGTTTCTACCGTCTCCGAGACTGCCAATTTTTTCTTCAGTTGTCTAATTGGGCAAAACTGCGAAAGCCTCCTCGGAATAAATCTGTATTTTTTTAAAAACTTTTTAAAACACGTTTTATTTTAGATCGATTGGGGACTTTGCAAATCGTAATTGCGACTATGCGACTTTGAAGCATCGAAATTGCTACCTACTTTGCATATCGAACAGAGGATTGCAATGAAAGAAAAAATTTTTTGAAACCTTCATTTTCTGAAAGTAGTTACTAGTTAGGACAAAAAGTAATAAATAGACTAATGTCCACTTGCATCACTTCTGGTTAACTTTAATCAGCGGTTCGACACCATAGAAACCATTGTTGCAACAATAATTTTCATGGAATGGAATCGCTGCGCTGATAAGTTAACCAGAAGTGGTGCAAGTGGGCATAACGTTATTAGCAAATATGAGTTTTCTTTGTGAATAATTGTGGCAAAAAAGTGAAAAACAAGTTGGTGGTTTTTTATAATTTCGCCTTTTCTTGCGTTATTTCTATTAGTGTTAGGCGCTTTCAATTTAGGTACACATTTATCTCAGTTAATCTCACCAAGATGATTGGTCAATATTCAAATGAACCAATTTACTTAGAACAACTGAAGCTCCTCATTCCTCAGTTAAGTGCCTGTTGGTTCGGGTGACGTCATTCCCCGGAAAACCATTCACAGCCCGATCTACCCCACCCCTGGCATCATTCTCAATTTGCTTTGTTTTCAAGTGTCAGTTTTTGACATCAAAGTGTCATCCTGTATTCAACCAAGTCTTTTATTTCGATCGAGAACAAAAAATCTTAACGGAATTTCCATCCCGTTTCGAATTCGTTACCTACTTTGTAAGGGGTGTTTTTGCTAATCTCCTTGAAGTAGGCAGCAAATAATTAATTTAAAACGACAAAAGAAGCTGACCATCTCTACTTTTCTGTTATTTGCGAACGATTGGAACCCTCCATCCTCGATTAACAATATTTGCTGTTAAAAGTCAGAAAATAACACGCGTCCGTACATGGAACTTTTATTCCCTGTAATTATTCCGAACGAGAAATAATCAATTTAAAGAAATAAAAGAGGCCGACCAACCCACTGTTCTGTTATTTATTAACGATTTAAACCCTCAGGTAGGTAACCATATTTTCTGTTAAAAGTCTGGTGCGTTATAGGAAATAATTACCAAATGGAATTGGAATAAACGACTAGCAAATCAGATTTAAATCTTGAAAAAATGGGCAGCAGGGAAGCGGCTGGAACCTTTCCATCGCGTGGGTCTTTGATTTCCGTGTAGGTGGAAGCCAATTGAACGGGAAAATTTTTAGACCGACTAATGTTACAGTTTCTGGCAAACAGCGGCATTGAAGCTTAATATCTGTTTATATATTCTGTTAATATCTATTTACTGCCATTCTCCGTCAGTCCGCAAAAGTTTTTAACGAGAATAAAAATGTTTATTATCTTCCGCCTAAATGGCACGAGTGCGAACGTTAAATAAATTTTTAGAACCAGAATTTAATGATACTTCTAATCATGACATAAAAAATGAGGCCTTGTAGTTAAAATTTTAAAGTTGCCTAAATGGCACTTCTCGCGGACCACTTGCTTCCAAAAGCCTTTCAGCAAAAATTTCGATTTTTTTTGCCCAATGCGAACGAATTTTGTCTTATTTAAAACAAGAATTTGAAACCCTTTCTGATACTGACAATAAATCTTTCAAAAACTTATTTTGGATGGTTAAATGAGAGTATAATTTTACATTTGAAAATTGATGTACCAAAACGGCACTTGCCGTGGGTCGATTGCGTCCAAAAAATTGTCAGCTCTGCTTGTGCAAAATTTCAGCAAAATCGGCCCAGAGGTTTGGGCTGTGTCGTGTTTTTAAAGTTCTCAGATATTTGAGTTTTTGTCAGAAAGGCACTAATAGTGAATACATCTTTAGAAGCAGAATTTGAAGGCCTTTCTTATGGTGACGTCAAGAATGGAGGTTTGCATTAATTAAAGTGTAAAAGTTGATGTCCCAAAATGACATTTACATCCTTCTGACAAATTGAATTGTGGAGGAAATTTGAAGCACTTATTTGCCTCGATGAAGTAGTAATTAAAATAAAATGCTTTGTGGTAAGCTGGCATGATTTTGGTTTTCAGCCTTCCCATCAAAAATTGGGTTGCTTGTATTGTTACAGAAAAAGTAGGTACGTACTTACATTCATTTGCATGTCAATTTCTGAGGCTTCTTGATCAGATTCACTATTGGGGTCATTAGGTTGATGCCAAAAACTATCAATGGCGATGCCAATTTGTCCTACAAACATTTCGAAAATAATAAATTTTTTGGAAGATTGCCTACCATTTTGGACATCTCTATATTCGCTATTGTACATTCTGAACGTTCTACCGTGAGCCAAAAGCGCAATATGAGTACAAGCATAATCTCCAACTCCTGGGTGTGATTGATAGGGAGCGAAGCTACCCCCTCCGTATCCTCCCTCGCAAATCTGCATAATTTCATTAAGGGTCATCCATTTCTTCACTCTATCCCCATAGTTATGAAACAAGACTCGGGCGTAGTCAACAAAATAATCAATAATATCTTCATTTAACCACCCGCCTTCATCGTCTAGTGCTTGTGGTAGATCCCAATGAAATATCGTAACATAAGGTTCTATATCATTAGCCAATAGTTCGTCAATCAGATTGTTGTAATAATCTATCCCGGCTTGATTAATCTTATCAATTTTACCAGTTGGTAGAATACGTGGCCAGGAAATAGAGAAACGATAAAAATCAACTCCCAGATTTTTCAGAAGCTGAACATCTTCTTTGTATTTGTGGTACGAATCACAGGCGATGTCTCCATTGGAATGATCAGCAACCCAATCGGCGTGGTCGTGGGTGCCTCTGTCCCAGATACTTTCTCCTTTTCCTAAAAGAAGAAGTTAAAAGAGATTAATAGAGAACTCAAGAATACCATCTTCATTCCATCCTCCTTCAACTTGGTAAGACGAGGTGGCAGCTCCAAATACGAAATCGTCAGGAAATGAATAATTTTGTCCACTTGCTAGGGCTCTATAAGATAAGGTTACTTCGCAATTTTTTTAGACACTTACAAAATTGGAGAAATCAACAATAACACTCTCATCTTTGAAATTGTTATTGGCAACGTGCGGACCTTCAAACTGTTTAAATACCGTTTAGAAAGTTGTCAGTAACTGAAACTTTATCTTTGGACAATTCAAAATTCAAGTGTAGGAACCTACATGACATTTGGAAAAATCAAGCACTTTGTTTGTGTAGGCAAACACAATAAAGAGGAAGGAATTTAAAAAAATCAAAGAGCCTAACTGCCTGGGGGAAAATTATTGGTGTCTTGTAATCATGTTACTTTTCTGAATTCGCATGTGATTTATTACCTACTAACTATACCTAAGTATTATTAAAACCGTCAGTATTAAATATTTTTAAAATTGCTTGTACTTGAACAAGTACATTGAATTATCTTGTTAACATGAGTGGAGTGGTTATTTTATTAATATGTTGTCATTTAATTCTAAAAATATGTTTTACAAAAACATAGTCGCTTGCCACTTCTTTGAAAGATATGCCTCGGAGGTTTAACTTAGGAATTTTGATGCTTAAGATTCCCCTTAATTAACAGAAAGCAAATCAATTCTCAATTATAATTTTTTATTTATCTGGTCTCTACGGGCTTTCTGCAATATTTATTCTATAATATTGTCTCATTTACTTTTATAAGATATTTCTGATCAACCTTCCTGGTCGTAATTATATTTTTATAAACTCCAGCCGATAGCTTCGGGGTTCGTGGTCGTGCAGGATCGTTGAAATCAACATAATGCATTCCAAATCGTTGCCTGTAATCAAAAATTTCTGTATTCGGATCAAAGATTCGATTTCTTACGAGAAGCCCTGCATCCATTCGAAGTTGTCCATTAAGCTCCAAGCCGTATACCCAACCACATTGCAACCCTCCTCATGTATGGCATTTAAAATTTCAGATAGGTAACTAGTATAGTAACTTGCACGACCAGTATCTTGTAGTTCTCCAAGATCTGAAAATCCACTTTCTGTAATTAACACAGGAGGGTTGTTGTAATGGTCTTTGATCCAGACCAAATTTTTCCTAATGCCCCACGGTACAACTTTAAGCCAGCCTGAGGCACTACCCGGCCAACTGCCATCTTGATAAGTGACTACACCAGTGTCAGTCCAGTGAGAAGGATGATCTCCTGAGTTTGGTGGGGACAGGTAGCATAAATCAGTAGTGTAGTGATTAAGGCCAATGAAATCAATTGATCCGTTAAGGATTTTCTGCTCTTCTGCTGTAAATTCTGGCAAGCGTGATTGAGGGTAACCTTCGCCTGCACTGATGTCTTTAATTCTTTGAATCATTATGTCCGGATAGTTTCCTGTTACAACTGGACCCACGAACCAGCCGTACTAATAGTATTTTCTTAAAATCATAACTTGAAATAGATCGATACTCACATTCATTTGCATGTCAAGTTCTGAGGCTTGTTGGTCATCTGAATTGTTAGGATCTCTTGGTTCGTGCCACGCAGTATCTATAGCAAGACCAATCTGACCTAAAATCTTTTCATAGAAATACTTGCAAGTTTATTTAGCTTTACCATTTTGAGTCGATTTGAAATCACTTTCATACAGTCGAAACGTTCTCCCGTGAGCCAAAAGCACCGTATGAGTGCATTGATAATCTGCAATTCCAGAACTAGATATAAATGGAGCAAATGAGCCTCCACCGTATCCTGCTTCGCAAATTTGCATTATTTCGTTAAAAGTCATCCATTTCTTAACCCTATCCCCAAAATTTTGGAACAAAACTCTCGCGTAGTCTACAAAGTAATCAGCGATTTTCCTTTCAGGCCATCCGCCTTCTTCTTGCAACGGTTGTGGCAGATCCCAGTGAAATATGGTGATGTATGGTTCGATATTATTTGCCAAGAGTTCATTTATAAGATTATTGTAATAATCAATTCCGGCTTGATTAATTTCATCGGCTTTCCCGGTAGGTAAGACGCGAGACCAAGCAATGGAAAAACGATAAAAGTCAACCCCCAAATTCTTCAGCAGTTGAACATCTTCCTTATATCTGTGATATGAATCACAAGCAACATCTCCTGTAGTCCGATCAGCAACCCAAGCCATATGATCGTGGGTGCCTCGATCCCAAATGCTTTCTCCTTTGCCTTTCAATAAAAATTTATGAAGTTTAGGATTTATTTGAAACACCTACCATCTTCATTCCATGCTCCTTCAACTTGGTAAGCTGAAGTCGCAGATCCAAACTGGAAATCGTCCGGGAAACTGTATTCTTGTCCCGAGGCAAGGATTCTAGATAGAACATTCTATGGTTAGTAATAATTTGTTAACACTAGCATGAACTCACAGAAGACATGGTAGAAACACGATCTTCATTGTAGTAGAACGAATTTTTCAGTAAAGAGATAGGTGTCAATGTTGATCTTTATATCTCGAAAGTTAGTTTAAATTCATGTTGAAAATTCTACGAGTTTATCTCAGATAATCAATATTAATCTGGTTTATTACGCTTGCAACCTGCAATTTTGTTTTGTTTGGATGGTCAAACGAAATGAATTGTTTATATGACTGTTTTTGATTGATTTAAAATAGATCAGCCACTTGATTAGTTGATTACGCATCCCAAAATATAGCGTGGCCAAAAATATCCACACCTTCACAATTTTTAACATTTTTGGACATTATCAAGATTGATTAATTGAAAACATTTTCCACAACAATGTGGAGCATTTGCTTATCTGCATGTGTCTTATAACTTCAAAATGAAGTAGACTAAGTGCAAACTGTCAAGTGGAAATTTCAATAAGGAAAGCTTCCCTGTGAGTCTTTCAAAATATGTAGGTAGGTACCTGTAAAAAGTGGAGGAATAAGACCTATCTTTAAGGGTAACTCCGCAGGAGTTTAAAACATTGTTGCATTAACAATGTTTTAAATTCCTCTGGAGTTTAAGATTATTTATAGGCCGCTCAAACCGGTGGTGTCATAGATTGACTGTTATACGTTGTCAACACAGTCATTTAAGTAGGTAATTGTTAAATGAAGTTTTAAAATAATACTATATTATTGACCAATGTAGATAAGAACTATTTTAGCCCAAGCGGCAAAATTGTAACCCCGAGGTGCGAAGCACCGAGGGTTACAAGACGCGAGGACTAAAATAGTCTTCTTTACCGTGGTGAATATAGTACTTTTTTCACTTACTAGCAAAAAATCGCATTCTCAATTCAAAGATAAGTCAATAATGGTACGTTTTAAAGGCTATAGTAGTGAAAAAAATATTATATTAATTTTTTTGCATATTGACAATGGAAGTCGTCTTATAAGAATGATCACAATTTTTTAAAGAAAAGTTTCTTAAAATTATTTTAAACATTTTTAGAAAACTAAAAGAAAATCTCATCTCTATTTTTGGGATTCATCATCTCGTCATCAAGGAAGTCAAGGGCTAGGTACCGAATGTTGCCATTCATTGCAAATTGAAATTTTTCCACATATTGAAAATCTTTTTCACTTTCACTTTTTCGAGTATGAAGCAGCTGAATAAGTATGCAAAAAATTAAGTGTATAATTCATAACGAGAGTTTATTTTTTTCACTCCTTTGATTAATGTTCTTCGCCTGCGACGGCCGGCGGTGGTGGCGCTGTGCCTCAAACTCATGAAATAAAATATTACTTTTATAACTACATACAGTTGTGCAAATAATAATTGGTATAATAATTTTATAACGAACGCATCAGTGCCAGTATGAGTTAGGCTTTTTGTTGTTTTGTTAAACGGGCTTTTGGTTTTTTATCAAAATTTCCGTCAGTATCAACAACTAGCTCTTGTAACTTTTTGGTACCGACCCCTCTGTTACTTTTCCCTCACTTTGTGTGCGAAAATAGTCGAAATTAATTGAATTTGGCACAAATTTGACAAGGGAGGTACGAAGTAATTCATAGCTCAAATCTGATAGGTCCGTTTGAATCTTAAAACTATAAGAGCCTGAAAGTTTTCTAAAGGACATCTCGACTCTGAATCTGCAGGCGAATAGGTACTCCTTAAAAGGTGGTGTCTATTAGGTATTGTTATTTTCATAAAATATGATAAAGATCATCACCAAAATGTTAAAATTAACTGTTTTGATTCTTGTTGTTATTTATCTCAACAATTTTGAGATAGTAATCTTTGACGATAAACTATCACGCATTCGACAACCTCCAACAAACATTTGTAACATGATTTTGATTATCGAAAAAGATTCGTATTTATTTAAAGACAATCGACAACTTATTTCTGAAAATTTGCTTCATCGATATGAGGACAACGTTATTTTTATTAGTTTTACTGTGAGTCAGTTTATTAAAAAAGCTTTTTTATCGAACTTTGTAGGGTTCTGGCGTCAGCTCAAGAATATTCCTTCCCTGATGACTTTGCCTTTGGAAGTGCTTCATCAGCTTACCAAGTAGAAGGAGCATGGAACGAAGATGGTACTCTTTCTCTTCTTTATTCTCTGCCATATGCATTATGATTCTAGGAAAAGGAGAGAGTATTTGGGACAAAGGGTTGCACGAGGACCCAAACCGAGTAGTTGATGGTAATATTGGAGATGTGGCTTGCGACTCCTACCACAAATACAAAGAAGATATTCAACTCATGAAAGACTTAGGGGTCGATTTTTATCGTTTTTCCATAGCCTGGTCTCGTGTGCTTCCCAACGGCACTAATGACACTATTAACACCGCTGGAATAGATTATTACAACAATGTAATCGACGAACTTTTGGCAAACGATATTCAACCGTATATCACTATGTACCACTGGGACTTACCCCAAGCGATTCAAGACCAATCTGGAGGGTGGCCTAACAGAACAGTTGCCGATTTGTTTGTAGATTATGCGAGATTGCTGTTTGACAATTTTGGGGACAGGGTTAAGATGTGGATGACTTTCAATGAAATCATGCAGATCTGCGAAACTGGGTATGGCGGCGGAGATTTTGCACCTTTCACCTCAAATCCTGGCATAGATGATTACCAATGCACACATACTATACTTCTAGCTCATGGGAGGACGTACAGATTGTACGAGAGTGAATATAAAGCCAAACAAAATGGTCAAATTGGTGTTGCCATTGACACCGCTTGGTATGAACCTAACGATCCAGACAGTGAAGACGATCAACGAGCCGCGGAACTTGGGATGCAAATTAATGTAAGTTGATGACAATAAAAATGTTTTTAATAATCAGGAAATTTAGTACGGATGGTTTGCATCACCTATTGTGACTGGCAATTATCCACAAGTTATGATAGATCGAATAGAGGATTTAAGCGCGCAAGAAGGTTTCGAGGCATCCCGTCTGCCAGAATTTACTGTAAATGAACAACAGATGATGAAAGGGACGTTTGACTTTATTGGGCTAAACCATTACAGTACTGATCTTGCCTACATGGCGCCGCCGAATTATTATGGTTCGAATCCTTCGCACTGGAAGGACGTAGGAATTATCACTTTCCAAAGCGATTCCTGGCCCGGTAGTGCTTCAGAGTGGTTGAAAGTCGTACCGTGGGGAATTCGAAAGAATTTAGTATGGATCAAGGAACACTACAACAATCCTCCTGTGTTGATAACCGAAAATGGCTACTCAGATATTGGACAGTTGGATGATTATGACCGAGCCGATTACTACAAAGGCTATTTAGCTGAAATTTTGAAAGCTATTCATGAAGAGGAATGTAACGTTATTGGTTACACAGCTTGGAGCTTGATGGACAACTTTGAGTGGTTACAAGGATACAGGTAAGCTTTCTTTCGATTTTTTTCTCTAATGCAGGAATATTAGTCAAAGGTTTGGGTTATTCCACGTTGATTTTAACGATCCTGGACTACCGAGGACAGCCAAACTGTCTGCATACGTTTACCAAAATATCGTCGCTACCAGGAAAGTTGATATGGACTATTATCCTGATTGGCCACCCGCAAAAATGTGATAAAGTGTAGGTATTTTACAAATAAAAACAATATATTCTTCAGGAGTATTATTTTAAGTGTCGGTGGAGTCAAAGGAAAAAAAATTATATGCTTGTCCATGCAAAAATTAATTTTTACCTTTCAGTAAATAAATCGCAACTATCAGAGACAACATTCAAGGTTTAACAACAGGCCGAAACGTCCAGAAGCTTTCATATTAAAACCTTCGTTGGACACAATATAGAATTGAAACGGCTTTCAATCACTGGTCAACCGAGATATTATCAATCAAGTGCAAGCATGTAATTATCTCGTGTGTTCTCAGTTTACACCTTGACCCTTATTTAGTGGCGCACTGTCAAATTAAATGCCCTCTGGAAATTAATTGACCTCTATATCGGCAATATTGTCACCTAGCAAGGGCGAATGCGCTTTATTGTCGGATGCCTGAAATAGTGTCCATTGATGTACAACGTTGCAACGCAGAACCGATTTTGGTTAATATGCGATAAACTTTGTTTTCTGATATTGATTCAGCAACAGCGGGGAATATGTTTTATCCGGAAAGCGTTGTAATAAATACGCAAAAAAGCTTTTAAAAGCTTTGATGGTTTTGCATAAATATTTATATAAATTTGCCACTTTGAGCACAAGGACTTAGATACAGCCAAGCTTTAAGATTTTTTTCTAAAGTTATAAAAACAATTACCGAGAGTTTATTTGTAATTATCCTGTGGAATACTAATTTAAATTTTTAGTTCTCCTGGAAAGCTAAATAAACTCAATAAAGAACGAGAGGTTAACCACAAATCAAGATAATGATTTATACAACAACATTTAAATTTAGTTGAGGGCTAGTTTTGCAAAATATAAGCGTATTTGATTGAAGTGGATTACGGTAGAAAAATTAGTCTGTGTCTTCCTACGAAAAACTAATTATTACAGTTTGCTCGTTGACGGTTTACCTCTCCGAACCCACAGGCACTTCCCCACCCAAATTTCCCTTTAATTTTTGATTTTCCAAATAAATAAATTAGAGGTGGGCGTAATGACGTGGCTTATAAAATTACAGTTAATTACAAGTTTCCTTAATTTTGTCTGTTTTAATTTTTTTATTCTGATCTAAAACTAGATGTAAATTAATAACGATCCACCCTTTCTCTTGTTAGTGGTTATGCCTCTGGAAGTACCCCCGTAAATAAATAATAATTTTGTTCTTATTTCCACTTGCGTCACAAACACTACATAATTAGCCCTATTAAAATTTTGTGTTCAGTCTTACGGCCACCATGACGAACTTAAGATATCTACACGGTGCCATGCTTGTTCTCAAAGTGTCTTTGCTATACCCTGTAAGGAATTTTCAATGGCCATTTTTGCAAATTGGTTACAATATTTGGAGAACTATTGTGCAATGCGGATTTATTATGACAATTTTTCAGTTTTTCTTATATTTCATTACAAAAAAATTCAATCTTGTCGAAGACGCTTTTGTTGTGGTCAATGCAGGTAAATGTGTAACTTTCGAATCCTTTTTAAAGTCACAGAAATTAGGTCTGTATGGATTTTTGTACATGAATTTTATCCTGGTGGGCAATATACAGTATGGCAACATTACACGTTTGGTAGAGGTAATAAACAGCGATTTTGCCGACGCTACCGATAACGGGATGGAGGAAGTCTCTATGAAAAAAAGTTCAGGGAAAGCTGACATGATTTCCTTTTGCTGGACCATCGGGAGTGTTACCTCCACAAGTTTAATGGCTTTCCTTCCGCTTATTTCAGGCGACAAGTAAAATTTAGCGTAATTTCAAGAGCTTTTTATATAATAATTTCTCATTTAAGGTCTCTGCCAGTGACTACATGGCTTCCGTACGATCCCAAACCAAGTCCCGCCTTTGAAATAACCTACGCTTGGCAGTGTTTCATGCAGATACATATGGGTTCAATGGCTGCTTCAGACATGATTTATCCGTCTATCGCGATTATCCTAGGACAGCAATTTAAAATATTAGCCAGTAACTTTCAAAACACCATTTGCCACTCTTTGCTCAAGTGTGGGGTTGCCAAGGAAAAGATTTTGCGATTTAAGAGGAGTTTGTTTCATAAATCGAACTTCGAGTAAAATTTATCAGTTTGTCTTCCTATATTCGAGTGACGTGATTTATTTCCAGATCCGAGTTTGAAGACGTTTTTGAAATACTGTCATCGGCCGTGTTTAACAAAGTTAATTCTGATTATTTTTTGAAAAATGTGCGACATCACCAATTTTTATTGAAATGCTCTGAAGATTTCAACAATGCTTTTGCTCTCATTTTGCTGTTTAAGCTTGGGTCCGCTATGTTTTATGTTGTTTTCATACTTTTCAGTCTAATCACGGTAAACTGTCTTGGAAGGAAGTGTAAGACAATTCTGATGAAAACGCTTTCAGATGCAGTCAAAAGCGCTTGTCATGGGGTTGGGTACTTATGTTTTTTTCTCCTCCGCTCAGTTCTTCGTTTATAGTTATGGAGGACAAATTGTAACAGAGGTGAGTGTTGCATTTATTTTATTATTCCGTTAGAAATTAGTAGAAACAATTTGCTGCAAAGACATTTAACAATAATATTATTTGTCATGGATTATCCTCGGTTTAGCTTAAAATATTGTTACTTTTGTTACACTTATTATTGCTTCGAAGTGCCAAAGTGACGCCCAACAGAGGTTATATCGCATTCATTTACTATTGACTGAACTGCCACTTTTCTTGGTCTGTATAAGGGTCTTTCTAGGGAGTCGAATGGCTATACTGCGAAAAGGTTGAATCTGTCGTTGTCTTCTGGCCAATACCTGACAAATTCCTCCACAATCCCTTTCATCGAGGCACTTATCGTTAAATCTCTTGTACGTACACGTATAATAGGACTGCAATAAAATTTTTGAAAATTTTTCCATAAGTGTCAAATTATTCAATCAGAAGAACTGTTGCTTTATTATGTGACAAAATCGCAAGAGTTCGTAGATTATGAAAAATTTGTTGCGGATAGTAAAATAATGAGAAATAAATTGTCATTTATTATCTGAGTAAAGCTTATCTTTGATAACAAATGGCAATTTAGTTCGAATTATTTTGCCTATACGGTAACAATCTTGAGTGATTATTTCTAAAATTAAACCGATTGCAACAGCGATGCACGAATGGTATTCGGTAAGATTATTTCACAGATCACACTCTTTATTTTATTATAGATAACAAAATGATTTTGCTTAACGGGGGTTGCCTATACTCGAATAAGATGTTTGTGATAGTGTGAACAATGGGGGAAAATCCTTTACAGCTCCTTGACGTCAAATGTCAAAACAAAATAACGTTACGCTTGTCGGTTATTTCCAGAAATAAATGAAAAAATCATAATCTTTTATATCCAATAACAGATTGGCAAAAATTTGATTTACACTGCCTGCCAAAAAAAAGCGACGTATCCCAGAAAGTAGCTGAAATACTGTTTCAAGATTTTGGTACTTTATTCATCTTATTAGGACAAATAAATGATCAACATTTGTAAAAATTGTAAAAAGTTTTTGAATTGATCTCACCTGTTACCGTTTTTGAGGTGTAATAAGATGTGTGTCTGATGCTTCGTTTTTTATACATATAAAGTTATAAGTCTTACATTACTTATACTTCGTAACTCCGTTCTTTCCAATGGAGAAGCCTCCAGGGGTGTAGCTGAAAAGCCCGAAATGAGCCTATACAGGGTGCGAGATTAAAACTCCAGAACGCTATAGCTTTGTTATTTGTGGTCCAATTTTAGTGAACTAAAAACCAAATTAAATTGCTCCTAGAACACTACAAGTAGTTTTGAATTTTATCGATTTCAACTTGAATGGATGTCAACTTTTCATTTTCAAATTTTTTTCAAATTCATTTCAAATTTTTTTTACTCAGCCTAATAACTAATTTTTTTCTGCGTCTTCTGATGTGCAATAAATTATGCTTGGTTTATAATTAATTCTGAAAATATTTATAAATTTTTGTCAAAATTAGGATACTTTTTACAAAAAATTTTCGAATGAGCTGTGGATCTGATAGAAACTTAACAAAACACCCACTTGATAAATAACTTCTTATTTTCAATAACACCAGTCTTTAATGTTTTTTTTTTGGAGTTTTCAAGTCTTTTCAAATGTTTGCCAAAAGGGCACTAAGTTTAAACATATGTTTGGAGGCAAAATTTGAAGACATTTCATGCGCGAATAAAAAAGTTGGTATTCATCTTTCAAACTTCAAATTTGATATGCATGAGGCACTTGCCGGCCGCCGATTACCACCAAAATCTAATCAACCTTCGGCAGGTTACGAGATGTGTGCATCTTTCAGCCAAATCCGTCTAATGGTTTTTGTCCTAGCGTGTTATTTAATGTTAATAAGAATCTTCAAAGTTTTTGGATTCTATGCTAAAAAGGCACAAAGTGAATGAATATTTATTTTTGGAAACAGAATTGGGAAACCTTTCATGCGCTGATAAAAAAAAATTGTGCTTGTCTTTCAAATATTTCACAGTTGATATGGCAAAAAGGCACTTGCCGTTTGCCGATTGCCACCAAAATTAACTCGGTCGTGTGGATCCCGGACAGATTATACGTGTCAACACTAAAAGCCATACAAAATTTCATGAAAATCCGCTCCGGTAGTCTTCTAGAGATCTTGCTCACATACGCATTTCTAAAAACTACTTCTTTCGCCAACAGTGCGTAAAGTGTCTACTTTACACATTCCCAACAGTGTGTAAACTTCCAATTTCGCACACTCACATTTCAATGAAATTTTGTAACTTGAAGTATTCTTGCTATTTTTAATTATTGTTATTTCTTTACCAATGTCATTTAATAAATTTTTAACTCACTGTACATAATGGGAAGTCAAAAATCACGATTCAATGAACACTTAAATGTTTTTTCAAAATTTCAATCTTTGACTGTTGATGAAAAAATGAAAATATTATATGTAACTCATGTGTAAAGTATCTTTTTTGAACTCGTTAGATTACCTTCACCCGCCATCGCTCGTGAAATAAACTTACTACTCGTTCAATAAAGTTTCACTTTAGACTCTTGTTACATAAATAATTATTTTGTGACCCTGGAGCATCGCAACGAAAAAATCTGGTGTTATCTCAATTTTGAATCTTGGACTGATCGCAGTAACCTCCCATTTTTTTGCACTCGTCAGTTTTATGAATTTCAGTCATAAATTATTATTGGTTAACTAAAACTTCTTTATTTTATATCACTAAGAATTTAATAAAGGTTTCATGGATATTAAAACTGAGAGATTAATCCGATGAAAACCTAAAAGAGAAAAAAATACCCCCACATTGTTACTTTATGAGTCTTTATATTTCAGAGCGCCGATTTTCTGTGGCAACTATACGACAGCCTTTGGTATCTTTGCGATGTAGAGTTCCAAAAAAACTTTTTATTCGTCCAACTGATGGCTAGAAAGCAGGTGATCATCAAGGGTGGAAATTACTTCATTATGATAGCTCCGTCTTTCGTCTCGGTAATTGTCACTTTTAATCTAAATTTCCAGCAATAAAAAATTCAATTTTAGTTCATGAAGACGATATTTTCTTACGTCGCACTCTTGAGGCAACTATCTGGTAGAACAGGAAATTAAAATTGGGCTGACATTATTATTAAGATACGTATATCTACTTAACTGTATTATCAAGTTTCAATAAAGCACTGGGCACCGACCGACGCATTCATGAAATTATTTTTCTCTCCTCGATCCATTTTTCCATCATTTTTTTTGGAAGCTGCGGCTATTACACGATAAAGTCATTTCAAACCCAGAAGATATAATTTAAAAAAGTTATTAGAGTAGCATCAAAGGGAGCATCCCACCTGTTCTCTTTCACGATTTTCTCGGTGCTACCTGTTGCCAAATTAGTGTACGCATGCTCTCCATTTTCTACACCAACTTCGACCAGTGGAAAATTGTACTCTCCGGTCCTCACCGCAAAGAAGTCGCATAATATTCAATAACTCCATTCGCAGTAGAATGTAAAATAACACAAGGAAATTGGAGGTTTTCATTCGAGAAGTATTTCAGAAAAAAAATTCTTTTTCCGTCCAGTAGAAGGCGTTTTAATAAAGACCAGAAGCATTTATACGACAGCTGTTCCCTCCAATATCCAAATACAATAGATTTGATATTATCTAGTTGGATAGCCGAAGCGTGCACATCCGAATTTCAGTTTTCGCGTGTGGAAAACGCAATTTCCCGGGCTTCCTGTTGGGCCAATGTTATCAGAATTTAGGTTGCACAAGGGGCAGCTGCTTTGTCTCTTTCCAGCTTATCGATTGATATATTTGCGCTTGTCTGAGATCATTTCTTGCGAATAAAGTTCACGGCGGCGGATTGAATATGAGAGCATTGGTGTTACAGTAGCCGGCGAGGACGCAACTCTCCAGATCCTGTAAGTTTTCTCATATGCTTTCTCTTTTCTGAATGAAAAAATTTGATTCGCCGCAAAATAAAGTTGGATATTGCATAAACTACTTATACTAAACATGACTTTATTGAAAAATTAATTGATTTGTGAAAGTGAAATTGTGCATGAACGTTCTGTTTTCTAGATGTTTGCAATGAAGCATATCAAATTCAGAAATCATCATATCAAGTAAGATGAAAGTGAATAGCAGTTCCGCTAGTTTTTCGAGGAGCAGTTCGGCGAGGTCTTCAAGGAAGTCAACTGTCCTTCCGAAATCTTCTTATTCTTCCCCTACGCCGAGTACGGCACCTCGAAGTCCAAACTATAGTCGTAACGCTCCGAAATCTCCCAGTTACGTGGAACAGAAATCCCCGAGTTATCCACGAAGCCCTCTTCTAGAACGCAATCCTAAATCTCCTAAAGTTCAGCTGAGCAGCCCATGCGAGACTGACAATACAATTTTCGACTTTAATCAAACTGCACCTAAATCGCCCAGGTCTCCAAGAACTTTCAACTATGAAGAGCTCCAGAAAGACACGCCATCGTCGAGTGAACATTTCAATTTTAATCTTCAGTCACCTCCAAAATCCAAGGCGTTCCACCGTCAACAATACCAATCCTCGAAGAGCGACTCGACTAATTCCAAGTCGAGTTTGGAATACCAATCCACCACGACACATCCATCAGCAGGATATCAGGATATCGAATATAAAATATGCCACGCTCTCGATTCTCAATCGACAAAAAGCGACACACGCGCTATTCCCAGTTACCGATACTCTTCAATCCACTCTTCCTTCAAAGAAAAGTCGAGGAAGCCCCGATGCAATATTAGAACAAATCCGGGATACGACGAAAGATACGCCTCTAGTAAATCCATTAATGATAGAGACAGTCCTGAACGCCCTATCCTGCGTTGCCGTAAATCCACCTCAGATTTGACCGACATGACAGACGATGCTGCTAATACCACAATGACTAGTCTTAGTAGGCCTAGTTCCCCAAGGAGGAAAGGTTCCGTTAAAGGAGGATTAGCATATTTGGCTTCAAGGAGAGGGTCCAGAGACTCCGTAGCTTCCAATATGTCGAATGTGTCAAACGAAGATATAGGACCATTGAATTTCCAGAATACGGCACGTGGGAGGCAGAGGAGAACCTCCAATTTCTTGGAATTGCCGGGTAAGTGCATTTTCATTAAAGGAAAAATTGATTGTTCCGCCACCTGTCCTGCAACGCGCTACAGCAATTAGGATTGGTTCATTACAACCTGTTAAATAATGGTTGTAGATATCGAGCCTGAAGCTATTTTATTCTCCTTTGCTTTAATGAAACAAAACAAGAACAAACATCAACGCTCGATAACTGTTATATTAATTTATGAATACGTGTTTATCTACTAATAAATATTTTTGTGCATGCAACACTCAATCAATATAAACTAGATAACGCTAGAATTTCGAGCAGTCCCATCTGCGAAATCTGCAAACCCCCCCAAATTAAGTACGACAATATTTTGTAAAAATATTTGACGAGAAATTACTCAAATTATTTATGACCGTGCGGCAAGCATTTATCAAAATGTTTAATCACTGCTATTAAATTCGATTTTTTGTGGATTAGTGGAGTTTCGTGTGACTGTCATGGATTGCAATACTTATATGTACCTAATTGCGACTTCCAGTTTCCATGCTACAGAGGTCAACTTTATTGGTTTCGTCACTCGGCTTCATGCCACGTTTAATGTTGCAACGTTGTTGATTAACGAGGTTTGACAGACGTAAGAGGCACAAAAGCAGGCTGAGGCAAATAAACCACATGGGGCATAAACTATCGATAAAAATGTCGATTATGTATATCGAAAGAAAAAGTCTACATCGAATGAATTTCAGGAGATATGATATATGCACAAAAGAGGTAATTACGAAAACAAATAAAGTGGCACGAAAACGCACGAAGCAGTATTTAATTTTTTCATCTATTTCTAAAGCATGCATGTAGCTTTTTTTCTTCACTTATTGAGAAGCTATCTAGCAATTCGTCACTTCAGTATGACATATGAATGGCACTGGTTCATTGGTTGTCATGACGCAAAAAACATTGTTATTATTGGAGGATGTAGGTACTTTGTATTTTATCAAAATGTATACAGGGTGATTCTTAAATAGTGGCAAAACATTCAAGGGGTGATTCCTCAGACTATTAAGAAGAAAGGTTTTCTTAAAATTACTCGGAAAATGACAGGATTTTGAAATTTGGAGCGTATGTTAGTGTTATAAAAAGCTACCTTTTGATTTTTTTCGAGTACCCCTTTGAAGGGGCGTAGCCGTAGCTCCCTGATGAAGCATTTTAGGACATATGTCCATAGGAGCTTTTCTTCTTAGAATAGTCTGAGAAATCACCCTTGAATTTTCTGCCACTATCTAAGAATGACCCTGTATATGCGCGTAAAAAATAATTACGAAATTAACCGAATCGACACGAAAACAAGAAGCAGCATGCAATTATACGATTCAGGGTTCAAGTGTTTCACGTAACCGGGTGGCCGATAAACGTCACCCGTCAACATGTGCGTCTGACAGATTTTGTTGAACAGAAATTAAAACTATTTCGCAATTTCTAAATTAAAAGAAACGTAATGGGTACATAAACCTAATGGAAATGAAACTTTCGTCTTACGCACAGATGGAAAAATTCCCCCGTTGCGTTGTCGTATTTTGAATCTTGAGTTCAATGCAGGGCCGTCGAGAGTCACGGCGGGCCCCGGGGCAATTGAAATCTACGGGCCCCTTAATAATAATAATAATAATGCTTTTTTTAAACTTCCTTAAAAAATCCGTAAGTTAAAAAACAAAGTGGCGCCGCAGACGAAAATTTTTGAAATTTTCAAGGTCACGCATTTTCCCAGCACTTCAGAATACAAACGCAAGGAAGAAAATATAAAACTTAACTTTAGCAAGGCGATTTTTTTACTGCTTTTGTGATTATTTTCCTAAAAAGAGTGATTCCTCGACAAAAAAGGTCACAGTGTTTTTTAAGAAATAATCTGGGATTCTCGAAATTACATTATTGGAATATGGTACAATGAGAGTGTTGAGTGTTTACGTTTTGAATTCAGTGATTTTGCGAATTGCACAATCGGGAAGCGGCGTTTTCGACTTTTCGGTGAATTTTGCGAGACAGGCCCGGGCCCGGGCCCCTAAGAACACGCCGGGCCCGGGGCATTTGCACCGGCTGTCCCCCCCTCTCGTCGGGCCTGGTTCAATGTGAATATCTACAAAAATAGTTTGAAAAATTACCTTTCGGATAGCCTTTACTGGTAACAGCTGGTATTAATTGTATTAGCGGTAGCAATTATTTTAGTTGTGATGTAGGACGAAAGTTTCATTTCCATTACGTATACATCGACACTGAAGCTTTTTTTTATTAATCATGTGGTTTATTTGCATTGGCCCCCTCTGCAACGAAATTCCACGTTCGTAATAAAAAGCTCAGTGCCTTGATACACAAATAACTATTATTGGAGGATTTACTTTGAGCTAATTTATCGGGTTGTAAACCCAGGACTGTAGAGCCATTTTTCAATATTTCATAAAAAATAATTGTCCAGAATTCAATTTCGACTCGCTAGGCCGAGTTCAATTCAATTAAAAATATGCGTTTTGAATATTTCAAAAAAAGACCCTATACCTACGATAGTGGCCCAGGAAATAAATTGAAAATCAGGATCTGGACGACACTAAACTTTGATTTTTGGCGTGGAGGTATAATAAAGTGTTCCTACAAGATTGAATACAAATATATAGAAATTTTCCCAGGCGGTCACATTTTTATGTGGCAATTTTCACGAATCTTTTTCTCGAAAACTAGTAGATACTTTTATTTTTCCCTCAAACATTTATCTATCCCTCGCTTACCAAAATTTAAAATTTGGTAGAGATGGGCCCAAGCGGTCGCCTTATTGTATAGGATCCTTTCTTTAAAGCTCGATTACGAAAAAAATTGTAAGAAATAAAAGCTGTTCAGAATTCAATTTAGACTTCACGCAACCGTTTAACTGCAAAATCGCACTTCAAGTGTTTTGAAATTTAAGTAGGTAGTTAAAATTTTTCCGAATTTTCAGCATATGGGGCAAAAATGAGATTAGGTACAAACAATTGTCCTATATATATCCGCGAGGTCGCAGTATCAGGCTCATATCATAAGGGTCTACGGCGGTACACAAACGACCCCTCACCAACTTTATGGGAAAATGGCTTTCAGCGGATTTGGCTGAAATTCTGATATTTATACGTAAAGTTCGGATTATATTCGAAATGCATTTTTAGCATTTTTAGTATATTTTATACATTTTTTGATTAATTTGCATTAATCGTCAAAACGGGCATATATTTGCTAACTGGGTTTTTTCTCTTTAGCGGCACAACGAAACTTTTAACCTTCTCATACCCACGATTAGTACATGCATATAATAGAAATTTATTTAAGAAGGAGTGATGATAAATGAGTACATAATAAACTAATAAAACGACCCAGTCCCGGTGTATTCGTAGACCATTAAAATTATATTTACGTTCCAAAACCAATCATCCAATCAGGGAATACATAGACAAAACTTGTCTTGCATCCCTTTAGTTTTTAACTTAATTTAACACTTTAGAGTGTAAGCTGAAAGCTTGAACGCTTCGGTTGTTTTCGAGCAATAAACAATCGCAGGGGTGTCGCGTCAAAAGGACGCGGACATTAGGACGCGCGACAAAATGACGCGGATATAAAGACGCATGAAAAAAGGACGCGTGTAACAATTGGACGCGCGACAAAAGGACGCATAAAGGAAAAAATCCATAACAATTTTGATTTTTTAATTAAATTATTTTACAAATTATTATAATCATACGTGACGGGGTTTTAAATTTGCAGTTGAAAATTATGGGCAATTCCTCGCAAATATTCAATAATTGGCCTGTTCTGATAATCCATAACAATGGTTTTAATTCTTTTCGCCGTGTCTTTGTAAACCTTTTTGTGGGTCGGTAAATCTCCAGCTATATATTGCTCTATTTTTAAAGTGTTTAAACTGTCTTCTTTCTTGAGGGCATTTATGAACTTCCAGATCGAGGGATGTGCAGCACAAAGTATAGAGGAGAAACTGTTGTGCCATCCTTCAACAGCATTATTTGTGCGCGGTAAATCCTCTTCGACCATGGAGTAACAAGTCCACATATTGGTTGAAAATAATGATGGCCTTCGACGCATTCTCCTGTCCAGACGGCCTATCCAAGTGTCTTCGAAATAATTGGTCACCGGTAGCAGAATATTTTCATTGTCTGCATAAAAATCACTGTCAAGTAATTGTTCGTAAGCTCTAACAACATCTTCCTCTGGTACAAACGCGAGAGCGGCTAATTGTAGGGCGAAATCAGGATCTTCACTATATCTTCCTTGTAGTCCAGCGCTCTGAATTTGTCTCCACAGACACTGGGTGAAGTGGAAAAAACACCCACGTATCCTCGTTTCAGGAAATTCTGTTTGTAAAGCATTTATTGCGGCTCTCTCAAAATCCACCATAATTGTTGTGGGGCGTAATCCTTGTTTTAACCTCTTCAGTTGTTGAAATAATTGTCTGTATGTTTCTTCTGTTTTGTTAGAGAGGAGTGCATACACTGTTGGAAGGACGTTGCTGTACTGTACTCCGTAAATTGTGTACAATTGACAAAATAATGGGGGAGCCGATTTAAAAGTTCCATCCGCATACCAGTGTTCACAACTCGCCATGTATTCCAAATTCCTTGCTGTCGAAAATAATACAACGCGCTGTTCGCCAGGACCACTGTCATACAAAAGAAAAGGTTCGCCACGGAGGTTCTCTTGGTATTCGGCGGGAAAAACAAGCTCCATTAAAGTTCTGGGGTTGGCTGGAGCATTTTCTTTTTCTTTTCGAACCCGTCGTATAGTTCGCTTCATTGAAGAAATCGATGGTAATTGCCCGGATGCAGCATCAGAAATGCCGGTTGATGCTAGAGCTAGTATGCCTTGGGTTGTTGGTTCGACGTTTTGAGCCATTTCCTTCATCTTATTGAGAACTTCCTTTGCTTCTAACTTTGCAGCATCAGCAACATGGTTATGCGTAGAATTTTTCACGACCTCGTCTCCCACTGTATGGACTCTTCCAGGACATTTACACTTGTTGTAAGAAGCACACTTCCAAATAATCTTTCCACCAATAATGCGTTCTTTTTTGTGCATAAACCCGTTGTAGACCAACAAGTCGTTGCCTTTTTGGCTTTTCACAAAATTCAGGACCATCTTGACAGCACGAGAAACACTGCGAATTTGTTAAAGAAATAAAGCTACCTCTATTATATAGGTACCTAGGTATCCAAAATTAACGACATGTTAATGAGGGTGAACGTAAAATGATAAATCCAAATCTAATCATTAAATTACCCCATTATCTGGATTTAACAAACCCATCAGAAATACATTATAATTCCAGGAATCTTAATAGCACTATTCAAACTTTAGAAATAAGGTACCTACATCATTTGAGTTTTCTGCAAACATCATTTAGAGAAAATTACCTGCACCCTGCATGTTAAACTGACAAAAAATATTCTCAGTGTAAATAACTGAATTCTTGAATAACAAAGCGTGGAGCACGATGCTGAATTAAAAAAACAAAGAAGTAGGTATAAATTTTTGTGATTTTTTGAGAGCTCATTTGTGCCAAAGAGGCCATTCTGGCCACGGTATTTCGACCGCGGTTGTTTGTCCATTCCCACTTGAATTTTTTTTTGGTGCGACTTTATGTCGCGCGTCCAATTGTTACATGCGTCCTTTTTTCGTGCGTCTTTATGTCCGCGTCTTTTTGTCGCGCGTCCTTATTTCCGCGACCTATTGACGTAGATTCAACACGGTCTTCATCTTAAGTGAGACACAGACTATTTTTATGCATGAAAAAAAATTAGATTTATTGAGAAACTACCTAACAGCGCCTCATTCATTGTAATATTAATGAGACTGGTTGCCATGGCTCAAATAACATTGGTCGTGTTCAGCCGACACAACTGTTGTGCAACAGTAGATGTAATTCGGCTGAAATTGTACGCTACATAGCACTGCCAGCCAATGCGCAACTGTTGCGTCACAATCACAACAGTTGGAGCGACAACCGTTTTAGATCCGTCGGCTGAATGCAACCATTGTTATTATTGGAGGATGTACTTAGAGTGTGTTTATTGTCATAAATAACCTGTACGTATTATAAATACCACAAGTGACACCAAAATTTCTGGAAATCATCACTAGCCGAAAGCGCGTGACGATTTCCGGCAAAAAATCGAGACAAATGTCAAAAACAAATTTTAGGGATTACGATTCACGAGTAGATAGTATTTAGCGAGAAAACTTCACTCAAGTACAAAATCGTGACGGTAAAAACTGTCAAAGAAAATTTACGATAAAATGTTCTCTTTATTGGCCAGAATCCGTCGTCAAGATTTAAATCCTAGTTAGTAATTGTGTCAAATTTTGTAAGTGGAATTTTTTTTTCAAAAGCAAATGGATTGCTTTACTGCCTATTTATTGTATTTTAATGACTACCGATTCAAGAATATGTAACTCTTTTTCCAACGATTGTCATTAAAGGTGCAGTTTCACCCTTTTGCGGGTGGATTACTATGGTTACAAATCTGTTTTTACATAGTAGCCTCAACAACCGCATTACATAACATGACTATTTATGTAGGTAAGTAAGTACAGTCGGTGGCAACGTGCTAAATGTTTGCCAATCTGTCAGTCAAACATCAATCAAGTTTCAGCGATGCAGTAGACCATAAGTGAACCATCGTGGTGGGGTGGGTATTTTCAAAGTCCTCAACTATACTCTTACCTATACCTACAAACGGTCGTCACAATATATGAAGTGAAATAGCTCTGGCGCGGTACCTACCTTGATTTGCTGTTGGATCAGTTATTTATTTGAAGTACCTAGGCACGTACTTTATTAAGTACCACCTACTGGAGTAAATATACTTAAGTATTTCATTTTACTGTTTCAAGTATGTACTGGTACTTCCTTGAAATTTGAATGCCGATAAAGTACAGGATTGCAATTTTCAAGTATTCTTATCCAGAACTTGTACCTAATACTAAAGAATTTTCAAAATATCAAATACTAGATACAAAAGGTGTCGGTAAAGACACTAGATGGCGTTGAGCCATCTTCAACACTGAAGTTTTCAACACCGTTTAGTGCTGGATACTAAACTTGATACTTGAAATACTTTTTTAGTACCTACCGCAGCTCTGCAGTCACCAAAAAGCGAAAAAGTACTTTAATGTCCATTACGGTATTCTTTCTATATTTTGATCACTTTGGTATTAGGTACGTTGATGAATGAGATCGAAAAGCTCTTCTTGCCTGCAGCAAGTTCAAGAGTTCAGCAACTGCAAACAGAAACTTGGTGTTTTAAATCAAAATAAATAGATAGTGTAGGGGTTTCCTATCTATTAAGATAGATCACGATCTGTTTAATTCTGGAAAAATATACATGAGAAATGTAAGGTGCTTCATCTGGCATTACTAAGTAGATTTATTTGTAATTGACGTTTGATATCATATTGCAACATAAAAACATATCACTGGATTTTTATTCTGTATTATTTCAACGGATTCTTCTGCTCTCAAAATTCAAATTACAATATTCTTTTAAATTTATCAAATTTCTTTTTTAATTTTTCTATCGCAATTAAAACGTTGATGACATAGTGAACGCTCCTAGCATGTTTTAGTTTCTCTGGCGTCTAAGAACTAAACTACTACATAATTTATACTGATAGGTACATTACTTTATTACTTGAACAACTACTAGAAACTAAAGTTAGAAAAATATATTGATTGCTAATATTGTTTCGAATGTTATTGTCGCTAACGGTGGTTTATTGTAAATAAACCTAACGTCGAGAATATTACAGATGTTTTGGTTTCTTATTAACGGTAAATACTTGATTACTAACGAACAGGGTCGAGTAACTTGAAACTGAAATTGCTGTTGTAGCGCAACAATAAATTAGAAGACTTCTCAGGCAACTGTAATTACGATTTCCTTATTAATTTACCTCCTCTTATTTTTCTCAACTCCAAGAACTCGTGCATCATAATGAGATTTCTGACTTTATCTTCACGATGAAAGTCAACAGTTTATATGTCTCTTGGTCTGATGATATTAAATAAAAGCGGCTATTAACAGGGTGTAAAAGCGCATTAATTATTGTTCTAGCAAAAGGTTGAGGTCTGTAATCAACCCTTGGATTTGCTTGTGGAAGATAGTGTAGGTATTAGAAGAAAAATTAATCAACCTGTACCTTTTTGTAAAAGGGATTTTCCCGTCTCTTTTGAAATACGGAGTGCATTGTGTCTGCAACAATTCGGGGTACGTCGTCGTTGCTGTCAAATTGATCAAGATGAAGGTAGATGAATTTTCCACAATTAATTAAGTATCCACGGGATATTGTCGTTAATTTTGAAATATGGGTTTGGGTGCAATTTCCTTGGGAAAACTTCCCGTATGTATCGATTCTAGTTTCCAGGATTCATAGTTCTTCATTATTAAACATTTGAACTGATAGGAAGCGTGATCTGACACAAAAGGATTAATAGAAGCAAAGTTATGGATTTCTGTATCTCCATTTAATTGCTTGAGTAATTTCCATTGTAGAATCTCTACATTAACAGCTTAACATTAGAGTCGCCGGTTGAATACGCAGCTTCTCGCCTCCTTGATTAAATTTACTCAAGAATAATAGGTACCTATTATAATTGCAAATTTTTAAAACTCATATCGCTGAAAATATATTTAGTTTATTTTTGTGCGTTCAAAAGCTTTTGTTTTATCCGGTACATCTCCGTTGAGCTTTCCATTGTATTTTGGGGTTGTATTGATTTTCTGTGAGCTTTTGATGTGTGGAAGTAAATTATAAATCTCTTGGATCAAGCAGAATATCAGACAAAAATTGTCATCCCAACTTTTACAACGGAAATTACGATGTCAAACTTTAATCCTAAAATAATTGCTCCATAACAATTTCCCTTAATTGTGATTTAGCCTAATACGCAGAGCTTACATCAGGGACGCGAAATATTAGATCAAGGAGGATTTTATCGCTTCCAAAATGGTTCAAAGAAGATTTTGTGTATCTAGAAGTGCGATACGGTGCTGAGGAAATCCTGAAAGGACCGATAAGGGCGCCTTTCAACGCTAAAATCCGTCAAGAAACTAATGTAAGTCTTTCAAAAATCTAGGCCGATATTAGAGGCTATCGCGTAACTTCAATCTGACCCTGATCCCTTCATCGATTCTGTTATAAGTTTATCTCAGGCTCAATAAAAGTAGAGAATACTGATATGTAGTTAATAATGGTTATTTACGTTATAAATTCGGTAAATCAAATTGTACAGTACGAGTGAAGTGACGAACGAGGCGACAGAAGACGCAGGAGCCGAGTTTTGAATTTCTAAACGATTACTGTGAAACGTTTACCGGACGCATAAGGTACAACGTTTTACCTCATGCTGTGGTGCAATAATTTGCTTATTTGTAAGGACTTTAAGGACTGTAAATCTCGCTGTAAATCTAGTCATATAATTGTCAGATTCTGATGTAAAATAAAGTCAATAATCCTTGTCATCGCCTTATTGTTTAATTTCGAATTTCGATAGCAACGGTTGACTATTTGTATTTATTTCCACAGATTGTTATAGCAACCATTTTACCGGACTGAGTACTGTAATGTGTCAAATATGCGACACAGTGTATCAAGTCGTGAAAGTAATTGATTACTGGACGAAGGAGCATTGAAAGTACCTACGAGGCGCAAGCCGAGTACTTTTAAGCTCCTGAGTCCAGTACGCTTAAATTGTTTAATATTAGGTATTCATAAATTCGGAATTTTCAAAACATCATTCTTGACGATTGTCTAAAAAATTAGTCCGGGGGTTAAAGAAATAAATTGAGGTGAACCTTGCATTTTATTGTAGAGTTTTGCCACTAAGCACATATACTCCCCAGACATGTAGAAGTAGATTTAGAAGCGGAGCCCAACAAAATTTCCATGCTAGGGGTGAAGCCACCCCTCAGAAGTTACCACTTTTAAAAATTCAGTTTTCTTACAATATTTTTGGTATTTTGGCCGCGCCTGCGCTACAAATGAGCTTTTGTTGTGCCTCGGCATAGGTACAGGTGTTCGGGAAGAGGCTGCAGGCCTCACATTCCTTTTATACCAGAGGGTTAAGGCAAAAATGATATTAACCTAACATTTTATTTTATAAATTCGCCACTTGGCACAAACACTGTCCAGAGGTGCACAAATGAATTTAGGAGGACAAACCATCCCTATTTGCCTCACATGGAGTGTTAAGCCATCCCGAGAGGGTTAACTTCTCTTAAAATGCATTTCGGGTATTTTGTCTTGATTGCGCCTGGGGTGTCAATAAAATTTATTGCGACTGCTAGGCACAGCTACAGGAGTTGAGGAAGTTGCAACCCCCACCCCCTTCAGTCAAGCACCCTCTTCACCCCCCCAAGATTTTCTCTTACAGACCCTTGGGGTCTAAAAAGCAAACAGTCTGCATGTTAATTAAAATTTTGTATAGAGTATATACGTTCTGAATCTGTAATATATTGTGTCCCTATTAACTATTCAAGAAGACAAATCTCTATTTGTGTGTAAATACATCTACTCCATATTAATCCACCTTGGTAAGAAGCTCGATGAGTATGGAACGTCAGTGCATCTTCGGTTGGAGGAACATCTTCCCTTTTGCGTCCTTTTTCGTAAATAGAGCGAGTCTAGCCTCGTTATCAGTTGTGTTACTGCTTGATTTGTCGTATAAAAGGACAACGAATTTCTGTAGGCTAGCCATTGCCCCCTTCACATCTCCAGCAGCTAGCGCGAAGAAAGCATTTATTGCTTCTGGAAACGCTTTCTGATGATCATAATTATTATCAAACGCGCAATGTAGACAGCATTTCCGTGAGTTTGGTCCGCCTTAGCAGGCGCAGGAATGTCAATAACTATTATGGCCCAAAATTGTATAACCCTCTTTCTACTGGGGTGCGATTTCTTCAAATAAGCCAATTTAAAGTCTCGGTAAAAAAAATGTTAATGGATGGAGCATACTACTCCATAGAAGAATTCCTGACCAGACAGTGTACATTATGTGGATAATAATTATTGTCATTTTATTTAGTATGTTTGTGCTTCTACACTGTACGTTTTTCTTTTTGACCGAGTTAAGATTGTATTGAATCATGCTGACAAAAATATCTATCTATATCTATCTTTCCATGTTTCGAAAGCAGTCCTCTTTCCTTTTCCACGTCACATCCAGTGAAGTCGTGAAAGCATATCCGCTCCAAGTGATTTGCTAATCTCGTGAGCGGGAATGAATTTCTGGTCTTTTCCAGATCCAAAATTAATCCAGATTTCAGGTTCCCCGGCTATGAGCTGCGAGGCAGCCACTGCAAATACAACCACGTCTGTAACTGATCTAATTAATACAGATTTGCAGCCTTGAGATACCGCATCTGCTGGTATGAAGAATGAGTCGTGTGTCAGGTTCCTCATGGTCATTACTTTACCATTGTTCCACGTTTCACTGGATGTGACGTAGTATCTGATTTTTATGGAAAAGGAAAGAGGGTTGCTTTCGATACATGGAAAGCGTTTCCAGAAGCAATAAATGCTTTCTTCGCGCTGGCAATGGCTAGCTTACAGAAATTCGTTGTCCTTTTATACGACAAATCAAGCAGTAACACAACTGTTAACGAGGCTAGACTCGTTCTATTGACGAAGAAACGACGCAAAATGGAAGATATTCCTCCAACTGAAGATGCACTGACGTTACAGATTCAGAAAGCCCACTACGGGAGGAAAGATATGGAAAGGGGTGGGAGCCCCTAAAAGTCTGTAAGAGAAAATCTTGGGTGGGGGGGCGTGAATTCCATTGTAGTACTGAAGAGGGTGATTGACTGAAGGGGGTGGGGGTTGCAACTCCCTCAACTCCTGTAGCTGTGCCTAGCAGTCGCAATAAATTTTAGTGACACCCCAGGCATAATCAAGACAAAATGCCCCATAATATATCACAAAATAATGGCATTTTAAGAGAAGTTAACACTCTCGGGATGGCTTAACACTCCATGTGAGGCAAATAGGGATGGTTTGCCCTTCTAAATTCATTTGTACACCTCTGGACAGTGTTTGTGTCAAATGACGAATTTCTAAAATAAAATGTTAGGTTAATATCATTTTTGCTTTAACCCTCTGGTATAAAAGGAATGTGAGGCCTGCAGCCTCTTCCCTAACACCTGTACCGAGGTACAACAAAAGTTCATTTGCAGAGCAGTCGCGGACAAAATACCAAAAATATTATAAGAAAACAGAATTTTTAAAAATGGTGACTTCTGCAGGGTGGCTTCACCCCCTAGCACGAAAATTTTGCTGGGCTCCGCTTCTAAATCTACTTCTACACGCCTAAGGAGTATATCTGTCAAGTGGCAAAACTCTACAATAAAATGCAAGGTCCATCGGCTTAACCCCCGGAATAAATAATAGTCTTGCAAATAACATCAGATTCATTGTATAGGTACATGACGAAATTTAAATTTATATTGTTGTTTTACATTACTAGGACTGTAATAGGAGTCAGGTAAAGACTTCGCATGACTTATCAGGAACTGATCAACTTTCAAGACTCAATATAGTCATAAAAGATTGACTTTCTTGACGGTTTCTGGAAAAAAAAATTACTGAATGGTCCATTTTTAACAAAGCTCGGATAAAATATTTCTTTATTCTCATTCTTTATACCATTGCTTGCATGAGATTAGGAAAGGCTCCGGGTATAAAAAAAATACTTTGAAGAAAATTGAGCCCGATTTACAATTTACAATTAAATTTAGCGAACTGTCGGTAGTTTACAAGACGTTCTGAGCCTTAAAGCCGCAAATTCTCCTTCGTTAAGTGGATGAAAATCGAGCTTTAGCAGGTATTTCCCTATAGTTTTAAAAATGCACGTTCAAGTAAGCATCATCTTTTCGCTGG
The DNA here is from genome assembly GCA_963924575.1 of Pycnomerus fuliginosus. Lineage (NCBI taxonomy): Eukaryota > Metazoa > Arthropoda > Insecta > Coleoptera > Zopheridae > Pycnomerus > Pycnomerus fuliginosus. The sequence continues at coordinate 13,409,254 of OZ004617.1, read as the reverse complement.
CGTTGTACATTTTTAGAAATGAGAAATTAGTAATACGGCTTGAAAATCTCTGATCCCCAATTATTTTCAAGAATTTTGTTATTGCGTCTGTATTTAGATTTCGTCAACATATTTGTAGAATTCTACAATGTCAAGCTAATTAAATGTTCTCGATAGTGAACAAAATAACTCCAGAAAGATCCTATGATCATGAGTCGGTAATATAATCTAGGAGTAATTAGTAAAGCATATATTTTCAAACAGAGACTCCACAATATACATCAGGGTGAGTCAAACGGGAGCGGCCACCCCTTATAACTTCTTTCGTTTCCAACAGATCAGAACCATTTTTGGGGAAGTCAAATGGCTTTCTATGGACCACATTTCGACATTATCAGTGGTCCCAAGATGTTTTTACTTCATGAGCTAACGGCAAGTGACTTTGTTATTTTAAATGGCACCATCTACTAGTCTAGTTCGGGAAACATGTAGGTTCCTTATATAAAAATAAGTCAAAAAATTCCGGTGACCATGTATCCGATATTGCCTGGATTTCCATAAAATAGTTATTTATTATACAGGGTGTATCTCTATACATAGTCCTAACTCCGGGACGTTATTCCTTACATCATTCTAGGAAGAAAAGTTCCTGTGGACATATGTCCGGAAATGCTTCATAGGTAAGTTACGCCCCTTCAAAGGGGTACTCAACAAGTCAATTTTTTTGACATATCTCGAAAAATATTAATCGTTAGTGTTATAAATAAATAGCTTTCTCCTCACTTTTTTTCAGATTTTTAATAACATCACTGGCGTGCGTTCTTAGAGGGCCTTACACATTTTTTTACATTCTCTTTTGTTGTAGTCATTTTTCACACCAAATAGATGGTGGGCCAAAAATATGCTCTAATATACCGAGAAAATTTTTACCGGTTTGTATCTCTGGACATGAAAAGTTATTTTCAATTTTAAGAACGAAGAACTTGTTTTTTCGCAAATATCTCGAAAACTAAGCCAAACAGGATAATTAATTCAATCCTCTATAAAAGTGGTCTCAACAAGTTTGAACTATACACGCCACAAAAGTGCGAATTAGAAACGGCAAATTTCGTTGATTTAATAGTATTTATAGTAGCACTAAAATTTTGGAAAAAATCGTAGTTCGTTGCAGACATACGTTATTCCTGTACTTTTTCTTTTATTTGTTTTTGCTTTTTTGGAATTTATTTAATTTTCACAATCAGCCAAAATAGGAAATGTACAAATTTTTCTTGGATCAACTTTTATTCACTTAAGACAAATTTAATCAAGTGCGTTGCAAAAATCTATGATATTTGCAACAAAAAAGTACTCTTGAATTTTTGTCCTACAACGAGCGTTAAGCCTCCTTATTCAGGTGCAAATTTGTGGCTTTTTGCGTCGCGTACGTAATTATAGTAACTTCGGGCTTCGATAACAATTAATGTTGATGATAACAATAAGTTAATTTTGAAGTACAAGAGTCCTTTTTTGATGCAAATTTGGTAATTAATACGTTTAATTTGATTAAATTTGTTTCAAGTGAACTTTATAAACCTTAATGGCAATGGAAGTCATAATTTTTTACCTTCCTGTTCACGTATCTGCAAAATGAACAAAAAATATTAATTGAGTCATGAAAAACATTCTTCAAATTTTTAGTGCTACTACAAATGGCTGAAAAGGAATTATTGTTAAGAGGCGAAATGTGACGAAAGTCAAAATTTAATGGGTCGTACAGACCAAAGAACTGATTTGACGGTTTTAGATGTTGGGACCACACTTGTAGATAATTTAAGTTTCCAAAGTATGGTATGTACACTTTTCAAGGCATTTGCAAAAATGCAGAAAAAAGCGAGTTTTTCGTTCTTAGAGGTATAAACTGGTACAAAGCTTTTCCCAGATATTATAGATTATTGCAGTGGCGTGCCGTGCCCTTAGGGGCGGGGGGGGGGGCGAGGCATTCTTGGGGCGCAAAATATTGGTAATGCAATTTTTTTTTTATTATTATTATCTACATTTAGGTACTACACATTTTAATGAACAATTATTACCAAGCCATTCTTCGCATTTTTAATCCTTTAAATCGGTCTAAAACCGCATTCAGGTCAATATTTTTTACCAAGTCCGCTTCAATTGATAATAGTGCCAAACTATTAAGTCTGTCCTCGAGCATGGTCGACCGTGAGTAAGTGTTGATTAGCTTGAGGCGACTAAATGTTCTTTCAGCAGTAGCGCTACTTATACCAATAGTTAGATAAATTCTTAAAAGATTGGTCATGTTCGGGAACACAGCCTCTAACTCATTTTCAATCAAAAAAGGAAGAATCTCGTCGAGTTCTAAGGAATCATCCTTTTTGACAGTTTCAATCACTGGCACCGTTGAATTTTACTAGGATCAATTTCCTTACCTAACCATCCTTCATCCTTTTTAAATCTTGAGTGACGGACATTATATCTGTAGGTGAGGACTGTCTTCGTGAAATTATGAGTAACTTGGTTTTGTTTAATATGAAATATCAAATAATAGAAAGGTCTGCGATCTGAGGGCGCTGACAATTTATGGAAAAGGTGCTCCAAATCCCCAATACAGGCAAAATCGATACCGCCGAGGTAGCCACGAGCTGCCGTGTTCAAAATTTACAAACAGTTATTTAGTTTCTTCTCTATTTGGGGCGCCCGCCCCCAAGCAACTGTATTATAGTGTAGCTCTTAAATAGCTACATGCTTCGTAGAGAAATAAACCTTTACCTTCAGTTATTTATTACATCAGAATGGCAGAATTCGACCGGCTCTGAGGAACAGCCTTTTTTGCTTGGGCGGAAAGGGCGGCACAGCCTAAAGGGCGGGGGGGGCGGTCGCCCCCCCCTAGCCCCCCTGACGGCACGCCACTGGATTATTGCTGTCCATCTGCGGTGGTTGCAACCTGAGGACTTAGTCTCGGGTAAAATTCTGATATGACTGGCCTAATAGTATAGTTTGATTCAATCGTATTCAGGTTTATCATACGTAGAGCGTGTAACAATGGTGAATGCGCCACCCTTCAATATGAAAGCTGCTACTAAACAAGAATGTTAATAGCCGATTTAAAATGAATTGTACATAAATTAAAGTTTTGTTTACAATCTGCTTACTTAACGCACGTTGTTGAAAGTCTTTGATCTTTGATCTTTGATCAAAAAAATGATTGTTAAACCTATGTCCAAGAAAATGAAATAATTCAGGACAACAACAATCTAATTAAAATGAGGACAAAAGGTTCTGAAGAAACTTAACTCATTAGTAAATAGGCACGTGTAAGAAATTTAAGTAATTTTGCTCATATTTTAATGCATCGCGGTCGTCGCCTTGACTTAGAGCGTTTAAAGCTGCCGTAATTAAAATTAATATAATGAAATATGCTCCCGTATAGAAACAACTGGAGAACAAAACCTCGGTTTCTTAGCGTGAATAGGTCATCTTGCGCCATTCAGCTTATGGTAGGTACTTATTTAAACTCGTGGGTAAATTAGAGACAATTACAAGCCTGTTGAACTGGAATTGTGAGGAACAATAGCTCGAATTTCTAATTACACCACTCCCAACCCCATTTAATTTAATTTAACGTTGTTTGGCGAAATGTCAACTGGAAATTTTGGTCTGAAACTTCTTAGGTAAGGATTCTGGGGAAATTCATCGAGCGAAAAGGAGTTTCTTCGTTATTAATGGGTCATACGGCATATCGATTTAAAAATATATAGAATTTAGAACTTTAAGGGCCGTAAAGTGTTATTGGCCGGTTCTACTCGCTAGTTTTTATAACTCTTGCCCGCATTTTCAATGCTTCAGGTAACCCTGTTTTAATGTTGATCCATGAATTATTATCAATAAGTATATCCACCTACGTTCTCCCATCCTACATTAGGGTTAGTTGTTGAAAGTGATTGCTATATTTAGAGCCATAAGGAGCTTCCAGGTTGCATTGGTCGTTAACAGGGATTTAGGTATCTATTTGCGGAAATGTGAGAGTGGGTGTTGCGTTGGAGTGTTTATTAACTGCGGAATGAAAAGTAATTTAATTGTACGAATAAATTGAAATTTGACTCGTTCGCCTTATTATCTACGTTACTATAAACGGACTAGGTAAGGCAGGACAAATCGCTTAAAAGGCAAAATTAATAATGTGTAGGCTACTTTCTAAACTGATAAAAAGCCCCCGGAAGATGTACATCAATGCGACGTGTATCCCTGGAGACGTTTATCACGTTAATGTGTGTGTCAGGGCGGCTGGTCTTACTGGTGGAATCGGGTGCAGATTTTATCAATCCGCACCTAGTAGTAGTACCTCAGCAGGCGCGAAATGTTAAAACAATTTTGTTACAGAATTAAAAAGTAGAAAATGAACAGAAAAAACACAAAAATGTATCGAATTTAAAAAAAATAACACTTAGGGGGCTGAAAGATTAAGAAAGGGGATAAAAAATCAAGAGGAATGAAAATTAAGTGCGTGATTAAGTAGAATTACGAAATACATACTTATACCTACCTATTGTGAAGAAAACTGGAAAATTGTAAAAGGTAAACTGAATCCCAAATGAGTTCAATTTTATTGCCGACGAAAAACGAAATTATGCGAATTTTGCAAAATTAGCACTAAGGGGGTTGAAAAATCGTAAAAGGGGATGAAAAGTCAAAAGGTATGAGGATTAACCGTGGTTAAGTAAAATTTAGCGTTTGAAGAGTTGAAATATAGCGAAGGGGGATGAAAAAAGTGAAAAATGTAAACATCATCCTCGACATCATCCAAATGAGTTCAATTCATTACCGAAGAAAAAGGAAATTACACAACTTTTGCCAAATTAGCACTTAGGGGGTTGAAAAATCGTAAAGGTGGATGAAAACTCAAAGGGGACGAAGATGAATAGTAATTAAACAGAATTACAGAAAGCAACACGAAAATAAGCGTAAGGGTTGGTTTTAGGTTGAAGCGACTCGTAAGACTTTTTTTCAATGGTTGACCGAAATCTATCGAACCCCATAATTTTATTCCACCACTTACATGAAATAATTTTCAGTTTCAACCCTTTTAAATTTCATCCCCCTTGTTAGATGATCATAATGAAAATTTGCCCATCCGCCTACAGTGTCGCTGTAAATTTCCACACCAAATCCAGCCCTGATACGTTGCTTTTAGGTTGAGAACTCATAAGACCTTTTTTCAATAGTTGACCGAAATCTATAGAACCCCGTAATTTTATGCTACCATTTACTCTTGAAGAAATTTCAAGTTTCTACCCTTAAATTTTATCCCCCTTGTTAGATCTTAGTGAAAATTTGTCCATCCATCTACAATGTCACTAAAAATTAACACCAAATTCTGCCTTGATACGTTGAGTAGTTTTTGAGTTCTCGTATTTTTGTGTTTCTGCATGTTAGGGCTTGTAGCGCCTTTAAGGTGTTTTTTCTCAAAATATGAATGACACCTAATAAGGAATTATTTGGAATTGATAAGTACATCATTTAAAAGGAATTAAAGGAATTAGTTGGAATTAGGTGGAATTGGTTGGAATTGTTTGGAATTAATGGAACTAAATCGGAATTAGTGGAATTAAAATGGAATTAATGGAATTAGAATGGAATTAATGGAATTAGAATCGAATGAATGGAATTAGAATGGAATTAGTTGGAATTAGCTGGAATTAGTTGGAATTAGGTGGAATTATCTGGAATTAGTTGGAATTAAGTGGAATTATTTGGGATTGATAAGTATACCATTTAAAAGGAATTAAAGGAATTAGTTGGAATTAGCTGGAATTAGTTGGAATTAGTTGGAATTATTTGGAATTAATATGGAATTGTTTGGAATTAATGGAACTAAATCGGAATTAGTGGAATTAGAATGGAATTAATGGAATTAGAACGGAATTAATGGAATTAAACTGGAATTATTGGAATTAATTCCCGATTGGAATTAATTGTACACAATTTTTTTGAGTGATCAGCCCCCCACTAAAAATGCAAGTTTGACGATAACTCAAATCAATAGTGTGGTAGAGTGTGTACCTAAATATATTTCAGCCCTCTGCTGTTTATTTTCGAGAAGTCAAAATTCCACAATAAATGTATTATATTATCTACAATATTACTCATTAAGTGCTATTTCCTTCTCTACCCTACCTTCAATTATGCAATTAATATAAACCCAAACCGATATTATGTGGTTATCATTTTCATATGAAATATCGATAGAAGCATCATGTTTACCAAAATAAATTAATTAATTTTACGGCAAGCAAAGCGCGAGTCACAATAATAAATAATGTTAGGTATAAAAATAAAGAGCCTGTGTAAATAATCGGTAGAACCTGATACCGAGGCTCTTTTTAATATTCAGGGTAAATCCGATTGATTTTTTCCCTTTTTACGTGATGGAGTGTTCGTCCTGGGATGAAAAATAGCGCACTTTGCGGATGAAGCGCTAATTCGCTTGTTTTATTATTCATTAGAAATTACGAAAAAGGGCGATTTTTCCTCAGTGTCGCATTGTAAACATTTTGTTTAGAGATATTTTCAAAAAGCAAACATTGTCCTAAGAAAAGGGAAACATGTTGCTGGCTCCCACGTAAATCGAGAAAGGGGCAGGTTTCCCATTGTAATAAAGCAGTTGTGTTTCCCTACTCCATCGCCATCTCAGAAAGGTCAAGTTGATGGAGGAGGAGGCTGAAAATCCAATACCAAAACTTTATCAAAGAAATTTAATTTCGCGCCTTGGAAAAAAAATTAAAAATTGCTCTCATCACGACGAAAGTTTTTGAATAAATTCCAAATACCATGCGTCCAAAGCAGCAGCGTCAATTTATCTTTTAACCAGGCTTGAACCCGAAGTCCTGAAATTGATTTTAGACTATCTACATTATGTAGTTTACAATCTAAGAATCTTGAAGATTAAAGTTGTAAAAAAATTTTTAGTGAACAAAAAAGATCTCCAGATAACATTGGCGACGGAATTATTGCATTATGTAAATTCAGAATGAAATTATGGCGTTCTCGATGCTCATGCAGCACATCAAATCATGTAAATTCGTGTTATTTATCTCATTCACCTTTTCCATCAAAATGTGATTTCGTTTGAGCAAAGAAATTAAGAAGAAACGAGAAGTAATGCGCTGTAGGCAGCAAGTGAACGTAATTCGGTAATTAATAAATTAAATAAACCCATGCGGCAAGGTTTTACATCTTTAATTAACGAATTAAAGGAAGCAGCACCTTACTATTTGCTCAGCAAATAACTTCAAATGGACATCAACTTAGCTAATCCCCTTCATCCTATACTGACATGTTTTTCTAGTTCTTTCTTGGCCTGCCATTAATCTTGCTCCCTTGCACTGGCTTTGTACGAAAATATGATCCATTACTATCGAATTATGTTCCAGCTATTTTAAGAATTTCTTGCGGATTTTGTTTTTGCGAGTTCAAACGCCCGTCGTATTTTTCACTGCTTTCCTAAAGACGGCAACGAATGAAGAATTCTTCCTCCGGGACGACTACGAATATTCAACCAAAAATGTAGTATAATTATTCAATCTCGTTTCTAGCAAACATCTGCAGCTCTCTAATTGGTCGTTATTGTTATTATAGCAGTTTGAATACCCAGTATTTGCGTAACATAATTGTTCTAGTGAAGCTCTGGAAATGCTTGTTGTTATTTATTGTCTGTGGAACGAAATGGAGTTCAAAGGATTTCAGTTATGTATTTGTCGTGCCACGATTAATCAAATAAGTCACTTCAAGAGATTTACATTGTCCTTATCTTAGCTTAGAGCCTTTCGTGATGACTAAAACAGAAAAAGGGACAAATAAGACAGGAAGGACGGAGAACGTCTCAGGTAAGAATAAAATCATTACATTTGGTGGATGCGCCGGGTCAAGTAATTGAGACGGTCAACTCACAAAAGGTCTAACAGCTAACTTACGATAAGTTTAACAATCGAAAAACAGGAATTAATAGGTATTCGGGCACTTTCGGGGTCACTCACCCCTTTTTCAAGGCTCGTAATCTAAAACTGCTAAAATTAACTGGTGGGCCTAAAAAGATCATAAATTAACATGAGAAAATGTTCCACCTCGTGTTCCACCGAACAGTAGTAAAAATGAAATTAAGTAGAATAATAATTAATAATTGGTGATACATAAGACTCAGAAATATGTCAAAATATGTCAATAAGAAATGTGAATGCAGCTGTAAAAAGAAGAAAGGCAAATAATGAATAGTGAGATATATGATGGCAATTTCTTTTAGATTGCAATTGAATTTTGGTAGAGATTAATTTTACATTTTAACTGAAAAGAGTGAATGTTGTATTTCCTCAATTCATCAGGTATTTGATTGTATAAGCGGTAGACATTATAAGTAAAAGACCTTTTAAATGAAGTTTTTTTTTGTACTTAGGTACAGCTACCATATTCCTAAAACGTAAATTCAATTCTTGTTTTTCGATTTTATAATACAATGGTCGTTAATGGAGGATTGGATAAATTTTACTTTTTGTTTTCCAATTACTGGGAAATGAGAAGGTAATACACATCTCTTATTTAGGTAAATTATAAAAATAGTAAATCTTCTGAATATCAACAGAATTTTAACTTTGCCACGTACAAAATACATATCTGCATATCCTTGCACTGAAAATCGGAAAATGACCGCAGGTTGATTATTACAATTTGTCAATTTGACAAGATTTGGAATGTAATTTTTGTTACGCCGAGACTAGAGTAACGCTAAATAACGTTACCGGCCGGTGTTTAGATGAAAAGGCAGAACTTGAATAATATGGTTTTAGTTAAAAACAGACCTTACCTGACATTACCTGAATTTAAGTTGAAAAAAGAGAATTTAAAAAATTATCCGACTTCGGGGTTCCAACCCACTAGCAATTGTACTAGCGGATTGTACAAGTAAAGCCTCCTACCGCTTGGCCACGAACGCTTCAACAGTTGATTGCACGTAAAACTTGTATTTCTATAATCCTTTGTTATGACTAGAGAGCGGATTTTATACTAAATGCATATTGCATGCATATTTTACATATTTGGTCATCTTTTGTCATTTTCGCTTATTTGAAGAGAAATCGCATATTTATGCTTATTTCGCAAGATTTCTGTTAAAACCACCTTTAAAAATGATGGCCGTTCTTTGAAAAACTGATTTCATGAATTTACCTACCCATTTATTACCTGCATCCCTTTCCTGCTTAAGACAACTCAGGTCAGGTAGACGGTCAACCTGTATTCATTGCTAATGGCAGGGTTTTTCCCTATTTGCAGATATAGTATGATGTAAAGAGGGAAGGTGTTATAGTGGGGGTTGATTTTTGCAGTTATTTTCAGTGAAGTACTCTTGGTTCTTAACAGCCTTGCCTAAGGACAAGAGTGCCCTCATTTCAAAAGCCATTCTGAGTTCATTTTTGCAGATGTTTTTTTTTTCTAGAATGATAACTCGTGTGCTTATTCAGAATTTTACGTGCTTATTTAGTGCTTATTTCGCAATTTTTTGGTGCATAAATATGCGCCTATTTGGCGAAAAAATTTCGCATATAAATCCGCCCTCTAGTTATGACGTATCCAACGGTTACTCCGGCGGATAACGTCTAACGTTACTCTAGACATTATATTTTTGTTATCACCTACATGTTTTCAGCAGTTCCCAAACATTGAGGAAAATATTTGAAAATCAAACCCTGAGAAAAAAATGCTGCTTGTTAGCCCAAAACGGCAAAGAACTTTTTGAGAACATTTCTCATGGTATAACCACCCATAAAATTACACGGTACCATTCTCTAACACACTGTATACTACACTACCCGCCCAAAAAACCGACGCACGGAGTTGAAATACGGACTGGAAAATTTGGTGATTTGCTTACCTTGTTAGGATGAATAAATGATGATTTGTATAAATTTAAATAGGGTGGGTGGGTGTCTTTTATTCTATTTTAATTTAAATTTAACATTGTGGCTAGACGACGGCCCGCGATCATGGCTGGCTATTGTATCTAGCCGGTAAATTCGGATAAATTTCATAAGTGAGGTCGGACGTAATCAATAATTGAAGTAGCCCTTTCACATGCATTTTACCGAAGGCTAGCTGGTTGTGTGGATTGGACCACGTGGATTGCTGTTGCTATATTTACAAATTGTGTGAAAAAAGTTCCTGGGCAAGGTCTGCAAAAACAGTTTTTAACCATACGGTATGAATACTATTTTTTTCTTCTACTATTTTCCAAATAATTACAAATCGTGTAAAACTAAAAAAATCATAACTGTTTGTTTTAAACTGTCGACCAGGTGTCATTTTTGTAAATTTTCTTTAAATATTCACTCGTCGGACTGGGAAAAATAGTATATTTCGAACCAAGGTAAAGAAAGTGCTCTCTTGCAGATCGCGGGAAAAAGTTTACAAACCGAGCCAAAGGCGAGGTTTATAACTCTGCAAGGTCTGCAAGAGCACTTTTTTATCTAGGTATAAATACTATTTTTCCCAGCCCAGCCTCATTACGTCATAATTTAACACTTTCAATATCTTTTTTTACCCAGTCGGTCAAGAAAGTGGGCGTTGCTCACTTCATTTGAGGTAGCAAAGTATGCGTTATTTTCCCCTAGATAGGAAAAGTAAACGATGAGTGATTTTTGTGGTAAGACTGTACTGACGAGTGAATATTTAAAGAAAATTTACGTTTTGAGGTCTCAGGAACCCAAAAAAGTGGTATTTAAAATGTGTCTGTGTGTGTATGTACGTACGTAAGTTTGTAAACACGCCACAACCAAAACTACCAGACCGATTTGGCTGAAATTTGGTAAGTAGGCATCTCATGACCCAACTTAGATCTGACGAGCTTTTGTTTGGAGCCAATCGTGCAACCAGAAATGCCATTTTGGCACATCAACTTTTAAACTTTAAATGCAAACTCCCATTTTTCACGTCACCATAAGAAAGGCCTTCAAATTCTACTTTCAAAGATGTATTCACTCTCAGTGCCCTTTTGACCAAAAATTAAAAAAATCGAAATTTTTGTCGGACTTTAAAAATCGCGTTACAGCCCAAGCCCCTGAACCGATTTAGCATTACATTTTGTATTACACGTCGAAGAGCTGAAAATTTTTTTGATTCAATCGACCTACGGAAAGTGCCGTTTTGGCATACCAATTTCCAAATTTAAATTGATTCTCTCATTTAACCATCCAAAACAAGTTTTTTAAAGAGTTATTGTCACCATCAGAAAGGTCTTCGAATTCTGGTTTTAAATAAGACAAAATTTAGTACCCTGGGTAGAAAAATCGAAATTTAGAAACGCTAAAACGACGTTATAGCCCAAACTACTGGATAGATTTGGCTGAAATTTGGTACATGGAGATTAGGTGACCTGTTGAAGAGCTGCAAGGCTTTTGGGAGCAATTGGTCCGCGGGAAGTGTTATTTAGGCATATGAACTTTAAAATTTTAAACCCAAGATACGGAAATCAAAGACCCACACGATGGGGAGGTTCCAGCCGCTTCTCTGCTGTCTTTTTTGTCTCTAACATGAAAACGGTAAGCTAGATTGTCAAACTACTTAGAACAGTGAATAGCTTTCATTTGATATATTATAACTCGAGGTATGTTACCATTTAAATTTTAACCTTGCTAAGGGTGGAGGTAAATTCCACAATCTGAACAATGTCAAAATTACGGTGAAACATGTCCCCCTCAATGCTAAAGAATTTGTCGAAAACCGCAAGTCGATAGCTTATTCCGTTCAAAAGTTATTAAGACTGGATCGTCTTGAATCAGCCACCTGCTATAATAGTTTAAAGTAATTTGTCAGAATTGACCACGTTCACCCACGTTGCTTCGAGTATTCATAGTAGTCCGTGTTTTTTTTAAATCATCAATACTATGTAGTTACAAAGCAGTATATTGAAAGATGTATCGTTGAAAAATTTGAAGACAAATATTTCACTAAAGAGAAGTGCCAGCGTTCTGGGACACTGTGATGTCTCTATACTTATTTTTAACTCTTTAGATTTTAGAATATGAAAGTAAAACGTACATTGACGATAAATTAGCCGACAATAAATTGACTCTCCTTTAACAATAGCTACAAAAGGCTTCTTTTGCTTTTGTTAAATTATTTGAAAACCAAGACCGCTGTTCAACAGGCTACGCACTCTTTAATAAGTGCTCAGAAAAATACATTATTCAAACCATTTTTAAAGCTTCGCTGCTTTTCTAGGACCTCGAAATTAAAAGCAATGACTTGCCTGTTTAACCTTCGCCAATTTTTCCCTGGACAGTTCATATCACGAATAATCATTACGTAAATGCTTCACCACCAAAAAATCGCTAATCACATTATAAACAAAGAATATTAAATCCCGAAGCATCAGATAATCCCGCGAGGAAAAAAATGCCCCTCAAGGGTTCTGCTTTTTCCATTTGAGGAAATATAAAATGCTGCGGACTTTAATTTCCGCCGTATTTTATAGATATGCCAACAAACATTTTACATCACCACCAACATTTTAATTATTCAGTTCCAGACCACATAAGGCCGAGAGTTTGCTCCTTGCCGGAAAAAGCCTACAACCCCCGGCTCAGCGACGACCTCTATCGACTCCGGACCTTTAGCATCACCAATAAAGGCGGAGTGGTCAACTGCGGTGATTCTATCATCAACCGGCGTTCCAGGTCCAACACTAGTGTCAACTCCACTGCTAGCAGGTACTCACTCAACTTTTGATATTATGAAATGAAGTCACAATGAAAAGGAGTAGCAAAACGTGATGCTTATCTATCGTATTTATTACCGCACCGTCTAAAGCAAACATATAATTAATTTATCGTTTCTGTTTAACTTTGTAAAATTAAGTGAGAACCACCGAAGCAGCGTTATTAATAACGCTGTTGTCTTGGTAAAAATTTGCATTCACCATCGTCGTTTATCTGGAGCAATCGATAATTTATTTCAGGTAAAATCTGTCATGGCGAAATATTTTCACGAGATCTCATTATCAATCAACCTTCCGCACACAACTACGTAAAGTTCACCAGTGCCATCATTAAAGTGGCTTTATTATTCTAATAACAACAATGGTAATCGATTTTTGCTAACAAGACCACTGAAATTAGGGTCAGAGACCGTAATAACCTCCTGAAAGAAGATTATTTACGCCAAACACCAACCCAGATTTAATTATTTGCAACGCGGAGGGTCCGCAATTTAATAGCTCCTGCCTTCAAATAATAATTTTAATTGATTCAAATTAAAACAGGACTTGCTTCAGTTCTTTGCATAATCGAATTTTTCGCTGACCTGGCAGAGTGTAAACAATTTCATTTTGAAAAACAAAAAATTGCGGTCTGTGAACGTGCCGAATCACGCATAGATCGCGAATTTACTTGTACAAATAAAGAATAGAATTGCAAGAAAATCATTGCTTTCCCAGCTGAAAATGAAATAAATGTTGGAAGCTCACTGATACCGGATTAGGAGTCCACGGACGTGTGAATTAAAAGGGGATTTTTCGTGTTGAGAGATATTGTGGATTTTTAAGCTTTGCTATGGATTGACGACTTCTGCTCGTTCACAGAATTTGTAAACATTAAAAAAAAATAGAAAATATCCTCCCTTGCGCGGAATCAAACCATGATTGATGGTTTTACTACTGACAGACCAGATAGATATATTATGATCTAACGAATCGTTGTTGTGTCTTGCTCAGTCCCTTTCATCACAAATTAAATTTATTGCTAGACAAAATAAAATAAATAAAAGTAGGGTGAATAAAGTTGATTGAAGAAGGTAGTAACAATATGGTGATAAAAGAGTTGCACAAAAGTTTAGATTCAACACTTTCAAACAATATCTACTCTAGGAATAACCTAAAGAATTATCTGGATTCCAGAAGTTCCATATTTATTCGCTTCTTTTAACGTAGACTTACAAACTTTTAGAAAAAATGAATTATGAAAAAACGGGTGTCTGGCAAATTCGTCGCTAACAATTCGTCGCCAGCAATTAGTCGCCGAATCAATTCATCGCCGCAGCAATTTGTCGTTAAGGCAATTCGTCGTCAAAGCAAAAACCCTGATGATGACTGATGACTCTCGATTACCGATTGATTCCTATAATTTATTTAATGTGTACCGTTGCGCGTTCTGCGCAGTCCCCATATTTCTTCTTCGTTTGTAATCTTTCTCGATTGCCTTGGCTTGGAGGCTCTTGTTATCTTTCGATGAAATATATGAATTTACAAATGTTGGAATCTGCTGCAATTGGCTGCCCAAATGCCAAAGAATTGTTGGCCTTCGAGGAATCATTTAGACGAGAACCCTAGGAATTTTACATATCCGGTTTAAATAGAGGAGCTCTTCCAGATTTAAAAGTTCTCTTCGAAAGAAAGAAAAATCCACGCGCTTTTCCCACGTGTAGGTACTGTTACTTTAGCTAAGGTCACTGTGATGAATATTCAGCTTAATTTTCAGTAATCGAGGATCTAATTCAATGAAAAGTACAGGTGGAAGCCAATTGAGGGCAATTGGAAGATTCTGAGAATTAAGCTCTTTGTGCTTCATTGCTAACTTTAGTCATGGTCATTCTACGTGAAAATATGCGAAAACTCATATTTTTTAAATCACGGAAAATTAATGCATAAACTACATTAACTTCCGAAAAAAGATTCTTAAAGAAAAATGAACGTACTTCAAGGTTATGCGAGCCTCATAACGATTGGTAAGGCCACTATTGCAGCGCCATCTGTCGCAGTTTCCTAGACAGTTCGAAAGCCTGATTCCGTAGCTTCAATTTAAGGCAGGTTTATTCACATCCGATAAGAATTGCACGAGTTATTCTCAAAAATATTTCGTTCGGTTTTTTTAGGACATCCGTTAGTTTTCACAGTAAATTAGCCGTCCTGAATCCTACTTTTAACTATTCAGAACTGGTTCATACTAATAAATTTATATACTCGCTAAAAATACATAAGTCGGCGGTACAATAATAAATAAGAAAATAAGAAATAAATAGGAAACAGGGATTTCGAGTTGTATAACGGCAACACAATCATATTTCAGGCGAATTTCTGGCTAGAATATCCCTTGTGTCAGTGATATTTCCGGAAGGCCCTCGCTATATTTGAAACGCGTGTTTGTTGCCTCAAGAAAACTTGCAACAAACATATTATATTATAGTAATTCATTTTATGAGAAAGATTGATAGGTATGTGTGATAAAAAACTATTTCCCTTTTCTTTAATTTATTTTATAATAAACTTCCACTGCACCAAGAAATTTGTTGGACACTTAACCTTAACTTAATCAATCGATTTAATAAATCCACATTTTAATTATCAGAATGACCAATACCTCGAAAACCTTATAATTAGTTCACGGACTTATTGCATGAAAGAGAAAGAAGAAAAAGGAAGAAAATAAAAATTTAGTGGAAGGAAATATTATCAAACGTTTTTGTGTCCACATTGTAAAATCGCTAATCTAAATCCAATTTGACATACGTTTTCATTCCCATGATTCCCATGCAATTTATTCCCTGTTAAAAATTTTCGATAAGCAAATAAATTATAGTGTGAATAGGCAACAAAATGACGAAGTAAAAAGTAAAGCAATACTAAATTCACGCTATATTGCCGTAGGAGCCTATTAGACGACAGGACAATGGAACTATATAGGCGCCTCACCATTGTTCCTGCAGTTCCGATTTTTCATAAATCGATCAACGTGATTCTCGAAATTCTTGCCATTTTATACATGAATTGACATTGCATTTATTCTGATAAAAACTGCCCGAAAGCTGGTTGTCAACGTTAATAATGTCCAAATAGATATGCAATATGCAGTTAATTTTTATAACAGTGTTTTACGATTATTGCTCACGGTAAAATGCGTCGGTCGGTAAATGCGCATATTTTGGATCACGACGGCTTTAGTTTTATTTCATAAATTTAAAACAGTGAATAAATCCGTAATATTCAACACGATAAGTATTTGTTAAGTTTACAGCGAGCCGCGCGTCGACTTCAGTTTTGGCATTTAGTTTGGGGTGAAAAGCAACAAGGGTGGAACAACACCTTTGTAATCAGTTGTTTAATAATAACTTCAAGGGTCAACCCAACTAAAAGCTAATTTCAAATGTAAATTAATCATAGACAGTCGCAAGTAAAGCCTTACGCTGGCTGGCGTTGCTCAATTAGTTAACAGCTTCGAAACAAGTTCGTTTACCTTCCTGCAATTTTTTCCCCTGCAAACAAATGTTGGGCAATTTATTAAAAGCGAAATCACTTTTCAGGTTTTTAATATGCGCGTTGGAATAAATCTCAAGAAAGTAAAAAAATAAAAAGACCCCGTAATTATTATATGGCAAAAACGGTGAAAGAAAGCCCATACGGCCTGCACACAGAGTGTCGTTTGGTTCCTTGATTAAATTTCTTGTCCTTTTGATATTCTTGGGAATATTTTTTGTGCGAGTGGTAATTTAATCAGTGGAAGGAAATACGACGTGCTCGTTAGGCAAAAAATATCTAAGAAAGCGATAGAAAAGCGGAGGTAGTGAGAAAATAAAGAAGAATTAGAAATTTCCTCTTAAATGACCGAGCTTTAAGTACCAATAAGTTGTCCGGTTTGCCTACATCGTAACCACCAATCACCCTTCATTTGGTTTTAAAACGTCGCCCGTGGAATGCTTTTGAGTTTTCTATTAGGTGCTAAAGAGGCACTATGCCGTTTCCGTGTTCGATTTTTTCGTGCGTATTATTTTTATAACAGATATTACAAAGTGTGAAATTGGTTTTATCCTCGTGTGCCGTACGACAAATGAAAAAATAGACAATTTCCGGAATGGTAGAATATTGTAATCGACGGTAACAGTCTGAACTTTAAAAATAAAGTGAGAGTAAATAATAGCTATTAAGACAACAAGTGTTTTATAGGCAGTTTGAAAATCGAGGCCGTAGTTATATTTTATTTATGGGGTATGATGACTGAGACTGTCAGAGTTTTCAGATTGCAAAAGCGTGCAATTCGATTCATGTTAGGACTCGACAGTCGCACTCACTGTAGGCCTCATTTCATCCAGTTAGGAATTCTAACCTTTCCGTGTATTTTTATTTACCATCTTCTGTTGTATGCAAAGAATAATTTATCTCAATTCACAATGTTGTCCGAAAATCACATGTATCACACAAGAAATAATTTATTACTTGAAATACCACAACATAATCTGGCCTCCTACGAAAAAACTCCCTATTACCTGGCAATAAAGCTGTATAACAGGTTGCCTGATGCACTCAAAATGCTTAACATAAAAGCTTTCAGAAGCAGGGTCAAACAGATTCTAATTCAGAGGTGTTACTATGATTACAATAGCTTCCTCAGCGATCCATATTTAATATAATGTAAATACTTATTAATTTATTGTATTGTTTTGTATTAATTGTAACATTGTGACGTCACCAACACCACAATTGTGGTCAATTAAGGTGTTAATAAATTTATTATTATTATTATTATTATTATTATTCATTATTATTATTATTATTATTATTATTATGTGGGCGACGGCGACGGACGTGAGGAGCGAAAATATAATAGGCCGTGATTTTTAAACTATAAAACACGTGTTGCCTTCATGATTTTTTCTAATTCTAACCATATTAACACGACCTTTTCATTTAAATTTTCTTGTCAATTCAAGTGATTAATGTCAAAAATTTTGGATTTATTAGCCTGAAAACACGTTGTCATGGGCGTAATATAAAGGAAAAACGTCAGTGGGACTCACGTCCTCCACCATTTCTAGAAGATTGCGGCTAACGCACACACAGGATTTGGCTGGACTTTTAGTATGTTAAACAGTTCATAAAGTAGAACACTTCAAAGCAAAAAACCATTGTCTTCTAATTATTTCCACATTCTTTTCTAATACGACTGGACTACAGTATGAGATATTAGTATTACAAAAAATATTTTGAAAATCCAAATTTCATGTGAAAAATGGTATTTCCCGTGCACGAATTGTTTACAAAAGCTTTCCAGCTTTTCAGATAATTATTTATATACTATATTATCAAGTTTCAGAAACAAATTTTGTAGTAGAATAAGGCACTTCAATAATCGATAAGTAATGGAGATATTTAATCAAAAATTTAACAAAGCCTTTTGTGGTTGAAATAGAGGGAGATGGTGGACTGAGACGTTCGCTCTTTGCAACGAAGAGTTACTCTCTAAAAACGAGGCCACATGTTTCCTTTATCCCTTGACCCCAAGTTCTTTCAACAAAGTTAACAAAACAGCGGACAGGTAAGAAAAAGTCCGTAAAATGGTCGATTTAGGTACAAACGAAGTTTAGAGAAAGAGAAAGACCATCCATAGGAGGACCCATTTAAAGTTTATGTTCAATTGAACACAGCAAATCGCAGCATCGAGTTTGTCGCAACAAGTAGCGAAAATCTCTAATAAGAACATTAGACCAAGCAGACTGCTCGTGCAGACATCTCTTCATCGATTTATTATTCTCGTCATAGAATTGCAATTATTTTATAACTCAGCCTGAAAACCGAGCCGAACGAATGATGAAGAAGATTAAGTTTCGAAACTTTTTCCCCTTTGTTAAATAATAGAAATTTCCATGCCAAATTATCCCCTTCAAAGCCGATTAATCTAATAAGCATTTGTAATCCGAGTTGAATCGTAATTTAACAACATTTACAGTTATTTTGGGGCCTCAAGTCGGACGGAGAAGCACTTCATAATACACTAATTAC
This sequence comes from Pycnomerus fuliginosus, assembly GCA_963924575.1. Taxonomy (NCBI): domain Eukaryota; kingdom Metazoa; phylum Arthropoda; class Insecta; order Coleoptera; family Zopheridae; genus Pycnomerus; species Pycnomerus fuliginosus. The sequence continues at coordinate 13,390,467 of OZ004617.1, read as the reverse complement.
TCGGGAAACTACGTTTTGGAGCTCTTGGATGGTTCGAACTTCCCTGCTTTACGTCGACAAATAATCGTCAAAATCAATAAACCTGCAGCCATTATTTCGGTGAAATTGCCAGGTTTTCAGGCGAAAAACATTCGTAATCTCCATATTGTAGAGGGATTTGACAGTTGCCCTTTAATCCAAATCTCGCATGTATTTGGGGATCATAAAATGAAGTCGTATTTGATTAATAACGCGCTGAAACGAGATTTGGTGATTCGGTGAAGGCTCCCCTAATTTCAGGAAACAAAAGTTATTTCAAGCCCGTTACTTTAATTTACTATTTTTTAATGTTTTGAAGTTCTATCCGAAAACGTTGATCGATAAGAGCAATGACATTATTCATATAACCCCAAGAAGAAACTGTTATATAAATTCCGCGGAAACATTCACTCACGGCGCTTTCAAGTTGCAGGAATACAACAAACAAGAAGGGGGAGAAGTATTAACTTCCAAAGATATTTTGTTTGTAAAACTCTCTCTAAATTAATAGCCGGTCAACCTAGATCTGAAGGGGAAATTCAATTATCCAAAGCTTATTTGTTATGGACTTTTGATGGAAGTTGATCCATGTTAAAACTCTCATGAGATGCTAGTTTGCTTTTTATGGAGTTTGATTATCTTAAGGCAGGTCTACGACAGTAAAATGCGAGTCATAAATGGGTCCTAAAGTCATTATATTATGGCATTCAATCCGAAAAAATAAAGAGCTTCTTCAGCTTTGCGGATTTCCTGAAATTCTACCGGCTATATACGACAAGTGCCTCCAAGAAGAAACTTCCATTCCCGTGATTTTAAGAGTTTGATATTTCAAGAAAGTTTATGTAGTCAGCTACTTTGCCTGCCAAGAAATTAGGTTAATACTTTCTAAATATTATAGTTGGGTAAAAGAAGTATTCTGTGAATGGCACTGAGTTCGTTTATAACCACTTTACGTATTAAAACAGTTTTGTAGGTGTATCCATTTTAAGAGCGTTTCCCAAAACTTATTATATTGTGTACTTTATGCGAACTAGCGAACAAAACAAAGTTCTAGGGAAACTTTACACTCACACACATAACTATTCGGAGTAAGAATCAACTCGTCTAGAAAACTCAGATAAGCATACAGGAAACCTTCAGGCTGCTAGGCAAACCATTAACACCCACCATTTTGTGGCTTATGGTCGATTGCATTGACATTGCCATAAGACTTACCTATTCAATATTATTTTATATTTTATCTATCACAAGTAAAGGTAACAAAAGTCAATAGAATCATATCATATTCGAGAGGTAATTGGAAAAGTAAGACAGAGGTCTCTCGGAGTTAAAGTATTAAATTCTCTCGATTCCTAACTCTAATATTTTATAGCTTCCTATAGTCCTTGTCCTTGTCTCAATTGACCTTTAGTATCCCTCCTTATATTCAAACTGAATGACGTCGCCTCCCTTTTAGTTCTTGGTTTCTTTTCCTTCGCACTGCTCCTTTTCGTTACCATGTTCGAATTAGTAATAAAGGTAAACTTTCGCCCAAAAAGTTGGTTTTGTATGACGTCGCAATCCAGGGGCCATCTTTTGATTGACCGCCAAACCAACCAATAATAGGCAAGTTGTGAACAAAAGCATTTTTGACATAAACCTAACCATCTATTTTGCTGGATTCATTAAAAGACTTGTTGAAAGAAAGCCAACTTCCGCACAAAAAACGATTACCGAGGAAGCTAAAGAATCCTGTACTAACTCAACTGCAATTTACGTGAAGAAAACAATTATTCTGGATGAATTTGCACAACACTACTACATTAGACCTTTAAAGTCAAATCATGATAATGATGAAACAGGGGCTTATTCTGGAACTACTTCGAAAAAATTAGCAAAAACATTCCTTACAAAATAACGAATATGAAGCGGAATGGAAATTCCGTTTAAATTCGTTGTTCTCGCTCGAAAAAGACTTGGCTGAATGCAGGATGATCCTTTGATGACAAAAACTGATACTTGAAAACGAAGCAGATGGTGAACGATCGAAGAGGTGGGGTAGATTGGAATGTGGATGGTTTTCCGGAGAATGACGTCACCCGAATCAACACCGTAATAGAAATTTGGCAATCTCGGACACGGTATAGTACATTTTCACAGAATTTGTAATGCAACAACTGAAGGATAGCAGCCATCGAATTCCATAATGAAAATGTACAGTTATACGTATCGCTTTTTTCACGCCCCTGGAAGGGAATTATGGGCGAGATTTGGCTCAAAATTTAATTAGCACCTACAAAGTGCCCACTGAATATGTGTGCCAAATTCCATCTTGATATATTCAGTTAGCTTGGTAGCGTGTTTCTTTTACGATGTCTTGCAAACAGGCTATAAAATGACATTTTTCGAAAAAATTATGCTAAAGTTTTTGACTTGAAAAAAAATCAGATATCAGATCCAGTAATAAAAAATGGGCAGCTACGGAAGCGGCTGGAACCTCCCCACTTGGTGAAATTTTACTATTTACTATGCCTAAGTTTTATTCCACCAAACCAAATGTGTTTTCTGTGATTTTTCTAAATTTTACGATCTTTTGACAAAAGGACATTAAGGTTGAGTACAATTTTGAAAACAAAATTTGAAGACTTCATGTGCTGATAGAGAAAATAGGAGTTCATTATTCAAATTTCAAAGTTGATATGCCAAAATGGCACTTGCCGCCCTCGGATTGTCACCAGAATTAAATCAGCTCTTCGGCGGGTGACGGTATCTCTACCTACCAAATTTCAGCCAAATAGATCCAGCAGTTTGGGCTGTAGCGTGTTATTTAATGTTTCGTCGAAATTTCGAATTTTTCGATTTTATGCCAAAAAGGCGCTAAGTGTGAGTACACTTTCAGATACAGAATTTCAAGATCTTTCATGCGCTGTTAAGAAAAATTAGTGTTCATCAGTCAAATTTCATAGTTTACATGCCTAAAAGGCACTTGGCATCTTCGGATTCGCAACAAAACACTAACCTGCATACCAAATTTCACTAAAATCCGTTCGGTAGTTTCCGAGAAATCGTGCTTACATACGTACGTACGTACGTACATACACACAGACATTTTTTAAAAACCACTTTTTCGTGATCCTGAGACCTTGAAACGTAAAGATCTGGTGTTATCTCAATTTCGAATTTTGGACTGATTGCAGTAACCTCCCATTTTTATATTGGTTGTGGGGAGGTTAAAATATACCGGGTGACAACGTGACTATGGTATGCTCCAATAACTTTTTAATTATTGTCATAAAAATCTGAAAAAAATCACAGTGATAATATCCACCAAACGTCATCTTTTGACATACATTGGAACTTTCTATCACTTCCGGTTACGCCGGAAATGGGTTTAATTTTGAATTTTTAAATGGGACACCAGGTATATTTATATATTTTTGGAATCTAGGTGTCATTATGAGTATTGTAGTGTCATTATATTACGTATTTTCTTTTGTTTTGAGAAATTTGGTTGTAGATCTAGACGGCGGTGGTATTGGACAAAAATGGCAAGTTGGTGGTATCATTCCACGCAGAAAAAAATATCTGTTTTCGTGGATCAGGTGTACCGACATGGTACCGACTTTCCGGTCCTAAAATTGACCGGAAAAAATAATTTTTCACTTTCCCGGACTGACTACTTTCCGATCCTCAAATTGACCGGAAAGGTTAACTTTCCGGTCGAGCGCCTAAAAATTAATTTTTCCGGTCAATTTTAGGACCGAAAACTCAACCTTCCTGGACTAGTCCGGGAAAGTGAGCCCGGGAAAGTGAAATTTCACCGGAATATTATGGATTTTGTTATCGTGTTAATCTTTACTATAGGCTCCTCACATTTTTCAGTTTAGATAATTTGAATTAAAATGTTTAATTTCACACAGAAAATATGTTGCGAGCACCTAAAAAATTTAATACGTAACTCACATGTAAAGTGTCTTTAAATACTCGTTACGTAAATAACTATTCTTTGATCAATACCTACTCTATTGTCACTCTTTAGGAGAAAGTTAAAAGTTTAAAAACATCACTAAGAAGTGCGCTGATGCTCGGAAGTTATAAAATCCATCTAAGCTCCCCAATCACTGTGGTGGAAAATACTATTTCTCACCCCCTTCAGGGACCTGCAGGAAAACTTGATTAGAATTTTCTCTCCCCGTCTGTGCAGCAGTTATATCTGAAAACAACCAATTCACAAGCTTTTCGTGGCATAAATAAATAACGTTGTTCCAAACAAAACGAACAACTTAAATTGACACGGCAAAAAGTTTTTCAACTGCTGTGAAATTGCCGACGAAAGAAAAAGATCCACTGATTGATCAGAGTTCTGCTCTGCAAGCAGTTTAGCTAATAATATTTAATAATAATGGAGGAGCTTTCAGGACTTATGTGGCCGTCGACGTAGGTTGTCACTAAGTAAAGAGCGGTGAGCCTCTACAGCAGAGTAACAATTGTGTGAGGATAAAACAATACTGGTCCAGACGTTGAATGCAGGTTAGCGGTGGCCAAAGGGGGTGAGAAAAGTCCTGAAAGCCTCCCCAGACCCATGTCTTCATCGTGAACGGATAGGTATAATGCGGCACGTATTTTTCAATGAAAATTACCAATGAAATCAGGTACCATAAAAATCAACGAACTGATTTTTTTTCAATGCTGGCATATATCCACAGCTTAGCGCTTGTTGTAACGTAAAGAGACATGATAAAAAAAACGAAACACTGAAAAGTAACTAATAAAAAAAACAAACTCAAAAATACCTTAATTGCTGCATATTTTTGTCGCCAGTTAAGGATTCCGTATTCTTTTACAGGCGGTTCATTAAAGTATATTGTGCGCAGCCTTTTCTCTAGAAAATTTCATATTTGAAAAGGAAATTTTTAAGACGAACCTATCAAAGCCTGCAGATGGATTGCGGCTGTGGCATTTTATGATGAGTTTTATGGGCATAATAAGTCGTCGAACATTCTGTTTCAGCTTTGTTTCACATCAATTCACCGCCATCTTTCATCTCACCAGGGGGATGATGTTTGCTCAAATCTTAAGAGAAGGAAGACAGTGTGGGTGAATTAAGCCGGATTTGATACATCTTACATTTGCCTCCCTTCTTGGAAATTATTCCTCATAAACAAAACCTTCGATGACTTGTTTTTTTCCCAACTGTCGCGTCGCCGGTGAAGGGTGTGGTGTATAGCTGGAATTTTTTACAACCTCAGATTCCTGAGACGGAAAACAACAATTTCTAAAAATATATTAGCTTTTTTGTAAATTCATAGATTCTTGCCTTCAATGCCCTTTACTGGTCGAGGCATCGCCTCCGCCAGTGAAGGCAGAGTTTGCATGTATCAATAACACACCTTTTGTCTACATTTTGAAAAACTAATTCCCCGGTTTTGTTTCATTCTTTGTTCTAACCTCAAAATTTGAAACAGAACAAGGGTTTAAGCAAAATCGAAACCGATCTCTGAGAACGATAACCGTCAATTGTTGTTTTTGACTTTTGCCTAAGTGGCAAATAAGACCCAAAACTCTTTCTATTTTCACTTGTTGCCACGTCGTCCATATTTTCTCACTGTATCTTCCAAGCTAAACATCAAAATCTGCTTGGAAAATTAATATATTTTGTCTATGCGGGGACGTGACCTGAGAAAGTCCTGAAACCTGAGCAAAGTAAACTTGATAATACATAATTATCATAAGTTTGACTTGACGGGGCCTGACCTGACAAAGACCTAAAGCGACTTAACTTTTTGCGTCGATTAGTAACGGGCGCTTTCAGCTCAGCTGTGAAATTGCCATCGAAAGGAAAAGGTCCACTGATTGATCAGAGTTCTGACCTGAAACAATATGCAAACAAAAGGCGTTGATTGCAATCGATAAATTTTTGCCAGCAAGCAGTTTAGCTGTAATAATTAAACCGAACGAAGCCAATGTAATTGTAATTCTATATCAGCTTAACCCCATCATTAAGTCCACCATTAAAGGGACTGGCAAAGAAATGTTATCTTTTATGAATTCTAAGCATTAAATTTAAATCGAGTTTCCATTAGTGAACGGAAGTTTATCCCTTGTAAACAAATAGAAGCAATTTTTATAGAAAAGACTAACCATCATGTTACCATTAAAGGAATAATGTTGAATTAATAAGACGCTCATCGATTCGCATCAGGCTTTATAAATAAATTAGGAAACTCGTGAACGTTGCAAAGAAAATATTGTAACAATGTCTCGAATACACCCTCAAGCTCAGCTGTAATTCATCAAAAGCGCTGACATTTCAATTATTCCTAGACGGACTGAAAACTCAGATTTGCATAAAGTCTACACAAAGTACCGCCTTAAGTTTTTGTGTGTCAATAAAATATTCACCTCACGATGAACCCTCACCGATTACCGCCGTTTATCATCAATGACTGCTGCAGGATTAAAATTTGCTTCGTGCTTCATGCATGGCGAAATTTCAAGCCCACTTCTTACAAAGTTTCGTATTCGCAATAGGTGCACTTTAATCTGATGCGTCAGGGTTGAAACAGTTTAGTATCTCCCATTATACTGGGCGCATCCACCAGAATTGGAGCGAAACTTTTAGGAATAATAAAATTTTTCAGGCATAACGAGGGATTATACAGGAGCAGAATCCATATGGATTATTGCCGTATTTACAGATTATTTCAGTTTCACAAATAATATGTGCGCGGTTTCCGACATTGTTAACTGTAACTTCAGGTGGACGCATATTGTAGTCATTCGTAATTAATTATTATGCTGGCAACAAATGCAAAATAATTCAGTGACCTATTTCCGCGGCTTTCCAGAAAGTCCTAGTGAGCGAAGCTCCAAGATGAAGGGGTTATTTGTCATGGACCACCTTTAATTTGCAGATGGAACTCGGTAGCGCTAAACCATTAAGCGTGATGAATTGCAAATAAGATAACAAATATTAGCTGCCTAAAATTCAAATTCATGCGTCAAAGCGTTATTATATCTCCACATGCCCTACAACTGTGACAAATTTCCGACATGTGGGTAAAATATGTAAGCCGCTAACATAATTAATTTTCATATTACACGTTTGTCAAATAGGGGAACTGAAGGCCCTTAGATTTTACTGAACTAATAAAACAAAAATTACTGCTTTTTTATCTTCGCTTTGCGCAATATCGCGACAATACTTTACGATGGCCTCTAAATGGAATTTAGCTACACTTATCTGATATAATAGGTCGAGCGAGAATGTTGTCTGAACGGCTAGTGACACGGAAATGAATAGCACGGATTGCCGTGCTTTCAATTTGCTCTTTGATCAATTTTAAATTAATCCCACTACTATTTTTTGTGCGCAACAATTCGGATCGGAGAGTAAACGCAAATATTGGACCTTCAGAACCTTTTTGCAGTTGTTTGTTTTGTTTATTTCTTTGTTGTTTGCTTGCAGATGTTTGATTCCTACCGGAAGATAAGTGGCTCAATTATTCACTTTATGTTATTTTAGTAATACTGTCTTGAGTAAATGTTCTGCAAACAAAGTATCGATGTTGATCGACTCTCTGCCTTCGTGGATGTAACACAGTTTGTTTGGACCTTTGCTGCCGCAGGATCGTGTTTTCATAGCGGCAGCAATTGTGAAAAATCGACATCGATTTTCTACCCCAGCCTGACATTTCTAACTAATTACAAACTGCCTTTCGTCGCGTTCTTTCAATTTAAAAATTTTTTAGGCTCATAAATATTTTCAGCGTGGGGTGTTATACAAAATCAGTTACATTAACTCCGGGCACGAAACGCTCCATTAGACTCACAATGGACATCGTAATGGGTCTTCTTTACTCGCAGCTATTAAATTGAAAGTTTTACTCTTATAAATCGCATTAATTAGTAAACTCGGGCTATTATTAATCGTTCGTGATATTATATTCCGAGCAAATTAATTAATTAACGCTTCTGAAAGCTCCACAAAGATTTAGCCAACTTTCACCAAGGATACCCGTAAATCAATAAAAGGGGGAGTCGATAATTTTATCGCCACATCCTTTTACCTTTTAAGCGGATACTAATTCTGGTAAACAAAACTCGTGCTCATCATTGATATTTTCTTTTAACAATCTCCATAAACCTGAATAATCAACTATTATGAGCAATGCAAATTTAATTAATACCTACATCGAATGTAAATTATACTTGAATTTACATACAAGATTCACGTACCACATTCGGTTCATCAAAATAATACCCCCAACAGTTGCAGTATACTATTCCAGGATTCTAACTTTTGACGGTTATAAAATTTAATTTAAAGTTTAGGTTGGGACGCGCTCTGAAACTTGCAGTGAGCTTATTCGGGAATTAGGCGGGGGTTTGTTCTTCGGAGAGCACTTTAGAGATTAGGCGATACCTACTAATATTATTATTGCAAGTTGTAAACACCACAATAAACAGTAAACTACTATAAGATGTGTCGTGTCAATTTGGTGGATGCGCCGGGATAGAAACGCGCTTTATTCTCAATGTCCCTGTTCTAAAAGCTGGTATGAAAATTTACTTTCTTGAAGTGAAAGGACAACAGCTGAATAAATTATTTAAGATATTTAAAAATATATATATCCTTACTAATTGGCAGGTTTTGTCTTTTGAGAGCAGTCTTTGAAGTCTGACGCGACGCGACTAATGTCGATAACATATTCAATTAAAGGGGTCGTACACCTTGAACTATCTTAAGTTCCTATATTTTGTCATTTCTTTCCCACGCTTTACATTTAAGTTATTTGGAGGAATTAATAAACACGCATGATAAATTCGATTTGGAAATGATCTTGAATAAATTTGAAGACGCTTAAAATGTTTTGCAGGTACATAGCTCAAATGCTTAGAATGAGATCATTTGCCTTGAATGAATAGAAACGGGGAAGAGTACCTACACGGAACTGCCTGATACAATTTCTTGCCTTTTGTCTATTGATTTGCGTAGGCTCGCTTTCGTTTCTTGTTGGGACAATATCTTCTTCCACGCTGGTTGAATTGTTAATTTATTTTATTATTTTCTGTCAAATTATTCTTATTATTATTATATTATGCTACTCTATTTCTTCATGCCAATATTATTTTAATTTAATTTAATTTTTTGTTATTATATCACAGATGTAAACAATAATATCGAACTCCTTTGCCTATATGGAATTCAATGTAATTTCTTGAGAAGCAATAAATTATTATTATTATTATTATTATTATAACCGGTGTCCCAAAAAAACCGAACGATTTATTTTTGGTTATAACTTTATTATTTTTAAAAGAAGAAAATCAAAACGTACAAACACTTAAAAATTTGCACACCCTGTATCTTGGAAACTTAGCACCTTAGGGCATGTGTCCATAGGAAGGAATCACCCCCTGAAGTTTGTCGGTGTAGGTATGTCCTTAGGAAACGCACTGTATAATAAATATAAATCTCCTAAATTAAGCTATAGTAATTTCTAATCCCTGACTGAATTGAATTGTTCTTAACAATTTGAAATAATAATTAATAAACGATAATAAGTTGAAAACAAGCCTGTAAACGATATGTGCTTTATTTCAATGACTGCCGACTTTTATTTATTTACGCATTGATGCATTGATTCGGAAACGGCCGATTTTATGTCGATTTGAAAGGCAACTGCCTACGATAGAAATTAAATTATATCATTATTGGTAAACAACTTCTCTGGAAATATTTTCATCCACTTTTTGAAACCTATTCAATAGCATAGCATATTGAAATACTGTGAGCAGCGGAGGTGGGTCTAGTATCGTGTAGTTGTAAATTCATCAATTCACACTTCAACGCCAAGTACAAAGTCAATAGCTTAAGCATGGCGAATTAGATTTTCATTATGTAACGTTACAATATGCCTTTGATGGAATTTGCAGCCAAGTTTTATCAAAACGTTTGCGGAACCGAGAATGTTTAATTTATTCGCTTTGAATTTAATTTCATTTAATAGTATTTTAACCTCCTCCAATCAACATAGAAGTGGGAGGTTACTGAAATCAGGCCACAATTCGAAATTGATCCTTACATTTCGAGGTCCCAGGATCATGAAAAAGTAGTATTTAAAAAAATGCAGCAGAGAAGCGGCTGGAACCTCCCCATCGCGTGGATCTTTGTATTCTGTGTAGTGTGTAGATAGTAGTCATCGTCTTTCTAATGGCGACATAAAAAAGGAGGCCTTGTGTGTAAATTTTAAATTGATATGCTAAAATGGCACTTCCAGTTTACCAATTGCTTCCAAAAGCCTTTCAGGTCTTCAACGGGTGACCTAATCTCCATGTACCAAATTTCAGTCAAATCGATCCATTAGTTTGGGCTATAATGTGTTTTTAGTGTTTACAAAATTTCAATTTTTTTACCCAAAGGGCAGTAAATGCGAATGAATTTTGTCTTATTTAGAACAAGTATTTGAAGACCTTCCTGATGCTGACAATATTTTTTTTAAAAGTTGTTTAGGATGGTAAAATGGGAGTATATTTAAAATTGAAAATTGATGTGACAAAACGGCACTTTCTGTGGGTCGACTTCCTCCAAACATTTTTTAGCTCTTCGACGTATAATACAGTCTCCATGTACAAAATTTCAGGCAAATCGCTACGTACGTACATACACACAGACACATTTTAAAAACCACTTTTTTGGGTTCGTGAGACCCCAAAACGCATAGATCCGGTCTTATTTCGATTTCGAAAATTTTAGTGATTGCAGTAACCTCCCATTTTTTTTTAAATTGTGATGGGGTTGGGGAGGTTAAAATGGGTGTGTATGTGTCTGTGTAAGTGAGCAAGATTTTTCGAAAACTACCTAACGCATTTTTATGAAATTTGTTATAGTGCTGACCTTCGGATGAGCCCAGTTAATTTTGTTGCTAATCCGCACAAACGTCAAGTGCCTTTTTGCCATATCAACTGTGAAATTTGAATGATGAATACTAATTTTTCTTACCAGCACATGGAAGGTATTCAAATTCTGCATCTAAAAGTGTATTCACACGTAATGCAATTTGGGCATAAGATCAGTAAATACTAAATGAAGGAACATTAAACAACACGAAACAACCCAAATTACTGGATCGATTTGAAATTTGGTACGTAGAAATGTCACAGCCAACAACAAGTGCCTTTTTGGCATGTCAGCTGAGGAATTTGAAAGATGACTGTCATTTGTTTTATCGGCACAGTCATGAAAGTTCTTCAACTGCTGTTTCCAAAAATGCATTTCAAGTTTAGTGCCCTTTTGGAAAGAAATTGAAAATTTTTGAAATTCTCCAGAAACACTTTGTGAGGAGGTTCCAGCTGCTTCCTTAACAGCCCATTTTTTAAATGCAACTAGCGTAGTTATTGCGTTAAAAGAGTAGATTTTCAGTGTAAAATATTCTTTAAATATCCGACGGGTTCTATATTTAGAAGTCTAGATTTTATTGAATGAAACTGCTAAATAATGAACTAACGAGTTTTTACCAAAACCGCGTTCGCCTTAACCACTTTCAAACGAAATAATGAGGATTTTCGCTATTTAATTAATTTCGTAATCACCAGCTAATACGTCGGAGCCAACGCTCTAACGAGATGAATTTAATCAAGATTTCATTGCCTCGTCGCTTGGATTTTTATACACAAATTACAAACAAAATTTTAACATTTAACGAAGGAAAGTGAGAATAGTTTGCGCTTAGTAAATCTAATGGTATGTACTTTTTTGTGGTGTACCTACATTCGGGGACTTTGAAAATGCCCGTCCTACACCCACACCGACGATTCACTTGGTCCACTGTATCCCTGCAACGTACTCATGTCTGCTGGGACTACCTGAATCGTCGTGGTGGGGCGGACATAAACTTGTTTACAGTATTTTGATGTCTTCAATCACAAAATTTTAGAGCTCGGAACCAATGAAAATCCATTTTCTTCAAAAACGATGTATTCTAGCGACGTTCAACAAGAGTACCTTTTTTTCGTAAAAAACTTCAAGTTTTCAGGTTCTGGAATCAAAAAGAAAAAACCACTTACAAAAATGTTTGAGCAAATTTAGTCCTAAGCCCCCCGCTTATGAACAAGATTTTTAATTTTTCACTACGGTAATGAATTCGGCGCCAAAGACTTACCACAGGCACCCAACTTCACGTTGCTATCTTTACCGTTTTTAAGATATTTAGAAAAAACCACTTTGAAAGTGGCCCCTTTAAGCCCTAGCTCCTTTGGGAGACATTTTTTAACATATGTTCATAGGAAATTTTGTAATATTTTCCCTAGAAGAATCTACTGCTAAAGCTTGGCTCCGTAATTTCGGGACACATGTATAAGTACAGTCGGGGACTATGAAAATGTCCACCCCACTGCGACGATTCACTTAGTTGAAGTACCGATTTTGTCCAATAGTCAAACAGTCTGTTTCCCATGGTTCTGATTTATTGCGTTCCGCCTAAGATCTCAATCACAACCACTTTACGTACGTAACCCAACAACTTTAACAATGGGTCAAAAATTATTCATGACAGCTTCTGACTTTTCTTGTTATTCCTTTTCTTAACGATCCTTAAACTTGTACGTGTACGTGTACGTGTACGTGACTTAACAAAGTTTAACAATCGTCTACAATAGCTAGAAAAGTCTGAAGCTGTCATATGAATTGTTAAAGTTTGTTACGTTATGTACGTAAAGATGGTGGTGAATATGAATAAGAGCTTATTCACAACCGCTTTACGTAACGTAACGTAACGTAACAAACTTTAACAATGGTCAGCAATTATTCATGACAGCTTCTGAATGTTCTAGCTATTGTTGACGATTGCTAAACTTTGCTATGTCACGTACTTACGTAAAGTGGTTGTGAATGAGGCTAAAGCCCTGAGCTTTGTTGTGTCACGTACGTAAAGTATGGTTGTGAATGAGGTTTTATACTTTTGGATCTTGATGTATAAGTACTTACTGTAATTATTTACTTGAAGTTTTTTAATTTCCAAGGAGCGCAATTTATTCTACGGTTATTCAAATAAAACCCAGTTTCAATGCTAATCAGGAAACCCAGGTTTAATCTGGACTTTTTCATGTTTATAAAAAATTCCGGATTAGACTTGAGGGGGAAAATTCTGTGCTTTTTCCGGCAATCAGTCAGCTCGTGATCGAGAAATAGAGATAAACGAATTACCATCGCTCCATTAATCTTCCATCTGAAATGAATAGGTACTGGACGGAATCGCGTGTTGGAAGACTAAATTGTCGCCGCCGCGTTAGACCCCGATTTTAAATTAACTTTCACGCGTGCTACGCGTTCAATAACCCAATTTTAAGAAAAATAAAACACGAAAAATAAAGCCGATCCTGTACATCTCTTAAATAACTGTTCCACGTTTTAAGCGCTTTTACGTGGCGGGAATTACTCGGAGCACTAATGGCCTCTGTTAGGAGGACTTCGAGAAGTGAAAATGAATGTTAATTGCCCAATCTTTTACGTGATGCCTAATATTTTTATCGCCGAAATAAACACAATTTTATAACCTCCACGGCAATATTGATCTCGCGTAGAAATTTGCATTAGTTCAGGAAGTCTGCGCTTGTTTATACCTTAAGACAGGGATTAATTGTGAGAAAATATGGGTCGGGGGCCCAATTTACATTTTACACGATCGCGCCGGGAGCAGCTGCAATCATTACCCGCGGCTACTTGCCGCCTCGTAATGGACTTTACGCATTTCCGGCCTGTCACACTGGGCACTTAATGGAAAAATATTGATTTAATGTCACGAAAGGGTCGTATCATTTTTGCCACAGTATCTGGCATAAAATATAACTTTCGTGTTGAGGTCTCACAAAGGAAACTTTGTCGTCTTGATTGTCGATTAACATCACTCAGTGTGAAATTCCATAGGAACGATTGTAGGTATACGTATTTATACAATGTCCTAGTCTCTTAAAAGTTCGATAGAAATGATATTATGGTCATAAACAAGGGTTGCCCCCTTTCCGGTTTTCGCCCACAGGCACCGGATTTTGTTGTTTGTCTCCGGGCGAGCCTTTTCTTAGCTATTCGTCAAAACTTTGAATCAATTATGTCTGCCTTGTGGTGAATTCGTTTTAATTTTTTTCCTGCTTCCCTAATTAAGTTAATGGGAAACTTAGGGTGTCAGGTTTTAGATACCGATAGCCTCCTACGGTGGAAAAATACTGAGCGAACAATTCCCCGGGGTTAGTTCACAAAAGGAGGTAAAACGTGCCGTCATTAGAATTTCCCGCGAAAATGTTGCTGCGGAACACAAAACTATGGCAAATCAGAGCACGGTACAAATAACTATTACGACATATCAGCTCGAAATTTAACGAAGTGCCGATCGTTCTCGTTTGTCTTCGCGGGAAATTTAAATAAAGGACAGTTTTGCCTTCGTTTATGAACTAATCCCGAGGAGCTGTTCGCCGAGCATTTTTCCACAGGTAGAGGCTATCGATAACTAAAACCTGATAGCCTAAAATTTCTATTAAATCAATTTGGAAAGTAGAAAAAAATTAAATCGAATTCCCAAAGTAAATCCCTGTGGACACCTTGGAGAGTAGGCATAATAGTGTAGGTATACTTTTTACATTATTTCAATGGATACTTTTATACAGTTCCAAAAGAGTACAAGACGCATTTTTCTTGCACAACTTTGCTTAATTTCATCTCCTAAAAATAATTGTGGGAAAAGAATGCGCCTCGGATTAATACAAAAAAAAATGGCTTCTGATGCGCCAGTAAAATACTACTTTTACTGCCTACACATAACACAGTGCGGAAACGTCAAAAATTATTGAAAATAATCCCCTTAAGTGCTAATTTTAAACGACTATACGAATTTGACATAATGATGAGGGTCCCTTCTGTTTCTCATAACATAATATTGAGATTTACTGACATTGTTGGTTATAACCAATAAATTCATTCATTTAACTTTCGGTTTCTACACATTCAGTACAACCACGAAGCTTAAAAACCCATTTTCAGCTCCTACAGCGGAATCCACTTTTGCTTATTGGTGGCATGCCATGCTGCGATAACTACTTCTAACGGTGACGATCCAATTCGAGAGTCACTTTAAATATAATTTTCGCACAATCGTATGTTATAACTCTCTTACCGACGTAGTTAACATAAGGTGTAAGTTCAACTTACCAAGCGCGGTTTGGTTTCCCAGGCAACGAAAAATAACAGTGCTGTTATGAATTCATAACAGCACGCATATCTGACACAGGCATGGTAAGTAAAACAATTGAACTGGCAAAGGTAGCGAGAGCATTTGGAAAATTCGGCGATCTGTCAAACAGGATGTGTTTAATGGCTGACGAAAAATGTTCAAAAAGTTAATTTCGATTGTGCGAAAAATCATATACGATACACGGTTGTTAAGTACATCTAACATAATCTCGGAAATTGCAAAAACTCGTCTTCGACTCGTTTTTGCAAACCTTTCCTCGATTCTGTTATACTGTACTTACCAACCTAATATCGTAATATACTATTAATCGATGAACTATACTGCCCTGCAATGGAAAAACATCGTATGTGCATTTTTGGGCATTTTGAGTTATTGATAGATTTGAAATCCTCAATAAATTTCCTTTTATAATTATATGATGTTTGTCAATTTTTTTAAATTTTAAGTGGCAAAAATTTTGTTTTAAAAATAGCAAGTTTGTATTTTGACTGTCAAAGTCATAATAATGCAAGTCAAGAACACCGTATCTGCAAGTTAATAGTAATAAAGGCCGCATGTGCTAAGAAAACCGACGATTTACTAAACATGAACCTCTTATGTGAGCACATATAGTCCATATTTTTTTGACCTGACTAACTAACTGGGAATTTTGATTTCTGAAATTGGATTCCTGTTTTTTCATCTTAGTTTAATTTCAGGGCAACTTTACAATGTTGGCAAAATCGTTAACAAAGTGACAAATAAAAGTCAGGTTTGACAAAACTTTTCAAAAAATGCCGCGAGTAATTTTAAAAGTGATAAAGCAGTCCGTTCATAAGTGTTTTCAGAAATTTTTCTACAAACAGTGGACAGAAAATGAATAAAACACAAATGGTTGAAATGATAGCGGAAATTTTTAATGTTTGTATCGACCATTCGCAATTATTCAAAAATTTGGCAACATGTTTTTAGATAAAGCGAAGTCTTCGCAATTTTAAAAGAAGACCCAAATCATCTACGGGTATACGACATACCTTCAGTCATAATTTCGTTAGCAGAGTCTGACACGAGTCAGAAAGTGAGCCACATTATGATAATGAATCGGAGGCTGCATCAGATGGAGACCGATGGCTCTTTTTAAACTTCAAATTGACTTCAAACTTCAACCAACATATTTTCTCCTTATGTTGCTCACTAAAATTCACAAAACTCTATGTTCACAATTACAAATGTTTTGGGGACCATCCTCAATTTGATTTTTGATTTTCTTTCAAATTAAATTATTCCGACATCTGGGTGACAATTTTGTTCGACTTTGGCATTTGCAACGTAACCATAAATTCAGAAGCCTCAATCAAACTAGTGGACAGTGGAAAACACTATCCTTGTTTAACACCAAAGCCAAAATTAAAGCAAAACAGTTACTAAAGTTACCAGATTTAGTTAGTCAGGTCAAAAAAATATCGACTATAGGTACGGTGTTTTTAATTTGCTTCAGTGCCTCTTTCAACAAAGTTTTACAAATGATCGTCGCAAATTTGTCAAATTAAATCTGATTGAACACATTGCTGCAGACTAATTTTCATTAACTTTATGAGACCAATATTTTTTATATTCTGCAATGTTTTTAGTGCATAATTCCGTAAAACAGTCTCTTTTTTGTGAAGCAATGTACGTTTTGTTTAAATAAAAAAAATACTGGTTTAAATCAAATCCTAGTTACATACTGCGTTTATATCATGCAAAATGTCCGTCTTGCTAGTTAAAAATGCCGTAAGTGACATTAAATTCTAATAAAACAGTGATTTTAAAAAAATATTTTTTTTTCTTCAAGCAAACGGTTCAACATGCATGTTTAGAAAAAACTAGAAGAAACACATTTCAGATAAAAAAAACTATAGCGATTTGATTGCAGCCAAAACTTTGATCTTCGTTCCTCAAAAGTTGGGAAATTTCACATACGCCGTTCTTCTGTTGCACGGCAGTATAGGTATAATCATAACTATGAAAGCGTAAATAAAAACGCCTTCGACTTTTTTCTGGCAATTTCGACTTTTTTCTGGCAATTTTGACTTTTTCCTGACAATTACGACTTTTTTTCTGGCAATTACGACTTTTTTCTGGCAACTTACAGTATTATTTGCCATTTTAGACGTTCTCTGGCTAATTTCGATTCTTTTCTGATGGTCGGGCCCTTTCTGTCAATTTCTACCTTTCCCCGTGAATTTCTACTTTTTTCTGTAGGTCGTGTAGGTAGGTACATACCAATTAAGACCCGTTTTAACGAGAAATCTTCCATAACTGTTGGAAAAAGCAAAGATTTTCAATAAACTCCAAATGTCAATAAGCCAGTAGTACCAGAACCAACACTTCGCGCATTATATATTGCCGAGAATTTTGAACGAGGATGGAGATTTGTTTTGTTAAAGACACCCATTTGAAAGTTCAATCACCCACTTTTAGTTGCCAATCAACCGTTGCAGCTATCAAACAGGTGGTTGCATTTAAAGTCAGCGGTTTTAATAAAATAAACCGCAATTGAATTCAAATACGCACGTACGCTCATACACAGACAGACTTTAAAAACAACTTTTTTAGATCTCTGAGACCTCAAAACGTATAGATCCGGTCTTCCCTCGAATTCGAAAATTTTAGTGATTGCAGTAACCATTTTTTTTAATTATGGGGTTGGGGAGGTTAATAGATGTAAATATACATCTGCATTTACCGAGCTTATCAAGAAGGGATAACTGACTATATTAAATCACAAAATTGACCGGATTCTAAAAATTAGAAACTAACGTAATCTGATTATGCTTACTGACTTCATAAGTATGCAAAAACTTAATTGACTAAATAAAAAAAGACACAACCAAATTTTCTAGGGTTTATTTTTATTGTTAGCAGCACTGTCAGGGATAAACGCACCTGAGGACTTTTCGTGAATATTTTTCTTTACACATTACTCAAAACTGCACGCACACATGCCATTTTGGGCTAATTCAGAGCAACTATTGCAAAATTTTGGCATTTGTCATGTTTTCTGACATACCGCATTGAAATCGCTTCTACCAACTCACCTGTTAGTAAAATTCCTTGCAAAATTTCCTCATACCAACCTAAAATTCAAATTTCGACGTTCTGTCACTTCAATAGAATATGAATGGAGAGTATTCAATCTTGAAATTTTTAGGTTTTTGCCAAAAGGGCAGGGTGGATACATATTGAGGGCTAATAGGGGCTTGGTAATAAAAATTTCAAAGTTGATGTGCCAAAAAGGCAGTAAATATTTTCCGATCTTCAGCTCATCAGGGGCGGCCACTATGCCACAACGCCAACACACGGACATTTTTTAAAACCTATTTTTTCGCAATCTCCATACCCGAAAACGTAAAGATCTGCCTCTATGTCGTTTTTCAATTTTGGGCCGATTGCAGTAACCTCCCTTTTTTAGTTTGGAAGGGGGATGTTAAAATCCAAATTTAAGCGCCCCCTTCAGAACTTTTCTTCATATTTTTTGATGTAGAATCAACCCTGAAGATTAATGACGCCATACCTGAGACCTGTGACAGATCTCCTGTCCGCTAAAGGCTATACTCTTCAGTGAAGGACTAAGGTGTAGGTATATGAATGACGATTCAATTTGAAGGTGTTAAATGTATGACTTGCTTCATGTTGCATTTTTGTATGACTTCTAATTTCATTTGACTATCCCCAATATATTGTATATTTGTTGTATCGCATGGTGTGCAAATAAACTTCAATTTGAATTTGAGCATTAGTCACAGGGACGCGCGCGCCGTGGTTACTGATTGGCTTGGCAAAGGTTCTATGAAATTTTCGGAAAAATTCGAAATGGCCGGAAAAAACTTGAAAAGGCCGAAAGCGGTTTTATTTTTCATTCGTGTCCGCTCTACGCTTTCGTACATAATAGGCTGTACCTATTAGCCATAAACTCCAGGAGCATAATAATCTGAGAAAACTTCCACCTGTGGTCCGCTGATTTGTACTCCCGAGAATCCTGTCACAACTACTCTCACGCACCCACATCACGACTTACCACAGAAGTGCTACTTGACCGAATTAGCGTAATTAAATATTAAAGATTTAAGAAATTTGGCTTCTCTTCTTTTTAAGGCAAGAAGTTGCCCCCAATCGCTGAGAATCGAACGCTCATTTAGTTGCCGCCTCTCTGTAATTCAATTAAGAAACAACAGAGCCGGTCGTAAAAATAAATAATATATGAGGGCACTGCCACAATAAAAAGGGCCATCATCTGTCTTTAGACCAAAGAAATAGTTATCGGTATCGTTTCAGGGCGAGTAATGTCTCCGGTGAAAGGTCGCCCTTCGAGGGATCTTGCTGCGGTTCTGGTTACCACACCGTCGATTCCACACCTTTGGGTTCACCCGAGGAAATGGAGGTTCCTAAATATCGAGTGGTCATGCTTGGTGATTCTGGGGTTGGCAAAACTGCTCTGGTGTCCCAGTTCATGACGTCCGAATACATGAACACTTACGACGCAAGTTTGGGTAAGTTAGGTGGACATTTGACCCAGATAGATTTTTTAAGTTATAGTATGTTAACTTTTTATGGAAAAAGGAATTGCGGTTATTGGAAAATCGCAGAGGGTGATAAAGTTGTTGAAAAGCAAATTCCCAAAACAAGTTGTCTGCGGAAGTCGTATCCCAAAGTAGTTTTACTGCCGTAGCAGAATGCGAGGCACTCTTGTTTTAGCTTATACACTCGTTCGCTCGCTCCTCAGTCTGTCCGTCGCATAACTTGAGAACGGATTGAGATATCGAGCTTGAAAACACAACTTCCTTTAGAGCATGTGAGGATGGAGAAAGAGGGTGTTGAGACGTCCATGAAGTCCTGTAATTTGACACAGGGAAGCAATATCTTCTGCGAAACTGTGAAACCTTACACACTGCATCTTCGAGAACGCAAGAGTGAATTTTAGGAGAAATTTATCGAAGGGGATGAAAGTTAGGGGTGGAAGCTCGAAGTTTCACTGAATAATGTAGGATTGAAATTAATACCAGTCGATAGCTTTCTATTGATGGTACAAAAAAGGTGTTATTCATCATTCGCGAAAAACGACCCTTGCCTTGCCATCTTAGGTGATTGTACCAACCACCTAACATGCTGAAACACAAAAATGCCATAACTCAAAAACTGCTCAACGTATCAGGGCTGGATTTGGCGTGGTAATTTACAGCGACACTGTATACGCGGATGGGCTAATTTTCATTATGATCTAACAAGGGTGATGAAATTTAAGGGCTGAAACTGGAAATTTTTTCATGTAAATGGTGGAATAAAATTATGGGGTTCGATAGATTTCGGTCAACCAATGAAAAAAAGGCTTATGAGTCTTCAATCTAAAACCAACCCCTACGCTACTAACTACTAACTACTAACTACTGACTTTTCAATAATTCAAAGTCGTTTGCCTTAATTTTTAACCCATCCACAATTTTTCAACCCCTTTCATGATAATGTGAGCCTCAAAAAGCTAAATTTACCCAGACCGTTTCTTTTTCGTGTGATTTTCTCTAGTTCTACTTAACTCTTGACTTTTCATCCCGCTTTTTTTTGTAAAATTCGTGCAGTTTTGCCTTTTTTCGGTAACAAATTTTACTCATATGAACTGTTCTTGCCTTTTTCAGTTTTTCGACCCCCTTTGCAATATTTCAACCCCCAAAAGCCAAATTTGCATAATTGGCTTAATTTCGTGTTATTTTCTCTAATTATGTTTAATTGCAATTAATTTTCATCCCCTTTGACTTTTCAACCCCCTAAGTGCTAATTTGGCAACATTCGCATAATTTCGTTTTTCGTCGGTAATAAAATTTAACTCATTTGGAATTCAGTTGACCTTTTACAATTTTCCAGTTTTCCAGTTTTCATTCCTCTTTTCATCCCCTTCCGCAATTTTTCAGCCCCCTAAGTATTAATTTTTCAAAATTCGCCAAATTTTGTTTTAATTCCGGCAGTTCTTTTCATTTACTCATTTGGTTTATATTGTCATTCTTTTTACTTTTCAACCCCCAAAATTTTTCTGTTCATTTTCTACTTTTTAATTCTGTAACAATTTTTTTTAACATTTCGCCTTTTTCACACATCTATATGTGCGTCTGCGGAGGCACTACTACTAGGTGCAGATTGATAAAATCTACCCGATTCCACCAGTAAGACCAGCCGCCCCTGCATACACATTAACATCTACAGGGATACCCATCGCATTGATGTACGTCTTCCGGGGGCTCTTATTACAAGACTGCCACCGAAACCAAAGTTATGCTTTCAGTATTTGAAAAAATTCCGTTTATAACCATTTAGCCTTAATTCAACCACAATTCTCTTGTCATTAGGGTTTCCGTAAAAAATTTCCTTCGCTTAACTACGCTTTATGTGACTTGGTTTCATCCAGCAAATTACATTATGATGACAAAGCGAAGGTATTTCAGGCTTCACGTCTATATTTTCGCCGTTCATTATCCGCAGATCTTATTCAGTTTCGTATCTCATAGGAAACCTTATCCTATGTCGATGAATGCATTAATTAAATTACTCATACATAAAATAAAAATTAAACTGGGCTTTTAAACCGAGGTGAGTTTACGTGATGCAAGGCCATTATTTTCCATCCAACAGTTGACAGCGGTGGCGACTTGTTTTAAATCTCCATATAAAAATTCGCTCGTGTGTTGTATATTCTTATTGGGTTATTTATGTAATACATAAAGCACACTTTTTGCTCACAGGTTTCCGATTTTAAACATTTTGGAAACTTTGAAGTTGCCACAAGCTTCTACGTGCAGCTTTATTCTTGCTTTACTAAACTGAATCATTCTTCTAATCTCTGCAAAAAAATGGCAAAGACCTGTGGAGCTTTCATTGCCTACTGCTGTAAATATCAATCAAATATAGATCTATCTAAAAATGGAGTTTATAATGTTAGAACCTGTTTTCGCTCTTATTGTAAAGTTCAGAAAAGTTGGAGCTTATGAGGATTGCACGAACATTTCCAAAGTTTTTTATAAAGTGATGATTGACGATGAAAAACTCAGAACAATAGGATAAGTACCACGACACGACATCAAAGACTCAAAGAGAAGTTGGCCGCCGACTACATATTTTCACTTATTATTATAATTCGATCAATAAGAAACTAGTTATGTATACAGGATGGGTAATTTTTCGATGCTCACCATTGTGATCTCCTAAACCGTAAAAGATACGGGGTCGGTTAAATTACAGAAAAGTTGCACTATTTCTTGGCGATTAAGAATCTGAAGAGAATTCCCCGATGTTTTGATTCGTTCCCGAGTTATCACAAAAAATCTGAAAATTGCCACGTTAAAGAAAAATTAATAACTTCCTAACGATTGATGTTATTTAAGTGAAACTTGGAGCTTTTATGTTTTTGACAGCTGTCAATGTAATGACACTGACAGAAATTTTCTAGGCCTTCTAGATTTTGAATAAAGACAGTCAACTTTTCTTTTTCTTATGGGCGCCATATTGAATTTTAACACCGCCGGTTACACAGAAAAATTAGCTTCTCAAAAATGTAACCAACATGGACGCTTTTCAAAAGATATGTGAAAGCCCGAGTCACACGTCCGCAAGACGTATTTTATTACTGTTGAATTCAATTGTTTTCACATGTTATAAGAGATTGAGATTGTAGAAGTCGGCGGACTTTTTTGCAATTGTTTTTCATCTTAGTTTAGGTTGATTTTGCAAATTATTCCTACCAATTTTCAAATTCTGACATCTGTCAAAAAAGTTCATGTTGAGTACATTTTTGAAAAGCCAATTTTTTTGTGCATTTGATGGTGTCAAAATTCAATATGGCGGCCATAAAAGAATCAAAAGTTGACTGTCGTTATTCAAAATCTAGGAGGCCTAGAAAATTTCTGTCGATGCTATTCAATTGACAGCTGTCAAAAATATAAAAGTGCCAAGTTTCATTCAAACAATATCAATCGTTAGGAAGACATAAATTTTTGTTTAAATTGGCCATTTTTAGATTTTTGTGATAACTCGGGAACGAATGAAAATATCGGGGAATTCTCTTCAGATTCTTAATCATCAACAAATAGCGTAACTTTTCTGTAATATAACCGACCCCGTATCTTTTACCGTTTAGGAGATCCCAATGGTGAGCATCGAAAAATTAGCCACAGTATTTATGTCAAAGTTCTACCACGTTCTACCAATCATGACCGTTTTATACTGATAAAACAGCAGCATGCCATTTTACAGCGATAGAACACCAGCGCGTCTATCATTTGTCATGTTTTTGGTAAAAATCTGTGAATTTAACCTAGGCAAAATTTTTGTATTGTGAGCGCTGAATGGTGGTGAACTATAAGAGATGGGTAGTAGGTTAAATTATAGGAATGTTGCGCTTTTTCAACGTAAAAAATTCTCCGATATCTTCATTCGTTCCTGAGTTATCCGGAAAAAAACTGAAAATCGCCATTATAAAGACAAATTTATATCTTCCTAACGATTCAATGAATCTTGTAACTTTAATATTTTTGACAGGTATCGATTCAATGGTATCGACAGAAATTTCAGCCCTTCCAGATTTTGAGCAACGGCAGCCAAATTTTCTCTTTTTATGGCCGCCATATTAAATTTTTTCGAATACACAAAAAAATATATTTTCAAAAATGTAATCATTATGGACTATTTTGAAAAATATGTGAAAGCTTGAGTCACATCAATCACACCATGCCTAGATGTATTTTATTACAATTGAATTCAATTGTTTTTACATGTCATAAGAAATTGAGAAAGTCGGTGCATGTTTTAGTGCCGTAGCAGAATGCGGAGGTACTCTTGTCTTAGCTTATTCGCTCGCTCGCTCGCTCGCTCGCTCCTCAGTCTGTCCGTCGGATAACTTGAGAACGGATTGAGATATCGAGCTGAAACTTGGTAGGCAGCTTCGTCTCCCGAAAAGTAAGGCGGGGATTGCTTTTGGGCCATATCGGACCAAGGGGGTGGGAGCTAGGGGTGAAAAACCGAAAAACTACTAATTGCAATAACTCGAGAACTAGTGGAGATATCTTGCTGAAAATTAGTATGCACGTTCGACCTTCAAGTCTGTTGAAAGTGAGGGGGTGCCAATTTCGGGGGATGAAATTTAGGGGATGAAAACCACAAAAAATATGATAACTCCGCAAGGGTTGCACGCAGCTGTCGGAAACTCAACGTACACACATGTATCGGTGAAATCTTGTGGGGGATGCGTTTTTTCGTAAAATCGAACAAATGGGGTGGAAATTAGGGGTAGCAACTCGAAATTCCGCTTAATAAGTACTAGTCGAAATTGGCGTCATTCGATAGCTTTCCATTAATTATTCAAAAAAGGTGTTATTCATATTTTGCGAAAAACCACCCTTATAGGCGCTACAACCCCTAACATGCAGAAACACAAAAATACGAGAACTCAAAAACTACTCAACGTATCAAGGCAGAATTTGGTTTGTGAATTTCCAGTGACATTATAGGTGGATGGACAAATTTTCAAAAATATCTAACAAAGGGGATGAAATTTAAGGGTTGAAACTTGAAATTTCTTCAAGTAAATGGTAGGCTAAAATTACGGGGTTCGATAGATTTCGGTCAACTATTGAAAAAACGTCTTATGAGTTTTCAATCTAAAACCAACCCCTGGGCCATTAACCACCCCTAACTCTTTGCAGGTCGATAATTATATTTTATTTATTTTTTCTGAAACCCTATTGGTTTATTTATGAACAACTGAAGTCAGTAAATACGCAAGGAGTTATGTCACACCGAAAAAATAAACTCATCCCTGTAAATCATAAAGGGGTGAAATCATGAGGTGTTGAAAACATGAATCTACAAATTACCTTAATTTTTAAACGAATTGGGTTAGGGTGGTGAAATTGAAAACACAACTTCCTTTAGGGCATGTGGGGGTGGTGAAATAGGGGGTTGGAGTTTAGGGGTTGAAACGTCCATAAAGCCCTGTAATTTGACACAGAGAAGCAATATCTTCTGCGAAACTGTGACATCTTACACACTGCATCTTCGAGAAGGGAAGATCGAATTTTAGGAGAAAATTATCGAAGGGGATGAAAGTTAGGGGTGGAAACTCGAATTTTCAATGAAGAATGTATAGTTGAAAATATTACCATTCGATAGCTTTCTATTGATGGTACAAAAAAGGTCTTATTCATCATTCGCGAAAAACGACCCTTAAAGGCGGTACAACCCCCTAACATGCCGAAACAAAAAAATGCGAGAACTCAAAAACTGCTCAACGTATCAGGGCTAAATTTGATGTGGTAATTTACAGCGCCACTGTAGGCGGATGGGCAAATTTTCATTAATATCTAACAAGGGGGATGAAATTTAAGGGTTGAAACTGGAAATTTTTTCATGTAAGTGGTGGAATAAAATTATGGGGTTCAATAGATTTCGGTCAACCATTGAAAAAAGTCTTATGAGTCTTCATCCTAAAACCAACCCCTACGCTACTAACAACCCCTAAGCCCTAGCAAGCGGAGTAAATATATTTCATTTATTTATTTTTTGCTTTCTTCTAATTTGTTATTAATTTAAAGTGATTTTCATTAATTTTTGACCCATCCACAATTTTTCAACCCCTTTCATGATATGTGAACCCTCAAAGAACAAAATTTACCCAGACCGCTTCTTTTTCGGGTGATTTCCGCTGGTTAATTTTGTAAAATTCGCGCAGTTTTGCCTTATGAATTGTTCTTGCCTTTTTCACTTTTTCGACCCCTTCGCAATGTTTCAACCCCCAAAAGTCAAATTTGCATAATTGGCTTATTTTCGTGTTATTTTCTGTAATTCTACTTAATTACGATTAATTCTCATCCCTTTTAACTTTTCATCCCCCTTTACAATTTTTCAACCCCCTAAGTGTTTATTTTGCAAAATTCACATAATTTAGTTTTCCTTCGGTAATAAATTGAACTCAATTGGATTATGTTTATCTTTTTCATTTTTCCAACCCCCTTCGCAACATTTCAACCCCCAAAATCTAAATTTGCATAATTGGTTTACTTTCGTGTTATTTTCTGTAATTCTGCTTAATTACGATTAATTCTCATCCACTTTGACGTTTCATCCCCCTTTACAATTTTTCAACCCCCTAGGTGTTAGTTTTGCCAAATTCGGATATTTTCGTTTTTCTTCTGTAATAAATTGAACCCATTTGGATGATGATTAAATTTTTCACTTTTTTCATCCCCCTTCGCAATGTTTCAAGTCTTCAAATGCTAAATTTACATAATTGGGTTAATTTGGTGTTATTTTCCGTAATTTTACTTAGCCACGGTTAATCCTGATACCTTTTGATTTTTCATCCACCTTTACGATTTTTCAACCCCCTAAGTGCTAATTTTGCAAAATTCGCATAATTTCGTTTTTCGACGGTTATAAAATTGAACGCATTTGGGATTCAGTTTACCTTTTACAATTTTTCAGTTTCCTTCGCAATAGGTAGGTATAAGTGCTTATTTCAACCCCCACAAAAGTTTTTATTGCATAATTTGGTTATTTTAGTGTTTTATTTCGTAATTCTACTTAATCCACACTTCATTTTCATTCCTCTTGACTTTCATCACCTTCTTTCATTACCTTGGACTTCTCATTCCCTTTTTCAACCCCCTTAGTGCTAATTCTACATACCTACTTCGCAAATATGATGTTTTTTTGTTAACTCTCTACTGTTTAATTATGTACGGCCAATTTTCATAATTTCGTCTTTTTAACACCACTGTGCGTCTGCGGAGGCACTACTACTAGGTGCAGATTTATAAAATCTGCACCCGACTCCACCAGTAAATTCAGCTCGCCCCTACATACACATTAACAAGGTAAACATCTACAGGGACACACATCGCATTGATATACATCTTTCGTTGGCTTTTTGCAATTGTTTTTCATATAAGTTTAGGCTGATTTTATAATGAAAATTCCATGTGCAATATATCGCCATTTTCGAGGAGTTTTACCGAATTTTTAGTGGACTTTTTTGGTGGAATTCACTATAATTTGCGATTATATCGCAAAAAAAGCGAATAACCGCACATGGAATATCACCTTTATTCGTAGATACCAATTTTCAAAGTTTTGCTCGTACTCAGCTCATAATTATTTAATTTCATGGACCTTTTCATCGCACAACAATACAATTGTTTCGATCGTAAAGCATTTTTCTCTGCTGGAAATAATAAGGATCAATGTTGTGAATTTAAATTGGCAAACGAGTGACAGGTTAAAGTCCATTTATTACACCTGAGTGAAATATTGCCAGTCAAAATAAAAAGCTTCCCACAAAGTGTCACATTGTAAATCATTGCAAAAGAAACACTTCAGGTTGAATGTATCGTATAATTCGCATTTCGTCGTGGATGTATTTCAACGGAATACGTTAGAACGTACAACTCAAACAAAGGGTGTTTTGAATCCATGAGATGCAACAACATCACGCACTGGAAACATGGAATCCGTCTTTCACTTTCATTTGTTTCAGATGATGAATTCGGCGAGAGAACCGTTTCCGTGCTGCTGGACGGAGAGGAATCGGAAATGATATTCATAGACCACCCTTCTTCAGAAATGTCGGTAAGCTGCATTTATAACCATTTCATAAATGGGTTGGCCTTAAATTGGATCAAGATTACGAAAAAATTATGAAAAAGTAAAGAGGATTTGCCATATCTTCGAGCCAATCTATCAAATATTTTATAGAAGAAATCCCTCAACATCTCCCCGATTCCGAATCTAAATCCGTATAGATTTGTTGTGCTCCATATAATATTGCTGTTTCAAAATGATAAAGCCGCTTTTGAGCAATATTGCTCATGACAGGGGTACATTTTATCGATTTGAAAACAATGAAATTTGTTATATTGAATCGATGCTTGATTTTTTTCCAACTGAATTATGGTTAATCTTTTTGAATCACGCAATTCTCAACAAAAAAAAAACAATGGTTAACACTGTGGAAATGCCTATACCTAATGTGGGCGTACAAATTGAAATTGTTGACTCGGAATTATTATTTGTAGGTAGAAAACTCGTTGAGTACTTACGAACCGCACGCTTGTGTGGTTATCTACTCCGTGGTAGCCAGGCCAAGTTTCCAGAATGCCGAAGACACCCTCAACTACTTATGGAGAGAAGGATACACACAAGAGAAAAGTGTAATTGTCGTGGGCAACAAAGCTGACTTAGCTAGAGCCAGAGTCATTACAGCTAACGGTTAGTACATTTTAGCAGAAAGTCCGACTTGAAATAAATTCAAGAGTTACAAAAATCTTTTAAATGAAAGTGTCAACAGGATTATAAAGTATTGCAAATAACCTGAATATTTTAGTTTATATTTTATCGTATGTGGAATGCACAAAAAAAAATCGGCGACTCTAACACATTTGACCCACTAAACTCTCAACAGGCTTAAGTTTGTCGAATAAAGTGAGTGTCAATCCAGCGTCTAATGTGTTAACATGAATAAGAATATGAAGAACGCGCAGGTTGCTTTTCAAGTTTCCAACGAAACTCACAGATAAAAAAGATCTCCTTGGGTAAAAATCAGATGTGACAGGCATCCAGCCAATGAGTGAGCACGCTAGAGAACCAACATGCGCGCGCCGCTCAGGTAAAACTGAAAACGTCCATTGTCACTTTTTTAAACTAAAAGTAAAAGTGGTAATTAAGTCAAATTGTGACTTAAAACATTTATATTTAACTATCGCTTTTTACTCTTAGGTAGGTAATAATTGTTTCCTCTTAAAAGTGGTAATGATTATTATAAGTTATAAGAGGCAATTAAACCAAATTGGTACATTTAACTCTAATTTGGGCCGGCACTTTTAAACTGTCACTTATTAAGTTTCGATCATTACCAGCCAAAAATGACACAAACAAAATCGAAATCTCAAGCCTGTAACAAAATAAACACTCACTTGAATAAATATTAGGTAATTTCTTAATTTGTCAAAAGTGTTTATTGTTGATTTGTAAAGGAAAGTGCGAGAGCCTACAACCTGAAAATGAAAGCTTTTGAAAAACGTTTTTATCCTTATGGAGATTAGTATTTACGGCATTTTATTTTCTGAGGACATGTCATTGCCTTTAAAAAATCACTTTGAATGTCGCTTGCAGATGAAAAGATGAGCGCGTTTTTCCCGACGTTTCATGTCTTTGGGGGATTCGTGTTAGCTTAACATTAACTCTGTTATCTTTGATACAACGTAATATGTTCCTAAAATGTAAATTATAATACCTAGAGGAATATCGTGTTTAGGTAAAGAAAATTATAAATCTTTACCAAAATCTGGCGTTTAAATAATACAAAAGTACCTACAATGAAAACAGAACTCGCCCACCAAGTCGGTGGTAACAATTAAACAATTATTCAAAGCTGAATTTATATTTTTGTACTATAACGCTCTCAGTGCGATGCAGTTTATTGACAAAATTGCTGGCTCGTGCGAGGAAAGTGGAACGGAAAATGGGGGGGGGGGGGGAAATGTTTGTCAATCCGATGTGTGTGGTTATCTTCGCAAATCTTTATGCAGTGACGGTCCGGATTAATTAGTTGCATCGGGTGTGGACAATCCGCACCTAAATTGAGGCCCTCGTTTTCCGCACAGAAACTCCTTCGAGTAATTTTTTTCTATTTGAGGGTCGAAGGGGGTGAGTTTCGCAGGTATAAAATTTTGCGATTAAATAGTCTCCTCCGGTCATACTTCAAATTCACTGATGGCGTGCAGGCGTAGAGAATTGTTGATGCGTTAATGCTGTCAAAGTTGATATCTACAGTGTGACAAACTCTGTTGTTAGGCAGATTTGATACGCCTTCTTCGTCCTTGGTTAAGGTCAATAAAGGGATCTTGTTTTGAAAAAATAAAACAGTGATATTTTCCATTAATTCTGAAATTTTGAAAAACCTTCAAATTTCCAAATCCAAGGCTCCTATCAGTTATAAATAATTATTACTACTTAATTTATTATAGTACCCACCTAAAAGTTTCTTTTGTTAATTTACACACGAATTTGGGAGTAGGTATCGTAAGGATTGGTGAACCTAAGTTCTAATAACATGCATCAACATTTCATTACCTTTACCTACCAGTACATATTTCAGTTACCAGCTCACTTTGTACACAGATTAAACTCCTAGAAACGAGTATGGACACAATTGTTTCTGTAGAAAAGAACTGTCGTTTAACTTTTAACGGAACTTAAGGGGAAAACTGAAAAACTTTTAATCTCTCTTTTTGTTCTTGTTCTTTGGATCTCCATATTTTATGTTGAATTCTCCGTCCGCTGTAACTGTTGCCTGTAGGACATGATGACCAAGTTTCCATTTATTTTCGAGGAGTGTTAAAAATGGATAAAACTCAAAAGCCTGTTTTTTCTTGATATTTACAGTTGTATATTAAGCCTTCGCAACCTTTGCAAATAATGATAATGGGCTTTGGTATTGGTAGCACCCCTCACCCTTCACCCACGCTCCCAACTTCACATTTATTCATTTAACTCTCCAGTTCAATTGGATGCTATTATTGCCGTCCTGTTGTAACGGCCGTAAAAAAGCGATTGGTTTCATTGAACGGCCATTTTAATTCTTCTTTTTGCTCCATTAATGCCCATTCATCAATTTCCCGACTGAAGCCAATTTTTTTCAATTTACCATTAACAGAAGAATTTCAATTAATTTGAACAAACGGTTTCGCTTACCTGAATTTTAATAACGCCAACACGTCAATCAAATCTCCACAAAAGCGAGATAAAAGCTGAAAACTATGCAGTTAAAACGATCGCACGAACCGAGTGAAATCCGTCAGATTTATTTCAGTGCGAACTTTGAAGCTCGAAAATTTAACGAAATTCCCGCGGCAAAACAGAGGACGGACAAAAAATAATAAAATTAGAAGTGTAGTAGAGCAGTATTGGAACCATTTTTAATTAATTGGGTAAATTCCTAATGGGGAGGGGTTGGGCCTGGATTGGTTCCAATTCAATAAAATAATTTTATATCGCATTGAATTGGAACCAATCCAGGACCAACCCCCCCCATTAGGAATTTACCCAATTAATTAAAAAATAATAGGTATAGCAAACTTGTGATTTTAGGCTGGTCACTATCATAAGCGAATCATAATATTCTATGTGGTAACCCCCGCGTCAGCCTTTTCACTTAGGAAAAAATTCTGAGTAAGCTGGAAAGTGTTCCGAATTAGAGTTTAAATTCTCTTCTGACTTTTGGCCTAAACACTACTGAACTTTAATTAGGTAGGTGTTAGGTATTGGTCGAGGTATTGCTTATTTTCTCTTTTCGGAAAAAGCTTAATTTTGAAATTTTCCATGGCACACAATCAGTTGATTGGGATCTACAACAGCCCTTTTCTGTTTTTGTTTATAGGGGAAGTTGGGGCAAAGTGGACCCCGTAACAAATGTTGTCAAAAAAAAATTTTATTAATTATTTTTTACTTCTCTTGTTTGAGAAACTCTTCATGCAACCTTAGTCTTTAAAACCCCGATAAGAATTTGTCTTAAAAACAAAGTGCAACTTTTTTGTAAAGCTATTTTTAATTTTTCGCGAAAGATTCGCTTTGTCCCATACTTAATTATTATTATGCCTAAAAGAGCACATATTGGTGCTTATAAGATAAAGCTTTAGTAAGGAACGTGCTTGAAATAGACTATGTCAAAATTATTTTATAAGCAACATATTATGTAACACTCTAAACGAATTTAAAAAAAACGCAAAATAAACTCTCAATACATTAGAAAACATTTTGTGTTTATAGTTACGCGCCATTGTCTGCCTGAAAAATAAGGACAAAGAAAATCGAGAATCTCCTATTCAGATGTTTAAAAATTTTGTTAACTAAAAGCTATACCTATGCTGGTTGAAAGCTTGGTCCATTTTTCAAAGAGGAACTGATGTTTGATTACACAAGGTAGTTTCACAGTCTCGTTCCACAAAATTTTACTTACTGTTTAGGACGCGTTTCGGAGTGTTACTCCATCTTCAGCTATGAAAGAAATTAACACAAAATACAAAACAGTTGCCTGGAAAATGAAAAAACGTTTGGGTCAAAGAAAAATAACAGCTTTTGGGTCGCACTGTAAATCGATCGAATGTTTGAGCGTCTTTCGATCGATTTACAGTGCGACCCAAAAGCTGTTATTTTTCTTTGACCCAAACGTTTTTTCATTTTCCAGGCAACTGTTTTGTATTTTGTGTTAATTTCTTTTATAGCCGAAGATGGAGTAACACTCCGAAACGCGTCCTAAACAGTAAGTAAAATTTTGTGGAACGAGACTGTGAAACTACCTTGTGTAATCTATACCTATGCTTCGATACGTTGACCGCTTTGCCCCAAGTGGAAAAATCCACTTTGCCCCGACCTGCAATTTATACGTTTCCTGTTATTACGAGTTGAAAAGCATATGCACTATAGTCTGTCCGTCCTGCAGGCGACCGGCCCGCTTCACAATGGGGAATGATGGGAAAACTTCTCTAGGCGTTTTTTCGCCAGCAGGATTTTCTGATAAATGTCAAATTCAAATATGCTAAATCTGATTGGCTTGCTTAACGCGGGAACTTTAAATTGAAATTAAGCGGGTAATTTAAAGTAATCCTTGGGGCTCATAAAATTCAAAGTAAATCTTCTTTCAGTTTAAACGATTTGGGGTTTTGAATAAATACAAAATAGTCAGCTGACAAATAAAACGATTTATTACTTTCTACATTATCGAAAAACAAAGAAATCAGCACATCAATAAAGAGAAAGTAATATAATTGTGATTCAATTCTTCGTCCATCGTAATCTAAAATTGTCTGTGTATCATTGAAGTTTTCCGTCCCATTCCCTGATACACAGACAATTTTAGTAATATAATTGTGCATTTACAAATCAGGACACTCAAAATGGCAATTAGCCATAAAATGGATTATTTCCTAACATTTATAAAGAATCCTATACGACATCGGCCCAGGAAAAAATTTAAATCAAACACTGAATAGTGATTTTTCGTGGGAAGGTGTATGAAAATGTCCTTAGGTGATTAAACACCGAAATATAAAAATGCTTACATGACGTTACATTTTTAATGGGCCCTGATCAAGTTTTGGACCAGAAAGTGCCATTTTTGATGAATTTTTATCTCCGAGGGGTTTCTAACATTTCCGGGACAGTCAGACATTTTCCCTCACTTCTTTCTTTTTATCTCCGAGGGGTTTCTAACATTTCCAGGACATTCGGACATTTTCCCTCACTTCTTTCTGACATTTCCGAGGGCATTTCCGATATTTCCTTATGATGCACTATCCTTCGCAACAGATATTTTTCATGTTCATCCAATACAATCTGCTGATCCCTTCGACCTACTTTGGGCTGTGATAGAGTATTTGTACTACGCTCTTCCTTTAATAAAGCTTTAATTGTTGTTGAACATCGGCCTGAAAGATAACGTGTGGTACCGTTATCATGAAAGAGGAATGTGTTTGACCTTACCTGTGAACTCTGCGGTTTTATCCAGAAGCTTGTTCAACTTAGGGAAATTTGTACAGACACACATGTGTTTATCATGAAGGAATTCGGAAAGATGGCGGCTTTCATAGCGATAACTTTAAATAAGCCAATAGAATAGCCGCCTTTATCGCACCCATTGGCTATTACGTATCGCAGGAATGATGTGACGGACAGCAGGATATCTGTCATGAGAGCAAAATTTTTACTCGGCCAATCAATAATTTTGCAATATTATAAAAGTAATGCAGTGCAAACGGTTTAAAATGTAACTTACATCGACCTGCGAGGTAAATTTGATTTTTAAACCTACATTCTTAATTCCTGCAAGCCACATTTTTGTTGCGATTAATTATGGCTGAATTTTAACCAATCGGCGACGTGGATTTCAAATTTCCCGGGGAGCAAAAGTCGCCTAGATCCCGGACAGACTATAGTTAATTAATAATAATAAATAAATAATAAATTAGATATAATCATTGGCATATTGCTTTCTTATTTACCGAGACATAGTACAAACCCACGTGGTGAAATAATTGACTTCGCACTAGAAAACTACATGCACACGGGGTGGACTATTTAGACGTACCTGAGGGAGGAAGGAACTAGGTATACTTGAAGTTGTAGATGTCGCCAGTATATAGTTAATAATGATAAAATCCACTTTGCCCCCAGGAGCCGCTTTGCCCCGATTTTCCCTACATCATTTGATTAACCGCGTTAAGTTAGTGTCCATGCAGATATTTTAATGATGGTTGTAAAATGCAGACAACCAGTAAATTTTTCCACACAATAATTAAAAACGTCATCACAATTCCATTAAGCCACTTAATTCCTTATTAAATTTGAATTTCATCAATTTCCGCGACCCCAATTAAAAGCGTCGTCTCGACCCACTTGATATTAAATCTGGCTTCGTAATTAATATTTAAAAGATCAGTCAACGAGATGAGTTCTAATAAAAAATTCACCAGCTAATCTGCTTTTTTCTTCTGCAGAGGGGAAAGCTCTTGCAGTGGCCCGAGACTGCAAATTCATCGAGACTTCAAGTGGGATTCAACACAATGTGGACGAGCTTCTGGTCGGAATTCTGAAGCAAATCAGGTTAAGAGAATCGCGCGAAAAAAAGAAATCCGTCTCGAAGAAGGAAACTAACAAACTTCACGGTTCAAAGACAAGTCTCAGCTTAAATATTGCTAGGGAGATCTTGCAAAAAATTTGCATGAACGATATTAGTAAATCGAGGTCATGCGAAAACCTACATGTTTTGTAATAAGGATATTTTTCTACATTTTCTTCTATTTGTAAATTGATGTACTGTAGTTTTCTACCTATAACTTAATGTGATATTTTTATTTTCGAATGTACATAGCATAGGGGCATAATTCCTGTTTCTGAATTTGTTGAACTTTTTATCTGTCTTGAAGGTTATTTATTATGCAGTACCTACCTACGTACTGAATAGAATGAGTAGGTACATACAATTTAAGCTTTAAGATCGACCTCATATTGATAGTTTTATGGGATGAAACATTACGTCGAATTGTCGAAAATCAATATGAATCAATGATGGTAGCATACTGAGTGTTTCCTCTAAGTAGTCTAAGTTGAACTGGACATTGACAAAGAATAGTTAGACAATGCATTAGGTAACTTATTATGACGAATGCAATTTTCAGGTCGCAAAAATATACAGAGTATCCCAGAACGCTCGCACCACCGTTTAATGAAGTATTCAGCATTAAATTCTGAGTCTCGCACCACCGTTTAATTAAATTAAATTCTGAGTCGATCCGATTTTTTTTTTAAATTGGAGGTGTCCATCTTAAAGTGGGCTGTGTAGAAATTAATTAATTAATTCGATTTTTTTTTATTTCCAGAGTCCAGTAGTTCTCCCGTTATAAGAGGACCAAAATCAGATATAGTCATATATAAGTCATCAATAAACGTATACGATTTGCACATTTATCTGAGGACCCCTCGGAGGAGCCTCACTTATT
Source organism: Pycnomerus fuliginosus (assembly GCA_963924575.1). Lineage (NCBI taxonomy): Eukaryota > Metazoa > Arthropoda > Insecta > Coleoptera > Zopheridae > Pycnomerus > Pycnomerus fuliginosus. The sequence continues at coordinate 13,354,676 of OZ004617.1, read as the reverse complement.
CTCAGCAATTTGATGCCTAAACATTTAAATGAATATAACTGCCGAGATTAAGTGAGGCACCTCAGATAAATGTGCAAATCGAAAATTCGTGCAACGGAAGTTTTGTTGAGAATACTATACTATCAATGAAAATTTATAGGTATTGTTGTGTCTTGTTACCTAGGAAATAGTGCATCTAAGATTAAATTAGGTACCTTATGAAGCAGCTGAAATCTGATTGGTTCTCTTAAATCTCCTATAACTGGAGAACTATTGGGCATTGGAAATTTAAGAATTTAATCCATTAAACGGTGGTGTGAGCGTTCTGGGACAACTTTTGTACCTACATATAATAATTTACTAAAATATAATAGTAACAAATACAGGGTGTTAGGGAATGGTACAGCGTAATTTTAGAAAAGGCGGCTATAACCATAAGAAGTGTAGGCGAAAAGTCCTTTACCATTTTGGGCTAAGAAGCATTTTTCCTTCAGAGTATGATTTTCAAATATTTTCCTCAAAGTTTGGAAACTGCTGAAAACATGTACCTAGGTGATAACAATAGAAAAATAAGAATATCCGGTAGATACCATGGCAACAAAAAAATTACGTTCCAAATCTTGTCAAATTGACACATAATAATCAACCTGCGATCATTTTTCGATTTTCATATACAAGTGATTTTACAATTTCCGGAAACTTTCCGAGTTGTAGACACGAATGGAAATGAAGAAAATTTCCTGAAAATTGTAAAATCAAGAGTTAAATTTGGCTAGACAATTCCAACGAAGACGACCTTGTCACACTTTGACAAGTGGTACCTATATTTCCGTTTAGAAAATACCACTAGTAAAATTTCCAGTGGAATTGTCAACGCAAGAATATGCAGACATCATTTTCTACGTGATGGTGTGTCTTGGTTAACTGCAGGAAATGACGTTTTTTTCTAACGTGTATCAGAAAATTCGAGAATAAAAACCACTGATAACAATTTATAATGTGCCAAATAAATCTTTTGTTATATCATGGTACATATACTGTATTGATACTATTATTGAATGAAGTATACATTTCCCATGGCTTAGCGACGCCCTTAAAATTCCACGGTACCATTCCCTTACACCCTCTATAAAGTAAATGAAGAGTTTGGAAATCTAAAGTCTAATTATGTTTCTTGACTATACTTTGAAAACAGTGTAAATGACTACCTAGGTAGGTACCTGTTAAATTAGCGTTTAGCCATCGGTATTATTCCGAAAGTTAATCGATAATTTTGTGAATAGGTAAAAATTACCATCACCTTATACTCTGATAATTAAATTTCAAGTGCAAAGACCATTAACCATATTGAACACTGTTTTAAAATATTATAGGTAAATCAGTACCTAATAATAAGTTGGGTACCTCGTGGACAAATTTTATAAAGTTCAAAAAATTGAAGGGTGCTTACGCTTCGGTAGACACTTAAGTATACCTACACCCCTATACTTGGGTCGAGGAACAAATGAGCAAAATTTTGTACACTGACTCTTCACCATCATGATTACACCTTATTTCCCTTGATCTCACCTGGTTTTCCTTGATTTCACCTGACTTCACCACCACGATTTCACCCGTAGATTTGCCCCTCGACTTAGGTACAGTACGCGTCAGATGTTTTGCTCGATCGTTACTGTTACGCAACTGAAAACTTTGCGGAAGAGACCCGGTCATGACGCCTAAAAACCATATAGTTACATACCTGAAACTCAATCATTGTCATATCGTTTAAAGTAATTGTCAAGACCGAATCTGTTTCTTAAAGTTTGCAGTTGCGTAACAAACGATCGAGCCAAACATCTGACGCATAATGTACCTAACATAATTGGAAAAGCAAAGATACTAAACGATAAATAAATGCAAGCACGATTTCTTTGTCGGGGCAAAACTGACTAGAATATTTTTCATTCGTGAATTATCTAAAAAGTAGATGCCTATTTTGAAAGACAATATTGAATGCGTTTACTAATATAGAGAAAGTTTACCTAAATGTGAGCATCGGAAGTACCAAGGACGGCTCTTGAAAGTGTTAACAGATCGGTTTTTCAGTTATATCTCCTTTTCTACTGATGACTTTACGACCAAAATACTTAGGTACTTATGCATCTTACCTATGCATCAAAATAAAACTAAGAGAATTCTCTGCAAATAAGTTATCTTGTAAATTTTTCCTAGGGTTAGTCGTCTGGCGTTAAAGCTGATGCTTATGGGTTTTTGCCAAAGAAATTAAACCCAACAGTTCAACATTTTTCAGTGTAATATAACGCAACGATCTGTGCAGAATGCATGAAAAAAAAATGCAGCAGAGAAGCGGCTGGAACCTCCCCAACGCGTAGGTCTTTGATTTCCGTGACTTGTGTTTAAGATTTTAAAGTTGATATGCCTAAATGGCACTTTCCGTGGGCCGATTGAATCCAAAATTTGTTCACCTCTTCGACGTGTAATACAATCACCATGTGCAAAATTTCAACCAAATCGGTTCAGGGGCTTGGGCTGTACCTACCGCGATTTTGAAGTTCGATAAAAATCTCGATTTTTTTAGTTTTTGGTCAAAAGGGCACTGACAGTGAATACATCTTTGGAAGCAGAATCTGAAAGCCTTTCTTATGGTGACCTGAAAAATGGGGGTTTACATTTAAAATTTAAAAGTTGATGTGCCAAAATGGCACTTCTGGTTGCACGATTGGCTCCAAAAGCTTTTCAGATCTAAGTTGGGTTGTCACATGCACACGTACCAAATTTCAGCCAAATCGGTCGAGTACTTTGGGCTGTGGCGTGTTTACGAACGTACAAACGTACAAACGAACGAACGAACGAACGTAGGTACGTACGTACATACATACAGACACATTTTAAAAACCACTTTTTTGGGTTCGTGAGACCTCAAAACGTATAGATCCGGTCTTATCTCGAATTCGAAAATTTTAGTGATTGCAGTAACCTCCCTTTTTTTTTAAATGGTGAAGTGGAGTGGGGAGGTTAATATATCGTTTGAAATAACACAGCAAAAAATGCAGCAGAGAAGCGGCTGGAACCTCCCCATCGCGTGGATCTTTGTATTCTGTGTAGATAGTAGTCAATTCAACAAAAATTTTTTTATGATTTTCGTCTGTGGCTATAATTTCGCAATTTTCATCACATTTGACAATATGTTCTTTTTAAGGTTAATATTTTGCCACATTTTTGACAATAACTGCCACTTTGTCATCCACTGTCAGCCCGCTTTCTTTTAATGAGAAAGAATTTTTTCTCTATTTTCCACTGAAATGGCAGAAACCGTGAATACATTTTTAGAACCAGAATTTGATCATCTTTCTAATGGCGACATATAAAAGGAGGCCTTGTATTTAAAATTTTAAGTTGATATGGTACTTCCCGTTTACCGATTGCTTCCAAATGCCTTTCAGGTCTTCAACGGGCCACCCAATCTCCATGTACCAAATTTCAGTCAAATCGATCCGGTAGTTTGGGCCATAATGTGTTTTTAGTGTTATTACAAATTTTCAACTTTTTCTACCCAAAGGGCAGTAAATGCGAATGAATTTTGTCTTACTTAGAACAAGTATTTGAAGGCCTTCCTGATGCTGGCAATAATTTTTTTTTAAAGTTGTTTAGGATGGTAAAATGAGAGTATATTTAAAATTGAAAATTGATGTGCCAAAACGGCACTTTCTGTGGGTCGATTGCCTCCAAACTTATTTCAGCTCTTCGACGTTATAATACAGTCTCCATGTTCAAAATTTCAGCCAAATCGGTTCAGAGGTTTCGGCTGTATCGTGTTTTTAAAGTACGTTAACAATCCCGAATATTTCAATTTTTGTCAAAAAGGCACTAAGAGTGAATACATTTTTAGAAGCAGAATTTGAAGGCCTTTCTTATAGTGACGTGAAAAGTGGGGGTTTGCATTTAAAATTTAAAAGTTGATGTGCCAAAATGGCATTTCCGGTTGCACGATTGGCTCCAAAAGCTTTTCAGATCTAAGTTGGGTTATGAGATGCCTACGTACCAAATTTCAGCCAAATCGGTCTAGTAGTTTTGGCTGTGGCGTGTTTACAAATGTACGAACGTACGTACGTACGAACATACACACAGACACATTTTAAAAACCACTTTTTTGGGTTCCTGAGACCTCAAAACGCATAGATCCGGTCTTATCTCGAATTCGAAAATTTTAGTGATTGCAGTAACCTCCCATTTTTTTTAAATTGTGATGGGGTTGGGGAGGTTAAAAATTATTTTGTGGGTTTGCAAAATTAATAAACTTTGCCCATAGTTACCAAACGGCTCGCGAAAATTTTAGAAAAAAAGGAGCACGGATTTTTTTGATTAAGTATCTTTTACTGAATTTTGTTAGGTACATATTTATTTCCTGATTAATAATCAATGCGAAAGTAATGCCGCTTTAATACAGGCAGCATATTAATTATACGTCGGAAAAATTACAATAAATGAGCTGAAAATAAATACCAAAGTCAGTTATTGACCCTGCAGGTTGACGATACTTCTTCACTACACTAAAAAAATATGTTGACAATGTTGGCTTTAATTTCTTTGACAAAAACCCATAAGCATAGTTTTAACGCTAGACCCCGCGAAAACGACTCTGATCCTAGGAAAAATTTGCAAGATAACTTATTTGCAAAGAATTATCTCAGCTTTATTTTGGTACATAACTATTTTGGTCGTAAAGTTAGTAGAAAGGGAGATATAAATCGTTGAGAAATCTTTTATATGTAACAATTTTTTTGAGGTGGTGGTTTTTTTCTTAAATGTAGGTCTAATCAGGTAATCTGTTTTCTGAAGGTGAAAAACCGGCACCTGCCATACTTAATTATAACGTGTGATCAAAGCTGGACCGATTTGATTGAAATTTGGTACATATGCATTTCATAACCCGGAATAGTGCTGAAAAGCTTTTGGCGCAAATCGTGCAACCGGAAGTGCCATTTTGGCACAACAACTTTTAAATTTTAAATACAAACCTCTGATTTTTACATTAACATTAAAGATCGAGGCCTTGAAACTCTGCTTCCGAAAATATATTCACTGTTAGTGCCCTTATTTCGTTAAAAAATTCAGTTTTAATGGTCATCTGCAGGAGTTTTGCCGATAAAAAATTGCCTAATAAGTTTTCTGATATTTTGACAAGTATTTTCCGTTATAACAAATTGAGTAATTGATCCACAAAAAAGTATTTTAACAAATAAAAGTAAAAAAAAATGTTTTGAAATACGTCAATAAATAAAAAAGTTAGCTATGTGTTTCCTCGCAAACTGAAACACCCTGTAGGTATTCAAAAAATCGCAAGTCAAATAATCCAATTATACAAATCTAATGCCTCCAATTTTACACTGCTCAGCGGACCCAGGTACCTGCCTGCCGTATACGCAACTCATCCTATTCAAGAGTAGATATAGGTACTCTAATTTCTAAACTCTATTTTAGTTAGGTAATTATCTTACGTAAACCAATAATAAAATGGGATGTAACATTCCAAGTAGTTTTAAGGCCTAAACATGTGTATAGTACAGTAGTGGAAAATTCTAAGACTGGTTTAATCTACGCTAATTTATAGTTCATATAGTACCATGTGTACAGTATACTACAAAACTAATAAACTCCTTATTTCTACAATGTGATCTCTTTTTATAAGATTTTTTTATGCTTCACTGCCTACTATACCTACGCTTTTCGTCTCTTATACAGAGCGGTCAATAATGTAACCTGATGTGTAGAGAATTGTAGTTGATTTGATGTCATTACTAAAGAATTTCATTTTCTTTGCAGTTAGTGTGTTTTTCATTTTATGACTTGTAGCAATATTTTTGTACCTCTGTAGACTATCTAATATTTTAAGCAAATAAATTTGTTTATAAAAACCGGTCATTTTTTTACGCACTCAAATCAACAGTGTGAAATATGTAGGGGCAATAAAGTTGACTATTTTGGAACACTGTTTATCAATAATAATGCATATATTTCCTGTACATTCTGTAGAGATAGCATGTAATGGTAAATATCACAAAATTTATATTTTAACTACAATTTCTACTGTGACAATCATCAATTTCTTCAGTGTCGAAAATATGAATGTAAATAAAATACGAAACAAAAGAAACACTCTTCTTGTTTAATTCCCAAACTTTTATAAACAAAATAATCAATAAAAATTGCAACATCAGCAGGAAAAAAGTGGTAACAACATGGTAAACTGTTTATGATCTGAACCTAATCTTGCTCTTATCAAAAATATAAAATATTTCACTCATCATTGTAGACTTAAAAAAATTGAAAACTTTTAATGTGTAGATATAAAACTATAAAACAAAGGCATAAAAACGTTTTTGAGACAGATGCAATGTAATGTTTAAAACAACGCAATTGCGGCGCAGTTTAAACATTAATTTACAAGAGAACCCACAAAAATCCTTTTTACAGGGTATAAATCTTATCGACATAATTCAAACTAATTTCTGTAGATAAACGGTGTTACAGATAGGTTTGGCAACTGCAGGTAGGTAAAAAGAATCCTAGGAACAATTATTTGCGTTTAATAAAAATAAATTACTAGTGTTAGGTTTAGGTATAAGATTTCCGTAGATCTACAGAAACAAGAGGGAAAAAACGAAATTACTTATTCACGTTTAATTGCTTGAGGTGCTTCAGCTAGTCCCTTTACTTTAAGCCTGTCGGCAGTTTTGAGGAATGCCGGCAGTTGTTCTTGACTTACATTCACCTCCCCCGCGTACATGAATTCTAGAATTGCTTGCAAGTGGCTGTAGGCTACATCTTTCAATATAATGATGGGGTGTTTGGATGGATTTTCCTAAAAATAACACCATTACTTTCTGAGAAAAGTCAAGGTCATGCAGTTCTAATCAAGTGTTTTGTGACCACTTCATTAGTGGCATTACTTTTAACAAATAAAACATGCAAGTCACCTCTAATAAGCTCTTAAAATACGGACTACACGCTGAAAGGACCATTTTATGGGCTTTGCAGGTCTGCCCTTCGCAGGCTAAGGTGACATCGGTGAAGCTCTTCTCATCTCTCAAATGCCGAAAAGATGACACCATATTACTTTGAAAATCGTTCCATTTTAGGAAAAACTGCTGCTGATCAGCCATCTCGTCAAGATCTTGCGTGGAAAAGTCGTGGAAAACTGAAATTATTTGCCCAATCAATGTTTACATCAACTTGTTTCGCCTAACCTTACTTCCAGGTGGTTAGATGATTAAGCCTTGGATAGTAATTAGAAGCAAATAATAAAGTTAACGTAAAATAATTAAGACTTACTTAATTTTGATCGTTGTTTGAACCTTTTCAGAAGAATAATCCTAAATTGAATCGGACATCACTATTCTGCTCTGCTAAACAACGCCACCGCGCATGCGTCACTCCGCCGATTCCGTGCACGTGCTGACAACTTAAAATATTGCTTCCCATTTGTACGTGCTGCATGAAATGACTTGTGCAATATTGGTGCACCTGCATGATGCAAGCGCCACTTTTAAATAAAAAATCGCTTTGTTCCATGACTTTTATTCTGTGTATTGATTTTATAATAATAGTAGTATATTATGTTATTTGGAGTAAAAGTTATACTGTGTGGCAAAGCTAAGCTGGAAGTTTGTCTGACTCGCTGCGTTCGTCAGACAAATTCGACTGAGTCACACAAAGAGGGCACTTTGACTATCCGAATACTAAATTTTTTCTTCAATAAACGCAGGAAAATTGTTAAAAGTTAATATTCAAGTATTCAACCTCCCCACAACCAATATAAAAATGGGAGGTTACTACAATACGCGATATTAGCGATGACGTGGAACCGCCATCTTTGTTGTGTATGGTCATAGTCAATAACGCCTCCCACTGAAGCCAAACAAAGCGAGATTTCAATGCGCAAATTCTAGAAAACTGCATTTTTAATCTGATCCTTTATTTACAGTAGCTGTGTTGCGTTTTAAGACCTTACTATTGATAAATTGAAGAATTGCTATCGATTAAATGGTTACATCATGTCTACAATGAGCTTTGTGCTGAAATAATTGAATCTACACAAGGAAATTCTCGCTTTGTTTAGCTTCATTGCCATGGTAACAACCTTAACCTAGCCCAACAAAGAAGGCGGATCTATACGTCACGCTAATAGCCCGTATTCATTGGCAAACCAAAGAACCACCGATTTGCCAACATTAGCGGTAAATACAACCGACAACGCCGCTTTAGTAAACTTTAGGGACATACCTTGACGTAAGTAAAGTAGGTAACGTAAGTTACAATTTAAGGTTATATCACCCAAATTTGACAAGTTCGCGGGAAATCATATCTAGGAAGATTTATACCTTGCTGTTCATATTATTGCTGAATTATCACAGTTGCATCTTATGTAAATACCTACAATAATTACTATTTACTTCTCAAAAGTGTGTTCGTTATAAAAGCGATTTTATCATAAAATTCTAAAATCTCAAAACCAACAGCAGAGAACAATAATCTTTTTAAACATCCTACGTACTCCGGTTCAGCAAATTCCTCTTCACTGATGGTACCCAAATTGGAACATTGGAACATCATCAGACGAATCTGACTCTGCCAGGTTTATAATTATTGCCGGACCCGGAATGTCTTATTGCGCACTGTAACTACCCATTGCTTTGGCCCAGTCGCTTCTAATCAGTTCCTGGCAGTGCCTAATACAATTCTGCCCTTACACAGACATTTTAGTCTCTGCTGTTAATAAATTTCTCTCCTTTCTGTCCATATAATAAGGAAGAAACAGCATTCGTTGACATTTGTTACAAAGACTTGTCAGATTTGATTTTGCAAATTTTGAAAGCACTTCAAATTTTGAAACATGCAGCATGGGTAACATGAAAACTCTAAATTTTAGTTAGGGGCGTTTTTTACTTGTCCAACCTAGCCCCTCTAGCGGTGGTTCTTTAATAAATGAACAAAGTTACTGTCGATTGCTTCCAAAATCTCTTCGGCCCTTCAACGGGGGCGGGTAATACAGTATAATCTGCACATGTAAAATTTCAGCCAAATCGGTTCAGAGATTTGGGCTGTATCGTGTTTTAAAAGTAAATTAAATCGAATTTTGTTGAGCTTTTTGTCAAATACAGGACACTAAGAGTGTATACATCTTTGGAAGTAGAATTTGAAGGCCTGGGGCCTGTTTTGTGGTGCCGTCCAAAATGGGAGTTTATTTAAAATTTCAAAGTTGATGAGTCATATTACAGTTGCACGATTGGATGAAAAATAAAGATTTTCAATAGTAATACGTCGAGTAGTCTCTTGATTGCCGCGGGTTTTGACGTCCGAATGGCTGTCAACTACGAGTCAAAATGGTAGATTTTTTTAGGCTAAAGAGGATGAGAGCTCGCTCGAGTCCTCTTTGGCCGAAATAAATCTACCATTTGACAAGTAGTGCATCCATGAGGACGTAACAAGGCAACCAAGAGACTACGAATCGTATTTTGCAGATTATTTTATAAATTAAAGTATTGAGTAAGTAGTGTCAAGTTGACGTTGTAGTCTTATCACTGTAATCAGGATTACTGGTATGCTAAATGCTCCTTTGGATTGGTTCAATACTTAATGAATAAAATAATCAGATCTATAAGTTGGATTATGAAATGCCTGTGTACATATACCAAATTTCAGCAAAATCGGAACCTACAGTAGTTTGGGCTGTAGCGTACGCACGTACAACGTATGTACAACCAGAAACCTACATACTTAAATTTGAGGGCGATTTACTAGGATGAGGAATGGAGGATGCAACCACAAATGAACAAATGATGCAACTTCAACTGCATGCAACATTTTTGAAATCATCTACCTGCGCTACCGCCACCTATCGTCAGCGCTTGGATACTTCTTGTAGTATTGCTGGTAGCCTATAATAACTCACCAACAACAAAATAAACTTTGGCCGGCGTTACTTTTAAGCCATAATCGGTCCTAGCCAGAATGCTCCAAGCTACAAAGGGTTTACTAAATACCAAATAAAATATCCGAAACGTCGGCATAAGTACATAGCATTTTTTATTTTTAATTTTCCTGAGAAATCATCCCAATTAATTATAATTACCTAGATAGGTATAGGTACCTGGGCCCATATAGGTAGGTAACTATAGGTACCGGGTGAGTCAAAGGGGAGCGGCCATCCCTTATAACTTCTTTTGATTCCAACATATCAGAACCATTTTTGGGGAAGTCGAATAATGGCTATCTATGGACTACCTAGGTACCTAGCTTATTCGAAAATATCAGTGCCCAGTGGTCCCAATAATTGCATTAGGGGCCTTTGTGATACACCCCCGTTTAAAAGATTGTAAAATTCTCTGTAAACTGATACAATGATTTTTGAAATACAGCGACTCCTTCAAAAGTTACAGCATAAACTAGAGGGATTTCTAGGTTCGGAGCCATGCAGTTCATATTCTTCAGTGTAACTTTTGAACGCTTTTGTTGGAGCCGATGAATTTCGAAAACCTCTGCCTCAGCTTACATCAGACAATTTTTTAACCTTTCAATGACACGTAGGTATCACAAAGGGTTCTAATGCAATTTTCAAATCCGACCATTCGACCATAGAGGGCGCTTGAGGTTAACGAATATAATTTTTTTGGAAAATCCAATTCGCAGCAAAATTAGCTTTCAGATAATGTATCACAAATGGGGTTGCGTGCCATTTGAAATTTTGAAGTTCGAGTTGGTGAGAGGTGGGGGGTGCGTTGGAAAATTTAGCCAAGCACGGATTTATTGACTTGACAACCAAAACACATCAAAACAAAGCGAAGAGAATTCCCTACAAATACCTAAGGTATCTTGTTAATTTTTCCTACGATCAGTCGTTTTCCCAGAATCTGACGAATTTTCATAAGAGTTTTTGCCTATAAATAATAAAAATTACAATTGTCAACATTTTTTAGTGTTATACAGGGTGAGTCTGAACGACGACACCACATGCTTCATACCACATAATCTACTGTTCCAATGATGAGGTTTAGTGCAAAAATTTTAGGTCAATTGTGATTCCTCTTGATGTTATAAGCCGCCAAAGTTCTTCATTTTTAATCGTTTTTATTTAATATCTTCCGAATGATGTATCGCAGGATTCGTAAATTTTGTACAGTATTGTTGCAGACCAAAAGACAACTCATGATGGTACTTCAGACATTATCCAAAAATTTTATCCCTGTTATACAGGATGGTCCTAATGTTATTTGTTTTTGAACTCTTTTATGTTTTTAAATGTTGGTAATTTGTCTATGCGGTGTTATTCTTCGATCAATTTTAAAGCTTTTTTGGCTCTTAAATTTTTTTGAAAAAACTCACAATTTACCAGCAATTGTAAAAACCGATAACATGCTTCAAGGAATCACCATAAAACCAATGGTAAAATTTCACTTAAAAAAAGTGAAATTACCACCCAAGTCTTTCTTCAGTTATGAACATGAATTTATGACACCGTTGTCGAAAAATGGCTCCCTTGCATAAAAACAATCGAAATATGACGCGTATCAACGCATATTTGATTTTTATTGCAATTTAAGGCGTTATAGCGATTGTCATTTCTCCGGTTTTTTCAATTTTTCTGGTGAATGGTGAGTTTTTTCAAAAAAATGTAATAGCCAAAAAAACTTTAAAATTGATCGAAGAATAACGCCGCATAGACAGATTACCAACATTTAAAAACATAAAAAAGTTCAAGAACAAATAACATTAGGACCATCCTGTATAACAGGGATCCGATTTTCGGATAATGTCTGAAGTACCATCATGAGTTGCCTCTTGGTCTGCAACAATACTGTACAAAATTTCAGAATCCTGCGATACACCATTCGGAAGATATTAAATAAAAACGATTAAAAATGAAGAACTTTGGCGGCTTATAACATCAAGAGGAATCACAATTGACCTAAAATTTTTGCACCAAACCTCATCATTTGAACAGCAGATTATGTGGTGTGGAGGATGTGATGTCGTTCAGACTCACCCTGTATAATGCAGCAATTTGAGAATAATACAGGAAAAATATTTCTTTAAATATATCGTTTGAAATAACACGGCAAAAAATTATTGTACTGATGAATTTGCAGAAATCCGCTCAGCCCGTAGCTATCTTACGAAAGCGTCCTGGAGTCACCCATTTTTTTTATTTCCGTAATTACGGGAAAAAACCGTAACTACGTAAAAATAAATTCGTAATTACGGAAAAAATATCCGTAATTACGGGAAATAAATCCGTAATCACGGATTTTTTAAAAGACGCTTGTTTTGTATACCAATATGCTTTTCAAGGGGCTGGGGAGGCCAACTCCTGTTCCTGGGGGCCCATCAGGGTCCATTTCATCCCCTCTACAATAATTTGAAGACCTTTCTAATGCAGACAACAAATTTTTCACAAACTTGTTTTAGATGGTTAAACATAAATAAGTAGGTAATTTTCTACTTTTAACTGTGAGCTTGGATGAAGATGAACCGTTTTCCTTTGTCTTGAAATAAATAGGAAATAGGAGGGTTTTACCTTTTAAATTTAGCACAATCGGCATTGAATGCTGAGAAGAATGCTCTACGTTGTATTGAAGGAAATAATGATTTGACTAGCTACGTTTCGAGAAAATATAACAATGACTTGATGAATAAATGAAAAACGAACAATCCAATTTACTTAATTCCAAAACTTTTCCAATTCTCAATTCATATTTCCTCTATTAGCCTCACCCTATCCAGACATCATTACGGTTTTAAACATGGAAGTTCGCCCCATATTTTCGGTGATTTACCTACAGCAAAATATCACGGGAATCGTAAAAACCGATGGAGTGTACTTTAATAAACTTGTCAAATTATTTGCTATTCTGAACTTCTGTGAAATTTATGGCGGTCATCCACCAGTTGGGTACAACTTTTTTCCTCATATAATCCAGGCCGATGCATCAACGCAACTTCATGAAAAATAAACTGTTTCCATTACCCGTGAACAAATGATGAATTTTAATAAAAATATGTTCCAACACGTCGTTGGTTACGGTGTTACTGCAATAAAAATTGCTTGTCAATGTTGCGCCCTGTAACATGTGGATTAAATCTGTTTTTAATCTATACACGTACGCATTTGATATATATTTCGAATAAAACATGCTTAAACTTGTTCGCTTTTGAAAATCCTCTCGTCCTGTCCCCACCTAAATGAAGGTAAATTGCGTATCCACATGAAGCAGCTAATTGTAGGCATGAAAATGGTTTTGCAAATTCCTAGCGGTTTTATTCGTTTAGCAAATGGCGGTTTACTAGCTCGTAAAAACCATGCAAGTAGGTTTATTTATTAACAAGCTGAAGTTAACTATTAACTAGCACTTTGTAAAATGCGCTTGAGAGTTTACGTTCGAGAATTAACTATTTATTCCTGGGCGATCTCCGTTAAGTAATTATCCACATCATTTTAACTTCCCCATAACCAATATAAAAAGCCACCCTGTAAATGTTTATCACGTTAATGATATGAATGCAGGGGGCCGTCCAGGGCCGTCCGAATTTACTGGTGAAATCGGGTGCAGATTTTACCAATCTGCACCTAGCAGGAGTGCTTCCGCAGACCCACAGATGTTTCAAAAAGGCGAATTGTTGAAAAATGCGATATTAAAAAACTGTGAATTGGGAGGAGAAACCTGAAATAGTCCTTTACAGTGTTTGCAGTAGAAAATGAAAAAATCCTAATTAAGTAGAATTAGCACTATACAAGTAAGAAAAAATTTACTGCAGTTAAGTAGAAATAGCAAAAGTAACACGGAAAATAAGACAATTTTGCAAATGTATGTTTTGGAGGGGATGAAATATTGTGAAGAGGGTGGAAAAGTTGTAAAGAGTGAAAGTATAATCCAAATGAGTAAATGATAAGTAGTTATCGGGAAAAAAAGTAAATTCGGCGAATTTTGTAAAATTGCGCTCAGTGGGTTGAGAAATTGTGAAGGGGGATGAAATGTCAAGAGGGGTGAAGATTAACTGTAGTTAAGAAGAATTACAAAATATAGCAAGAAAATGAGCCAATTATGCAAATCAACTTCTGTGGGGGTTGAGTGAGTTGCATTTATTACCGAAGAAAAACGAAATTAGGCGAATTTTACAAAATTAATCCTTAGAGGGTCGAATAATTGTAGGGGGTTACAGGGGATGAGAATTAATCGTAATTAAGTAGAATTACAGAAAATAACACGAAAGTAAGCCAAAAAAGTGGGTCGAAATGTGAAAAAGCTAAACATAGTCCATTATGTTATGAGTGGAAGGACCCTACAATAAGCGACTGCCTGGGTCCATCTCTACCAAATTTTAAATTTTGGTAAACGAGGGATAGGTGAATGTTTGGTTAAAAAATTAAAGTGTGGTATCTTCTAGTTTCCGAGAAAAAAATGTCAGCAGAGAAGCGGCTGGAACCTCCCCAACGCGTAGGTCTTTGATTTCCGTGACTTGTGTTTAAGATTTTAAAGTTGATATGCCTAAATGGCACTTTCCGTGGGCCGATTAAATCCAAAATTTGTTCACCTCTTTGACGTGTAATACAATCCCCATGTGCAAAATTTCAGCCAAATCGATTCACTAATTGGGCTATAATGTATTTACGTACGTACCTACGTACATACATACAGACACATTTTAAAAACCACTTTTTTGGGTTCGTGAGACCTCAAAACGTATAGATCCGGTCTTATCTCGAATTCGAAAATTTTAGTGATTGCAGTAACCTCCCTTTTTTTTTAAATGGTGAAGTGGAGTGGGGAGGTTAAAATTCGTGAAAATGCCATTTTCGGGACCCAAATCGGTTTAGAGCCACATAAAAATATGACCGCCTGGGAAAATTTCTATATTTTTGTGTTCAATGCTGTAAGAACACTTTTTTGTACCTCAACAGCGAAAATCTAAGTTTGGAATCGTCTAGATCAGATTTTTCCTGGACAACTATCGTATAGGGTCCTTTATCATCGAAAAAAAGCAAAATTACAAAATTAGCGCTTGGGGGTTGTAAAATTGTGAAGGGGGATGAAAAGTCAAGAGGGGTGAAAATGAACTGTAGTTAAATAGAACTAGCGACGATTACACGAAAAAGAAGCGGTCTGTGTAAATTTTGCTGTTTGAGGGTTCACATATCATGATTTAATCGATTGCGAAGCTTTACAGGAGTTGTTAGTAGCCTTAGGGTTTGATTTTAGGTTGAAGACTAATAAGACTTTTTTATGGTTAACCGAAATCTGTCGAACCCCATAATTTTATTCCACCACTTACATGAAAATTTGCCCATACAAATTCAGCTTTGATACGTTGAGCAGTTTTTGAGTTCTCGAATTTATGTGTTTTGAATGATGGTTAAGGCATTTTTTGTACCATGTAAGCTGTCGAATGGTATTAATTTCAAACCTACATTATTCAGTAAAAATTCGAGTTTCCACCCTTTTTCATCAACTACGATAAATTTCTCTTAAAATTATGTAGCTCCTTCCTCCTTTATCGAAAATATTGTTTCTCTGTGCCAAATTACAGGGTTTCATGAATGTTTCCACCTCTAAACTCCAACCTCCTATTTCACCACCATGCTCTAAAGAAAGTTGTGTTTTCAACTTCACGACATTAATTCAATTCGTTGAAAAATAGCGGTGATTTATAGATTCATGTTTTCAACCACTCCTGATTTCACCCCCTTATGATTTACAGGGGTGAGTTTATTTCTCGGGTGTTGTATTAATAACTCCTTGCGTATTTACTGACTTTGGTTGTTCATAAATAAATGATTAGGATTTCAAAAATGTATTTATCCGCTTGCAAAGAGTTAATAGCTTACGGGTTGGTTGAAAACTCAGAAGACCTTTTTTCAATATTTGACCGAAAATCGAACCCCGGAATTTTATGCCACCATTTACTTGAAGAAATTTCCAGTTTCAATCCTCAAATTTCATCCCCCTTGTTGGATCCAGATACATCTAGATAGAGTGTTACTGAAAATTACTACACCAAATTCTGCCTTGATACGCTGAGTAGTTTTTAAGTTCTCGTATTTTTGCCTTTCTGCATGTTAGGGGTTGTAGCGCCTTTAATGGTGGTTTTTCGCAAAATATGAACACCTTTTTTGAATCATTAAAGAAAAGCTATCGAATGACGCAAATTTCGATCAATACTTATTACATAAGCGGAATTTTGAGGTGCAACCCATAATTTCCACCCCCTCTGTACGATTCAAGATTTCATGGAAGATTTAATGGAAATATGTGGGTTTCAACTGGCTACGTGCAACCCTTGAAGAGTTATAATTTTTTTTTATTGTTTTCATCCACTAAATTTCATCCCCCGAAATTGATACCCCTTCACTTTCAACAGATTTGAAGGTTGAACGTGCATGCCACGTTTCATCAAAGTACCGGTTTTTCAACAAGGAAGGATTTATTTTTACCATCAGAAAGGTCTTCAAAATTCTAATTTTAAATAAGATAAAATTCATTCGCAGTTAGTACCCTTTGGGCAGAAAAATCGAAATTTTGTAACAGTAAAACCACATTATAACCCAAACTACTGGATCGATCTGGCTGAAATTTGGTGCATGGAGATTAGGTGACCCGTTGAAGCGCTGAAAGGCTTTTGGGAGCAATTGGTCTACGGAAGTGCCATTCAAGCATATCAACCGAGATATCAACTTTAAAATTTTAAACGCAAAACACAAGACACGGACATCAAAGACCCACGTGATGGGGAGGTTCCAGCCGCTTCTCTGCTGCCTTTATTATTAAAATTGCAAGTGTTTTAATTCCTATAGAAGTAGTATATTGGTAACATTATTAGCAGCATTTGGGAACCAATCTTTTCAGTTCGATTCACGTATCCCGCAGGATCCTGGCTCAACATGCAGGAGTGCGGTATTTCAGTTTCTAGTTGTGCCGGGATCTCGTCGGGAGATGGACGCGTCTCTCTCTCCATCGAATCACGTGCTGAACACGTAAAATTTTCTTTTACTGAGAGAGTTGTGGTACTCTTTAAGTTTAACTTTGCAGTTGTTAAGTGATAATAAGTAATTACGGTGCGTCGAGCCTGAGAAAATGTGATAATTGGAAATGCTTTTGGGAACGGTTTGAGAATTGTTTGCAAGTTCCACTTGATGCTGACGAAAAAAATGCAAATACTTCCTCGCTAATACAATCAATAAATTTTCAAAGTTTTCCCATTTTGCATATAATAGCGAAGACCTTATTTCGGGTGTAGTAAGGACGAAGATAAAAGAGATTCTGAGTGTGTCTATGTGGATGTTTTATATTTAGTTCGGTACCTTCACACACTTTATATTTATAGCTCTTGTACAGTCCCCGCCAAACTAATTAAATGGACTGACAGTGAATTTTTCCTGATGATATCAAGAAAATGCTGTGCACAGGTTCTATCGCGTAAGTATTTAGGTTTAATACAATATTTCATTTCGGCTCAACGCGGCGTGTACAATAGATGGGATTAAAGGCATATCCCATCTTCTAATGCACTATTTTCTTCTTTTATATCTTTCCCATTCACTTCATTTCTTTTATTAAAAATCAACCTCACTAAAATTCACTTAAATAAATAAGTCGGTAGTCTTTCGTTCAAAAGTTAACATGAATTTTTTCAAGCGATGATCACTTCTGATGTCTTTGCCAGCCGAACTTAGGTACCTATTCATTGTAACTTTCCCATCATATTTCAATCATGCAGTGATTAATTTAACAGAAGTAAATGAATGAAAGCGTTTGATCCGCAGTAGTAAAAACATACTCCAAAGGGCTTTGTTTCCATTCTAATATTAATTTATAATAAATTTCAATTTAATGATTTATTTTAATTAATACAAAATAAATTGAAACACCAAATATATGGAACAATAATGATAATGGTGTTGTGAGAATGCTAATCAATCATCATCGTGTTGATATTTTATTCTGACGCACCTTTCGGCATTTTTTCACAAACCATTCATTTGACTAGACAACAATTTTTATCGATAGGCATGATAATGACAATACAATTTGGAGATTTGCGATCATTTGTCCTCAATTCTTCGCGGCCAATTGACGGGTGCGGACTTAAATTGTTGTTTTTAATGAAAATGGGCCCTGTCGAAACATTTTATTACGGATAGATAATTAACACAATAATGCTTTTTAAAAATTACGGCAAGTCTATCAAATGGATCCTTATGTTTGTTCCAAATAAAATCTTCTTTAAAAAAGATCTTCTGGGTTTAAAAGTGTCGCCCAGAGCGTGGAAGTCATTTCCCCGTCAGCTTGAAGTTCCCATTTGGCGGTGAATCGCAGCTAATCACATTCAATAAATGACCCAGAAATTCTCACTGAATTGTAATTGTATGATCCAAGAACCGTTGCGAACTTTAAACGTAGATGCTTAAGAGATGAGGACTTGATAACTAGAATGCTAAAGATGCTTCGGGGAACGTCTAAAGTTGCAAACTTTTACATCAAATTATCTGATGTAACTACAAATTTGCTAGACGTCTTGTTACGTGAACATTTCCATTTAAAGATGATTAAACCTCACGAAAAGAGTGTTAAAGTTTGCTAGGTACTCTGCGAATTAAAAAAAAAGATTTTGAGGCTTTACTTTGTTATTATTACTAAATAGTCACTAGATGAACTTTGCTTGGCCGATATGCTGCTGTAAACATAAATGGAGACAGTCAACAGTTTGATGCAGTGTACGTGCCTATGTCGTTTTAGCCAGACTCACTAGTTTCGGGGTTTGTTAGCTTTCCACCAACCACCTCAAAGTCTTAAATAAATTATAGTTCCCTGATTTGAAGTCCGTGAAATATTGTTAGGATTCTGGATTCTTCCTACCTCCGTCACTCCAATAGATAAAATTTTATTTATGAACTACAAATGAACCGAGGCGACGGAGCGCTAAACGGCGACAAGCTATTTGCCAGATGGACAGTTCACTTGTCTTCCAAAGTTTATTTAAATTTTTGCGAGAGTTCCGTCGTGGACTTTTTTCTAGATCTTTTAATTGTCAATAATTCTTCCGTATAAGATTTTGTTCTATTTCCAAGCGTTTCGGTTCGGCAACGCTCGCGAAAGAGGCGCACTTTTTCTGCGGATTTACTGGAGGCGCTCGCGATGTAGACACAACAAATGTAGGTATTGGAGGCGCCATGTAAACGCATGAATCTGCAATGACATGTAATCAGCCGATTTGGCCAAAATCGCATCATCAGCTAAAAGGTGCTCACTGAACATGTGCGTATTTCATCTCGATACGTTTTGTAGCGAGTCTTTGCCAAAAGGCACTAAGTGTGAATATATTTTTGGCAACAGTAGGATTTAAAGCTTTTTCCTATGGTGATGTGAAAAATAGGTGTATGCATTTGAAATTATTTTAAAGTGGATGAGCGAAAATGGTACTTTCTGAAGATCGATTTCATCTCGATAGGTTCAGTAGATTGAAACGTAAAGATTTGATGTTTTTGGTTTGATTTTTCGATCGATTTTAGTAAATGCACCGCGAGCGTTGCCTATTAAAAAAATGGGCAGCTAAGGGAGCGGCTGGAACCTCCCCACTTGATGGATGATCCAATCCCCAATCCCCTATAAATTACAATCCAGAGTCTCGAAAGTGTTTCGGGAGTTTTTCAATTTCCAACAGGGTACTAAGATTCATAGCGTTTCATAGATTACATGCCAAAATTAAGTAAATTTTCCTACTTGCTAAATCTAAATTTTACTCCACCAACCTTAAAGCGATTTCTGATATTATTCAGAATTTTACAATTTTTTGCGTCACATATTCTGCCCGCCGCGCCGTAAGCCTGCGTTAATTAACAATAAATTGTGATCAGGTGTTTTTTACTTTTTAAATTGTTCATTTATGCAACCCAAGAATGTAAGTTGGTACTCAAAAAAAGTTGCAGCGTTTTCAGGACTTACTTACCAAAATGAGATAAATAACAATTATTGCACTTTTAGAATAGGTACTTTTTTAACCACATAGGTACTTTAGAAATTTTAATAACACAAAGTAAAGAACGCAACTTTAAAATGTTAGACCTATGGAAATTGCAATTCGACTGAAAACACATTTGACACCATTTGACACGGACACCTACAATGACATATAATCAGAGCCACCTGCTATAAACATCAGAAAGAAAAAGATGAAAATTGTGTTTTACTGAATAAATCGAAAAATATTTAAAAGGGACATTCTATAAGAAACGAAAACAAATTTACAGTTTTAAAGGTTCACAATGTTAGGTACTGGAGACGAACTTAAGAAGCTGATACCTATTCAAGAACTCGAAGGATAGCCCAAGCCTTCTTTAATGACATGCTAACTTTCCAAAAGTTTGAAAATTGGCTTTGTCTGATTTTTCAAAACAAATACTGCAAAAGTAATTTTTTTCAAAAAATTGTCAATATCTTCTAAAACGATTCACTTCAGATGAAAACATGGTTAATGAATGCTACTTGCAATTTATCATAGAAGCCAATAATTAAAATACAGGGTGTGCCATTTAAATAAACCTATGATTGTGTTACTCCTTACTGGGAGAGCCTGTATAAAAGATTGTATTTTTAGAATGTGACTTTTTTGGTCCCCTACAACTAGCATTTAACAATTTTTCGCTATCTAAAATAGTAATGGAGATATCGACAGAATACAGACAATTGGCGGGACACTCTGTATTATTAATTATACAGGATTGGGCAAAAGTATGCAATAATTCTTACTCCACGAATTTTTTTAAGGTTGGAGTATGTCGTGCAGTCACGGCCATCCCAAAATTTCGAAGCAATCGGAGGCAACTCAGAATTCTCAAAAACACGTTAACTTAGTTTTTTGATTCAAATTCGACTAAGCAATAATTGCATTTTCTAAAACTCTTTTTGTGTTTAAGTCAAAGTCTGTCAAATCTTCAAAAAGAATCAGAAAACGTAAAATTGACCAGTTGAATTTGTATCAAAAAAATGAAGTTGACTTTTGTGTTTCCAAAAATCTGGGATAGAATCTATTGAGGAAAATGTAGTTTCCATTATAAAAAACAATGATGGTGTCATTATGTCAAAAACGGCTGAACCAAAAATTGTCAATTACACCATTACACCAACGATATACTGCTTCGAGAGCTTTTGCAGAAAATTTATTACTCATGATAATTATAAGGTTTTTAAAAATCCCGTCAATTTAACTAATTTTGGGCTGCCTATAAATCTATTAAGCCTTTGTTTGCTTGTTTGACATTGCCAACAGAACAGTGTTCAGGCGTTACTCCATTTGGAAAGTCCTTGTCATAGACACTTACTTCCAAGCACAAGAAGATAAAGCTGAGGAATTGTTGAGAAGTTTGACGAAGACAAAGAGCTGCTGTGCGTCTTTCAGACAAGTTGAGGAAAAATGTGTTTGCGTCGCAAGAAGCCCACTTGCGACGTTATTAATAGGTGAGGGTAGCTGGGCGAATGCGTAATGAAAGTATACCAGCGAGAGGGTGAAATTAATGAAATTAGTTACCTTTCCGTCGGATCGAAGAGCAAATGAAATTATTTGGGCATGGGGCTTCGATTCCCGTTTAAGGCGTAAATTGATGGAATTCTTGGATATTTAATTGTGGGTTTGAACACGTTTCCGAGTGTGAGGGATCTGCTGCATTATTTAACGCAAGTCGCCCGTTGAAATCGTTGAACACCAAACAAACTGCAATAAACTACGTCCATTATAGTTTAGTTTCTGAGAAAATTCAAGCCGGTGAGAGCTCCTTGAAAGTTACAAACAGCACTCGACGTGCTATATCTTGCCTTGACATGGAGAATCACTGGCTATGGACAGGCATAACAAATGAAACCGGCGTTGTACCGCATAATCGCTACATCAAGCTACATGGCGCATCCACCATTTCATCCGGTTTAGGTAACGTTTTGTATCTCCCGAAACTTCTGAAAACTTCACATCGACCTTTATTAAGACTGGAAGCTTTAAAGGTACAGACCGACGGTAAATATTTATATTGTAATCAGGTAATAACAACCCCCTTCTTTAATTCATTTTTTTTCGACGAAGAATAGACGAAAGCGAGACCAGAGGAAACATTACTCAGTTTTTCACCCCTCTCCGTTTATTCATGGTTCTTTGATGTTTATTATCATTGCGTCGCGTCCTCGTCACAATGGGAAATTATTCGTCGAAATGAAAAGGGACGATCGAAAGCAATAAAAAACCGTTTCAACTTGACGGGTTTAAGACCGCAGAAAAATGACAATCGTAAAAACAATTGCCGGCGAGAATGGATGAAAACAAATTCTTCAATGGGGACCTGATGCTTATATTACACGCAATTTTTTGTATTTCATCACGCATAAATCCCCAAAGTGCGTAATCGCTTTAGGGAAATGAGCTTTTGGGAAAAACTCCAGCAATTTATGTGAAAAACGACGAATTCGATCGAAAGGGCTTTGTTGATAGACAAAATACTTGCCGATTTGGAATTATGCAAACCATCCAGGAACTCCACCGAAGCCTAATAAAAGATGCAGTAAGCACAAAAAATGCCAGCAGGACGGTATTAAAACGCTTCCATAAAGCAAAAGCCTGTTTATTGAAGTTTCGGATATAAATAATGGAAGATCTCAGGATACTTCACGGAGTTAATTGAACCAGAAAACCGCTCGCATCACATCTCCGCGACTTGAATATTTCACACTCCTTAAATTTTTCCCTTTGCCTTTTTGCATCAAGGACTGAACTCGAACAGAATAAAGAAAATTCAGACTTTTGCCAGCTTCTCTCAGTTGTAATATTATTACAACTTAATTAGCAATTTAAGAATTTTGTGAAATCTGATTAACTTAGTCTTCCTTTTTATTGTTTTGTATTGTTATTTTTACACTTTGTACGACCTGCATTTAGTTCACGAAGTAATCTCTTGTGTAAATTTAAATATGGATGATGGTTTCAAGTGTTTCCAGAGACTGCGAGAAAACTTATTATAACAGCTAAAATAAACTTTTGCTGTGGGTATATTATATTATATTATCAAGCGATCAATCGAAATTTTCTTCTACAAATAATTTGTTGAACTAGAGATAAACAAGCATGGAGAAATTTATATGAAAGGCATATATACAAAGATGGCTCTAACACTCAACGAACAAAGTGAAGAGAAATTATGAGTTTGTCTTAAGTATTACCCTCCAAGTAATTTAAAGTATACGATATTAAAAAATAGCCAGAAACAGTTTCCAACCGTTGACCTTGTGTTTTATTAGTCTGTTGTTACATTATTTTGCACAGCGCCAAGTTAACTATTTATCGACAAATCAAAAATTTTGGTAAGTAGGGGAGAGTCGTGTAGAGAGATCGCAGGTTGAAAAGGACCTGTCACGTGATCGGCGCGAGGCGACTTGTTGAAAACTGCCGTGGTCGGGAGGTCCCGTGGCGGGCGTTGCTGCGCAGATAGGCCACGCCCACAGGTCCTTTTCAACTTGCGATCTGTCTACCTTGAGACGAAATTTACAAAAAATTCAATGTAGAATCCGATGATAAGAATGTGCTTTTATGTAAAATAAATTGAAACAAAGGCCCTTTTGCTACTAAAATAACATTTTTCGAAAAAATGGCAGCTATCAAATCCGGTAATAAAAATATACAGTTATGCATAGCACCATTTTTGGCCAAAAGGACACAAATGTGAATACATTTTTAGAAGCAGAATTCGAAGGGCATTCATATGGTAACGCGAAAATGGGGGTTGCATTTAAATTTTTTAAGTTGATGTGCCAAAAAGGCACTTTCAGTGAACCGATGTGACCCAAATTCTAATCAGCACCTACAAATCGCCCACCGAATATGTGTGCCAGATTTCATCTGGGTACGTTAAGTAGTTTGAGTTGCAGCGTGATCTGATCACAGACAGACATTTTTCAAAAACCACTTTTTCGGATTCCCAGGTCCCTGAAACGTAAAGTTTTGATGTTTTTGGCGATTCGATTTTTCGATCGATTTTATTAACTTGCTTCGCGAAGCGTAGAAGTTAAAAACATTAGCTTTATTTGTGGTGTGAATTTGTATGGCGTTCAATTGATGCGGCGGTGAATTGAAGGCGATGAATTGATGCGGCGCGGTGGTGAACTGATGAATGATGACGGTGAATTGATGATGATGATGATGTCGATGAATTGACGGTGGTGAATTTGACTAAACTCAAACAGCAGGCTAAAGGACTTTGGTAACGTACGACCGTTAAAAAATATGAAAAGATCAGGGGCCCAGGGCCCCCCCTCGCTGTGGGACCAGTGGGGCCCTAGTATAATGTCTCAGTTCAGCGAAGCATTTAGGAACTCTATATAGGAGTAGAGTGTCTTTGTCACGCGACTGTGTAGAGTCGAGAGTCTCAGCTTCACCACAAATGAAAACAAAGTGGCTGTGTTTGAACCGTAGGCACTACACTTGTTTGGTAAATGAAGCAACTTGAATTTCTTGCTTAGAGCTTAGAAAAGTCAGTGGCCATCAATCGTAATAGTCCACTCGCATAACTCACCGCATTTTCATAATTTGAGTAGACTAGTATCGACAGTTTCACTCATGCCATGATTTAATTGAAAAAAACGAATCATTTTGTATTTGGAAATGTGTCAGTCCATTTGATAAGTTTGATGAAACCTGCAGATAGGTTAATAATGATGAATGCCTGTGTTAAAACAGTGAACCTCCTACATTCTAGTTTATATAAATCAGTATTCAAATTCGTATCAGGCCGCCCGAAACGGCGAAACTATCTCTGTTATAAATCTCCAACAAGAAACAAGACAGTAGTAGATATGTGTTGGAATTCTGGCTGCGAAGTCGGCAAATGTAATAAACGCAAAGGGATGCCCGGTGTTCTTATGGGTGAATGAGAATGGTAATAATGCAGTAGCAGCTAATACAGAGAATTGATCTCTCAATAAAACAACATTTCACCACCCTGTCGCAGTTGCTTACACCCTAATATCTCAAGCTTCTCAATAGTTTCCAACTGCGAAATACTAGTTAATCACAAGTTTTTCTCGCATAAGATTTAAACTGTAAATCCCGAACTGTTGTTGTTTTAATGGCACGAAAATCTCTAATATTCGTCGGAATGGCTCAACCTCTTCGCATAAAGCGACGGAATTACACTGACTTTGTGTTTTGTATAACCTAATACCTAATTAAGTTTGTCGCGGTTTTGCTCTTTGGGCTTTGGAAACAATTGTACCCGTTGTAATTAAATAAGGCGATTACTGAAATCGAACACTGGAATTGTAAAAAGGGTGAATATTACAACAAAATTACGGAAAGAAATTAAAAATCTTTATCTAGGTATAGAGCTCTCATCTTCAAAATTTGAGGTGCTTAATTATGCCTCATCTTAATGAAATAGCTAGATATTTGAAACTTCTGAAATTGGTAATTCAGTTATCTAATTTATTAATTAGCTGATCTTTCCAATGCTTTTGTTGGCTACTTTCTTATCTATCTGCTCTCTAATGAATGGTACGTACATAGGGGTTTAAACCCGCCTGGAAGCTTGCAAGAAAGCGCCAACAATTGAAGCCTTTGTATAAACGAGAACATGAATTTTATAATTTATATTCCTTTAAGAGTCTTCCTGTGTTACAAAGTCTCCAGTTTGGTATGTATGTATCGTCGAAAAATTGCCTTATAGTTTGAGGGTGGTGATGCTTAGGGGAGAGTGGTGCAAAATGATCCCCGTAACGGGAGAATCGCTGTAAAATCGAAACAAATGCTGTTTTGATCTGAATTTTTTACGTAAGAAAGATACAGCCCTTGATAACATACGATTCTTGCATTACAAATGTGAAGAAACTTTAGATACCTACCTATGCGAATAATCATAGACACTTTAAAACGATAGAGGGATTTAAAAACCAAGAAAAAATTACAGCGAGGGTAAAATGATCCCAGCGGGGTAAAATCATACCGATCTACCCCCAAGTATATGCACAACATATAAAGCATTACATTCGCAAACCAGGCAAGAGAAAACTTTAGCAAAAACTGAAATGTGTTAAACATTAATATCTACAGTAAGTGGATGTGGAATTTTGTAAAACGTCAACCTTTCTGTCGAAAACAATTTACTTTACCGACTTAGAGCTACTTTTGCGACAACTTTGTCAGATGACACCACATACTTATTTTTTGCACACCCGACATTAAAAGTACTACCTCGAGTAGTACTTTATTGACTTTTTTATCATTGAATTCCTGGAGTACTAAATTTTTTAAAAAATCCCAAGGGATTAAATGTAAAATTATGAATTTTACCAGTTACTAAAATTTATTTGTTATTAAAATACACATTTATTGAAATAGATTTGTCGGTGCACTCAGGAGGGTCGGCTTTTGTTAGATCTGCACGCATTGATGGTCAAAAAAACGCTCGTACCATCTCGCCTGCTCGGCTCTTTGGCAAACTTTCCATTAAAATTTTTTGTTTCTAAAGTCGTTTTGAAAATGAATCGAAAACGACAATTAACGTTTGCACTTACCGAGGTACACACACTATCGAATCTAAATTAGCATTTCATAAAAGTCTTTGTTTTCAAATTCAACCTTATAATTTCAATTGTGAGAGGTTCCATGTGTATTCGAACTATCGATCCACGCATTCTCTTGGCCTAGTTGATGGAAAAATAGCTACTTCCAACCACAACCTATATAA
The DNA here is from genome assembly GCA_963924575.1 of Pycnomerus fuliginosus. NCBI lineage: Eukaryota > Metazoa > Arthropoda > Insecta > Coleoptera > Zopheridae > Pycnomerus > Pycnomerus fuliginosus. Next base: position 13,327,927 of record OZ004617.1, on the reverse strand, counting down.
GATCGGAACCCGTTCTATAAAACCTCTCACTCTCAAATCTAACAAACGCTTAATTTTCACCTGCGTAATATAAATTTTAGACAATGCCAAATAATGTGTCTGCCAAATGTTTTGCTCTTAAAGTTTTTCATGAGAAGTAGAGAGAAATTTGAATTCGCTTCATCAGAAAAATGGTGTAAGAACGTTTTGCTGGTGATTTGATTAAGGTAAGATTACAAAAAGAACTCAATTATCTTTTTTGACTTTACAAAAAAATTACGCGACAACTCTTTTGACAAACATTTGAAGGATTTCTAACGTAAAACGAAAGTCGCTATTACACAGCTGAGCGTTTGGAGGATTTATTGAATACAAACCACTTCAAAAATTAGTCAAACTCTTCCTCGTATACTTTTCTTGCATTTATTGGTATAAAATAGTTTTACCGTTACTTTACCAACTAACCCTTCAATTTTACTAGATATCACTTCGGGATTTGTTCAAGACGTCGAGTTTTCACGTCAATTTAAAAAAATAATTATTTCAAAAATGAGTTTTTTTGAAAAACTGCTCCCGTTATTTATAATTCGCCACCAGAAACTATACGGTTTTAATTTTGATGCTTTTTGAATTGAATTGCCAATTTAATTTAATTATTTATTTGCAAATAAACTATAAAGGAGTGCCAAAAATAACGTAGGTGTATGTATACTACAGAACTGAAGAATCATTTAATTACCCTCTCCTGAGTATTGCCCTCGTTTCGCTTGGGCAATAAATTTTCACGCTAAGCATTAAATGATTTACTTCAGTCCCTTAATATACAGGGTGCATTATTTTATCTCGGTACCATTGCTAAGTTTGTTAATACTGAAGATAAAAAATCGGTTAAATTAGCAAATTTTATTTTTTTACACTGATTACGATAGTCAATTCAAAAAAACAACTCAACATACATAATATTTTTTTAAATGAAACACCCCGTATATTTTGAGTTCCTTGAAAAAGTAGGTATTATAATTCTTAACAAAAAAGTTTATATGCGTTATGTACTTTAAACGTCAAATTTACAATTTGTCAACATTTTTTTATTAGCGGAAGATGGCTTTGGAAGCGATTGAAGTTAATAGTAGTTTATCCAGGATGGTCAGAAAAATCGACATTTTGTCTTTTTTTCGTATTTATTATTATTCTTATTTTGTATTTTCAGTATTAACAAAGTTAGCAATGGTGCCGTGATAAAATAATACACCCTGATGTATAATATACTATTCTATTACCTAAAGGGCGGGAATTCCCCTACTGATTATGTTCATGATAAATGAGATCGGCATCTCATTTTTACCAGTCTAAAGGGTCGTAGTCTGCAAGTGATAAACTCTCTTTGGAAGATCATAAATGAAGTTGAATCTGAAATGTAACTTAGTTTTTGCAAATCATCGCTGACGCAGGATTGCTGTTGAATGGGCATTTTCGCAAACTGTCGGAAGCATAAAGGAACAATCGTCGAAAAAATTGACAAGGGAAACCACCAACCCGTTAACCTTTGATGGAAATTCTATTGTTGAACGGTTGGCGGTGATCCAGGAACGAACCTCACAAACTTCCCCTAAATAAATAATTAAAGGCCCAACTCATTTTTCCTTCGAGCGAGCATTTAATTATCGATCAGTCGGTTCAAGACGGGCCATTATGGAACAAGATGCCAAACATGTCGTAAGGGTAAACACGAAATTTCCGGCCATATTCCGTATAACGTCTACTGGTCTAACACATTTAACACGGAGTTTATGATATATATTTATAAGCCCCTGTGCAAATTAATAAAAAGTCTGTATCAACGTACTCCAGAATATTATTGATTGCAGTTTCGAAAGCAACTTCTCAAGTAGATTACGATACCTACCTACATTTAAAACAGAGACTCAATCTCTCTCCTCTTTCGTATTATCTTCAACTTCACGAAGTCATTAAGCTGCCTGGGGATATAATACTCTCCAATTAGAATGTCAATAAAATAAATTTACTTCCTGATTTAGTCTATTTAGGCACACACTGTGTGGTAAGATTTCACAATTACCTCGATATCTGGAACTTATATTTCAAATTGTCTCCGTGCCCAAGATTTTAACCAACTCTGATGGAAAAAAGGAAAAACACTGCTTAGCTATTAATGGAAAAGCGCCATAGCCGAACATCCCAGCCCCGAGGTAAATTAACTCCTTTATGCCTGAGGTCATTGAAACTTCTCTCATTTGTGATTAAAAAATATCTTCTCCTGCTTCTGGTTATTTATTTTTAATGCCCTCGCCGTTGGGGAGTCTTCTATTAAAAGATTCCAAGGCTGATTGCGACGGCGGTGGAATTAAAAATCGACTGAATTGTTCATGCCATATTCTGAAATTCCGTTATCACCCCTATTATTCGCGTTCCCAAAATAGTAGTGCACGCCCAATAGTTTTCCCATTTTCATTTGATATACATTACTTCACAGACAGATTTGCCAATAATGTTGGGCTATATTTTCTCCAAGTTAGAAGTGAAATTGTCACCAAAGTAAAGCATCACATTACAATTTATACATACAAAGTTAACCTATTTGTTGGTGTTAGATTTTAACGAGGCGTGAGTGAGAAGCTGCCATATCTTGTGTCTGGTGTATGTCAAGTAATTTTTCATGACGCTTTCCTGCTGGTGGTTGACTAACATTTTAAAAATTGAAGCACATTGCATCTACCCGATTTCAAGTTAATGGAATGTGATGAATAACATGAAAGCAATCAATTTAGAGCTCATCATTATGCTATTTCCGTAGGATTCTGCAAATAAAACATATTCATAATTCCTCGAATGATTATTCTTATTGATCGCTTCATAACTTAGGTACTGTTGTCATGCTTTCATCCGTCATTGCCTTTTAGATAATGTTACATTCACATGGTTAACGTTTCCGTATTATTTCTTTTTAACTTAAAATACAATTTTCAAAAATGGGGAGCTACGGAAGTGGCTGGAACCTCCTCACTTGGTAAATAATCCAATCCAGCTTCCCACAACACTTCTATGAAATACGCACAGACATTAAAAAAAAAACTTTTTCATGGTCCTGGGACCTCGAAACGTAAAGATCTGGTGTCACCTCAATTTAGAATTTTGGACTGATTCGAGTAGGTAACCTCCCATTTTTATGTCAGTTGCGGGGAGGTAAAAACACGACCCGGTTTCCAAAAATGGTTTCTATAAAATATTTCTCCAAAAATGGTGATTGTCTCTAGTCAGTAAAATTATTTCAGTTATTTATGTGTATAAGATTTTAATCGAGATTCTAATTCGATAGCTTAATTCGTTCAAAAGTTATTACGAAATGCGAAATTTTCAATCTTGGGTTCACGTATTCCATGATATTCAAACAAAATTGTTTTATTATAGAACGGAAATACCTATTGGCAAAACAGCTCCTTTTCAAATAAATCATAAGTAAATCCTTGCTTATTTACGTTAATTACAAAAACTTTTAAGAGAGACCAAGAGCAGTGCAAGTGGAAGTTGAATTTAAACTTCCAAAAGCAATACGAATTCTGGAATGTCAGCTAATTTCGCCATACAAATATTTATTTAATCGCTATTAAAAGTATTCAATAAAACTCATTTCGTCAAGTAGATAAGAATGAAAGCATGACTAGTAATGCTTCAAGTCATAATTATTATTGAAGTCGCACTTGTTGATGAACTAAATTGTAAATGTAAAATTTCTAGGGAATGTTCAGCGATTCTTAAAAATTGGCTTCAATCAATAATTGGAGTCAAACATGTTTTATTGGAATATGTTGGGCAATCCGCTATCTTTATAATTTCTACACACTATGTTGTTAATTTGATTCTAGTTCCCTACAAAACCGTACTTAGACAGCGCGTGACATGTTTTAGCAACGAAATGCTCAAATTTACCATTCCAACTTCAGCATGTTATCTGTTATGCGATCACGTTTCTATAACTACTATACCCATCTGCCTAAGGCAATATTTCGAAAGGCAGTAACTTGTAAAATGCTGAGCAACCGAAGATATTGACAAAACTTTGCCTTTAATTAATCACTATTTTAAACATCCCTACACATAATAGTGCAGTGCATTTAGACGAAAAAATGCCGAAACCCGGGCATAAAAAAAAAAAAGGTAAAACATTTTCTAACATGATCGGGACACTCTATTTAACATGTCATAAAAAGTCCCAAAGAATCCCGCGTCGGGTTTGGCCGTAATGGCCGAGGAACCGGTTCAACAGTAAAAATTCTCAAATTTTAGGCTATTTATCCCACCAATTGTGTTTTAATCTTGATATGCCTTTGCAGTTAGCTTGTCAGGAACATTGTGAAACATACTTCATGTAGCTGTGGCAAAAAAAAATGACGGGGCACGCGCCTGAGCGTTCACGCGGTCCAATAGACGCTTCACGCGAACTGTCCAGGGAGTCGACCGATTTTGATGAAACTTTCAGCGTCGAGGCAGATCGATGTGAGGTTGAAGCCTATTGTTAACCTCCCCACAACCGATATAAAAATGGGAGGTTACTGCAATCAGTCCAAAATTCGAAATTGAGATAACACCAGATCTTTACGTTTCAAGGTCTCAGGATCACGAAAAAGTGGTTTTTAAAAAATGTCTGTGTGTATGTACGTATGTACGTACGTACGTACGTATGTACGTACGTATGTGAGCACGATTTCTCGGAAACTGTCGAACGGATTTGAATGAAATTTGGAATGTGGTTTAGTGTTGGCCCTCTGGAGAGCCCAGTTAATTTTCTTGCCGATCCGCAAACGTCAACTGCCTTTTTGGCATACAAACTATGAAATTTGACTTATGAACACAATTTTTTTTTATCAGCACATGAAAGGTCTTCAAATTCTGTACCTAGAAATGTATTCATACTTAGCGCCTTTTTGGCACAAAATCAAAAAAATCGAAATTTCGAAGAAACATTAAATAACACGCTACAGTCCAAACTACTAGATCGATTTGGCTGAAATTTGGTAGGTAGAGATACCATTACCAGCCGAAGAGCTGATCTAATTTTGACGGCAATTGGCGAACGGTAAGTGCCATTTTGGCATACCAACTTTGAAACTTGAATAATGAACTCCCATTTTCTCTATCAACACATGAAAAGTCTTCAAATTTTGTTTTCAAAATTATATTCAAACTTAGTGCCCTTTTGGCAAAAGATCGTCAAATTTAGAAAAATCACAGAAAGCACCTTAGGTTTGGTGGAGTGAAACTTAGATATAGTAAATAGTAACATTTACTTGATATTGGTGATAGGATTGGAAAATTCACCAAGTGGGGAGGTTCCAGCCGCTTCCGTAGCTGCCCATTTTTTTTCGCTGCGATCGAGCGACCGGACTACCGGAAAAATGCAGATACGGTAAAAACATTGAATTGCAAATATCTCAAATTTTGTCGGTCTTATGCCATGGAAATCGGGTGATTCATTGTTGACAACAATGATTCGCCATGGAAATAGGGTGAATCCCGGTCGTGTGGATCCCGGACAGATTAAGTTGAGTGCTGAACTTCCTCCGACCGTAGCGCGTAAACCATTGGTCGTATGAAAAAAATGATTATGTGCTTTTTTGTAGAGAATTAAATTTCCCACAACATTGAATAAGACATATTTTGGCATAAGACCGACAAAATCTGAGATATTTGCAATTCAATGTTTTTACCGTATCTGCATTTTTCCGGTAGTCCGGTCGTTCGATCGCAGCGAAAAACAATAGGCTTCAACCTCACATCGATCTGCCTCGACGCTGAAAGTTTCATCAAAATCGGTCGACTCCCTGGACAGTTCGCGTGAAGCGTCTATTGGACCGCGCGAACGCTCGGGCGCGTGCCCCGTCATTTTTTTTTGCCACAGCTAAATAAAGTATGTTTCACAATGTTCCTGACAAGCTAACTGCAAAGGCATATCAAGATTAAAACACAATTGGTGGGATAAATAGCCTAAAATTTGAGAATTTTTACTGTTGAACCGGTTCCTCGGCCATTACGGCCAAACCCGACGCGGGATTCTTTGGGACTTTTTATGACATGTTAAATAGAGTGTCCCGATCATGTTAGAAAAGGTTTTACCTTTTTTTTTTATGCCGGGGTCAAATCTTAATTGCCCTGGACTATAACGTCACTTTAAAAAAATTACAGGTTACTGCACTACAATTTTCGAATTTAGGACACCAGATTTTTAAGTTTCGAGGTCCCAGGAATCTAAGCAGTGGTTTTTAAATTCTGTCTGTACGTTCGTAAACTACTGAAAATTTGACTGTTTAGTAATTGGTACTTCATGACCAGGGGCCTATTCCACCAACATTTTTTGCAACTTTACCCTAAACTTTGCTTTACTGCTTTGGGGTAGCTCCACAGCAACGGACGAAATCTTAAAATTGAACGCTTATGTACCGTACCCGCTTTGTAGGTACATCTATGAATGTGTAAAATTTGTATACAATAACCCAAATAAGTAATGGCAAATATCACAGCTTTAACAGAGAACAGAGAGAAACTGCTAGCGTCATTTCATACAACAATGAAAACCCAACAAGGAATAGATCTTGCAAGACACTGCTTACATCAGTATATAGAGGAATATTTCCAACGATAATGCCATATTGTCTTTAACCTTCTTCAATTAAATTTACTCTTTGTTTGTACCATTTATTGTCCAGTTCTTGTATAATGTATACGTATTTTATACATTTACATACCCATTGATGCATCATGTAATAAACTCCTGTTGAAAAGTTAAGGGTATCGTCTATAATAACTTTAATTAATATTATGTACGAAAAAAATCATTACAGCCTTTCTTGTAGAGAATGAAGCGATCTTCAATTTTGTATGTACCACGACTTTGGTCGAAAAGTGCTTAATCTTAATGCTATTTTGAATATAACCCTCTGCCTTTAGCGCCATCTAGAATTAAGGACTTCCGGTTAAGATTTCGAAATGCCGACAGTATAATTTTCGGATTCAGCCCCTGCTGAATCCTGCAATTAGTCTAGAAACACTTACTGTCAAAATGTTATCCGATTTGCTTAACAAGTCGATAATCTCAAAACTAGTCTGGTCTACTAATGTGTTGTGCATAAATTGTGCTGTGATTGAAAACGTTCACACAATTTATTTTCTCTATTATTTACGTTAAAGTTGCCAGTTTAGAATTCACTTGAATCCAGAACAATTATAGGAGCAGATTAAACTCTGCGACGCCCAACACTTGACGTCTAACTAATTTGCATGGTGTAAATACAGTAATTATTATGCACTGCAATAATAACTATACAGCAAGCACTGTATCTTTGTTGAGCAGCCGTATTAAAACTAAAATCGTGACGATAATACGCATGGAATAATCCGTATTTAATGAATGTACATATGTATGTAGGTACCTACCTACTTGTTAATTAAAATGTGTTAGAAGCTAAGTTTTCTTTTTCCTTTATTTTGAGGGAAGAGAAGCGCCGCAACTATTTTGATGACTTGGATAAGTGTAGCTACTAGCGGAAACGGTTTTCATCCTGAAATATATCTACCTTCCCTTAAATATTTACTTCGTTTTTATCAACAAAGGACGAGATAACTAGATAAAAGCGATTCCGATTCAGCCAGATCGCCTTTGAGTACTGAAAAGTTGATGGACTTTTTTAAGCAAGACCCTAAAATAATTCCATTTTAATTGAATTTCGCTTTTTATGAAAATGTGATGACGAATTTTTAGTAATACTGGGGACTTAAACTTCGGGCGTAATTCATAAAATTTTACGCGAGGTCTTGTTCTTTGGGTGTATAAAAAGTGTCCTTAGGAGCATAATGGGCTTTATAAAACTTTGCTATTGCATCCATCAGTTGTTTGCGGAATATAAATGGCTGAATTTCTGCTTGTTACGGAAAATTTCAGCAACGTGGGATAAACATTTCTCTAATTAACGTGTTTTGACTTATAATCCCATTTCAGGCAGGCGGGTGTACACCATTTAGCTACAGAATGACAGTTCATTATTTACATCGAAATTCGAAGAATAAATACCTACTAGTAATTTACTGTTTTAGCTCTTGCGACTCTACGTAATTTTATTGAGTGGTAGTCCAAGGCCAGGGAAACATTTTATTATGGTTTTCTTTCTTAATTTTTTAACCTCCCTACAACCAATTTAAAAATTGGAGGTTACTAGCGATGGCGTACGTATGAGCGTATATGAGCACGAATTCTCGGAGACTACCGAACGGATTTTAATGAAATTTGGTATGGAAGTTAGCGTTGATGGCCTAGTTTTGTTGCGAATCCGCAGCCGCTAAGTGCCTTTTTGGCATATCAACTATGAAATTTGAAAAATAAACTCCCATTTTCTTTATCAACATTCAACACATGAAATGTCTTAAAATATTTCCAGAAATGTCAAATTACAGAAAACGCTTTAAGGTTGGTGGAGTAAAAATTAGGTATAGCAAGCAGGAAAATGTATTTAATCTTGGCGGCAGTCGGCCAGTAACAGAGGTGCCTTTGTGGCATGTCGTCTATGAAATTGAAAGATTTTTGTTTTACCAGCACATGAAAGGTCTTCAAATTATGTTTCCATGCAACAATGCTTATTAAACTCAGTGCCCTTTTGGCAATAAATAATACATATTTTGAAAAACCCTTAAGACGTAGAGACTGTGGATTGAAAATAGGTGATAAGGATTGGACCATTCTCCAAGAGGGGAGGTTCTAGTTGCTTCCGTAGCTGCCCATTTTTTTAAGAATTGGAAATTATCCCACACGGGCAGGCGTTTTAAAGATTAAATCAGGCCACTTTTGAAGCCAATGAGCCTAAAAACGGTACCTACATGTAAGTGTTTTTGCAGTTTTGCTGTTGCAGATTAATATTATTGTGTTAATCAATAATTTGTAACACTGATGGTGAACATGTTACATAATGCACTGTAATATTAATAAGAGCTGCAAGAATTTTGAAATTTTCGGACCATAACTAATTATTCATGAAATAACTCACCTATAACTGAGGCTTATTTTGTGCAGTGAAATATTAAGGTGCAGTATTGATGAGAATTAATAGATAATAAAATATGTTCGGGTTCTGTTATAAAAAAGTTCGAAATAAAGATATTCCTGAAAAACCATAATAGCATGTGGTATGGATGATTTGGCTTTATTTCTTCTTTGGTATCGGTATCGGCTGAATAAGTGAAAATTCGCAGCTTTAAAAGTGAAACTTTGCCCCCGCGATGTCAATTTTCCAACAACTAAGCAAATCTAGCTCAACGGCCGCAACTGCCAACAATAAAATAAATCGGGACCACCCGTGCATGTTTGCCTTTTGCTGTCGCGTCGGACCGTCTATCTTGGTCCTATCGTATAAAAAATCGGCAAATGAAAAGTGATAGCGCACGATTTGTGACTTCAAAAGGGTGCAAATTTATATCTGGGGCAAGTCGAGGAGCTGCTTTGGAATACGGACACGTTCCCGATACCATCAAATGTGTTTCGCCTGTTCCCTCACAGAAAAGGGGAATTACAAATAGCTCCATATTCGTTGAGAGACAAAAAGATTCTCCCATTATCTATATGGAATAATTTCGTTCAATTTTTCCCTGCTACGTCGATTTTCAATATTTTATTATATGGCGGACTAAGCACCTCCCTGTTAATAGGATTATCTCTATACCGACCGTCCTGATCCACGATGAGTCGGCAATTTTCGATGTCACCTACGGGTATTAAGTATTAAGCACCAGGGAGGAAGGAAGTTTTTACGGCCTTATTTTACTGCAGAATAAATGATCTCATATAAAAAACCAGAATAAAATTTATGTCTTTTTCAACTTTTGTTATTTGAAGGTTGTCTCCTCTCCAGAAGGTTCACGCACCGACCCCAATTCAGCGCAACCGATTATGACGAAAGAACATTTCGCCGAAAAGCAGTTCACCGAAAACTTACAGCAGGCGTTTATCTCTCACACAGTAGTCCTGGTTGTGCATTTAGTCCAATCAAAATAGACCAGAGATGTCGAAATAGGGGAATTAAAACATGTAGTTCCAAAAGTTTTCAGGAATGTCCCCTGAACAGCGTAAAATAAAGTCCCATCGTTTTTCTGGTCCGCGGGGGGTGAGGGGGAGATTTGAAGGTTTGAAAGTTTATGTGGGAACAAAATCAAATAAGTAGGGTTAAATTCCCTACAAAACGGTATATATAAGTTTGCTCCTATATGTTTTAGTTTCCGAGATATCCACCGGCAAAAATGGATAATTTTTGTTCGGTTCAGCGGGTATATAAAGTGGGTAGTATGAAAATGAAGGGGTACCGCCTGATGTGTCCCGAATAAGAGTTGTCCACTGAACATACAATCATACATGTATAGGTACCTATAATAATCACCCAAAAATACGTCTCGTCAAACAACTTTTTTCAAAAATTTTTGCGGGCGGATGTCTCGGTAACTAAAACAGATAAACTTATACATACCATTTTGTAGATAATTTAACCATCTTTCATTTTGTTTTCGAATAAATTTTCTGTGCGACGCATCATATTCGAGTTATCAGCGAAGAACTGATAAAACGCACCACTAAATTCCCCCCCGCCCCCGCGGACCCGAAAATCGATGGGACTTTATTTTACGTTGTTCAGGAGACCTACCCCTAATTCCAACGTCATTAGTTTGTCGAACACCAAAGATTTTTATTTTATTGTTAATTTAAATGTCAACATGTAAAAATCTCGTTTTCTGCATGTTGGGTCGACTATTCGCATTTGACTTAAAACAACCTGAGCTTCCTTTGAATAATGAACCAATATTTACAATATTTTCTCTGTATTTACCCTGACAAGCAGCAAAACGACTCCCGGACATCACCTGAATTTACGCCGTCCCTTCAAAGGAACACTAGGAATTCAAAGTATATTAAACTAAATTGAGCTTTGAACAAAATCTTATTTCATTGGATTCACTTCTCCGGTTTCTGCTTAAGTCCAATAATAGTTGTATCGATGACAAGAGGAAACTTTGCATTGCAGGACATCGAAATCATTATTAATTTTATACAATAGTCCCCACTCATAGTAATTACTTGCCGATCAATAGGCTTTTCTGAAAATTGATTTCATTAATATCGCCTTCACCGAAGCATTATAAGGATAATTGGGGAATTTGCGGCTGTTCGGAACAGGAATTCATGATTAGTGTTTAATTATCTCGGGTCTACTGAAAATCGGTCACATATTTTCTAGCAATAACCCCCCCCCCCGCGTTTTTTGCCGCAATAGAAATAGTAAGTTAAGAAAGCAGCTGAAACTTCAATTTTTGGCCAAAAAAGAAAATCATTTGTTGATAAAAACAAATGGTGTTCGGCTTTCAAATTTCACAGCCGACACGCCAAAAAGGCCCTTGTCGTTGATAAGTTAACTCATTTATAGGTTATGACATCTCTCTACGTAGGTACCAAATGTCAGTCAAATTGGTTCAGTAGTTTTGGTTTGTAAATGTGCCAAAAATGCATTAGACAACAGCATTAGGCAACAAAATTAACCGGGCTCATCTAACGGGCCAGCATTAACCCCCATAGCAAATTTCACAAAAATCCGTTCAGTAATTCTCGAGAAATCTTGCTCACTTATTGGGTACGTATACGCGTACATTTTGTAAACGCCACTTTTTCGTTATTCTTTGATCTCGAAAGATCTCATGTTAAATAACTCAATTTCGAATTTTGGACGTCCTGATTGCAGTAACCTGCTCCCATTTTTATGTTGGTTGTGTGGAGGTTAAATGTTATCCAGATTCGAATAATTATTATGATTGAGTTTGGTGAGGCAGGAAAGTAATGGTCTACCTCTGTCACCTTGACAAGGGTCAACTACTGAATGATATGTTGCTATATACATAATCGTGCTTGAATATTCAACTGGAATTATCTCGAGGAAATTCCAACCTTTTCACAAGTTCAGATAATGTCCATTTCGTGTCGAGTGGATTTAACCTAAGCCCGGAATTTATAATGTCAACGTTTTAGCGTAAGTATACATTTTCTTTTTTCAATTTAGAGTTTGTCGTTTCATGCACATTTCAAGAGATTTTATTTTATAAGCTCTAAATTAATTAAGGTCAATGCAAGTTGCAATAGCATTTTTCCATTTCATGACTGAAATTTTAAAGTTGCACGTTAAAACCTACGGAGGCGTTTATATGATTGCACGTAAATTCCTCTTGCACAAATTCTTCATATCCTTAGTTTTCAAATATATTTATATTGACTGATGAAATTCCAGTAAACTCTTCAAGTTCCTGAGAAGACCCGGAAATTTCAGGGGTCAGGGTAAAATGCAAGTGCCTTGTCAGCATTTTATTTTTAAATAATCGAGAGTCTTCGTTGATGCGACGTTAAATAATTAAGTTAACAATCTACCCAACAACCTGCATATCATGCCAACAGTACAAGCACAAGAACTAAAGACGAATTTTATTAATTTGTGCTGCTGAGTCAAGATATACACGTTAAGGTTTGTTTAGATTCTGGGATTTTTCTTAAGAATTTTAAGAAGAAATTTCTTGTTCATTTTCTTCTTAATGTTTGGAGCTTATAAATTTTTACATTCTAATTTTGCTAGCGGAAATGATACGGTGTCAGCCGGCCTCTAGACCATGGAGTGTGTACCACTTTGCGCTTAAATGTACTGCTCTTTTCTTCCTGATGCTAGAAACACACCATCATTGCAAAGAAAGGAAATGTATCAAGGAAACATATTGTTCGTCAATGATGAAAACATATTCGTGTACCACGTGTACGCATAAAGGGTAGAAAATATAGGAACCGTTATAACGTTGACGTATTTTTCTTACAAGTACGTTAAGGCAAATGTTTAGGGGTCTAAAGGTGGCATTTCATGTGTTTACATAAAAATTTACGGTGCCGTAACTATAAGTTAGCGCGTATAAATCATGAGGTGGCGCTGACAGTAAGATTCCTTAGATTCCTGCACTATCAACACGCCAAACTATCACAAGCCATGAGGAGGATGCGTTGTAGCAATTCTACTACAATTACTAACCAATTTAGAGCTACAACGCATTGTACTGATGGTTTTAAATAGTTTTGTCAAGTTTGGGGTGATGGTATTGCAGCGCCATCTCATGATTTGCGTGATGACTTTTTTATGTCAACACATGAAATGCCACCCTAAGGCCGGGTTGCACCAAACTTTTAAACCTGGTTTATATTTAATGTAGGTTTAAATGCTAGGTAACTGGCAATTCCATTGGTCGCTCCATAGCAACAAATCCTGGTTTAAATAAAATCCAGGTTTAAAGGCTTGGTGCAACCCGCCCTAAGTGTTGTACTTTCCCTGAAAGGTTTAAATATTTTTTTGGCGAATTACTGAGCGTTATTGTATGTATACTATTGCTTCTGATGTGGCTTCGTTTGCCTGGAATGTGAGGTATAAAGCGATCTAGATGTAGATGGATCCCTAATAAGCTTGGTCGCTACAACGAATCGATTGAACGCTTTCTGTGAATTGGCATCACTTTGGAGAAATTACTAAAACATTATACGCTTTAAGCATAAGTAATAGTACACTACGTTTGAACACTCTCCATCATTCAGACTTTAGATTAAGTTAGTAAATAGTGCAAGATTCATAGCCTCCAGATTACCCAGGCGCCTCCACCATTTGTATACGAGGTCATTTTAGTCGCTTCGCATATCTAGTCTTATTGGATATTATTATTGTTCCATTTCGGTTCACCAGCTGAATTCTTGTTGATCTCTTGTTTTAGTGTTTGAAGAACGACTTTATCTACGAAGTTACGATTATTTAATTGCCCACCAAATAAATTTATAAAGTTGCATTATGTACCTGTTTTCAAAGTAATAAAAATGTCTGTCGCCACTAGCCATCGCAATGTACAAAGAACCGGCAGCTACGGAAGCGGCTAGAACCTCCCCACTTGGTGAATGATCCAATCCTTATCACGTATTTTCAATCAACAGTTAGCTGTCTCCTGTCTACCTATAAGTGTTTTGGGAGTTTTTCAAAAATTTTTTTATTTATTGCCGAAAGGGCATTGAATTTAATTGCATTTTTGGAAACAGAATTTGAAGACCTTTCATGTGCTGAGAAGATAAACAAAAGGTTGTCATCTTTCAAATTTCAGAGATGACATTCCAAAAAGGCACTTGTTACTGGCCGATTGCCACCAAAATTAAGTAAATTTTCCTGCTTATTATACATAAATTTTACTCCACAAACCTTAAAGCGTTTAATGGGATTTCTCAAAGTTTTACGATTTTTGGCCAAAAGGGCACTTAGTTTGATGACATTTGACAGTATTTGAAGACATTTCATGTGCTGGATAGACAGTGGCGTATTTAGGAAATTTGCTTACCGGGGGCACACAATAACACTGCATTGATAGATGGCAGCAACCAAGTGTGGGGGCGGGGTCAGCGGTTAGCGCCGCAGGCGAAATTTTTTTTTCATAATAATAATAATAATAGTAATAATATTTATAAGAAGATTATGGAGTATTAACAAAATAAAATGAAGAATATTGAATTTAAGTAAGCAGAACTAAAAAAAATAATAGAAAACTAAAATGATGTTTGCATTCTTCGATTTCTTTGCTTGGCCAAAGTGTCCAGAACTCTCCAAATCGATTTTTTCTTGGAAATGAACTTCTTTTTCTATGTGTACCATGTTATATGTATTGACAGAAATAGGTTAAAATTAGTTTTTTAAACGTCATTTGAAAATTATAATTATTATTATTACTATTAGAGGGCGTTAGGGGGGGCACAGGCCCCCCGTGCCCCCCCTCTAAATACGCCACTGTGGATAGAGAAAATGAGAGTTTATTATTCAAATTTCAAAGTTGATATGCCAAAATGCTACTTGTCGTTCGCCGATTGCCACCAAAATTACATCAACTCTTCGGCTGGTAATGGTATCTCTAACTACCAAATTTAAGCCAAATCGATCTAGTAGTTTGGGGTGTAGCGTGTCATTTAATGTGTTGATGTGCCAAAAAGGTACTTGGCGTTTGCGGATCGACAAGAAAATTAACTGGGATCACCAGAAGGCCAACACTAACACCCGTTTCAAATTTCGTTAAAATCCGTTCGGTAGTTTTTGAGGAATCCTGCTCACATATACGTACGTACATATACATCACGGAGACATTTTCTAAAAACCACTTTTCCGTGATCCTGGGACCTCAAAACGTAAAGATCCGGTATTATCTCAATTTCGAGTTTTGGAGTGATTGCAGTAACCTCCCATTTTTCAATTGTTTGGGGGGAGGTTAAAAGCAACACTCGCCCAATAATTGAAAAAAACGTTTTAACTGAAATGAGAAGCATCGAGTACATGAACCACAATGTTGATGATTTCAGCTTTTCTGACTACAAACATCATAGCAGCATAAATATACAAGCATACCACAAAATGTAGGTACATACCTTCTCATAAAAATAAGGCAGGAGAACTTCCTCGTTTATATTAATCACCCCCCTCTCAGTTTTCCAGCTTTCGAAAATGGAAAATTCTTTTGAATACCTGATGGTACATGACTTCACTGGTATCAATGCTTGAACAGCAGCATTCCGCCAGCTTCTTAATCTTAGCGCTTACGGAAATATCCATTTATTCTCGAAGGAATGATGCTTTTTTCAGGAACGTCAAAAAATTAATGTTTGTAAATAAAAAAACAGAATCTCATCTCCTTGGAGATCATTATCAAGGAAGTCCAGAACCACGAACTATGCCAGTATTGCCAATTAGGTACAAATGCAAACTCCCTCAGATACAAAAAAAATATTTTTTTCATTTTTTCGTGTGATCGTGTGAGGGAGATGAATATGCAAAAAAATTACGTGTGCAACACGTAATGAAAGTATCTTTCTTCACTCGCCGTAGGCGGAATGCATCAAACTTCAAACTCATGAAAAAAAGTATTATTTCATAACTAGTTATACAAATAACTATTTAATTTTTCAAAATTAAGCCAACAGTCTATTCGAGTATTATCGTTGGGATGTTACCGTAGAGATGAAAAAACCGGCCCTTGGTGTTATAATAATTAATAATCAAGGAAACATTTTTAAAAGCTAGGGCTGGAAATTATGAATTAGGAAGTAAAGGAGTTAGACTAATTTCATTATTTAAAAATGCGTCCCGTAGGTGAATGCAGTCCAAGCTTTTTTTAATAATGGACAAATCAATTATGCGGTTTACCTAGATAGCCGTCAGTTTTAATTAGACCATTAGCGCTTAGTCGTGGTTTAACTTTTATTCAGTTAGTAAAAAACTGCAAGCCAGCAATTCCAGTGCAATCGCAGACGGAACTTTAAAAGTCTGGAAGTTGGCGTTCTCAAAAGCCCTTTGAAGCGTCTTCGTATAAGTTTCAAATAACATTTACCATGGTTTTTAAACATCTGCCATTATTCAAATTTTATAGAAACCTAATTTTTAACAAAAACTCCTCCGCTCTTTACCTCCGCTAGCGCCCCGAGGTCTGTTCAATTTAACATCTGTCGGAAATTTAATTAAAACGTGTAGAGTTTCAGAACTAGAATTCAATTAAGTGGTGAAAAATATGAGCGGCCTGCCAATAATTGCAAAGTAAAAATGTAGGGATGATTGATCGACAAAATTTCGTACCTGTTGCCAATAACTGGTTCCCAAGTTGTGGTCCTTGATTGCGTTGTCCTTTTTTTAATACATGAGCGAAATAATTAACACACACGTTTGGCCTTAATAGGATTTTGACGGTAGTTTTGGCTTGTATTATTCATCCGGAAATAAGAGCTATCCCGCGAGACCCTGAAAATATACACTTTGCTCGCCTCGAATGGGCCAAATTTAACTTGGGTATTATAAAACGTGGTGCATTTTGGACAAATATTTATTTACGTGCAGGATTGCAACGTATTTTCCAGACAAACATTGAGCGGTGTTTAATTTACCACGGTAATTTCAGGGGAATTATAGTTCCATTTATTATTCAATTGTTAAATATTGGTATTAATTGGAGATGTGTCCACTTATTTAACAGCGGTTGTGCTTTTAATTTAAGGATTAGCAATTTAAAGTCTAATTAGAATTCCGCTAAACTTATTTCAGACTTTGCGTCTGCAGAGAAAGCAATGAATTTGGTAAAGCAATTCAAACTAAGTTTCTTAAAATGTAGGAATGGGAGCTAGATTTCTATTTATTATAAATATTGTGTAAATAGAACCTCTCGTAGTATACTTACACCCAAAAGCTATGGAAGATCTGCATCGACACGATCTCCTTCTACGTGGATCTCCATAAAAATGCAAAGGTCAATGTATATAACAATATAACTTGGATCAAAAATTATCCACCAGACAGGCTAGACGAGCGAGAGACACCTGCTTCTAGAAAGAATCTAATAAATCAATAGTGCATCGCAAAAAGGAAACGCATAATCCGTTTGACAGCAGTAAAATAACAGTTTCAATTATTGCTTGGCTGCATTTCTGCATCAGCAGATGTAGCGAATAAGTTTATTGCAGTTTACAATCGTGCACTGTTTGTTCTAATTGCATTTTTCTTTGTTTTGTAAATTTGCATTTCAATCCGAAGGGGCTAATGGACTGCCGCTGGCGATAAATTAGCTATTCGATATTAAATTTACTCTGCTCGCAGATCGAACGACCTACGAGCATTGAAAGTATTAAATTTTAACAGAGTTTCAGTATTTAATAGCGCTTAGGCGTTCAAAAGTAAATTAATAGTAACTTGAAGCGCATGCTTATGAGTTATGACATTAAATTTACGCTTTACATATGTATCAGAAACCATAAACTTTGTTTGAAATTTGTTCATTATTCGCGATTCAAATTAACTTTGTGACGTCACACATAGGAATATTTTGTTGAAAGCGTCCAATCAAGTGTCACCAAAAATGACTGTCATTATATTTCAGCGCTCCTCATTGGTTGGGTTCCCACAATTCCCCATGTGTGACGTCACACACCAGAGGGCGTTCTCCTTAGCTAGAATCGCGAATAAAGATATTCAATACGGTAAAATAATCTCTCGTACTGCCTAGTAGCAGCCTAGTCTACCTTACCTGATCCATACACCTACAAAAATATTTATATTTAATTTAGACTGATGAAAAAGTAAAAATTAACTATTATTATAACTCCAACGTTGATATTTTCTGCCTTTGTCATGTACCTACTCAAAGACGACCTTTGATGTTACAAGTAATTAAAAGGAAATGCGAATAACTGATAACATTAGTTTTGCTTGCACTTTGCTGATAGGAGTTATTAACAGTATCCTCTCCATTTTCACGTTTTTTCCACGGAATCTTGCAAAATCGCGAAACTGTATAGTAAATTCATTTGGAACCTATTTTGATGTTAACTGGTGAAATAAATAACAATTTCAGTGATACAGTTAATTACGATCAAGAAATCCTCAGCATTCAAACTAGTATACACAGTGCCAGTTTTTCGCTTTATTATACCAACAGAGCATAGGGCCTTAATTTGGCCTTAATTGAAATCTTATTTATTAAACCCTAAGCGCAGTGCAGGTGCGTAATAAATCTCGTTTCTTTGATGAGTCGTTTCAACTTTAATTATCGCAGAACAATTAAGGATAGGCCATTAGTCTTCTTTAACATAAGCCGATACAATCATACCAAATTAAGGTGGTAAAGCTTCCGTAAAGCTCCGACAATAATAAATTCGCGATAAGGCAGCTTCCCCGGGGCCTTCACTTTACAGAGGGAGCTTTACTTTAAATGCAGAATTTGAAAATATAACGAAAGGCTGATCCAGATGTAAGCAAAGCAAACGACGACATTGATGATTTAATTTCTCAGTCTAGAGTATAGTTATACCAAAACCTATGTATACCTTTTTTACATCCGACAGTTGGGAAGTTTAAAAAAAAACTGTATGTTATATCTTGTAAGTGTGTTAAATTTGTTAATTAGATCTTAAACCGGTAGTTTCCTTATTAAATTTCTCCCAAATTCAGCTCATTTCGCCTGTATTCGTAGACAAAGTGAGAAAAGTAACCGAGGAATCGATACCAAAGAAGGATAGGAGCTAGTCGTGAAGGAATTCTAAGATCGTACATTTAGGAGTAGGTTAGGAGTAGTTTATTAGAAAAAAATCGTGAATTTTACAAAATACAATGAAGTTAGGTCTTCCTGGAGAATGTAATTGGCGCTTTCTGAAAAATCTACTCCTGTAGTACCTACGACCCTAGAATTCCTTCATGCGTTCATGACTAGCTTTTCTATTTTTCGGCAAGTTTTCCCCTCACTCTGTGGACGAAGATAGGCAAAATGAGCTGAATTTGACACAAATTTGACATGAGCTAGCGTTCATTCAAATGGAAAGACAGTTTTTTACACATGTAAAACAGTTATTGAACTTCCAGGAAATGACATGTAGGTTCATACACACATAAATTTTACAAATTATGCACAAAACATATTAATGAACGTGGCTGTACATTGTAAATACTTACCTACAACTCGTTCAAGTGTGAAATTGTCATTTTTCACTAGTTGAATGCGTCAACCATATTTTGCTTTTAAAATATGATATTTTAGTTTAGCAATCAACGGATCAAAAATAATAATTAATGATTCAGATTCGAGGAGAGTGATATCATATCGCCGGATTCCCGTTATTTCTAACGGTTCATTTAAATGCACATCTGCTGGAAAGAGAATTACTTAGTCAGTCTGTAGTGTAAATAAATACTTGTAAATTGGGATTGGAGACAACAGTTTCGAGTTACCTATTCTCTGCTTGTTCTTAATCTTGTTTAGTCTTCCTTGCAAATCCATTTCAATTTCTTACGGCGAAAGCGCGAACCTTTAATCCCACAAGATTCGAATTCGCTATGCGAAAGAGAAACAAACTATCGGAAATTGAAAACGCATTTCCTGCATCCGCACTGTAACTAGATAGAAGAAAAAATTTGAAAATCGAGTTACAGTTGTTACAAGTTAAGACTTGTTTTTATTTACTTGAACAGATTGTGAAAGTTTTTGGAACTTTATTTAGTTAAGGTTAAGCTCTATTTAAGCTCCGGAAACGGGCAAAGTTTGTTTGTCTTCTTCATTATACACGCAATCCGACATTATTCTTGTTTAATGCATTTAATAATAAATTCTTGCATTTTTTTATAATTTCGGCAAACATAACTTCACCCATCGCACTTCAAGCAGGAGATGAAGTTGTGAGTCCGAGTTTAATCTGTTACCACACGTTATTTAACAGATAAATATTCACTAAACGCACACGCAAACGTTGGTGAGTTTAAAGAGAATTTAATATTTGTGAATTAAAAAAAAATTAAAGAAAAACAAATTACAAAATTTCTCTAGTAGGTAACGGAGAATTGGATGGCCGATTCATCAAACATTACTCTCATTAATATCAACATCCAACATGAACTATTGTGCCCTAGGATATCATTATCTTATTAAGAAAGTTGTTAAAGGATGTAAGAAGTTACAAGAACACTTCAAATTACAACTTCGGGAACTATTCAGTTGCTAATCTTGAAGTCGGATAGTTTCGTAAAATTTCCAAGTTTAGAAACTTTCTATCATTTAATTAGCATTTTTACGGACCAGTGTTTCATCGGTTTCTGGTTGAAATGTTCCGTAGAGCGATAGATGAGATAAAACTTTTTCGCCAGTCCGGAAGCCCCAATTCACACCACCTAGAATATTGTTCCATCGGCGTCGCACTAGCGCAGGTGCTTTACACTAAGTTTTAAGCGACAAATATTTTTTGGGACGTTCAGTTCTTTTATTATTTAATAAATTTCCTATGTCACTATGCCGCAACAAAGGTTCTGTTACGACGCAATTTCACTCGCCGATATAATTTGATAGCTGCATCCTAGCATTCTTTCGAGACACTCCTATTTGCCAATGTTTTCCAATATCCATCATTCAAAGGTATTGTCTCGAATGTCTCGAATAAACGTACATAATTCGTGGAACTCTTATAATAGTGGTAAAATAATTTTCTTCCTATACTAACTGAAAATGAGATTTTCGGGATTCAGAGGGGCTATGAAAGTACCGCTTCTCACGGCTAGCCGTGTAAAAATTATACTAACTGTTAGGCGTGTAAAATGGACAATATGGCGACGGCGGCGGCGAATGACAGAAGACAGCACGTGCGATTTTGCAAAATTTTAATTTTAGGACTGCAGGTCTAGATCTTGATCTGTCACTTGTGTTCTCAATAATTTGAAAATTAATTAATTATTTATTTTTAACTGGTGTAGGAAGAAAAATGTTGTAGGTATAAACCACGGCGAGAAAGTGGTTTTACGCGTTTCAGAAAATGGCCAGTCTCGACTGCCCATATTTTCCTTCGCCGCGTAAAACATCACTTTCACGCTTTGGGTTATAAACTACTATTTTTTTCCCAGTCGATTAAAAAAGTGAGCCTTCGGCTCGGTTTGTAAACTTTGCCCGCGGTCTACAAGAGAGCACTTTCTTACCTTGGTTTGAAGTATACTATTTTTTCCAGTCGGTTAAAAAAGTAAGCGTTGTTAACCTCATTTGAAGGTTGTGATATACAGGTTATTCCAATTAAAAATAAAAAGTTGATGCCACTTCCGGAAATTGATTCCGCCAGAAAGTGGCCTCGATGTTCCAAATTTCAAAATTTTACTTCAAAAAAGTGCACCATGAGCCTGTGTTGGGAAACGGAACTTTCGTCTTACGCAAAGATTGAAAGATTCCAATGTTGCTTTATTGTCAATTTTGAGTTTAATATGAATACCTGCAAAAATTGTTTAAAAAATTACTTCTCGGATAACGGATAACCCTTACTGGCAACAATTCGCAATAATTGTGTGGACAGTAGCAATGATTTAAGTTGTAAGGAAAGACGAAAGATTAATTTTCTGCTGTAGGTATGTATAAACCTGTACTCACTTTTTATAAATATATTATTATGTATTATTTTCTTTTCAACTTTGCATAACATTTTGGTCCTGTCTTGAGTTTTTCTCTTTTTGAGCAACATAAATCGAATTTTCTAATTCTTTGGGCCTACTATTATACTTGTTGTTGCGTACGTGTTCGAAGTTTAACCGAATCCTGTCCTGAAGCTTCTATTGTATCCATTATCTATTGTTTCCATGTTAACATCAATTAGAACTGCACAATGTGATGATAAATATAAATTTCAAGAAGCGTTTGCAAGTTTTAAAAAAACTTGTAGATTTTTATATAATACGTTTACAGAAACGTCGACGCGTAAGTTACCTACGGTTGAGTAATTTTATTCATACGAATTTTGTAGTGAGAGAGCTCAGTTAAGCTCTGATGAAATCCAACAATGAGCTTAATGGTCCGAATACTTCGCAATAAAAGTATGGGCATGTTCTCGTGCTTTGAAAAATGCTTTTTTGGGACGAGTAAATTTTTGCGCCTCAGTAATGTGATGCGGTAGTTGTAAACAAGCAACCATTTGGTTTGTTCGAATAGTGGAAATAAAATGTTAGCAGGTACTTCCTTCTGGAAAATTACACGGTAATGACGAATCGTCATTCGCTCGAATTAAAGGGTTAGGACGAATCGGATAATTTCGTATTCCGAAACCTTATAATTTTGCTTCGAAAAATTTCGTAATTATATGTACGTGACAATGATTAATTACAAATCGAAATAATATCTTTTGTAGATTTGAATATGAATAATATACACACAGCTAATTTTACTAATGGTTAGGTTTGAAAAACTAAAACTTTAATAAATAGTAGACGACCTGAAATATAAAGTTGGAACGATTAATCATAGGAAAATCTGGTGGAGATAAATATCCACTTTTGTCAAGTGCTAAGAAAGCGAGAACAAACTGGAAACAGGACAAGCTCTGTCTTAGTGCAGGTCTGCAGGAGTCTGTAACTGGAAGTTCTATCGTCCATTTCTTGACCGCCATATATCAGAGTGCTATCTCAGTTTGTCGCGTCGTCTATACGAAAGCCCATCTTGCTTTGACTAATGGTGTTTCCCCATAGGCCATCACTTCTTCCTTTATGGTTGTTCTCCGGCTCGATCTCGGCCCGACTTCCATCTGATGTTTTATCCTCGTAATGATTTTGTGATCAGCCCGTAATAAAATGTTGATTTTGTGGACAGGGTTTTATATCTATCTTCCGGAAGTTTTCTCGAGTGCTCAACTTTTGACGGTTTTATGCGGTCTTCCCTAATACTACCGCAGTCATAACAACTGCACTTAAAACCCTTGTCACAGGCATGCTCTGAAATACTAAATAGTAGCTACCTATTAATTTTCCTTTCGATGAAACACAAAGTTAAAGTAGGGAAAATTCTTAATCAGGTACCTTCTTTTCTTCCGTGCCTAGAATACGAGTTCTTTATAGGTACCTACCTACACTTTGTTTATGCATTTCAAAGTTTCTCTTAGTCAACGTTTTAATGTATTTATCCTCGATTATTAAATAATGCCATTGTTATGTACCTAACTATGGATACATAAAAGACTGCCAAAGTAGATCAAGCATCAATCTATTCCCATCATTTGTCAACATTTTATTTTTGTTGGTTTATGGTTACAATAAATATAAAGTGATAAAAATTTTTGAAAAATTTTAATAATGGATACATATATTTCAATAATCTTGGATAAAACGTCGTATTTAACTCGCACATTATGAGCCATTATTCACTTGGTAATTTACAACCCTCGCTACGCTCGGGTTCAAAACTCAACCGCGTTAATAATGGCCTTCATAATGTGCTCCTTTGATAATATACTGTTTTACTACTGAAACTGATTAAAGTCTACGAGTTTTAATTATGTAGCCCCAGCAATTTTGGCAATAATAATAATAATAATATAAAAAGTTTCAGTTCATCAGAAACAAAACCGATCGCACGCAGTAGCAGTTCCTATGCCAGTAAATAAATTTCAATTAACAAAGGGCCGTATCATAATGTTGTAGATTAATAAACCTTGTTGTGTTTTAGTTTCCAACTTTAATTCACCTTGTACGACGGATAATAATTAATAATTTTACGGTCAGTACGTTCCAAACCACTCTTGCAAATTTAGTCATAGGCGGTTAGGGTGTAATCTAGCCCGTAATAATTAAGCTGAAAATCTAGCGATGTGTTATTATATTAATATCTAGTATAGCCTATACAGATTTGATGTAAAGTGGCTTGTACAGAATGACGACAAGTGTAATAGCAACTCACCATTGAAATGCCGAAACGAGCATTATTGTAATGGTCCCAATCATGTTCTCCTGCCATAAGTGCAATAAACGCGCATTTCATTTATTCATAATTAAACCCGGAGAGCACTTATTGATTTACGAATCATAAACCTCCAATTCATAGGAGTGACGTCTAAATTTAAACCGGAAATTTGAATTCATCATATTCAATAAAAACTAGTTTAGCTCAACTAGTTACAAGGTTGATTGAATTATTTCCGGAGAGTTGTCCAACGGGCAATCATTCGTGATTAACCCCCAACAAGATGTGTGCTTTGCTAACTGCCACCGGGGGATATTAAACGCAAGGGAAAAGCTCTTATAGACAAACCAATTAACCATGCATTTGTGTTGAAAATGTTCAAATTAATCCGCATATCTCAAACATTGCACAGAGATAACTGGAAGAATGTAAATTGGGAAAGCCCTGTGATGGAGCTTTTCCTGTTTACTTTCCCCACGAGTCATCATTGGCGCGCCATGTCTGCATACTTGGGGATATTTACATTTTCTCCAAGCACTGCAACTTTTTGTTGCAATAAGCCGTACCAGAGTGCTGCCAACAAATTCCTAATATATGGGTTATGGTTGAGCCAGATTTATTTTTGGACCCGGTGTGTTTTGTGGTGCTCTGTTCCCTACTTCCACAATCGACCGACTTTAACTAACCGGAAGGATTTTAATTAAAAGGTTTCGAAAGTGCTCTTTAACGTGTTGGATTGAGAATTTCGAACAGAGGACGTTTGCGAGATAAAGGAATAAAAGAGGACGTTAACGTCTCTTGTCCTTCAATTAGCAAATCGCTTTCATTGCCTGGACGTGAACTTGACCGCAAACTTTTCGCTATTCGTGTCTGATGTCCTATTTCTTCCTAATTTTAATTTGTATAATGCAATAATATACAAGCGTTAAAGGAAATATCTGTGACTGTAATCAAATTAAAATGGAAGCGGACAGTGTAACTGTATACACCATAGAGTGCCCTGCCAAGTTGGGTTAACGGAGAAACTTATGATGTAGGAAATTCTGTAGAGTCACCGGTCAAACAAACTATATCCACTTGCAATAATTAGTTTCAAGACTAACCAGTTAGTCCATCTTAAACTCCCTCTGGAGTTAACCGAGTTATAAATACCAAGCGATTCAAAAAAACTTCCTCATTAGTTTGGGGTTTGGAATATTGGAAATCATTATCCTATTTATCCTTCTGCTACATAAAACAATAATTCTTTGACAACAATTTTAGACGGAATATTCCGGGATGTTACTACGCTTATTATGAAGAAAATGTAAAAACAAAAAGATAAAGTAAAAAGCTTTTCTTATCTTGAGGCAGAATTTGGTAAAAACCGCTAGTAAGATCGAACATAGTATTTTCAGTGCTCAAATCTTTAATAACCTGGACTAGTTTCTAATGGACAGTTTATGGGTGTTTAGTCAAACCCTTAAAGAGATCTCATCAGAATAATTATTATTTATCCTGTGAGAAGGCTGCTGTTATTAAAGATTGAATGGTCTATCACTAATTAAATGACCACCTCCAAAAATCACCAAAATCTTTTAGTTCGTAAAAATAATTAGCTATTTTTACTAAACAGTCGACTTGAGCCCTTTTAGGATGTCCATTGCTAGATCCTGCTTAATTTATATCAACTTAACAGTTTCACCATAAATCTACTCAATTCAAGCTGCAAAAATCAAACTAGAAAATAAGACCCCAAGAATCTGAAAACTTCATCTTGTTTGAAATTGAAAAGCCTTGTTCCATTTTAATAATAGGATTAATTGCTTGTGCCACTCTATAAACAAAGATAATGACATTTTTGTTTTTCCAGCTTGAATTTGAAATTTAAAATATGCGTCGCTGTTAAAACACTGCATTAAAAACGGATCGTAAGTTCAACATTCCGATCAATATTTGAGGATTTTTCATTTTTCAGGTTTTGGCTGGCATGCAAAAACCGGCAGTGATACCTTTATTATAAATTTTCCAACTTCATCATTCCTGTCATTCTTAACTCAACGTTTGTTTATTTTACGAACTCGCAGCTATTTTTAACGAAATAGACGCAATTTAAGCAGCAAATTTTAGGCGAACCAGCCCCAGCACCGAAATCAAATGAACTTAAAATCCTGAAGCCTTATTAGATATGTATATTTCTTCGTTTTTCTCGCTTTGATTTTGAGAGAGATCAGAATCCAAAATTAGTCTCACCTTTCCTCTCGCGAACTAGAAGGTAAATATTGACTTTCATACCCTGTTCAGTAAAGTGCGGAATCTGAGTCCTGAAAGCTAATAATTTCTCAGCCGGGCTATTTTTTTTCACAGGTTATATTTGCGTAACAGGACCCCAGTGTTATTTTCTGCATCTTTTAAAGGTCGCATTAGTACACGATCCGTAATAATTAGTTCCAAAAATAAGACTACTGTGAGATACATCTGTGCACGTTCTGCCTACATCTCGTTATAAATCTGACATAGTAATGATGCAGTACGAGGAAAATGGGCCAAGTCCGAGCCGGGCGACAGAATGGACCGCATTCTCGGTCTAATAATAGCTTAGTTAGCGAAATCTGGCAAGAAATCGTGTATAACAAGATAATAATCGATTCAGTTTTTTATTGAGTGTGATTAATTATTGGAAGTTATTAATTGGAGAACTTTGCGTAGGAACCCGAGTCGTTAGTCAGGGATGAAATGCAACATTGTTCAGAGTGCATTATTAAACACCACATTATGTTCTTATCAGCATGGGGTCAATAAGCATCACAGCAGGTGATTGTTCAAACTCTGGTGAATATGATCGTGCAAACAGCATTCCTTAGTGATGGGCAGATAGCTTTTTGTTGAGTGAAAATTTTGTTTTTCTAATTAAACAAGGCTTCGTTGAACAATGTTCGGATCATGAGCGTGAAGCTACTAAACAAGTGACTGGATATTGTTTCCCCTCCTGCTTGTAAGGAACTGCACTATCAATAGAAACGCCCCACTGCACCTAAAAATTTTAAATTCAAGCAACAAGTTAGTGTCAAATGCCATGACTTTTCGTTCCGAGGAACAAAACGTTTTGAGGTCTCAGGAACCCAAAAAAGTGGTTTTAAAAATGTGTCTGTGTTCGTACGTTTGTAAACACCCCACAGCCAAAACTACTAAACCGATTCCGCTGAAATTTAGTACGTAAGCATATCTCATAAACCCAACTTAGATCTGAAAAGCTTTTGCATGGAGTCAATCGTGCAACCAGAAACGCCATTTTGGCACATCAACTTTAAAATTTTAAATGCAAACTTCTAGTGCCTTTTTAACAAAAACTGAAATATTCGAGATTTTCAACGTACTTTAAAAACGCGATACAGTTCAAACCTCTAGACCGATTTCCCTGAAACTTTGCGCATGGAGATTGTATTACACGTCGAACAGCTGAAACTTTTTTTGGAGGCAAGTGCCATTTCGGCACCATTAATTTTCCAAATTAAAAATATACTCTCATTTAACCATCTAAAACAAGTTTTTGAAAAAGTATTGCCACCATCAGAAACGCCTTCAAATTCTGATTTTAAATATGATGAAAATTATTCGCATTTAAAGCCCTTTTGGAAAAACAATGGAAATTTTGTGATAAGTTATTACATATAACACTAAAAGCACATTATATACCCAACTGTTGGATCAATTTTACTGAAATTTGATACATTGAGATTGGGTAACCCGTTGAAGATCTGAAAGTTTTTTGGAAGCAACTGGTCTACCGGAAGTACCATTTTGGCATATCAACTTAAAAGGGCCCTATACGATAGTGGCCCAGGAAAAAAATTGATATAGACGATACTGAGCTTTGATTTCTGGTGTGGAGGTATAATAATAGAGTGTACTTATATCATTGAATACAAAAATTTTGAAATTCTTCCAAGCGGTCATATTTTTAGGCATTGGAAATTCAGTTTTCACGAATTTTTTCCTCAGAAACTAAAAGATACTGAACTTTCATTTCTCGATAAAACATTCATCTGTCCCTCGCTTACCACAATCTAAAATCTGGTAAAGATTGGCCCAAGCGGTTGCCTTATTGTATAGGGTCCTTTCAAAAATAAGGCCTAATTTTTTATGTCGCCATTAGAAAGACAATAAAATTCTGGTTCTAAAAAACTATTCCTAGCTTCTGCCATTTCAGCGGAAAATAGAGAAAAAATGCTTTCTCATTAAAAGGCAGCCCGGGGACCGGGCTGACAGTGGATGATATAAAGTGGCAGTTTTTGTCAAAAAAGTGTCAAAATGTTAACCCTAAAAGGGAATATGTTGTCAAATGTGATAGGTGATGTCGTTAATTGTCAGATAATTGCGAAATTAGTCACAAACGAGAAGCATACAATTCGCGAAAATCAGCAAAGTGTCTGACATCTGGTGGCAATACTTTAATTACACTGAGAGACAGGATACGGAAATACTTTTAAACGTCCGTCATCATAATTTCGGCTTACGTCAGTCAGTTGTCAGTTGCGAGGTTAGGTAGTAGTTTTGTTCGAAGACATCCTCTCGCTGACTCGAAATTTTGGGAATAATTCTGTGGAATTTTACGTTTTGTGTACTTAAGTGGAACATTGTAAATCCAGGAAAACTTGGCTTTTAAAAAATCCAGGTGTCGATGTCACTGATGTCACCAACTGACACTGTCAGGCACGTCACGCTAGAATTCTCACTTCCGGCTCCCCAATGTGGTGAGACCGCCATTTTGTGGTTTAGCAATGCCATCTATTAGCAGCTGATTTTCGCGAATAGCCAAAACTCTTGTACAAATTTCAAAACTCTGGCCTCAAAAATAATGGCCCTTTAGCACTGCGCCCTGCATATAAATCAATAATCACACACATACATAAGATAAACTAAGATCAAACTAGTCAGTGTTAGTTAAATAAGTCCTCAACTTACTTTAAAGAATAGAGTGCAGAAGTTTGCTAATCGAAGACATTTACATTTATGATATGAATTTTGCTCATATTGCACAGCACGAATGCGCCATTTAAAGTTAGCCTTGAGAGCCAATAAACGTTACGAACCTATTAATATATTCATTTGATTTGCGGAAAATCTGAATTCTAAATATATACCTCTTGGCAATAAACCTACTTCGAGAGTTGCCTCAGTAATTACAATAATTTTATGAAATTGAAATCTCTAGACTTTTGTGACACATATTGGGACAAGTATTTACCATTCTTTACTGCTTTACACCTCAGTAATTCGAGAAATATCGTTTTAACCTCCCCAAACCAAAATAAAAATTGGCAGCAGAGAAGCGGCTGGAACCTCCCCATCGCGTGGGTTTAAAATTTTAAATTTGAATTAGTCAGGGTCAGAAAGAAGAGACAATGGGCTAACATACTTACATACACCCGACTCACACTGGCCTTCTCATTATTAGATGCTTATCCAGCGCGAAATTTTATAACATTTGGCTATATAATTACTAGTATTGGAATTCTGTTCTCGACTTGTCTACTCCGTTTACCGTACAGCACCGAATTCTAATTACCTACCTACACAAATTTCATAAATACCAACTCCATATTTTCCTAAATGGAAATGCTCGAAACTCTCTCAACCTACCTTTTTTAATGAATTCAAAACGATTCATCTTTGAGTGAGTAAAATCTTTTGGGTTTCTTGTTATTTGATGTAGATACTAGATCAACAGAAACGTAGGTGTATGGTGTATAATTTACGATAATAATAGATGTCTTCCACAACAGAGAATGTTAGCCATCATCCACACCTGATTACGGTTCATGCACGTCTCTGTTGAGGTAAATCGATTCTAACAGGAAATATGTGCCTACAGTTAAGTACAGAAATGCATTTAGGTTACAGCCTTTAGTTTAACAACCCTGTTATGGAGAGTTCTAAACACAATCACAGCAGTGAGTGTAGAAGCTAGTTCATAGAGATCGAGGTTCTCGTTCTTAATTTGGAAGTTTATAGCAGGGTTTATGGCTGCGAGCGGCCGAGCTTGCTAATAAACGCAATTCTGGAAAGGATAAAACAATAAGAATTAATTAACAAGCACACTGTAGTGCATTCTGTTCTCCAATTGCGACATGAAATATCTGAAACCTAAAAAATCCACCCACGCAAAGTTGAACGGTCTGAAAACGTACTCGCCATAAATCTTATCAACCCTCGCGAGAAGAAAACATAAAATCAGTCTGGGTTGCGCCATCATATTTTTCCGGCGATGCCGTTTGTTTAATTCGCTTTATGGGACATGATGTGTCTTTGAATAGTCATAAATTTACGACGCTATCCGTTCGGCAAATAAAAATTAATCAAACTTATTGTTATGTTCGTTTACGGCTTCGAAACAGACGTGAATGAAGAGACAACTGTTGATTTATTGCCATAAAACCTAATTGCGACATAGGAAGAAATATCACGAAGCAAGAAGAGGGGTGCATGTGGCATATAAATTATTTAAAAATAAATAGTTGAGAATTCTAACCCAAATTTCAAACGGAAAAAAATAGATTTATGATGCAAAACGGTCAACCTCGACATCAGTTTCCTTCAATCACTTTCAGTTG
This sequence comes from Pycnomerus fuliginosus, assembly GCA_963924575.1. Classification (NCBI taxonomy): domain Eukaryota; kingdom Metazoa; phylum Arthropoda; class Insecta; order Coleoptera; family Zopheridae; genus Pycnomerus; species Pycnomerus fuliginosus. The sequence goes on along the minus strand of OZ004617.1, from coordinate 13,297,046 downwards.
GGTTCGACATGACATGAAAAATTCTCTAGAAGTGTAAATATTTGATAAGTTTATTTAGGTGATTGAATGCGAGTTTTTGATAAAACATTTTAATGAATTTGGATAACAGTATATTATTCAATTAGTGTATGAATTTTATTGCTCCCGAGGATGACGTTTAAGTACAAGCCGTAGGTGAGTGCCATAAATCATCCGAGGGAGCAATAATCATTACACACGAATAGAATACTATGCTTTATCCACTGGTTTTAAAGCGAAAAATATTGTATAATGAGTCCATTCTGCAACACCCGTGGATAAACACTAATTTTGCTGTAAAAATGGTCATATAAAATTGTAATAGTTATCCATATTTAAATAATCACTATCAATGTGTAGAATATTATTAAACACTAAATTGGTATGCCAAAACGGCACTTTCCGTGTGCCGATTGAATCCAAAATTTGTTCGCCTCTTCGACGTGTAATACAATCCCCTTGTGCAAAATTTCAGCCAAATCGGTTCAGGGGCTTGGGCTGTACAGCGATTTTAAAGTCCGATAAAAACCTCGATTTTTTTAGTTTTTGGTCAAAAGAGCACTGACAGTGAATACATCTTTGAAAGCAGAATCTGAAAGCCTTTCTCATGGTGACCTGAAAAATGGGGGTTTACATTTAAAAGTTGATGTGTCAAAATGGCATTTCTGGTGGCACGATTGGCTCCAAAAGCTTTTCAGATCTAAGTTGGGTTATCACATGCACACGTACCAAATTTCGACCAAATCGGTCGAGTAGTTTAGGCTGTGGCGTGTTTACGAACGAACGTACGCACATACATACAGACACATTTTAAAAACCACTTTTTTCTATTTCGGTTTCCTAATGAACACTTTATAGCACCCAAACGCGTTCTCTAATGTGCTCTATTAGAGCACGGCTTTTGTTTACATCGTAACCTAGACAACAATTGTGCCCAACAATCGCCAACTGTCAAGCGAACATTGACCTGTCTTTAAAAATGGAAAACCAATTTTTTTCTAACAAATTGAGTAACCGAAATAGAAAAAATTGTATAAAAAACGTGTTTCATAAGGCTCTTATCGCACTCGGATTTTGTAAAACTCGGGCTTTTCGCCCTCGTTGTCCAAACATCCTCGTGCGATAATAATTGGCCTTATGAAACGTGTTTTTTAATATATTATTTTGTGTTCCTGAGACCTCAAAACGTATAGATCCAGTCTTATCTCGAATTCAAAAATTTTAGTGATTGCAGTAACCTCCCTTTTTTTTGAAAGGGTGAAGGGGAGTGGGGAGGTTAATAGTGTATGATATGCGTGTTAAAAGTGATTTTATTTTGTTTTAAGGGATGGGCCACTCCGATGCGCGTCGTGTCCCAAACTTCCCTTCGAACAAAATAAAATACCACTTTTAACACTTATATCATAAATAACTATTATAATGTTACCTTAATGAAATCACTGGCAAAACGTTCTTATTCTTTCTCATTAAAAATTTTACACAGGTGCAATTGGTTTTGTAGGTATGGTTTCCAGTGTACAGGTTGTTCTTTTTAAAGTTCCCACTTTGAATATGCATCTTGGATTCTTGGGAAGTAGCATTTGCTTGTTAGTTTGTTTCATTTCAATATCTTTTTCACATCATGCGAAGGTTTGAAATAGCACCCTGTTCTAGCACCGTTCTATTGTGCGAACAGGGACCACTTCTCAAGAAATTATTTTTAAATTCCGAAAAAAGAATCAGAGCTTTAATTAACCTAAAACCTCAAAATACTGTTTGACTATCTGAACAGATTATTTTTCATTTGTTAACAGCTCTGCGTTTTTACCGTTTAGGGACATATTTGGTTTTGCAACGATCTATAAGCTTCTTGGCAGCTAACATGAAATAAATTTAGAAACCACAAATTCTAAAACGTGTTAGCTGTCAAAGGAACAATATTTGAGCCAAAAGCGTTTTTTCCAGCATCCTGCTGTTGTCAGGAATTCATAAATTATGGTATTGTTTGATACGCAGGGATTACTTTGAAATTTCAGCGGTTAGACAGGGAATGATTTGGCACAAATTGCAGCGGTGAATTTTTGACAGCGCTTGATATATTATTTTTAGGTTAATGATACTATTTACTTTGTCTATGTATTTACTTAGTTCTTTGTTTGGTGAAAATAGATTATGGAAATTCATATTTGTATGCTGCTTACCTCGGGGTTGGCAATTTGAATGACAAATCAACAGTATAAATATGTCATGGCAGTAGCGGTAGGTTTTCCCAGGTGACATTGATAAACGCCCCTGTAGATAAATTTGTATTGTAAACTGGTTGAAGTGCAGGTGGTGTATTGTAATGCTATGATTGACGTGGTTAAAGATCAATTTTATCGAAACTAGGTGGAGTGGTGAACATTTGCGGGTGTAGACGGAGGGACGAATTGGCCCTCTCCATACACACAGCTCTATGAAATATTCAAAGAGCACGCGATACAACCAACCCTTCGGTCTCACCCCAAAACACTCCGGCTTTTATCCCCTCCACGTTCTTGAAGTACCTTTGCCTAATTTAAAGTTGCCATATAATTAGGTAGGGGTGCTTTTGAAAGGGCGTGAAATTTACTCTACTTCGGTGAAATTCGCTCTCGTATGAGAACACTTTGTCGACGGGTTTTTTCATTGAATCCATTTATGCAACGATGAGTCTAATCAAGTTCTACAGAGCGTTCTCAGCCCTCATATCACTATTTCTAATTCGCACTTATTCATTAATAACGCTCTTGTTTCTCAAACTTTAAAGACACAAAACACCCTGCAATGATTGCACTAAATAGAAGGCGAAACACTATTTATTCTTGTTACTTTGGGAAATCCTCTTTCAATTTGATAACTTGAGGACACGTTATTATTATTATTATTCTGCACCAGAACTGGTTTGAGCGAAGGCTTGAGGTTTAGCTTTAGTGTGACGTTATAAGTATTAATTTAAGGGTGAACATAGACAAAAGACAATGACCGTGTTTACTTTAGAGTTCGGACGGAGTAGATACGAATGATACGATACCTACATACAGGCTGGTCAAACCAAAACCCACCACGGATGAATGTGACCCCATCGAAATAAAAATCGATCTGCATGTCCGAACATTTTTCGAAAGTCGACTGTAAATGTGAAAAAATCTGTTTCGTTTTCGTTTAAAACGTGGCAGAATTATGCAGGTAAATAAATCTTCTAGAAAGTAAGAAGATTCCGAGAAGTTATAATATAATATACACGCAGCTCCAAAATACTGGTTTTGCTGCTTAAATTTTTTCAACATTAGAAACAATTCTGCCCCCATCTCCGTCATCTGACGAATTACAAAGTTGGCAGGGATTGAAATTTACAGTAAAAGACACGCTCCAGATGCCATAGTGCCTGAGAGCCACAATTTTCAACCACCACCAACTTCTATAATCCGTCTATTGTTGGACACTAATATTCTAATCCTACGGAAGGGTTAACAGACGATTAAGCGGGTTTACTAATTTTTGTATTCATTCATTGAAGAATTGTTTTTAATATAAAGAAAGCAGCAGATAAGTGAGGCCAACAAAAAAAACGAAGAAAAAGGAGAAGAAGCATTTTCGATTGCACGATTGTCTCCAGAAGCTTTTCAGATCTAAGTTAGGTTATGAGATGCCTACGTACCACGTACAAAATTATTATCAGATTGGTTTAGATTATCGAAGCTTTTTATGCGTAAATTAAAGGATGAAAATTACTCAAACTTTGAGGAAGTCCTTGTTTGTAGACAATACAATGTTGAAATCAAGGTAGTTATTGGATTATTTTCTATCAGATAAAAACCTTCGGGTTTGCTAAAAATTTGTCCAAATTTTCAAATTTAGTTCAACGGTGACGGCAATTACTTCAGTAAGTTATTAAATAGTTGTTGCACATACCAAGCGGACGGAAATTGCAGGTAGACAGCGCTGTTTGATGAGTTTCATTGTGATGACAAGCCAAGCCGATTAAAAATCAACTCCTCATTCATTTAACAGGCATTAAAGGTAGCACCAATAATTAATCGACACAAATTTGTAATGTAGAAAACCTTCTTGGACATTGTTTCCTAAATGGATAGCCAATAAACTCTGGTGCAGTACCTATGGGGATCACGGTTGAGGAACAGATTCGAGTGGTGGTTTTGTAAGTGCACGTATAGCATTTATTATCATTATCACTGGCATAAAATTTCTGGGTTGCACTGGTGCCGTATAAAGTGAAAATCGTGCGGGGTCCTTTTTAAATTGTGGAGTTGGGGAGGTAAAGAAAAGAAACAGCGACGAACGGATTTTAATTTTCGGTGAATATTCCTATTAATTGGAATAAGCTTGCACGAGTAGGATTTGTTTACGTCTCAATTTCTGTAGGTAGATACTTGTACAATAGCAACGATTCAACGAGGAATCAATATTGTTATGCATACTTGAGACATCATCCGCTAGTAAGAAACTTTACCGGTTTCAGGCGATTAAAGCGTTCTTAACATGCATAAAAATAGGCTGGTAAGCAGATCATAACGTTATCTAATGGTTTCTAGACAACAAGCCCATTAACCATTCATGACAACAATGACCCCATTCAAATGCTGTCATCTCGATTGTCAAAATGACGCGAATTCACGCAACATTTTTTTAATTTTGGCTTTAATCGCTTTAAACCGATAAACTATTGAACAAATCTCGGATGTTATGAATCATAACAGACTTAGATGTCTTAAAATCCTCGCTCTCCGAGCTCGGATTTCAATTGACATCTGCGTCTGTTATGATAGTCATAACATTCCTAGGTATGTTAATAGCTATTAAGGAAGTTTGAAATTAAAGGAACAGTAAACTTAAAAATATTATTTTTTCAAAAATTAGTCTAATTGATAGTTTATAGCATTTTATGAATGTTGTCGTAAATAAAATTGCCAAAAAGAACTTCAATTCGTTGCTAGAATCGGTTTGAGTGAGGCGCGTGACGTAATTTGTGATACAGTTGCCCGCTCGTGTTTGCCAGCCTGCAGTGATCTTATGGATCTCGCGCCGTAGAAATAATTATTGTTTCTTCTGTAACTTTTGAACGAGTGGATGGATTTCAAAAATTGTTGCCAGATTACAGAGGATTTCATGCTCTTTAAAATGATGCATCACAAAAGGTCCAAATGTAATTTAAAATTTTACTGTTGATCGGGTTGGAAGGTAGACGGATATTAAAAATATTTACAGTATTGGATTGGTACTGAAATTAGCTTTCAAATGATATATTGCAAGTGGGGGGTTGCCGCTTGAACTTAGGAAATGCTTTAATGCAGCGCCAATGATTTCCAAGTGGAAGCACACGCGGCTTATCACATATGACGTCATGACGGATTTTTGCGGCGTTGTTTGGAGTTGAAAATAAAATTATTTTCTTTTTACGGGCATGTTAGCGCTCGTTTCCAGTAATCTTCTGTTCTTTTATGAAATAAAAAATACATGGGTTTTTTAGTTTACTGCGCCTTTAAGGCTTAATTAAGCACCGTAATGTCGAAAACGAGGATAGAAAAGGAAAAAGTATAATTTTTGCATAGAAGGCGACTTATATTATACTGTACTAGAATAAAATTGATGTTTCGAATTTGAACTTTCACGTAGTTCTTTTTGGTTAAACGTTAAACTACCGGGTGGCCCATTTAAGACGGTCCAGTCGAAATAACTTTTGAACTGAATAAGATATCAACTTGCGGTTTTCGACAGATTTCTTGGCATTGAGGAGGACATGTTTCACCATAGCTTTCACCTTGTTCAGTTTGCGCATTTCACCCCCACCCCAATCAACGTCAAAATTTTAAACGGCAACATACCTCGAGTCATACATCAAATGAAAGCTCTTGAAAAATACTATTCACTTTTCTAAGTAGTTTGTGATAAAATCAAACATTATTATTTAAGGAAAATTAGCTAAAAATTTATTAACGGTAAAACGCCAACATTATTAGAATACATCTCTACTTCGACCATTCCTGTAGCCGACTAGCTTTCCAGCATTCGTTGCTCGCCACTCATCAGCCCATGTCACATGTCCTTGAACGTCATGGGTAGACTACCCATTAGGCGCCAGCGGTACGGGGCGCTTCAGTTCTTAATACGGCCTTTCCTGACAAAATGAGTGTCCTCACTCAAAGAGATCCATGATCAAGGTCCGAAGCTGCACACAGGGCTGAAACTTACAGAGCGTCTAAGATTTTGCCACTTGCAAAAGTTTTAATACTAGGTTTCAACTAGGGTTGCCATATTTTTCAAAACAGTAAGCGGGACAGGGGAGTGAGAAGAATACTTAATTTGCGTGTCTGCGCGCGAAGGGCGCAGTTTAAATGGGGGTTGCGGGGGGCCACCCCCCCCCCCCCGCGAAAATTTTCTGCCACCCCCTTCTCAAACCTGTTTTTCAGTATTTTCAGTCCAAATTCAGATCAAAATCAATTCATTTCATTCTCATTGCGAAATAAAAAAACACTTGGGTTGTCGCTGGCAGTGCACCGAAATAAGAGATAGACACAAGATTACCTTGCGATTTTAACGCTTGCAACGAAGATGGAAGATGATTGACAGAATGGACCCGACGTTTTGTAAGGCAAATGGTAAGGCACTACTCGCAGGACTGTTCTGACACTAGACACTACAAATAAGTTAGTGTAAATTTGGTTGCATGTACGTCATTTGACATGCGTTTTAAACCCTGGTTTTCAATAAAAATTAAGGAAAATAAAGGGAAAGGGAAACGTCAGAAAGCAAGTCCAAAAATCGGGACAAATTCAGCACTAGGCGGGACGCGGGACTCATTATAAGGAATCGGGACAATCCCGCCTAAATCGGGACGGTTGGCAACCCTAGTTTCAACTACGAGAAACAGCTGCCAACGAACGCCACCAGTGTTGCCACCTATCCTAGAAATTCAATGAACTGGGCCCAGTTTATTATTACGCAACAATAAAGAAGTTAATATATAAATTTTCCGCAAGCACTTATTCTAAAGTAAATAATTGCCCGGTCAGATCCTCAGTACACCCTGCGCCCTGTATACCTCCCTGACCCCAGGAATATTATTTGAGCCTGCCGTTCGACCGCAAGTACGTTACCGCACAGTTACGTCTGACCACCGGTGTAACCGCCAGTACTTACCCTCTGACCACCGGTGTTACCGCCAGCCTGCTGACCACCTAGGTGTTCCCGCCAACAACCTGACCGTACGAGCGTTACCGCCTAACGTGCTCACAAAATACTCCTGACCCTTACCACAGCGTCCTGCTGACCTGACAACCCTCAACTTGATGTTGTCTACTCCAGCCACGCCATGGTACCTCAGTTGCGAGCGCCTGATTCCGGGTATATCCGACACTGCAGGCATTGAGGAGGACATGTTTCACCATAGCTTTCACCTTGTTCAGTTTGCGCATTTCACCCCCACCCCAATCAACGTCAAAATTTTAAACGGCAACATACCTCGAGTCATACATCAAATGAAAGCTCTTGAAAAATACTATTCACTTTTCTAAGTAGTTTGTGATAAAATCAAACATTATTATTTAAGGAAAATTAGCTAAGAATTTATTAACGGTAAAACGCCAACATTATTAGAATACATCTCTACTTCGACCATCCCTGTAGCCGACTAGCCACGACTAGCTTTCCAGCATTCGTTGCTCGCCACTCATCAGCCCATGTCACATGTCCTTGAACGTCATGGGTAGACTACCCATTAGGCGCCAGCGGTACGGGGCGCTTCAGTTCTTAATATTTGAGAATTTATCGAACCGTTTTAGTGCCGTAGCAGAATGCGGAGGTACTCTTGTCTTTGCTTATTCGCTCGCTCGCTCGCTCGCTCGCTCGCTCGCTCGCTCGCTCGTCGTATCGATCGCTCCTCACTCTGTCCGTCGGATAACTTGAGAACGGATTGAGGTATCGAGCTGAAATTTGCTATACGGAATCTTGCCCAAAAAAGTAAGGCGGGGATTGCTTTTGGGCTATATCGGACCAAGGGGGTGGAAATTAGGGGTTGTAACTCAAAATTCCGCCTTATAAGTATTGGTCGAAATTAACGCCATTCGATACCCTTCCATTAATGATTCAAAAAGGTGTTATTCATGTTTTACAAAAAACCACCCTTAAAGGCTCTACAACCCCTAACATGAAGAAATACATAACGTCGGATAACTTGAGAACAGAGTGAGGTGTCGAGCTCAAATTTACTATACGGCTTTATACACTAAAAAGTAAGGCGGAGATTGCTTTTGGGTCATATCGGACCAAGGGGGTGGAAATTAGGGGTTGTAACTCAAAATTCCGCTTAATAAGTACTAGTCGAAATTGGCGTCATTCGATAGCTTTCCATTAATTATTCAAAAAAGGTGTCATTCATATTTTGCGAAAAACCACCCTTATAGGCGCTACAACCCCTAACATGCAGAAACACAAAAATACGAGAACTCAAAAACTACTCAACGTATCAAGGCAGAATTTGGTTTGTGAATTTCCAGTGACATTATAGGTGGATGGACAAATTTTCAAAAATATCTAACAAAGGGGATGAAATTTAAGGGTTGAAACTTGAAATTTCTTCAAGTAAATGGTAGCCTAAAATTACGGGGTTCGATAGATTTCGGTCAACTATTGAAAAGAGGTCTTATGAGTTTTCAATCTAAAACCAACCCCTGGGCCATTAACCACCCCTAACTCTTTGCAAGTCGATAATAATTACATTTTATTTATTTTTTCTGAAACCCTATTGGTTTATTTATGAACAACTGAAATCAGTAAATACGCAAGGAGTTATGTCACACCGGAAAAATAAACTCACCCCTGTAAATCATAAAGGGGTGAAATCATGAGGTGTTGAAAACATGAATCTACAAATCACCTTAATTTTTCAACGAATTGGATTAGGGTGGTGAAATTGAAAACACAACTTCCTTTAGGGCATGTGGGGGTGGTGAAATAGGGGGTTGGAGTTTAGGGGTTGAAACGTCCATAAAGCCCTGTAATTTGACACAGAGAAGCAATATCTTCTGCGAAACTGTGACATCTTACACACTGCATCTTCGAGAAGGGAAGAGCGAATTTTAGGAGAAAATTATCGAAGGGGATGAAAGTTAGGGGTGGAAACTCGAATTTTCAATGAAGAATGTATAGTTGAAAATAATACCATTCGATAGCTTTCTATTGATGGTACAAAAAAGGTATTATTCATCATTCGCGAAAAACGACCCCTAAAGGCGATACAACCCCCTAACATGCCGAAACACAAAAATGCGAGAACTCAAAAACTGCTCAACGTATCAGGGTTAAATTTGATGTGGTAATTTACAGCGCCACTGTAGGCGGATGGGCAAATTTTCATTAATATCTAACAAGGGGGTTGAAATTTAAGGGTTGAAACTGGAAATTTTTTCATGTAAGTGGTGGAATAAAATTATGGGGTTCGATAGACTTCGGTCAACCATTGAAAAAAGTCTTATGAGTCTTCAACCTAAAACCAACCCCTACGCTACTAACAACCCTTAAGCCCTAGCAAGCGGAGTAAACACATTTTATTTTTTTTTTTGCTTTCTTCTGATTTGTTAATAATTCAACGTCATTTTCATTAATTTTTAACCCATCCACAATTTTTCAACCCCTTTCATGATATGTGAACCCTCAAAGAGCAAAATTTACCCACACCGCTTCTTTTTCGTGTGATTTTCGCTAGTTCTACTTAACTACAGTACATTTTCATCTCTTTTGAGTTTTCATCCCCCTTAACGATTTTTCTCCCCACGAGCGTTAATTTTGTAAAATTCGCGCAGTTTTGCCTTTTTTCGGTAATAAATTTTACCGAATTTTACTCGTATGAATTGTTACTGAGTTTTTCACTTTTTCGACCCCTTCGCAATGTTTCAACCCCCAAAAGTCAAATTTGCATAATTGGCTTATTTTCGTGTTATTTTCTGTAATTCTACTTAATTACGATTAATTTTCATCCCTTTTAACTTTTCATCCCCCTGTACAATTTTTCAACCCCCTAAGTGTTTATTTTGCAAAATTCACGCAATTTAGTTTTCCTTCGGTAATAAATTAAACTCATTTGGATTATGTTTATCTTTTTCACTTTTCCAACCCCCTTCGCAACATTTCAACCCCCAAAAGCTAAATTTGCATAATTGGTTTACTTTCGTGTTATTTTCTGTAATTCTGCTTAATTACGATTAATTCTCATCCACTTTGACGTTTCATCTCCCTTTACAATTTTTCAACCCCCTAGGTGTTAATTTTGCCAAATTCGGATATTTTCGTTTTTCCTCGGTAATAAATTGAACCCATTTGGATGATGATTAAACTTTTCACTTTTTTCATCCCCCTTCGCAATGTTTCAAGTCTTCAAATGCAAAATTTACATAATTGGGTTAATTTGGTGTTATTTTCCGTAATTTTACTTAGCCACGGTTAATCCTCATACCTTTTGATTTTTTCATCCACCTTTACGATTTTTCAACCCCCTAAGTGCTAATTTTGCAAAATTCGCATAATTTCGTTTTTCGTCGGTCATAAAATTGAACGCATTTGGGATTCAGTTTACCTTTTACAATTTTTCAGTTTCCTTCTGTAATTCTACTTAACTTGGGTTAATTTTCACCCTCTTTGACTTTTCATCCCCCTTTACAATTTTTCAACCCCCTAAGCACCCATTTTACTAAATTCAATATTTCAACCCTCCAAGGGCTAAATTTGCATTATTGTCTTATTTTTGTATTATTTTCTGTAATTCTACTTAACTTGGGTTAATTTTCACCCTCTTTGACTTTTCATCCCCCTTTTTTTCATAATTTCGTCTTTTTAACACCACTGTGCGTCTGCGGAGGCACTACTACTAGGTGCAGATTTATAAAATCTGCACCCGACTCCACCAGTAAATTCAGCTCGCCCCTACATACACATTAACAAGGTAAACATCTACAGGGACACACATCGCATTGATACACATCTTTCGTTGGCTTTTCATATTAGAGACAAAAATGTAATGTATTCTAATTTAGAAAATTAGAATTCCGTGGAAAGTTTTGAAAAACTCGATGAAAAATTTGTTGATATGTGGACTAAAAATGTGACTGAGCAGATGTCTAGCGAGTTTAATCGTTATTAGCTTTGTTTAGATAGGTCACTATTGGTTCTCTTATTGGTCCGTGTGGGGCAGCTAAAATTAAAGCTCCAAAAAAGCAAATAACAAATAAAGCTCACTAGACATCTAGTCAGTCACATTTTTAGGCCACATATCAACAATTTTTCATCGAGTTTTTCAAAACTTTCCACGGATTTCTAATTCTCAAACTTCTTCAAAATTATCAAACTACTTAGAACAGTGAATAGCATTTTTCAGGAGTTTTCATTTGAAATACGACACGTGGTATGTTGACATTTAAAATTTTGACGTTGGTTGGGGTGGGGGTGAAATGCGCAAAGTGTACAAGGTCAGCGCTATGGCGAAACATGTCCCATCAATGCCAAGGAATCTGTTGAAAACCGCAAGTCGATATCTTATTCCGTTCAAAAGTTATTACGGCTGGATCGTCTTGAATGGGCCACCCGGTATAATATACTGCATAACTGAAAGGGTGTTGCTGTTATTGCATCACACACTGAACTTTCCTGAACAAAGATAAGTCGAAAACTTGCACGTAGGAATACTTATCTGTATAAACCCATACTCCCAATTTTCCAGGATACAGGGTGGGTAATTTTTCGATGCTCACCATTAGTATCTCGGAAACCATCATAGATGGAGAGTAGTTCAAATTGGAGAAAAGTTGCGCTATTTCTTGGTGATTAAAATTCTGAAGAGAATTCCCCGATATTTTGATTCGTTCCTGAGTTATCACAAAAAATCTGAAAACCTCCAATTCAGACAAAAATTGATATTTTCCTAACGTTTGATGTTATTTAAATGAAACTTGGAACTTTATATTTTTCACAGCTGTTAATAGGCTACTTGCACATTTCCTAATTTCGGGATATTTTATTGTAAATGCATCAATAAAGATACAAGGAATCGTCCGCGAACATCAATTTTATTTAAAAAACGTTTGCTTATTTGTAAATAAATAAATAATTCAGAATCGCCGTTGTACGACTTGTGACGTCATAAATCGTACAGCCGATGCAATCTGACAACAGTTTATTTGAGGGTGACGTTTAATAATTAATTTGAAAAGTCAACCTTGACAGTTGGCAAAAAGAGGGGTCAAAAGTACCCTCTAACGTTGAAAAAAGCGGTAAGTAGAATGTTATTACTTGCTTGGGTTGGCATCTTGTACCTTTGTACCCACTGGCAAAGAGTACTTGTGACTTCTATAAAATATTTAAGATTTATGAATGAAAGACGTCGGGCCAGGTTAGACAGCGACGTTGTCACATGCAAGAAAATTGAGTTCGAATAGCTGTGGGGGTTTTTTGGCGCGAAGTTTGAAAATGCTACAATCTCATATTTTTTTTGAGCTCCACGGACAAGATATTGGAACTTAAGGTATCTGGAAGGATTAAATATATCCCGAACTTCAATTTAACATCAAAAACTAAATTGATGCAAGATGCCTATTGAATGGCCTTCTAGATTTTGAATGACGACAGTCAACTTTTGATTCTTGTATGGCCGCCATATTCAATTTTGACACCATCAAATACACAAAGAAATTAGCTCTTCAAAAATGTACTCAACATGAATTTTTTTGAGAAATGTCAGAATTTGAAAATTTGGTATGAATAATTTGTAAAATCAGCCTAAACTTTGATGAAAAACAATTGGCAAAAAAGTACGCCGACTTCTTCAATCTCTTATTATAACATGTGAAAACAATTGAATTCAGCAGCAAAATATTACATCTTGCGGTCGTGTGATTCAGGCGACGGTGCTAAAATTCAATATGGCTCCCATAAGAAAAAGAAAAGTTGACTGTCTTTATTCAATATCAAGCAGGTCTAGAAAATTTCCGTCAATGCCATTCAATTGACAGCTATCAAAAAGATAAAAGTTCCAAGTTTCATTTAAATAAGATCAATCGTTAGGAAGATAAATTTTTTTCTTTAAATTGGCAATCTCAGATTTTTTGTGATAACTCAGGAACGAATCAAAACATCGGGAATTTCTCTTCAGATTCTTAGTCGCCAAGAAATAGCGCAACTTCGAAAAATTACCCATCCTGTATATCGTTTTATGGACAACAAAAAACAGAAAACATCACCAGTCCTTATCTGAGGTGCATTGTACGTCCATGAAGAATTACTGTTAAAATGTTGCATGTCCAGGCTATCAGCAGAGGATCAAAATACAATCTATCTATAATCGGGCTTTTAAATTGAAATCATAAAGCTGCTTACATATGAGTTAGGTATATTCCCATCAAATACAATGAGCTTTCACTCATTACTATTTGGAAAAGATATATAATACGCTTCTAAGTATAGCAAAAATGTAATAGAAATGAGGAAATAAGAGTTAATCCGTCGCCATAAAATGTCCGGTCCGCGTTTCATAGTAATAAAATTATACCTCCAATCACGTTTTAATTACAAAATAGCCCGAGTTTAGTACTGCGGAAGATGTAAAACTAAAATTGTATCGAATGTAGCAATGAAAATATCGTTCACGTAGCGAAGTTAATCCCGCAAAGGCTGCGATTCAATCGAAACATGATGGGTTTTATCCGGACGACACTGAAAACATATTGTCCTCAGAAAATGTTATTTCGACTTTAAAGAAGACGGGTATTTATCAAGCTGATGGAGCACTCACCTTAAGTCTTTCCTAACTCGCGCCATTTGTTGGTATTTACTCTCTTTTAATCTGAATCTGAATGGAGGCGACACTATTGCATTAAATTTGCATCAGTGCCGTGACATTAATTTGATTGTAGTTAGGTTTACTTTATTACTTTGCATTTCGGCTTGTAATGAGCCCTGCCCTTTTTACACTTTAATCATATAATACATAATAATACTTAAATCAAATTCAGTCATCTTTTCCAGTCTATCTTCCATTTCTGTCTTCTCTTCCCTCCCCTCTCCTTATTTCCCTCGCTCTCTCTACTTCCTTCATCCATTCCAGTCCTGCCCCCCTTTCGCTCAATATACATTTTCTCTCCCTTTCTTCTTCTCTCTCTCTCCCTTCCTCCTCCAACCAGAATTTATTTTCTCTCCTCATTTCCGCATCTAAATCCCGCTATCATTCTTTTTTCTGGAGATATGTGATATGATGTCCTTATACTTTGCATTATACCGTGATTCTTTTATTCTTGTTCTCCTCCCTTGTATATCTATATCCCTATCTCTCTCCCACATCACTCCATTCATCCATCTCCCCTGTTCTCTTCGTCGTTTGATATCTTCCCATGCGTATTATTCTTGTTTTTCCTTCCATTCTTCTTTTTTTCTCCTTTTCTCCTTCCAACACTCCTGTAATATCATACAGTCTAGCCTCTCTCCCATTCTGTCCTCAAATTTCACCACCCTTTTACCTGTCTCCACTCTCAACTTGTTCCTTTTCGTTTCTTCTCTTATTATATATCCCGGTGTCTCTCTATCTACGCCGAGCACCCACTTGAAATACATTTCCTGCACTCTCTCCACCTCCTCTTGTTCTTCCCACCCCCATATCTCTGCTCCATTCATCAACATACTCTTCACTAAACTATCAAACATCAGTCTCTTCTCTTAAAATCATGCCCAAATTTTCTCTCTCGTATTCTCCAGATCATTCGTACCAACTTATTTGATTTTTTAACTACATACCCTAAATACCCTAAATATTTCAATTCTCTTTCTTGCTCTATTATCCTCCCGTTCCATTTCCATTCACTTTCTTTTACCCTCCCTCTTCCTTTCATGAAAACCATTATCTTGGTTTTTTCCACATTTACTTCCAACTTTTTTTCCTTCATATAATTTCTCTCATTTGTCTCTCCTCATTCGCTACGATCACCAGGTCATCCGCGTACGCCAAACTCCACACTTGCTCTTTGCCCACCACAATCCCTCCTTCTCCTCCTGCCTTTGTTTGGTCGTATAGTCAGTCCTTCTTTTCTAGTTGATTCTGTGTCGCTATTTAACATTTGGTGTTTTTTGAGTACCTAATAACTCTTCGAATGCAGCGCTACAACAATTGCAAGATACATTGTAGGATGTAAATGGTAACAAACCCCTTAAATTAATAGGATTATTATTAACAAAGCGCAAGCTTTTTCATAATTGGGAGAGCTGCGAAGACGCCGCCCCGTGTACTTAATAGAATATGATTATATACGCTATGACTGGTTTATTTTGGTGGTGTGGGCGTCTGATGCATCTCTTTATAAGTGAAGAAGTGTTTTGTGCAGCAATATGTTAACGTAATTGCATTTACTGGCGAAGTGGAGAGCAACAAGCATTATACGAAGTATATGATACAACGTGATATAATAATTGAGCATTGCAGCATCTTGGCATCTTTGCCATGCTATAGTTAAATGATTTTCTTTTGCTTTTATTTGAGTGCCATTCGGGTAATTATGGCCGCTGCGGAAGGAGCGCTGCCTTATCTACAGGCGCTAATTTACTATGAGCTCCTTTTACTTAATTATGTTGCAAGATAACACAAATCTATTAGTCTAGATTTCCTTGCTGTAGGAAGGTTGTATGAAGCTCAAAGTTCAAAGGAGCAGGATATATTTTCATTAATAATTAGACTCTGGGGTTTTCCAATTATCGCCAGTTTTGTCTAGGTCTTCCTATTGCTAGGTTACTATCATGTTACTTAGAAGAAGAAAAAGAGAAGGCGACAGAGAGAATCCACAAGAAAATGTTCTTGAAATTACTGCAAGCATAATTATCAAAACGCGAATTTATTGCATAACTAGGATGGAGGAATGATTATTTTAATTGCACAATTTTATATGGAAAACTTGATGTTATCTTGTAAACGTGCGTTTATTTGCCATTCATGTACAGAGTACAGCAGACTACAGGGAGTTATTTAAATTGAAATTTACAACTTGTAGCAAGGGCTCATCACATTAATTACTCTCATTAAAATAACATAGTCGTTGTTAGATTACTTGAAATTGTTTAAGTCTTTTTTTAAATTTAGAAATGAGTGAAGTTATTGCGAACTTTATCCCGAGTCCTTACCATGGAAGAATTCTAACAATCTATGCTTGCAGTTTTAAATAAAAGTTTTACCTCAAGATTCGTATATTTAATTATATGCACCGACTGCCTTTAAAAATACCGGAACATCAAAATTTAGTGCGTGTCGAGGTGTGTGGGCATTTGTTGAAACTGGTATAGAAACCAACCAATCTCTTTCCACTAAAACAAATTGCCTTAATAAATATTAAATTAATGCTAATAAATAACAATATAGCATAGTAACATAGCTTTGTTCCTACCGTGCTTTGATTGTATATTCATAATTTGTTGTTGACATGATTGTGAACTGATGATAATATAACTCAATATTATTATCCATATGGCTAGCTGGTCTATTGATGTGATTACTGTATTAATTATTTCCAACATTCCTTCGAATTTGAATATCGTTTTTCATGTCACCAAACCCAAAAGCTCTTTACTTTGATATTAATACAAATACATCGGAAGCGGCATCTCTAGGAAACTCAGTTTCCTGTTCGCCAAACACGAGCTTTTTGCCGTTATAGAGAACCGTCTGCAAATATTTAAATTCGGTATATCAAGCTCAAAGGGGAATCGTTTAGGATAAATTACGGAAATTCGCTCATTAAAGTTCCATTCTTTATTATATAACAAGAAACGTATTTCTCATGCTCTAATTATATTACAATTTACTCGTCGCACAACCCTAATTTCTCAATCTATTCGGTGACGTAGTTATTCATTGTTGCAATTTTCGAGCAGAGCTCTATTTGCCGCCGAGTGAGAGCTTTTTTATGTTTTATTTTTAATCCTGAGATTAAATCAATATGGGCGAACTGGAATGCATCATTACTCGAACGCGAGGGAAATTCCAACACTCTACTCATATTCACGTCTTTATCTTGAACGAAAATCAACGCCGGCGTCCCTCTCTATCTAACTAATTCGAATTTTCCGAACGTTTTCCTCCTTACTGATTTGACGCAAGAAGAATTTTTGTGGTTTATTAAAAAGTTTTCGTCGAACCTTAGCATGGAAATCCTTCGAAACTTTCAAAAGTGGTCAAAAAACTTTCGCTTTGTGGGCTTTGTGTTTGATTTTAACTGATAAGTTTGTGCCTCAGAAACTTTACATGCTCG
Source organism: Pycnomerus fuliginosus (assembly GCA_963924575.1). Taxonomy (NCBI): domain Eukaryota; kingdom Metazoa; phylum Arthropoda; class Insecta; order Coleoptera; family Zopheridae; genus Pycnomerus; species Pycnomerus fuliginosus. The sequence continues at coordinate 13,279,740 of OZ004617.1, read as the reverse complement.
AATGTGCAAAACTGGTGGATGCGCCGGGATAGTTCAACGTAATACCCACTCAAGGAAGAATATTGTTGCAAAGAGCTTATCTGTGTTGTTAATGAGATTAATAACTGATAATCTGCACGTATCCACTGGTGATTTAGATGCGGGTTACACTGAAACCAGCGCAACTATTCCAATTCAATTATACGCTGAAATGTTGCATCCGTGTAAAATTTAATCAATTTCTAGTAATATAGAAGCTTAAAGTGAAATTTTAACTAATTCAGACTTCTGTTATTATGAGAATTCCTTGTGTCTCTCACATATTGTAAAATAAGATTTAATATTTGTGTAATTACAATGACGTGACGAGTAAAGAGTCTTATAAAAACATACCTGCACAGATAGAGTAGGTGTGAATGCGGGTAAACCATCAGTTTAAAAAATGGTGTTCACACAATTCGCCTCAATCCCTTGATATAAAGGATACCTACATTGATTCTATAATTTCAGGTGATGGTTATCGTGTGAGACAAACTACGTAAATCAGTTTAACACGCAAGCCAACAATCAACTTTATTAACTAAAAACTACAATCGTTTCTTTTATGTAGTTTGACCTAATATTTTGGAGGCCTGTCGAGGTGAAGAGTTCATGAAAATGGCAGTCGTTGTCATTCAAGATAAGCGTTCTATTTTGATTCTAAAAGTCTCTTACACATACCCAAAGCACGTTCACGGTATCTAATCTGGATTATATTGAGCGTTATCGCAGCGTCCGACCAATTCAAACTTTGACAATTTTTTAACCTCCCCACTCCACTTCACCACTTAAAAAAGGGAGGTTACTGCAATCAGTAAAATTTTCGAATTTGAGGTAACAGCAGATCTTCACGTTTTAAGGCCTCAGGAACCCACAAAAGTGATTTTAACCTCCCCACTTCACTTCACCATTTAAAAAAAAAGGGAGGTTACTGCAATCACTAAAATTTTCGAATTCGAGATAAGACCGGATCTATACGTTTTGAGGTCTCAGGAGCCCAAAAAAGTGGTTTTTAAAATGTGTCTGTATGTATGTATGTACGTACGTTCGTACGTACGTTCGTAAACACGCCACAGCCCAAACTACTCGACAGATTTAGCTGAAAGTTGGTACGTGTGCATGTGATAACCCAACTTAGATCTGAAAAGCTTTTGGAGCCAATCGTGCAACTAGAAATGCCATTTTGGCACATCAACTTTTAAATTTTAAATGCAAACCCCCATTTTTCACCTCACGATAGAAAAGGCCTTCAAATTCTGCTTCTAAGAATGTATTCATTTTTAGTGCCCTTTTAATCAAAAATTGAAAAAAAAATGATTTTTATCCGACTTTAAAATCGCGGTACAGCCCAAGCCCCTGAACCGATTTGGCTGAAATTTTGCACACGGTGGGGACTGTATAGCACGTCGAAGAGCTGAACAAATTTGGATTCAATCGGCCCATGGAAACTGCCGTTTTGGCACACCAATTTGTAACTTTAAAATTATTCACTCATTTAACCATCCAAAACAAGTTTTTGAAAGATTTATTGTCACCATCAGAAAGGTCTTCAAATTCTGGTTTTAAGTAAGACAAAATTCGTTCGCATTTAGTGCTCTTTGGGTCAAAAAATCGAAATTTCATAATAACACTAAAAATACATTATAGCCCAAATTAGCCAATCGATTTGGCTGTTTGGTACATGGAGATTGGGTGACCCGTTGAAGACCTGAAAGGCGTTTGGAAGCAATTGGTCCACGGGAAGTGCCATTTAGGCAAATCAACTTTAAATTTTAAATACAAAGGTCTCCTTTTTTATGTCGCCATTAGAAAGACGATCAAATTCTCGTTCTAAAAATGTATTCACAGTTTCTGCCATTTCAGTGGAAAATAGAGAAAAAAATATTTTTCATTAAAAGGGAGCAGGCTGACAGTGGATGACATAAAGTATCAGTTATTGTCAAAACGGTGGCAAACTGTTAACCTTAAAAGGAACATATTGTCAAATGTGATGGGTGATGTCGGTATTTGTCAGAAAATTGCGAAATTAGTCACAGACAATAAGCATAAAAAAAATTCTGTCGAATTGACTACTATCTACACAGAATACAAAGATCCACGCGATGGGGAGGTTCCAGCCGCTTCTCTGCTGCATTTTTTAAAATGTGTCTGATGTGTGACTGTGCGTACGTCCGTACGTAAACACGCCACAGCCTAAACTACTTGACCGATTTGGCTGAAATTTGGTTCGTGGGTATCTAATAACCTAAGTTAGATCTGCAAAGCTTTTGGAGTCAATCGTGCTACCGGAAGTGCCATTTTGTCACATCAACTTTGAAATTTTGAATACAAACCCCTATTTTTGACGCCACTATAAGAAAGGCCTTCAAATTCTGCTTCTAAGGATGTATCCACTCTTAATGCCTTTTTGACAGAAACTCATATATTTGAAATTTTTAACGCACTTTAAAAACATGATACAGCCCAAACCTCTGAATCGATTTGCCTGAAATTTTGCACATGGAGATGGTATTGCACGTCGAAGAGCAGAACATTGTTTGGAGGCAATCGACAAGCGGCACGTGCTGTTTTGGCACATCAATTTTCAAATTTAAAATTATACTTATTTAACCATCTAAAACACGTTTGTGAAAGGTCTTCAAATTCTCGTTTTAAATTAGACGAAATTCATTCACACTTATGCCCTTTGAGTAAAAAATCGAAATTTTGTAATGACACTAAAAACACGTTATAACCCAAACTAATTGATCGATTAAGCTGAATGGCTTTTGGAAGCAGTTGGTGAACGGGAAGTGCCATTTAAGCATATCAAATTTCAAATTTTAAATAAAAGACACGGAATTCAAAGACCCGCGCGATAGAGAGGTTCCAGCCGCTTCTCTGCTACAAATTTTTTAAATGTCGGAATGGTGGGCTATGTGCTCCTTAAATCTGGTGGTGAGAGACCAACATATTTTAGATCACAATTTTGAGAATTTATTTCGTTTATATCAGACTTTTCGCTATTCCCTACTTTATCTTTCGGGTTGCCTAAAATTGTGTTCGAAACGAGTTAGCTGTGTGAACAAGTTTTTCGGTATAGTGCAGTGACAGTTTAAAAACTGTGATGGATAAAATTTTTCGAATTTGTTCATTGAGTAAAATTTTCACTGAATGCATCTGCATAAAATTTTGATAAATTAATTCGTTTTTATTGCTTCCATACCCTTCTTCTTTGTTAGGTGGGCCTTATAACCCCCGGGTACTTTATTATAAAAGTGCTGGGAGTGTCATGTCACGCCTCCGCCATTTGTTGTGTCTGGTCAAGGTCCACTTTCCAAGCAAACCGAATTGACAGATTACTGAAATTGGTTTATAGCGATTTTTCCAATTTTTATTGGTCTGTTATGTGGTTACTGTGCCATTCTAGTTCTCTACAAACCAACATACATTCACGACAAAGTCAAAATATAAATAATTTTCATCCTAACCTATTCTACCTTTCAACCACGTGTGAAATTGAATTGAAATTGTGTGAAATTGATAGAAAATTGGAAAAATAGCAAATAAGTCACCGAACACAAATAAACGCTTACGTGTTTGCACTATATTGGAATATGAGAAGGCAGGTATTATTTCTTGTCTAATAAGGTTTTCTTGATTTTGAAGAAAAGTGCAAATTTCTGCAACATGTCACTTGCAAGGATCACAAGACAGATTATTAGCCCTTACACCGTCCTTAATGGAGTGGGATTGAATTGGCAAGAAATATGAGAAATCATTGTACGTCTGGAATCTGTTAATATATCTATATTGAATATATTTTTTTTAAACGGAGTTTTGTTGAATTCAAAGACAGTGTGTGTATTATTTTTCGACCTGTTTCAAGTTCTCGTGAGGTTAAGTTATCTAGTTTTTTCGCAACTCGCAACACCCAGTGCCTTCAATTAAAGTAAAACTGGTATTAATATCAGGATGTCTTCAAAGTGGAAATCATGACCCTTTTCCTTTGCAGATTCATTGGTTAAGTGATCGCTGCTAATTGCGTTCAGATGGCTACAGGCATCTTTGAAAGGTAGCTGCCTGATTTCGCACAGAAATTCTATCTCTTGTTGCTCTTGGAAAATTGATATCCTTGTGTCTTTGTGCACTTGACTCTAGAATAGCAAATGAACAGCTCATTATGAATCGGTAAATTATACTATTACTATTGTAGGTAATTATTCCCTCTGTATAATTGTTGAGTTCAGAGTTCAGAGACTTTCTACTTCTTATCTTAAAAAAGGCAGCAGAGAAGCGGCTGGAACCTCCCCAACGCGTGGGTCTTTGATTTCCGTGACTTGTGTTTAAGATTTTGAAGTTAATATGCCTAAATGGCACTTCCCGTTAACCAATTGCTCCCAAAAGCCTTTCAGATCTTCAACTGACCTCCATGTACCAAATTTCAGACAAATCCTTCCAGTAGTTTGGGCTATAACGTGGTTTCAGTGTTATTTCAACATTTCGATTTTTCTACCCAAAGGGTAATAAATGCGAATAAATTTTATCTCATTTAAAACCAGAATTCGAAGACCCTTCTAATGGTGGCAATAAATCTTTCAAAAATTTGTTTTGGATGGGTAAATGAGAGAATACTTTAAATTTGGAAATTGGTGTGCCAAAACGGCACTTTCCGTGGGTCGATTGAATCCAACATTTGTTCAGCTCTTCGACGTGTAATACAATCCCTATGTGCAAAATTTTAGCCAAATCGGTTCAGGGGCTTGGGCTGTACCGCGATTTTAAAGTCCGATAAAAATCTCGATATTTTTAGTTTTTGGTCAAAAGGGCACTGACAGTGGATACATCTTTGGAAGCAGAATCTGAAGGCCTTTCTTATTGTGACGTGAAAAATGGGGGTTTACATTTAAAATTTAAAAGTTGATGTGCCAAAACGGCATTTCTGGTTGCACGATTGGCTCCAAAAGCTTTTCAGATCTAAGTTGGGTTATCACATGCACACGTACCAAATTTCAGCCAAATCGGTCGAGTAGTTTGGGCTGTGGCGTGTTTACGAACGAACGAACGAACGAACGTACGTACGAACGAACGTACGTACGTACGTACATACATACAGACACATTTTAAAAACCACTTTTTTGGGTTCCTGAGACCTCAAAACGTACAGATCCGGTCTTATCTCGAATTCGAAAATTTTAGTGATTGCAGTAACCTCCCTTTTTTTTTAAATGGTGAAGTGGAGTGGGGAGGTTAAAAATTCTGTAAGCTCAAAATTATAATTACAAACAAAATAAAGCAACATAGTCGTTTCTATTCCCTCCGATATCACAATATTTCCGGGCATGGAAAATGGTATGATTTTAACAAATTATGTCTTGTTTCAGTTATCGTTGCGATAAACTTGGTCCACTACACCAGTTGGTGCCAAGCCAAGATCGAATCAGGTAAGCAATTTTCTTCCCCACGTTAGCAACAAGTCAATTTTGGGGCACATAATTAGGTCTAGATTGAGACGTAAAAAAGTAATTCGTCGGTAGAAAGAGTCAATTACTTTCAAGATTATAAGTGCTCAATTAACAGTGAAGAGTCACTCTCGAAAACCATCAATCCAGCAGGTGTTCGCGCAAGACTGCGCCATTCTAATAAAAAATCGCGTGAGAAAGCTCCCGAGCGACTACCTTAAAAGCTCTTTGTGAAAAATCCGGCACGCACGCCGTCGTGGAAGCAAATATTAAGCATTTACATGGAAATTCATTAGAGGAGTGCTCGTTAACAATACATGGACAGCGTCGCGACGCTACTTCACAATCGAGAAATTGCTCGGAAACGAAAGGAAAAAGAGGGCGAAATTGCTGCGAGAAAACTACTATTGGTACAATTCCAGTCATTTCTTTGAATTACACTCATTACAAGTGAGATAAATTGTGAAATATAAGATGGAATAAAATTCAATCTCTTCGGGGGTTCTGATGGATGGGAGCATTTTGGATACTGTAACAGAGATTGCCGGCTGATGGAGCGTTTCAAATCGAAAACAGATATCATTGTTTTTCAGATAGCCGAATTGAATTACATTAAGGAAACGAGATGTGTTAGAATTGTTCTTAAATTTTCTGGAGAAGATGTGGCATTGACGCAATTTCCCGTTGCATGAAGCCATCAAGCTTCTAGCTGCACTATCCATTTAAGATCATTTCTTTGTTTCTACACAATTTTGTCTGTGGTCTTGTTACACTTTAATAAGGTTTACAGAACAGAATAAAACATGCATTATCTTTTATAGAGAGCAGGAGCTTTGATTTCACGTTCTCAAACAGTATTTTTCTACCTATACTAAATAAATGTTGTTTTTATTAGCTTTTAGAAGATTGTTTAAAGTGTGATTAGTACCATGAATCAAGAAACTTATCTGAGTTCCTATATTTAGCTTTATTTTTGAAATCTGGAGGAAGGATTGGTGTTATAAAACATTTTTTTTTAAATTATTGTCATCTGGCCGAGGAATGCTGGGTGAATACGTTATAAAAAAAATGTCTTACTACTCTTATTTTATCACCACCCTGAATGTATAGGTTCTCGTATAAGTTTAAGTTAGACAACATTATTGAAAAACTCAATGCCCAAACATATCTTCGAAAAAAAGGACTCATGCCGGTAAAAACTGAAAAATTAATGCGGTAATGCCAATACGATTATTCGCCGCCTTTTTTAACCTCCCCAACCCCATCAAAATTTTAAAAAAATGGGAGGTTACTGCAATCACTAAAATTTTCGAAATCGAGATAAGACCGGATCTATACGTTTTGAGGTCTCAGGAACCCAGAAAAGTAGTTTTTAAAATCTGTCTGTATGTATGTACGTACGTACGTGCGTACGTACGTACGTGCGTTTGTAAACGCTCTACAGCCCAAACTACTGGAGCGATTTGGCTGAAATTTGGTACATAGGCATCTCGTAACCTAACTTAGATCTGAAAAGCTTTTGGAGCCAATCGTGCAACCGGAAATGCCATTTTGGCACATCAACTTTTAAATTTTAAATGCAAACCCCCATTTTTCACATCACCATAAGAAAGACCCTCAAATTCTGCGTATAAAAATGTATTCATTCTTAGTGCCCTTTTGACCAAAAATTAAAAAAAAATTGATTTTTATCGGACTTTAAAATCGCGGTACAGCCCAAGCCCCTCAACCGATTTGTCTGAAATTTTGCACATGGGGCTTGTATTACACGTCGAAGAGCTGAACCAATTTTGGATTCAATCGGCTCACGGGAAGTGCCGTTTTGGCACACCAATTTCCAAATTTAAAATTGTTCTCTCGTTTAACCATTAAAAACAAGTTTTTGAAAGACTTACTGTCACCATCAGAAAGGTCTTCAAATTCTGGTTTTAAATAAGACAAAATTAATTCGCATTTAGTGCTGTTTTGGTTCAAAAAATCGAAATTTTATAATTACATTAAAAATACATTATAGCCCAAATTAATGAATCGATTTGGCTGAAATTTGGTACATAAAGATTGGGTGACCCGTTGAAGACCTGAAGGGCTTTTGGAAGCAATTCGTCCAAAGAAAGTGTCATTTAAGCATATCAACTTAAAATTTTAAAAACAAGGCCTCCTTTTTTATGTCGCCATTAGAAAGGCGATCAAATTCTGGTTCTAAAAATGTGTCCATAGTTTCTGCCATTTCAGTGGAAAATAGAGAAAAAAATCTTTCTCATTAAAAGGGAGCGGGCTGACAGTGAATGACATAAAGTGGCAGTTATTGTCAAAAAGGTGGCAAAACATTAACCTTAAAAGGAACATATTGTCAAACGTGATGGGTGATGTCCGAGGTGACGTAGGTATTTGACAGAAAATTGCGAAATTATTCAAGGATTAAAAAAATTCGTTGAATTGACTACTATCTACACAGAATACAAAGATCCACACGATGGGGAGGTTCCAGCCGCTTCTCTGCTGCATTTTTTATGCTCAAAATAGTTAACTAACGAAAAACGTCGTTGAGGGAAAGGATTCATGCTTGTAAAATTTGGAACAATACGCTTTTTAGTTAATTGGCAAGCAGATGTTAAAGGAACGAAAGCTTACAAGGGACATTCATACATATTTTTCAGCACTGCCAGAAACACAAAAATGAGTGAGATCAACAATGTGTAACAACTGTAAAATCAAAGCAATTCGCATTTCTTTCTTTCTTCACTTTCATTGAAAGAAACGACAGACGTCTTTTTAAGTGACATTTTCTAGTTAACATATGACGTCACGAAAATTTGCGTGATGAACAATGGGTAAAAACTGTAAAAGAGAAGCAATTCGCATTTGTATACGTAGTACTCTCTGGTGTTACTAGTTGCGTGACGTCATTTTTTGTGACATTTTATACTAAACTTCGGAATGTTTTTTATTAGTTAGCGCAAATCATCTCTTAATAAGTGGTGATCTCCAGTTAATAAGAAGAGATCATCGTCAAATTTTGCGGTTAGGTGTGACCCTAGAACGCCGTTTTAGCACATAAACCAGGTACAGTCGAAAAACTAAATAATGCACTTTGTGCTGATTTACTAAACGAGTAATTCTTTATTGGCACATAGTCCGAAGTTTTTTGACCCACCTACACAACTCCCAACTGGTTCCAGTTCTAAAGGTTCTAATGAGATCGAAATCCACCGCTATCCACGGCTGATGTTCCAGATTCTGAGCTTAACGCTCAAGAGCCGGGTGCATGACTTAGTTTTCCGACTGTGTCAAATAGTTTCTGGCATTCCCAAATAGTTTCTGACAGTGCCAAATAGTTTCTGACAGTACTGAAAAATATTTATTCATGTCCCTTCCAAGCTTTCGTATTAAGGAGATGTGAATCAAAAAAAAACTTTTTTTCGCCTAAGAAATTGTTTCAAAATATCTAAGAGCTCTGGTGGAAACTTAATTTTTTTTAAATATTTTTTTTATTTTGTTCATTTACCTCATAGTTTGGCTGTGAGAGCCCTGTTTTAGTTCATTTGGACCACACCGTACAAGCGTTTCAAACTAATATTCCGAAAATCATGACGCCCAAAAACGTTCACCAACCCAATATTCGGGTAGAACTAAGAGAGTGATAGGTACCTCAAGATGGTGACAATTTTCAACATTTTCTTGTAGCCGATACAAAATTTATCGCAAAAGAAACCCACTGATTTTGGAAAATCATTCTTAAATGTTTCTTCGGAGTCAATAGGGCCACTCACAGACATCGTTCCTTAACTGTCTTTAGACCTTTTCATCTACTCTCCAATCGTGTCAACAAATTTCGAATTGCAATGTGTTTTGTTATAATGTGTGCACAAAAGCTCTTGCCCTGCGAGACGACGTAGGGCGAAGGGCGTAGACGGCTGAAATTATCACTCAAAAGTCAAAACGAAATCTGACATGACGTTATCATTTAATTTCCGCAGTCTATGCCCTACGTTTCTTACGTCAAGAGCTATTAGATCGGAAAAGTTTTTGATCACTCTTTACGATCGAATATTACAGGTGACGAGTTGCGGAATTTTATTAGTTGCAGATTACCGTGCGAAAATTCATAGCAAAACCTTACCATCGATTTCTTGAGTTGAATCCTCATTTAACAATGGGGTACATGAATTAATTCTGAAGTGAGCAACAAAATATATTTTCTGGTTCACCAATACACACAAATGCTTTGCAAAGAGAAATTGAGCAAAAGTCGATACATTTTAATAAACAACCTTTTTTTAATAGGATAAGTGACGTCACCATAGGCAATTCAATGCATAAGACATAGTCTCGGATCAATGACTTGATATCGGATTTTCATTAATTATTTTCTTCAAAACAGTGAAGAAAATCGCAGTCATGAATTAAACCTTAGATATTTTGGTGTCCTCTCTTATGTGTAATAAAAAAATACTCATGTTCTCCATAAATATTAAATTTTTCTTATCTAGGACGAACGTCACCGTTCGTTGGTGCAAACGGCGTTATAAGAATAAAGTTATACCTGCAACAGGACCATGTTTGTGTCTATACCCTCATTCATTCTTAATCAGAGAAACATTATTGCAGTGATGATCGTGCGTATGTTTACACGCAACATTTTTATGTTGCCTTAACGTCGCTTTATTACAATTTTTCGTTTACTTTAAGTAAAGTTTATTTACATAGGATGTTTTATTAGCACTTGACTCGTGCAACGTGATGGTATTTGCTTTCATCGCCGAAACCGTTTCAAAATAACAGATCGATACCTTATGATTGTTTTCATTTCCCGCAGGTGACAAAAAGTCAATGGAATTGACAACACCACTGCCTGAAGCTCCCCAGTCCGATATGTTTTCGATTCGACCACAACTGAACAAATCGGACGCTTGCTACTCATTTACGTGGCCGGATTTCGAGAAAAAGACGTTTTTCAGCCCCAGGCGGTCAGCAGATGACAGGACTTATACTAATGGCTCTGACTGTGTTTTGGTCCTCGAAGGTAAGTTAATCATAATTTTAATTAGACAGCAATACGTATCGTGTCCACATATGCAAACATGGTATGATACAATCATTGTTATTTAAAAGTTCAGATCGAAAAAATGTATGAAACAAGAGAATTTTCCAACATAGCCCTTAGCTAACAATAATAACAGTTTGTTATTCAGTATGAACGTAACGAATTGTATATTGAAAGTTCTGTTTTTACCAAATCCATTCCACATCTTACAACGCCTTAAAAGCATAATATTATTCAACTCTGGATTGTTTGAAAACGTAGGTACTTAGGTATTGAGAAATCTACAACAACTTTAGATGTTACCCAGTTTTTAATGGATTTGAATCATTCCTTGTCAACGTTATATTACAAAGAAAAGAAATGATTAAAAGCTCAGTAACGGGAGTTCTAAGTGTACTCGATTTTTTTGTAAAAAATACGTTTTTTCAAGATTAGCTATTAATGCTCTCAGCTATGAAATACTGCCGATGCAATTAGAGGAAAATTACGGCTTAAAAATAAAAAATAACTAACGAAAATGGTTTTCCGAACAGCTGAAAACCAATAATGCACCCACCAGGTTTAATGAGTGAGGAAAGCTCACTAACAGGATAATAACGTTAATGAGTTCAATTTATATTTGCTACTGCTGATGACAGGATGAACTGGTATTTTGGAAACAATTAGATTAGCCGTCGATATGTTGAAACCTGCCCCAAAGCCAACCCTTTAAATTGTTTAGTTTCCATGAGTAGCGATGAAAAGCGATATGGCGCCAAAGAAATACAATTTTTAAAAATATTTTCCTATCACTGATCCTGTCGCAAATTGGAGTTCGATAAACCCTCAACTTCTGTTGTTTAATCGCAATTGCGAGCTAGTTGTGACTCGTGATTCTTTGGATAAAGTTTCAAGTAAGCCAATTTATCTCCCCTCTTCATATCGAACCTTTCGTGGAAAAGCAAGTTACAAGTTCAATTAAAATGCCTTTACTTGATGGAGAAGGAGCGAAATAAATACAACTCGAAGTTTTAATTTATTTACAAGTCTCTACCTAGATGTAATTAAGCGAAAGTTTACAGAAAGAAGAATCTATTCGGCGGCATGATTTTCGTTTACAAAGTAATTAGTAACCCTAGCTGCAGGTACCTATTATCGAAATCTTTTGTAAATGATGATAGATGCATGATTTAAGAGAGTTTTTTCTTATATTATGTATACAGTGCGAGAGTGTAAAGTCTGAAATAAAAATCCTTAAATTTTTACCCTTGATTTCTAGCAAAAATCCTCGGACATATCAATTTAATTTTTTTAACGTGGAGTTGATGGGGGGTCAAATATTTTTTCCCAATTCCGGTTTCGGAATCTACAATTTTTTCCAAGTTAAAAACATGCGTATCATACTTGACAGGAAGTGCAGTCACATCACGGGCCACCCTAGATTTTCAAAAACATCGAAGAAATGGGGCAAAAATCAAGATTTTTAAAAATCGCAAATACATGTCAACCTTATTTTTATGATATAAATTCAACCACGCAATTTTTTATTTGGTTTTGCTTTTTTAAATCGTTTCACTTTTCACAATCTGCCAAAATAGCAAAAAGATTATTTTTTTCAGTTGAACTTGTATCAAGAAAATAAAGTGGACAGGTATTTGCGATTTACAAAAATCTTGAATTTTGACCAGTTTCTTCGATTTTTTTGAAAATCTAGGGTGGCCGCGACGTTGCTTCCGGTCAAGAGTCATACATGTTTTTATCGCAAAAAGATTCGTAGATTCCGGATTCGTTGAGAAAAAAGTGTCATTACCTTTGAGAAAACAAAGTTAAGGCAATTTCTCGCTAAACCAGAAGTAGGAAAAAATAACTGACCGCACCATTATTTATAATAAAAAAAATAATTTTTGTCAAATTCGTCCCCATCATAAAGCATTTCACTTGGTGCAATTTTTTACGATAACATACCCGAAAATCGGACCTACACATTTTTTGCTTTTAATATTGTAATTATTATTGATTGCCACATTTTTAAAATTGCTTTGTCCGCGATGCTTCACTTTAACGATAGATTTCTACCTCTGTTAAAGTTCGGTGACTTTAAAATGAATACTTGATTTATTTCACGCGAATACTTTGTCTTGCACTCCTTGAGATTTAATAATAAAAGGAGTTCAGTCTTTAGAACTTCCTTTCATGGAGAGACATCCTAGAGATTTCCTGTTTTAATAACGATGTAACAGAATCTGCAACTGGCACAACTAAATAACAATATGAAAGCGATGTTGTTAATGGAAATGTCAACCATGTAAAAATTGCAAAGAAAAATCCTCCTCACAATTACAACGTTTTTGTAATGATCGCCAGAAGCTGCCAGAAGACATCTGCAACGTTGAGGGCTATTACACAATTAGCAAAGTGACGGAAATTATTGACTATACAATTAGTAGTCTAACTTTATTACAAGAATGTGAAATGCTAGTACTAGTACGTTTAAAACTCAATTAAATTCCGAGAGAAGTTGCAATAAGCAATCAGGCGAAATTTGCATATATTTTCCTGCTAATTCGACAGAAAATAACTTCCGGTTCGCGCACGAGTGCAATTAAACGTAACAGACAGTGTTTATCTCGAGGATTTCTGATTCTCGTTTTCTGTTGTTGAAATTAATATTCATGTGATGGTGGTTAGCTTGGGTGCTAGTCTGCTAGTGAATCAATGGAAATGAATCCGCTTTTCAAACTTTCCCAACTGAAACTAACTGCTCTCGGTTAGGTGAAAAATTAGGTTGCTAAACCGAACTCCACCACCGTTACCGCTGAATCTGAAATACCATCCCAGAATACAGTTCCCTTCGGTGACAGAGAATCTGTATTTCAGGACGTTACTGCTTGATGAAGGCAAACTTCTTGCTTTCACAACTATGTTGATGCAGGTACACTACCTACTTGTCTAAACTTGAGATGCAGTGTGCCACTTTAATTGCAAGACACTAACTTGATTGCTGAATGCTCATTCAAATTGGACACCGTCTGTCAGAACGATCTTGTTTTGCTTCCTCGAATGGTCAACAACAACAAAGTACCAAATTCCAAACAGTTAGTTTTAATTAAATAACTGTCGTAATGCGCTCATGCAGACCTACTGTACCCTCCTCTCTGACGATTTGAAAATCTGAAGTTGGAAAGGAAGCATCACATTAAGAAGAAGAGGTAGGAATTAAGCGCAAAATGAAAGTCCTAAAGTTTGTTGTTTTCTTTCAGCTACAAAATAGCTATATTTGACTCAGTTCAATAAACAAATAGATACTTAAGTACTTTAAAACTTTAGCACCAAGAAAATAATCTAGTTAGTAGAATAATTCTTTCAGTTACTTTAATATAGCTGTAACGAATTGCGTCAAATTAGTTATTTTCAGAAAAAACACTCTCAAAAAAATTCCACCAACTTATTTGTCCTAAGTACATAATAGTTTTGATTACACAAGGTAGTTTCACAGTCTCGTTCCACAAAATTTTTACTTACTGTTTAGGACGCGTTTCGGAGTGTTACTCCATCTTCAGCTATAAAAGAAATTAACACAAAATGCAAAACAGTTGCCTGGAAAATGAAAAAACGTTTGGGTCAAAGAAAAATAACAGCTTTTGGGTCGCACTGTAAATCGATCGAAAGACGCTCAAACATTTTGTGTTAATTTCTTTTATAGCTGAAGATGGAGTAACACTCCGAAACGCGTCCTAAACAGTAAGTAAAAATTTTGTGGAACGAGACTGTGAAACTACCTTGTGTAATCAAACATCAGTTCCTCTTTGAAAAATGGACCAAGCTTTCAACCAACATAATAGTTTTGTTTGGGATTTTTAACTGCTTCGCTAGCAAATCTTTACATTTGAGAGTCCCGGACACTCAAAAAAAGTGGTTTTTGAAATATGTCTGTGTCCGTGGGCATGCTGCAGACTCAAACTACTGAATGTATCAAGATAAAATTTGGTACACGAATTCAGTGGACACTTTGTAGGCGCTGATTAGATTTTGGGCCAGATCTGTCAACGGAAAGTGTCATTTTGGTACATCAGCTTCAAAAACTGTAATGCAAACCTACAGAAGAATTGTTGCCAATAAAAAGATCTACGAAAAAGTGCGCGCGAGCATAAAAGTAACTATGACAGGTAGCCTACAGTAAAACATTTAGATTTCATTTAGATCTAAGTTGGGTTATGAGATGCCTGCGTACCAAATTGCAGCCAAATCGGTCCAGTAGTTTGGGCTGTGGCGTGTTTACGAACGAACGTACGAACGTACATATACATACAGACACATTTTAAAAACCACTTTTTTGGGTTCCTGTGGGTGACGTGTTTTTGCAGTTTTGAAAAATCTTGATTTTTGACCGATTTCTTCAATGTTTTTGAAATCCAAGGTGGCTGTGACTTGATTTCCGGTCAATTGCGATACATGCTTTTAAGTTAGAAACATTTGTAGATTCCGAATTAGTTGAGAAAAATATGAGTTTCAATTTTTAAAAACTATTTTAGAAGGTCATTTCCGCCTAAATCGGAAACGGAATAGAATATTTGACTGCACTATCGGTCTCAATTTAATGAATAAAAGTTACCTGTCTGGGAGTTTTTTCCGAAGTAATTAATCCTCCACTATGGAGTTAGAAGGGGAGGAAGCAACTTTTGAACCTCACTGTATACACAGACACATGTTTAATACTGCTTTTTTGGGTTTCTGAGACCTCAGAACATGAAGATCTGGTATTATCTCAAATTCGAAAATTTTAGTGATTGCAGTAACCTCCCTTTTTTAAGTGGTGAACTGGAGTGGGGAAGTTAAAAGTGGGTGTCCATTTAAGAAAACATTGATAACGTTAGTATGTCAAAAACGGTTGGAGAAAAAAAAATTGACAGTAGACAATCGGCGCAGAATGCAAAAAACCCTACACACCTTGGAAGATTTTGCGATCAGAGAAGTATGGGCATTATTCTTTACTTTGGCCAACCCTGTATGTCCTAAAGTGATTTTTTTCACCGGTTAAAATGGCACAAAATCGTTCTCCTTCGTCTTTGATGAAAACGGGAAATAGGTACTATCGCGGCCACCGAAAAGTGCACGATTTGGTTTTTCCTTATGTTTTGAAAATCGATAGCACAAAGGGCATTTTCTGGATGCGATGGTTATTGATGTAATAACTAACTATGAACATTAGCGTTTCGAATGACCCTGGCAGATCACTGAAACAAAGCCTTCTTCATTGTGATAAAAATCTTTAAAAAATGCATTGTAAAGCAATCGTGCAGTTTTCGGTGGCCGCGATGGTACTACCTATAGTCTGTCCGGGATCTAGGCGACTTTTGCTCCCCGGGAAATTTGAAATCCACGTCGCCGATTGGTTAAAATTCAGCCATAATTAATCGCAACAAAAATGTGGCTTGCAGGAATTAAGAATGTAGGTTTAAAAATCAAATTTACCTCGCAGGTCGACGTAAGTTACATTTTAAACCGTTTGCGCTGCATTACTTTTATAATATTGCAAAATTATTGATTTGCCGAGTAAAAATTTTGCTCTCATGACAGATATCCTGCTGTCTGTCACATCATTCCTGCGATACGTAATAGCCAATGGGTCCGATAAAAGCGGCTATTCTATTGGCTTATTTAAAGTTACCGCTATGAAAGCCGCCATCTTTCCGAATTCCTTCATAATAAAAATAAACACGTGTGTCTGTACAAATTTCCCTAAGTTGAACAAGGTGCAGGTTCTTCTGGATAAAACCGCTGAGCTAAGGTAAGGTCAAACACATTCCTTTTTCATGATAACGGTACTACACGTTATCTTTCAGGCCGATGTTCAACAACAATTAAAGCTTTATTAAAGGAAGAGCGTAGTACAAATACTCTATCACAGCCCAAAGTAGGTCGAAGGGATCAGCAGATTGTATTGGATGAACATGAAAAATATCTGTTGCGAAGGATAGTGCATCATAAGGAAATATCGGAAATGCCCTCGGGAATGTCAGAAAGAAGTGAGGGAAAATATCCGAATGTCCTGGAAATGTTAGAAACCCCTTGGAGATAAAAAGAAAGAAGTGAGGCAAAATGTCCGAATGTCCTGGAAATGTTGGAAACCCCTCGGAGATCAAAATTCATCAAAAATGGCACTTTCTGGTCCAAAACTTGATCAGGGCCCATTAAAAATGTAACGTCATGTAAGCATTTTTATATTTCGGTGTTTAATCACCTAAGGACATTTTCATACACCTTCCCACGAAAAATCACTATTCAGTGTTTGATTTAAATTTTTTCCTGGGCCGATGTCGTATAGGATTCTTTATAAATGTTAGGAAATAATCCATTTTATGGCTAATTGCCATTTTGAGTGTCCTGATTTGTAAATGCACAATTATATTACTAAAATTGTCTGTGTATCAGGGAATGGGACGGGAAACTTCAATGATACACAGACAATTTTAGATTACGATGGACGAAGAATTGATTTCTTTGTTTTTCGATAATGTAGAAAGCAATAAATCGTTTTATTTGTCAGCTGACTATTTTGTATTTGTTCAAAACCCCAAATCGTTTAAACTGAAAGAAGATTTACTTTGAATTTTATGAGCCCCAAGGATTACTTTAAATTACCCGCTTAATTTCAATTTAAAGTTCCCGCGTTAAGCAAGCCAATCAGATTTAGCATATTTGAATTTGACATTTATCAGAAAATCCTGCTGGCGAAAAAACGCCTAGAGAAGTTTTCCCATCATTCCCCATTGTGAAGCGGGCCGGTCGCCTGCAGGACGGACAGACTATAATTGGAGACACGTAATTTTAATCAGAACGACCAATACGCTGAAAACCTTAATTGGTTCACGGTCTTGCATGAAAAAATAATAGAAGAAGTAAATTAAAGCGAATATTTTAAAACTTGCGGCTGTGGATGGAAACTATTAAGCACTTGAGGACATGTGTCTATAAAAAGTTTTCGTCTTAGAATAATGGGGGTAATCACTAATCACCTCCTGAAATTTGTCGATGTACTTAGGCTAAACGACCGATAACGTCTGGCTGTATCTAGCCTGTAAATTCCATGATGTAAGGTACGACGTGCTTTAATGATTAAAGTGGCCATTTCACATGCTTTCAAGAAAAGACTCGATGGGTGTGCGGAGTGGAGCGCACTAACTTTTGAACGCAGTGATTTTTGGATCCGAGTTCAAATCTCGACGGGGCTCATTTTTATTTCCATTCGGGTCTATGTAAGGGTAAGGTAATTCAAATTTGTTCCTGTGTCATTTTTAGGTACACTGGTAACCTGACAAATTCTGTCAAAAGGTAGAAGTATCATGCCGTCTATGAGATTGCCAATTTTTTAACTACGCGTATGAACCTGTTACGAAAGTTAAAAGGAAAGTGTGAAAAATCCAATAAAGAGAATAACTTGGGAGAAGCCTCAAAAAGATGAGCAGAGCAGAGGTATACATAACCCCCACTGATTGCGTCTCTAAAATTCTCTGGCCCACCCGCATAAAATTCGTTTCCGTTTTCAAAGAGGAAAAATCGATCTGAGTAACTCCAGCTGTCTGACGAAATTAAATCTACGAATGCTTTTAGAATTTTCTGCAATAATGAAATTGTCAACAATACTCAAAAGCTTTTACTCCCTCAACACTTTGGAAATTAATATATTTCACGTTTGAATGGCGCACTTTTTCAAAGAAGGGACTTTATGACTGTTAAAATCGCGTCATTGTACTTTAGACTTTTAAGTTAGGATATCATGGAAAAAATTAATTATACCACTGCCAGTTTAATGCCATTCTTTTGTAGGGGAGGATATTACGCGATTATTGCTAATTTGATCGCTTTCCTGTCATCTGTCTGGGCAATTATGCGGCTTGAAATTTTCAGGTCTCCAAATTTCAGAATCAAAAAGAAATGTCGTTTGTAGAACGAGAAAACAGTAAAACTACATCGACATCGACACCATCCCCAAGGAAAATTTGTTAAAATCAACTCAATTACGATTTGTCCAATTTACATTAATACCAGGGGACATAATCTCAACATTGGGTCAACTTAGTTCACCGAACTACGGTACCTAACGCATTTAAAAGTTTATGTTTACATTAATCCTTGGGGTAGTAATGACGCAATTGGTTTTTTTTTATCAAGTTATAGGTTTAATAATTTTGTTAGTCAATTTGATCAGATGTGGTTTTCCTGTGACCAGTAGAAGATTTTTTCTCATCAAAAAATAGGTCATGTGACCAGATACATACAATTAATGCAAACTTGGTCATGGTGGTGTGATCACTGCAAGATGGGGTTAATTAATTACAGTTATTGTCTGAAGTTTTACTGATTATGTATTCATCGCGACACTCCAGATCCTGTTCATCACCACCAGAATTGCGCTTGGAGAAATCTGCATATCTAATTAAATAAAGGACCTCCGCTCCATCCTTTAAAGTTTAAAAAAATCGAGTTGTTAGTGGTCGATAATGTCATCTTCATTCCCCGTTAAATTAAGAATAGATGTCTCATGTAAGCACCCCAGAAGAAATGATGTCATTATGTTTCAAAGCTGAAACTGATGCCACTTTAAAGCTCTTTAATGCGAACCTTGCTCAAGAAAATAAATTTCAGAAAATAATAAATGAAAAAAACCATCAAAAGGAATTTAAATTTTGTCTTGCTACATGTAACGACTCATTATTTTGTTCGTAGCGCTTTAAGTGTCACGTAATTTTAATAAGTTGAAAAAATTAATGAAATCGATTCTGCAGCCCCTACCGATAGCATTAAATTGCCCCTTTGATGAAAGTAAACACACCGATAGTAAATTACGACCCTTATCCGGGCCCAAATTGGGACAGGCACGCCTTTCCTTAAACACTTTTAATATATTAGGGGTCATTATAAGGGTAGATCATTGTCTCACTCGATTCACATTTCCTGCGTTATCTTTAGGATTTTCCTGCCATTGCCAACGGAATCCGGACTAATTTGAAAAAATCTGAAATTCGCTAACTTTAATCAGAGATGAGGGCAAATGACAGAAATGTTTTAAAATATTATGGCGAGACTTTCCTAGACACAAGAATTGTACGTAGG
Organism: Pycnomerus fuliginosus; assembly: GCA_963924575.1. Lineage (NCBI taxonomy): Eukaryota > Metazoa > Arthropoda > Insecta > Coleoptera > Zopheridae > Pycnomerus > Pycnomerus fuliginosus. The sequence continues at coordinate 13,260,144 of OZ004617.1, read as the reverse complement.
TATTGGAACTTGATGATGAAGATTTCCATTAAAATTTTTAACTGCCGAATTAGTAAGCGCCTATACAGGATGTTCGCGAATCTTGGAGCAGAATTTCTACCATTGCCATTGATTTCTTACGTAAAATGTAGTTGGGTCCGATTGCAATATCGTCTCCTAAGACAGTTACGCCCCCTCAATTTATTCCAAACGTATAATCGATACGAATCTAAAATTTGGAGTGGAGACCACCGATATAAAGTGTTTCTTTCGGATTTTTTTCCATTTTTTATTTTCATCAGTGGCAAGCATTCCGGGGGGGCTTTACACATTTTTAAATAATTTTTTATGGTTAGCACTCCATTATACAGACTGGTTAATTTTCCGATGCTCACCTTTAGTAGCTCGGAAACCATAATAGATGGAGAGTACATAGCTTAAATTGGAGAAAAGTTACGCTATTTCTTGTTGATTAAGAATATGAAGAGAATTACCCGATATTTTTTATTCGTGCCTGAGTTATCACAAAAAATCTGAAAAATTAATATCTTCCTAACGGTTGATTTTATTTGAATGAAACATTTATATTTTTGACAGCTGTCAATTGAATGGCATTTACAGAAATTTTCTAGGCCTTCTAGATTTTGAATAACGACAGTCAATTTTTGATTCTTTTACTAATAAAAAGTGAATCACTTAAGGATCTTCAAGAACTCGAACACTTTCTTCAGGTGTTTCTTTAAAAGGCAGTTTTTATCCAATAGAATCGATGTTGCTAAGCCATGCCATGTCAAAGGTTAACATTTAAGTTCTCAATATTCGTACCAAAAGATATGACTGACTGCTCTTCGTTTTAGATCTAACACTTTTTTTTTAAACCAGCGGAAAACACGGAAAACACGTTATTTGTACCAAAAGTTATATCGTAAATCAGATTTTTTTGGCCGTTTGCACCACGGATTTTAAGTGTTCCTCAAACTTTTTTGTTATCTTTCGTTTCAACCGACATTTTTTGTGAAATTCAAAACGTCTGTCAACCCCTCGCAACTTTTCACCTCCTAATCCATAGACATTTTACAAGAAAACCTCAGTTTCGTTCTAGTTATGTATGATTTCCTAAGTTGAATAAAAGTCCTTAAAATGGTAAACTAACCACACTGCCATCCTCCTGTTATGAATACAAAGAGTCAAAACGTTTGTTCTTTTAAATGGCATAGTGTAGGGGCATTCAATTTCAAAAACAAAAAAGCGCCACCCTCTCAAAGAAACACGTTAAAAAATGCATAGGTCCTTGGATGCTGCCACAAAACCGTTAATTAAAATGGGATTTCAAACAAAAAAGTTAATTAAAATTGGTTTGCAAACAAAAAAGTTATTACAGAAATAAAAATATGGCAACATTCTCTGGCCCATGATGGTGTAATTTATAATATACTGACTGGACTTAAAACTTAATATTTCCATTTTCACGCTTAACTTTAAACCACACTTAAAATGACAAGAATGTCATTCTTAAATTTAAGTCGGATATAAGCCATAAGGAACGTCAGTGTAAATGGCCTTAAGGTAACTAATTTGTAGAGATTTATCAAAATGGCGCCTTCTTTACAAAACTGCACGGAAGTGAACCAATGACCTAATTTGTTATATGTGACAGGTTCAAATAAACAAGACCGTTGGAACTTAATGGACTAAAAAGCTCTCCGTAAATATGTACAAACATGAAAAGCACCCTAGTATTTGAACGTCTCATTTACGCCGTTCAAATGATCTTTTCCTTTTTCATAAAATACTCGGTGCTTAATTCAGAATTGTGCTCAGGGTGAAATCGAATTCAGCTTGTCATATCCAGCCCAGCTAAATTGCGTTAGGGCTTTTTAGACGCGTCGATGTATTTCCGTGGCAGCATATTGCAATGCATCCAAAACTATATTGTCTTTATTGCCGCACACTCACAATTCTACAAGCATTGTGGCGGCTTTTCCACTGATACCACCGCACACAATTGCTTGTCTAGTGGATTATCAAAATATTTGGCTCAGTGTAGCGTGAACCGGCGTCGTGATGGATGGCCCCCGGTCGTATTCGATGTTTTCATGCGGATTGAAGTTGGGTTATCACTTTTATGACCGAGTTCACTGATCGTGTTCAACCGTAAAGAACTGCAAAACTGTCACATTTGCCGCCCCCGTCTACCGTGCATACAGTTCTTTGAATTAAAAAAAATTCCATCACCCCAAATTTTCACCGATCGATTTCCTCATAATTATTTTCAGATCAGTCCGGCTCTTTCTTATTGGCTCCTGCTTAAATAGGTTTAATTAATTTTTGATTGGAAATCATAATTGAGCTGTGTTCTAAAAAGTTTGTCCGGAAAAACTCAAGCGTCAAGATGACGAAATTTTAATCAAACTTCCCTGTGATTGATGGATAACATTTTTTTATTAAAATTGAGCCCGTCGAAATTACGGTAATGGATGTTTTCTTTTAGCATGACGGAAATCGATGGTTTTCATGTTAGCCATTATTCGCCACGCAAAAAGTTGATAAGGAGATAATGTTCTTGGGGAAAAATTGACTATTACTCTTCTCCTGTGTCTAAATGATTATGATTAATTGCTTTTTAATTCAGAGAGAAAATTAACTAGCTCGTCAAGAAATGACAAAAGGCATTATTGCGACAAGCTATAAAAGTAGGTAAAACCTTATTGATACAATTCAATATTATTCATTTTATTTTGTTAATGCCCCATAAACTTCTTATAATAATAATAATAATTATTATTATTATGAAAAAAAATTTCACCTGCGGCTATAACCGAGGGGGTTCCTGCCCCCAGACCCTGCCCCCAGACCCCGCCCCCTCACACGTCGTTTCCGCCATCTATCAGTGTTATTGTGTGCCCCCCCCCCCCAAGCAAATTTCCTAAATCCGCCATATACTGACTTTATAATGTAAATTACTGTACTAGAACTGTAGAATTTACAGCTCGGCTATAAATTTTACAGTTGAACAGCAAATTTTATAATTCACCTGTAAGTTTTACAGGCGAACTGTTACTTGAATTGTAAATTTTGCACTTCAACTATAAATACCTATACACGGAGAAAAATAGATGTTAGATTTTAGTATGTTGAACGTAATATTGCCAAAAATGAAATACAATTCACTAAGAACATAGAAAGTGAGTTTTTACGTTCAGAATAACAATATTTTTAAAAGTTAAGAATGCATTTATTTCATATTTAAAAAGTAATTATTTTAGAATGAAGTGTACGAATAGCAGATACTTAAATTCGTTAACCTGGATAACACAAATAATAATGTAACAAACAAATTTGTTTAAATTAAATATACGGATCGTGGAGTGCGTTATTAAAAACCAAATCTTTTTAGAACAGTCATACATGTATTTTAGGCGAAGTGTTCCTGTATTTTAATATTAACTATTAATAAGTTTTGGGCTGTTTCGTCATTTTTCTCCAGACGTAGCGGGGTGCGGTTGTGTTGTGTTTGATGTGTAAGCTGAAAATTTGAAGGCTGTTTTTATTTGGGTCTGATTTGTGGTAGGTAAGTATCCATTTCAGTTTTCTTTCCCGGAGTAAATTGCTGTCTATTGTTTCTCAGTTCAGACGTAGGTATTTGGTTCAGACTCGAAGACTAAACAAAATATTAATTTGGCGCCGTTTTACAATTTGCAACATTATCCTTGTCTTCTGTAACTTAAGATCAGTCCTAGTCCTACATCTTGTGAATTTAGTTCTTATCAGTCTGTGCTTGCAGCTTAACCGGGTGCGGTCGTTGCTGTGATCTTAAGTGTTATGGATTAGATGACTTCTTCGAGCCACCTACATAATGGATTCCGGCACCATTAACCTTGAACAGCTATTGAAAGATTGGGGATTTTCTGAGGTTTTTGATGCATTTAAAAGTAAGTTTATGTTTCAAAGATAGCATGGCAGCGCTTTAAATGAACAGGGACTATGGACTAAATTTTTGCTCCTAAAATTACACCAGTGTTCTCGCTGTTCTCTACTTCTTGCTTCTTCCTAGATGCCTTCACCTCATCTCTCATTGTTTTATCTAGTTGCACGTTCCTTTAAAATATTTCCGCATAACAAAAAATACAAACTTTACTTTAATCTGCCTTTATCTTTTGGGTCGGCGGCGGCGTTACATTTGCTTGATTTAAGAATTTTGTAGAAAATGGCATTGACGAGGAAGCTTTCCTCCTGTTGAATAAGGATCGGGAGCTAGTAAAAGAACTGATTCCAAGTGCAGGACTACGTCTGAAGTTCCTAAATAAATACGATCAATTTAGCTGTGTAAAAAACGCATGTTAATTATTACACTAACTTTCTATTGTAATTTAACTTCTTGTAGGGTTTAAAACAAAATTCTGGGTTAGAGGAGGACCAAAATTCTAAATATTCCTCATCTGATTTGACTTCGAGTTTGGATGCGAGCTTGGCTTCAACCCGCCCGGCTTCAACAGCCACAGTTACCTCTCGGGAAATTTTTGATGATCAGGCATTAACGTCGACAGCTGGCGGTTTGATAAACGCATTTTGTGATAATGATGGTTTTCTAAAACTCCCCGAGGACTTCACTGTCCAAGACCAAGCTCCGGACGAACACTCTTTAATTAAGAAAGGTATATTTTTATTACATTACTTTCAAGTATTTAAAGTTCATTTTCAGTAAGTCATGATTATGGTTATTCAATGAGCCTATTTCCAATTGTAAGACGGGTTTAAAATAAATGAAAATTATATTTTATTTTCAATTTTAGGGTTTTGTATCCTTTTTAAATTCAACTTCTGAGGGCAGAATTTTGCTCAGGTCCAAGAAATTAGATGATAAAAGTAGAAAAAGCCTGTGCAAAATTGTAATAAATTACATTATCGAGAAATATTCCGACCAAAAGTATTAAGAAATCAAGTTAATTAATTAGTTTAATTGTATTTATGTATTAGGGTCCCCCAAGAAGTTTTCAAAATAGCAGCGTCCGAAATTGCCACGCAATTTAATGAATCGTCGACGATTTACTTTCGGCCTTATCAACCAAAGATAGGAAAATGTCCCAAGAAGCAGGCATCGGGGATGTTATGGAGCCGATATAACAACACGAAGAGTAACATAAGTATTTTAAAGAAGCATACCCTTCCGTCCACATCATCTGAGGTCTCCGAAGTGGAACAATCGCTAGGTAGAGAGCAAAAGTCATGTGAAAGTACTAAACGCATTTGTGTTTTAGCAGATTATGAAAATAGTCCACAAGAAGCCGTCTCGCATTCTTTTTTGCAGCACAATATTTCGCCATGGGATGACATCGAATTTCATTGGAAATTGACTGGAGAAAGCAGGACATCTTTTTTGAGAAAAGGAAATAACATCGACTTGTATTTTCGGGAGTTTCCATGCTTGAAGCAACCTAAAGGATATGAATTATTGCAATGGGATTTCAACTGCGTTTATCCCAATGAACATAACAATCTTTTTGCAAAGTGGGAGTCCTTTTCCCGCAAAATTATAGAGGTTGCCGAAAGAAACAAGAACGTCAAAGTTTCTGACATAGGAGTTGGTAAGAAATTGAATATTTTTCAGCCGAATGACAGATTTTTTATTTTTCAGATCCTGAAGCTCACGATCTTATATTACTATTACCGAGGCTATTTGGGCCTATTCAGTTAAGACAAGGAAAAAAATCGTTTAGGCCGTCTAAGACCGAAGTCTTAAATAGCTTCGTAGTTTGCGTAGAAGTAAGCGTAATATGTTAATACCTAATAATTGTTTCCGTTCTCTAGAACCCGGCCGATATCCACGAGGTAGTAGAAAAAAAAAGGAACACGTCCTACTTAAAAAAGGAGACTGTGCAGCCCTATTTAGCATTCTCAGGATCGAGGGATAGGGGCTTCGAGTACTATTGTATAGTGCACACTGAATCGCCAGTATTTTATAAAGTCGAGTCACCAGTGAAATTGTTAGATCTGACTTTTAAAACCTTCTTCGCCTTAGACCTTAAATATCCTCAGGAGTCACAACACATTTGGACATTCCTTCAAAGGTACGTTTATGAAATAACTACCGATAACGACAAAACTTCAACCAGTTTGGAATCCTTATTACACGAGTTTAGTGTCTAATATTCCGCTATCATTCATATATCCATTGGTAAAATTTATCATGCCTAAATGTTTTAAGTGTAAGGACTTTTTGCCGTCCATGAAATTGTTAGTCATTCATTTTAAAATTAATCATAAATTAAACAGCAACTCGCAATATGATTGTGTTGAAAATAATTGTAATCGTCAATTTCCCTGCTTAAATTCGTTTAAAAAACATGTCGACCATGTGCATCCTATAACAGTGGCAGAAGGTTCAAATGGTCATCCCTGTAAAAGACTTAATTCAAATGATGACATATTCACAAACAATAACGTTCACAATGGAAAATTCAAAGAAAATTTAGAGTTTGGTATTACAGAATTTAAGCAAATCATTTTGGATAAAGTAACTACTTTAATTTGTGACTTGTACACAGATAATACAGTGACTCGTAAAGTGGTGCAAGATCTAGTGATTAACATAAAGGAATTTATTGCAATGCCACTGCATCTACTGTCAAATAAAATAGCAGCCGCTTCTTTCAAAAATAACTTTGATCAATTAGAAATCATAGATATGATTTCAGCTTTCGAGAATTCATTTAACAATTTGGACTCAGAATATCATCGGTTTAAATTTTTAAATTCAACTTTGAAATACATAAAGCCAGAAGAATTTGCCATTGGCCAAGACATGATTATAAGTCGAGGCGTAATGAAACAACAAATTATGAAATTTCAGTTTGTATCAATGATACGTGTTTTAAAGTGTTTCTTCGAATTAAATAATGTTTTTATAAAATGCAGGGAATATTTGGAGAATATACACAAAACTGATGGTGTTCTGGTAAATTTAGTGCAGGGCAATTTGTGGAAAAATACATTAAACCAAGGTACTATGGATCACTTTATTTTCCCCATACTCGTATACTTTGACGAATTTGAGGTGGGCAATCCTTTAGGGTCCCATGCAGGAATACATAAAATTGGCGCAGTCTATTATAGTTTACCTGTAATCCCACCTAAGTATCTATCAAAATTAAGTAATATATTTTTATCTATGTTATTTCATTCAAACGATCAAAAAACATTTGGCAATAAAATTTTATTTTCAAAATTAATTGATGAATTAAAACACTTGGAAAATGTGGGCATTAATGTAAACGTGAATTCACAAGTTATTAATATTAAGTTTAGACTTACTTTAATTCAGGGAGACAATTTAGGATTGCACACTATACTAGGTTTCACTCAATGTTTCAGATCAAATTTTTTTTGTCGTTTTTGTAAAATGCCTAGAAAAGATTGCGTCAAAAAAACTACACTTGATTATTCCATGTTAAGAACGGAGGAAAACTATAACAGTGATTTAGCTACAAATAATGCTACCCTTACTGGAATAAAGGAAGAATGTGTTTTTCATCAAATCCCATCTTTCCATGTAACAAGGAATTTTGTTACTGATGTAATGCATGATCTTTTGGAGGGTGTTTGTAAAAATGTTCTATCAAATATTTTATACAAATTTATCATTATTGAAAAAAACATTTCTCTTGAAACACTTAACAATAAAATAAAATTTTTTAACTTCGATTTTGAAACTAAAAATAAGCCGCCATTATTTACCACTGACAACGTTAAAAACAAACAAATAAAAACCTCGGCCACAGAAATGCTTTGTTTATGTAGATATTTGTGCATTATGATTGGTCCTGTCATACCAAAAAGTAATCGGCATTGGAATCTTTATTTGCTACTTCGTCAGATCATTGCTATTGTTACCAGCCCAAAATTATCAACAAATGATATCTCCCGATTAAGGAATCTGATTGCGGAACACCACAGTTTATATTTGAAATTATTTCATGATAGTGAATTGACACCCAAATTTCATTTCCTCCTTCATTTACCTGACATAATTTTAGAAACTGGACCACCAGTCCATCTATGGTCAATGAGATACGAATCTAAGCACAAAGAACTGAAATCTACTGCAAACATAGTTTCATCTAGAGTTAACGTAACTAAAACCCTAGCAATTAAACACCAGCTCAAATTGTGCAATCGTTTTATAATGAACAGCGATTTTTCTGATGAAGTAGTTGTCGGAAAATCAACTAGTCTCGAATGTTTGGACAGGGGGACGTTTTCGGATAATGTCAAGAATCTCCTAAAGTCCATGGGATGCAACCAGAATGTCACGGAAACTCTTTCTGTAAATTGTGGTATATTATATAAAATTGGTAACTTAATAGTTACTTCAGTTAATGGTACCAATCCAGAATTTGGCGTAATAAAGCATATTTTAGTGAGTGGAAAGAGAATTTTTTTTGTGTATCAACAAGCAACAATTCTGTTATTTGACGAACACTTGCAGTCATTTAGGGTATCATTATCAGAGGAAATTGGCTGTTTACAACAAGAGAACATGCAATATATTTTTCCAGTTCTACTAACAATTTCAGATGGCAAAAAGTACGCAACATTGCGATATATATTATAATAATTACATACCTACCTTGTTACCTAATTAATAGTATTATTAGTTATTACTTATATGGTTAATCCTCGAGTTAAACACAAGGTTTTGTTTTTTTTTTATTTTGTATTGAAAATATTTTCACCAAAGTAGAATATTTTTTCTTAAATATTAAATTTGGCCTTTGTTTTGTTCAAGAGTTAATTTTGTTTTTGAAAACTTTTTTGTAATAATAAAGCTTCCTGTAAACTGTAATTTTTTGTGCTTAATCACCTTTCCCAGGTACTACCTAATTAACAAGGTATTCTTAATGCTAGTATATACGTATATTGAAATGCAAGTATATACGTATACTGAAAATTCAAAAACAGTGTTATTAACACAAATATTTAAATTCTTATTTCAAAAATGCACGTATGTCATTGTTTAATATGTAAGCATCATAAATTTATATATACGCATGCTAAGAAATAAAATGCATTTAGAGCAATTTTAAAATACGTATTATGAAAGTAAATAGACGCAGATGTGAGTGTGTAATATTTAACTATTCAAAAATGCCGGTTTGTCTTCTAGAAATAGTTAAACTAGGTTTTAGAATGAAGGGAATTTGTGTTTCGGAAATAAATCACTTAGATTCTTAAATCACCATGAAACTGTTTGTGTTGTTCTATAATATTTTTTAATTAAATCAAGAATACTTATTAAACATAATTACATTTTAGAATTGAAAATAAAATATAGTTGTCACATATAGTATGAGATATTATACTTAAATCTAATATCAATTTTTCTCCGTGTACAGTTGAAGTGTAAATTTTACGGTAAAATCTACAGTTGATTGGCAATAACGCATCTATCTTCTCTTTAATTCAACTCATGCAAATAAAATGTCATTTTACTTACTTGTATGCATGGCACCCATAATTGTAACAATCACGTGAATTGGTTCTTTTTTACGAGTAGGAATTTCCTTCAACTACAAAATGGCTGGTTTATGATACAACTGTGAGACATCCTCATTTATTTTCTCAGCTCTCCCATCTCAATTCAATGGACAATAGATATTACTTCTTTTTATAATAGTCCATCTATTCGCATATCTTCTCACGCACCTTCGTCAGGTAGAATGGCCATAGTATTACAATAAAACTGCATTTACAACTTGTAAGATGTTCAGTACGTCAGGTTTCGCGGCTAACCGGTAGGTAATTGTCTCTAAACTCGAACTTCCTATAAATCAATAATGATGTGCTGAAGACAGCCATCATGCATGGATTACACGGTATTAGAACAATAATTAAGTTGTTTACTCTCAGTAGAATTATCAGATATATTAAGTAGAATTAAGATTAATATATGCCATTCAGGACGTTTTAAAACGGCAGTAGGCCATGATATGGTTTTTTCATGTTGGTCACTATTTAGTAACCAGGCTGTTATCCGCCGGAACCTCATAGCTGTGTTGTCACATTTACATTTAATTGTTGATTTCGACAAACTAATTGTCATTGTCTTTAAAATGCCAAAGCTCATAATCATTGAACAGAAAAAGCAAATAATTAGGTGTTTTCGTTAAATTAAGCAAGATCGACCTGATCTTGATCTAACTGATGGAGAGGTACATAGGCGGGTCATGAATATATTTGGGGTAGGTACACATAAAACTTTTACAACAATTTCAATCAGAAGTTCTTTTGGGTGGGGAAAAGTTTAATAATGACAATTTTTTTTTAGAAATATTGACCAATGATAACGATCCATTATTCAATTTTGGCCAATCACAACCGATTTGTTTTGACAAATTTGGGAGTAGTTCAAATGAGTGAAAAAATCCCTGTCATATTGAAAAAATCCCTGTCATATGGTGAAAAAATCCCTGTCACTTTTGACAGCTTCAGATTCATAATTTTAAAAAATCCAAAGCACTCGAAACTAGTAAATCACTTTTACAAGACTACCTGCTCACAAAATAATTCACGTGATTTTCGGAAATTGACCAGGATTTTTATCGTAATTGTTGTCGTCACGCGTACGGACCTTCCCCACTTATCTGGCTGATTTTATCCAAAGACGAAATTTATCCTCTTCACCTCTTCACTAAAATTGCTACAGTAGTCGCTAAGCATCGCAGCAGAAACAGAACTTCAATTTATATAAATAACGTGGAAATTGAAGGAAAACAGCACAATTTAAAATTTAACACAGTGACCATTAAAATGAAATAAACAATTTTAATTAAAGTCATACCCACTTATTTAGTATTTTCCTCGGTATTTCCTAACAAAATAAAAATAATGATTCATTCAGAAACGATATCTGACAGCTTGTTCCTGTCATTGAAGTTAAAGTAGGTAATATTCAACTGCTACACTTATAACCTACTACCATGCTGACACGGGGAGAAGTTAGGTGCAATATTTCTTTCAAAAAATTGTCTTCCGAAAAGCACTCGAGAAATGGTAATTTTTCATGAAATGAAATAGGTTCACCCTCGATAAATGTCCCTCGGGCGTTTGCCTACTGTTTGTTTTGGAAAAAAAGCCTCGACTGCGTCTCGGCTTCTTTTCGTCCAAACAGTAGGCAAAAGCCCTCGTAGACATTATTACTCGTGTAACCAACTTCATTTCAGAAAAATTACCATTTCTCTAGTGCTCTTATATATGAAAAACACCACGAGTGAAAAGCAGGACGGTTTTCCAGCGACAATTTTTTTTTAGAAATATTGACCAATGATAACGATCCATTATTCAATTTTAGCCAATCACAACCGATTTGTTTTGACAAAGGGAGTAGTTCAAATGAGTGAAAAAATCCCTGTCATATTGAAAAAATCCTTGTCATATGGTGAAAAAATCCCTGTCACTTTTGACAGCTTCAGATTCGTAATTTAAAAAAATCCAAAGCACTCGAAACTAGTAAATCACTTTTACAAGACTACCTGCTCACAAAATAATTCACGTGATTTTCGGAAATTGACCAGGATTTTTATCGTAATTGTTGTCGTCACGCGTACGGACCTTTCCCACTTATCTGGCTGATTTTATCCAAAGACGAAATTTATCCTTTTCACCTCTTCACTAAAATTGCTACAGTAGTCGCTAACCATCGCAGCAGAAACAGAACTTCAATTTATATAAATAACGTGGAAATTGAAGGAAAACAGCACAATTTAAAATTTAACACAGTGACCATTACGTTGTTTATTCTTCAAGAATCTGTCCTGTCCTGTCATTCTAGTTCGCATGCGCGAATGCCCCGGCCCTGGGGATTAGCATCGTACGACAAGACAAATTGTATTCCCATACAGAAACCAGCTGTTAATTTTGCCAGTGGGCAGGAATTTTGTGATGATGTGGTTTATCTGGGTTTATCATAATTCATAATCCAGTATTCAACGCGCGAACTTGGCCCACTTTAATATACCTACTTAGCCATCTCGTTAGCCATCATCAGTCACCATTATTGCTAAAATGTAAATTGTTAAAACCAGTTAAAATCCCTATTAAAATCATTAATTTTTAAATCTCAAAATGAAATAAACAATTTTAATTAAAGTCATACCCACTTATTTAGTATTTTCCTCGGCATTTCCTAACAAAATAAAAATAATGATTCATTCAGAAACAATATCTGACAGCTTGTTCCTGTCATTGAAGTTAAAGTAGGTAATATTCAACTGCCACACATAATAACCTACTACCATGCTGACACGGGGAGAAGTTAGGTGCAATATTTCTTTCAAAAAATTGTCTTCCGAAAAGCACTCGAGAAATGGTAATTTTTCATGAAATGAAATAGGTTCACCCTCGATAAATGTCCCTCGGGCGTTTGCCTACTGTTTGTTTTGGAAAAAAAGCCTCGACTGCGTCTCGGCTTCTTTTCGTCCAAACAGTAGGCAAAAGCCCTCGTAGACATTATTACTCGTGTAACCAACTTCATTTCAGAAAAATTACCATTTCTCTAGTGCTCTTATATATGAATATTTTAAGACAAGTACCGCAAAATTTGAAACTGACAAATGGTGGTAAAAGACCAAAAACTGACATTTTTCTAAATTACATGTTTCGGAAAGATCTGCAAAGACAAATTTGGCAATACAATTTGAAAAACGAGTATTTTACACTTGACACGCTTTTGCTTGACGCTAAAAAGTATTTGGGATTCAAATGATAGGGAAGATGCACGATTCCAATTTCCTTCCATCGATCTGAAATGCTGTTTCACTACAAAGTGGTACCTTTCTTAGAATGGGAATTTATATTTATTTGAAGGCAAAGGCAAAGGAAGATTCAGGAATAACCACTCCAGCTCACTTTACACTTGTATCAGTGTATAGATTTAATATTTAACCATTTCAATCCGTGAAAATCAGCTTTTTGTGAACAGTCTTGTAGGTCTTGTAGGTTATTTGACACAAACAGCGGACTATTCAAATCTCTGACTAGGATTCCCAAAATGCTTACGTTTACCATGCCTTGCCCTGCTTAACAACAGAAACCATTGTGTCTTCAGTTAAAGCAGAATCATTATTAGTTCTTGATAGTTTAGTTTGTGGACGTTTGTTGACATTTATGTTCTGCGATTTGGCAACAAAGGACAATAATTTTGAGTACAAAGAACATGACGTACAATTTGACAAATGTCATGAGTACTATACCCAGTGAATTCTGTCACCCCAACACAGCCTACTGCCGTTTTTAAACGTCGTGAATAGAGAATATACTCGTAAGTCATTACAGTGTTTTTCTACTTATTCATGTTCTGGCAAGGGCTCTGTAGAAGAACAACCGTCTCGTATGGAAGAACTGGACATAGCCCTTGAGGTTTACCAATATACCGTCATTTTACACTTTTTTTGCGTGTTATAGTATGTTCTGGTAAATAAAGTTTAAAAAAACAGTTAGCGATATTCACAGAGAAATATATCGGGTGGTCATAAATGATTGACCGCTAATTGGCAACGCTGCACAAAAATATAGGGGATTTTGCATGCTTCACGTTTCGCCCAAATTCAAATAATTTCAAAAAGCAGTGTCGTCTACTTTTCATTCTGCTGTATTGCCGTATTGGACGCAACGTTGCCATTCCGCGGCCAATCATATTTATGATGACCACCCGTTATTTGGTTTGGTGCCATTATTGCCATATCTCTATTTCCGTCAAATGCATTACTAAATTAGGTACATACGTACATCACGCAAAAATAATGTGTGGTTTTATTTACCATCAGTAACACAGCAGCCAGTCAATCTTTCGTATTGAAAATATTGAATCTGGTGATTTCAATTTTCGTTACGAGTCGGTCAACATTAGCTCAGTATCCGCATAAATACAAATCGATATGGAGGAGATTTAAATTTTGGATAGAAAGGCTCATCACAAAGATTGTGTGCTCATCCACGTTCGGTATAACCTGTAATATACATGCTACGGGAATCTTTTTAACTCGGAATCCCTCTGTTGGAACTACAAAGCACCATAAAACCCCTTTGCAGCTGGAAAACTTGTTAAAAAAACCAACAACATATAACATCCCTTATTAAAAGGGTCCTGTTTGGGCCAATCAAAACGGTCCACAGACCGCTCCCGGCCTCGTTAATAACATCGCGCGACCATGTCACGCTTATTGTACAGCGTCCAGCAGAGCTGGCACTTTCCTGCAATCCTGCAAAGCGTTCGTGATCTTCCCTAATAGATCTTCTGTTTCTGAAAGCAATGACGCGCATCAATGACTGTCGGTCAGTTCCGGACTTAGAAAGGGCCGATCGTCGGCTTTCTAATCCTGACGGGAAATGTACTGGTTTCCGAAGAATGCTATACTCGAGCGTCCAACGCTGATAAACTTATCTTTGGACATAAAATCAATGGGGGGTGTCGTCGAAAAAACTGCGGCTCGCAAAATAACCAAGCAGGAGCGGTCTCTTAGCTGTATAAAGTTTGATAACAATTCCGATTGCAGATGGAATGTAATAATACCTGACCGTCTATATTAAATTGCGGTAAATATTGTACCGAGAACTCAAACTGATTTCAATTTACCACTCGCAAATATTTTGCCTAGTCTGACATTGCCATTAATAAGAAGAGCTGGAGGGTAGATCGACAGAAAAACTGGTTGATGCGTGCTACTGCCACATTCAGTTTCTAGGGAGAACATCCGAAAGCACAACGAAACTTCGGAACAAATTTTCCCTGACTTTAGGGCCAGAACTTCAATTGTAGGTTAACCAACATATCTGTTAGTTATCCGTCAATGAAGTGATTTGAATTTGAAAGCTTTAAAATCGGTTAATTTGATTGGATAACTCTTAGATCTGTTGGTTAACCTTCGATAGAAATTCTGACTGGCGTCGTTTATGGAAGAATTCTATGATAATTGATAACTTTGCCAATACGCTCCAATTTGTACCATCCGAGAGAGCCCTTATTTTACACCAGTAGGGATGAATTCGTAATCCTTTGCTTATTAAGCGAGCCTTTCCAATTATTACGATACGAGTTATACAGGGTTAAATCTGAAAAATGTGTTCTTTTTCAAGATGATTAGGAATCAGTAAAGAATTCGCCTTTATCTTGATTCGTCTCGAAAAAAATTAAAGTCGCGCTTTTAAAGAAAAATTTATATCTTTCTAACGACTGGTGCAAATTAAATTAAGTTTGGAACTATATTAGCACATAAAAAAAATCGCTTTTTAACAGTTTACCCAACATATACTTTTTGGCAGAACGTCAAAATTTGAAAATTCGTTTGAATAATTTTGTAAAATCAGAATAAACTTACATGAAAAACAATTGGAAAAAGTAAAGATAACTTACGATATGTGAAAACAATTGAATTCAACGGTAATAATATTGATTACATTTGCTTTGAAATATTTTTTCAAAAAAGTCCATATTGATTACATTTTTGAAAAGCTAATTTTTGTGTGTATCCGGTGGTGTTAAAAAAATCCAGTCTGGATGCCATAAGAAAAAGAAATTGAATGACACATATCAAAAATATAAAAGGTCCAAGTTTCATTTGAATACCACTAATCGTTAGAAAGATATTCAGGGTTAGTACAAAGTCCCGGGACGGTCAGTTATCTCCGTTATTTCTTGAGATTTTACTTTGAAACTTGGTACCCAGGCACAATTAAATACAGGGAATTTCAAACTATTTTTAAAAATTTTCTTGGACTTCCGGTTAAACCGGAAGTAACCCTAAAAGTCGGTTTTTTAAATGGAATCATACTTTTTCTCAACGGACTCAGAATCTACGAATTTTTTAAAGTTAAAAACATGTATCTTACTTGACCAGAAGTCAAGTCGCGGCCACCCTGGATTTTCAAAAACATGGAAGAAATCGGTCAAAAAGCAAGATTTTTCAAAACCGCAAGTACATATCAAACTTATTTTTTCAAAGCAAATTCAACCGGCCAATTACATTTTCAAAAATTCTTTTTTCTATTTTCACAGATTGTGAACATTTAATAAATTTCAAAAAAGCAAAAACAAATAAAAGGAAATGTAATTGCACAGTTGAATTTGTATTAAAAAAATAAGGTTGACGTTTACTTGCGATTTTGAAAGATCTTGCTTTTTGACCAATTTCTTCGATGTTTTTAAAAATCCAGGGTGGCCGCGACTTGACTGTCGGTCAAGTATGATACATGTTTTTAACTTAAAAAAATTCGTAGATTCCGAATCCGTTGAGAAAAAAGTATTATTCCGGTTTAACCGGAAGTCCAAGAAAATTTTTAACAACAGTTTGAAATTCTCTGTAGTTAGCTGTGCCTCCGTACCAAGTTTCAAAGTAAAATCTTAAGAAATAACGGAGACAGCGGACCGTCCCGGGACTTTGTACTAACCCTGTATAGATTTTTCTTTAAAACCGTGATTTTCAAATTTTTTAGGGATAACTTAAGAACGGATCAAGATATCTAGGAATTATTTACAGATTCTTAATCACCTTGAAATTGTGCAGCTTATCTCCGATTCAACCTACTCTAAAGAAGAGGAAATCTGAATGACTCATTTTCAGTTTCTAACAGCAGTTGCACGTACCTATGCAAAAGCATATAAAGTATCAAGGAACTAAAGGACGAAATAAATATAATAAGCAAAAAGTCAAGATATCCCCAAGAAAAAAAATGGCAACAGAGAGACGGCTGGAACCTCCCCATCGCGTGGATTTTTGATTTTCGTGTGGTAACGAAAATTACAAAATGGCACCTCCGGTGGCACGATTGGCTCCAGTTCTATTCCCATGCAGTTATGAAATGTCCACATTTCAAATTTCAACCAAATCAGATCAGTGGTTTGGGCTACAGCGCAACGGTGGCAAGATTGGCTCCAAAAGCTTTTCACCTCTAAAATGGGTTTCTAAATGCCCATACGTACAGAATTTTAGCCAAATCATATAAGTAGTTTGGGCTATGTCTATGTTTGCAATCGTACGAAAATACGTGGGTACAGAAAGGCAAATTTTAAAAACCGCTCTTTATGCCCCCCACGACCAGAAAACATGAAGTTCTGGTGTTATCTCAAATTCGAACATTTTAGTAATTGCCAGTAACCTTCAATTTTTTTTATTGTGGTGTGGGAAGATTAAAAATTTTCACGAACTGATGGATGTACAGGATATAAAAATTACGTGATTTTTAAATTTTGCAGAATGTGGACAGTTCGTGAACTGTCGCATTTTTTATAGATGCTGTAATTTTTCAATTATTTTACTGCATGTGGACGAGAAACTGAGGAACAACATCAGGGAGAAGTAGTTTTTCCAGTTCATGAACTGAACGATATTTTTTGTCCACATGTTGCAAAATTGAAGAATTCAGCATCTGTAAAAATGCGCCTAAACAGGGCTAATTAATAGTAATATTTTTAGACACCCTGTACCTACTTACAAAGAGCAATTCAAGCAGAGCGTTCAAGAATTAATTTTGGGCATTTTTAAAATCCATTAAAAGCAACAAAAAACTTTCAATCGATAGGTTGGTCATCGTTTCAAAGTCTGTTTTGTGCAGCCTCTCAGATTAAATCATCCTCCGAACATTCCCTTGTTTATCGGGCACTAACACGGTACATTGTAAATATCAAAAATTTGAATAACAAAATTGGATTGCTCACAGGGATTTGAATTTGGAATGCCTTTGATCGTTCAAAAGAATATGACTTCAAAACTATTCTAATATGTTAAAGAGACTAGGAAACAGTCATCAAAGACTACTGAGGATGAGTTTTTTGGATCGCAAAGTAACAGACTTTGCTCAAGTGGTCCATTATAATGATTGTGAAATGTGAACTTAGGTATATTATGTTCCTTACAAGTGCCTTCTATGCAAAGGACAATAGAGCTGCAATACCTAATCTCTGCCTCAATTACAGGAATTACACATCAAAAGGTAATAATTTTAGATAACGATATTGTCAACAGAACAGTAATTAAACTAATTAGTATAATGGATTTTCAAGCACTATAGTCAATTTTCTCTCGCTGGAAGCCATAAAATTTTGTACCGGTTTTGTTTAACAAATACTGTCTTGCGAAGCTGCAATATTTCAAGTCGGATATTTTGATGCAGCTGAAATGCAGGATTCTTTATCGTCAGTTCGTGTCAGTTCTCGTAGCTGGTTCTTCTGGAATTTATCAATCTGTTAAATTATACCATTTGCAGCAGCTTAAATTCTGTTTTGTCTGGCAGCCCGATGGCGGGCACGCAACAGTGCCATTTGTATGCATAAATTACGCTCATTTGCAACTTTATTATGCACCCAGTGAAGTTCAGAGGGCTGCCACTTTGCTATAAATATAATTAAATGCCTATTAGGTAAGTGTAAAATGGTTCTAGTTAAATTGAGCTTCTAGGCAAGTGGCAAGAAATATTCTGCACGAGTCGGTTTAATTAAAGCCACAAGTAGTTTTTCTTCATAATTGGAAAATGGTGGATCCGCCGGGTCAACAAATTCAGGTTAAGATTGGACTGCAGACAGCGAAACATATTTTTAAAGAATGAAATGCGACGTCACAACGAGAAGCGGTTTAGATGTATCTGCCTTTCAAAGGAGTTTATACAACAGATATTTCCGCGGATGCGGAGCGAATGTGGAGTTGTCTATTGTTTATGTTTTTTAAAAAAAAATAGTTCTAATAAAACAGTAACGACCCGGAATATACCTAGGTATTCCTCAATAACCTGGAAATTATAAAATCGAATTCAATAAAAGCCAGTTTATTATTTATTATTTAATTATAGTTACTTATATTCACGTTTTTACTGGCCCTTCAAAGTGTCCACTGAATATCTGTGCCAAATTTAATTTCAATATCTTCAGTATTTTGGGCTGTATCGTCTTTCCTTTACAATCTCTTGCCAAAAAGACCCTAAAATGACACTAAAGTTTTCCACCTGAAAAAAATCAGCTATCAAATTCGGTAATAAACATATAACCATACCTTGCATATAACTATATACATGGTGTTTCAGTTTGAGTGGAAACACCCGGCAAACTTTCTTATTTATTGGCCGATTCTAAAAAAAAATTTTTACTTTGTAGAGAAGTGAATAGCATAGATTTTGTTTAAAGCCTTTTTTTGAGGACTAATTTTACCCAATCTGTTTAACGAAAAACACTCGTCTAAACTGTAACTGTGGACATAATCTGCTGCTAAAAAAATGAAGTTCAATATTTATGATTTAATATTTCTCTAAAATGCTCTTAGGAAAATATTGACCAAATTCAATTCAATTTAGGAGAAGACTGCTACTCCGGAGCGCGGCAGCGAGATCAAAGGCATTGTAGTAGACAACAATAAGGCACTTTCAACATTTTATCTCTTCAGACTAGTCTATACCTACGTATGTTGGAAAGTCCTGTTTTAGTTTATGTGAATCCCGGACTTCATTATTATTCCATTTTTTTCTTCAATTAGTCCAATAATTCATTTAGTTATGCTATAAAGTAAATGATGCTGCAACGCTCCATTAGCTGGGGTTGTTTTTCCCCTGATTGCGGCGAAATTGCCGTTTCTGGCTTAATACACTCTGGTTTTATTTTTCCAGTTAGAGTGAGTTTCCGACGCCGCAAGAAACTAAACTAGTATCCAACACAAGAAGTCGTGAATAATGCATGACTCGGTAATGACTAAAGAGTATTTTAACCAGGAAGTGCACCCAGTACGGCGGAATACGAGTAGTATGTGCTTTCCATGCAATATTTTAGACTAATGCACTTGCACTCCAGGCCCTTTGAGGCCATCGATCGTGAGAAGAAAAGTGACCCCTCGTTAATCTCGACAATGAATTTTTTAAAACCACAGATAGACGTTTCAAACAGTCGTCCGGGGATTGTCGTATAATTTTCAAATCTGCTCTGCTTGCTGTTTCGCCGTTTTGTAAACCGTCTTTTTCACCACGTTAATATACGTGGGGTAAATTACAACCATAATAAAAGACCGCCCTGTTGAATTATGAACTCGACCCGGCATTAATATTAACGCCAGACTTAACCCGCTAGATTTGTGCGGAATTCGCATCCTCGACCATCCATGCATGGAAAACTTTGTTAGGGATGACTTTCGCTTTTTTCTTGTGAATTTGATTAGTTACTCAACTTCGTAATTTAGTTAGCGCGTGATAAACAGGCAAACAAAAGTACCTATATTCCAAAAGTTAAAATTTGGTTGTCATCGTTAGGGAGCTAATTTCGTAATTTGGAGCAAGTGCTTATGGCTTTCATTAGCATTCTCAGAAAACTCAGCTTCATGGCTGAGAACGGAAGTTAGGAAAATTCGTCGCCACCAATCCGTCGCCAGCAATTTGTCGCCCCAGCAATTCGTCGCTTCGACAATTCATCGCCAGCAACTCATCGCCAACAATTGATCGCCACAGCAATTCGTCGCCGCAATAATTCATCGCCAAGGAAAAAAAAGCATAAGAAATGAATGTTTTTGCATGTTATGTTTAAATAACTTTTAGCATATTCTGCAAACTTTATTTATTCAGAAACCGACCACATAAAGGCAGGTATCTACCTGGGAATTTATTTAGGGTCGCGTCTCCCTAATCCTTTAATGACTTAAGCAGGATATTATACAAAAATATACTTCCAAGAAAGAAATTATCGTAATTAGTTACCGAAGAACGCTACTAAAATGAAGAGGGATGTTTACTTTTACTAATCAGGTTGACCTCACACGTGGGTGGCTCGTAAGCAGGAAGTCAAAACGGAATTTATTCGCTTATAAAATTTTATTGATTTTGCCTTTCTATGCACATTACGTAACCAAATATCATTTTGAGCATCAAACCAACTTTTGACTGTCTGAGGTATACATATATGGAGATATTGGAGATATGGAGATATTGCCCGTAACATTGAATCTGAGACACTCTGTATATCTAAAACTAACTCAGGATAGACGGTACAGTCAGACCAAGAATAAAATATCGGGACTCACTACAAATGTTGCAAAATCGTACCATGAGATTATTGATTATTTGCATGGAATCTCAACATTGTAAGAATAAACTTTATAAAATCTCACGCGGCATTTTTTTTCCTGGGCGATGAATTGTTGAGGCGACGAAATAAGTAGGCGATCAATTGCTGGCGATGAATTGTTGAGGCGACGAGTTGCTGGGGCGACGAATTGCTGGCGACGAATTTACCGGACACCCTGAGGACGTATATAAATTGACTTATCACCAATTAATTTTGACTTTGGAATTGAAAATAAGTATTTCTTGTCAGATCGAGCAATGAAAATAGAAAGCATAGCTGAGGAAAACAGAAACAAAATTGTACGTCGAGGCGCGAAATTGGCACAAACATCCAATTAGTAACCAGCTAAATTACTTAGAAACCATTTTGAAGCAACAGGATTTATTCGTTGCAAAAAGAGAGGCAAAGATCTGTTAAAAAGATAAAGAAGCGCAGAATATAAACCGACACCCTGACAATGTAATTCGACTTGGCGGCTTGGTCGGAATTCTACTGTTCCAGTTAACCTAATTGTGCTATCTACATAATAAATCCCGTCTCCGCATACTGCGCCGAACGTGTAACATGCAGCAGGACACATATTTCGGAAAATATAACCGGGATTATCCCACGAAAAGCTCTGACGGATCGGTCATTAGGAAGGATAACGGAGAGTTTCCTGGGAAAAACGACATTGACAACCTGTGCATCCGTCCGGAAAGTAATCGCACAAGACTCCTGTCATCCCTTAATTAACTGGGACATCGTTTTTTAGCGGATTTGTTGACTTTGTTATAGACAATGGAACGGCTTCCGCGAATAAAATCTCTCGTTTGCCACGCCAACGTTTCAAGAAGGCGTAAAAATATAATTAATCTTATCTAATTGCGTTTTATAATGGGGCCTTTATTGCGAGCAATTCGAATTAAAAACTGTATCCGTTATAGTAGGTACCTACTCCGCAAGACTAAATGCTTGCTTTCGTCACAGCGTGTATTTTCAACAAGGGAAATTAAACAACGCATTATCAGCCTTTCTGTTGGTGCCCCTGTCTTTCCGTCATGTTATATGGAAAATTTTATAAAATTAATAAAAGGTAGAAATAACAGAACTGAGAGCATACTGAACGTTGTCACGATAGTTTATTAAACTTCTCGGTCTCGCTCTCGAACAATCTAACGGGTGTCCCCAAAAAAACCGAACGATTTATTTTTGGTTATATACAGGGTGATTCACGTAGATCGTTCGTTAGAAGTTTTTCCACTTCACAGTGGAATAGAAATTTGAAATTTGGTACTCGGCTATTTTCGATAATTCTGAATTCAGCTAAAATATTGGCAAGATTCCGTCACTTACGGTTTCGCCGAAAATGATACCAACTTTGTTATTTTAAATGGAACCCTATAACTTTGATTACAAATTTGAGGTCGTCTTTTCAAACTGAGTATTTTTTATCTGGGTTATCTTCATCTACCAGTCATAGTTTTTGACTTATGTAAATTTTTTCATTCAAAGCGTCACATGCAAGAGTTGCTTTAAAAAATCACACCTCTCAAACGCTCTGCAATAAGGAAACGAGTTTTTTTACAATCGATAGCGAAGGAATCAGAGAATCTTTTGAGTGGTCAGTAATCTACAAACATAGCTTCAAACTTTCACAATTACTATTCAAAGTTGACTAAGACAAAATGTGGGAAAGTCGATTTTTTCAAATGGAACGTGCTATTTTTGACAACGGCAATCGATAGAGCGCTAAATTTTAGGGGTAGTTTCATCAACATATCCTATATCCTCTACTTATCAATTCTGAGTTATTTACGAACAAAGATATTCTGAAAAAATTATGAGTTATCGGAAATTGAGTAGGCTTTGGAAAATTTGTCATATGTCAAAAAGTGACATTTTCATTGTTAGTATTTATAATTGTTGGCTTAATTTTGGCCTTACAACAATGGTGGGCTACACGAATGAAGTTGTTTTTGATTTATTTGTGATTTATGGTCAAAATCACAAAATAATAACGCTTTTTAACAAAAAATAAACTCTCAAGACAACTTCTTTCATTTTATAACTTACAAATACAAATCTTATAATAGAACTATGGATTATCAACATTAATACCCTTTTGAAAGAAACAATGCTTTGCTATGGAAATAGGGTAGTGTGGATTGACATGTAACAAATTTTCCAAAGCCTACTCAATTTCCGATAACTCATAATTTTTTCATAATATCTTTTTTCGTAAATAACCCAGAATCGATAAGTAGAGAGTATACGACATGTTAATGAAACTGCCCCTAAAATTTAGCATTCTATCGGTTGCCGTTGTCAAAAATAGTACGTTCCATTTGAAAAAATCGACTTTTCCACATTTTGTCATCGTCAACTTTGAATAGTAATTGTGAACGTTTGAAGCTATATTCGTAGATTGCTGACCACTCAAAAGATTCTCTGATTCCTTCGCTATCGATTGTAAAAAAACTCGTTTCCTTATTGCAAAGCGTTTAGGAGCTGTGATTTTTAAAGCAACTCTTGCATGTGACATTTTGAACGAAAAAATTGACATAAGTCAAAAACTATGACAGACAGATAAATATAACCCAGATAAGAAATACTCAGTTTGAAAAGACGATCTTAAATATGTATTCAAAACTATAGGGTTCCATTTAAAATAACAAAGTTGGTATCATTTCCGGCGAAATTTGAAATTTCTATTCCACTGGGAAGTGGAAAAATTTCTAACGAACGGTCTACGTGAATCACCCTGTATAACTTTATTATTATTTTACCGATTTTCCCAAATTTTGCCCAGGACCTAGCCAAAAGATGAGGCTTTTAGAATTGACAATCATTTTCCCCATGGCGCCGTTTTTTGATTGGCTGGAGTTCAATCATTTGTGTACCGATCAAAATGAAATTTGTGTAGGATGAAAACAAATGCGTTCCTCTTCCAAAAGAACTTTATAACATCTTAGTCTGGGCATTCTTTATTTTTTTCTTTTTTTTTTGCCGTGCTGTTAAACTCGATTTTTTTAAGGTCTATTTTAACCTCCCCACAACCAATATAAAAATGGGAGGTTACTGCAATCAGTCCAAAATTCGAAATTGAGATAACACCAGATCTTTACGTTTCAAGGTCTCAGGATCACGAAAAAGTGGTTTTTAAAAAATGTCTGTGTGTATGTACGTATGTGAGCACGATTTCTCGGAAACTGTCGAACGGATTTGAATGAAATTTGGAATGTAGTTTAGTGTTGGCCCTCTGGAGAGCCCAGTTAATTTTCTTGCTGATCCGCAAACGCCAAGTGCCTTTTTGGCACACCAACTATGAAATTTGATTTATGGACACCAATTTTTTTTATCAGCACATGAAAGGTCTTCAAATTCTGTATCTAGAAATGTATTCATACTTAGCGCCTTTTTGGCACAAAATCAAAAAAATCGAAACTTCGAAGAAACATTAAATAACACGCTACAGTCCAAACTACTAGATCGATTTGGCTGAAATTTGGTAGGTAGAGGTACCATTACCAGCCCAAGAGCTGATCTAATTTTGACGGCAATCGGCGAACGGCAAATGCCATTTTGGCATACCACTTTGAAACTTGAATAATGAACTCCCATTTTCTCTATCAGCACATGAAAAGTCTTCAAATTTTGTTTTCAAAATTGTATTCAAACTTAGTGCCCTTTTGGCAAAAGATCGTCAAATTTAGAAAAATCACAGAAAGCACCTTAGGTTTGGTGGAGTGAAACTTAGATATAGTAAATAGTAACATTTACTTGATATTGGTGATAGGATTGGAAAATTCACCAAGTGGGGAGGTTCCAGCCGCTTCCGTAGCTGCCCATTTTTTTTATGTTGCTACCAGTCTTGGAAAAATTTATTTTTAATACTTCGTAACTACCGGAAAATTTTGCCAAGATCGGTATAGAAATAAATAATAAATTTTAAAAATCCATGTTTTAGAACATCACAAAAAAAATTGTAAATTAATCAAGAACGTTCAGGATAAAATTTTGTTAAGTTGCTTTGGAAGAAAAAAGCATCAGCTTTGAACCTGTCACTACTTTTATTTTGAACGGTTCACAGATGCTTCAACTCCAGCCAATCCCGAAATGGCCTTGAAATAAATACCAACAAAAAATTTGTTGGTGGCGCCATCTGGAAAATGATGGTTGGCTCTAAAAGCCTCATCTTTTGACTACGTCCGGTACAGAATTGGGGCAAAATCGGTTCAATAATAGCAAAGCTGTAGCCAAGAATGAATCGTTCGGTTTTTTCTGGGACACCTTTTAGTTTACTTTCAGGGTTCAGTTCAGGTTAAGTGGCGTATTATTAAGATTATTTTATTCATTAAGTATTGAACCAATCCAAAGGGGCATTTAGCATACCAGTAATCCTGATTACAGTGATAAGACTACAACGTCAACTTGACACTACTTACTCAATACTTTAATTCATAAAATAATCTGCAAAATACGATTCGTAGTCTCTTGGTTGCCTTGTTGAGTCCTCATGGATGCACTACTTGTCAAATGGTAGATTTTTTTCGGCCAAAGAGGACTCGAGCGAGCTCTCGTCCTCTTTTTAGCCTAAAAAAATCTACCATTTTGACTCGTAGTGACAGCCATTCGGACGTCAAAACCCGCGGCAATCAAGAGACTACTCGTCGTATTACTATTGACAATACACAATTTATGGACTTGTATTATCTTGAGATGCCTTTTGCAGTTGTATTAAACTTGTACTTATTCATTATTTATACTGGGTCTAATTGTCCAATTAAGCCAGGCGTCAGCCATTTCAATTGGCCTATGCGGCAGTTTCTTTTTATAAATTAATATCAGTCTACATTAAAATAGTATAGGTACTGTACTGTTAAATGTGAGAAAGATGACAGTTTCCACGAGAATTAAGTTTGCAAAACGTGCGGAACGCGAATCGAGCAATTCATTCCTGTGGAAATGGTCATTTTCATACCAATTTAATAGGTATAAATACTACCCTACGCTTTCTCAAATTTAATTTGTTATATTTTTATTTTAACCTCCCCAATCCACTTCACCATTTAAAAAAAAAAAGCAGCAGAGAAGCGGCTGGAACCTCCCCATCGCGTGGATCTTTGTATTCTGTGTAGATGGTAGTCAATTCAACAGAATTTTTTTTGTGCTTATCATCTGTGACTAATTTCGCAATTTTCTGACAAATACCGACATCACTTCGGACATCACCCATCACATTTGACAATTGGTGCTATTCTGTAAGAAATCGTTAGCATAACGACGTCGTTGTTGCTATGGTGGGGCCTTCCTTATTGGTCAATGCCTAGCAATAACGACGTCGTTATGCTAACGATTTCTTACAGAATAGCACCAAATATGTTCTTTTTAAGGTTAACAGTTTGCCACCCTTTTGACAATAACTGATACTTTATGTCATCCACTGTCAGCCTGCTCCCTTTTAATGAAAAAGATTTTTTTCTCTATTTTCCACAGAAATGACAGAAACTGTGAATACATTTTTAGAACCAGAATTTGATCGTCTTTCTAATGGCGACATAAAAAAGGAGGCCTTGTATTTAAAATTTAAAGTTGATTTGTTTAAATGGCACTTCCTGTGGACCGATTGCTTCCAAAAGCCTTTCAGGTCTTGAACGGGTCACCCAATCTCCATGTACCAAATTTCAGCCAAATCGATTCACTAATTTGGGCTATAATGTATTTTTAGTGTTATTACAAAATTTCGATTTTTTGACCCAAAAAGCACTAAATGCGAACAAATTTTGTTTTATTTAAAACCAGAATTTGAAGACCTTTCTGATGGTGACAATAAATCTTTCAAAAACTTGTTTTGGATGGTTAAATGAGTGAATAATTTTAAATTTGGAAATTGGTGTGCCAAAACGGTACTTTCCGTGGGCCGATTGAATCCAAAATTTGTTCAGGTCTTCGACGTGCAATACAATTCCCATGTGCAAAATTTCAGCCAAATCGGTTCAGTAGCTTGGGCTGTACCGCGATTTGAAAGTCCGATAAAAATCAATTTTTTTTTAATTTTTGGTCAAAAGGGCACTGAGAGTGAATACATTTTTAGAAGCAGAATTTGAAGGCCTTTCCTATAGTGACGTGAAAAATGGGGGTTTGCATTTAAAATTTAAAAGTTGATGTGCCAAAATGGCATTTCTAGTTGCACGATTGGCTCCAAAAGCTTTTCAGATCTAAGTTGGGTTATGAGATGCCTATGCACCAAATTTCAGGCAAATCGGTCTAGTAGTTTTGGCTGTGGCGTGTTTACAAACGTACGAACGTACGTACGCACATACACACAGACACATTTTTAAAACCACTTTGTTGGGTTCCTGAGACCTCGAAACGTGAAGATCTGGTGCTATCTCAAATTCGAAAATTTTAGTGATTGCAGTAACCTCCCTTTTTTTATAAGTGGTGAAGTGGATTGGGGAGGTTAAAAGGGAGGTTACTGCAATCACTAAAATTTTCGAATTCGAGATAAGACCGGATCTATACGTTTTGAGGTCTCAGGAGCCCAAAAAAGTGGTTTTTAAAATGTGTCTGTATGTATGTACGTACGTACGTTCGTAAACACGCCACAGCCCAAACTACTCGACAGATTTAGCTGAAATTTGGTACGTGTGCATGTGATAACCCAACTTAGATCTGAAAAGCTTTTGGAGCCAATCGTGCAACTAGAAATGCCATTTTGGCACATCAACTTTTAAATTTTAAATGCAAACCCCCATTTTTCACCTCACGATAGAAAAGGCCTTCAAATTCTGCTTCTAAAAATGTATTCATTCTTAGTGCCCTTTTGATCAAAAATTAAAAAAAAAAATTATTTTTATCCGACTTTAAAATCGCGGTACAGCCCAAGCCCCTGAACCGATTTGGCTGAAATTTTGCACACGGGGATTGTATTGCACGTCGAAGAGCTGAACAAATTTTAGATTCAATCGGCCCACGCAAACTGCCGTTTTGACACACCAATTTGTAACTTTAAAATTATTCACTCATTTAACCATCCAAAACAAGTTTTTGAAAGATTTATTGTCACCATCAAAAAGGTCTTTAAATTCTGGTTTAAAGTAAGACAAAATTCGTTCGCATTTAGTGCTCTTTGGGTCAAAAAATCGAAATTTCATAATAACACTAAAAATACATTATATCCCAAATTAGCGAATCGATTTAGCTGAAATTTGGTACATGGAGATTGGGTGACGGGAAGTGCCATTTAGGCATATCAACTTTAAATTTTAAATACAAAAGTCTCCTTTTTTATGTCGCCATTAGAAAGACGATCAAATTCTCGTTCTAAAAATGTATTCACAGTTTCTGCCATTTCAGTGGAAAATAGAGAAAAAATTCTTTCTCATTAAAAGGGAGCGAGCTGACAGTGGATGACATAAAGTGGCAGTTGTTGTCAAAAAGGTGGCAAAAGATTAACCTTAAAAGGAACATATTGTCAAATGTGATGGATGATGTCCGAGGTGGTGTCGGTATTTGTCAGAAAATTGCAAAATTAGTCACAGTCGATAAGGGTAAAAAATTTCTGTTGAATTGACCACTATCTACACAGAATACAAAGATCCACACGATGGGGAGGTTCCAGCCGCTTCTCTGCTGCATTTTTTTTGTTGTTTTTTATTGTATTTATGCTTCGATTTGTCTTGAATATGTGGCGGACGGCGTACAGGTTTCATTCTCTGTGACAATACATCTTATCACAACAGATTTATAAATTGACATTTTGTGGCAATTTTCGAGAAAGGTTGTTAGGTGGTCGAATGTCGCATGGAAACAAAATTCTATTATTAGTGGAGAAAATAAAACCTCAATAGTCACTTTCTCCACTGGTTTGACAAACGCGCAATTTTCACGATTCAAAGATCAAGAAGAATGTGGGTATTATTAAATATAAATATGATTTGAAAAATAAAGACAAGTGCCAATATTTTTTTATTTTGTAATATTAATCCAGGCGGTGGGTGATTTTGAATGGAAAAAATTCAACAAAGAACTTTTTTGTTGGAATGGTTAGATTTCAGCCTGCAACCCCCCCAAAATCTGCAAATTATACGCAAGGCGCAAGTTTTTGCCCCATAACTCGCTTTTCCTTCATCGTACAAAAATACACACGTATATAATATTGAAGCCTGATAAATTCTCTACAAGAAATTTTCTATGCACTTTTCACCTGAAAGCAACGGTTTGGCCGCAGGAGTCGCTCAAAATTGAGCGATTGTTCGAAACGCGACCATAATCCAAGAGGTTACCAAAAGAATACTACAAATTTTGATCTCGGATTATCGCTTTGCACGATGATAGTGTGAACCATAGAGAACAATTTGAGATGGAGACCGACTAGAAATTTCCCTTGGGTTTAAAGATAGCCTTTTCACTGGGGCCCAGGAAAACATTTTTTTTGAGGTGCCATAGTTCCCTTAGGAAGCATTTTTCGCCACATGTCCAAATGAACTTTTCTTCTTAGAATGATGCAAGAAATCGTTCTATATACTTATTTTCAATAATTAAGCGGATAAAATAAAATCTTTCGTCAGAAATTTTCGCGCTCCAAACAAATCAGACGTTTTATTCGAAAACGCCGTGAGTCTAGCTACCTTCTTTGGGTACCAGATAATTATGATTTTAATATGATTTTCTGAGGAAAACGATTAAAGATTAGTTCAGGTGGAAAATATGCAAAGCCCTCCCAAGAATGCATGCCTCTGGTGAAAGTAAAAATTTTAAAAAAACTTAAAAGAAAGCCCTTTACATTACGACACTATGTTGTAAATTGCAGGCTCCTATCAATTGTATTTTGTGAATAAATTGGAAAAAACTAATGAATTATCGGGGGTGGGTATTTTTGAATAGAAAAAATTAAACAGAGAAGTTTTTTTGTTGGAATGGTTAAATTTCAGGGCCACGAAAAACATACTAAAAACTCACCCTCCGCCCCAGCCTGGGGCAAAAACGAAAGCGTTGCGCATAATGTGCAAAAATTTCTGCATTTAGTACCTTTGTACTTTTTTTTTAGGGATCACGGGTGGTATTCAGGGAGAAAATTTCACATAGGTACAAAATCCTGACAGTAGGAACCTGACAGAAAAATTTCCGATATAATTTTCACTTCATTGGCCGTCGTAAAGATTTCATTCGTAATTGGATCAAATTTTTTAAAGTGGAATTTTCTATAAAACACTTCTACTTCTTGTATTATTAATAACTATAAAAACAACTTTTTAATGTTATGAACTTATGAAGTGGTTTACGATGTTCATCTTTAGAGACTCCTGTAATTAAGTGGTTACTATTTATTAAAGTAGGTATGTAATGAGCAGAGAGACGGCTCGAGCCGTCCGTCGGGGACTTGTTGAACATGTACCGTTTCTTCTCTTACATATTAATTTATCAATTAATTATATTCTAACAGTTCGTGTGTTTTACAAATTAGATAAATCAAACACAAACTGATTAATCCTCAGAGCTCAACTGGAAGAACTCGCTCAATTCCAGGAGGAATTAACAAAGTTTCACCCAAGTTTCAGGGACTACAAGCCACTAATGAACTCCTATTATAATAAAATTTACCGAGATTGATGAGTACACTAGCGTCAAAACACCCCCGGATTTTAATTAATCCCTTAAAATGAGAAAAGTAGACGCAACTAACATATTGTTTTATTTAAACTACGATCATCGCGGTTATAATAAAATTTGCGTTGAGCCGGAACAAATAAATCGTTATTACCAGAGCCATGTGCAAAAAAAATCCCTAATTTCCTTGTCGAGTAAACTGAAACGGGTGCTATTATTCAATTTTGTCTCAACGGTTTAATTTTAAAATTCAGTAAACAGCGTGGCTTGAAGAAATAGAGGAAAAGTTCGGCCTTAATTGATTTTGTCTGCCCGACGTTAAGAGCTTTTAAAGTCCGGCCTTCGCGTTGAGTTATTCCGCGTGAAAATAAATCAAATTGTCCGCAGGGTTGCTTTATTGTTGTTTAATATTGTTCCAGCACCTCCGGGGCACCTAATCAAGCTGGATTTCCGCGACTACTTCCACATCGAACCCAGTCCTGAATGCAAAAATGACTTTCTGGAAGTGAGAGATGGACCTCACGGCTATAATGAACTTCTGGAAAATCCCTTTTGCGGCGAGGAGTTCCCTCCGATATTGACATCATCCGACAGGCACCTGTGGATTCACTTCAAATCTGACGAAAATATCGAGTACAGAGGATTTAAGGCTGTTTTTGAATATATACCTCGCCCTCCAACGCGTAAGTAATCTATAAATAAAAATGTTTTTTCTATAATCAGGAACTTAGTAAAAAAGAAAATCAAGTAGATTAGATTCCACGGGCAAATGTTAATAATCCCCCAAGCATCTTCTAGAAAACAATTAAACTGACTGCTTTTGCCACTTAAAATTAATTAAAGATTAAACTGAATTTAATTAAAAGCATATTTATCTGATCACGAACTATAAACATTTCAACACTTTCGTCACTCAAAATTTTACCGTATAAATACGAAAAGGTTGAGCAGTTCTAATCGGATTATGTTATCACAATGCATGGCGCTCGGTGCAGCTCAAAAATTTTCGAGAAGTAAGTATTCTCGTCGTGTAGCGATGTAATTTTCCTACCTATCCGACCTGATAGGATTTCGTCGTAATTTAGTCGGGATTTGCACTACACACTTCTCAACTCCACATTCAGCTGCTCCATTAAATTACTATCCGAGTAGTTACAGGTTACAGGCTCATGAACATATTTCAACGACTTAGTGAGGTTTTTATAGTTTGCTTATTACTAAGTAAAACTCGCTAAAACATTTTAACGACGTACCATTTCTCTTATTCTCCTTGATAGCTGAACACAAACTGAGAAACTCGGTTTCGTATATGCTTTTTGCAGAATAAAATAAAATTCTTATGTAAGAGAGATAACTTTTTTGCACTTCATTAAATGTACTACTTAGGGCCTTGAATAGCATTTAGTCCCCGGGAATTAAATATAGAAATATTAAATTTTACCATAGCTATTAAAATTTATTTATTGTTAACATTTTTATTGAAATACATTTGTAGGTACTCACATTATTACAGCTGATGACAAAATTAAATACCTAATTGATTTGTCTTAGGGTCGGCAAGGCTCAAGTTTTGTACGCAAAACCAACCTGTGTAAATCGTTTTTGCATTAAAAGCGATCAACTAACGTTGGTCCTTAATTATTGGATCTAAATTTTTTTATAAAAATTGTTGCTCCGCATTTCTCTTCACCTGAAAAATTGAAAAAATATTAACTGCGAGAAGTATTGGAGTTATCCTACTTACACTTGCTACGTTACGTTCGACCATCAAGTCTGTTGAAGGTGCGGGGGTACCAATTGCAGGGGATGAAGGGTTCAACACAGCCATTTGAAACCCGATATTTCGATGAAATCTTGCGGGGGATGCTTTTTCCTCAAAATCGGACAGATGGGGTGGAAATTAGGGGTTGCAATTCAAAATAGTATATTGGTCAAAATTGGCTTTATTCGATACAATAATCCATAGCTTTCCATTAATGATTCAAAAAAGGTGTTGCTTATTCATATTTTGCAAAAAAAAACACCCTAACGGCGCTGCAACCCCTAACGTACAAAAACAGAAATATACGAGAACTACTACGCGTATCATTCGTATCAAGGCAGAATTTGGTATGTTCATTTGGTTACAGCGAGACAGTAAGCGGATGGGTAAATTTTAACAAATCTAACAAGGAGGATGAAATTGAAAGGTGAAAAATGGAAATGGGAATTTCTTTGGTAGACAATTATGGACTTCGATAGATTTCGGTCAACCATTGAAAAAAGCCTTATGAATCTTCAACCTAAAACCGACCCCTAAGGCTACTAACAGCCCCAAGCGGAGTAATTACCTATACATTATTTTAATTTATTTTTTGGGGATTTTTTTTGATTTTCTGTGATCCAAAGTCATTCTCATTTATTTTGAATCCATCTACAATTTTTCAACCCTTAAAAAGCAAAATTTACGCAGACCACCCTAGTTGAAATGTTCCCATGGTCACTCAAAGAAAATACACCCATGAGTACATGACCATGGGCATGGGCAGATTTTGGACACCCATGGGCACGTACCTATGGGGATATAACCAAGAATCCCATGGTCATGAGCCCTTGGGCACCTTTGGGTATATCCCCATGGTCACGTGCCCATCCATGGGCAGATTTTGGACACCCATGGGCACGTACCTATGGGGATATAGGTAACCAAGAATCCCATGGTCATGAGCCCTTGGGCACCTTTGGGTATATCCCCATAGTCACGTGCCCATGAGTGTACTAGGTCATTTGGTCATGGTCATGTTCCCATTGATATATTCGGGTACATTCTGATAGGCAAGTACCCATGGGTGTGCAGAATCTGCCCATGGTCACCTGTCCAAGAGAATATGCCCAAGAATACCTGTGGGAACGCGACCATGGGTGCCCAAATTTTGCCAGGGGTGGAGGAATGGTCATCTACTCATGGGTGT
The DNA here is from genome assembly GCA_963924575.1 of Pycnomerus fuliginosus. NCBI lineage: Eukaryota > Metazoa > Arthropoda > Insecta > Coleoptera > Zopheridae > Pycnomerus > Pycnomerus fuliginosus. Next base: position 13,226,538 of record OZ004617.1, on the reverse strand, counting down.
CCTATTTCTTTTGCCGATGTTGACGAATACCTCCAGATGGTAAGAACATATTACACCGAGCGTGGTGCCGTTGACAGCCCAGTTTCTTTCTGTCCATGATGTCCCACATAATATTCAGAAGTCGCTGCGGATGAGTTTATGAATTACTGATTTACAACCTGTAAATAAAATAATCTTATAGGCCTATAACCAGTTATTTTGTTGGCAACAATCAGCGACGAGACTTACGAGCATAAACTACGTCTTCCGATGGTGGTTAAGTTTTTGATTACTCTATATAAAGTGTAATCAACAAAAATAGGTATAGGTACTCACAAGTGCAGATTGTTTTATTGGTATTTGATAGTATATCGATCATGGAATAATTTCTGCTGCCAGGATGTAACTTCTCAGAATCTGAAATTATGTGGTAATGAAAAATTCCTATAAAGTGAAAATTCAAGAGTCATATCCCCAGCTAAAGTCAACTTTAAAGGCGGTTTGATAACTAATCGGCAGTAGTTATTTTCAAATATTGCTAAGCCAAAATATGTTTAAAGGAAACTTTAATTTTGAAGATGAAACAACGGAATACTTTTAATAAATCAATTCAGTAACTTTGGGCCGATTTCATAATCAAATATCAAGTGTCCTTGCCTCTAGTAACATTTCAAAACAGCTGCTCCCGATTTGTCACTTTTAAAGGACCTTTAACGTTTATTATGAAATCGGCCCTTAAAGTAGTCTTTACCAGTTATTAACATTTCAGAAGTATATTCCCATAACATTTCATTTAGCACGTTCACATCAAAAATGTTTCTTAAGTTGTTTCAAAAGTGCCCCAAAAAACTAAGCACTTTTTCCCAGGTCCAATTATTGGTGTAATCCGCATCACCCCCCACATTTGTTTCCCAAGACGGTACTTTCTAAAAACACATTCAAGCTAAATTTATTAAGCGAAAAGAGGGGAACAAGAGGAGAATTCAAGAGAAAATACATCCGACTTCTTAAACATAACCTCACACATGCTTACCTTAATCTTCCTCAATATTGGCACTCCCTTTGAAAAATTCTACCCTTCTAACTATTTCCACCATTTCCACAGCACGTTTACATCAAGTTTCCACTCGTTTTCCGTTAAAATCACATTAAATATAATAATATAAAACAGAAACACTGAATCACTGGATGTCTCGCGTTGGTCACCATGGTCACGGCACTTAACAAGCGTTGGTTGTTCTGACCACGTGACACTCCTGCTTACTCGGCGGCTATTTTAAAACGACGAATGCAGGAATTCAGTTATGAACGAGGTTATGAATGATTATAAAACGTTAAATGTGGTATTCTTATTCATGTTTCTTATTGGCAGAAATTGGTGTGTAGGATCTACGCGGTTGAACTATTGGCGTTACCCCCGGCATTAACTAAATTATAATAATTCGGATTAAAATATAGGTACCTATGCAGGTACTTTTTTCCAATAAAGGTCATATTCCATGTGCGATTATTCGCATATCTTTTTAAGATAGGTATATCGCGATTTCTAGGGTATTCCACTAGATATTGACCGATTTCACTAAAGAATTCAAGAAAACTCCCCAAAAATCTCGATATATCCCAGAAAAGTTGCGATATATCGCACATGGACTACAACCTTCATACATAATAAGTACCGACACTGTGTCCTGTTTTAGATAGGTACCGTGTCATATTTTGGTTATTTTTAGGAGGGGGGATATAAATTTTTGTACTGCTGATGTAGACCCTTTATGAGATGCATCTTTTGAGGTGCACTCGAGTGCAAGTGAATGTTGACGATTTGTCAAAACGAGTATAGGTATGCAATGGCGTATGGAAATACATTGGCATCGTCTACTAATTTTGACAAAGCGTTGACACTCACTTGCACTCGAGTGTACATATCTACTGACCGACCTTATTCTCAATCGGTCAACTCCTACTGAGGCAACCTTGTGTATAGGACCATTATATTTTTCAATATGTTAATTACGACGTGATCAAGATATCCAAAAAATTTATTGAAATAAAATGTTGCTAATCCGATTTTGACTTCCTTTGCCGAATTTTTTGAGTTTTGAATTTTCTAAAAGAATTCTTCGATTTTGTCCGGTTACGCTGAAGATATCGAAAAAAATATTTAAGTAAAAGTTGTTCAGTAGTCAACTTTGACCTCACGTAACCGCTTTAAATCAAAATTAACAATTCAAGTTTTTGTAAATTGAGACATTTCCTGATTTTTCTAAAATTAAAGATGCGAATTTTGAATTGGAACTTGGCATATGTGGTCAATACATGATTGCAAACAGTTTATTCTTATGAACTTATGAACTTATCTTGATCACGAAGCAAAATATATGCATAAGATAGGTAATCTTAGATTCTTAGAAAACTTGCAAGATATGGTGGGCTTAATATTATATATACAAATGAATTCATAAGGGGACTTGCAGTGCACATTATGCTCATGTACCATGAGTACCCAAGAGGTGACTTCGTGGGTCATGGGTACGTTCCCAAATTCCCAAAACTTCGACCTCACGTTGGTCACATACCCAGTATGTGCACATTCCGAACCCATGTGCCTATGGGCACATTGTAGGTGCTCATGGGCACATTGTAGGTACTCATGGGTCCATCAAAGCTACCATGGGTATATGCCCTTGGTCATCGGCATATTCCCAAAATGTTTGGTCATATCCTCATCGTAACCATGGTCACTCTTGGGAACTTTTCAACTAGGGCACTTCTTTTTCGAGTAATTAGTACACAATTTTTCAACCTCTCAAGCGTTAATTTTGTAAACTTCACACAATTTTGTCCTTTTTGGTAATAAATGTTACTAATTTGGATTATGTTTGCCTTTTTCGCTTTTTCAACCCCCTTTGTAAGATTTCAACCCCGCAAAAGCTAAATTTGCATAAGTGGCTTATTTTCGTGTCATTTTCTGTAATTCAACTTAACTTACTACGATTAATTCTCACCCCTTTCGACTTTTTATTTCTCTCGATTTCTCGTTACAATTTTTCGACCTCCCAAGCAATAATTTAGCAAAAACTTCGCGTAATTTCGTTTATCTTCGGAAATAAATTGAACTCATCTGGATTAAGTTTACCCTTTACAATCTTTGAGCCCCCTTCGCAATAGGTATAAGCATTTCAACCCCCCTCCAAGAGTCTAATTTGCATAATGGACGTTTTCAGTTTTACCTGAGCGACGCGCGCATGTTGGTTCTCTAGCGTGCTCACTCATTGGCGGGATGTCTGTCACATCTGATTTTTACCCAATGAGATCTTTTTTACCTGTGCGTTTCGTTGGAAACTTGGAAACCAACCTGCGCGTGCTTCATATTCTTATCCATGTTAACACATTAGACGCTGTATTGACTCTTTCTTTATTCGACAAACTGAAGACGTGTATTGTCTTATTTTCGTGCTATATTCTGTCATTCTACTTTTTAATGCCGTAAGGAAAATTTTCAAAAAGGTCAAAGAGCTCATGGCATATCAAATGAAAGCTCTTGAAAAATTCTATTCATTGTTCTAAATAGTTTAAGAATTGAATGAACCGTTTTGATGTCAGAAGCAAATATGTAATGTATCTGAATTAATTTTAAATTAGAAATTCGTGGAAAGCTTTAGAAAATTCGATGGTATATTGGTTTATCTGTCGATTAAAAATGTGACTGATTAGAAATCGAACGAGTTTTATTGGTTATTAGCTTTTTTAGGGCTTTAATTTTGGTTGTCATACAGGGACTAACTAGAGGACCAATAAGACCTCTCCAATAACGAGTAAACTTGCTTGACACATTTTTAGTCGACAGATAAACAGATTTTTCACCGAATTTTCCAAAGCTTTCCACGAACTTCTAATTTGAAATTAATTCAAAGATCTTATTCCGTTCAAAAAGACTGGATCGTCTTGAATGCGCCACGCGGTATACATATTCTAAGGGGGTTTGAAATATAATGAAACATTAATATAATAGAGTCTTTTTGGTACGCCTACCAGGTTTAGCTCTGTTTATTTTCGCAATACAAACGAAATAGATATTCTCTTTATACACAGAAACTGTGTTATTAAGCCCAAGGAAAAAAACACATCGCCACTTAAACAACGAACAACAATAACTGGTGATGAGAGGGGAAATGGAAAACGCTGTGAGAGACTTTTTAATTAAAAAACGTAAGGCAATACGTTCCGTAATTCGAGTCGGGTGAGTTCTCCAAAAAAAAGTCAAGGGCCTTGGGTAAATTATGATTTGTACAAAAATGTCAGATGCAACATCATTTTTAATGTATCAAAGCCGGTAAGAAGGACGAGAGAAGTTGCGATGGACAAGAAAATTCGTATAAAAAGCAATAAAGCTTCTGTGACATATGACACGGCTGTTAACTTTGCTTGAACGAAAAAGTCTCATATAATAACCTGTGTACTGAGTTTTCGTAAACTTCAATAGCTGCTGCACTACTGCACAAAGGAACGGCATCAGCGAAGACAAATTTCAGTTTTCCTTAAACATTGTACAAATTTTATTACAAATGTCTATATGACTCGTAAAACCCAGATGTTTTGCCTCTTTTACCGAGGAAATATACCTCTACCAACTCCAAACTGCCATCAAATCAACTCGAAGGAAGTAATGAAATGGTGCCGGATTCTGAATTTAACGAGCTCTCGAGATTTTCACTTATTAAAAAATAACGCCCAGCCGCAGGGATTTGATGCATTCAGGAACAATTTGAACCACGGATTTCTCTTTAAACCCTTTCATCATGTAATCAAGTCGATGGTTTGCACACAGTTACATTAATGCCACTTTTTGCTTTTCTCACTTTCATGCATCAAAGCTCTTGCGTTAATCCAGCACCGTGCAATGATTCGATTGCAAAAAAATTTGTGGAGGTGCCGGTAGCTGCGGGAGGACTGTGTGAACAATTGAATAATTTGCAACTGCATACAATCAATGATTTATGTTCAATTCAAATCCGCTATAAAAGCGTGTGTAATGGTACATCAACAAAGTGAACTCAATAAGTAATTTTAATTCAAAGAATTTACGTATTTTAGTTTGTAAGAATTTCGTAGAATTTAGTGTCAAAAATAGCAAATTGCAGGTTCTTTACCAACTTTTCCAACAGTAGGAACCTAGTATGTATTACTCAGGCCAAAGAAAATTGTACGACAAAGCTGGACTGTTGTGTAAGCCACGTTTTAGTTGTTATTCTATGTTATACGTAAACAATGCTATTAATATGCCAACAATAGACAGAAAGTGTTCAATAATGTGAAAAAGAATCCCAGGTTCGTTGAGAAACAATGGATTTCAAACCTGTTAAGCAAACGGAATTATTGACTGGTTTGAGGTGGAGGCTATTCTAAAAATGGTGGAGGCGCCCGCCTCTCTGAGAGGACTGTATGAACAACAGCACACCACAATGAATGAATGATTTATATTCAATTCCAGTCGGGTTGGAAGAAACGATGCAGCAAATACTTGCAGACATATCAGATCTGAAAATATGCTCCTAGACTTTCTCAGGAGAGAGAGTCACTATTTGTGTAGTGGGAAGTTTACTTGTATAAAAATGAAAAAACTGCGAACGCATTTTTTAATCGATTAATAAATTCTTTAGTATGTATTAGTTGCAGTAACTTCTCAATTTTTATTTGTGTTTTTTTTGTTCTATCAATTCCAACTTAATTCCAAGAATTCCGGTTTAATTCAATTAATTGCAATTTAGTTCCATTGACTCAAGTTCAATTTCACTAATTCCAATTTAATTCCAGAATAATTCCAGTAATTCCGACCTAGTTCCAATTTGATTCCGTTGAAAAGGAAATAATGGAACTAATTGGAATTGCCTGGAATTAGCTGGAAATATTTGGAATTAGCAGAAATTAGCAGGAATCATTCGAATTAATATGGAATTATTTGAAATTACCTGGAATTTATTGCAATTAATAAGGAATTATTTGGAATTGACTGGAATTAATGTGTCATTATTAATTATAATTGAACTTTCTGTGGTCGAAATTTGAATACATAGGTTTGTTGTATAAATATTCAACAATAAACATTAATTCCAATCAATTCGAATTAATTCCAGGAATTTTCAATTAATTCCCTTAATTTCTTTTCAAATCGGTCAGTTCCAAAGAATACCCAGTTACTCCGCAACAATTCCGGAATTAATTCCAACTCCGATATACAGGGTCTAATTTAATTATTGTCCCACATTTAAATTCGAATATCAATAGTAATACGACGAGTAGTCTCTTGATTGCCGCGAGTTTTAACGTCCGAGTGGTTGTCAACTACGCGTCAAAATGGTAGATTTTTTTAGGCTAATTGGTTACTATACTCTGTCCGGGATCCACACGACCAAGATTCACCCAATTTCCATGGCGACTCATTCTTGACAACAATGATTCGCCATGGAAATAGGGTGAATCCTGGTCGTGTGGATCCCGGACAGACCATAGTATACTAAATGCTGCTTTGGATTGGTTCAATACTTAATGAATAAAATAATCTCCGTTATTAATATAAACTTTAGACTTTAAATTTGACAATGCCAAATAATGTGTCTGCCAAACGTTTTGCTCTTAAAGTTTTTCTTGAGAAATTGAGAGAAATTTGAATTCGCTTCATCAGAATAATGATGTAAGAACGTTTTGCTGGTGATTTAATTAAGGTAATATTGCAAAAAGTACTCAATTATTTTTATTTTGACTTTACAAAAAAATTACGCGACAACCCTTTTGACACATTTAACGGACCTAAATGAAAGTCCCTATTACACAGCTGAGCGTTTGGAGGATTTATAGAACGGGTTCCGACTGTAGTCAATAGTTGATTTTTCAACTCGAATACATTTTTTTCTGGTGCAAGAAGAAAAATGTTGTATGCACCACAGCGTGAAAGTAGTTTTCCGTGTCTCAAGAAATGGCCATATTTTCTTTCGACCCGGAAAATATTAGGTATCTTTCACGCTTAGGCGCATAAACTACTATTCCCGGCAGCGACAGAACCTGCTATTTGTACAAATTAATTCTATTTTTAATTTAAAGAAAAGGTCCATCCTCGAAGTGGCTTGTAATATTTATGAGTAGGTAGTAAACAAAGTCTTGCCACAAATTGATATATTACGAAGTAAAATGATTAAGGCGACATGTTTCGGTCTACTAGACCATCATCAGGCTCGACCTTGTGTTTTAGGTTATGTTACATGTTATATGAAGTAAAATTTACATTAAAGTTTATGTTGATCGTTACATTTTAATTTAGATTATTAAAGATTAAAACTGTGAAACGCTGAAGGTTGTTATCACGGCGGCATTTTATGGCAAAAAAAAAAAAAATTTTTGCCATAAAATGCCGCCGTGATAACAACCTTCAGCGTTTCACAGTTTTAATCTTTAATAATCTAAATTAAAATGTAACGATCAACATAAACTTTAATGTAAATTTTACTTCATATAACATGTAACATAACCTAAAACACAAGGTCGAGCCTGATGATGGTCTAGTAGACCGAAACATGTCGCCTTAATCATTTTACTTCGTAATATATCAATTTGTGGCAAGACTTTGTTTACTACCTACTCATCTATTTTTAATGTTTCACAGCGGTTATAGAAAAAAAAAATGCAGCAGAGAAGCGGCGGGAACCTCCCCATCGCGTGGATCTTTATATTCTGTGTAGATAGCAGTCAATTCAACAGAAATTGTTTTATGCTTTTGGTCTGTGACTAATTTCGCAATTTTCTGACAAATACCGACATCACCTCGGACATCACCCATCACATTTGACAATGTTCCTTTTAAGGTTAATATTTTGCCACCTTTTTGACAATAACTGCCACTTTATGTCATCCACTGTCAGCCCGCTCATTTTTTATGAAAAAGAATTTTTTCTCTATTTTCCACTGAAATGGTAGAAACTGTGAATACATTTTTAGAACCAAAATTTGATAGTCTTTCTAATGGCGACATAAAAAAGGAGGCCTAATATTTAACATTTTAAATTGATATGCTTAAATTACACTTCCCGTTTAACAATTGCTTCCAAAAGCCTTTCAGGTCTTCAACGGGTCACCCAATCTCCATGTACCAACTTTTAGTCAAATTAATCTAGTAGTTTGGGCTATAATGTGTGTTTAGTGTTTTTAAAAAATTTCAAAATTTTTTACCCAAAGGGCAGTAAATGCGAATGAATTTTGTCTTATTTAGAACAAGTATTTGAAGACCTTTCTGATACTGGCAATAATTTTCAAAAAAAAGTTGTTTAGAATGGTAAAATGAGAGTATATTTAAAAGCGAAAGTTGATGTGCCAAAACGGCACTTTCTGTGGATCGATTGCCTCCAAACATTTTTCAGCTCTTCGACGTATAATACAGTCTCCATGTACAAAATTTCAGCCAAATCGGTCCAGAGGTTTCGACTGTATCGTGTTTTTAAAGTACGTTAACAATCCCGAATATTTCAATTTTTGTCAAAAAGGCACTAAGAGTGAATGCATTTTTAGAAGCAGAATTTGAAGGCCTTTCTTATGGTGACGTGAAAAATGGGGGTTTGCATTTAAAATTTAAAAGTTGATGTGCCAAAATGGCATTTCCGGTTGCACGATTGGCTCCAAAAGCTTTTCAGATCTAAGTTAGGTTATTAGATGCCCACGTACCAAATTTCAGCCAAATCGGTCTAGTAGTTTTGGCTGTGGCGTGTTTACAAACGTACGAACGTACGTACGAACATACACACAGACACATTTTAGAAACCACTTTTTTGGGTTCCTGAGACCTCAAAACGCATAGATCCGGTCTTATCTCGAATTCGAAAATTTTAGTGATTGCAGTAACCTCCCATTTTTTTTAAATTGTGATGGAGTTGGGGAGGTTAATATAGTATTGTACACGGAGTAGAAGTCTCTTTTAGCGTTCACCCCCTTCTCAGAGTGGGCATTTGCTCTTTTCTGTATTTACATGTATGTACATATAATAAATAACTATTATTTGCGTAGAAGAATTGAAAGAATTAGTACATAATTACATAATCCTAGGTATTTTATTACGCAGTACATATTACCCATTTGTTTTAATTATAAAACAACGTGTAAATGGGCGAGACTAATGATGTGGAATGTGAATATCATTAATTTCCCAAAAAGGTGGCAATATGCGCTTGCAATTTCATTACATATTTATACAGTTCGTATTGGTTTTTTAACAATTTAACCCTATACGTGATTGCTACAGCATCGCACATTATTTTATTAATAAAGTTTGACTATGAGAGATTTATCATCAAAAAGTTTAATTTTAAATTATTCATCGGAGATTAAAATTGCAACGAGGTTTTACGTTTACCACACAGATTGGAGTACTCAATAAATATGGACTCTTTCACTCCGCAAAACGTATAAAAACCACGAGGTGTTGAAATGTGCTGATTCTAGTGGAAATAGTTTCGTTCTATCTCAAAACCTGTACGTGATGGGTTAAACTTTTGCTCTGTCCGTAATAGCATGGATATTTATCCTTTCATTTCTCTCGGGGCGAAAGCTGTCAAAAGTTTATTTTCGATCAACTTCTCATTGATTTTTTTCAAATTTCAGTTCAAAGACCTGAAGTGATGCCCTGCACCATGGAACTGACCGATCTGGTGGAAGGGGTTTTCGGCAAAAGCAACATATCTAGTGAAATTATAGGATTTACCACGGAGAACAGTATGCCCATTGATTGTATTTGGGGCATTAGCGTCCCGAACGGCTGGAGGGTGGGTTTCTATGATTATTGAAAAATATTTCAATTTCGCATTTGAATAATTTAGTTCAAAAATTGAATTCGGGAGAAACTCACTTTTAGCCTTCAAATCCGTTTAGGATAAAAAATAAAGTCAAAAGGCAAAGTAATAACTGGAGCAGCAGCGACTGCGGCCAGGTAAACGTTGATTAATTTTACGAGTCTTGAATGATATAAACCAGACCGAGGGAATTTAATTCAAAATAACTTTGTTTGGCTCCGAGGTTTTATAATAATGAGGATCTTATTTTCACGAAGCCGGTATTGAAATATCCTTAACTTCCAGATCCACCTCCAGTTTCAAAGATTCGAACTCGAGAAGCCAAACGAATGCGAAAAGAATTTCATTCAAGTATTTTCATCGCGCACCGACATGACTCATGTAGACAAAAAATTCTGCGGCTCTATAGCAGATTCGGTCCTATCGAAAGAAAACATCATGTATTTCCGTTTCTTTGCCGACTACCAGGCGTACAAATCGTACGTTGAAGCGAATTTCACCGCCTTCAGGGACGGCGGCGACAGCAATAATAAAGCAGCATCGGGTAATCTAAACTTTTTCTTGGTTTTTTAAAGCAGGACTGCGATTGTTATAGGTAAGCCCCTAGGTTGTAATGAGGAGACGGAATTTGATTGCGAGGATGCGACGTGCATTTCTATTACATTGAGATGCAATGGACGCTACAATTGCAGGTTTAGATGGGATGAAGATGAATGCCAGGTAACGATAATACTATAATAAAGTAACTCCCACAAAAATAAATATCTTTCTGTTAACCGCCACAATTTGTTTTAGGGAGGACTGGTTAGTGCATAGGTTAAGTCTGTTTGATTTGAGCTTTTAAAAACTTTATAACGTAGATATGCATTTTCTAACGTCCAAATTTGTAGTGTTGGAGTATTGATTGATTGAGTGATCCCAGTAGATATTGTTCATTTCATTAGTGAGTCAGGGTCGATCTCTTACTAAAGTCCGATATATGATGCACAAACGCTATTGCGCACCTAAACAATGCAGGAAATATTATTTTGCTATGCCGGAAAATGCAACCACCTGCTAAGAAATGGGATGTTATTTACATGACCGGCATTGGGAGTAATGCTATGCTTTCACAACTTACGTGCATTCGCAAATGATTTACTAGCTTTTCATAGGCATAGCACTCTTATTATTTAGTTCCTCGCCTGTTTCCAAATTTCAAACACGGTCATTTCGCGTTCGTTCTTCTAATAAAGCCGATAAACTCAATTTTGCAGGGCATTCATGAACCTTGAAGGTGATATGCTTTTATAACGCACAGTCCATTGCGTGTTCAGATGTCCTATAACATCTGAATTACCATCTTATTCTATCAGCTCCTCAAATCTCCAAGAACGACTGTGAGAATCAAACCGAGGCGCAATCTTCTAATTTAGATTGGACAGGTTGGCATGTTTTCTTTATTCTTATATATTATAAGTTATAACGGAGGAAAAGACAAAATGAACGTAATTGGTTGTTGGAGAATATATTTTTGTTTTTTTATACCCACCAAAAAAGCAAAATTGCAGAAAAATGTTGTTTATACCTAAATATGTAATAGGTAAATACTTTTAATTAAGACGAAAAAAGTTCAGCCACTCACCCAAGTGGTCCTTACAACAAAAAAGTGAATTTTAACTCCATTTTGCGCCACCCTGCTCCATATTATGACAACGAAATGCCATTAATCTGAAATTCAAAAGCAATGCGTGAAACTGCGAAATAATACACAAATGCATAAATGTTGTTATTTTATTATTTAGGTAATTAATACACACAATACACATATAGGTGGCGGGAGCATTTCGTCAGTTTGGCACCCGCTGTGATGGCAACACAGCATCAAAAAAATATTGCAACAGCGACAAGTTATCTGTCATGAATCTGTCATTAGAATCGCAGTTCTTTTGTTTACCATCCATCCATCATGTTTTCAGGCAAAGTAACGAAGCAAAGGTCTAAAAATTACTTGCCAAAGAAGTGTAATTCTCTGTGTTTAGTATGTTCATTACGAAAATACCTCAATTCTCAATCTTTAATAATTTGAAATCAAGTGACCCTTGCCTTAATAGATGGAGATGGGTTCCACATGCTGCGTTTATTCACAAGGATCTTAATTCAATCAAAAACATACATGCACATATTTGTCCATAGATGGTAAATCACTGCATTATGCGAATATTAACCTCCCCAGAGAACCAACATGAAAATTCAGGATCAAGAAATAGTTATTTACGTATCAAGCATAGTAAGTTGTTCTTTACAGTCGAGTCGGAGACATATGTGATAATCCGGCGAGACAAATGAAGACAACTTGCATGCGAGTTGCATACTTACAAAATTCCATTGTAATTATTTTGAAGCAAAAGTCTAAAACTAGCTACTTACAGCTTACAAGAAAACAAAGAATTAGAGAGACACAGTAACCAGGAATGAATGACCGAAATATTTTTGTACCTAAATGATGTCAATGTTATATCAAAGTCCTCATCCAGCAACAAATTCATATTTTCACTTTGTTTCAGACATTGTAGAAATACAAATATGCCCGAATTATAAAATTTTAAGAAATAGCAAAATTTAATGTCATCTGGGATGTCATCCATTTTTTTCATCGCCAACTGAAACAAGATTAGAATAAGAAACTATGTAAAAGTCGCAACAATGTCTGTAAAAAGTTGCTGTTGGTCTTTACAGTCGTGCTGTTAGAGGCGAATGTAAAAATTAACTTAACATTGACGTACGCACTCAAATGAGTTACGTACAATTGCTCGAAAGACAATTGTTCGAAGGACAGTTGTTTGAAAGACGATTGTTCGAAAAACAATTTTTGGAAAAACAATTGTTGGAACAATTGACCGTGTGCAGATGCACTCGACCGGAAAGTTACCTTTCGGGTCAATTCTAGCACCGGAGAGTAGCCTTTCCCGGACTAGTCCGGGAAAGTGAAAAATTATTTTTTCCGGTCAATTGTAAGACCGGAAAGTCGACTTTCCCGTAGCAGTGAAATTTCACCGGAATATTCAGGAAAATGAAATTTCACCGGAATATTATGGATTTAGTTATCGTGTTAATTTTTACTAGGCTCCTCACATCTTTCAGTTTAGATAATTTGAATTAAAATATTTAATTTCACACAGAAAATATGTTGCGAGCGCCTAAAAAATTTAATACGTAACTCACACGTAAAGTGACTCTTTACGTAAATAATACTATTACCGAACATAGACTTGATGGATGGAAGTTGAAAAAGAAAGAACTCGGAACCTGACCTGGATTTGATTATGCTCATGGATTCGCGTATACGCGTGGTTGACTACTCGCTAGCATAGAAGAATTTGGACCAACCCTCACACACGATTTAAAAACACGTAATTTTACCAATATTTTCGTATCAACTGAAATGCATTAAAAATATTGACTTAATGTGTAATTGCGAAGAGTATACATTAGCTTTGCTTTCGTTCGAACAATTATCCTTTAGAACAACTGTCCTTCGAAAAATAATTGTCTTTCGAGCAATTAACCGAATACCCACTCGAATGCAAGTAAATGTTAACGATTTGTGAAAACTAGGAGGCAATGACATACCTACCTAATTAAGAAAATACACTCCGTGGAAATACATTGCCAATGCCTTTTTATTTTGACTCCGCCTCCGGCGTCGTGCATCAAACTTATGAAAAATGTAATACATACTTTCATTACTATGTTGTACAAATAACTATTCCGGTTTCAAATTATTTTGATTTTGATTAGGATGTCCATAAAGATCCACATATACGAAACCTAAATAAATGCCTCATTATTCCCTTTTCAAAAGAAAGAATTTATGAAAGTTTAGAAGTACCTTTTGTCATTGATCGACTCTGACTAAAATTAGTTTTTTTAATGTAGTACAGAACACCATTACCACCCCCATAGTTTACCGCACTTTCCCCACTTAAGTATACAAATTGAAATAAAGTCTGTTTAATTTTTTCAGAGCGCCCAATCTCTGTCCCTCACTGACGACCACATAGTCATCATAATGATAATCTTTTCCCTGATTTTGTCCGGAATGTGCATCACATTCGTGTACAACTGCGTGAAGAAACTTATAAGGGATCATCAGACAATCCAGGTGAGAAGCGATGAAAAGTTCCATCATCGCTTAATTAACAAATTCTAAAACCGGAATATTTATCAAAATTAAGAAATAAAGTGCACGGAGCGAGTCCATTTTTCACATGATAAAGCCTCCCGACGACTACAATCAATTTACATTAACTTGAATATCACCGGTTAATCGTATGACGTAATTAGGTGAACATTTTTTTGTTCAGACGACACCCTATGATAAATTGCCATCCTTCGTCCGTTATTTATTTTTTACACGGACGGTTAACTCCAAAAATGTTTTCATCAGACCTGATTATATTCATCAGAGAATGCAACATGGAATGTTGTGCCTTTCCACAAACCATTTTTTATTTCTTATTATCCTTTCTGCTATTTCACCGTGTTTTTTTTATGAGGGAGGCAACGCACATATGTTGCAGGAAGACATGCTTTCTTTCATAAATTATTCACCATTTTCTTTATTGCGTTTCCGAACAAATTTTGTTTTACCACAAAAGGGATGTATCGCTGCAAGGAATTAGGAGCAAAATCCTACTGAGTAAATGCTTTAGTCTGGTTTAAATGGATATTTTATTTAAAAACGAATGGTTTAGGGCTTAGCCTATATCCTAAAGCGAACATTTTTCGTTAAAGCTTTTTATTTATTTTACTGTATATTGAAATCCAGGAATCGATTTAAATTTTAATTATTACAATGGTGATCAGTATTCAGTAGGTATTCGGTAATACCTGTTAGATCAAAGAATATTGGATTTACCCTAAAAATCCTGTTTTTCCATTTGGCAGAACAGGTCGGTTTAAATGCAAAGAAACCAAGAATTATTGGATTATTGTCATTGACAATGCAACTTTGCGCTACATATTGATTTCCTGCTTTTTTCTCGAATAGATCGAATAATTAACTGAATTTTGTATTTAAGTATTTTTTCTAATATTTATGTTTCAACGACCGAAGTCTTCCATTTCAATTGGCTCTCGTTTTCGCTAAATCGCATTGTGTGGTTAACCTGGAGGCCTCGGATACATCTTATACGGGTGTTATATGGTGGTTTAAGGCTATTAAATCAAAAAATTTTAACATTTATCACTTGAATTGACAAGGAAATTCAAAAGAAACTTTAAAAGGTCGTGTTAGAAAAAATCATGAAGACAACACGTGCTTTATAGTTTAAAAATCTCGGCCTATTATATTTTCACTCGTAACATCGCTCAAATATAAACTACGGCCTCGATTTTTAAACGGCCTATAAAACAGTTGTTGTTTTAATAGCTATACTGTTCCTGCTTAAAAATAAAAGATAGAAAAAAGAAAGCTTTTTTATGCTTGCACAAGAACATAGCCAAAATATTGAAAAGAAGCAAATTGAAAACTCACCTATATTTTCAAAAAAACGTGTTTTGCTTGTACACCAAAACTGATCGAGGTTACTATATTGGTATAGAAAATTGGAAATAAAGACAATATTATTATTATTAAAAATTGTAGTGGAAACTGTTATTACTTCGATGGAACCACCCTCATCTCACCGTATGTCTCCCACTCCCACTAGTTGTACTGTGTACACAATGAAGTAAACAGGCTATTTATTATTAGGCCCAATCAGATTCTTCCAGAGGGCGTGTACACAGTTCAACTACCCTGTAGTGGGGAGACATTCGGTGAGATGTGGGTGGTTTCATCGACGTAATGGTGAAGCGCATTGTTGCCGGATCACCGCGCGAAATTTGAATCAACAAAAATTTCTACCTTCACTGCTCAATTGGTCAAAAAAATAAAATCATTACCATAAAGAGGGCATCAAAGGGAATCCAAAAAAAACCTGAAACATGCATGGTGCCATTTAAAAAAATGTATTCATTGTTTATTGTTTATTGCTAAATTATACAATAAGATAGGGAGTTCCAAATTGCGACAAAATAAAGGTATTTAATTCTAATTTACCCTGGATTTTTTATTTTACTCATTTATCTTACCGTTTCGCCGTGAGAGCCCTGTATTAATACATTTGGACCACCCTGTACTACTGTATTAATTTGAGCACGTTGCATGGACATGTTGTATTAGGCGCTTTCCTTTTACACATTTATCTGAGGAGCCTCACTTAATCTCGGCAATTTTATTGGTTGTGTTTGGATATTAACCAATCAAATTGCCGAGATTAACTGAGCCTCCTCAGATAAATGTGTAAAAGGAAAGCGCCTATTAATGTCTTTGTATTTAAACTGTGCGGTGCAGTAGACACGTTCTGTGTTCTGATTCGTTGTTTGAAAGGCGTTTTGGGGAAGGGACCAATCACAAAAAAGAAACTCATGTTTGGGCTTAGCCAAAGGCGCCCACTGTCCATCTTTTTGTACGAGAGGCAAGCCTGCTACATGCTGGATGGATCATCATGGTTTATTTTTTGATGAGTCCGGCCCTCTTAGGAGAAGACTGGATCTTTGTGGTGCACCTGGAGGCCATGGAGGATGCATTCTGAGGAGTTCCATGTGACTTTGTGGCTTGAGGGGCCGTGAGGGACATTTTACTTGAAGGCTAAGGTGGAAAATTTAGTTGATCGATAAAAAACTGCTGTGGACTAAAAAATAGTAAGTCAAGGGGGGTGGATGAGGAAAATTCTCGGACGGCGAATCCTGGAATTCGCTGGGTCGTAGTCGACGGCGTTTCTGACTGGCGGGTTCGGGTGCTCCCCTGCACGGGCAAAGGTTCGGGTGTTGGTTTCAAGGAGAAAGTCCTTGATTCGAGGTTGGCTTCATGGTGGAGTTGCATGTTTCGAATAAACCATGGGTCACAGACGTTCCTCAGGTAACGGTTTTGTAAGGTTTTCAGATTGCGGAGACGTGGCTCCAGGTGCCAGAGTCATAGGTCATGGCTGGTAGAGCTGCAACTTATTCTCGAAGGATAGAGTTGACCAATCACCTTCTTAGCTTTGGCGACCTACGCGTCTATGTGAGGAATGAACCTGAGTCGTTTATCCAGGTTGATCCCGATGTACTTGACCTCGTGTTACCACTGAAATTCCTTCTCTTTCATCGTCGCATGACCCTGGGATCCCATCCTCCGGTGGATGACAAAGAGGAAGGAGCTTTTTTCTAGATTGTCAGATGTGTTTCCTGTAGGTGTTGGGTTAGTAGCTGAAGATGTGGAGTGTGGGTTACGTGGCCACGTATAAAGCGAAGAGAGTTGGTCAGCGGCAGAACTTTGTGGGGCTCTGGCCTCTAAGGGGTGCTCATCGGAAAAGGAGTTTTGGATCTTTGATCTGAGGGAGCGATCGGACAGAAAATAATTGATGATCAGAAACTCCGACATGAGTCCCTCTGCCAGACCTTGTCAAAGGCATTCGAAACGTCGAAGAAAGTTGCACCGACAACTTGTTAAGCCATCGTGAGGTGAGCTCTATGCCTCTGATCAATTTATCGGTCGTGGAATGTTTGGGTTGAAAGGCGAACGATTCCAAAATCGGAGACGATCTCGTTGAGACGAGAGCGAATAAGGGCGTTCAGCACCTTTGCTGGCGGTAGGAAGCAGGGAGATTGGCCGATGCTTCTGAGGGACCTTTGGATTTAGGAATGAAGATTACGCTCGTGCACTTCCACCGAGAGGGAAGTAACGAAGCCAGGATATAGCGATGAAAATCCTATAAGAGCAACGATGGTCTTTTTCGGAAGGTCTTTGAGGGCAAGATTTGGGATCTGGTTGGGACCAACTGTCTTCCTTGTTTTGAGGCTGGAGATTACCTTAAGGGATGTGTGGCGGATGAAGTCGTCGGCCTTCGGAACGTCTTGGTAGAACTCTTCGGCGAAGACGAGACCTGCGTCCTTCGGTATCGGAACTCTAACACTGCAGTTCCAGACACTCGGCGGACACCTCAGCTTTCCCCTGTTCTGTTAATACTAATCCTCTGGGGCCATGGATTGGGGAGAGCGGTTTGCGGTCGTTTTGGAGCGTCTTGGCCAGTTTCCACGTAAAACTGTCCTCGCCGTTCAAGGACTCGCGGTGATCCTGGAAGTTTTCACTACGAAGTTCTTTCAAAGCATACCTGAGTTATGACCCAGAATGTTAAATCTAGTTTTCTCTCTTACTAGGGGACCAATCACTGCAATCACGCATTCCTTTTCACATCCATTTTCGCTACTTCTCAAAAACTAAAGTGCAGGCTTGAAAAATGGTTTCTCTCCTTAACAAAAAGTCTATTGCGAAGGATAGGAACACTTGGATTATATTGAAAACTTCTTAGGAACGGCCTTTTAATTAAAGCGCGTCGGGTAGGTAAATTAATTCAACGCGACCCGTAAAAATAAAGCAGACCTGCCTGCCTTAGGAGCGAGGAATATATATTTTTTAAATGGAGCAGATCTCGTTTAAGACACATGAATAGAGGCAAAGATCCTCGCAACAAGATAAATAGTATGAGCATTACATAGGAGATAAATTGCTCATAAAATGATCATTTATTCAGAACGTGCCTGTACATAAATTGCACGAAGCCGAGAATGCGCAACCTTGCCAGCCGAGATTACTTATTAATTTTATGAAAGGAGTTCTCAAAAAGGGAGCCCTATCCCTCGTCAAAGCGGTTTCTTTAAATAAATCCAAGCAGAATTTGATTTACGTCCCTATTTAATTGTTAATTTATTAATCTTCTTCTTGCAGGAATATATACGGCAGAGCCGCGAGCAACAACTGAACGAGCTGGACAAGCAGGAGCAAGCCGACAAGAAAACGATCAAATCTCGCTCCAGCAGCCCATCCAACTCGCACCAATTTGACGGTCCCAACACCGCCACCCCCTGCTACGTCCCCGGTGGCGAATTATTGCCCATCTTAATCCGAAACGAGCGTAGTGTGAGTCCGCCAAACGGAGACGCCTTTAGTTCCAACAATATATACACGGTGGACAATGAAACAATGCCGGAAATGTGCGACAGCGCGTGTCAAACTCGCGAAAGTCTTTTTACCACACAAGGGTACAATTCCGACAATAGCACCCCCAACCACAGCATTCACACGAACTCCCCCCCGGCACCTTTTAGCACCTTCGGCTATAAGAAGGATAATAAGTTTAAAGCCGAAGCGAAGATTGAGGTGGCGCCTAATAAAAAAAATAAATACGACGATAAGAGGAGACCTTATAGCGTTCAAACTAGGAAATCGGCACCAGACGTTATCGTCACACACTGACAGTTGTTGAATGCCGAGTGGGAACCCTACAAGAGGCGACATCCTCGGCAGTTTTTGAGGACGACACAGCAGCAAATTTTATACGACGAGCGTCACGTCGAGACGCAAACGTATGATGCTGATTTTTATTCGTGATATCTGTAGAGACAATCTCGGGACGATTTTTCGGATGCAATATGATGGGTGTCCTCCAGTGCTCACTTAGTCTAAGATTTACCCTTCGAAGTAATTTCTAACGGGACCCATTCTTATTCTAATTCCACTTTTGGCCTCGTCTTACGGGGTGTTTCAAAATTTACACTTAAAACGGAGTGACAGGGTATTCGGCCAGTTGTCATCGACCATTTGAAACAACCTGTGGACGAAGAGACTCGTTTCCTACTAAACGAAACACTCTAATCAGTATACGTCTTATCCTTATTCTTCGGTATATTCAAAGCGCCGCACATTTGGTCACTTTTTAAATTAAATTGATAGCGTTTTCGTTTGAGAGTATCTCTATTTCACTTTTCAAATTACCTAGAAGAAGATATATTGCGTTTACGTAACGGTAAGTGTTAAGTGCTAAGACTTGGGAGGAGGTGGTTATGCTGTAAATTTAATTCTGGAAATTTCAAAAATACAAACTTCAAAACGTTCTTACACCATTATTCTGATGAAACGAATTCAAATTTCACCATATTTCCTCAATGATATTTCTCTGAAAAACTTTAAGAGCAAAACGTTTGGCGCAGACACATTATTTGATATTGTCAAATTTGAAGTTTAAAATTCATATTATGTAGGTAGAAATTAGGAGCTTGTCAGATTCCAGGAATTTTTTAGAACGGATTCCGACCGTAGTCTACTTACACTTACTTATAAAGGATGGCCTATATCTTCGTTAGGTTTTGTGCAATGTTTTTAAGTTTTATACTTGACGTAGCTGAAGGTTGAGGTCGTCGATACCACTCATTGGATTTGAATTCGCATCATCAGTGTCCTTCCTAAGGACTTTAATTTAACACCATTATTTAGGCCTATGGGGTTTCGTTACCCATTGACATATGACAGTGGCGTTGAGACAAGATTGAACGTCGTTCTTTCCTCTTTCCAAATGAAAATTAATCCATCCCTAAATTTTTTGTGATTTTTTTTCCACGGCTCTAAATCGCATAATTTGAAACAAAAAGTACAGAGACGATGAAAACTCGGTAGCCATTTTTTTTTAAGTTGTAAGTTATGCAGATTATTAGCTTAATTTTCAACTTAAATTACAAATGCAGATTAATCTGCTCAATTTACAACTTAAATCAAAAATGCCTACAGACTTTTCATCCTCTCTGTACCTTTTCTTGCAAATTATGCGATTTAGAGCTTTGAAAGAAATTTCACAAAAAAAGTGGGGGTGGATTAATTTTCATTTTGAAGGACATTTTGGAAAAAGGAAAGAACGACTTTCAATCCTGTCTAAACGCCACTGTCATGTGTCAAAGGGTAACGAAACCCCATTGGCATAAATAATGGTGTTAGATAATAGTCCTTAGGAACGACACTCATGGTGCGAATTCAAATCCAATGAGTGGTATCGACGAGCTCAACCTTCAGCTACGTCGAATATAAAACTAAAAAATATCGCACAAAAACTAACGAAGATATACAAAAAAGAAAACTGTCCGGTTTTTTATGGGCCACTCTTTAGGTACTTTTAAAAATTCCCGGGTGACATTTTGAGAGTTAAATGGTTGATTAAAATTTAAAAGTTGTCTATACCTACATATCAATCAAAATTATTGCAAGTAAAAACTTCTAACACCCATCCAAAGGCTGGACCTGGCAAAGAATGAAAGGGGACAAATAGAGGTCACTGCACACCAACCTTAACCTCTGAGACTTCAAAGAAAGAAAGTTTTTAACTTGAAGAACCCGAACAATCGGTTGCCCAGTTCCCAGCTAAAATAAAAAAAGTCACGAGATCTAGTAACTTTTACCGAACCTAAATGCGCTAAGTATCTAAGGGGTGTCGCAAAAAAAACCGGACAAAATATTTTTGGAAATAAGTCGGCCATTTCTTAACAGATTTGGATGAACGTGGTCTTAAATTAAAGTTAAGGAATCAGGCTTTCGAACTCTCTAAAAAACTACGACATATGGCGCTGTTGTAGTATTCCTATTAATCGTTGTTTTTAATGCTTATTTTAAGTGCGTGGGGATTGGTGAAAAAACAACCAATCGTTATGAGACTCAGAAATCCTTGAAGATCGTTCTTTTGTCTTCTAAAACCTTTTCTCAGAAGTTGATTTGGTTTAAGCATTAATTTTAAGTGATTTTTGAAAAAATGTGTTTTTCCTTATTTTCTTTTATGATATGACTAAAATAACAGCGATACGAAAACAGCTTAATTTTCAGTAATAGCTCTCCAATTTGTCCTTCATTGGCAGTCACCTCTGTTTTTATGAAATACAATAATTTATAACCAAAAATTATGCTGTTTGTGCGTCACTGACCTTTACTCATCAGTTATTAGGGCGTAAAAAGACATATTTTTAAAAAATCACAAAAAATGAATGCGTAAACCAAATCGACTTTTAAAAAAAGATTTTTCAGAAAAAAAAAACAACGATTTGTTCTTGTCTGACCAATCCCCAAGCACCTAAAAAAGACTTAAAAATAACTACCATCTGTCATAGTTTCTTGGACGATTCGAAAGCTTGGTTCTTTAGCTTACATTTAAGACGAGGTTCATCCAAATCGGTTGACTTATTCTTAAAAATATATTGTCCGGTTTTTTTTGGGACACCCGATATATGTATATTTTCCGAGTCAAATTAGAGCGCTAGCCAATTTTTTGCCGCCTTTGCTGCTTAGAACTTTGCAACCAGGCCATTCATTTGTTGTATTCAAGCAAAAGGTCACTGGGAGCACATACTCAATTCGCTTTTATTTTAATCGAGGGGGGGGGGAAGTGAAAAATCAAAGAAAATGGACTGTTTCAAAAATTTTTAGCGTCTTTTGGACAATGGAGAAAAGAAGATTCAAGTTCATTGCCGTTTAAAATAGAAGTGAATTGTTAATACTTGCAAGTAAAAGAAAGTCACACGGTATTCAGCGTCTACGTCGAGTATATCTCGTCACAAGGGGTTAATTGAACGTTTACCTGCATGCCTGTGTTCAGAGGGTGTCTCGTGGGTAAATAATCATTAATGCTCATGTACATGGCTTTTGACTAACTAACCAACGCTTCTATTATAATTAGCAGTCACTTAAGTTAATCAGAAGCACTGCAAATGGGCATAAGAACCTTTACGTTACAACATTGAAAACATTTTTTGAAAGAAACTGTTGACCAAATGGGGATGCATCCAAATACAGAAAGAGGAACATTAAAAATGTTTGTCTCAAGTTATGTTTAACATGATCTATTGTTGTTGAATTGTTCTGTAACAAGCGTCATCGACCAAAATGTTGCAAAACTGGTGAGAAGAGGCGTCCAAAATCCATGGAAATTCGTGCGAAGCTGTTGTTTTTTGGGCGTTGATTCGGTAAATTAAAGTTTCATTTTTGTTTGACTTAAAATTTTATAAATCGGTTGTGTTCAACAACAAACTTCCTGTTGTAGGTTAATTAGCAAAATTTCTTAGTTTTTGTTACAAATTTGTAAAAAAACAGACAGTAGCACTACTGCCACTTTGTATTTTTAAACTGTAAATAAATTACGAAAATAAAAATATTACGAAAAATTTCTTGTTGCCTCTAATCATAATAACCAAATCCTGTAGGATAGAGAATGCGAAAAATAAAGGAATACGCAACTTTATGGGTTTTATTATAAGAAAAGCAAGAAATGAGTTTTAGTAAAGACGCGTTAAGAGCACCGCGAAAGCAACTGGATTTACTACAGTATGCATGGGTTTGCCTTAAAATTGCATTCTGTGCGCTGCAAAATAAACAAGAGATATTGGAACAGGAAAATCCCGACGTTGTCTGTATAGGAAAAACAGTAAGAACTTGTAATAAAATTTATATCCATAAAACAACAAGATTGTAACTAACAGAAACTAAACACTCTCTTGACCCTGACGGTAGTCGAAAAGACTTCCTCGCTCCAGGAAAGTCCCCGGTGAGGCTTTAGAAGCGGAATTCCCTGATGGCTCGTCTTGATTATCTCGCTCAGCCGAGCCGTATCCTCCACCACCTGGTGTGTGCAACTGGAAAATGTCCTGCAAGATTCATTGCAAATTAATGTTGGCAGCGGCAAGCCGGACGTCAGTATTTGTCTTGCTAAAGGCAAATCTTGGGTAAGCCGATTTTTCAATAACGCCGCGCGAGAGGTCACGGAAATTCATTGCATCTAATCTGTTACGATCCGGGGGCGCCGCTTTACATAAAATTTGCAGTTTTCAGTTTATTTCACGAAGTAGACTAAACATCGGTTTCAAAAATGAAAAGAACAAGTTATATCTGGAAATTTCCGCATTGAATCCGTCCCTGAATCTTTGTCCCCACAAATTCCGACTTAACACCTGGCCAAAGTTTAGTATTAAGCCTTCGATTTATTGACGGAATTTGGGGCACATTAAATTGATATTCTCTTTCAGTAAGCCGTAATCGATTGAATATGATATGATTTTTTTCGGTCTGGGAGTAATACCTGCATTTGCGAAAATATTATAAATTTTAATACAATACCACCACCACGACACAATACTTAAGCTGACGGTAATAATTCGGGAAAATACTGCTACTGCTAGATATCACCACTGCAACGTTTTCACGTGTGCGTCCGATTTAATATTTTATTCAAAAGTTTGCAAACTTTTGTTAGAGGTGCTTACGACTGCCACCCGTAACACGTTTACATATTAAGCGCCATAAAGTAGGTACCACAACGTCGTTTGGACACGAACTTGGTAGAAAGGACTTATCCTGCATTAACAGCTTCTCAATAAAAATACATTATGAAAATTTAAGGGCAGCAATCTGTTAGCGTTTTTAATGTTTCAGATCTACAGTATGCTTACTCGGCGAGGTGTCCACCATAGGGGATTTGCGTGGGGAATTCGATTTTATATTTTTCCTGGTTCCCTAATTAATTTTATCGGGCTTCTAAAACCTGACAGCCTAAAAATGGAAATTTTAGGCTATCAGCTTTTAGATCCCGATAGCCTCTACCTGTGGAAAAATATTGAGCAAACAGTTCCCCGGGGTTAGTTCATAAACGAGGGTAAAACGGGCCGTTGTTTGAATTTCCCGCGAATATGTTGCTATGAAACACAAAACTACGGCAAATCAGAGCCAGGTTCACAAACAGCCTTGACGACATATCAACTCGAGATTTAACGAAGTGTCGATCGTGCTCGTTCGTCTTCGCGGGAAATTTAAACAACGGACCGTTTTGCCTTCGTTTATGAACTAACCCCGGGGAGCTGTTCGCTGAATATTTTCCCACAGGTAGAGGCTATCGATGTCTAAAACCTGATAGCCTAAAATTTCCATTCAATTAATTAGGGAAGCAGGAAAAAAATTAAATCGAATTTCCCACGTAAATCCCTATGGACACCTCGCCGAGTAAGCATACTGTATACTTAACAATCCAAGCAATCGACATGAATTTACTCATGGATTTAACTTGAAATATCAAATTTACATACAGGGTGGTCAAACGAAAACGAAACACCGTTTTTTCACTGTTAAAGTAATTTTTCCGGTGGTTGTGGTCGATGGTCGTGGTGGGTGTGATTTCACAACGCACTCCCTAACCCGTCAACCCCCCCGCAAACTTCAAAATATCAAATGACAACCCTCCACTTGTGATACACCATTTGAAGGCTAATTTCGTTACCAATCCAATGTTGTAAAGCTTTTTGGAATCCGTTAACCGCCAGCGCCCTCTATAGACAAATTTCTAATTACATTAAAGCCCTTTGTAAATCTTAAATTTTTTTCAAGACCGTAGAGTGGCTTAAACTTTCAACATTTTGCAGTTACCTCCATGCGATACATAAAATACATGTGTTCATATGTGCTACCTGGCAAAAAAAAATTCATCCAAATCCATCTACTCTTTGATGCTTTGAACTTCACTCCAATTTTAGGTTGACCCGATTTCTTAGCTGTAGCTGTGTAGTATATTATATACCAAAGGACTGAAGTGCATCATTTAATCCGGAGCGTGAAAGTTTACTGCTCGAGCGAAGCGAGGGTAGTAATCACGAGAGGGAGTAAAGGTCACTTCAGTCCTGCGGTATATACGCTATTTTTTGCACTCCGATTCTATTTGAACCCAAAATAATCGAAAAATGTTAAAATGTCACTTTGACGTAGCTTAATCAACATAATGCAAGAAACAATGGATTCCTTATAAAATACCTAGCAACGACACGTCATGTCAGTCCCGTGGGAGTGAATGACCCACTTCAGTCCTTCAAAATAGTGCCTAAAAGTGCCACTTCATTCCCGGGAGTGCAAAAAAAGGCACTGGGCTGGTAATGACTAATGAGATTAGCTTTCAATTCAAATGATGGCGTCACAAGCGGGAGGCTGCCATTTGAAATTTTAAAATTGAAGTTGGGGGGTGTGTTCTAAAATAGCACGCCCCACCGTCCGAGCATTTCTCGAAAAATCGCTTCATAAATGTGAAAAAATCTGTCTGTTTCGTTTTCGTTTGACCATCCTGTAAAGATTCATGAGTTAACTTTTACAAAAATGCTCACTCGTTCAATAAAGCTTACACGAATTACTAAAAGTTTAAAAAGAGCATAAAATATGCAGAGAGTCTCCGGTGCCAGGAGTCATTTGTGCACTCACATAAAAATATAAAGCTGAAAAATTGAATAGTTTTGAATAAACTTGGTGAAAAGTATGGAACGGATTGAAGTACTTAAACTCTTTTTCAGCGGCAAGCATCTCCATCCGGCATAAGTGGAAAGTTTGTCTTGCTTGAAGGATGGAACATTTATGCTTCAGCTGTTCACTTTAAATTAGTGGTGAAAGCAATTACAAGTATGTACCTTGGGGGAGCGAAATTGCGTCGCTTGTCATCATTTAAGTTGAAACGCATCTCCAGGAGTAGGTATCTTTTACTCTGCTTTCAACATTATTGAACACTGAACATTAATTAAGATGAAAAGAAAACTCGCTGCTCTCATAACAGTTCAATTACGAGTAGAAAACTTATTATTTCCGAAAATAATCCCAAGATGTGTATTTATCATTATCCGGATTATCTTTATAATGGGTTTTGAGCCGGCTAGACATCCTGGGGGAACCATGCATCATGCAACAGAAAAACTGCCCTATATCATTGCGTCTTAAGGTTGATTAGTTTCCTCAGCCAAAGAAAGCCAATTAAGTGGCTCGTTAGCGTCCAATTACATGACTTAATGAGTGCGAAAATGTCCTTGTTGATAGAGGTTTTACTAACGCCTGAATGGAGCAATGAGTGGAGGATCATCCAACCATGGTGCCGTGTTCCAAATTTGCATCTATCATCAAATTTTATATTTCAAACAACATAAAACTCGGTGATAAGGTGAGTTACAACTGTTGCTTCCCCTATAAAAACGAAATGACGATCCGGTCAAGTTTAATCCCATTTCATGATGGCTAATTTCAAAAAAATAACCAACCGTAAACGACTACATACCCCATAAAATCTTTTATGTCGATCGTTCGCGGGGGAGTTTATTCTAATGGCAATCCCACTTTCGAATTAGTTTTTTGCACGAAGATGCGCCATCCCTTAACTACACTACAACGACTGAAGGATGCGATCCACCGAAGTTACCTACACTTGCTGCACATTCTGAGTATGTAGATTTTCCAAAATTTATTGCCGGAGACAGCTCGAGGGACTGATCGCAACAGCCGTTCGTAATATATAGCCTGCACAACGCACTAAAACCAGCCGAATACCTACCATCAATATATACGGGAATCTCGCTATTGAGAGGATTTAATAAAGCAGTTACAAAGCTTTGGTACAGAAAGCAAATATCCAGTTTGCAATGAATAGAGATTGCGACAATAGTATATTAAAACACAATAAATTACAGAAGGTAACTTATTCAAACACGAGTTCGAATTTTGTTCAGGAGCCGCGTAGCAGCGAGTGTCCGAACGAACGAGTGTTTTACACCACTTTCTCAGTTTTGGCTCTCATTTATAGTTTGTTTATAATTTTTACAAAAATAATTGTCAATTTCAGTTCAAGAAAACTTCAGTAGAATATGTAGTTATCTTGGTTACATTATATCAGCTAGTTTTGTAATTTGTGTAAGAGTAATGGGCCTAATGAATTACGTTAAACAAATGCTCTCCCTCTGCAAGAGAAATTTGTACTTGTGTCCCTTTCACTAATTCAAGCAAAAGATTTTGCTTATCAATAGGCCCAATGTCAAAATATCAAAACATTCTTTCTCCAGGGGAATAAAGCGGAGATAACTTATAAAAGTTATCGCAACTGTTTATTCTGCAGTTTTAATTGAAAGAGAAGTTGGCACCTACATTTTCGTTTTTTTTAATGTCTGTGTGTCTTTCGGTTTAAGGGGCGCCACGCCTCGTTAGTACCAGAGCGACCCACGACAATGCAATACCAAATACCACGGCCGGCCGTGTCAAAAAGCAAAAGTTTCTACCGCACAATTTCTCCTGATATGCCCATAAGGTATTTTAGATTAGCGAAAACCATGTTCTGTGTAAAATGATATACAGGATCTTTTTTATTATTGTCCCACTTTTAAATTGCAATATCTCCTTTATTACTTGAGATATTCGCCTGAACTAAAAACAGGATGGTAGACCATACTCCCAAGTTTTGTTCTGGACCTTGCTCTTAAAGATCACCGTCGCATCTTAAGCGGTCTGGATTCAACTTGCTTTTTTTTAAAATGGGGTACCCTATATATTTTTGCACGGATCGATAGAGAATTTTTTTATGATTGCATTGGTATAGAGTAGTCGATACCTGGGATTGATAGTTTTCGAGAAAATAAATCAAATCTACGAGAATGTCCGAATAAAAATGACAATCACCTTGAAATTTTAAATTTGTAATGCTTTAAGGTGAATAAATAAGTTGAAACTATCAATAGTAACAAAGTAAGTAACTTATTTATTCACCTTAAAAAAGCGTTACAAATTAAAAATTTCAACCCCAGATATTAACTAATTGATATCAATGGAATCAGAACAAAATTCTCTATCGATTCAAATATATACCCGGTGTCTGATTTAAAAAAACACAAGTTGCATCCACAGCGCTTAAGATCCGACGGTGATGGCTGAGAGTAAGGTTCGGAACAAAATTTGGGAGTACAGTCTACTAGCCTGTTTTTAGTTCAGGCGGATATCTCAAGTAATAAAGGAGATATTCCAATTTAAAAGTGGGACAATAATAAAAAAAGACCCTGTACATATATTCCGGTTCAGATTAACGAGGTGAGTCTAACGATATCTCATTTTGCCTTACGCAAACGCTGAGTTGATGAGTTATTAATTTTTAAGGGTTTGTTAAAAATTATTTGAGTTACAGAGATTTTAGTAAATCGATCCTCTTCCCAACATATGATGGCAAGATAAATAGTAGTCGTTTATCACTCAGCTTAATATCGCTACGGGTGACGGTTGACTATTAGGTACTACCTATGTATTATATTCTATTGAGAATAGTTATGTCTATGTCATAAAACAGTCGTTGGAGTAAATAAGTGGTCAATTTTTCGATGCTCACCATTAGTGTCTCGGAAATTATAATAGATGGAGAGTAGTTTAACTTGGAGAAAAATTGCGCCATTTCTTGATGATTATTGATTAAGAATCTGGAGAGAATTCCCCGACATTTTGATTCGTTCCTGACGTTATCACAAAAAATCTGAAAATTGACAATTTAAAGAAAAATTAATATCTTCCCAACGATTGTTGTTATTTAAGTCTTATATTTTTGACAGATGCCATTGAAAGAAATTTTCTAGGCCTTCTAGATTTTGAATAACGACAGTCAGCTTTTGATTCTTTTATGACCGCCATATTGAATTTTGACCCCATCATACAGGGTGTTTCAAAAACATGGTGCCAACACTTAACCGCTTAATCGCCACATGAAACCAAACTTTGAGCACCGCACCAAAATTCACTCCAGTGTACTCTTGCAAAGTTAGAGGCCCTCAAAGTTGAAGAAAAATAATTGTTTTTTTGGCATAAAATCTGAACCGACCAACCGAATGACATGAGGTTTGGTGTCCTCCCATAGTTTTTTACGCTCTTTAACGCTAAATACTTATTTTTAATGCCGGATGCCTATCAGGGCCGTACTAGTAAAAGTTCACTACAAAACTCGCAAAAAAAAAACGTTTTGCCCATTAAGCTGCCATCTTGATAGCATTTCTACAAAGAGAATGTAAAAGCTCTACTTTTTTGTCTCTCCTGTGTTTTTGATCAGACACACCCTTTTGGAGATAAACAGTTTTAAATGTATCACTGTTAATTGAAATTAACTCATAAAAATCTTAGCAGGCTTTTAGATTTAGCGCGGTTGCTTAGCAACAAGAGATAAACAGTTGCCAATAATTCCGTCACCAAATTATTTTCTTTTTGTTTTGTAAGATCTCGACGTTAGTTATGGCCGCCAGAAACGATTTTTCTTTTTCTGAGATGGCAGATATGCACTTAACGTATGGAGAATGCCGCCAAAATACTCGCCAAGCTTGCAGAAGGTATTTTGAAACATTTCCGGCACGGAGGCAGCCCAGTAGGAAACTTTTCCCTGCGCTTGACAGAAGACTGCGTGAAATGGGTACTTTTCGAACCAAAAATATTGATGGGGGTCGTCCCAGAGGCGCTCGACTTCCCGGATTTAAATCCAATAGATTTTGAGTTTTGGGGCTTTATGAAAGACCATGTCTACCCTACACCAGTGAACACAATTGAAGAATTAAGACAGAGAGTTTTAAATGCTGCCGAATACCACAGAAATTTGCCGGGCGTGTTCTTGAGGTTACGCGGAAATTTCATTCGACGTTGCCAAAAATGCATCGAGATGCAAGGAAATATATTTGAAAATGTTCTGTAGAAATGTTAAATTAATAAACCTCGTTTGTTTCTTAAACTCCGACTGACAAATCCGATCAAAAACTCAAAAATCTAATTTTTGCTTAGGAGCCATAAAGGAAAACAATTATTGGCAACTGTTTATCTCTTGTTGCTAAGCAACCGCGCTAAATCTAAAAGCCTGCTAAGATTTTTATGAGTTAATTCCAATTAACTGTTTATCTCGAAAAGGGTGTGTCTGATCAAAAACACAGGAGACGCAAAAAAGTAGAGCTTTTACATTCTCTTTGCAGAAATGCTATCAAGATGGCAGCTTAATAGGCAAAAAATTTTTTTTTGCGAGTTTTGTAGTGAACTTTTACTAGTACGGCCCTGATAGGCATCCGGCAGTAAAAATAAGCACTTAGCGTTAAAGAGCGTAAAAAACTATGGGAGGACACCAAACCTCATGTCATTCGGTTGGTCGGTTCAGATTTTATGCCGAAAAAACAATTATTTTTCTTCAACTTTGAGGGCCTCTAACTTCGCAGGAGTACACTTGAGTGAACTTTGGTGCGGTGCTCGAAGTTTGGTTTCATGTGGCGATTAAGCGGTTAAGTGTTGGCACCATGTTTTTGAAACACCCTGTATACACAAAAAAAATGGCTTTACTGCTTCGATCTAAACTGGCCTTCTTACTTCAGCTTTACGACTCCTCGTAGGTCTAATATATTCCCGAATCTCTTTGATCTTACGTGCGTGGCTGTCCAGATTCATGCATCATTTACATCCCCTAAGAAATATCGGTTGCATATTTCTCGTAGTCTTTTGATTTATTTGTGTACCGAGTTTATTAAAACAAACCATCATTTTCTTCATCACAAGAGGACGAACACCGAAGATGATAAACTAGGTTCACAGTTTCGGTGAGGTTTACTATCAGTTCTCCTTGCTCTCCCTACAACAATACTCTCAAGTAAAATGTGAAAAACTGCGATCATTCTGGAGGCTCACATCGATGCAAATCTGGAATTTACCCATAATTAAATGCGAACCCCGATTTTAATGTGCGAAAAATCCAAATACCTACAGACAGGATCCCCAAATAATTACTTGTTTGACAAGGCAAGAACATGATGTACACTCAGGAGATAAAGTAACGGCCCAAGACCGCTCACATTGTGGATAGATTCTCAGAAGCCTTATCACAAAGATTAAAATTGAACTTGAAAACCTCTTTATTAAAACGACTCGAATGAGATACAAGCCTTCACAAGCCTTGAGTATCTTTTCCAAGAATCTGTCGACATTGTTCGTGCTCGAGGGCCAAGACTTTATCTCCTGACTGTACTGCCTTGGCAGTAAGTTCTACTGTTGTTGCCGTGTTGAATACACAATTTTTGGCCGATCGTTTAAAATTACCATTTAAAGTAATTTTCAATCATTTTTGACGTTTCCACTTCGTACCATGGATGAGATTGTTGAGAGGTTATTATATAAAAATTAATTAGTACCCATGGAAGGCTGTAAAAGTGGCATTTTACTGCCGCGAAAATTATTGCATATAGATTCAATAAGATCTGTTTATAAAAAATGTCTAAAAATGTACCTAATATCTAAAAGCAACTGGATGAATTCCCTCAATTGTGGCTTAACCTGGCACTTCTTCCGTTCCTGCTTGTCCGACAAACCCAATGAAACGAAACACATCAATGGCAACACACCATTAAAAATGGTCGATTGAGTTTCCGACGGTCACTCAATCTATTTGTAAAACGCTACTTAATATGTCAATCGCATCCCTTCGGGTTGTACAATAAGACACAAGAGCTTTGTCGAGCCAATTAGTCATGCGAATTCAATATTTGCAATTTGTAATATTATTTCATGTCTGAGTGCACTGACAAGCGCAATTTATAATGCAACGTACAAACTTCGATGGGATGGATATATTGCAAATTAAAATAATATGTCAGTGTATGTCCTATAGCTGTTATTGATAAGTCGCATCCGGAGATTGCAGAGTTCAGTTGTATACTACACATTTATTTATATTTATTTATATCCCTTTCCATTTTTATGGACGTTGTATTGAGCTACGCGGTTTTCCTTTGCAGTGGATTTAAGCAGATGGGTTCAGCGCAGTACTCCACGCTGTTTTATAGTAAATTATACAGAATACATCAGCATCATGCAGGAAAACTCTAGTGGAAGGATTTTTTATGTTATTAATGCAAAAACAGAGCTAAAATGTGAGGTTAAAACCGTGCCAAATATCTCCATAAATAACCGCGAAAACACATTTCCCTTTTAATGCAGTTCGATATTTCACGTGTAATTGCGAGACGCTCGATTTATCTTTACGCCTTTTTCTCCCATCAATAATACCCCAACATAATCGAAGACACGACTCAATCACCATAAATCGCAAAGTGGCGCCTCGAAAGTAAGTTTTACACAAAGTTTACGCGAGTTGACGAATCATAAATCCAATACAATCTCCCGGTTATAAATCGTACGAGTTCCATATGCTAATCGCAAAAAGAAAAAACGCCGCTTCAAGTCCGCCAACTGAATACAGAAGAAAGTGTTAATTTATCATTGCAGGATTCTTTAAAGCGCGCACGTCGCGTAAAAAAGGAAATCGAAAAAAGCGGACGGTAAACAAAACGGTTTGTCATACTCACCCCCGGTAGAATGGGAACTGCAGTTTTCGGACCAAGATTGATTGTCCTCCCGTCGCCCCTGATTAAGAGATTGAGACCTCGAGCGCCCGGACCGCCACCTGCAAAAAAGAGCACGAGGGCCTAATAAATAAGACACAAGTGTGCCAGGATAATGCGTAACGGGACCCTTTTGTCTTTTATACAAGCATTTTTCGCAATAAAATACCTGCTGACTTTCTCCCCTGTTCTTGTTAGTATCGACAATAGGCAACTGGGGGCTAATAAATTTAATGGCTTGTTCCTCTCACCTGTAACTACAGCGTCAAAAATCAAGTCAAATCCCATCTTATGATGCTCTGTGGCAACCACAAATTTTATGGCGCTTCAAAGCCCCTCTTTTTAAGGCCAATAAATATGCACTATAAATTTTAAGGCTTCAAGACATGCAACATTTAGCTTCGGTTTTAGTACGAACCGAACGCACGCAAGGAAATACGCAAGGGATCTCTGGAAAAACATTATAGGTATCTATGTGTTGGGATAATGAGGCTTTATACGACAATCTTGAGCGACATCAACACGTTTAATATAAACATAATGACATTCTGGCGCATTGCGTCCCTAATGTAATTCTAGCTGTTTCAATTCTTTAATCTCTGCATTCCTAACCCCGGGCTTTTAATCTCAAGTAATATGTTGAACGCTTTTTTGAGAATAGGTGATCCGGCGATTTTGCATCATAAAGTTATTTTGGCAAATCTTGCAAATTGTAATTTAAATATTTCGTCAGTTTTCGAAGAAAAAAAACCGGACGAAATATTTTTGTGGTGTGCTCAGTACACGAAGTGCAACACCTGGAAATTTTTTCATTTTTTATATTGTTGAACTTTTAAATTTTTTGCAGTTTTCGGCGTTCGATAGATCATAATTCATTTTTCGTCTTAGAATTTCGCGACTAAAGGCGAGATTTTTAATTTGCGAACAAAATCTCAAAAGCTTGAGCTTAATAATGAACATCTTCCTCTGCTTTGTGGGCGAGAAAATCTTGAAATCAATCATTCCTTTCAAAAAAAATGGGCAGCTACGAAAGCGGCTAGAACTTCCCCACTTGGTCCAATCCTATCACTCATAAATTTCAATTCAGTCTCTACCTAAGTGTTTTGGAAGTTTTTCAAAATATTTATTATTTACTACTGAGGACATGCAATAATTTTCACAAAATTTTTCCAAATTCAACCCATCGTCGTTATAAATTCATATCTTTCGTTCCAAACATGTCTTAATTTAAAATCAATGTAACCTCTTCTAGTCACACGCCTGACACAAGGATATGTGTTTTAAATTCCCCTTCGTTTTGTACCTGATGATGGCTTAACGGCCGAAACATGTTGTAAATTAAAAAACATTAAAAGTTTTAATATTGGTGGCAAGACTTGGAGCTAATTAATTTCCCAAACAAATTTAATGCCACTTCGAGAGATGGACCTCTACTCTTTAATCATTACATTATTTAATACAAATGATAAGGATCAATCTAATCAGTGGCGTACTTCTTCGGGCTTAGGTTCCAAAATATTGATAGAACCGTCCACCCCCTACCTACCTACCTACCCGTCTGAAGACACAAAAAATTACAATAATTTTCTTTCCGCGTCTTCTGATGCCCTTTTCCTTTACTTTCCCTTTACTATATCGCGTGTATTTATTCAAATATGCTGTTTATGAATGGTTTTCTGATTTTATGTGCATTAGTAACACAAATAAATAAACGTTTAGTGAAAGAAAAATGCATTCTCTTAACGCCTTATTACGATTTAATCAAAAGCTCAGTCAGAGCTAAAGAGGAAAAAGGACCATCTTATTTCTTATCCGCATAATTAATTCAAGATGCTGGCAATTATTTATTTTCTGGAAGGCGCGAAAGGCGCTTGAACGAAGCAAAGAGACTCAATTCTGTGTGAAATCCCCTAAGCTTTATGTATGCTAGAAAGGTGTTGCGGTGATATTCGATTTTCCGGCGATTAAACTGTTGCCGTGTGCAATAAAGTGTCCTCACCATTTAATCCGTAAGGCTGTAGGACCCTTCTTTCGGTAAGAACGGAGAGAGTGAGTTTCGACCTGAAGAGTATCTCCCTTACGACACCGTCACCACCCCTAAATCTCCCGCAACCTCCTGTTCCAGGTCGTAACATAAACTTGCGCACATGTACAGGATATCTCCTTTCCAATATTTCGATATCGGTTATCCTTGTGTTAGTCATATGCGTGTGAACTCCAGAACATCCGTTCCAGCTGGGTCCCTGAAATGAAACCCATCAACAATCGAAGTCCACTCCATTATTTCAGCAGAATGAAAAAATGTAGACGTGCAAATAACAGACTCGAGAGGGTTCTTCTAAGACAAATGGAATTTTATAAAGTAAAATAAAATATGGCTTTACCGCCCCGCTGCCCCCAGCGACAGTCTCATAGCATCCCCAGGATCCACTGCCGAAAGTAATATTATTCATGCAACCTTGAGAGGCGGCGCACACCCCGAAGGCCTTCAAAACAACATCAACCACTCTTTGGGATGTTAGCACGTTGCCTCCGACCACGGCAGCGCCATCGCTTGGGTCCAGAATGCTTCCCTTGGGAACGTTTATTTGGACTGGGGCGAGGCATCCCTGAAAAAAGCAAACACAACGTGACAAACTATTAACCGCTCCAGCGAACCCAACAATACTGGGATCATTTTGTTTAAACATAGCAACAGTAAATCAGTTAAAATGTCGGTTGTGGCATATTAAAATCGCTGAAGAAATTGTCATTTTAAAACGTGGTTCAAATAAGATTACACGGTGAAAGTCCTAGGCCATTCTCCGCAATACGCTAGAAAATCCTCAAGATTTCCCGGACGCTTGGAAGAAACTCCGCACAGGTAAACCACCACACGAACGAAAATCCTAAATATATTGCTAGTTTCGAGGCGAATTGTCTTCAAAAAAGTTTTTCACTTTTCATAAACTATATCTGTAGATTTGATTCAATTTGGGCTGATTCTGCTGCATAATAAATCAAGTACCCACCTACCTACAATTAAGGTTAATAAAGGGCAATCGCACCATTAGCTTTCAATGAGCCTTCTAATCCTATTACATAATAAACGTAAGTATTAATTTTCAACAGTATCGTCAATGTTGCAACCTCCCATCTTGCTTCATAACTATTTAGCTAACAGCAGCCACTCTGAATATTGAAATTGCAAACTTCTGCCATTGGTACTATTAAGTACACAACTATACTTATCTTAATCGAGAACGATACAGTCAAAACCGCAGCATCGTTTCCCAGGTTAGCAATTTTACCATAGAAAGTTCGTATATCACTTACGTTAGCAATGAAATACTCGTTTTAAGTAGGGAGTAAATATAAATTAAAGTCAGAATTTCAATCAAAGTTTAACCAACAGATCATAGTAAAAGTTAGTTATTCAACCATAAATCCATTTTAAAACCTTTTTACTGAAATTCTGGCCCGTTAAGGAATTAAAAAAAAGGCGGAGAAAAAATTTTTTAGAAAACTAAATTAATCTAGGGACCGTTTCCGTCATGGCTTAACCTCGGTTTAGCCTAAACTTGGTTTGGCTTCAATTGGCTCAATTAGAAAGCTTAACTCTGGCGTTTAAACCAGGTTTAAAAATAACTTCGTACTGATACAACCGGTCCTTAGGGCCGATTTCATAATCAAAATTAAAGTATCCTTTAAATATTTGCCTAGCAACATTTCAAAACGGGCCGCTCCTGATTGGTCAAATTCCCCTTTAAAATCGACTTCAACTTTAAAGGACCCTTAAACTCTCATTATGAAATAGGGCCAGGTCCTTTAAAGTTAAAGTCGACTTTAAAGGGAAAATTGAAAAATCAGGAGCAACCGTTTTGAACTGTTACTAGGTAAATATTTAAAGCACACTTTAATTTTGATTATGAAATCGGCCCTAAGGGTTGAAACTCCCTTTAAAGTTGATTTTAACTTTAACTTCATAATAAAACTTAGGGCCGATTTCATAATAAAAGTTAAAGGTCCTTAAAGTTAATGTGGAATTTAAGAGGCATTTTGACCAATCGGGAGCAGCCCTTTTGAAATATCGTTAGGCAAATATTTAAAGGGCACTTTAATTTTGATTATGAAAGCGGCCCTTAAAGGTCCATTAAAGTTAATGTCGCCTTTAAAGGGGATTTTGACCAATGAGGAGTAGCCGTTTTGAAATGTTGCTAGGCAAGTATTTAAAGGACACTAGTTTTGATTATGAAATCGGCCGTAAGTTGTCGTTTTTCAGTAAAATTAACTTGAATTCCACCTTCTGACGCCACAAAAAAATTATTTGAATCGCCAAATGAGGCTCATAAGACTAGCGTTTTATAATTTGTAAAACTCTATAGAAAAACAATTTAGAAATAACTTATTAGTACCACAAGAACCATATTCCCACAACCTGGCGGAGTGTTTTGAATAATTTTGTCAAAGTATAGCTTGCATGCAAAGGAGATCGCCATCAGGCTTTCGAAATAATTTATACCAAAACTTCTAAAATCTAGTGCGAAAGATATGTACGTATGTGACTTTAAAGTGTACCGATTACTACATATCATTACCTACATACATACAGGCTTGGTACAAACAATAGTAACATCATAGAAGATAGAAGCCATCCACTGCATACTGCATCTATCTTCAAAATTAAAATGATTTGTTACAACCCCGTAGAAGTAATCCGTTCAATAGTCTGCTCGGAACAGGATCGGAAAAGTACTGAAAATAATTCAGCTACTAGATTATTCGCTTGTACACTGGTTTTCTGTTTTCTCAAACACAAACAAGCACGAAACTAATAGAAGTTTCAATCGGAAAACTCAAATGACAGTGAATAAAGTTGGAATTTTAATATAGGTAGACGAAAGCAGGATTCGTAAACACTTTATATGATAATTTTGTTAACTCAGAACCTCGCCCAGAACTAATTTGAAATAGTTGATACTTTATTGATTTTGCCTTTTAAAGTACAGTAATTCATATTTTTATCAATTTTTAACCTATCACTCGCGCCTTGAATCTATAGAACCTACCTACACGATCTGTACATTTACAAATTCTGTGAAAAAGTTTGTACCGCCTCCGAGATGGCCAATTTTTTCAAAAAAGTCCATGTTGATTACATTTTTGAAAAGCTATTTTTTTGTGTATATGGCGGCTATAAGAAAAAGAAAAGTTAGTAGTCGTTGCTCAAAATCTGGAAGGCCTAGAAAATTTCTGTAGATGCCATTGGATTTACAGCAGCTGTCAAAAATATGACAGTTCCACATTTCATTTGAATACCACCTATCGTCAAAAAGACATAAATGTTTCTTTAAAATCGCGATTTTCAGTTTTTTCGGGAAACTTAACTGAAGAAAGAATCAAGATAAAGAAGAATTCTTTACATGTTCTTCATTATCTTAAAAAAGCGCACCTTTTCTCTAATTTAACTAACTTTTCATCTCTTGTAGTTTTTGAGATCCCAATAGTGGGACAATGGAATTGGCAACACCCTGATATGACACCAGGTACGTTGCAGTTTAAAATTTTGATGTTGATAAATGATAACTAGTCCTATACTACACGAACTGAAAATTAAATTTTCTTTCTTCAAGAAGGCTGCGAAAGAATACATTCTCCTGGGCTAGCCACGAAAATGGGAAAGCACCAAAAATTTTGGTGGTGTGGTGCTGCCACTTTTGACCTGAAGGTACACTAGGGCAGAAAGATTAGAACAAAGTCTAGTTTTTTAAATCTTGAAATAAATAAAATAAAGAAATGCTGTGTCTGTCAGAAATAGATATTTATTTTATTAGGAGTTTAAGTAAGACGAATAAGGCGGATTAAATCCATACGAGTCACATAATACAATATTTTATTTTCAAACGAAAAAATCGAAAATTTTCTACTCACGCCTGTCGCGCGTCGCTTTGACACTTTGCAAAATTGCAAATAATGATTAATTTAAACTCCACCGGAGTTTAACACTTGTCAACACAGTCATTTAAATAATTGTTATGTGACGTTTGAAAATAAATAAATTTTTACCTACAAAATGATGTTGACGGATGTCGTAGGTACTTACCCCAAATTAGTAAGAGTGTAAGTATTAATTTTTAGTCAAAACACTGAAGTTGATAGGTATGTAGAAGGGGGGGGGGGGGGGCTGTGTCACTGTTCGTAGTCCACGGACAACCCAGTCGACCATTATTGCAGTGAAGCATTTAAAGCGCGAAGTAGACTAATAAGCTTGACGGGCATAAAGTTTGCGTATTCGCACCTGACTAGTTCTTCGACCTTTAACCCCACCCTTGGAAGAAAAGAACACATTTAACTGTGAGTGACAATATACACATATGATTGCGTGGCTTTATGTTTTGCCAACGACCTACCTATAACTTATTATTTATCAAGTGGCGAGGTTTCAGTTTCAGGCGCTTCCCTAGCTGTCCATTTCTTGCTTTTAAAACAGAAAACAAATACGATGAATAATAGTGCATTTCTTAAATGTTTCTAGTGAAATTAACCGCTGATAATTTTTATCTTCTGATAATAGATAGGTATAGGTACATTTCGAATCTCAGTAGGTAACTGAAGGAAAACTAACAGGGAATACATATAGAGGAAGCAGAGACACATTGATGCATTCCTTGAATTTTGCGAATTTTCTATGTGTCAATGTTTGCCCACCTGTCAGAAAAACATCAGTCAAATTGCAGCGGGTGTCGACAAAGTGAATCGTGGCGGAGGGGTGGGAATTTTCAAAATCCCCGACTGTACAGCTTAGAAACATGAAGATGCCCACCCAGAGCTGAATATTTACCTGGTCGCATGGACCAGGATACGACAGAGACCATGCAGAAGTTAGTTATCCCTACCTAACTGCTATTCGAATGCTAGGCCACCAACTAAATATTCAGCTCTGGGTGGGCATGTTCATATTTCTAAGCTGTACACTCAACCGCATTAGTAATAAGCGGGTGAGATAAAGAGGGAAATACGATTAGAATGCGTGGTCTGCTATTTCTGTCTCCATCAGCCCGCTTATTATTAATGCGGTTGGGTGTACCTGCTTACGACTAAACGTTCAATTTATCAGATAAACCTTGATAAACCTAGAATACAAGTTTTGTGGTCTTGAAAGCAAATTATCGTTCTTTAAACAGTTTGCAACAATTAATGGAAAAATTGCATCCTTCCCCTACTCGTAATAGTCATGTCAGCTTCAGCTTTATATTACGTTTAGGAGCTTTGTTTGCCTCGAAACTATTCGCTGGTTTCTACCGCCAATCGTTCTGTGAGTTTATTTAGTGCGAGACAACACCATTTTGTTGTTGTTAATTAATGTTTCTCTCGTTGTGTTTAAGCCCTGCCCGAGGGCCTCGCCGACGATGTCTCTCCTGCAAAACCATCGGATCAAAATCGACGTGATGCGTCTAGTGGAGAATAACTTCGACGTGACAACCAACGACGACTACCGAGACCTCACCGTGAAATTTTACGGCCCTAAGGACACACCGTATGAAGATGGAGTGTGGTTAGTGCGTGTGCTTCTTCCAGAAAGCTATCCTTTCAAATCCCCCAGTGTGGGATTTGCCACCCAAATTTTTCACCCCAACGTGGACCAAACTTCAGGAACGATATGTTTAGACGTGCTCAATCAAAAATGGACAGCTCTTTACGATTTAGTGATAGTTTTCGAGACATTTCTGCCGCAGCTTTTGAGACATCCCAACCCGCACGACCCCCTGAATCATTGTGCTGCCATGGTGCTGATTAGAACTCCAGAAAGGTATAAGCACGTAGTCGCTCAGCACGTACGCGAATTTGCTACTCCTGAAAGGATGGAGGGATGGCAGGATGAACATTCTGAACACGAGTCTAGTGTGTCAGATCTCTCCGATGATGACAATTAATACTGTGATTAGAAAATTTTAGCAACTGCATTTTAACTAATAAAAAAAATTAAGCTATTCAGCAAGAGTGCTTCCTTACAATTATTAGCCCGTTCTTACCTGATTAAGTGGAACATCGTGCCCAACCATACAACGGAGGCAGTAAATAAGCGCCGAGAGCGTGATAGCCTTAGGCGCATTGCAGTTACCCCAAACTTCCGGTCCAGTTCCCCTAACATTCAAAGTCAGAAAATCATATCTCAAGTCAATAATTACTCACGTGAAATCGCAGAAGGCCGAGCCGCTTTCCTCATCCAACTGTACGGTGAGCTTAATCTGCGATCCATCATCCATAAACTCCTCCGCCTGTAACGTCGTCTTTCCTGTCCTATTCATCGTATCTTTAGCTACCTCTTTCAACATATCCCTGACAGCTATTTCAGCATTTTTCTGAATGTGGTCCATGTAAGCCTGAACCACCCTCAATCCATACTGATCAATCAATTCACCCACTAGCGCGATACCTTTCTTGTTAGCAGCTACTTGAGCTCGTAGATCTGATATGTTATCGCTTAAATTACGGCCCCCGGCTTTGGTGAAAGCGGCAATGACTTCATCTTCTAAAAATCGACCGTCTTCTACTAAGAGAAACGATTTAAACGCGGCACCCTCTTGACTTAAATTCGTCGAGTACGGCGGCATCGATCCTGGGGTGATTCCCCCGATGTCGGCGTGATGGCCACGACTGGCTACGAAAAAGATGGGTTTTTCTTCCTTTCTGCAGATAAAAAAATACTTAAATAAATTTAAATATCAGTTTTTATTTGGATGTAGGCCCTAGAGAGGTGGTCCTGCATTTAAACACGTTCAGGGCCATAATCGCTATCTGTTTTTACGACGAGGTATAATGTGGCCGTTAAAGCCCGAAATAAATCAAATAGGTAGGATGAACTGATAGATAAAATGAAGGATTCCGAAGATAAAACTTAGTGATAAAAATTAATAATCGAATCGCCCTCCTCACAGACTAATTTCTACGTTGTTGATGGTAGTTGAATGGCACTACACAGACCATTAGACAAGTACTTGTAGCTGTCAAGAGATCGCGCAGTGTCATGCAACTAACTTCCACTGTTTCGCTTTTTGCTTTCTTTGCAAGACCGCTATCACTATTGTCGATTGAATATTGCTGGTATTTCGTAGTACGAGAGTAACGGGTGGGCCAAAAAAACTGTCACTTTTTTTCCCCCTGTATCTTTAGTTAGTTTTTGAGCGATATTTCTCAATCTTTCTTCTATAAGGCACAGCTTAGGGTTGGGACTCTCGATGCCACTCATTAGATTTTAAATTACACCATCCTTGTCCTTACGAACATTTATTTAATACCATAATTTAGATAAATGGTGATGGCGTTTCGTTAGGTTCCTATTAATATATCAGGATTGAAGCCCGGTATTGTCTCTTTCCAAATGATTTTCAGGATCAAAATTAATCCATCCCTCAGTATTTTGTGAAATTGTTTCCAACACTGTTTGCGTACAGTTAAAGCCAGACCTATCAATCCTCTGATGAAACCTAAGCGGTGTAATAGGATCTTTCATTTCAAAACTAGTCAAAAGGTTTACCGTATTCTCTGGTGTAAAAGTAACAAAGTCGAGTGGGCTGCTACTTTGACTTTTGGTCGGGCTTTGACATTAGGGCTTCGCCTTTAGGACTAATTGGTAACTCACGAGCAGTAAAACATACTAAAGCAAATTTGGGGTATAATTCGCTAAAAAATGATTTTCATTTCCATACAAATTATTGGAATGACCGAATCTCGCTACCTTTACATTAAATTGAATTGAATTACTTGTGAACTTGACCATGGTGTAATTTTACACCCCCAACGTTAAATTCGTGACAGTAAAAGTCAAAGTAGCGGTCTAGTGATTTTGTTGGTCTTACACGAGTGAGTAAGGTAAAAAAGTTAGTCAATCTACTTTTCGTACTTTCAGAAAATTATGGTTTCAAAATAGTATATTAAAACCCAAGTTATAGAAGGCAACCTATTCAAGCATGAGTTCTTAAATAGCCTTCTGTAACGAGTGTTTTATGCTATTTTCTGTTTTGTTTGGCTTTCATGAACATTTTCTGCTTACCTAAATTTTTGCAAAAAATTTTGGCAAGTCACATTTAGGGAAATTGTAGTGAAATAGATACGTTGGTAATATCAGCAATTTTGTCTATGTCCGGATTTGTGTTTAACAGTTATGTAATTAATATGCAGGCATGCAATTACCGAAAACAAAATGTCACCAAAAATCTTGTAAAGATGAAGCTACTAGCATTAATGCGTGCTTGAATCATGGCATTCAAACATATTTTATTGCTGACCTCGGGGCTGGGCAGTCAGTACTCCTCGGTCGATCAATCTTGCCCTCAGTTTGTAATCTACTATTACAGTCATATCAAAAAATGTCACCATAAGTTTGAAAATATGGCCGAGGGCCGAAACGTAAAAAGTCAAGAGAAATATGGCACACTAATTTATATTTATTGAAAACTTAGTTCATTTTCAAAGAGGAACTGATCTTTGATTACACTAGGGTAGATTCAAAGTCTTGTTCCACAAAAATTACTTACTCATTAGGGCGCGTTTCGTAGTGTTACTCCATCTTCAGCTATAAAAGAAATTGACAAAATATAAAACACTTGCCTCCCTCTTCAGACATAAAGGAAATTAACACAAAATACAAAACCGTTGCCGGAAAATAAGAAAAAACGTTTGGCACTGTAAATGTATCAATTGAAGTTGTTTGAGCGTCTGTTATTTTTCTTTGATGACCCACAAGGGTTTTCTTCCTTTCAGGCATTTTGTGTTAATTCCTTTTCGAATTTCATTTCAAGCTGAAGATGGAACAACTCCGAAACGCCGTCGTAAACAGTAAGTAATTTTTGTGGAGCAAAACTTTGAATCTACCCTTAAGGCCGATTTTACAATCTATGGTTAACCAGCGGTTATGTTGGATATCCAATAAAATCATAAGAAATTTTAAAATGGATGTATTTGATTGGATACCTGACACATGCACCGGACATAACATAACCATGGTTAACCATCGATGGTAAAATCGGCCCTTAGTGTAAATTAAGTTAAATATATTGATTTAAAAAGACATTTTTAGCGTCGATGCTACTGTAAAGTTTCAAAATTGAACAAAATCGAATTGAATTGAATTTGAGTAAAGAATCCTCTAGAATGAGCCCATTATTGAACAATCGTGCATAAAATATAAATTTATACAAAAAAAAATTCTCCATTTTCATCGTGAAAGATAAAAATACCTGTAGAAAACGGGTGTGATAACTGTTAAATCCGGCAAATGCGATCCGCCAGCAGCGGGATGATTCGACAGGATAACTTCCCCATTCCGAAATTGCTTCCTTGCTTTCATCTGGTATTGAACAGCCTCTTGCATGGCTCCCAAATGGACCGGTATGTGAGGGGCATTTGATACAAGCCCGCCATCCGGTCCGAACAAAGCGCAAGAAAAATCCAAACGCTCCTTTATATTCGTGGAAATGGACGTTCGCTGGAGGATCCTAAAACAATGTTATTCGGAAAATTGACGATAACATGCAAGCACTACCTTCCCATTTGTTCCGCAATACTCATAAATCTATGACTGAAGATGCTGAGTTGGATCGAATCCAGCTCGGGTCCAATCTCTCGCACTATCCCCGTCCCAATCTTAATTTTAATGTCGCCAAATTTTGTTATCTCAGCTGTGCAATCCGGCTCTACTAAAACTGTGCTTAAAGCGTCCATTATTATGGATGGACCAGTAATGATATGACCGGCGAATAAATTCTTTAACAGGTAAACTCTGGAATTATGGAATCCGTTTTCGAAAAAAACTGGCGCGATTTGTTCAACTTTTGGAACGGAGCTTGATAATTCTATTGGAATTTCCTCGTCGATGTTGCTTTTTCCAATGCCACGAATTCTAATATCATCAACTATAATATTTCTTTTATGAATAACAAACCCAAACTCTGACTGGTATCTGTCAATAAAAGATTGAAGAAAATCTCCGTGTTTTGTTGCTTCCGTGGACTTGGTAGGACCGCACATGAGAGCACAATCAGTACCATCATATCTCATGTGTAAATACGGTTCCAAAATTATATTTTCGTCACTGAAACCTTCTTTCTT
Organism: Pycnomerus fuliginosus; assembly: GCA_963924575.1. NCBI lineage: Eukaryota > Metazoa > Arthropoda > Insecta > Coleoptera > Zopheridae > Pycnomerus > Pycnomerus fuliginosus. The sequence continues at coordinate 13,181,590 of OZ004617.1, read as the reverse complement.
TAATTCTTCCTTAGCTTGTTCCTCCAGTACTCCAAACCTTCTATCAAAATACGAGTAATTTTCTTTCGAGTATATTTTGGCACTTGGTTCTTGTGCCTCGCATACAACATCAGCTAAAGCCATACCGTAAGCAGATAAAATCCCAGCATATTTATGAACGAAAACTGTAGTCATTCCTAAAGACCTAGCAATAGCACATGCGTGTTGGCCTCCTGCTCCTCCGAAGCACGCCAAAACATGCCTAGCAGTGTCATAGCCTTTAGCCTGCGTCAGTGCTCTAATTGGTCGACACATACTCTCATTTGCTACTCTAATAAAACCCATTGCGACTTCTTCAACACTCATTTTAGGCCCATTCAAGAATTCGTTGATTTGACTCGTCAACTTTTGAAATTTTCCTAAAGTCGCGTTTTTATCTAAGGCGGCATCTTCATTTGGCCCAAAAATTTTGGGGAAATACTCTGGAAGCAGTCTACCCAGCGCCAAATTAGCATCTGTTACTGTCAAGGGTCCATCTTTCTTATAACAAGCAGGTCCCGGGTGGGCACCAGCTGACTCAGGTCCAACCACAAACATCCCTGATCTAAAAAATAACATAGAACCGCCGCCAGCTGCTACAGTATTAACATCTAGTTGCGGTGCTTGGATGGTTACCCCAGCTGTAGTGCTTTCAAAAACATGCTCGAAAGTACCAGCAAACCGAGACACGTCCGTCGAAGTACCACCCATATCGAATCCGATTACTGGTAAGTTGGTTTCTTTCTGCCATGTCGTCATTGCGTAGCCCACTACTCCTCCAGCTGGGCCTGAAAGGATAGCTCTAGCACCGTTGAAGTGGTCCATGGGAGTTAAGCCACCGTCACTTTGCATAAATAGCACTCTGGTGCCTTGAAGATTGTTTTTAAAACCTTTGGAAAACCCGTCGACGTATCTTCGCACGTGGGGGGTTAAATACGCGTCTGCTGAACAGGTAAAGCCGCGTGGAACAAGGCGTACCATTGGAATGATTTTATGGGACAAGGAGACGTGAGCGAAGCCTAGAAAATTCTACTGTAGCACTCTCAAGACCGATTTTCAAGGTGTTCCCCAATTAGGTGTAATTTTTTGATACTAATTTGCAGATCTGCAACTTGGCTTTTGATGTAAGGATTTTACTTATGTTTTTTTTTAGTTCCTGGCTAAAATCTGCTGCAGGTAGTTGTCCCAAAGCAATACTTACAAACATAATTTAAGACGTAAAGCCCAACCCCATTGAAACTAACCCTGGAAACGCTTGACATAGAGGTTTAAAAAGAAGTAAGTAGTGAGTATGGACGCTGACTATCGTTTACATAATGTACCTGGGCTACTTGGTACTAAACTGATAAAATTGTGACGTAAAAATAGCAAAAGTTTTAATGGCAAGGGGACATCTTATTTCAAAGCAAATATTGGCATTTATGTTGATTAAATCGACTGCGGGCTAGCGACAATTTTGATATATGATTTGCTCCACCATCATAACGAATATGTATTGTAGTTTTAGTCAATATAAATCAGAAAATTCACGAATCATGCTCGCGTGTGGCTCTAGCTCTAGAGGGGCCTCCAAGTTTGTAAAAAAATGGAGGTCCTTTACATCATTATTGCTCCCGTCTGCCTGTCACTTTTTCGTGTAAATGAGATGGCACATGTAACAAAAAAAAGTTTGGCAGACGTCCAGACCGGTGCGTTTTCGGTGAGGGTGGTTGTAAACATGTACGAAAATGAAGCTGTCATTTGCGATTGCTCCTCTTTGAGACCAATTTTATTCTGTTCATCAGGATCTTCTGAACACGAAAGTACCAAAGGCAGACGTATATGTCACTGATTTTTTGTTTTACAAGAGATTATTTAAAATTTGTTGTAGGAATTTTTGAATAAAAAAAACCTGAAACCCTGAGATTTTTTCTTCCTGAAATACTTAAGATTTTGGAGCCACGAAAGATAGATCAAATTCCTCCCTACTCCCGGGTCGGTATAATTTGACAATTAATTTTTATTCTATATACTTATGTAGATTCTTTTGTTCTATATTAGGTACATTTATCAAGGAGAACAAAAATACCGTAGAAAACGGGATGCATTGTAAAATTTCACAAAACCCTGATTCAAGTAGCCTCCTTGACATAAAAATTGACCTGTAGGAGTGAATTTTCACATTTCATTTAGTTTCCGAGATATTCGTGGTACAAAATCATGTACAAAATAATCGTCTGCCTCTGCAAAATCAGCATTCACGACGTCTGCCTTGGGGATTTTCTGAGTCACTATAACAAACCTGAACATTAGCCAGAGGCAGACGTGAGCAAATGATATACCTAATAGGTACCATCGTGATCAGCAAAAACGAGTACAGTGACGTGATTTTAGACACACGTTTTTCGATCTAAAATATTAGAAAATGCTTGTGTCTAAAGTCATTCGCTGTACTCGTTTTTTCTGGTACCTCCGCCTTTTTTTACAGTTTTGAAACGTTGGCAATTGATCACGCACCCTTAAAATAAAGGCAGACGTGTACTAAATGAACTAATTATCGTCTTCCAGAGGAACACGTCAAAATTATATTCTTCTATATGTATATCATTTTCAGCCAGACAAATGTAAATTATTCTTTAACGCAACGCTAAGCACTTCTGCCTCGTGTGTTTTCATGGATTATATGACTTAATAAACACGTTGAAATAAAAGGCAGACGGAGGCAAATGATATTAATGCACTTCAATTCTTAACAAGTTTGAAGGGCTGTCAATTGAAAACGCAGCCATGAAGGGTTGGAAGACGCGCTGATTTTGATAATGTTATCACAATTATCAACGTCTGCCAGACTGTATTTTTTTGGGACATGCAGTGTGTCCCACTTAAGATGAGGAATAGCGATATAAAGCTTTGCGTAAACCTTTTGAAGGTGCGTGTTTTGAGGTAAGTAGACTGATATCAGTACAGCCTCAACGTGCTATTAAGATTTCACGGCTCTTTTGATTCCAAGTTTTGTTGGTCATATGGTAGGATGAGATGAACTTTCGAAAGAGAAGTTTCAGATTTGCAAAGTTGGCGGTTGGGTGGACTTTATGCCCTCACTGTATGGAAACAATATTTTGAGCCAATGTCATTCTAGTTAATTCCAAATTTTGACGAACACCTTGCAACATGCGTTAATACCTAAATCTTTGGCAATCCTCCCGATCTCAAGCTCATGTTCATAGTAAGTATAGCTATGAGCTAAAGTTACAGAAATGCTGTTAATGCCTTTCCCCTTAATGGCACTAAGCTTATTATAAACCTCTTCTTTATCAATATCCTTCGTGACGTAAAATTTTTCACCAGTATGCCCCTCAATTGTTCGCCATTTCAAGGACTGGTCACCTAATTCGCACTGCCCCTGCAGCAGTGGAATTATTCTGCAATCTATTTCTACAACTTCAGAATAAAGGATTTCAGGACGTCTAATATTCTACAACTGAAATTGTGAAAACTAAATTACCGACGAATCTTGCAGCTTACAAGATCAAAGATTTTGGGCCTCGCTTGGTTGCCAATCAAAAGAACATCTTTGAAGCCTTTATTGGTTATAAAAGCAATTCTCTCCCCTTTTCTCTCTAACAGTGCGTTTGTTGCAACTGTGGTGCCCATTCGGATCCACTCTACTAAAGAGTTGTCCACATGACCCTCACTATCTAAGGCCCGACCGGTCTCCTAAGGAAAATAAACAAAATTAAAATTTTATTTGCAAACTTAAATTAAAAATTAATTAAAAGGTAGAGGATATAAAATATGACACCACTGTAAAGGGCTATAGGTTTTGGCCAACTTCCAGTCAATACAATGTATTCCACTTCGCTCAAAACTGAAGCCACCAAACCAATAATTATTATTCAAAGCTATCCAGCAGCGTTCCAGGATATTTCCTTGTGTTGAGGCCAAAGCTGAGGCTTCCTTCAAATACTTCACAGCACTTCTTTTCTTCTTAACTATTTTGTAATAATACGCTTGATAGTGTAAGTACCTCGGCATAAATAATTTGTACTTGTTAGCCGCTTTACATGCTTTCTTCAGAAACTCTATTGCCAGTTTTTTTTCAGGTTGGTGAATTTTCTGATCTTGCTCAATCATTCTTTCAAGCTCCAGTAAAATGCATTCAGTTGCTCTGAAGAGATTTAAAACTCCCAAGAAATTATGAGGCTCGCCGACATCATTCCAGTCGAAAAATTTCCTCCAAGGAGACTCCTTGCCTTTTCTGAGGCAGTGGCAGTGCAGGCCCAAAATTAATTTTGAACTAATCTCGTTATGAATGGTACTTTCTGAGAGAAACTCTCGGGCGAAACTCTGGATAGTGTCAAACCGATCCAAGCAAAAATTTGCTTCGAGCGTCAACTCTATACAAAAGGCGTAATATGCGGAGTAGCCATGAATGCTGTACTTCTTGCCGATGTTGAAGAGGAGTCGTGAGATATGGACGGCATCATCGATTCTTTGAACCAGAAGCAATAACGTCGATAATGTTGGAATGACTTCCACTAAATTGAAGTAAGCTTGAAGGGTCACGTCCAGTTGCAATGTTCTGTATCCTAGTTTGATGGAATGCTCGATATTACCATTCATTACTGTTGTACCGAAAATTACTTGAAGAAGTTTGCTCAAACAAAAAAGTTCATTTGTTACATTTTTCGTGTAAAATTTCAACATTTCACTGTTGAAGCAGCGTTCGAGCTTTTCACAGATGTGCATGTCACCGCAATAGGTGTATAAGTGAAGAGCGCTTGTATAAACATCGCATAAAATTTCAATATTTGGATTTGTACGTTGTATATAGGATATACTCCTAGAAGCCGCTGCTTTAGCCAATTCCCATTTTCCCTCTACCGCGTAGATGTTGCTTACCAATATCAGGCAGATCCCCAAGTGAAGTTTAATGAGAGGATTGTCCAATTTTGAATGCTCAAAACTGCGTCCCAATCGCAGAAGACAAGCTCTATTCATTATTAATCGAGGTAAACTGTAGGTGAAAGATATCATAGGAACGTTGTATTGCCTCAGTGCAATCATGGCGTGATTCTTAGCGGCCACCACATCGTTCAAACGCAAGTAAATGTTGCCTAATTGAAAATGGATCTTTCCTGTCATCAGTTTAATAAAATGTCCCGTGAAAATGTAGCGTTCGTTTATTTGAACCATACTCAGCTCGCTGGCTTCCGTAAAGATAGGAATTGCACTCTCAAATTCATTCATAAACAGCAAAATTGATCCAAATTGGTACATGAAGAAAATTTTCTTTCCCAAATGATCAGCTCGGTCACTATGATAAATCAAATCACTGTACACCTTGCAAAGAATTTCCAAACAGAAACATACTGTGGGATCCCAAATTTTTCTTCTTGGGATTTGCGAATCTGGCACAGCTTTTCGACGTTTACCAGTTTTAGCCGCGTTCTTTATGACTTCTCGAATCACATTTTTGTATTCGTCAGTGCTAGTTGTATCCCTCTCCACTTCTTCCTTCCATACGTACTTGTATTCATGACAATATCTAATTAAATCATTAAATTTTCTTATAACAATCAAAGACGCTGAGTTGTCTCTCAAACATGTTGGGCATAAATTATTCTGGTTCTCTAAAATATCAGTGATTCTCAGATGCAGTTCCTTTTTCTGATTTTGCGGCAAGATTTCGTAAGCCAAATTCCTCAGGTTCTTGTTCTTGAAATGAAGAAGTTTACAAAATGCGTATCGCGGCAAATCTTGGTGGACATTATAATCGTCGTCTTCCATGAAGCAGAGACAAACATTTCTCTTCTCTTGCAAACCGCCAGAATTGATGTATTTTGAAGCACACTCAAAAACGTCTTCTTCACAGAGATTTTTAATGGCGGTAGCGAAGACATTCTCGTTGGGATATTTGAGAAGTACCACTAGAATCGTTCTTGTAAATATATCTCCCAGCACGGCTGCTGTTTTAATAATCAACTGCTGATATGGAGAAAACGAATCAAAAATATCCAAAGAGATCGCTGCTAAAGTTAGCTCGCCAAAGTCGTCGCTAAACTTCTTGGAGAAGGCAGCTACCAAGACTAAAGCAGAATCACCAATGTTTTCCATGAACACGAAGTCTTCGTCACGATTAACATATTTCACTTCCAGTTCGCCATTATTTATTAACTTCAACAAGCAGGTCTGGATCCATCCAGGACGACCTTCACAAGTCTTGTCCATCATTATAACGAGTCGTTTGGAAACGCCCTTTACGTTTAAGAAACTGCAAACTAGAGGGATTATGCTTTCCGATTTTAAAGACTCGACGTTGTAGAGCTTCACGTGATTGCTAAGGGACAACTTCCACATGGTGTTCCAAGTCGTGTGTTCCTCAAAGCAGCCGGCACAAATCATCCTCAATTTTTTTTTCTGAAGAGAGACATCAATAATTTGAAAGCTTTTACTGTCGACGTATTGGAAGTTGTCTATCAAAAGCACAACTACGCCTTTATTAGTGGCCAGGCAACAATCAATCAATTTCGACAAAATCCCTTCCTTGCTAGTGACAGAAAGAAGATCTGTCGAACTTTGGTTTCGCTCCTGAAGGATTTCATTCAGATCCCATAGATCTCTTGGTAATTTTCTAACGTCTCCCGGGCTTTCGGTAGCAAGAATATCGTAAAGTTGCTTGTACAGTTGTGATATGCAGTAATAAGGTCTTTGCACTGCAGAATTTAAGACAATCGAAGCGATATACTGCATCTTGAATTTATGTTTTGCAAGGACGCTTCGCAAAATTTTTGACTTCCCCACCTTGGATTCACCTCTGAAACAGATCCCATACCAGCCAACCTTCTCGGGCTTCTTAATAATGTAGTCTATGAACTCCATCTCCGTCTCTCTACCGATCATCTTTACGTGTTGGTCCAGCATTGTTTGAGTAGTATCAAAATTTTCGTTGTACTCAAAAATGTTTCCGGCATCTTCGATTCCTTTCAACTTAAGAGCGGATTGTAGCTGAAAATACAGCGAAGATAACTTACAACTTCTGTAGGTTTCGTGATCACAGGTTACTTTATGCTCGTATGCACACATAATTCTGGCCGCTTTATTAACAGCGCCTCCTATAACCGTGAACTCTCGCCGAAAAGGATGTCCGACAACTCCGCAATAGACTAAACCATTAGTAACTCCAACAGAGACGCTCTGTACAACGGCGAGTTGTGCAATTTGATTTCTTATTTCAAAAGCTGACCTTAGCGCATTTTGACTTTCAAGCTCGTGCTTAACCCCACGTAGGCCAAAGAGGACGAGCATCATGGCATCCTTGTCGAAGACTGAAACTTTGTTAACAACCCCCCTAACTTTGCCAACAATTTTACACACTATCTTGTAGGCCTCATCGATCATGTGTATCAACTTCATCTCTTGGTAGGTTGAAGGCACTATGTTGATGAACTGAATTGTAACTTCTCTCATCTCTGTCAAATATTCCATGGGCTGTTTCTCTTCTACCTGACTTTGAACTGGGCGTATAACAAAGGGGTTTAAATCACTAGGAATCCATTTCAAGGGAGCATTCTGAATCGCCTTTCTCTGAGGAAGAGATGCTATGAAAGCCTCCGTCATCTTACTATCAGTCGTTGCGTCATCAATGCGCTTCCTGGCATGAAACCGATTTCTATGGCTTAAGTGCTTCTCACAAAGAGCCAATGCAATTTCTGCCTTTTTCGAGTAGGATTCCTTTAATTCCTTTTGGTTTGGAGAATACAAGCAGTTCCAGATCTAAAAAATTCGTTAAGAACTAAACCAGTAAAATGCAAATTATTACTTTAACGTTTCCACCTTCGGCCATTGTAATTTCATAACTTTCTTCAGCTAAATGCCCCCAAGCACTAGGTGCCACTACAACATCACCTGAAGTACTAGAGTGTTCAGCATTTTTTACATCATTAATAGCAGAACCAACAAGCATGTAGTATCTATGTTCACCTTCACCAATGTTTGAAAAGGTTAAGTTTCCGCAAGCAATAGCTAACTTGACCTTCAAATTCACATTTACTTCCGTCTCAAAACATCCTAAAGTCTGCTGTATAAAAAGGGCGCAGACTATTACATTATGAATGACTTCGTAGAGGCAGACATCGGGTGGTGCCTTCCACAGAGCCAGAAATGCATCGCCGGAAAACTTCAAAACGTCGCCACCGTAAAAATAAATCACTTCAACGATAGCACCAATGTAGGCATTTAAAGTAGCTGTGAGTCGATATATTCCGCCTTTGCCAGTCTTGTTGTATCGCTCGCAAAGAGGAGTGAAACCAGATACATCAGCGAAGAGGAGAACCCCAACAAAGGTTTGGGCCTCATCCATTTCGTTCTGGGGCATGTTTAAGACTTGGTCTGGTACAAATGTTGATAGAATTTCGATCTGTTTCTTGATCTGCTTTAGTTCGATCTTGCGTTTGATTTCGGCCTCCCGCAGTAAATGAATACCCACGGCGTTCCATCTTACACGCATCTTCACTCTGGATAAGTTAGTGACAATTTGTGAAAGAAGAAAATGAGGCAAGTCACAAATTACGCCGCCTTCTTGTCCCGCAATCTGATTATAATGATTGATTATGCCAACAAAAAATTCATAAAATTAGATACCGCTAATTTTGGTAATGAAATTTTAAATTTCAGTTAGACACACTGCTTTTGATGAAAAGGATTCTCTCAACTTATAAACAAAAAAGGAATCCACTAACAAACTTTATATTGAAGAATCTCTTGCAATATCCTAGCGTTAAGTGTTAATCACAGAAAGGCAACTGCTTGGATTTCACTTTGATCTCTTGTAGGTACAACAATTAAGGGTTACTATCACTAGAAACCCCACTACACCGAAACACTTGATTTTCACTGCTGACGCGTTTCGAACACAATGTGCTCATTATCAAAGCATGTGTAGTGGGGTGTTTCTAGTGATAGTGCATTTTTCCACCGAAGTTGTCCAGTGTTTCCATTGTCATTGAGGGTTAATTAACGTACAGTAGAAACCAGATCTATAAAACCTCTGAAATGTGACAAGTCTAAGGTGGCGAGTTTCTAATTTTCACCTGTGTAATAATTTCAGACTTTAAATTTGAGATTGTGAAACTGGCTATACCCAAGAAGGGCGTAAACCTGGAAAAAAACATTACAGTACAGTACAGTACAGTACAGTACAGTACAGTACAGTATCGCTCATATAATGAACAAAATTCCTGCTCCCTTTCGTAACATGTCCATCTCTCTCTTTAAAAAGTACATGTCAGATTATTTACTGTCAGTACAATCTTCAGCTATTTCTATTTAAGTAAAATTAAAATTAATATACTCATAAGTCATTACAGTGTTTTGCTGTTTATTTCTGTAAAGTAGCGCTTCAATTTTTCAAAATTCTTGTAATTTGTGTTCCACTTTGCCAAACGTGTTCTGTCTTGTTATCGTTAGTTATTTATGTTTTGGCAAGGGCTGTGTGGAAGAACAGTCCCCGTCTCGTATGGGAGAACTGAACGCAGCCCTTGAGATTTACCAGCAACCTATTTCATCATTTATCTTTCTTTTTTCTCACGTATTGTATTTTTGTTCTGGTAAATAAAGATTAAAAAAAAATTAAAAAAAAAAAAAATTTAAAAATGGCACCTCCCGTTCATCAACTGCTCCCAAAAACCTTTCAACTCTTTAGCTGGTCACGAAATTTCCATGTACCAAATTGCAGCCAAATCGACCCAGTAGTTTGGGCTATAATGTGTTTTTGGTGTTATTACAAAATTTCGTTTTTTTACCCAAAGGGCAAGGTGTGAATGAATTTTGTTTTAAAACCAGAATTTGAAGACTTTTCTAATACTTTCTGATGGTGACAATAAATTTTTCAAAAGCCTGTTTTAGATAGTTAAATGAGTATAATTTTAAATTTGAACACTGATGTGTCAAAACGGCATTTGCCGTTTGTTGATTGTCTCCAAAAAAATTTCAGCCCTGCGACGTGCAATACCATCTCTGTGTGCAAAATTCATTTCAGGCAAATCGGTCCAGACGTTTGGGCTGTATCATGTTTTTAAAGTGCGTTAAAAACCTCGAATATTTGAGTTTTTGTCAAAAAGGCATTAAGAGTGAATACATCTTTAGAAGCAGAATTTGAAGGCTTTCCTTATGGTGACGTAAAAAATAGGGGTTTGCGAAAAAATTTAAAAGTTGATGTGCCAAAATTGTATTTCCAGTTGCACGATTGGCTCCAAAAGATCTAAGCTAGGTTGTCAGACGCTCACGTACCAAATTTCAGCCAAATCGGTCAGGTAGTTTTGGCTGTAGCGTGTTTACAAACGTACGTACGTATACACACAGACATTTTTAAAACCAGTTTTTTGGGTTCCTGAGACCTCAAAACGTGAAGATCTGCTGTTATCTCAATTTCGAAAGTTTTAGTGGTTGCAGTAACCTTCCTTTTTAACCTCCCCACTCCACTTCACCATTTAAAAAAAAAGGGAGGTTACTGCAATCACTAAAATTTTCGAATTCGAGATAAGACCGGATCTGTACGTTTTGAGGTCTCAGGAACCCAAAAAAGTGGTTTTTAAAATGTGTCTGTATGTATGTTAGTACGTACGTTCGTTCGTACGTACGTTCGTACGTACGTTCATTCGTAAACACGCCACAGCCCAAACTACTCGACCGATTTGGCTGAAATTTGGTACGTGTGCATGTGATAACCCAACTTAGACCTGAAAAGCTTTTGGAGCCAATCGTGCAACCAGAAATGCCGTTTTGGCACATCAACTTTTAAATTTTAAATGTAAACCCCCATTTTTCACGTCACAATAAGAAAGGCCTTCAGATTCTGCTTCCACACTGTGAGTGCCCTTTTGACCAAAAACTTAAAATATCGAGATTTTTATCGGACTTTAAAATCGCGGTACAGCCCAAGCCCCTGAACCGATTTGGCTAAAATTTTGCACATGGGGATTGTATTACACGTCGAAGAGCTGAACAAATGTTGGATTCAATCGACCTACGGAAAGTGCCGTTTTGGCACACCAATTTCCAAATTTAAAGTATTCTCTCATTTACCCATCCAAAACAAATTTTTGAAAGATTTATTGCCACCATCAGAAGGGTCTTCGAATTCTGGTTTTAAATGAGATAAAATTTATTCGCATTTATTACCCTTTGAGTAGAAAAATCGAAATTTTGAAATAACACTGAAACCACGTTATAGCCCAAACTACTGGAAGGATTTGTCTGAAATTTGGTACATGGAGGTCAGGTGAACCGTTGAAGAGCTGAAAGGCTTTTGGGAGCAATTGGTTAACGGGAAGTGCCATTTAGGCATATTAACTTTAAAATCTTAAACCCAAGTCACGGAAATCAAAGACCCACGCGTTGGGGAGGTTCCAGCGGCTTCTCTGTTGCCTTTTTTTTAATTGAGGGTTGGGGAGCTTAATAAGTGACAAATCTTTTGACAAATATTTCACAGATTTCTAACCAAAATGAAAATCCGTATTAAGCAGCTGAGCGTTCAGAGGATTTATAGGTCTGGTTTGTACCACGTTCGTCGCCGCCCGTCTTATTTTTATTTTTAAGCTTTTCAGTTTCAATAATAATCAAAATAATGCTTACCTCCTGTAAAATTCTACGGATTCCCTCAGTCGGAGCATCTTTGTAGTGCTGAGGATCCTCTGATAAAAGCTTCAAAACTTTAATTTTGCCCCCAGGACATTTGGCAAAGACGTCAGTAAATGTGCCTCCTCGGTCGATGGCAAATTTAAATTTACTCTCAGCGTCCATTCCCTGTTCAAAAGACAATTTATTTAAATGGTGTTGTAATTACCTATAAAAGATAAGTGCCCCCCCCCCCAAGACATAGGTACATATGCCCCTAAAGTGTTTATTAGAATTTAAATTTCATGTTCAACTTTTCAAACATGGGAAGTGAAGTCAACCAATAAGCTGTTGCTGGGATACATAGAAAACTAAATAAATATGTTATATTTTATCTGTTTTTATATTTTTCTTGACCTATTTCATGAGACCCTCCCACTCCGACTTGCGTGCGCACGGTCTCGTGCGTCCGGTGTCCGCGGATTGGTTATAGTTTACGCGGGATTTTTGGAAAATGTTAGTCTTACAGACAAGTTAGTAAGCGACAACAAAAACCCTAGTTGTGGTGTGGTAGCCTAGACTTTTGATTTGAATTTAAATTTCCCATACCGGAAAGGCGTGGCTTTCGTTCCATCCTTTTCTATATTGGGGAAATAGGTGGATTAAGAGCTTCATTTTAATTGTCAATATCAACTGATTTTGACGAATTTAAATTTGGTTTAAGAATCTGCCATTAGTGGTGCCTCTGTGAGTTTTGGGTCACCCTGTATATTTATTAGACACCTTTACTTTTTACTAGGCAGATTAACTTTTGCACCACTCGTCGGTTGGACCGACTGGTGATGGTGATACAGGGTCGTTCAACGAAGTTGCATATCGTATTTCTTTCATGACTAAAAGAGAAAAGGTTAATTCCAGTCTAGATCTGGGCACAGTTGAACGTAAAGAATTCGAAAATATCATTCGATTTAGCCGGAAATGACCATGACTTTGTTTGTTTAAACGGAAATATACAGCGGGTGGTCGTTTTATCTTGAGAATGGCAAATATCTCGAAAAGGAAGCATTTTAGAAAAAAATGTTTTGTATAAAAGTTTTATGACTTCGAGGGGGAAAATAGATGACATCATCGCCATTTTGATTCAAGGTCATTTTCAGGGTCAAATGAAGGTCAACTTGATTTCTTTAATGGAAACCTATATTTTTTATTACAGATTCTTATTCCCCATAAAAGAACAAACAACTCTCATCTAAACTGTTTTTGGATCCGATGGATGTAAATTTTAACCTTTTTCGGAATCCCTAAGACATTCCCTAGTAACAGCGGCAAGACAAAACAAATGAACAACCGTTGTAACTTAGCAACGATGAATTCTAGATAAATAAACCACAAAAATTGTTGTAGATTTTGTTTTTGCCATGTCGCTGTTGCTAGGGAAGGCAATGGATTTCGAAGAAGATTAAAATTTTGATTTAAATATCTGACAAATTATCCATCGTATCCAAAAATAGTTTAGATGAGAGTTGTTTGTTCTTTTGCGGGGAATAAGAATCTGTAATTAAAAATTTAGGTTTCCATTTAAAAAAATGAAGTTGACCTTCATTTGACCTTGAATCAAAATGGCGTGGATGACATCTATTTTCCCCCTCGAAGTCATAAAACTTTTATATAAAACATTTTTTTCTAAAATGCTTCCTTTTCGTGATATTTGCCATTCTCAAGATAAAACGACCACCCTGTTGTTCAAAAACATCGAAGAATTCGGCGAAAGTTTGAGATTTTTTAAAAACGCGAATATACACGTCTAGATTATTTTTAGGTACTTACATACTTATGATGGAAATTCGAATGTGTAATTACATTTCCGTTTATCTCGGTTTATTTGTTTTTACTTTTTTTAATTTCACAAAAATAAATTCTTGGGAAATGTAGATAATCCCAATTGTAAATATGACACATTTGCGAACTAGTACAGTCAGAGTTTTTCATGGAAGTTTTTCCTGGAAGTAATTTGTAACAAGCATTTTTTTGCTGTAATGTACTCGTCTTCCCATTCTTTTTGACAGAAAAAAGTTGAATTACCTTCGATGAGCGGAAGACCAAAAAAAATGGCCGTTATTTTGAAATATCAGTTTCTTCGAATTTATAAGCAAACCTTAACAGATATCAATAATAGTGTTCCTACAAAAGAAGTGCAGAATGAAAAGACTTCCATAACATAATACTTCGATGATAAAAAATGGCCTCCATTTTGAAAATTTCAGTTTCTTCAAATTTACAGGCAAACCTTAACAGATATCAATAATAGTGTTCTTTTCTTACAAAAGAGATGCAGAACGAAAAGACCTAATCCACTGATGTATAACACATAATAATTAGTAGTTTGCCTCTTAAAATTTACCACATATCTATACATACGCTCTATACGCATGATGCATATAGGCATGGCGTAATAGTCAATTTGGACATAACAATCCACTAGGTAGGTACGAAAGGCGAAGAACAAAGACGAAGATCCTTTTATTTTCTTTCAAAACAGTAGGTGCCTATGATTGCAGTCTGCAGTGTCCACTCAGGTTGAATTTTTGGGAAACAATAAAAATAAAAGGCAAATGATTTATTTTAGAACTCACAAAAAAATTTAGGTATTCTAATATTAGCTTATTTTAAATTTGACTTGAGTAACTCCAAGAGCAACTCATCCTCGTATTGGCAGAAATTGAGATCTTGGGGCGCTGTGAAGAGCGGGAAGGTTGAGGTACCATTATTTCTTTCGGATGCGGGATTTAACGCTGAGAATATTAATGATCAGTTTATTGCTTCGGTACCAACACTTTCGGTTGACTCTGAATACAAGGATTTTTTTAGCAATAATACTTTTAAAGCGGATTTAGACTTCGAGTATTTTCCGGTTACCTGTGATACAATTTTAAGACTGATTAATCAACTTAAGCCACACACTATGGGGACTGACATGATATCCGGGAGAATGCTTCAGCTTCTTTCTCCTTGGTGCACTGATCCATTGACACATATCGTTAATTACTCATTTGAGATTGGGTCTGTTCCCCGACAATGGAAATGTGCACTTGTTAAACCAGTTCCGAAAAAAAATAATCCGGAATTGCTTAATGATCTCAGACCTATAAGTCTCCTTAGTAATTGCTTGAAGGTCGCAGAAAAAGCCTTTGTGTTACAGTTCACTGAGTATTTAGAATATAGTCGCATATTACCCTCCAGACAGTCGGCCTACAGGAAAAATTTTAGTACGACTACCTCACTCTGTTCTCTCAGTGATGATATCTTGAGGGGTTTCAATATTGGCAAGCTGACATCGTTGACATTGCTTGATATGTCCAAGGCTTTTGACTCTTTAAATATTGATCTCTTAGTTGCCAAATTGAAGTACTATGGAGTCCAGGGCTTGGCATTGCAATGGTTGTACAGTTACCTGGTGGGTAGGATGCAAGTCACGAGCATCCACGGCACGACTTCACAGCCTTTGAATGTGGTCTCGGGAGTCCCTCAGGGTTCAGCTCTTGGGCCCATCCTTTTTTTACTCTATGCAGCGGACCTGTCTGGAGTGGTTAATCACTGTTCTCTTTACACCTATGCAGATGACATTCAAATTCTTCTATCTTTCAAACCTGAATCTGCGGGTCTTGCTGTGCAGCTGATTAATTCCGACCTCTGCGATATTCAGGGCTGGACTGCCAGAAATGGCTTAATCCTGAATCCCGCAAAGAGTCAAACAATAACTTTTGGAACTCCTCAAAGACTCACTGTTGGGGGTGGTGATTTGGAGGTTAGAATTGGAGATGTTGCTATTGAGAGATGCTCTTCAGTCAAAAACTTAGGTATTCACTACGACCATCACCTAAAATTTAGTGATCAAGTAAATGCTATCTGCAAAAAATCTTTCTTGTCTATGAAGCTAATATCTCCATTTCGATCTTAGCTTGACCGAGGCTCAAGAAAGCTTCTAGCAGATATGTTAGTGTTGTCACATCTAAATTATGCTGATGCAGCCTATGCTCCATTATGTTTAACATATCAGTTAAAGAATCGACTTCAGATGATACAAAATTGTTGCGTTAGATTCATTATTCACGTCCCTTTTGCTGCCCATGTGACTCCCTTTTTAAGGGAACTATGCTGGCTTAAAATGGAGGAAAGACGCTTCCTTCACTTTGTCTCGTTAGTCTTAAATGTCATGAGAATGGCCGTCCGGAATACCTAAAAAATAAAATTCAACTGAGATCTGATGTGCATGATCGTTCACTTAGACTTTGTGACCTCACGGTTAGCGTGCCCCAACATTCACTTTCCTCTTTCAAGGCTTCTTTTTCATATCTGGCGGCTCATATTTTGAATTTCCTACTCAGAAATCACAGAAATTGCAATCTAGCTGGCTCGAGTCATGCTGTTAGTCTCCTTAAAATCATCTCTATTGAATGGGACCTTGGTCAATATTTCTCTTAATTTGTTTTGATCACTTGTTAATACCTGTTTTTCAGGTTCTAATCGCACTTGCACTTGCCTTTGTTGTTAGTTTTTTTTCTTGTTCTGCTTTCTTCTGGGGGAGGATTAAAATCAGCGCTTGCTGTTCCTTCCCTTTTGAGCTCTCATTTGTGTTTGCTATTACTCTAAGTATATTTATGTACCTTAGAAAATATCGTTATGTTTACCAGGATTGAATTTTTGTTTTTCGTTTTGAAAGCTCAATAAATGTATATTATTATTATTATTATTATTATTAATGTGGTACAGGCACCATCAGATGCTGATACTTTAATCGTGTCAACCGCTTTAGCAGCAAAAACTGTGGAGAACTCTGTAAATGTAGTAGTAGACGATACGAATATTATGGTACAGTCGAGAAAGTAAGTCATGCACAGAATTTGGGACACCACCATCGGTTGTGGTGATTTCTATCTTAAATTAGGACCGCCACCAGTTGGGGGTTGTGTTGGTAGGTCAAGGAACTTCGGATCGTATGCAGATAAAGAGTTATCCGGCCAACAGATCAACAAAAAGTGCATTATTTAGTTTCTCGACTGTGCCTATAGTCCTATACTGTTATTGGTGGGGTTTGAGGTTTGAGTAACACGGTTAGTGTAACAATCTGTTGCTAGATGGCGCCACGGAAAGTATATTGCACACGGTGTCAATTTTTAAATAGCGCCAGTAATTCCGTTTCAACACCTGATACAAAACACCATAATTAATACTATTCTTTAGTATTCTGTAGTCACGACTTAACGAATAAAAATTGAGGTTATGTCGCGCATGAGCATTTACAATAATTCCCGATAATTCCCAGTAATACCTTTATAATTCCCACTAATTTCTTGCAATACCTTAGTAATACCCTATAATTCCTAAGTAATTCCTTAAATTTGTACACCGATAATACCTCAGCTCAGCGAAACGCCCCTCGGGTTTTAGTAACTTGCTGTGCTAAATTTTCATAGAATTCAAGATCAAGATTCGGTAATTCGGAAACATTTTCCTATTTTCTGAAACTCGGACACTTTTATATATTTATATTTTCCCTTCTGTTATGTCACACTTATTACTCGTTTCGATAACGCATATTAATTAAGGAATCACTTATTTATTTTGTTTTATATTATGTTTTAATTAAGAATATGTCACTCTTATTCATAGCTTGTATACAAAGGCTTATGGAATAATAAACCTTATTATTATTATTATTATATTTTCCCGCCGGACTTCCCCGGGCGCCCTCTAAAAAGCCCAAACATGTCTGGGGAAATCCGTACGGGGCGTCATAGTTTCCTAACCTAACACAACACATAACACGTGAAGATCTTGCCTGAAACCTCGGTCTGTCCCTCGGTTGTGCAGTTCTGTTTAATCCTGTTGCTGTAAAAATTTCTAGTGTTTAGTTAAGTAATTGAGCAGCGGATAACAAAAATCGGGAACAAATTACCTACGACCTACCTACTACTTTAAGTATAGGTACAGCTGATGACCATTGATCAGTGACTGATCATAAGAAAAGAAAAAACAACGCGGTAGGTAAGTACCTACCCACCCTCAGTTTCCATTGAATTTTTATTTTTCAACGTCTTGCTACAGAACTCTTATGAAATGGCGAAAATTATTCTTTCCAAAGACATCCTAAAAGAATTACGGTGTAACAATTGCCAGAATTATCTCTCGGTTCCGCCCATAACGATTAATGCAGAGGGTCATTTCTGCGGACGCTGCAAAGTAGACGGAATACGTAACACGACCTACGAAACTGCAGTAAAAGTTGTCCTTTTCGCGTGCAAAAATGATGGAATGGGGTGTAAAAGACTGTTGTCATTCGAAACAACCTTGGAACATGAAGGCAATTGCCAATATATTCCAATGAAATGCCCATTCTGCGAGAAAATCTAATGCTAATCGATGGTAGCATTTCATTGCCAAAAGATGAGGATGCGAACTTCAAAAAACTCATCGTCGATGGCGTGGATTTCTATAAACTCGAAGTTCGTGGCTACAAAGACAAGGATAGGTTTTCTATAATGCTGGCAGCAATATCTGGACCAAAAGATGTTGACTACAATTTGGTGGTAAAGTCGCAAAGCAGTGGCAATAAAATAGTTTTAAAAAGGGGAGAGATAACACCGTCTGACGAGAACATGATGCTCAGTCATCAACAGATTCAATCCATTCTAAATTCGTCAGATTATACTTTTCATATCGAAATTCTAGGTGGCGGGGTCAAAAATGAATTGGGCTTGCTGGATGAGCTGGAATGTAGTGTTTGCAAGGAGAATATGAGACCTCCAATTTACAACTGCAAAACAGGACATAGCTTGTGCGGCACGTGCAAAAATAAGATTCAACTGTGCCCTTTGTGCCGATTAATTTTCGAGGGATCTCGAAATTTCCCCTTGGAAAAGCTATCGGAACGTGCTATTTATCCCTGCAAAAATAAACCAAGATGCAATATCACTGGAAGCTTGGGGACTATTAGGCAACACGAGGAAAAATGCATTTACAATATCCCTTGCCCTTTCTACTTGAACTGCCAATGGTCGGGATCATACAGTGATGTCTACAGCCACACACAGAAAAAACACACTGAACTGACTTTACTACCACTTGACAAACCAATACTTCTGAGCATGGAAACCCTTCGTGATTTGAGGAATAAGCATCTCCTGACCTGCGATAACAATAATTTCAGATTGACCATGTGGTATGTTTCTGATTGTCTGGCTTTAAAAATGGAACATGTCGAATTACAAGAGACAGAGACACCGAGATATAATTTTCAGTTAAAAGTTTGCGATAGATTTGGCGAAGAGAGGAGGCATGATCAATTAGATTGCTTGGTCCATCCTTGCGTACATCTCAACAGAGTTAGTCTATCTTCGGATGACTGTTTCAAAGTGGACTTAAACATGCTCAAATGGTGCCTGTTGCCTGGAGCCAAAATAAGTTTCAAAATTAACATTGTGAAAGATAATTAGGCTTCGTTTTACAGTCATATTCATTTTAAGGGTGGCGTTCTTAGTTAGATTAAATTCTTAGTTAGAGGATATCTTACAAATTATCTGATAACATTTTCATAATTAATGGAAGTTTTTTGTAATTGTAATACTTTGGGCAAGCGAGCTAGGTTATGTATTTAAACTTTCCATGAGGAAGCTATAGGTACTTACTAAGCTGAGCATTAGAGCTCCAAAATACATTATAGGTTTAGGTATAAGACTTTTTTCATTGTGATGAGTTTGTTTTTGAACCGCAACCGAAGAGTATCCAGCCGCAACGGAACCATATCACAATGTATTTCTCTGTAGTATTATTATATTATTCTACACATTTAATAGTTATATTATTAAAAAAACAACCGACAACACCATCAAATCCGCATGAAAAAAATTGGCAACAAAGAGGCGGCTGGAACCTCCCCACTGACTGGTGGATCTTGGGAATCCGGCACCAAGAAAATGTTATTCTTAATATTCCTGTCTAAATATAGAGCCAAATAGGAATGCGATTTTGTAAGAAGCACAAATGAAGGTTTCCAATCTTGTAAGTCTCACTGTCTTTCGTGACGTCATTTGTAGGCAAAATTTGACAATGACAAACTTTTGCATTGTTTTTGCATACAGCGCTTTGTCAAATTTTGCCTCCATATTGTCTATCTCTTTTAAATTGAAACCCTAATTGAATACCTTTCTCGTCGCAATGATACAGAAATTATGGGGTTTTAATTTAAAATTCGAAAGGCGATGCGCCAAAATGGAACTTATTCGTAAAAGCTTTTCAGATGTATTTCCGCCGGTCATGAAATGTCCATATACCAAATTTCTGGCAAATCGGTTCACTAGTTTAGTTGGCGCTGTGGCGAGTTTTCTAATAGTCTGTAGGTATTGAAAATCTCTTAAATGTATTTTTTTGCACTTGCTTACACTTGAATGCATTTTTGTAAGCAAAATTTCAACGCCTTGCTGTCTTGCTTGGCTTCAAAAGGTTTGTATTTTTTAAAAAAAGCAGCAAAGAAGCGGCTGGAACCTCCCCATCGCGTAGATCTTTGTAGTGGTCAATTCAACAGATTTTTTTTTTATCCTTATCGTCTCTGCGTAATTTCGCAATTTTCTGACAAATACCGACATCACCCATCACATTTGACAATATGTTCCTTTTAAGGTTAATCTTTTGCCACCTTTTTGACAATAACTGCCACTCTATGTCATCCACTGTCAGCCCGCTCCCAATGAGAAAGAATTTTTTCTCTATTTTCCACTGAAATGGCAGAAACTGTGAATACATTTTTAGGACCAGAATTTGATCGTCTTTCTAATGGCGACATAAAAAACGACGCCTTGTATTTAAAATTTTAAGTTGATATGCTTAAATGGCACTTTCATCAGTGGGCCAATTGCTTCCAAACGCCTTTCAGGTCTTCAACGGGTCACCCAATCTCCATGTACCAAAATTCAGCCAAATCGATTCAGTAATTTGGGCTATAAATGTATTTTTAGTGTTATTATAAAATTTCGATATTTTGAACCAAACAGCACTAAATGCGAATTAATTTTTGTCT
Organism: Pycnomerus fuliginosus; assembly: GCA_963924575.1. Taxonomy (NCBI): domain Eukaryota; kingdom Metazoa; phylum Arthropoda; class Insecta; order Coleoptera; family Zopheridae; genus Pycnomerus; species Pycnomerus fuliginosus. The sequence continues at coordinate 13,160,904 of OZ004617.1, read as the reverse complement.
TATATTTTCACCATTCGGCGATATAGATGAACGAAACTATTATGCACGCTAGCTCAAATATATTTGAACTACTTAAACAAGCCCAAAATTGACACCTGTTGTTACATAATAACTTTGATGTGACTAAAAGTTGGTCGAATCTGCCGCAAGCGGTCAACGTTTTTAAAAAACAGCATAAAATCAACCCTAATTTTTGCAATCTATATGGTGACATCTGACATATACATATAGTTCTGAAAGTTCGGAAAAAAAAGTTTTAAGATACGCCTTACAGAAATGCTATAATAGTAGAAAACATCTTTTTTGACATTTCGGCCAAAGTTAGAGGTTACGAATGTGTTGACGGTACTTACGTATTTTATCCCGTTTGAAAAATCAAAATTAGGATCATTTCCGTTTAAAACGGAAGTGCAAAAAAAATATCAGAATACACCATCGGATCCGCCTCAAAAAAAAAGGTAGACCTGTCCGAGGATATTTCCGAAATATTCCTCTCGAAAAACTTGAATTTATTCCTTACTTTTGAAAAGCACTGTAGGTCCATAACATATTGAAATAAAACATTAAGCACTGCACATTTTATCATTATAATATTCTACAGGGTGGTCCAACGAAAAGTTTCCACCCCTAATATCTCGTGAACAGAACGAAATATAAAAATTTGCTCGGACAGGTCGATTTTTGTTTCGAGGGGGGCACTTTAATCCGCGGTTGGTTAAATTCCACAACGCAACCCCTAACCCCCACTAACCCCAACTTCAAAATCTCAAATGGCAACCCCCCACTTGTGATGCATCATTTTAAAGCAAATTTAATTGCCAACCCAACGATGTAAAAATTTCTGGGATTTGATCAACTCCAGCGCCCTCTACGGTCAAATTTTAAATTACATTAGGGCCCTCCGTGATACATTATTTGAAAGGGTTTGAAATTCTCTGTAAAACGATGCAAGAATTTTTGAAATCCATTCACTCGTTCAAAAGTTACATTGAAGAACATGAGCTGGTTTTGGGCCTAGAAATCCTTCAGGTTTACGCCTGTAACTTCTGAACGAGTGGATGGATTTCAAAAATTGTTGCATCGGTTTAGAAAGAATGTCAAACCCTTTCAATTGATGTATTACGAATGGCCCTAATGTAATTTAAAATTTGACCATAGAGGGCGCTGGAGTTAAATAAAGCTCAAAAATTCTTACAGCGTTGGATTGACAATGAAATTAGCTATGAAATAATGCATCACAAGTGGGGGGTTGCCATTTGAATTTTTGAAGAGGGAGTTAGTAGGGGTCAGGGGGTGTGAGGAAAAATTTCACCAAGGGCGAATTTTGGTGTCCCCCTCAAAATAAAAATCCACCTGTTCGAGCAAATTTTTATATTTCGCTCCGTTCACGAGATATTCGGGGTGGAAACTTTTCGTTGGACCACCCTGTATACCGTTCTATACTCAAGGAAGCCTTTGCATTTGATTCCCAGACTGGATTTATAAATACAGAGAAATTCAGAGAGATACAATTTCTGGAAAAAGCTTCATTTATTTAGGTAAGTAAAGGTGTTGGCAGTCATTTAGACACCGCAACCCGAGGTTTGACGCCTGTGTCTAAATGACTATAGTCTTTTAATTCGAAACTGGCGCCTGAACGACATATATTATTAATACGCGCATCAGTGGCCAGTTTCGATTTAAAAGTACTGTGCATACCATCCACCATCACATCAACCAAACCACAACACAAAATGCAATCTAAACCAAAATAACTAAATACCTTTCATATAAGTACCAACGTAGTTTTTAGACGCAAAATTAGACCTTAACACTCATTTCCATAAGTCACAAGGGCATAGACAGTCAATCAGTGCGTAACGGCAATTGCAACACAACAAGCAGTCCAAAATAACTAAACACTTCAAATATTTGAATCTTACAATAACCTACTTACCAACAGAATTAATATCCTTTCCTACTTTCCACTACTAAACACTCTAATTTCTGATCTCTATTTATAGACTTGCAAACACATCTAACAATATCTTGTTTACTATTAACAATTAATATTTAAATATGTAAATAAAGATAAGATTTGACAAAAAAAACATGCATAAGCATTAAGCAACGCATCAAACGCATAGTAACAATTGTTTAAAACAATTTGTATATCAATCGCGTCACAATTAATTAAAAGGAATTTCTAGGTCAGTTCTAGGTTATATCAGATGATTTCGTCAATAACTGCAATAACTTAGTTTATTTTTATAAAGTTGGTAACGATTTCAAACGAGTCTTATCGGGGTACTGAATCTCTAACAATAACAAGACCTCATTTCTACTATATTTTTAATAAAAACAGTAATATATTAGCGTTTCCAACATTTAAAACAATTTTCCTAGTACCTATAAACTTGTACACGATTATTCACAACATAAAATCTTTATTGGTTGGCTTTAATGAAATTGATCAATCCATTAGTGGAGGAATCATGTGAGGATACAGGTTGATTATCTTGAAGTTCAGGTTCTATTGCTTTGGCTAATTGTTTTCCCAACTCAACTCCCCATTGGTCAAACGAATTGATGTCCCAGATTATTCCTTGAGTGAATATTTTGTGCTCATATAGCGCTGAAAAAGAAGTTATAAATATTTCCCCGAAATAAATTATAAAACAGAAGTGATTTACCAATCAGGACACCCAAAGTAAATGGAGTGATTTTCTTTAGTACAATACTGTTTGTGGGACGATTTCCTTCAAACACTTTATGGGGTAGGATCTTTTCAAGGGCTTCCCCTTGAAGGCCCTGCTTCTTTAGTTCATCCCTTGCTTGATCAGAGGGTTTACCTGCCATTAAAGCTTCAGTTTGGGCTAAAAAGTTGGCCAACAATATTTTGTGGTGTACACCATTGTTGATGGGGTTGAGAGTTTGAGCAGGAGCAATAAAGTCGGCGGGGATGATTCTTGTCCCTTGATGAATCAGCTGATAGAATGCGTGCTGGCCGTTGGTGCCTGGCTCGCCCCAAACTATTGGACCAGTTGAATAATTCACCTACAAGTATAGAAAATCGTACATTAACAACATATTTTATTCAACGATTTACTACGGGGTTGTTACAAATGATTGGAACATCTTAGGTGGTTTTGAAAACAAAAGAAACGACGTTTAAGGCATTTGCGCCCGTCGTAATTAAATGTCAAACCCACTTACGATGTTACAATCATTTGTAGCAATCCTGTATTGCTTAATAAACGATTTTAATATTTACCAACATACCATTTCCATTAATACCATATTCGGGAATTTAAAAGTTACAGTTACAGTGTGTCCCACCACTTCAGATGAAGACAGTCCTATTTTTGGTTACTGTTAGGGATATAAATTTTTACACTATCGTACACTCGTAGATCTTTATGAGATGCATCTTTTGAGGTTCTCAACTTGAATGTAAGTTTTAAGCACAGGCCTACTGCGGCTTCGCGCGAGTAATCATTTTTCAATATTTTGCCTCAGATCAAAATATTGAAAAGATTCATAAGAATAAATTGTTTGCAATCTTGTTTTGAGTCCATATACCAAGACTTTATTCAAAAGTCGAAACTGCGGTTACGTGAGCTCAAAATTTAACCCTAAACAACTTACAATTCTTTTCAGAGCAACCGGACATCCTAATCGAGCTTTAAAGAAACTTATTGGAAAACTCAAAATGTAATTTTTATTGAAAAATTGGATTTTGAGCAATTTATTCTTAATACTCATCTATTCGCGAGATGTCCAGCTTTGATTTGAGTACTCTTTTATTTGCACCTCATAAGGGTCTAGGCTTGAATTCTAATTGATGCCGTAAAAATTTACGTTACCACAAAAAATTTAGGCGCGTAACTTTAAGATGTCGCTGGCGGTCAAAAAAAGTAGATTCCTTTAATTACTGCAAGTAAAATTAAAGAAATCTACTTGTTTTGAGCGCCAGCGACATCTTAAAGTTACGCGCCTATGTTATGGTACAGTAAATTTTTACGGCATCAATTAGAATTCAAAGACGCGAGCAAAGATGTATTTCCCTGCTCCTAAAAGTAACGAGAAAATACGAGCGTCTTCATCCTAATTGGGACACACTGTATATTTAATTGTCCTGTTTCCCAGATGTGAATGCCGCACTTTTAAAGAATTTCGTGCTTTACAAAAAAAAGGTCAGTATAGTTTGTTAGCACATCTCCGTAATTTTTGAAAAAATATTTGCGAAAAAGCAGAGTTCTACGTTCAACGGTTTTCCCCAAATATCAGAATATGTTTGTCACCTTCTACCTTGACTAACATGGCTGGGCTATTGACCGTCAGACTCCATTCAAATCTAGTTTAGTGACAGTTTTTATAAAAAGTAAAAAGAAAACTGCAAAAGTATTGTACCGTGTTATCAAAAACTCTTTGGATCGAGTAGCCTTTAACATGCGAGAGACGTAGGTCGTAGACTGCTGAAATTATAACCCAAGACGAAATCTGACAGTTTACTCATATAATCTGTTCAATTTACGCCCCACGTCTCGTGCTACAATGGTCTAGATCGGAAGCATTTTAATAGCACTTTATAAACGGCATTTCACATTATTAAAAACAATAGCGACATCCGTTACCACTAGCAATTTTTGCAATATGCGAAGAAATATAAAAAGGACAATGTAACAGTCGCTATCTCCATAATTCCACGAAGTTTGTAATATGCAATGTAAAGAGTGTTCTAGAAAAAAACGGAGGAAATTTTTTTGCCAATAAGTCGTCCATTTCTCGACTGATTTGGATGAACGTGGTCTTAAATTAAAGATAAAGAATCAGGCTTTCAAGTTGTCCAAGAAACTACGACAGATGGCGTTACCAGTAAGGGACTAAATAACGCTTATTAAATCAGGTGCAGCAAAACTGTATAGAACACAGCTCTTTCTTCTCTCTATCAGTTTTTGGGACAAAATGACATCAAGAGAAAAGAAAAAACATATTTTTCCCTTTTAACTTTTGGAATTTTCCTAGTGGCTGCCGTACCTACCTGTCCAAGGAATGAAGTCAAGTGACCTTAGGTCTGATACTAATTAAAGGCTTACTTTAGGTATAGTCATATCAACAAAACTTCCGTTGCACGTCATCAATAAAGGTCTACGATTTGCACGATTTGGAGGAGCCTCACTTATTCTCACCAATTTGATGCCTAAAAATCTAAATGAATCAATAGAACTGCTGAGATTAAATGAGGCTCCTCACATAAATGTGCAAATCGAAAATTCTGAAGGTCCAGAAAGAGGCATCATTGGAAACCTCAAAACTGTCTTAATCGTAAAATAGGGGCACATTTGAGGTTTTACTTTCCTTTTTTAAGATATAAGTTTGGCAAGAAATGGCTATTTTGTTTGTACAACTTTCTATTTTATCGGCAAGCTAATGTTACTGAACTGAAATTATTCTTTATTTTCACTGTTTGAAATATAAATCACAAAATCAACTCTACGAAACATTAGTCACAACAAAAAACGGGCAAAAATTTAATTCCCTAACAGCTAAACTTTAGTACCCTTAAATCAAATTAACATCTGAAGAAAGACTTAAAGAAAAATTAACATCAAGGTTTTTTGAGCCTCATAACGACTGATCGATAACTAACCAATCTCCATGCACTTAAAGTAAACCTTTAAAACAAGTTTGAGCCCCGATTGCACCGTTCTCCCTTAACTTTAAGTGACCCTTAAAAGCCTGGGAAACAATTATTGAGACAATCGTTTCCACCGTTTTTAACGGTCACTTAAAGTTAAGGAAGAGCGGTGCAATTGGGGCTCACTAATGGCTGATGACCGATAATTTTTTTTAAGGGGTTCCTTAAAGATAAGTTTAAATTCCGTAGATACGTTTGTTGAAACAATGGTTTCCAAAGACTTTAAGGGCCGATCCCACGGACCAAACTTATCACTTAAGTTAGACTTAAAAATGAAGAATGACGTTTGTCTTATGGTATAAATGTCATAATTGTCATTTTAAGGCTCTCTTAAAGTTAAGTAAGGTCGGTGGAATCGTGCATAAGGGTCACTTATCTTTAAGGGGTTCCTTAAAGACAAGTGACGTTTAAATTCCGTAGATACGTTTGTTGAAACAATGGTTTCCAACGACTTTAAAGGTCACTTATCTTTAAGGGGCACTCAAAAATTACGGTGCAAGCGGCCATATAGCGCTTACGAATAGAGTGTCATCTTTCGTAAATTTTTGCACAGCTCGAAAACCTAATACTTTAAGGTACGGTTTCGTTCAGGCGTTTGACGGTCGCGTCTGGCAGCCGCCGTCAGACGCCTCAAAATTTATCATGGTACGCGTCCGAATTTTCAGCAGCTCCTACGAAACCGCACATTACGTTGTCAGATATAAGCAGTGTCACGCGTCTGGCGGCCGGCCGCCAGACGCGACCGGCAAACGCCTGAACGAAACTGCACCTTTAGCTGTTATTTAAGACCACGTTCATCCAAATCGCTTTAAATAGTCGACTTCAAGAACATTTCATCCGGTCTTTTTAGGACGCCCGTTATAAATTAATTTCAACACTTACAACGTTGCCAGCTCTTGTAACATATTTTCCATTGCTCTCCATGTCGCCTTGCTGAAAATATGCTGCGAACCTGTGCAGGTACTGATCATACGGCAACAAAGCGTGGGTCTCGGCTCCATAGAAATTGTGGTACCAAACGCCCAACAGAGCCAGTATGACAGGAGCCTAGAACAGAAATTGACATTGCATCACGTTGTGCCACAGTTCGAAATGGCGACAAATATTAAAATGTCCGAGAAAGCTCGACCGCGTCGTGTGCATTTCCTCAGCAAGCACGAATGCGAACTGGACGACGAAGAGAGCACGATTCTGCCACGCATTGCGCCCTACGCCGCCTGGTACATGAAATATTTCTCCGGACTGCGAAAATGGGTGATTGTCAGCCGCTGGAACTACAACAGTAAGATATACTTCCGCAGCGAATCTGCAATTTTTCGGGAGAAACGTCGTCAGGTCAAAAACGAACAGTACCGCTTCATCATTCATCCGTTCAGCAGGTTCTGCATGTTGCGCGATATAGTCGTCTGCATAATGTACATGATGGCCTTCAGCATCGATCCCTTTTTCGCATCCTTCCTATCGAACTTCATTACTAACAAAAGCGCCGAAAACCGCGTGGGACAAAACATCCAGTTGGTTCTCAACGTCTTGTTCGCAATGGACATCATCATTAACTTTTTCATTGGTTACACGATCGAAAGAACCAAAGAGATCATCTTGGAGCAAAACCGCATCGTCAAACACTACCTCAAGACTTTCTTCATTTTCGACTTTATCGGAACCTCTTATGGGCTTGCCCTATACTTCTGCACTGACACCAGTTTTTACAACGAAGTTGCAGTACCGCAGCTGTACGCCTTCCGCTTTGTCCGACTCAAAAGCATGCTCGACTACATGACAAGCAATTTACAATTCTTCCGAGTCAAAGAATCGATTATTCGTTGCATCACGATTGCCCTTTTCACCCTCTGCGTTATCCACTGGTGGACCTGCATACTATTTTTGATCCCCACCGTGAACTATTACCTAGGCTATGGCTACAAAGACTCGTGGGCAATCAAATCAGCAGTAGAGAAAGATCGCACCACCTTCAACTTGTACGTGGAGTGTCTTCTTGGAACAGTTTGCCATTTCTTCGGAGCTGGCAAGGGTAGTATTGACACCTCAAACCCAACCGAGCAACTAATTCTCTCCCTAATGGTCATGTGTGGGGTTACCTGTCATATCTACGTGATTGCGATAATTTTACAACTTTTTGGCACGATTAATGTGTCGGAAAGCAAGTACGAGGAACTTATCTACCAGCTGAACGAGTATATGGTAACGAAAAAACTACCTCCGATATTGCGAAAACGCCTATTCATGTATTACGAGTACCGCTTTCAAAAGCAATTCTTCTTGGAGGACCTCATTCTTAATTCGCTATCTGAACATCTCCGCTACGAAGTTTTGCTGTACAGTTGCCGAAATTTGATAGATAAAGTCAGAATTTTCCAGGGGGCCTCCAAAAGCGTCATAGGGACGATAATCAGCATGTTGAAGCACGAAATTTTCCTCCCTGACGACATAATTATTAAACCCGACATGATCAATGAACAAGTGTACTTTATATCCTACGGCACTGTTTCCGTATATCTTGCAAACGGTAAAGAAATCCTCCACATGGAAGACGGGCATCACTTCGGCGAGGTGGGGATGATATTGAAGGAAATTGGAGACAAAAGTCCCTGCGCTGTAATTGCAATTGAAATCACCGAAGTCTTTTATTTGGACAAGAAGGACTTTCTGTATTGCATCTCTCAACATCCCGAGATTTCCGAGAGAATGCAGAAAGTCGCAGAAGGTAGGCTACAGATATACAGGGAGAAGATCGACGCGGGTACTGAGACTGTAGACACAATGGATATCATAAGCGAGCTTCGCCGAGGGAGAATTTTGGAGCAAGGTCGGCGGAGAAGATGAACTATTTACGATTATTTTGTGGTTGTTGATTGATTGATAATCATAATAAAGTTTAAGTTACGAAACTTACGCTACCAATTACTAGGCACGAAACATATCATCAGTTGAAATTCGCAACCACTACGTAGGATATGAAAACAAAAAAGCATGTCTTTGATTAGTTCAGATATTTGTCACTGTCAATTTACACTAGAAACCTTTCAAATCTGACAAGATTCTTATTTTTAGCACTGTGTCGCAGATTTTTGCAGCTAAGTAGAAACTAGATGCTTTAAACGGTTAGCTGTGTAATACTGACTATTATTTACCTTACCGGGAGTATCATAGTCACGGCCACCCTAGATTTTCAAAAATATCGAAGAAATCGATGAAAAATTAAGATTTTTGAAAGTCGCAAAAACAGCAGGTCTACTCTATTAATAAACAATAATTAATTACAAATGTATCTGATGGTACAGTCTGATATTTGTTTTAGTTTCCGGTTTAACCGGAAATTGAAGCCTCCCATATCCCTCGTTTCTTATAAACTAATGAAATACAGGTCCGAAAGAAAATGTAACTGCACAGATGAATTCACCTATTTCTTCGAGGTTTCTGAAAATCTAGGGTGGCCGTGACTCCACTTCCGGTCAAGTAAGATACTTGTTTCTAACTAAGAAAAAATCGTAGATTCAGAATCCGTTGAGAAAAAACATTTGAAAAAACAAAGTTAAGGTCATTTCTGGTTAAACCGGAAGTGGAAAAAATTCCCACGCGCAGGTGTCCCTCTCCGTGCTGGACGACCAAGGTTTATTTCAATTCAATATCTTTTTTACGTCCAAAGATATTCAAGGTGTAAAGTTAAAAAAAAACACCCTGTATGTATATTGTATTCGAACTTATTCTACACGCCAGCATGCCTTGAAAGTTTTTTTCTATAGTGGCAGTACTAATTTATCAAACTGACGGGAGAAATTTTCTTAATCTGTTATGGCAGCGATGTCGGTTGTATACATTACGCTGTGCTAGAGATCTATGTTGTTCCAGTTATTTTAATAAAATTCAATTGGGGTGTGAGTCCGTCTTTTATTGGCGTCGATTTAGTTTGTCGTTCTTTTTTTTCTTTTTAACAGAAACAAATCTTTTAACAAAAACTTTTAACTGAAAATTTAAATTAATCAATAGTTGACAGATATTTCTGTGCGCCGGCGTGTAGAATAAGTTTGAATTCAATATATTCCACATACATACAGGGTGACAAGAGTTTCGAGTTTTCTGTAGGTTGTCGGTGTGGAAACCTAAATGAGTCCACTTTGTATATTTACAATGTATTGTGTATTTATGTCTGTAACGTATGATATCGCCATTGTGTAAAGTATGTTTTGCCACGCAATTACTCAATTAAAATTGCTAATAACATTGGACTATCTATTTTTATCACCAATACTCAACTATACTAATGCCCTGCACGACCATTGCCGGCTTTTATTTTGCTTCGTAATGGAAATCATCATTTTGAATTTATTCAAAATGTTGCTTATTTATTAGTTACTGCTGATCATCGATTTTAAAAGTTTATTCTTACATATTATTATGAATTTTTTAAAGCAAATATCTTGTTTACATTTACTATTTAAAGAAAAGGTCCACCCATTTACTAAGATTTAACCAGTCAATTTTCCTTTAAGTAAAACAAAAATAAGACGAAATAATTAATTCTACAACAAAATAACCACTGCTTAGCTCAATTAAACGGGAATACTGCCGATTTTTCGTAGCTAATGGGTTCAATTAAATATAAGGGGCATATGGTAGAATTGACGATAAAATGTTATTACCTACAAAGGACTCATCCGGCTTTAAATCGGAGGAAATAATTTCATTAATGTTAGCACATTTGGCGGTCTCCGTTTACGCGTTTTATTATCATTCAATGGTTATTGTTTCCTAAACTAGAAAATCGACTTTGTTGAGCAAATTTTATGACACGTAACTTTCAATTCCAAAGGCCACCGTGGATGAGTTTTTCTTTTTGTGAAGTGTAAAAAATAGTATATTAAAAAACACGTTTCATAAGGCCAATTATTATCGCACGAGGATGTTGGGACAACGAGGGCGAAAAGCCCGAGTTTTACAAAATCCGAGTGCGATAAAAGCCTTATGAAACATGTTTTTTATACAATTTTTTCTATTTCGGATATCGAACTTGTTAATATTTTCAAGAAAAATGCAAATTGTCATTTTCAAAGACAGGCTTAGAAGATAATTCGATTGTTAGACACAATAGTTGTATAATAGGTTACGATGTAAACAAAAGCCGTGCTCTAATAGAGCACGCGCTACAAAGTGTTTATTAGGAAACCGAAGTAGAAAAATGATTTTTTTTTATTTCAAGACTGACGCAACGAGTAACAAACAGATGGTAATTTCACATTATTTGGAGCTGTCACTACAATATTTGAATATTAGATGATTCCTGATTAAATATGTTATCGGGTTTGAAGTTGATTGAAATCCACTTTTTTGACAGTTGCAGAAAAAATGTGTACAGGGTAGACACAAGATCTATAAATCCGTTCAGGTATGCGTAGGTTCGAGTTTGTGTTACAAAGGCGAAAATAAGAATCTTGTCAGATTTGAAAGATTTTACTTCTTGTACTACTTTACTCAGTTATGTCACATTATGCTAAAATGTGAGGTACCTACGTAACAACAAATCTATAAATCACAATGTTTACAATAGATTTAAAGATTTCAGTTATTATAGTAATTCGCGTAAATGTACGCGGGTATGTACTTCAAATGGGTACTTAAGAATGAAAATGAGAACTCTGATAAATATCACTACTCTCAAGGTCCATTATAGTAGTGATTATCACTACTCAATCATGTGGATAATTGATGCCGGTTATGTAAACTAAGTAAACTAGTCCAAAACTTCTAAACTTACATTTTGTTCCAACGGCGCAGTCCTGAAATGATCATCCAAGAAATGACCCCCCTCCAACAACTGCAAGAAATTCTCAAACCCAATTGCCAGCGAAATACTAAGCCCAATTGCAGACCACAGAGAGTATCTTCCACCAACCCAATCCCAAAATCCAAACATATTTGCCGGATCAATGCCAAATTCGGTCACCTTGGGGCCGTTTGTGCTTAGAGCCACAAAATGCTTTGCCACAGCAGCTGGCTAAAACATCAAATTTTTATTTTACAATTTCAAAAACTGGAAGTCTCACATCTCTGGCGTGGGTCAACAGCCATTGTTTAGCTGACGTGGCATTAGTTATTGTCTCTTGAGTCGTGAAAGTCTTAGAAGCAATAATGAAAAGAACCGATTCTGGATCTATTTTTTTCAGGATTTCAGCGAGATGAGTTCCGTCGATATTCGAGACAAAGTGCATTCTTAAACCCCTGCCATAACCCTTCAAAGCCTCGGTTACCATCAATGGCCCCAGATCTGAGCCCCCAATGCCGATGTTTACAACATCAGTTATGGGTTTTCCAGAATATCTGTTGTGAATAATCGGTGTTAAACTATTCAGGATGGTCAAACGAAAACGAAACAGGCCGGTTTTTTCACATTTAAAGTCATTTTCCCGAAAAATGCTCGAAAACGTCCATTTTTGTTCAGAGGGGACACATTAATCCGTGGTTTGTTCTATTTCAGAACACACCCTTCTAAACCCCACCAACCCTAACTTCATCAAATGACAACCCTTCCCCCACTTGTGATACATCATTTGAATTACGAATCCAATGATGTAAAGTCTCGTCGCATATTAACGAACGCGGCGGTTGTGTGTCTCAGGCTTTCCTTCTGTTCGTTTGTAAACGGGATTTCACATACGTCAAAACTCCCGTCATACTGCCGTCACTCACTGTCATTGTCAATAAACAGTAACAATTGAGGTTGACAGGGATCTTTGTTGTTAATTATTGTCCATGACAGGATTTTTGATATTCGTTCACCTCCAGCGCCTTCTATGGTCGAATTTAAAATAACGTAAGGCCCTTTGTGATACATTAGCTGAAAAGGCAAGCAATTTTCTGAAAAGCGATGCAAGAATTATTGAAATCCATCTTCTCCTTCAAAATTTACAGCAAAAACACTATTTCAATGCCTAGAACCAATTCACATTTTTCAGTAAACTTATTGTTTTGAAATAGTGGATGAATTTCAAAAATTGTTGCATCGGTTTACACTTTACAGAGCATTTAATGTGCTTCAATATGAAGTATCACGAGGGGCTTTAATGTCATTGTAAATTCGACCATAAAGGTCGCTGGAGGTGACCGGATATCAAAGTTTTACACCCTTGCGTTCTAATGAAATTAGCTTTTAAATCAAGTAGGTATCACAAATCGGGGGTTGCCGTTTGAAATTTTAAAGTGGGGGTTGATGGGGGTTTGGGGTGTGTTCTGAAATAGCACCCACGCACCCACCATGGATTAATGGATCAACCTCGAAACAAAAATCGACCTGTTCAAGAATTTTTTTGGAAAAATCGCTTTAAACGTGAAAAAACCGCCCCTTCTCGTTTTCTTTTGATCACCCTGTATATTCAACCTGATCATTTAAATTTCCCACCATGTATGTAGAGAACGGTACGTTGAAATGACAGATTGCTAAATGATAAAAGTCAGTTTTTTGTTTCTACAGCTTACTTGACGTGAAATTTAAATAATCCACATGTAAACATACATTCAGCCCTATGCTGCAACTTGGTTGACTGTAGTCAATGTTGAAATGAATTGAGAGAACTGATTGGAGAACGTGACCTTTGTTTACGTTGTTGTCTTGGAGACATCAATTTTAATGTCGATATTTTTCCCAAGTCAATTGACATGGAAGCAAGCATCAAGTCCCAAATATCACTTGCTCAAAATGTTGATAAATTTCAAGAAAACATTGATATCTCTAAGACAACTACGAAAACAAAGGTCACATTCTCCACTCAGGTCTCTCAATTCATTTCAATGTTGATTAAAGTCAACCGAGTTACAGAATAGGACTGATTATGTTTCAACATAAATCAAATCTAGGGAGCTTTGGAAAAACAAGTGTTTGACACTAATGACAGTTAATGCATGCTTTAAACATGAACACCATATAATTATTATGTCACTAGTGTGTCAAACAGTTGTTTTGTTTTGCAAAGCTCCCTAGATCTGATTTATTTTAAAACATACGGTAGGAATAATAAAAAATTACCCTCTCCATTGTCCACTGAGAATTGAGTTTGTAAACTGTTTCATGTGCTCCAAAACCGCATTAACATCAGGTGTAACATCTTTCCCATCGACTAATATCGGTTGATTGGTCCTGTTACGAAGAGCAATGTGGAGCACGGCTCTACTTTCAGTGAAGTTAATTTTCTGACCCGTAAACATGGCATCTCTGGCCTCCTCTACCTTCCGGGCACGAGCCAAATCGAAAAGCAGTTTGAGCAACTCTGAATTGATCCGGTTTTTTGAATAATCAATAAGTATGTCTCCATCATTGGGAGTTTCCAGTTTCAGGCTGAAATTAAGATAATTCAACCAAATTCCACTCAGACTGCTTATTTAACGCAATTTATTTATTTATTCCGCGATCAATTAAAAATTAAATTATTTATTGCAAAAAATTCAAAACAAAAGACAAAACGCACCAATGCAAAGGTCAGTAGGATTTGTATTTTGTAATCCTACGAGTAGACGAATCAGGAAGGCGGTGATTGATAAGATTTCAAAGGAAAAACATAAAAAAAGCGCAAGGGCGACTGGAGGTTACTGGGGTGAATAAATTTAATTTTTTTAATTAAAACGGAGGAGTGCTCACCTGAAATTGCTAAACCTGGTCGGATCCTGGTTGAAGAGCTCCTTGATGACGAGCTTATTGCCATTGTTATTGAAAAATTCCTGAATTTTTAGCCAAGTAGGCTCTGATGTTAACGGTGACCTCGGTTCCATGCTGTCAACTGTCAAAGGCACGTCGCCCGCTTTTACCGGCTCGTCATCCTTGCGAGGCTTTTTTATACAGTTCAGTTGATAGGCGCACACGAAAAATTTGATTTGCTGAGACAAACGGGGAGGGGCGAACCAAAACCCCATATTTTTGATTTTTTCACTTTTTACTAAAAAATATAAAAATGGGACTTTTCAATTTGAAAGATGACAACTGGTGAAAAAAACTAAAATCAATCTTCATTGACAGAAAACTTATTTATTACAAAAATTTAAACTAAATTATGCAACTTTATTAGCGGCATCCTCCTTCTCAGCCTGGTATTTGTAGTGCAAATCCATGCAATCGTTGTTGTCGATGTGCACCCATCCAGTAGGTTTCATGTGGTACACTCTGACAATACCTCCAGAATAAGCATCACGATGAGTTGCATGGTAGATAGAGCGACGACCTAAATCATAAGCTTCTTCATCAGTCAAATCCCATTTATAACCAGAATCGAGGACACCAAATGCATAAATTGAACCTGACCCCACACTAAATATTTTGCCAGGAGTACGAGTACCCTCCGAATCCACATAATACAACTGAGGGCCCTAAAAATCTATATAAAACAAACAGTAATGAGAATTTGGGCTTATACCCTTTTATCCCATCCAGCCAACATCATTCCCATTGACAACCCCATTCCTTTATAATTATAAACCATATTTGCCATTAATTTTGAAGCTGCGGCCACTGAGATACGCTCTCTATTGCGCAACTCATACATTCTGCACTGCTTGGAAAGGACCCTATCCCAGTAGACACAATCAGCGGCACCTCCAGCAAGCGTGCCTGCAATTTAATTCTCAAAATTTACCAAAACAATGTTCATACCAAGCAAAAAATCATTGATTTCTACTATTTTCTTCATGGATTGTGATCCAATGAACTGGCCTCCGGTGGCACGAGAATCTACGGCTAAAACCACCCCACCCTTGTACATGAAACCCAAAGTGGTGGTTCCATGATCAAATTTGATTTTAATGTCATTGCCATATTCATCTTTGGAGAAGTGGGCAAGGTTTTCAGCTGGCTAAAAAAAAAATCAAATGAAAATAAATACTAGACGAAAATGAGGTACTCTTACGTTAGGAAAAGGGGGTACTCCTAGCTGAAGACTGTCTGTAAAATTTCGACTCAAACTCAAGAATTCGTTATCCACTGGTTCACGGTTCTTGAAGGTGTCAAAATCAGACATTCCGCATATTTCTGCTAAAGCCATTTCAGACGGTTTTTGGATTTTGACAGGCAAATGACAACGCAAAAACAGAAAACAAACTTAACCTCACAATTTACGGAAAAGTTAAGGGGGGGTTTTTGTTTTCACGATTTTGTAATTTGCATCTGTGGCTAAGGTTACGACAATAAACGCAACGTTGCCACGTGCTGATTCAGGTATTCACTGCCTCCCAATACTACTGAACTACCTACAATTTGGAAAGAAAATGGGCAGTTTTTGATAAGCTGGAGTCTTTGGGGCGTTCAGAGACGGCTCTTATACGTAAAGAAAGGCCAAAAGAAACTGCATCCACCTCTTCACTTCGAGATATACCGCCTTAGTTGGCAACCTCGCAGATCACTGATATTAGAGGTGTGGCGTGCGCGTGCGCTCGCTTGAAGTGACTGTCAGTACTGTCACTCGTCAGTCAAGACTGTCAAAAAGTGTCAGAAGTGTCACTCTTTTGACATTTGTGTGAATTATGGTTTGTTATTAACTTATAGAAAATTTATATAAACCACAAGGTTCAAGGTGAACAGACTTATTGTGTTAACTTATAATTATGTAATGTCCCATTTACAAGATTTGCAAAATCAAAAGTCTTTTCAATATCTTTATGAAGTGGAAACTGTGGCCCAGGAGATCTTAACCGATAAAACAACTAAACTGGAACTTTCCAATGCCAGAAATAAGTTTAGAGAAGCAGTAAGGGGTTTACAAAATACTGAAGATCGCAGAATTTGGATAAGTTTGGGCCAAGTGTTCATTGAAAGACCAACAGAGGAATGCAAAGAAATTTTAAAATCTGGTTAGTGGGTAAAGATTAAATTAGCAATAACGATTTCTTTCAGAAATTGTTAATGCTGATAGAGATATTGAAACACTTGATCGGAAAATAAAGAATAACGTTCAGAAGTTAAGAGATTTGGAACATCAACCCCGTTTGCAGGGATTCACTTTGAAACCAATCTCCGCAGCTGAAGCCAAAGCATTACATAAAGGTTTTGGGAGTTTTAATGTTTAAAATTGTGAAACACATCTTTGTCCTGACCTGACTGGTAGTGGATTAAAAAACTATGAAGAAAGCTGCAGGTCTGGTGATTTTTAAAAAGCTGCAATCTAATTTAGTGTATTTGCTGTTGCAAACTTCGTATGGGGAACATCATTGGACCCCTCCAAAAGGTAAATTGATTATTTTTGGTTGTAAAATTATATGAGGTGTTCAAAGGTCATGTGGATCCGGGAGAAGATGAATGGACGACTGCCCTTCGTGAAACTTATGAAGAGTCGGGTCTAAAAGAGGAAGACTTGAAAATATTTAAAGATGTAGAAAAGGTCTTAAAGTATGACGTAAAAGGAAAACAAAAGACAGTCACTTATTGGTTAGCTGAACTCAGCAATCCCAAGGCTCAAGTGAAACTCTCAGATGAGCACCAAGATTTTAAGTGGTTAAATATCGAGGAAGCCTGCCATTATGGAAAATATCCTGATTTGAAGGAAATGCTGCTGTTTTTCGATAATTACATTAAATCCAACTTGGACACTTACATTTTTGCTTTACTTGCGTCATCAAGTCTGCATTCAGGATAATGTATTAGATACTTACCCTGACTAGCCTTAAGGTAAACTAGAAAGAGATGGAAAATAACCGCGTAGGGTCTGATTCTAACAGATCTAGATTCTAAGATTTATGTCGTGACATAAGTCTGCATAAGTACACCAATCATAAGATAGCAACAAGATTTCTGCTGTAGAAAATTGTAAAATCTTAAGACTAGCGTTTATTGTTGCTTTGTAAACGGGTTTCCAGTTCTGTCAATGTCCCTGTCAGTGTCAAAAAGTAGAAACAATGGACCATAATTAAGGTCATATTCCATGAGCGGTTATTCGCAAAAAAAATTGCGATTTCTGTGGTTTTCTAACAAATATTGACAGATTCCAATGATTCCATTAAAAAATTCAATAAAGCTCCCCAGAAATTGACCTATTTCCTGAGACCGCCTACTCCCATTCTGGTGCGCGCGCATGTAAGTGTCGGTGTCCGTGGATTGGTTATAGTAGGGTGCTCGCGAGGAGAAAAGTCGCTTAGTTTAGGAATTATGGGGCACTTGCGAGTGAAAATGTATGGAGTATAAATTTTGGTTTCTAATGCCCTCGGTATGCTACTGTCAAATTCGTCCAAGGGTCGTCCTGTGACAAAGGGCACAAATCAAAATTTTCCAACTAACGCCGCCACGTGAAAGTTCATGTGGAGAAGTACCTTTCCTGAAAAATTCATGGTGATGTCTGTGCGGATTGTATTTTTTATTAATTTTGAAAGAAAAATATCTCCATTGAACCATACGGGGCCACGGACCTTTGGAGGCGATTATCTCGGTTCGAGCATCGGCAAAAACGCGTCATTTTTAGGGGCATATTTCCTTTCCAACACGATTACTCCAAATCGGGGCGGTTAATCGAAATTAATTATTCTTAATAAAAGATGTGCTATTTTATTTTGTTGACGATCGTCTTTACAGAATATTTTTAGAGCAATCAATAAAGGAGATAATTGTTTAAATCTGAGAGGAAGTAAAGAATTCATGCCATTGTAACGCTCGGATCTCCGCGCCCCCACCACGACTTTCGCTGCGTCCCGCCACTCCGCAACCCCTTGAGACGTCCACATCTACAATCTTAGAGAATATCCTGTATTCCTGAAAATAATGGAAATAAGACTTGGAACTCTTGAAAAGCGCTTTTTATTTCATGTAGGTAAGAAAAACAATAATTTTTAATTTGAAAATTCTTCGTCGTCCTTCTCGTTGATCGGGGAACCTCCGTGATCGGGGGTCTTCCCTCATTTGAATTTCCTTCATGTTATTTTTACAGGATCGGTTTTCCCATACCGTAGCATGAAAAAATGCAGTAAACCTTATTTTTATTGCAAATGTAACTCTTGCTTATGCAGTCTTTAAAAATAATTTTTGGACAAATTAGGACAATAATATCTGAAATGGTTTTATGGGACGGCGGGTTATGTTTGAAGAGCTGGCCCAAGACTGTCACCCACGTCGTTTTTCCCATCTATAACCTTCAGGTGACGGAAAATTAGGTCGAGAATTTAATTAATTCAACCAAATTTTGGTCTGAAAGAATAGAACTCTCAAGCAATGCTGCTTCAAACTGCATGCAAGTGCAACTCTTGCTTATGCAGTCTTTAAAAATAATCTATGGACAAATTAATACAATAATAGATGTATCTGAAACGGTTTTATGTTTCCTCAAATCCCACCACCGACTGTTAAGTAGGTAATTCACGGAAGTACCTATTGGTAAATTTTCCAGCCCAGCAAGTTAACTTTCCAAAACCGCTTAGTAGTTTTTCTTTCAAATTAATTTGATGGACTGTGGGTTGAACGGGAATGTATCTTTACTATTTCCAGTTCTTATTCAAACCTCTGGAGTATTCTGGAGATATTCTTTAAAATGCACGAGAATAACTGGCAAGTCTGTATCAGTATCTCGAGTCGACAGAGAATTTATATACAGAGATTTGGATGAGAACTGGAAATAGTAAAGAAACATTCCGGAAGCAAAACTTCCAAAAAATGTATATTTCATGCCCTAACAGAATTTGATGCTACAAGCTAGTTCAGCGGTGTTGGGACGCTAAATTGATGGAAAATTTACAAAAACTTATGTGAATTACTTGGCGATGTAGGATTTGACGAAAAGTTAGACCAAGAGTTGGACAACATTAAATTCAAAAACTCGTTCAAAAATATGGAAACTTTTGTGTTGAACCAACAACGATGAAGTAATTATATGTATCAACGATTTAACGGGCCCTACTTGCGTTAACTAAGTCGCTAGAAAAACTGCCTCCAACCGAAGGCAGTTTGAGGCAGCATTGCTTGAGAGTTCTATTCTTTCAGACCAAAATTTGGTTGAATTAATTAAATTCTCGACCTAATTTTCCGTCACCTGAAGGTTATAGATGGGAAAAACGACGTGGGCGACGGTCTTGGGCCAGCTCTTCAAACATAACCCGCTGTCCCATAAAACCATTTCAGATATTATTGTCCTAATTTGTACAAAAATTATTTTTAATAATAATAATAATAATATTTTTATTAGTGCTGTAGATTGTTCAAACATACATACAATATAGCACAAGTCAATGAATATACATATATAGACAAACAATTCGTACACGATCACAGGAACAGTAAAATTAAATTAGACTATTTGTTCATATAGTCTTTTACAGTATAAAAACAGCTTTTTGACAGATAATCGTATAGGCTTTTCTTAAAGCTATACATGTTACTCAGTTTTCTTATATCATCTGGTAATTTATTAAAAATTTGTATACAAGAATAAGCCGGTGCATAAGACTGCATAAGCAAGAGTTACATTTGCAATAAAAATAAGGTTTCCTGCATTTTTTCATTCCACGGTATGGGAAAACCGATCCTGTAAAAATAACATGAAGGAAATTCAAATGAGGGAAGACCCCCGATCACGGAGGTTCCCCGATCAACGAGAAGGACGACGAAGAATTTTCAAATTAAAAATTATTGTTTTTCTTACCTACATGAAATAAAAAGCGCTTTTCAAGAGTTCCAAGTCTTATTTCCATTATTTTCAGGAATACAGGATATTCTCTAAGATTGTAGATGTGGACGTCTCAAGGGGTTGCGGAGTGGCGGGACGCAGCGAAAGTCGTGGTGGGGGCGAGGAGATCCGAGCGTTACAATGGCATGAATTCTTTACTTCCTCTCAGATTTAAACAATTATCTCCTTTATTGATTGCTCTAAAAATATTCTGTAAAGACGATCGTCAACAAAATAAAATAGCACATCTTTTATTAAGAATAATTAATTTCGATTAACCGCCCCGATTTGGAGTAATCGTGTTGGAAAGGAAATATGCCCCTAAAAATGATGCGTTTTTGCCGATGCTCGAACCGAGATAATCGCCTCCAAAGGTCCGTGGCCCCGTATGGTTCAATGGAGATATTTTTCTTTCAAAATTAATAAAAAATACAATCCGCACAGACATCACCATGAATTTTTCAGGAAAGGTACTTCTCCACATGAACTTTCACGTGGCGGCGTTAGTTGGAAAATTTTGATTTGTGCCCTTTGTCACAGGACGACCCTTGGACGAATTTAACAGTAGCATACCGAGGGCATTAGAAACCAAAATTTATACTCCATACATTTTCACTCGTAAGTGCCCCTTGGTTGAAAGATAAAGTCTAGCGAGCACCCTACTATTATAGTTTACGCGGGATTTCTGGAAAATGTCAATCTGACAGACAAGCAACAAGAAAAATTCAAGTTGTGGTGTGGTTACCTCATGGACTTACCTAGACTTTTGATTTTAATTGAAATTTCCCATACCGGAAAAGGCGTGACTTTCGTTCCATCCTTTTCTATTGGGGAAACAGGCGATTGCGATATTATTCTAGGTGCTTTCCTTTTACACATTTATCTGAGGAGCCTCAGTTAATCTCAGAAATTTGATTTGATTGGTTCATTTGAATTTTGACCAATCAAATTGCTGAGTTAAGTGAGCCTTCTCAGATAAATGTGTAAATGGAAAGCAGCTTTTATCGCACATGGAATACGACCTTTCAAAAAATATTCCATTCAACCTCCCGTATTAAACGCTTACCATTTAACCTCGGCAATTTGATTGGTTCATTTGAATATTGACCAATCAAATTGCTGAGATTAATTGAGTTTCCTTTCCTCAGATAAATGTGATAAAAGGAAAGCGCCTATTTGTTACTGTTGAGTGTTGATTGACACTGACCAGGACGGGACAGAGCTGACAGAAATTCTGACGGATTTGGAAGGATGAAGGGAGAAACAACCCTCTCACTTCACGCACATTTAAGAACGCACCCCTGAGTTCGGTGGCGTAGTGGCGTCACCTTAACCACGTCCACTTATTTAAAGCGGGTGAGTCATCTGACAGATGGCGGCTCCGTAACAAAAGTTGTCAGTGTCAAAGTTTTAGTTTTTACCAGTATAAAGTGGTCGTCCTAGTTTTATTTTGTATTTTAAATTAATTTTCGTGATATTTGTGCCCGAACTGAGCAATTCAAAATGAGTTTTCTGGGGAAATTGTTTGGAAAAAAGGAGGACAAGATGCCTACCACGGGAGAGGCCATCCAAAAATTGCGAGAAACTGAGGACATGCTAATTAAAAAACAGGAATTTCTCGAATCCAAGATCGACCAGGAAATACAAGTAGCCAAAAAGAACGCTTCGAAAAATAAGAGGGGTAAGTTCTATCGATCATCGAGGCTTGGTCACTGAACTGAACCTTCTTTACCTTTAGCCGCAATACAAGCTCTGAAGAGGAAGAAGAGATATGAAAAGCAGCTCCAGCAGATCGATGGAACGCTCAGCACAATCGAAATGCAAAGAGAGGCCCTTGAAGGGGCCAACACTAATACTGCAGTATTGACGACAATGAAAAATGCTGCCGATGCCCTCAAAAATGCTCACCTCAATATGTATGCAGATTTCTGTCAAGCAATCCAAAATAAACAAGAGTGCTATGAAATCGAAAGTTTGACATGTGTCAATAATTTTGTAAAACAGACATTCAATTCCAAAGCCCTCTGGGGATGAGTTTATTTTGAATCCCTTTGTATTTCGTCACAAACTTTTACCAATAATCTTGTTTTTAAGGGATGTTGATAAAGTTCATGATATGATGGATGACATAGCCGAACAACAAGACTTAGCCAGTGAAATTTCAAATGCAATCAGTAACCCAGTTGGATTTGGTGACGATATGGACGAGGATGAACTTGAGAAAGAGCTTGAGGCACTGGAAGAAGAAGCCTTGGAGGAGAAGTTAGTAGAGGTGCCTACACCGTTACCGGCTGTGCCTACTGGAGATATTGTGAAACCAAAACAACCAAGCAGTAAGTTAGATTGTTGCTTTCCATTAAATGATTTTTTGTTTTTTGCAGAAAAAGTCGAGGATGATGATGACATGAAGGAATTGGAGAACTGGGCTTCATAATTATTGAAATAAAAACTTACTGAAACTTGCATAACTTATGTTGTAGGCACAATTTATATAAAATCTGTTTTTAGAAAAAGGTACTTGCTTTAAGCCAGTTTGCTTCAGTATGGTTATGAGAAATGTACATACCAAGATAAATAATAATAGGTATATTGTGTAAGCCACATTGTGAATCTAATTGTAATTAAGTTTTGTTTTTGGTAGGATATAATAAATTTATTTACATAACGGACACGATCATATTTTTTGTAATTTCACTTGTAACCAATAAAATTTTGTTACAATTTTTCTGTGAAGGAAGGAAGTTTTTGAAATTCGTTCCGTCTTTCTTTATGTTAGGCCAGTCAGTAGTGATAATCAAGTAACATTAGGTACAATGTATAAAATAGCCACTTTTGAAATCTAGGGGATGCTGGGGTAAGATGTACCATGAGCTCAAGAAGATTTATAATTGGAGCAAACCAGTTTCGTTGCGTTTACTAACCAAAGAACAAAGATCATTGCCCACTCTGATTATAAATCTTGTTATGATCTATGGTAGAGTCGTGAGATCCGGAAAACTACTATACTTACTCGCACGCTGAGTAAGATAATTTTACACGGCTAGACGTGAGATCCAAAAAGCTCATATTCGGTTAGTGCATAGGCACGAAAAATACAAAAGAGTTGCAAATTATTGAGATGATGTTCTTATTTCACACTAATTTTTCAATTTGAATGTCTGCGTCAGGGATTTCTCTCGAAAATTAACGAATTAACGTTTTTATTTGACAGCAAAAAACAGAGAGTTTCAAACTGACTAAAATGCTCTTGTAATAGTTCCTAAAAGGGCTATTCAACCATTTATATTAACTGTAACTAACATGGGTCCTATACAGGGTGTCTCAGAACGCGTGCACGAAATTCTAATGGACTAGGTATTCAGGATAATAAATTCTGAGTCGATCCGTGTTTTTTGAAAATCTCCAATATCCAATAATTCTCGGGGTATAGTATAAGAGATTTAAGAAGACCAAACAATCCAAGACCAAAATTTAATGTTAGATGCACTATTTCCTAGGTAACAACAATATAAATTTTTATTGATAGTAGGTATTATTACCTATAGGAAATAGTGCATCTATCATTAAATTACCTTATGAAGCAATTCAAAGCTGAAATCTGATTGTTTATCCTCTTAAATCTCTTATAACTCGACAACTATATTGGACCCTGGAAATTTTCAAAAACATATTATATTTTCTGTTTTCACTTAAAAATTGTTACTGATGAATGTGACTTGTTTATTTATTACCTATACCTAAGTATTATAATTAAATTAGGTAAAACTAGTAGGCAATATGACGTATATTTTACCTAGGTCGTATAATATATATGGAAATACCGAGGGAAAAACATTTTGACATTTGTCTACTCATTTTGACAAATTCGTATCTCCCCCAAATTCAAAGCTCTTTTATAAAGTATGATCACTCTGCAGCTCAAACTACTGAACGTATCGAGATGAAATTTGGCACACATATTCAGTGGGAGATTATTGTAGGTGCTGATTAGAGTTTGCGCCACATCGGTTCACGGAAAGTGCCTGGCACATCAACTTTAAAAATTTAATTGCAAACCCACATTTTTCGCGTTAGGTATAATATGAATGCTCTTCGAATTCTACTTCTAAAAATGTATTCACACTTTGGCCCTTTTGGCCAAAAAGTGGGGCCGTGAAAAAAACCTATGCATAACTGTATATTTTTATTAGCTGATTTTTTTTCAAACCGAAAACCTTAGTGCCATTTTTTCGAACAATGTCATTTCAGTGGCAAAAGGGCCCTTGTTTCAATTTATTTTACAAAAAGCATATTCTTACTATCGGATTCGAGAGCTTTTGCATTGCCGGATCAAAAACCTTTAGTGCAATATTTTTTAGAAAATTTCCATTTTAGGGACCAAAGGCCAAAGGCCCCTTTTTCAATTTTTCTTAGCAAAAGGGCATATCATCATTATCGAATTCGATAGCTGTTGCATTGCCGCATCGAAAACCCTAATGCCATTTTTTCAAAAAATATCATTTTAGGGGTGAAAAACATTTGTATTTTAGATTTTAGTATATAATATGAGCGCCGGGAGCATCAACCATCGACAACCGCCCGCACGCCCGACCTTGGATAAATAAAGTTAAATGCTACATTTACAAATTCTGTGAAAAAGTAGAAGTTTCTACCGTCTCCGAGACTGCTAATTTTTAAAATGTGTCTGTGTGTATGTACGTTCGTTTCGTACGTACGTACGTACAGCCAAAACTACTGGACTGATTTGGCTGAAATTTGGAACATATGCATCTGCGCGTAACCTAATTTAGATCTGAAAAGCTTTTGGAGCCAATCGTGCAACCGGAAATGCCATTTTCGCACACCAACTTTAAAATTTTAAATGCAAACCTGCATTTTTCACAACACCATGAGAAAGGCCTTCAAATTCTGCTTCTAAAAATGTATTCACTCTTAGTGCCTTTTGACAAAAATTGAAATATTCGGGATTGTTAACGTACTTTAAGACACGATACAGCCGGAATCTCTGGACCGATTTAGCTGAAATTTTGTACATGGAGACTGTATTATACGTCTGAAAACTAATGACTGCCTACCTGAATCACCCTGTATAATACCTATCTATAGTTTAGCGATTGCAATTTAGAATGACCAGATATTTTGTCCATGTAGTGATAATATTTTCATCCTCCAGGTATACAGATTATTTTTAATTTCTACTGTATATAGTTGAACGAACAGTAGAAACAGTACCTCTCACGTGATCGCCTCTGTGCTAAGTAGATGCAGATTAGGTCATGTGACAGGTCTTTTACTGTTGGGTCAACTATATCTGCCATTTACTTGCAGTGGCGTGCTGCCAGGGGGGCCCTCAACCTTATGCTGTCCTTTTCGTCACAAAAAGCGCTGGAGGAGCTACTATAGTGCAAGGCGCCTCCGTAAAAGTGTTACAGCGAGTGACATTCCTTTATTCCTCCTCGCAGGGGAAGATCAATAGGTAAACTTAATAGAGTTTTAGGTCAAACCCTCGCTACTGCTCTAACTTTATTCTTTTTTTTTGAAAGGAAAGTAAATTTCTTATTTATATTTCTTGATTTCTAGCAAAAGCATTTTTTATACTTGATTCACGTAACTGTGTTTTTGTATGGAAATCAATTTGGAAAGGTACCTATCCCTTTTTTATGAGCGGCCCAATGATGTAGTTCCAATTTGTTCAAAAATGTTGCGCCCGTCCGTTTTTTGTATATTACAAATGAATCATATTTATTACTATTATTGTTATTAAACATAGGTAGCTCTCGAACCAATCGAATGTTAAATAGTGGAATGATGTAGATTTCTAAGCAAATGAATCAATAAGTATTTAATATTTATGCGGCATGCAAATTCAATATTAGACATTTACTGACATCACAGTGTGGATATGGCTCACTCATCATGATCTAAATTGCAGCCAAGTCACGGCCGTACCCATCACTGACACTGAGTTTGCTTCATTTACTCCGCAGAATATTGAATCGATAAATTGTAGCAATTCGCATAATATGAGTAAACTACTAAAATAATAAAATTAATTTTAAAAAAAATCAACTATAAAATAGAAATCTCGTTATTCCAGTAAAGGTGATAAAAATACACGTTTTTCATTTCAAAGTATACTTAGGTAAAGTTTATTTTAATAGTACTATTGTTTGAAGCTGCCATTAACACATTATGTACTGTTAAGAAAATACAAGCTCTATTACATAGTTGTAAATGTAAAAATGTTACAATATAGGCACCAGAAATTGTATAACTATCGATGCTCGATGGGCCTGCAATGACAACTTCTCAATACTGATAACGGAATGTCAGAAGAGAGATTCTGTGTGGATGAAAATGTACATTCTTTATGGTTAAAAAATATAAATTAGTAAACATTTTGTACTAGGAAAGACGTAAGAAGAATGTACATTTTCTTACAAAAATGAAAATACTTAAAAATATTTTAACAATAAATAATTTCAACTGCGATTTTCATGAAAGAATGAATTAAATAACCATGAGGAGTTGAATTATTTAAGCCAGCCCGCAAAAATAATTCAACTTAATTTAAATAATGAGAAAATAAATAATAGGAGTATACTGATATATTTACAATTACTTATGGAAATCATAATACTACAGTAAAGTAATGACGTGATGTTTCCATTTGGGTGAATCATGAAGCTATTTTTTGAATAAAAAAATAGGTTCATGCTTGTGAATAAATGTAATTACTATCTACTTTCTTTGGTCACGTTAATGACTGAAGGGGGACGAACTATTGGGGCTCATAATGTATAAAAATACTACATGTCGGGGGAAAATAAATAAAAATATACATAAGTTATGACCAAGCAAAGTAGAAATGAATACAAAAACTCCGTCGAAAATACCTAAATCAATAGCCTATTGGTGGTTTGTTTAAAGACTAGAATATAGGACACAATTGGACGCTTCGAACAATTCATTTTGCCAAATAATCTACCATTTTTTGAAATTTTGGCATCTCTTCATTCATCATCAGAGACTCGACACACCCTTTAAAATATTTGGTGGAGAAACATTGGGACCTAGAACATAAAAAGAAATTAGTATTTGATTAGAACAAAATTTTGGTTAACATGCAGTCAGTATTCGCTAGATGATGAGTTGCACTTAAAAAATCTGCGCCAAAAATACGATTCGCCCCACTGTTCTGTGCTCAAAATTAGGAGGGGAATCTCGGGTAAAAATTAAAAAAATGCGCATATAAAAATAATTTAAAAAATTGTGCAACGGGTTGAAATGTGGTGAAGAGGGTTAGAAAGAGATGAACTAAAAGTAGGTTAGAGAAAAAAAGAAAACAAGTGCAAGTCTACCTAAACCACCCCTGGGTCAGCCCCGTGTAATTGTTTTATCCACGTTTGTATTTGAGATTCTTCATCTGAAAGCTGTAAAGTTTCTAGACACCCCTTGAAGTAGTCTGATGTGAAACAGTTCTGCCTGTAAGAAGATAGTCTATAAAAACAACCGAACGTGTTAGCGAATTGTAAATTAATAATTCCAGGTATGTAAAGGTAAGAAAATATTTTTCTTCTCGCAACCTGCTAAATTTAACACGAATACATTCCAGAGCTTCCGGATTGTGTCTGACTGTCAGCGTTTCAAGAAACACTGTTTGAATAATCTTCACTGACATTCCGCCAGTGACTCACGATTTCGTTTATCACCAAATTCTCACGCTGAAATTGGGCAATATCGCTCTTGAACGGAAGTAGGGGAAAGTGGTCTAAAATAATCCCAGGATGTTAAATGATCCCACCCTTTAAAATAGATATGAGTGGTGCCATCTCACAAAACTGTTGCAAAAGTAGTTCTACGTCGGAAAAGTGACTTACTAAATTGCAGAATATGCGCACAATTGTTCTTGACAGAATATCATTTTTCAAAATTGTGAAGGTTTGATCTACGGCAAGCGCTACTTTATCTTGTTGTAGATATTTTATTTAACATCTAAGCCAAATTTCGATTGTATTGCTGATGACAGCGGATATTAAAGGGCCAGTTAGCTAATTTAACAAAAATTTAGTTTGCATTTTTTCCCAATGTAATGCTGTAGGTGTTGTGTACGCATTTGGGGTAAAACGATCCCTAAATACATGATGTCCCGTAGTTGGGCTGCAATATTTTACCAGTGCGTTCTACGATCAAAATTAGGATTAAAAGTATAGTAAACATTTTTCGAAAAATCCATCCTAAGGGGGTAAAAAAAAATAGTTGTTTCTTCAATTTCTGAGGAACGGCTTAAGATAATGTCCGATATTTTGAACTTTGTCGTAGATTTTTGTTCTGAACAAGACTAATGTAACGGTTTTTGGCAAAAGCTTCAGGGACGTGCGTGAGTGGAGGGGTCGCGGACATTTTTGTATCAAACTTTTTTGTACGACACCTTGGATCAATTGTGAGCACAAATTTGAATTCCCCGTACATTTTTACGTAAAAAAGGTGCTCTAATTGAAAGTCGATAGCTCAAGCCGTTTTCGGGGAAAATCGATTTGAAAGTTCAATTTCGTGGTATAAAAGTGGGTAACTGTGGCACTCAAAATACCTAAAATTATCAAATGCTGCGTGATCAGCAAAAAACAAACAAGTTTTACCTATACCTACGTGCATCTCATATGCTTGAAATTCCAAAGAAAATCACAAGAAAATGGATTTTCCAAACTCTATCCCATCAATTTTGCACATTTTCGGCGTGCAAAAAGAAATTCAAATCGATTTTCCTCAAAAACGGCCTGAGCTATCGAGTTTCAACTAGAGCACCGTTTTTGCGTAGAAATGTACAAGGAATTCGAATTTGTGTTCATAATTGACACAAGATGTCGTACAAAAAAGTTCGATAAAAAAATATCCGCGGCCCCTCCACTCATGCCCGTCCCTGAAACTTTTGCCATCAGTCTTGTTCAGTACAAAAATGTACGACAAAGTTCAAAATTTCGTGATCCTATCGTAAGCTGTTCCTCAGAAATTGAAGAAATAACTATTTTCTTTTACACCCTTTGAGCGGCCCTAGGTCCCTTAGGATGGATTTTTCGAAAAATGTTTACTAAACTTTTAGTCCTAATTTTGATCGTAGAACGCACTGGTAAAATATTGCAGCCCAATTACGGGACACCCTGTATGTGGGTAAACATACCTACTGGGATAATTTTACCCTCGCTGTAAATTTGCTTGCTCTTTATATAATTATATCATTTTAAAGCGTCTACGATTAGAAAATACGTAGTTACCTAAATGTTCCATTTTATAATGCATTGTGTATGTTATTAAATACAGGGATCATTTTACCCAAACCGCATGGGTAAAATGTTCCCTTTACACACCTGCGGTAATTATTTTTTTCTTATGTTATTTATCAAAATTTTATTCAAATAAAAATCGTATATTATTGCACTTTCCTGCAATAAAAAAATCGGATTAAAAGAAGCATTTTTTTCGGTTTTACAGCGATTCCCCGTTAGGAGGATCATTTTGCACCACTCTCCTCTACCGATAAACACAATCGCGGGAGTCATCCTCACCTGCACAGAACGCTAAGGGAAGGCTCTCGGAAAAGGTTGTAACAGTCTTCGCAGATGCGGTCCAGCCTAGCGAATATGCTTTTGTCATATACTCCTTTGCACTGGATGTCGAAGAAGGACCTTTTGGTGAGATGATGTGTGAGCAAGGCCGGCGATCGGTTCGCCGGGCTGCTGGAAACGACCTGGAGGAACAAGGTTAGGGCCATGCACACCCACGTTGTTCGAGTGCTAACACTGATGTTGGTTGATCGGTAATTCATCTGCAACAGAATCGACGAGTTTACTGCCGAGAACAACAGGGATCTACCTAATTAATATCAATTGGAAAAACAGGAAAATTTATCGTTGGAATTCTTTTCCGCCGTCATAAATACAAATTGCGTCAGAATCTGCTCATTGGTTAATAAAACTGTGCCAATTAATGAGAATGCTTGGACTTATCGTTGATATTGTCAATAAGTGACTAGCGGGAAGCCAATATTTGCGCTTACCTCATAATTAATAACGCCCAAGGTTGAAGGTATGAAAGGGGATAACTGGAACGGTGGCGGTAGAGTGATGCTCATTTTATTTACTTTCTCATACAATTAGCTTGTTGAGGTGAAGTGCTGGATTAGTAGACTTGTCGCAAAAAATTAAAAATAAATGGGGTTTGCATTTAAAATTTTGAAGTTGATGTGCCAAAACCGATTTGGCTCAAAATCTAATCAGTTCTTTCTTGGACCATACAAATGACTCCAACAAAAGAAAATGTAAAAAAAATGTGTAAGGCTTTCCAAGAACGCACGCCTGTGATGCCATTAAAAATCTGCAAAAAAGCGATAAGAAAACTTTTCAAAAAACTAACGATTGTTCCAAATTTCAAAATTCTATTCTTAATATTTTTCGAGTTTTAAAAAATTTGACTTTACGAGTACCCCTTTGAAGGGGTGTAACTCTCCTTTTCGAGATATATGTCCATATAGGAACGTTTCCTCCTAGAATAACGTAAGGAATAACGTCCCGGAATTAGGACTATATAGGAACACCCTGTATACAAAACGTAGAATAAATTAAGAAATGTAGAAAAGTAAATTTAAGTGCTTCATCCAACATTCCTAGATAAAATAATAAACCATTACGATAGTGATTTTGAACAACAAAAGTTGGTGATTATTCTTTTGAAAACAATGCACTGGTTACTATAGGGACAACCGAACCGGTAGATATATTCAGCTCCTTAGTGATCATATAGTTGTTTTAGCTACCGGTATGTTTCGTGTGATTATGTAAAGAAACAAATAATTTGCACTGCAATTCGAAAAAGTCTTCGATTTTGGAAACAATTTATACAGGCTGATTTCTAAATAGTGTCACAAAATTCAAAGAGTGGCTCCTTTCGTTATTTTAGGAAGAAAACTTTATATGGGCGTATGTCCGGAAATGCTTCGTATAAAGACGCAAACATGTGTGATCACGATCATGCACAAGAACGCACGCTTCTGATTAAAATAAAAATCTGAAAAAAGTTCAAAAGAAAGCACTATATAACACTCACTTATGCTCGAAATTTTAAAATCCTGTCATTTATAAATGAGCTTTTAAGAAAACTGACTTTTCGAGTTGTATTCCTTTGAATGATTTGTAGCTCCATTATGTCATATGACCATTTGTCCATAGGAACGTTTCTTCCTAAAAATGGACAGCTAAGGAAGCTGCTGGAATTATTGAATTTATAATTTCTATACTTGATGAAACAGTTAAAAGGAAAGAATAGTTCCAACTTTATGTCAACAATCTTTGTAAAATCGACAAGAAACTTGTAGAATAATATAATTATCAATCATTTGACAGTTGTCCATCGATATTGATTGAGTAATATTGGCTTGCCGACGTATTCCTGATGTTTCACGATTTATTTATTTATAGTTTCCCTTTAAGATTTTTAAAACCTAGGTAATATTTCGAAAATAAATACCCATTAGGTAGATATGTAGCTACATAAGAAAGATGTGATTTGAAACACATAAGCCGATATACATGCTCTGCCTAAAACCAGATCGTATTTTGATTCTAAATTAAGGTGTCTTTATTTAGATATCCAGGTATATTTGTAATTGTATTATTTCAATGACATTTCAGAAACATGTATTATTTTAGTTGTCTCTTCGGCCGCCATATAAGCAAAAACGTGTATGTACCATCAGCTTCCGCCCTTCTCTTTTTAAACTTTCACTGCATTAGTTCATAATCCAGATCCTCTTCCGAGTCATTTTCCATAATTCCATCAAAAGAAACTTTGGATATAAAAGACACCTAAAGATTTGTACATTTTGTAAAAATATGTAGCTATTATAGGTTGTTGAATGATTTAGCAGAGGAAATTTAAATCAAGACCAAAACTGGAATGATAAATGGGCGAGGAAGCTTCCATAATTGACCGGTAACTTGGCGGTCGATCGGCTCCTGCTTGGGTGATTCGTCCGAGTCCTCACCGGCGGTGGTATTCCATTATATCATCGTGTTTTTGCCGCCTGTTCGCAAGTGCTTCTATTGTGTTCCTTTTGGTGAAATCACCTGAGGTTGGCCGTTGTTTTTTTCGCCCAGTCAAACGTTCTCAAAGGCGGCTTGTTAACGAATAAATGATCGCACATAATCACAGACTTGAAGATGAGCAAAAAGTAAAGTTATGACTTCATCTCATCACGTCGACAAAGACCACCGGCCGTTAACAAGCCACAGATTTTCCACATCATGCGACTGGTCGCGGTTTCAAAAAGAAAACATAATTTCGAAGGCGAAACAGCGGAAACGCTTTTAAACAATAATTCAATTTGCTGCTGTTATTTACCGTTGAAGTCTCCGGTTTTCCTTTAGCGTAATGGCTTATGAAAGCCATTACAGCAGATTGTCTCCTCATTGTGTTTCAATTTTATTGTTTCCGTTTCGAATATCAATCCAGGAAAAATTCTCTGTGGCCATTCGCGCAACGTTGTATGTACTATATTCTTTGATCGATTCGCACATTTCTGCGGCTAAAAATAGCACGATCCGCTGCGTTACGATTTACAATGGACACCTGTGAGAGACATATAATGCAATTAGGTATCTGGTAAATAGTTTACTTTTTAATTTTATTCAAGTTTTCCGAATGAAATTGTAACTTATTTTCCTTTTTCCACAGAACAAGTTGATGCAGCAAAAATAGCTACAGGAAACTGAAATCAAATTAATGTCGTTATTTCAACGTCTTATTACATTCAAAATATTATTGCAGATTGTCTTTAAAAACAGGATACTGATATTTTGGTTTATTTGTTTGTTGTTGATTTTTATGCCGCGATGCGAAAATATAGAAGGTATAAGGTATGTCAACAACATGTAGAAATTTTGTGCACTAGCACTATACAGGGTGTCCCGAAATTAGTGGTCAAAGCTTTACTAGTAGATTATTCTTTGAAAAATATGAATAAGCGTCTCGAGGAGTTAGGACTAAATTTACTCAACATTTTTGTAAGTAGTTTTTTCTCAAATTTGATTCCAGAATCTAAAAATTCGAGGTTTTTAAGTAAAAATGGTACTTTTGTTTGAAATCGATAGAATGCGCAAAAAATGGCTTTTCATTGGTTCAGGGCTCCAAAATTTGTGACAGAAGACATCAAAATATCGTAAGCAAGTTCATGGGACGGTGACGGTTCCTTACTTCATTCTAGAAAAATGCTTCCAAAGGGAGCAAGAGTCCTTCAAACAACATGCTTTCCAAGCCTCCATTTGAAAGACCATAGCCACAAATCAAGGACAAAAAATTAAGGAATTTTATTCCATACTTTACACTCGCACTGTATATCAATATCCTTTCAAGGGTTACATTATTTTCCTTCTTTCCTGTCTCTTTTATCTTCCCCCAATCTAGCGCTAATTTCAATCGGTTATTACAGATAATCTGTAATCGCTAGATTTGTTAAAATAAACTAGTTTTAAGATTTTAAAAAAACTTAAGTTATGTAGGTACACAAGTTTGTTTTCACTAATGCATGTTAAGCCATCAATAGGAAATTTCTCTTTCATTATAAATTGATCATTTTCAGACCGCACTTGCCTTCGAAGATCTCAAGACATGTAAGGCACAAAAAATTATCAGAGGATAAGACGACGGCGACCGACGTGACGAATCGACACTAGAATCTGAGTGATCGTCTTTAGGGCCAAAAAATCTAAAAATAAAAAGTTGCAAAATGATTATGTGCTCAGCCCATCAACCTACTGAGATAAAGGTCGCTGGCACATTGTTTGGAAATAGACCGCCTTGAAGAGGGTCTTAAATTTTTCGTCTTAATTAGATCCTGCTCTTATGCTCGTCGCCTCTTTCAAGTCGCAAAAAGAGCAAACTATAGAAGTTAACAAAAAGATGTGCCGGTGATAATTATAGTATTTTTTATTTATGTAGGTATAACTAAATATAGCTTGATTATAACACAAATATCATTTTGTCAACACATTGTTTATATTTACTATATCAGTGTTGTAATGAATCTTACGAACAGAAATAATTCAAAATAGTGTTATCTTAACAATTTTGTCCCTCTTAAAATATTTCACAAATTATAATTAGTAGAGTATTTGCAGAAACTATAGACATAATTAAATGATTAGAAGGCGCGCTAATTTATTACATATCTAATCTATTTGTGGCTATGACAGAATTCAAACTAGACCGAAAAACCCAAACGTTTTAAATTCATTACGCGGTAATTAAAGTACAGGTGGTCCAAGTCTTCAAAATTAGTTAATGGTCCAGTCAATCCGGATTATTATTTTTTTTGCTCGTAATTAGCAAAACACACGTGATATTTATTTTTATACAGCTAATAATCAATATTGAACCAGATTATTTGATCCACCCCAAAGGTTATCATAAACAATTTGTTAAAATTGCTTTTGTATCACCATTACAGTACATGAAAACCGCAATTTTTAAATTATATGATTTATGGTCATAATTATGGCATGGTGAGTATTATTAGAGCTGTTAGGACTCTGCCTTTTGGACTCGTTCCCAATGAGTAATCGCTTTAAAAATCTGTGTAGAGTTAAAATTCGATGTTCCCAACAAATACACAAAAACTAGTACTAAATTTATTTATTGCGTAATGGCGAAGAATTAGCAGGAGTAATTCGGTTTGGTCCTGCAAGCGGTCTTCTTCAAGAAAACGACCACTACGAAGAAAACCGTGGTGAGCACAGAGATAACTTGATCTGGTATCTCGTTGTGTGGCCACTTGCGGTGGTTCTTTCAGAGATTGCGCTTTTTCATTAACTGCAAGGCCGATGATTGCCAAAGGCTTCTTAAGACTTAACATATCTTAATTCCATCCGCCTTTTATTTCAATAAAAATTTACAACGATCTCGTCGACGAAAAAAAAAAGTAATTCCCGTCGGAAAATCAAAACAAACGACAGGAGTCGCTTTTTCTGAACAATGAAATTTCAGAAAAGAAAACATGATGGCCGGTTGCTAAAAATACCCATAGAACCAGTTTAGAAAGATCACCGAGTTATGATAATAGTATACGTATTGTGGTAAGTATATAGTATGATCTTGTCACACAACAGGTGTGCACTTACGATCGGAATTATTTATAACACGTTATGCACGCTAGACTTAACCGTTCTATTTAACTGAAATGGTCCTCTGCAAGAGAATCGCCCGCATCCAAATAGCACACTTTTTCCATCAATTGGAATGCTGAAACTGTTTTTGCCAATCGCGAAACGACCGCAAGTTTGCATTTTTAATGTTCCAGTAGAGGTCTGACCCAATTTAGAACCTTTGCCATTATTAAATCAACAAATTTATAGGTTGTTTCAAGGCACCCGCACCCATTGCAATTATGTGGAACACCATAGGTACCTTCTATTTCACATTTTTCTGGGAAGTTTGGTTTTCTGTGATATACATTTGATTGAAAAATGTGTAATTATTCATCAGTCATTCACATTATCGAATTCACTGATGGCAAGCGTTATGCAAAGTAATTGCTGCAATTTGAAATAACAACTTCCACCTTCCACTAATGCAAATAATTATAGTGCAAAAAAGATGATTAAGCAGAAAAAAGTTAAAAGGCAACAACGGTCAAAGTACAAGTTCTGCTTAAATCTCAAAAAGCGGCACTTAAGGTTTAAAAAAATTTGCGTACTGATAGCGTTCGAGCTAACGCAGCCATATCGGAAAAATCGCTCTCAGATTTGGAAGCATTTCCTTAACAACGGCGCGCGAACCTAAAAAATCCGTATTACAAAAATTGTAGACAATTAAATTCTCTTCAACATTGGTTTTCAACTTTTTTCTGTAGGGTTAACAGTTTCAAAGTTATGCTCAAGTCTGCATTCAAAAAAGGATCAGACTTCTTTAGCAACCCTATTAAGGGCCGATTTTAGAATGAAAATTAAAGGTCCTTTAAAATTAAAGTGGACTTTAAAGGGGATTTTGGCCAACCAGGCCAATATTTTGATTATAAAATCGGCCCTAAATCGCGAAAAGTTGCTTGATTTTGGTTCACATCTTCAATATACGATGGCCTGTGTAGACGATTCCTATATAGTTTTAATGACTTTAATAACCCGTAAAACCAGCATACACTCGCAAACTATTAAATTATACATATAGTGAGTCAACCGGGAAGGGCCACCCTCTATAGCTTCCTTCGTTTTCATTGGATCAGAACCATTTTTGGTAATGTT
Organism: Pycnomerus fuliginosus; assembly: GCA_963924575.1. Classification (NCBI taxonomy): domain Eukaryota; kingdom Metazoa; phylum Arthropoda; class Insecta; order Coleoptera; family Zopheridae; genus Pycnomerus; species Pycnomerus fuliginosus. Next base: position 13,124,302 of record OZ004617.1, on the reverse strand, counting down.
ATATGATTACCTACCTCTAAACTACATTTTCACAGCATCAGTGGTCTCAAAATATTTTCATTTCATTGGCTAACGGCATGCCACTTGGTTATTTTAAATGGCACCCTGTATATTTAACTTCTACGCTTCAGCGCAGCAAGTTAATAAAATCGATTGAAAAATCGAATCGCCAAAAACATCAAATCTTTACGTTACCTATCCGAAAAAGTGGTTTTTGAAAAATGTCTCTCTGTCTATCTGTGATCACGTTACAGCTCAAACATATCTAGATGAAATTTGGCACACATGTTCTGTGGGCAATTTGTAGGTGCTGATTAGATTTTGGGTTACAACAGTTCATGGAAAGTGCTTTTTGGCACATCAAGTTTAAAAAATTAAATACAAACCCCCATTTTTTACATCACCATATGAAAACTCTTCGAATTCTGCTTCTAAAAATGTATTCACTCTTGGTGCCCTTTTGGCCAAAAATCGGTGCAGTGAAAAAAACCTATGTATAACTGTATATTTTTATTATTAGATAGCTGATTTTTTTTTAAGTCGAAAACCTTTTTTCGAAAAATATCATTTTGGTGGCAAAAAAGCTCTTTTTTGGATTTCCCTTAGCAAAATTCTATTTTCTTAATACACAGTTTGATGGCCATTGCATTGATGGATCAAAAACCTTAGTACAATTTTTTTGAAAATTGTCATTTTTTGGGCAAAACTGCATCCTTTTCAATTTTTCTTACCAAAAGGGCATATTATTGTTATTGAGTTCGATAGCCGTTGCATCGTCGGATCAAAAACCTTAATGCCATTTTTTCAAAAAATGTCATTTTACGGGTGAAAAATATCGACACAAGTTAATTTATTGCTACTGCTACATTTTCAAATTCTGTGAATTAGTAGAAGTTTCTATCGTTTCCGAGACTGCCAATTTTTTTTATTGCTGCTATTATCATTTTTAATTCTCTTTACACTGGTGAGAAAAAATCATACTCTCACCTAATGGAAATTTCGAGAAAATGTCAATTGAATTTGTTCCCAAAAGCATGCATCTGGTCGTTTATTTCACAAACTATTCACTTTATTAAAAAATTGTTCCAATAAAAGTTGACAGGTAAATTTAGGCGCATCGGTTGATGAGATTAACTCGACATAATCTCGTAATAAAAAAACGTGTATGACGTAATTATTCAGCCTCAGCGATACTCGGTATAGATATATCAAGAAAAATTGAATCACATAAAAGGTGCATGCGCTTAAATTTACCTTTCAACTTTAATTAGAACAATTTTCTGATAAAGTGAATAGTTTATGAAATAAATGGCCAGATTAATACTTTTGGGAACACATTCAATTAATATTTTCAAGAAATTTCGATTACATATGTAAGAGAATGATTTTATTACACCGTTGTAAAAAAGAATCAAAAATGCTATTTGAAACAGTAAAGAAATATACAGGGTGCCATTTAAAACAACAAGGTCGTTACTTTTTCTTATAGCCGCCATATCGGACTTCAACACCATTAAACACCTACATAAAAAAATTTGCCAGTACCTATACTCAAAAATGTAGCGAAAATGTAGTTACCTACTTTTTGTCAGATCGCTACATTTTTTGTATGAATAATTTGAAACTCAGCCTAAACTTAGATAAAAAGCAAATGCAAAAAAGTACCGACTTTTTCAATATCTTCTGACTGGTTTGATTTTGTAATTTCTGGGTAGGTATGTACATGACATTATAAGGACAGCAAAAACTCTCATTGAGTTTGGTGGTTTTGACCTAGATCTTTTGAAGTAATAGCATCGTTTTATGACACTAATTAAAAAGTTAAAAAGAGCTTTATTTATACTTTTAATACCCTTTCTATTTTAAAATCGGGTTCCAGAGTCCCATTATTCCTAAAATTAGCTAAATCAGATAGAAAAGTGACTCAATTCAGAATCGATTCATGTAATTATGGTCAATAAATCTTCGATAAAGGAACGCAACTATCATTTTTGTCGGAAGTAATAATAAATTATGGCCCAGGTAAATACTATAATACGTGACTAATAGCTGGAAATTCTCATCTCACAGTCCTATCATAAGCCTTCCTTGTCTTAACAAAGTAACTGAAATAGAAATGAATGAGTTTTCTTTTATATTTCATTCAGGATTGCGGAAGTGATATAAATATGTTACTTGACGGTAGACTAGGAAAAAAATTAAACAAATCGAGGTTCAGTGAATCTAGGGCACTAAAAATTAAACGTATCTGCCCTTGACAGCCACTTGACTCGGAATAGATTTGAGCAATTTTTTATTTCCTGGCGATTATTAAAATACCTACCCCCAAAAAAAAACTTTTCCAAGGATAAGATAAACGGTATTTCGGGACGACAAGATTACACAAAGTTGTGCCCCTTCCGAACTTATCAATGAATGAAAGATAAAAGAGGTTAAGATGTGGACATGTCTTTCATCATCACAATTTGATACCGTAGAGTAAGTTCTTGCGACTTACAAGATGAGATGGTTTATGGTTTTACGAACAATTTAATGTCACAGTTTATGTTTGAAAGTACGATAACCCTGCGCCATAACAACAAAAACAAGCATCATAACACGGCGTTCGAAATTTTCCAAAATTACAGAAAACATGAATGAACGCTCAAAGGGGCTAAATCGCCTAGTAATAGAAGCTCTTAAGATCAAACAGGGATATAATTGCATTAATTAAGATATTAATAAACAAGTCAATAAACGCGTTAGTTAAAAGAGTGGATATTTCTAGAACGTGTGGAGAAGCGGCGGCTTTCTGCCTCTCTGTGAAATAACGATAACATAAATACACCTGGCAGCTTCATACTATCATGAAGAGGCTGCGAATTAAAGGAAATATAGAGATCTAATTATACAGTTCGACGTACTGAAGAACGTTCCTTGAACGAAACGTGCAGGAAAACACACCGGCTTTCCACCGGTAGGGATAAATAAATTCTGTTAATTACAAACATTCTTCCTGTAAATGATAACACGATTATGTTTAAAATCGTCGTTCTTACAAAGTTTTTCCTAAAAGCCCCCCTGGTTTAATTCACTGTTTAAGCTTTCTGATTTCAAATGTAAAAATTTTCAAACTCTTAAATCGTTCGTTCGGATTATGACGATTTACACCATCTACTGTTGCCGTATAATTTTCGAAAAAAGACCTATAAATAATAAAGCGATCTTAAGAACATAAAGAAGCGCTTATCGTCCAAGATGCGTATAACAAATTTGTTCAACAGAAAAGTTAGTTTGCAAGTTTCCATCATGTAATGTGCTTGGATATTTAATCTTCATTTCTTAATTTTTGATAGAACACACGATTTACTCGACCTAATTACTATCTGAATCTATGTAGGACGCATATATAGTACAAAAAATGACCTTTAAGGATAGATAGTTTTTGGATGCTCCTTAAAAAAAAGTGACCTCCATCCTCCTTTTGGGCCTAAGCAATCATTCAATACAGCTATAATAACGTGTGATGAAAAACTCTTTCGAATTAGTAACCCTTGCAAAGATGTGACGTTATCATATAATTTTCATTGTCTACACCCTAGGTTTCGCACGGCCAGGCTATAGATTAGAAGAGTTTTTGATCGCACTTTACATTTATACCGCGGCACAAAAATTGTGTTATTGCATTATCAATTTCAAAATAATGGCAGGAACCTCCCCAACGGTGAATCCTGGACAAATAATTCTTCCAAAGATAATTTTTCCCGACCACTTCTAATTAATCATTTGATGACATATCTATCACATTTTGACACTTATATATTTTAAGGTTAACAGTGTCAACAATCATTTGTCACTTTTTTGTTATGCTATTTACTTGTCAGTAGCGTCAGTCCCCGTTTTCCACAAAATCTTCAAATTTTTAGGTTTTTGTTAAGAGAATCGTGTTTATATATAGTTTTTCTATTTCGAGCACTTTATAGCACCCAAACGCGTGCTCTAATGTGCTCTATTAGAGCACGGCTTTTGTTTACATCGTAACCTAGACAACTATTGCGTCTAACAATCGAATTAACTGCCAAGCCTGTCTTTGAAAATCACAGTCTGAATTTTTCTTGGAAATATTAACAAGCTGGGCATCCGAAGCAGAAAAAACAGTATAAAAAATGGGGGCTTTTCGCCCTCGTTGTCCAAACATCTTCATGCGATAATAATTATTGGCCTTATGAAACGTGTTTTTTAATATACTATTACATAAGGTGACGGCCTATTTTTTCTATTTCGTTTTCCTAATGAACACTTTATAGCATCCAAATGAGTTCTCTAATGTGATCTTTTAACTCAATGCTTTTGTTTACATCGTAACCTAAACAAAGAATGTGTGTCCAACAATCGCCAACTATCAAGAGCGAACATTAATACCTGTCTTTGAAAATAGAAAACCAATTTTTTTCTAAATATTAACAAGTTGGGTATCCGAAATAAAAAACATTGTATAAAAAACGTGTTTCATAAGGCTCTTATCGCACTCGGATTTTGTAAAACTCGGACTTTTCGCCCTCGCTAAATCGTGCGGTAATAATAATTGGCTTTATGGAACGTGTTTTTTAATATATACCATTTTCGTATTGTCCATATACCCGAAAACGTATAATATTTAGTAAATTTGGTGATCCGCAAGCGGTTGTCAGAAACGTTCTGTGGAACCTCCTTTTTTAGATTCTTGAAAGAGGGACGTTAAAATATATTTTTTCTACTAACATCTTATAATGTTTCTTTATACATTCGAATTCGCTTCTTATGATGTTTGCTGTAAGATTCGTCATATGAGATCTATAAACTACATCGTACTTGATTGTCTGTTTTATAGCTAATAAATCAATATTTGACATTTATCATTTGACCAGAAAATTACTGGTTTTAAATAAGCCAAAATTTATAAATAAGCCAAAAATATATGTAGTACCCTTTGGGTAGAAAAATCGAAATTTTGTAATAACACTGAAATCACGTTATAGCCCAAACTACTGGATCGATTTGGCTGAAATTTGGTAAATGGAGATTAGATGACCCGTTCAAGACCTGAAAGGCTTTTGGGAGCAATTAGGCCAGGGGAAGTACCAGCCGCTTCTCTGCTACCAATTTTTTAAACTGTCTATAAAACACTTAATAGCAAAAGCATGCCTCTGCATATCTGTATAAGTACTATAAGTACTTCCTTCCAGTGGTTAATTTTGTTCCAAAATTTATTATCAATAAATAATTTAAATTAAGTCAATTTGTTTAAATAAGTGATAAGCGAAGGTGATAACTTTAAAGAAATGTTATCATTTCTGTAAAGTTCCATTACCATTTTGTCTCTCATCGTGAAGGAAATATACAAATCGACTTTAATGCGTAATAGTTTGGACAAAAAAAAGGCACTTCATATTCTTTCTTTATTTGTGACCTGGAGTAAAATGAAACTTATTAACTTCATTTTTAATATTTTTCTACCTCCTGTTGATTATTATTGTAACTACAGGGAGTAATGACTTTAAACTGTCCCTAGGGAGTAAACTGAGTCGACCTTCACACTATCTAATAAACAGCTACTGTCATTTTAGAAAATATTTGCGTTAAACATTCGATTAACAAGACGGTTTCAAGCAACACAAGGCAGGTGTGTTTAATTAAAGTGTTATAAGTATCAAATTAGATATTTTTCTGTATTGGTCGTGAACAAAGTATTGTATGTAACTCTGGAGTACCTAAAGATCGTTAATCCCTCGCTCCGCTCGCTCGGTTCGGGATTAAAATTTTATCCTACTTGTCATTTCCCAGCTGATGGTGTCGAGGTTTTATACGAATTACGAACTTTTAGGAAATAGGATACAAGGTTTTCCAAGCACGCTAAAAAAATTCTAATTCCAAGTTTTGCACATCATCTTATACGAATTATAAAAGGAATGGGTACATATACATTCCGGAAGGCTTTTCGTGCTGCATCAGATCGTTTAGATTTTCAGTTACCTGGATAGCCTTTCAGATGCTTTCAGCGAGAAAAAAATATGTCAAATGAGGGCCTTCATTCAAAAGTAGGTATTTCCATCTTAAAGGTCCAGAAGTGTATGAGTTGCCACTAACCACAAGCTAAATGTTAATAAAACAGTGCGTTGTAGATAGCTGCAAGTTAATTGAGAGATGAGAGGTCCTCAATGTGACGCAGGACACAATAAATTGATTAAATTGTATTTACATTGCATGCCAGATAATGATTAGTGATTACACAAATGAGGTCTTAAATTAATTTTGAATAAACGGGCAATAAAGCCGTCTTTCAGTCATTGGGTTCCGGTACTGGACCACCAGGCAGCAATAGCCCTTTGACCTCGTCCGATAATCAAGCAAAGTTACTTTCTCGTCGTAAATAAATCCATGCAATTTTGAAAAATATCCTTAACCCTCCTTAATAATACATTTTTTGCAGTTTAATTGCTGTGACATTGATCTCGCCAGGTAAGGTACGAAAATATCCGGAAATGGCCCGGAAAAATTCCGGAAGCAATAATTATTATTGGTGCGATTGATCTTTGATTACAGTTCAAGCAACTCATTGCCAACCAGATTTGAACCATCGGTCCAGTTTTTTGTAAACTGACCATAAATACAGAATACAGCCTGGATTGGACTTTGGAAAAATTTCGTGATGCTTTCAAGTTGTAAGTACGCTAAATCAAGGCCGATACAGCACAGACAGCATGGCGCGACTGAGCCAAGCCTACTTGACTTGGTTGTGTGCCAACGTCTTGAACGTGTGCTCAGACTAACAATGACATCGCGCTCTTTTAAATTCTCTAGAATACGCCAAAAAATTAAAAGTTAACCAAACAAACCGCAGATAAACAAAACAAATAGCGAAATGGTATTTGCAAGGATTTCTCAACAACCTTGCCTTTGATTTATTTAACATTTCCTACGGGGTGATCCCAATGTTAGGGTCGACAAAATTCTTTAATTTCAGATCCTCGTTATTGACCTACTGGCGAAAAGTTGGCAAAAGTCGCTTGACGCAAATGAAAACGGAAATAAGCCTCTAAATTTAACTGATGCAATGGTAATTTCTGAAAGGTGCCTGTTTTAAATCAAAATTGTCACCAACGTTATTAGCTTGTAGAAAGTTATATTGGCGCACTTTTCCGACAAAAGAGATAGTTTGGCGTGGATTTACATGCTCCAGATGTTCTTTTTGGCAAAACACGATTTTTATTTATTTTTCGTCTGGGTAATGCTGTTGATTAACGGATGAGGGGCGTCTGGAAATTGCGCAATTTTTAGACAAAGAATTTCGAAAAATTTACTTTGCGACAGATTATACATCACAATTCTATTAATAAATCCTGTTCTGATAACCCAAAAGATATATTATTAGTATATTATTGGATCAATGAAGAGTTCAAAATGGAAGAATCTAAATAGCCATTGCAAATAAAGACGGCCCATTTTCCGTCGTCGGAAATGCGATCGGACTCGGACATTAGTTTAGTTATAACTCTGTAATAAATTGATATCTCGAAACGTGGGCGTGGGAACATGGGAAACATAAAATGGCAAGAATTTCTTCTGAAAGCGACGATTTTATCTCGGACATGTATCTCGGCCGCAACGGTACACTGCAATTATTCCTGAAATTTCACAAATTTCACCCCGGAAAGAAAATCAAAAGCTTGGGATGCATATGCTGTACTAATGGTTTAATTGAGATTGATCGCATTTTGAGTGAAAGTCTAAAAATAAAAGGAGAAACGTAATCTAAAACAATAACAAAATAGTTTAGCAACTGCTACTGGTATGTCTGCATCTTTCGTGCAAGTTGTCGAATTTTTCCCAAAACTTTTTAACAGTGATTAAAACGCGCTCTAAATTACTACAGTTCCTATAAATTTGAGTTTGGGATATTTCTTACTTGGTTAAACAGTGGTAAAACAGTCCTAATGTCCTTGCAGGTGAAAAACTCACTCGAAATTCACTGAATCACTGATTTTCAATTTAAAAAAAATTGCTTGTCGATTGCAATTTATTACAATTATAAATTTTTATATAAAACGAGCGCACGCGCGATTTGCTCTCAAATCACAAGTTCTTTCATAAGATGCAGAAATACATTGTGCGGCTGTATCTGAGTTCGTGGAGTATATACTCTTACGTAGTACCCCCACCTCCAACTTGTTAATTAATTTGTATTACAATTAATTTTACTATAAATCCATTAATTTAAAGGCGTGCCCCTCTTTTACAAGAACCGACTTTGATTGTTCCGCCAAGTTCGCGCATCTAATTTTCATTCATAACTTTCCGATCGCCTCTTAAAACACTTCGCATTTTTTTATCACCATTTTCATTCAAACAAAAATCAATTAACACATTCGGGCATTACACTATTTACATAAACTCTCTTGTTGAGTCATATTTTTAAAGGGTATTAATTTTTGAAATTATGCTGCATTAGGTATTTTTATGAACGAAAGGTCAGCTTCATTTTGATTTTTACGTTAAATATAAATGTCCTTCGGACTTCTTGCATTTGAACTGAGGCTCTAGAATTAAATACTGGTTTTTAGAACTTATCAATTACTTCATTTTTAGTCGGAATCGGAACTGAAAAGCGATGCGACTTTCGCTTTGCTTCTTGGTCAAATTCCCTTTACAGTAAACTTTAACTTTAAATTATGCATTTTTATTTTTTATTAGAAAACGAGGGTGGGCAAGTAGGTACTTATAAATGTGAAAAAACTAAGAAGATCTGAAGATGACCTCTCTACCGGACGTACATACAACAAAATATCGAATTAAGAGGAATGAAAACATAATGTCTTTACTTTAAGCGGTTTTAAGGGTGGGTACTACTTAAAATAATATTACTTCTTTAAAACTGCTATTTTATATTTATATTTCCTCTATCATTAATTAGAGAACCTAATAGGAAAAAACAAATTCAAAAGTGACAAAACGGTCATGCATTGCCCATTTTATAATTTTTCAGTCATTACATGTTAATGGAGCTTTGATTAGTGTTTATTCGAATTTTGTCTTTAGAAGATCATCAAAATAATTTTATGAAACGATTTTAGTGGGATGTAAATTTTGCTTCTCATTATTTTGATTACTTAATAAGAGCAATGGTAAAACAAATACCTATAACTATTCAGGGTAGTGAAAATTACGTAGGGGAGACCCGGATCAATTGTAACAGATTTTAGTATTTTGATTTTACCTATGCAAGCAAAAAGCATCTAATTCTTAATTAAAAATGCATCTTGAGCTTGTCAATATTTGACAATTAAAGGAGCAAAGACACATTAATGTACGTTCAAACATTTTTGCAGAAAAAAATTAAATATCGTCAAAAACAAAGTGTTACTACTTATTGACATCGTGGTGGTGCCAATCGTAACATAAGCAGAAAACAAGTAAAAACTCAATTTGTTTTAATTTATTAGCCGGTATGAATAAAGTGTTACAAGATGCTCATACTCACATTAAGAAAGGATGCAAATACAAGTTTGTTTGTGCACGAAAAAAGGATAGAATTATAAGTAAAAGGGTTGTTACCGTTTATTCATATACTGGCAAATATTACTGGATGAAAGTGATAAGCAACTTAAAATTGTAGACATATTAGGAAAAGAAGATCCTTACAAAAAAAAATAGTTTACTCATTTAAATTCTTAATCAGAATCGCAATAATTATAGCAAAAATGTAAATAATTGTTATTAAGAGATAGTGCGCTCAATCACTGCATTGAATCCATTCCTTCGTGCATTTATTACTTATTGGTATTAACATGTTACAATCGACACCTTTTCCGTTGTTACAATTGACACCATCCGGCCATGTGTTCCTTTAGTATTAATATAAGAAACTTAACTTCAACTTTATGTTACATCATTAAATGAAAAATAAACCAAAACTTATTTTAGAGGGGAAAATCCAACATATCGACATAAAGATGGATTATCTGCCAAATATAAACTACCACCCTTGGGAGAGAAACAAAATACTACTTTACTGTGCAAACAGTATTAACAACAAACAGTTATTAGGTGGCAGTGAAAAACGCCGTGTTACAATAACTCACGTTACAGTTGTCACCGGTCTCCCCCTACTTTCTCACTAGAAAACTACAAAAGGGAAACTTTTCACAGGTATTTCCGGAATTTTCAAAAATGAGTCATCAAATCATAAGCTTAATCATGGTAGTTGAAAGCCGCAAATTCCTTTGATGTGGTGTTTAAGCGGATCATGCAGTATTATTATCAAATCCATCACTTCTGACAGCTTTATAAGAACCGACATTATTCCAAGTAGGTAGGTATTTAAAACGATATGGCTTTTCAAACATCTAGAGCCTCCAGTTTTAACTAAGATGAATATTAAAGTGTAATTACGTCAGATATTTAGATAAAAGTGTTACTCAGAAATTTTCCTATTAATTCGTTGAAATTTTGGCGCCAATTTAATCGTTAAAATTCCGGATATAGGTTATAAAGCAACCGCAATCTGGGAACTCTTAAAAGTGATTTTTTAGGCTTAAATCATGGTAAAACAACAATTTCTATTTTTAAATTTTTGAGTAGCTCTAATTTTACGACAATTGGAGTGTAAATATTTGAGAACCGGTTTTCAACATTTCTTTCTTGTAATTCGTTCAAACAAATAACGTATTTTATTAAGTCCGGTCTTAGGTTTATCTCATAGGTACATTATAATACGCAATATATTACGCTTTATTTAGTAATATTTTATACGACTATACGAGGAATATAAAAAACGTAGAGGACTATTATAAGTAGTTAAACGAATAGTAAAGAAAGAAAAGGAAAAGATCTGACAGGAATTTGCGGATAAGATGAACAATGCACACTTATAGCGAAAACCGAAACTATGCTATATAAAATAAAGAAAAGCAATGACATTAATGAATATTAGAAATAAAAAAAGAGACGTAATAGTAAATGAAGAATAGATATAGTTGGTAAGTGCATGTTAAAACGCACTTAACAACCGTGTATCGTAGATAATTTTTCGCACAATCGAATTTTACCATTAGGTAATGACAAACGTTTTTGATAGGTACCTATTGGACATCTCACGCGCTATTTACGGTTTTTTTTTGTTTTACTTACCGCGCATGTATGCCGTTATGGTTCATAGCAGCACTGTTATTTTTTGTTTCTATGGAAACTAAGCCGTTTATGTAGTAAGATCAACTTTCCGCCCAATAGTAACTATGGTAAGTGTATGGCGGCAGCACTTCAAAAAATTATTTGAAGGAAGAGACTAAGAAAATGAACAACATATTCAGGAGGCAGGCAACAAATGTGCTTATATTTGGTTATATTCGTCATCTGGAAGTATTTCAGAAGTTTTTACAAAAGCAAAACAAGACACTAAATTGCTAACACCGCATATTTGGTGTCATTGGAAAACCTTTGGATCAAATTTTCAAAATCTAATACTTTTCTTAAAATTTAAATTGACCGGTAAATTATGACAGTCATTTATGCATCACTAGGTCTTAGCAGAACACCAGAAGAAGAAAATTCAGGCCATAGAAATAGGAAAATTAGAGATACAACAGAAGTGGGTAAGGTGAGAAACACAATATAAACAGAAACTAAATGTATTTACATGCTATTAAGTAGTAATAATAATAATAATAAGGTTTATTGTTCGATTCATGTGTATACATTTGCGAACAAGGGTGAGTTTTCAAGTAATATGTACAATAAATATCTAAACGCAGTGGCGGATTTAGGGGGGGGGCGAGGGGGCGATCGCCCCCCTCGAGATCCGTGCCGAATCATAAACTTCGTACATTTCACAAAATTCGTCGTCCACTCAGGGCCCGCTCTACACGGTGGGCTGTGTAGGCGGCCGCCTGGGGCGGCAAAATTTTAGGGCGGCAGTTTAGGTTTTCCAAAAAGTTTTTGGGGCGTCACAGTTACACAGCGTCTGTACCTACCAATTTGATTGAGCATTTCTTATAATAATTATTCAGACATGAGGTTTTAAAATAAAATGTATAGGTATACTTAAGCAAGGGCGGGACCTAGGACGTCCTAGGGGGAGTAGAGTTAGTCGCTGTGATTCAAAACTCGTATTTTACTCTTTTTGTAAGAAATTCGATCTCGATAAAAATTCTCCTTATGGGACTTAAGTTTTTCAAATAATGTCACTATCACTAACATTCTGAAGTGCTTAGCAAATGCGTGACCTTGAAATTTTGTAAAATTTTCGCCTGCGGCGCATTTTCAACCCCCCCCCTAAAGTTTTTCAAATAATGTCACTATCACTAACATTCTGAAGTGCTTAGAAAATGCGTGACCTTGAAATTTTGTAAAATTTTCGCCTGCGGTGCATTTTCAACCCCCCCCTACCATTATTGTCTAACAAATTATTCCCCCACTGGTTTAAAATTATGGTTTCCCATCAATTCGCCCCCCCTGAGATTGTCTCCTGGATCCGCCACTGTCTAAACGGAAAGAGAAGTGCTATCGAGTCATTCTCCCATTAAGAAAGATCGAATTTTCATTGCGTTGCATAAGTAATTGTATAGAATTTTTAGCGAGTCCGGCTCCAGATTCTGTATTATCTGCGTTGAATGTTGAATCCCTTGATCGGAATAAATGTGACAAACTGTCTGGTAACCATGTGAATAAACAATGTTAATCATAACTGTCATACAGTCCATGGCATTCTTTAATTGAGAGCGTAATAATCTTGAATAAAATAAATAAGACAAAGAATATCTTTTGAAGTATTGACTTTAGGTATAGGACATACTTAATAAAAAATAAAGTAATTCAACAGCCGGACCCCATGGCACAATAATAAGTGGAGGTGCCATTTGAAAAAATGGAGTTTTGCATATTTGAAATTTTCCAAACTTGACACAGAATTTTTAACACCCTGTATAGTGATAATGATAGTTATCATGTTAGATAGATTGAATAGACCTTCCTTCATATTCGTACCGAATCTTAGCTCTCTAGATAAAAAATTGAGTTCTCAGGAATTTTTAGAAGCACCCGCAATGATCGAAAATTTTCAAAAAGAATTAATTACTTCAGAACAGAGCCTTAAAACATCGAATGTCTTATTCCGATGTAAAGCTATGTCATAAGTGATACAGAATATGGCATCAAAATTGTGGTGTTCCATTTTAAAAAATCGTTTCCATGCGTTGCAAGTGTTTTGGGACACCCTGTATAGTTGAAAGTATTTTTAGGATGTAGAATGGCGTTTGAATTGATTTCCTATCTGGAAAGGTTCAGAAGTTATGGACCGCCGTCGCCTTGTTGACTCACCCTGTATTGATTTGTTATCCCGAAAAAACTGAAAATCGCTATTTCAAAGAAAGATTGATGGTATTCAAATGAAATTTGGAGCTTTTGTATTTTTGGCAGCTGACAATGCAATGACATTGACAGAAATTTGCTAGGCCTTCCAAATTTTGAGTCAACTTTTGTTTTTCTTATGGCCGCCATATTGGATTTGAACAACATTGGTTACACAAAAAAACTAGCTTTTCAAAAATAATATGGACTTTTTTGAAAAAATAGTCAAAGCTCGAGTCACACCATGCCAAGACGCATTTAATTACATACCGTTGAATTCAACTGTTTTCGCACGTCAAAGAAGATTGAAAAAGTCGGTGTACCGTTTTGCAATTGTTTTTCGTCTAAGTTTAGGCAGATTTTACAAAATGATTCATACCAATTTTCAAATTTTGACGATCTGCCAAAAGATCCATGTTGGTTCCATTTTTGAAAAGCAAATTTTTTTGTGTAACTCGGGGGTAACTCGGGAACGAATCAAGATAAAGGAGAATTATTTACAGAATCTAAATCACCTTGAAACAGCGCACCTTTTTTCTAATATAAGCTACTCTGCATTGCTTACGGTTTCCGACTGGGAAGTGGTGGAGAACGAAAAATTCACCACCATGTAGTAGGTACCATTTTTTCGAAAAATTTTATTTAATTGGCCCTTTGACCTTGTAGGTTCTGTTGCGATTTGAATTTAAAGCTCTAACCTTGAATCTAGTACCTTTAGCCATAATCTGATCATCTGGTTACTTAATAATGTCAACAAATTGTAATAATTGAAATATTTTTTAGTACAAATTTTGTAAAAAAGTATAGAAGTTTCTCTCCAAGATTGCCATTTTTTATCTCTGATGGCTAAAATTATGCTTGGTGGAAGATCCAGGTTGAGAAAAAGAGATTACAGAAAAGAAAGGAAGAGGATGGGAAAAGGCTGAGGATTGATGAAAGCAGAGTATGGCTTTGAGGGTAATGTAGAATTGTAGAGCAATGATGTTCTGACAGAATCAACGACATGACTTTCAGTTCCAGAACCGCTTAGGACTGAAAATGAGTTTATTTTAAAATCTGTTTTTTCTTTTTCAACTGGATTTGATCTGAAAATGTTGGCAAGCGCCTTACTCTACTTGCAATGAAATTAATCCTAGTAATGAAATTACAAGATAGCCAACCTTGCGTTGTATGTCAGTGTCGTCGCCAAGCGAGAAAACCTGCAATGGCTTTGAAAGTTTTATGTTAAAATTTATGGTGATATAACGGTTTTAAAATAATCAGAAAAGCTCGAGTTTAGTGAACTTCAACGAAAATAAAACGCGACTGGCCAGGTGCTTTTTTATTGTTTCTAAAATTTGTATTCAATCTCCGTAGTGTGGAAAAAGAGCAAGAGACCAAAATGAAAGCATCGGATTACGTTAGAAATTAATGGAGTTTACGGGTGGTTAATCTCATAACTAATAAATGATGGCTTTAAATGCCACTCAACGCCCTCCTTTACAGAAATAATAATCGCAGAATTTACGACATCGTAAAGTTGAGAGCAATCGCCGCTTGTTTCGGATATTTCAGTTATTATTAGCAATAATTATAGGTGTTTAATGTGATTTGCCAATTACGTAACCGGCAACCTGTTGCTCTTATAATCCTTCCTTTCCTGAGCGAAAATAAATCAACATCTTATTCATCATCGCCTACATCGAGGACAATATTAAATCATCCAAAAATAAAACATTTTCCTCCTTAAATTACTGGACGCTTCTTTCTCAACGGTCATGAAGTCTTCAGCCGTTTTTCCCTTTCTGCCTACCTAATTAGGTATCCATTCATCAAAATGTATGAGTAAATTTTCTAATACATATCATTCCAGGAAGTCTTCATTTATTAAAGACTTAATTGAAATGACGTATCAAATTTTTTGCCCTGTGACGGATTCTATTGCACCACATATCACGAATAAATCATGAAAGCTGCTGAAAACACATGTTCGATAATGTTACGCTATAATTTGTACTCTAGCTGCAAAACATGCACCATGACATGCGATTTTTGTTCATGTGGGCAGAGAGGGATTAAGCAAATTTTATCAATAATGTCAACTATGTCTGCTGAAAATAGTTTACCTCTAGTAACACTTAACTTTAGGTTTCCTTTGCAAACTAAGTTCAAGGAAACAAAGGTATTTATTGGCCAGACACGTTTTGTTTTTTTTTATCTTCTTTTAGTGATCTTCTGTGAAATGCCTCTATTTATAGAAATTGTTAGTGAGGTAAAATGACTTAAATGTCCGAGCCGGTGAATATTATCTATTCTTCAGCCTACGGAACTCGCCGGGATTGAAATTTGCGTCACAGAGAGCTTACGACTGACTGTAGGCGAAAAATAATGTACGTCAAAGAGCTTCAGAGTAGACGTTTAAGAGAAATCTTCGAATTTGAAGTCAGAGGTTTTTACGCGAAATAAAAAAAATGCGGATATGGTAATGATTTGATTATCCCTTGTCCCATGAGAATGAAAAAATGTTTTATAGGATTGCACTATTGTCTTGCCTTGTTACATCAGCTGCAATGATGAAGTTAATTTCCATAATTTTTCCGAAAATTTTATTCAGTTATAAGGAAAGTAGTTTATAATATTAAAAGTGCAATGTGAACATTGAAGGGCGAAAGAGACTGAGAAGAGGGTGTTTTAAAAAAAGGATATATCCTTTACAAGATGGATTTACACGTATGGCATACAAGGATTTACTTTGTGTCCCTAAGCGTGAAAGTGAATATTTTCCGGGTTGAAAGAAAATACCGGGTGTTGCAGAATGGATGTCGCGGCCTAATATCTTGAAAAGTATGAAAGTTACGGATTTGAAATTTTGCAGACGTCAATGGCAGGCAAGTAGGTACCGATTTAGCGAAGGTAAAGCATAATTTTTTCCACTTCCGGTTTCACCGGAAATGAGCTTAATGTAATTTTTTCAAATAGAAACTTATATTTTCCTAAACGGATTCGAAATCTACTAGTTTTTCTGAGTCAGAAACATGTATCATACTTGACCGGAAGTGCAGTCACGGTCATACCCTAGATTTTCAAAATCATCAAAAAGATCGGTGAAAAATGAAGATTTTTCAAAAACGCAAAAACACGCCAACTCTAATTTTTTGTTGCGAATCCATCTGGGCCATTGCATTTATCTTTCTTCATTTTTCACAAATTGTGGAAAATCGAGAAAGAAATAAATGAAAAGTAATTGCGCAGCTGCATTATCAACAAAATTAAGTTGACGTGCTTTTGCAATTTTCTTAAATTACATTTTTCAGCGATTTCCGGTTAAGTGTGACATTTGTTTCTGAATTCCGAATCCGTTGTGAAAAACATAGGTTACTATTTAAAAAAAACAATACTAGGGTCGTTACCGGTTAAACCGGATCGGATGTGGGAAAAATAATCTGCTAACTTTCCTAAATCGGTATTTATCTGTGATTGAAGTCTGCAAAATTTCAAATGCTATAATTTCATACTTTTCAAATCCGGCCGCGACGCATATTCTGAAACACCCGGTATGGGACATCAGACGAGATACAGTCGAGTGTGGCTATTTTTTGAGACGCACAAAACGTGGATCTCGATCATACAATATAGTATACACCAGAAAACAAAATCTCGAGCAAAATAGTAAAATCAACAACGCTAGTGAGGCAGCCGTATAGATTCTAGGTATATCCATAAAATAATAATAAAAATGTCCAAAAAATGGGCAGCAGGGAAGCGGCGGGAACCTCCCCATCGTGTGGGTCTTTGACTTTGATTTCCGTGTAGGTAGCAGAGTAGCAGCCATCAGTTGTGATTACCTATTACATTTCACATTTCACAAATTTAAGGTTAATATCCTGCCACATTTGCCGCTATTCTCTGTCAGTCGGCAAGTTTTAAACGAGAATGAGAATTTTCATTACTTTCTGCAGAAATATGAATAGATTTTTAAAACCAGAATTTAATGATCTTACTAATGACGAATTAAATTGCTTCCAAAAGCCTTTCAGCTTTTCAACGGGTCACCCAACTTCCATGTACCAAATTTCAGTCAAATCGATTCAGTAGTTCGAGCTACAGGTAACGTGATCTTAGAGTAGTTATTACAAAATTTCGATTTTTTTACCCAAAGGGCAAAGTGAGAATGAATTTTGTTTTATTTAAAACCAGAATTTGAAGACTTTTGTCACAATAATGTTTTCAAAAACTTGTTTCCGATGCGTAAACGAGAGTATAATTTTAAATTTGAAAATTGATGTACCAAAAATTCTTCCAGGGGTATAGTTTGTATCGTGTTTTTAAAGTACACAACGACACATTTTTAAAACATGGGCAGCCACGGAAGCGGCTAGAACCTCCTCACTTGGTGAATCATCCAATCCTATCACCTATAAATTTCGAAGTGTTTATTTTTATTGCCAAAAGGGCACTAAGTTTGATTCCATTTTTGGAAACAGAATTTGAAGACCTTTCATGTGCTGATAAAAACAAATGGTGGTCATCTTTCAAATTTCATAGATCACATGCCAAAAAGGCACTTGTAAAATTTTATGATATTTTGCCAAAAGAGCAGTAAGTAAGTAATTGGGCTAGATTTTTACGTAAAAATACTCTACCTAGAGAAAAAAATTGGTCCCATTTAAGAACGGAAGATTCGCTGATTAGAAAAAAGAGGTGTTTTATTATCTGGTGCCATATTACCTGAATAACGTTCGATCCAAGATTTGATTCGTGTAAAATAATGTGGATGTTTTTTTTTTAGTCGGTGAAACAAAATAATTGCATCAGAAGGTATAAACATCTTGATTTAGCTTTTCACAAATCAAGCGCGAAGGTGGTATTTTTGTCTAAACCAAATCCATATGGAATTTAGAGTCATTTGAGTGCATTTGAAAAAAGTGCGTAGATTTATGAGGCTTTTATATGGCTTGGGAAAATTAAGTTAGGTAGGTAATAAAAACCTTTATGATTTATTTACTATTCTTTCACACTTCGCCGTCTATCTATGTGATTCCATGAAGGTAGTGCGATAGGTATCATAATTATACCTTACAGAACTACAGAAAACAAACACTCCATAAACTTATTACACGTCAATAACCACAAATGAATCGAACCGCACGTTTACTTTGTAGTGGTTTCAGCGTCAAACCTCCATTCCTTTTCCAATTAAGCAAACCCAATCATTTCTAATGACGTTAATGGAATTTGGGTTTATTTACTAAAAAATAATGCCACAAGAATTTTTCACCTTTGAGCAAGTCGAGGTTAGGATCTGGGGGATATCCCAAAATAAATTAAAAAAATAGCAATAAATTATTAACATAAAGTACAAATGAAGCCTTTTCATTGATGAGTTTTACGAAAAAACAGGTGTTGCGATATAAATACAATTTGGAACAATTCCAAGTTTTAGAGAGTCGTAGTGAAAATCCCACAAATCCACCTCTGCTCAAATGTGACAATGAAAAATACGTTAATTTGCAAACATCATGCTAACTCGTTGAAAGAAAAATTGCTGTAATTAATATAATAAAGAGGAAGTTGCATCTAATCCGCTCTAAGTCTGTTCAAGCCTATGAAAAACTTACACGAGTTTCGCTTCAATGATTTCAAAATATTCTTTAAAATTAATTCTTCCAATGAGGATTCAAGGTGAGTTCGAATTTGCGGTTATATTTAGCTAAATATTCGAAACTTTTGTTGGTTTGTGGGTTATTAATAGCAATCACTTGATTTGAGAGGAAGAGATGATTGCAAACGTCATTAATACAATAATTGTGCTGAATCCGCCTCTGTTTGCTCGAATCTCATGTAAATAGCTAATTTATTTGTTTTGTCGTATGCAAGTAAATAGTGATCAATTAAGGAAATTGCACCGGAACGCGTGTGAACTGGATTTCCGGTCGTACACTCACCTATCTCGGATTTTTGGTGATCATTTTCAAAAGTTGCACCATCAAACCACCAAAAACTGATCTTCACTTAAAATAGGTATTTACGTGTTGGCTACGCTGTTGTAAAACTTGGTGATATCTAGCATAGTGTTACTTCTTCCGGCACTTGAAAATTTTCCTCGCAAGAATTAATTGTAAGAAACACCACTGAAGGACTGTGCGAGCATTTGGAGCAATATTTTCACGTAAGTCCTCTTACAGGATGAGGCTTATTAACCAGATACTCCCATGACCCGATACGATCCTTACTCGTGACCGACGGACTACTAAGTGAATTTATTTACTATGTGATTGCAGTAATTGTACAATGACTATTGTGCCCTTAAGATTTGGTTGGTGGATATATTTTGTACACGATCTTGTTAGAAGCAGTCAAAGTCGGTTATTTTTAGAAAATGGCATTGGAATCGGATGAATGAGCAACGGTGATAATTTATTACTTCACATAGTCCTGTGGCCTCGCACTGGTCATCCAATGTTTGGTTCAGTGTCTTTGGAAGGTTACTAAAACGGAATAGTGAAAGTGGTGTGTATGGACGAATATGTGGTGTTAGCGTAACCACTTCCTTACTCGTACCATGGGTATTATGTGTCGTACAAGGATATCTCAGACACACCTCCATGCTCTATTGTGATCTTTACAATGGAATTACAAACCTCCCTGGACAGATTCATAATTTTCTTCGACTGAAGATAACGTCAAAGAAAAATGTCATTAGAAATCTGCAGGATGCGTGTATTTTCTTATTTTTCGTGATGTTGTGGGTCGTGCTGAGGTTAGTTTCTCTCTGGATTCTTTAATTTATAAAATTAATACCAGTTGTGTTGGCATTCTTTAATATACAGAGATTACTTGAACCTTGCTGCCATAAGATTGACGAGAGGAGGTTTTTCATAGCATTTTCGGAGTTTGTGTGAAGGTCTCTTATTGAATGTCGATTCAGATTACTTATTTTGTCTTCCAAATTGTGTCCTTTAACTTGAGGATATTATGATATGATGCTGGATTAATACCCACACTATTTGCTGCTAAAAATGGTGGAGGCGCCGGATAAGTTCCATTTGGCGGCTAAAAAGACACCAAAGTGCTAGAGCATTTATTTTAGTGTCAATTACTACGGATACATGCACACACTTAGCTCGAGCTAACAAAGTTCTTCCATGAGATTTTTCGGTGGTAGTAGCCTTTAAAATACAAGGTGTCACAGGATCATGGTACACCCCTCTTCTTTTCCATAGTTTCTGGAATACATTTTTGAAACTTGGAACATCGAATGTATACTAAAAGAAAATACAACTTTCGTCTTTCCTCACAACTAAAATCATTGCTACTGGCCACACAACTATTTCGAATTGCTGCCAGTAAAGGCTATCCGAGAGCTAATTTTCCAAAGGCTATCCGAGAGCTAATTTTCCAGACTATTTTTGTAGGTGTTCATCTTAAACTCAAAATTCGCAATAAAGCAATGCTGGAATTTTTCAATCTTTGCGTAAGACGAAAGTTTCGTTTCCCTATACTACTTATCATTATCAAAATTTTTTCCATTTCCGGTTTTACCGGGAGTGACAAACTTTTTATTTTCAACTGGAACACCTTTATTTCAATACATTTTTGGAATCTACGTAACTTTCTGTGACCCTTCCATTGTTATTCTAATGGACCTTAGTAACCCTGGAAAAATTTTAGTCACACAAAAAACCTTACATTTTTTGACTTATGAGGTGGTTAAGTCTGCCAAAAGAGTTTTTAAATAAAAGCTCCATTTTTTAAAGTTTTACCATAATGGTACCGATATACCATTGGAAAGTACAATCAATAAGAATCTGTAGTAGATATTGGGAAAGGAACCTTTCGTCTTACTTGAAAAATTCCAACGTTGCTTTATTGTGAATTTTAAGTTCAATATGAATATCTGCAAAAATAGTTTGAAAAAATTACTTCTCACTTCTCAGATAGCCTTTACTGGGAGCAATTCGTAATAATTGTGTGGACAGTAGGAATGATTTTAATTGTGAGGAAAGACGAAAGTTTAATTTCCTTTTAGTATATCCATGTGCTTATTTTGAAATTGGGACCAACAAATGAGGAGAATTAAAGTGTGTTTACACTACATGATTTTAACCTCCCCACTCCACTTCACCATTTTAAAAAAAAGGGAGGTTACTGCAATCACTAAAATTTTCGAATTCGAGATAAGACCGGATCTGTACGTTTTGAGGTCTCAGGAACCCAAAAAAGTGGTTTTTAAAATGTGTCTGTATGTATGTACGTACGTACGTACGTTCGTAGAACGTTCGTAAACGCGCCACAGCCCAAACTACTCGACCGATTTGGCTGAAATTTGGTACGTGTGCATGTGATAACCCAACTTAGATCTAAGAAGCTGTTGGAGCCAATCGTGCAGCCAAAAATGCCGTTTCGGCACATCAACTTTTAAATTTTAAATGTAAACCCCCATTTTTCACGTCACAATAAGGAAGGCCTTCAGATTCTGCTTCCAAAGATGTATTCACTGTCAGTGCCCTTTTGACCAAAAACTAAAAATATCGAAATTTTTATCGGACTTTAAAATCGCGGTACAGCCCAAGCCCCTGAACCGATTTGGCTAAAATTTTGCACATGGGGATTGTATTACACGTCGAAGAGCTGAACAAATGTTGCATTCAATCGACCCACGGAAAGTGCCGTTTTGGCACACCAATTTCCAAATTTAAAGTTATTCTCTCATTTACCCATCCAAAACAAATTTTTGAAAGATTTATTGTCACCATCAGAAGGGTCTTCAAATTCTGGTTTTAAATGAGATAAAATTTATTCGCATTTATTACCCTTTGGGTAGAAAAATCGAAATTTTGTAATAACACTGAAACCACGTTATAGCCCAAACTACTGGATGGATTTGTCTGAAATTTGGTACATGGAGGTCAGGTGACCCGTTGAAGAGCTGAAAGGCTTTTGGGAGCAAATGGGTGCCATTTAGGCATATTAACTTTAAAATCTTAAACACAAGTCACGGAAATCAAAGACCCACGCGTTGGGGAGGTTCCAGCCGCTTCTCTGCTGCACTTTTTCATATGATTTTCGCTTTGATAAATCATTTGGTAATAATACAAAATGCGAAAAGTCATGCGGTTTGTATTTACACTGCTACGACTGGCATTATGATTTTGCACTTGACTCTACTGTCAAATGTAAGCGTAGGTACATAGCCTAAAAGCGACGTAAAATCACCTAAATTGCAGTACAGTGTGAATTTCTGTGGTCAAGGTAGTTATTTATTTCAAATGCACTTTTTTGTAACAACGTAGAGGTCGTCTGTTAATGTGCTAAATTTTTTATATAGTCAAAAAATAATGCGCCATAAGCATAGAACACGCTTCAATGAAAAAATAAGTAAATAAAGTCACAACAGGGAAAATAAATTCGCGAGAAATCGCCAGGCGATTCAAGAAAATCATATGAATTATCATGGCAAAATAGACACCGTCCTATTCCCTAATTTTCATAATATTTTGCTATTATTGATGCTTTGACTTACTTATGACTGGAGTAATAGCAAAAATAATGCAGTGTAAACACAAAAATATTAGCTTATGACTTTTCATTTGCAAAATCAATTGACAAATTATCAGTGTTGTTAAAGATACATTTTTTTAAGTATCTAGATACAGATACAGATACTATTCGAACGGAGTATATACTAGGTAGATACATTTTTTTCATCAGTATCTAGATACAGATACAGATACTTGCAATAAGTATCTAGATACATATAGATACATTTTAGATACATCTGAATTAAATTTTTTTTTAAAAAACAACCTTTATGTTGTTTCTTTTTATAGAAATAATAGTTCCTGAAATAGTTGATATTATATCTATTACTTACCCGTTCCGGTTTTCTATATTTTACAGTTATGCACCTATATAGCTGAATTTATACCTAAACAAAAAAAAATTCATTTAGAACAGGTATGAATACCTGTTAGGCATTAGGGTGCAGAATGCAGGCAATTACCTACTAGAGAAACGCTAATCCGCCTGACCATCGATACCCATCAGAATAAACAGAATGACGCAAGCAACGCGAAGTTTTTTGGAAACAAAAGTACATTATTTAAAAAATTGTAAAAGGGGTACGATACGGATATCAAGAAAAAGTAAACCAAATAAATATTTCCAGTTGCAATTATAAACTCATTAGTTCGGTATCGGTATTTTGGGGAAAACCCAGCTTCTTCGAATAGAGTATCCCTTTGTGTTTCTATACCTGTTTAGGATCCCACCGGAAAGGACTCCTTAACACAAAGATATTGATGATTATTTGCGAGTGTAGAAGAAACCAAACATCTGCATTTTTGACGCTTATAACCGAGAAAGAAAACTTCTGACATTTTAAAGTTGTCGTTGTCTCGAGGTAGTTGTCAATTATTAAAATGCGAGTTAGGGTATTGTGTATCTAAGTATCTATGAAATGTCTTAGATACAAGATACTATAAAAAATGTATCTAGATACAGATAAGATACTGTTACGATAAATGTATCTAGATACGTATCTAGATACATCAAATGGATCTAGATACTGTATCTAGATACTTGTATCTAGTTACTTAACAACACTGCAAATTATGTAGTGTAAACACACTTTTAGAGACAAAAGACAAAAGAAAGTTAATGTGCCAAAATGGCATTTCCTGTTGTACGATTGATTCCAAAAGCTTTTTAGATCTAAATTACCCAATTGCAGCTAAATCGGTTAAGTATTTTGGGCTGCAGAGTGTTTACAAACACCTACGTAACTTAAAGTACATACCACAGGGTAACATAGCGCAGCATAGAGGAACGTAACGTAACATTACATAAAGATCTGGTCCCCTATTATTAGTACAGGGCAACTAGACCAAAAAGCGGCCAAATGCCGGCATAAAAAAAAGAAAATGGAACTTTTTCTAAATAATGATCGAGACACTCTATTTAACATGTCATAAAAAGTCTCAAAGAATCCCCGCGTCGGGTTTGGCCGTAATGGCCGAGGAACCAGTTCTATACAGGGAAAATTCTCAAATTTAACCTTATTTATCCCACCTATTGTTTTTTAACCTTGATATACTTTTGCGTCAGCTTGTTAGGCATATTTTGAGACCATACTTCATTTAGCTTTGGCAAAAAGATCAACTCGGAATGTGCCTGAGCGACCGACCGATCGAACAGATTTTTCACTATGACTCTTTAGCGAGGTCTTCATATTCTGGTTTTAAGTAAGACAAAATTCATTCGCATTTAGTGACCTTTCGAAATTTTGTAATAACAGTAAAACCACGTTATAGCCCAAATTACTGGATCGATTTGTCTGAAATTTGGTACATGGAGATTGAAGAGCTAATTAATTGGTTTGTGGAAGCAATTGGTTCACGGGAAATGCCATTTGGACATATCGACTTTAAAATTGAACTACCAAGGCCTCAAGGCCTCATTGAAAAATCATTAAATTCTGGTTCTAAAAATCTATTCACAGTTCCCACCATTTCGGCGAAAAATAATGAAAATTCTCATTCTATTTTGAAACTTGGCGGAGTGACGGAGTGACAGCTGTGACAGCAAAAGTGTGAAAAAATTTTCGTGTTCAATTGGCTGTTATTTATACGGAAGTCAAATGGTAATGTCAAAAAAACACAGAAGTTCGATATTTTGAAGAAACATTTAAAAAAGCTCTGCAGCCCAAGCCACTGATCCAATTTGGATAAAATTGGGTATTGGTATGTAGACATTATTCATAACCGGGAACAGAGCTAATCAACTGTTGGAACTAATCGTGCCATTGGAAGTGCCATTTTTATATTTTTTATGATAAATGGAATACCTAGGTTAAAAGTCAAAAGTCCACGCGGTGGGGAGTTTCCAGTCGGCTGCCCATTTTTTGTCCTTCGCTTTTCAAAGAATGCACGCATTATGTTCAGAAGGAACTTAGATTAGTTCAATGTGAGCATGTTGTTACTATACATATGTGTGCAGGTACCTACCCATTAAATCTGGGCCTATGAATCAAATAATGATAATTTCAATTATCTAGTGAGGTGGAAAATACCAAGGAAAATACCGACCTACCACAATCTCTAATAAAATATTTAACTAACTACTAATTGTTGCGAGTAAATACCACTGAATAAAATAATAGAAATTATTGTGAGCACTAATATCTGATATTGTGAAACACGTGGAAGAATTCACAAAAATACGCATATAATCATATGTTGTAACTTACTATGCAATTTTTATAAAGTAAGGTTGGTAATAAATGTTGGATACTGATTAGGGCAATAGACAATAATATTGCGTGAGTATTTTTATCT
The DNA here is from genome assembly GCA_963924575.1 of Pycnomerus fuliginosus. Classification (NCBI taxonomy): domain Eukaryota; kingdom Metazoa; phylum Arthropoda; class Insecta; order Coleoptera; family Zopheridae; genus Pycnomerus; species Pycnomerus fuliginosus. The sequence continues at coordinate 13,098,629 of OZ004617.1, read as the reverse complement.
GCTTGTTTAAAAAGCCCGCTGGAAGTTGGTTTCCTAGTTATTCTTAGAGTATTTACTAATGGGCAAATACGTTGTTTTCAACCTTACCATGCCTTCCTTAAGAATAAAGTTTACTAAACTCATTAGTTCCTCTAGTTATAGATATTTTGCTGTGCAAGTAGCTTTAAGTAAGAGGTTAAATACAGGCACGTTCTAAAATTTATTTAAATAGAGAGCCAACAAACAAAACGAATATACTGCTTTTTCCAAAGAGCCTTTTATTCTGATAAATCTCATAACTGCATTTTACCGTAAAACTGTCAGAAACAGTTAATTGGGTCATTTTTGAATAGACCGACTAAATAATTTCAACATGAATACTGTCCACATACGGAATAAATAAGCGTTGCGTCAAGTATTACTTCCATTGGAAGGTGATATGAGGTGATAATATCACACCTGAACAGACAAAACCTCAAAAGCAGCGTTACTTACACACTTGCAGTCCCTGTATACACTTATTATGATCTGACGTGGAGCCAAATGAAGGAAGCCACATTCTAGCTGGCATGAGAGAAAATAAAAATAAGTTTTACAATCGCTATCTGGCAGACAGCTTGGCTCTAGCCTATCTATTTAAACTATACTTTCTTGTCGTAACCATATACGACCGTGTCATTCGTCCTGCAAAAGAGCCGCACTTGTGAAGTTCCTTTTTTCACATACATGGAGGTCCTGTCATGTCGCAGGAATAATTTCTCGCAACGTTTCATCACTACAGGTTTTTCCCATTTTTGATTGATACGACGTTATTCAACAGTAAAAGTAATCGCTCTTAATTCCACAGATTTATTCTGCAAATAACTTATTTGTTACCTCATCAAATGTTACAGTTCTGTCACGGAACCGCCACTAGCCACTATTATGGTAATTTGAACAGGTGTCGTTTGTAAAGCAAAAAGGCAAGGTTACCCATGTCTGTCTGAGTTACTTTGCAAAAAATTCACGTGTTTTCGTTTCAAATTAACGCCCAATTAACTAAACTGATGAATTGGAATAATTTGATCCACGTCGACGAGCAAAATGCAGACGTGAAAAAAATCTCACAAAGATGACCCAACCCGCCAATTCTTTTCATTGATGGTTTTTTATTCATCAATGCCATATGTTATCTGGAAGGTCCCCAAGAAATAACTCTGCTATATGGTAATTTTAATTGCCACCGTCATAATGTCATCTAGAAGTCTATAATTTAAGTGTCACCGCTTAGAATTAATGATAATTATTATAATAGTACAGTACATTAACGTCATTGGTATTGTCTTTTTTCCAAGCATTCTGTTTAATTCCATTTACGCCATAGCTGAATCGCTACGTGATCGTGTTTTGAAAAGCTTAACACGTGGTGTTTTATTAGGTGTATTAACGATTTCTTAAAGAGATACCGTGTTTTTGCATCGTTATCGACGAATTCCTATCAGAAATGCGACGGCGATCATGAGAGAAATTGTAATTATTTATTTTAATGTATGCAATTACCAGGAAAGAAGAGACTTCAGTATACATTAGCCACAGTATCCTTGTTCGTGGATAGACTAATAGACAATTAATTTTGAAAAATCCTTTATGTAATAATACGTTTGAAGGCAAAAACGAAAGTTAAAAGTCAGAGCGAAAATTACAGAGGTGCTTTGGTTGAAAAAAATCCCTTATCCTGTGTGCTACCTGGAGATGATGTCATCGAGAAATCTAAACCATCAGCGATGACTCATAACTAAAATTTTGAAATGCTCGTTTTTCACCTGTCAATCTCGTTAACGTGTAGCCTACAGCGAATTTTTACAATCAATTATAATACCATAACGGGAGATAAATTGATGGTAGCAGGTCAGTTTTATAAGTTTTTTAATTGTTTGTTTCGGGTTCTATTTTTAGATATTTGGTCATCGTTTTCATTTTATAAGAAAGTCATTTTGTACACCTATAGTAATTACCGAGTATTATACGGTTGAGACCATCCATATAGTCGATTTACCTTTGCACATACAAGCTGAAGCATTTGCGAAAGTATTATAATCAAATGTAATACGACGAGTAGTTTCTTGATTGCCGCGGGTTTTGACGTCCGAATGGTTGTCAACTACGAGTCAAAATGGTAGATTTTCTTAGGCTAAAAAGAGGACGAGAGCTTGCTCCCCTTGAGACGCTTATGATCAAAATTTTCTCCAAAGTAATAAATTCAGCATCAAAGAGTTATTAAAAATACGCAATTTCACTTCGCCATCTTTAACCGTTTTGAAGATATTTAGAAAAACCCCTTTTATGGGCCCTAGCTCCCTTAGGACTGATGCATCTTTCGACATATGTTTATTTATAGGAACTTTTTCCATACCTACTTTTCATAGAAGAATCTACTGGTAAAGTTTGGCCCCCTATTTCGGGACATCCTGTATGCAGGTAGGTATATAAATGACCTTTAATCAACAGGAAAAATGTCATTCTTGTCGCCTTTATTTAAGGACGCGATTTCATAATAAAGGGCTGGTTTTTCCATCTACTGTTAACCTTAACCTGAGGTTTGTCACTTTAGTTTCCATTGTGACAACACTTGTTTCTATGGAAATAATAAATAACGTCATTTTAAGTTTAACATCATGTGATGGAAAAACCAGTCCTAAAGATTAAAAGTCTGGTCGACTTCAAAGGGGAATTTAACCAATCAGGAGTGTTTTGAAATGTTGATAGACAAAAATATTTAAAGGACCCTTTTACTCTTGATTGTGAAACTGGCCCTTAGGGTCGCTTAAAGTTAATATCACCTACCAACGACCAATAATCCCTAAAATAATGATTGACTTATTTTTATTTCGTGGACGCCGGACGATCGAGAACGCATTGCAGGATACCTCAATTGGCAAATTTTGATAAAAAGTCACACACTAAACTACGGCCCTGTATAATTTTTTTCGTGTATCAATAACTTTTTTTCGACTATAGTACTGGAAACGTCACATTCTTGACATGCAATTATCATCCGAAAGCTTACGTTTCCAGGATTGCGTCGTTTGCTAGACCGGGAAAATATTCCGGTACTTCTCTTAAAAAATAGTTCCAAATTTCATTATTTCTATCTAGTTGCGCGATCGACGAAAAAATCGTATGTGCAACACGAAGGAAAATATATATTCCTACTAGTTACACAATATACTATTGAGGGAGGTGTTTAATATCAAAAATGCTTTCATTGTAGGTAGATGTCACATGCATTTTCTGTAACCGGAACAGGAACCGAAAAAATACCGGTTCCGAGCAAAACAATTAACGCTTATTACCCTAATTGTGACGCGATCTTAAGTCTGTTTTTTTCTTCGTTCAAGACCTATCTGTGTCCCGGAAGCGAAAAAACCGGAACCGAAAACTTTTAAAGGTTCGGAACCGAAAGCCCATATTTCGAACCGGGAACCGGTACCAGTCCCTATGCCGACATAGATTTTTATCACAACCTGCAATGTTATTAATGACGTAATAATTAATAAAAGGAAATGCAGTAATTTCATTAAGTAGGTAAGTACCCATAATAATAATTTTGTTTATTTTATATTTATATTTTCTATTTATAATGTACCTACTTCACTACATGTACCTTTAAAACCTTCTTAAGAGTCAAACTGCTACAAGTTTCCGTAGTGTAGTGGTTATCACGTGTGCTTCACACGCACAAGGTCCCCGGTTCGATCCCGGGCGGAAACATGCTTATTTTTTGTTTTAAAAGTTATAACCCATTTATTTCGTAATGTTTTTGCTAATATTGTATAGACTGGACGTTAAAAAAGTTTGAGAAAGTAGCTAAAAAACTCACCTTCAGTGGAGTCAGCTGAAGACGTCCGCTGCAGACGTCTTTTAACCACTGAGATTATACGGATGAAATGAAGCTAATATAAAGGCGCCACCCTCGATATAGCCCCATGTGGCTAATCATCTTCCCTTTTATAAGTCATATGTTTACTGATTAGATCTACTCAGTGCACACAGTTAAAGGAGAAAGAAAAAATGTAATTTTATACGCCGACTCCCAAATAAATTCCTGCTTCATAAAGCTGATTCCCGTTATTATTTTGCACTTGACATTTAATTGATTCACTCTTTTCCTTTCATTTTCTAATTTAGGAACGGGATTGAACAATCTAATCATCTCGGGGATGCTACAAACATGAACGTTATTATTTAATTTTAGCTAAGTATTCCTGTTGCTTTTTAGGACCTTCCTAGTTCATAATATGCATAATCTGAAGTATTATTAGTTTTATTACATAAGGTAGGTAAGTAACACAAGCTTAAACTGTAATTTTTTTTATTTATTTCCCACCAAAATAGGTATGTACAGGCCGTTCCAACGAAAAAGAGCTACCCTAAATATTTCGTAAACCAACACAAATAAAATCTGAAAATTCGCTCGGACAGGTCGACTTTTATTTGGAGGGGGACCCTTAAATCCATGCTTGGCGAAATTTCAAAACTCACCCCCTAACCCCCACCTACCCCCACTTCAAAATTTTAAATGGCAACCCCCCACTTGTGATACATCATTTGAAAGCTAACTTCATTGTCAAACTAACGCTGTAACAATGTTTGATATTTGTTCAACTCTAGCGCCCTCTACTTTTCTACAGTCAAATTTAAATTACATTAGGGCCCCTTGTGATACATCATTTGAAAGGATTTGAAATTATCTGTAAACTAATGCAAGCATTTTTTAAATCCATCCATTCGTTCAAAAGTTACAGCCTAAACTTGAAGGATTTCTAGACCCAGAACCAGCTCATGTCTTTCACACGGCCTTTTTGCGATTATGTCTCCAAAGAACGGTTCATCGCCCAGTAAAAATGTATAGCAACGTTTTAGTTGCTTTGATGCTAAACATTTCAGTTCCTATTTATTTTTGTCGTCCGATAAACCGTTGGGCAAATAATTGCAGAAAGGCCACGTGAAGTTGGTATTAGGGTATACATTTTCTTTTAGAAACAAAAGGTAGCAGAGAAGCGGCTGGAACCTCCCCATTGCGTGGGTACTAAAACAGAAGTCTGCCATAAATCTTGTGGGACAGGGGCTAATGGCAGCCATTTTAATTTCTCAAAAATTGACAACTCGGGTACCGTAAAAAATACGAAATTTTAAAAAAGTTGTGTTTTTCAGTGTAGATAAGAATCTGGAAAGAAATTGAAGAGATCTGGTTTGGTTCCTGAAATATACTGCAAAAACTGAAAAATGTCATATTTTAATCTAGAAGGCTTAGAACAGTTTTCGTCGCCTTATTTATTTATTCTTCGTGCAAGGTAATGTAATTGGAGCAAATTTCATAATGATACGCCGATTCCAAGTTATAACACGTTGTCAAATTTCAGTCTTTTCAGTATATTTCAGTAACCCGTCTAGATATCTTAGATTTCTTTTCAGATTCTTAATCTACCCTGAAAAATACTTCTTCCTAATTTAAAAAAAAATCGTATTTGTTACCGTTTTCGAGATGTCGCAATTTTTGAAAAGTGAAAATGGCCGCATTAGCCCCTGTCCCACAAGATTTATGGCAGACTTCCGTTTTAGTAATCTCCAGGATGAAAATAACTATAAAAGTGCTAAACCAAACTGGCTGAAATAACATATCAAAAATTTTCACTGCCTCCCGGACAAAAACAACGACGTTTTACTGTCGGATTATTATTATTATATAGGTCGTGGCGGTCCAAAAACTGCATTCAAGCCAGCAAGTTGAAAAACCTGTATTTAAGAAACGGGTTTCGGTTGTGCCTCGGCCATTCTCAGGCTACCAAAATGGCTTTTTTTGTTAGCCTGAACCCCTGAAAATAGTCGGAACATGGCCGAAATCGGTTGCTTTCAATGCAACTTTTTGAACTTGCTGACTTGAATTAGCTTGAATGCAATTTTGAATTTTTTCATTATTCTTTTAATGATTTTGATTTTTGATTCCATATCTAATTATGTACTTAAATGCCTAATAATGAGACGACAAAATCTTTTTGTTATTATTACAGTGTGTCTCATTTTAACTGGAACCACCCAAATATTTCGGTTAATTTTAACCGAATCAATGCGTTCTTTTTTTCTGCATGTAGAGCTCCAAAATCTGCACCTGCGTGATACTTCACTTTTTTTATAGACCGAAATCCCAGCCTGCTGCGATTTAATAAAGAGGCCAAAAATGACGAAATCGTATTAGGCATTTTTTTATCGAAAAATTTTATGAGGAAAAGTTGTTCAGGATGGCTCCAAATATCTAAATTCGAAATTTCAAGAAAAAATAAAAATATTGAATTTCTTGAGGAAGAATCACAAAATAACGAAAAGTTCAATATTTTTGCAACATAATGGGTGCTGTGCAATAAAAAAACAATTGAAATGAATCGATTTGACATTTGCTATCGGCTGTGGATGGATAAAACTTAACAATCGCAGAAAAAATTGAAATTATTAAGATAGTGTAAGATTTTCGTTTTTCTTAACAATTTAAAGCGGAGACCCCAACTAATCTCTTGCAATGTGCCACAAACAGCAAACATATACGCTTCCATTGCTTTTTTATTTCACATCACCCGTTATGTTGCAAAAATATTGACGTTTTCGTTATTTAATGATTCTCCCTCAAGAAATTCAACATTTTTATTTTTTCCTGAAACTGCGGATTTAGCCATTTGGAGCGATCCTGAGCAACTTTTCTTTATAAAATTTTTCGATAAAAAAATGCCTAATACGATTTCGTCATTTTTGGCCTGTTTATTAAATCGCAGTAGGCTGGGGTTTCGGTTTATAAAGAAAGTTTGAGTATTACACAGGTGCAGATTTTGGAGCTCTACATGCAGAAAAAAAGAACGCATTGATTCGGTTACAATTAACCGAAATATTTGGGTGGTTCCAGTTAAAATAAGACACACTGTATATAGGTACCTAATGGTACGTAGGTATCCTATATCCCTGACTGACAGTGACAACAAAAACACATCATCAGTCAATTCAAACTCAGATATATTGTATATCTACTATACTTACAGTTATACTACGAGTAGGTATGGTAAAAGATAGTACTATACGTGACTTACGACAGTTAGATAGTAAAATGTTGAGTTGCTGAATAAGTAGGTATACCACAACCAATACACCTAAAAATTATATGACGTTAATGTGCGGTGAAAGTTGAGTGTTAAATATAAATAGAGATTATCAATAATTACAAAAAGGTATGAAATTGTTTTTGTTTCTTCAAAAAACAATTTATTGTGTCTATACCCTTTTCTCTCCATCTCTCTCCCGCAAACAATAGGTAAGTACGCCCTAGTTAGAATAATAACAAAAAGAGTACCTACTAAACAACTTAAAACTTACTAATTCATTCTGCACTCCTGTTCAATCAAACGCTAGAAAATCGATCGGCGCATGATTATGCTTAGTCAGTCGACTTAAAAATAGTAATGCCATGATTCTGATAGTCAACCAAACATACAACAATTGGTCGAGTCATGATGAGTTAAAATCTCTGATCTCTGAAACGGACTTGAGCTACTGAAACACCGTAATTCTTTTTCGCCGCTTCGTTTTCTTTCTTTTTCAAGAGTATAGTTTAGATACAAGATAAGTACCTATCTACTGTAAAATGGTATCTACATAAATTAATAGGCACCGCACTCCATATGATAATATATTACCTATAAGTACCTAAGTAGGTACGTAGGTACCGTAGGTTCGTGTTTTGATATGTTAGATTATTCATTGGTTAGATGTTAGGAATCAGAATTACTTAAGTATGTGATTAATTTCAGTACTTACCTATTTAGATACTATCCTGGGACAATCGACAATTAAAGACCCATCATGAAGATAACATCAGTACTCATTGAAACCGAAGATAAAGTCGAAAACGCAGTGTATGGATCATCCGCACTTATGCTAGAAGAAAGATATGTTATAGCGACTGCAAATTTATTTATTAAGGATCTAGAGAGAGATTTCAAAAAATTTTTTGAACTAGACTCTCCAGGTCTTTTGTATCAACCCAATGAAGGATGGAATACAAGCACGACCTTTAACGTAATTTGGAAGACCGATTCAAGAACACACGTTAAAGTTGCCAGAATTCTTGCTGCTTTTACCAATGAAAGTATAAAACAAGATTCGGGAGAAGTTTTGCAAGAATGGACAGTTGATTCTCCGAATAATCGCCAAGACGTTTCCGCTGTTTTGGGAATATTCTTCGTACTGAAAGTGGATGAATCGTGCGATTTATTGGACTTTAAAAATTGTTTGAATACTTGGTGGAACTTGGTGAAGAATGAAGATCTTAAACAGACCGATGAGCTTTGGATCCATAGCACTCCGTTTGGGTTTCGAAGTTTGCTGAATTCTTGCAGTAGAGGCATTTGTTCAAATGTAGTTGGACGAAAGGCAAGTTTAATCGTAAGCGATTGTCTTGTTACGCCAGGAAGTGAAGGTAGTTTAGTTTTCAAAATGAAAAGGTAAGATATAGCTACTATAAAATTAGAAGAACTGTATACAGAATACCTTTATAGTGAACTTCAGGTACCAATAGGAATAGTTATTTCTTCTTCTTGTTGGTGGAAGAGCGAATGGACAAGTTTGACTTTAATCGCAGACGTACGGTCCATCCTAAAAGAATTACTCTTTTCCAGTTTGCATACGAATTCTGGGCCCAAAATTCCACACCACCGCCTTTTAGGTAGGACATCATTATTATTTCACTGAAACAATGTACCTATATTAATAAGTCGAAGGTGTACCTATTTTAATTTTACAGCATCTGTAGAATCAAGTTTTGTACAAATATATTCGGGGTCCAATTGGGGTACCGCTACTATAATTAGCGTAGATGATGGTCTTTTATTAACTAATTCTCACGTAATAGTAAGTTGCTCTGCTATTATCATATATTCTAGTAAGAAAGCTCTATTAACAGAAGGAAAGGAGCACCATAAATTTATATTGGAGGGGACAATCAACTAAAGCAGATTTGCTCTATAGAACTCCGGATGATGAAGTTTTTGATTTAGCGGTTTTAAGATGTGACTCAAAATTTTTGAAAAGAAATAAGATGGAACAATGCAGACCCGCAAAAGCCATTTGCAATATCGGTAATGGTTCCCGTTCTCTTATTTCAAGTTCTAAAAACATTTTTTCAGGTGACCAAGTATATGCTGTGGGTTTTGCCCTATTTGGCAAAGACGCAGAAGTTAATCCTAGCGTTTGTAAAGGATTTGTAAGCCAAGTCGCCAAGTCAGTGATAAGGACTACGTGTTGTGTGAATCCTGGAATGAGTGGAGGAGCCATTGTGAATGGGATTGGTGAAATATTTGGATTTATAGTATGTAACACTAAGCTGGAAAATGATGGTTTGGTTTATCCACGGTTTAATATGGCTATACCTTATGACGCCATTGCAGGAATAATCGAGAGTTTTGTGAAACGACATGGTAGGTAAATAAATATGAAGTAATAACCGATAATGTATAATACAGCAAGAGTGATATTACAATTTCCGGAAATTTACGAGTTGTAGAGAGGAATGCTTCTTAGTGCAAGCACTCGTGGTCATTTTTGAATCCAACAAGCATATGGGAACCATATGAGAAACAAAGAAAATTTCCTGATATTGTAAAGTCAAGAGTTGAATTTGGCTAGACAATTCCAACGAGAACGACGTTGTCGCTGACAAGTTGTATTTCATTTAGAAAATAGCTCTAGTGAAATCTTCAGTTGAATTATCATAAATATTTACCATTTTTTTAGAACTTTCCATTTTGAAGAAACTACATACGTTTGATAAAGAATTGACGCTTCCTTGGAAAAATCTTGGAGCTAAACTATAACTTAGGCGAAGATTTCAAGCGTGGTAAATGTATAGCTATCCACATACCTACTTAATCCAGTTGATATACATAGTGAGAGGCTGAGACTGCTGAGAGGTGGAATGTTGGATTTTTAATAAATATTTTATTTTTTTGCATTATACGTTTAACCATTTATTACCGTTTTATTACAATTTTTGGATAAAACCTAGATAGGTTTAAGTAGGTTTAAGCATTAGCAAAGTGGTTTGGAGCTCGATTCACGTAATCAACAATAAGTAAAGCTGTTATTGTGCAAAAGACTGGGGATTGTTCAATTGTTTTGATATTCGGAATTATAGATCCATGAACACCAAGGTATATGGTGCTATCTCAAAAAGTCGAAAATGTTAACATTTTTCAAAATTTGGGGTGGGAAATTATTATCCCAAAGGCACTTTCAAGCATTAGCAATTATGTATTGCTCAGTGGGAAACTATAATCCCACTTTGAAATAATAATGGCACTTATGTGTTTATATGCTAACTTATTTTATTAAGTTAACAAAAGTTGAAAAACTGGTTACAATAATTATCACAAATGAAACAAGGAACAAATTAAATCTTAAACGAACATCACTTATCATTGAAAAACATATTATTTATGAAAATCAGAAAAGCAGCTTTTGCACAGGGCTACATGACATGCAGAACACACTATGTTGCTTCTTTTTTCATGCTTTTTTGTGCTACACTGAGCGCAACGCCTGTGCGTTTTGTTCACCAGCGGTAGATGCGATCCTACACTGAGCGCAACGCCTGTACGTTTTGTTCACCAGTGGTAGATGCGATCCTACATCATGCAGCCTGATAGTGTTCTGCACAGTAGGCCTACCACATTAGCTGCTCAAATTCTTTCTGGGTTAGCCTTCTACGACCACGATCCATCCTTTTTCTAAAAATTAACAAAAAATAGGTAGAAGTAATTCAGTACTCAGTTTAGAAAATCAAATACGTAGAAATTAAATTATTTTGTGAAACAATGATGCAATAACATCTTAGCCGGTAATTATATCGATAAAAGAGTGAGAATAATTTGAAGGTAGATCAACTACAAATGTAGTGTACAAAAATCAAATAATTCTTTTCAAAAACAACAAAACTAAGAATTTTTTAAATTTGAGAATTTTCGTAACCTCAAAAAAAATATATTTCAGATGGCAAACAAACCACTAAAACAGTAGATATCGACAATCTTTTTATTCATATATGGTACCTTATATCAGTACAATTGCAATACTTACTTTGCTTCCTGCCAATATTTCACATGTTTCAGGTAAAATAAGAACAAAATCAACACTAGCACAAACTTCAAAATTTTGGGGTTCCCAAGCACTCGGTGGGAAATATACGTCCCACTTACCGACACTGATTGGCATATGTGACAGGTGGGAACGAACACAAAGTCATCTGGCGGTCGATAGTGTAACTCAATGCTGTAGGAACCGGTACCAGCGTTGGGATTCCAGTTTCCCACCAATCCAAAATTTACAGGGCTGGTGGGAAATATGTATCCCACTGATACTTAAAGGGTTAAACCGGAAGTGGAACAAATATTGTATTACCTTTCTAATCAGAATTTGTCTGCCAAAAGGGCACTGAGAGTGAGTACATTTTTAGAAGCAGAATTTGAAAGCCTTTCCTATGGTGACGTGACAAATGGTGTTTTGCATTTAAAATTTAAAATTGATGTGCCAAAATGGCAATTCTGGTTGCACGATTGGCCTGTAAAAGTTTTTCATACCTATCAAATTTGGGTTATGAGATGCCTAGGTATCAAATGCAGCCAAATCGGTCTAGTAGTTTTGGCTGTGGCGTGTTTATAAACGTAAGAACGTACGTACACACACACAGACACATTTGTAAAACCACTTTTTTGTGCTCCTGAGACCTCAAAACGATGCCTACCTATAATACAATTATACCTAGGTACATACCCTACCATCATATTTTTTTGCTAATAAAACAGGTCATAATGCTATTTTTACGATGCACACCGAGGCTGCAATTTTTGAAGAGTGCAACTTTTCTCACGGCCGGCCGGGCCGTAGTTTTGATCGTGAATAATTAATTCTGCCGTGTTAATTTGAAAGGGCGTATCTGAAAAAATTGTAGATTTGTGGCAAATGACCCTAGAAATGACATTCTTATGAATTTATATGTATAGATTTTCCACGAAGGCCTCAATAAATAATCACCAAAGTGTTAAGTAATATTTTACAAATTGAACTTAGACTGAATTAAACAAGCAGGCAGCGTTTTAAAGCTGAAAAATACTGTCACAAAAACACAGCAGATACGCCCTTTCAAATTAACACGGCAGAATTATACTTACCTAAGTAGGTATTAAAATTAAAATTTGAAATGAATTGATTGTTTCTAAGGTGCTCCCATCTATGGGATTTCGGACATTTCGTCGGTGGTGTGGTAGAGCGTGGGTAGAGTAGAGTTCTTTTTCAGTGTCAAGAAAATACACAGTGATGCCAGATCGTGGAAATTGTTCCGTTCCCCGTTCGCAGTCGCAGAACATCATGGGTCCTGATGAGGGTGGATGTGTTATTTAAATAATTTTAATTATATTTCAAAATTAAGTTAGCCTGTGAAAAAGACCACGTGAAGTGGTCGAAACGTTGACCAAAATAGCTTAAGTTTTTAAAGATTTCTCTTTTGTCCACCAACCCGATACCAGCGTAACATTTTGATAAATGTAATATTTAAGGAGATAGGACCATGGAAAGGAGAAAACCTCCAAAAATGACTGAAATTTTTGCGACTGTCAAACGGAGAAAACGAGGAGAAACTGTCTTTGCGCGAAATTTTAACAGGAGGTAATTCTTGATGTACTCTTTCTGATTTTGCAGTTAACTCGAGTTTTTTGGATAGTGCCCTCCCTTACGCACTGGACGATTTTTCGACAACTTACGGCTTTTTGATCCTCAGGGCATAACCTACAATTCTGGCTAGAGGTCATACATTTTTACTTTGAGGTGTTCGCATATGCAGTTTTTTGACGCCTTTCGGCTGCCCGGGCACTCTACTATAAAGATTGGCGATTCGATTTTTCTGACTTTTTCGATCGATTCCAGTAACTGCTCCGCGGAGCGTGTAGAAGTTAAACAGCCTGATTCACACAACCTCCGCGTTCGTTTGCTAGAAAGTGTTTTGTTCTTTTTTGAAGCGAAAGCCCATTTACATACCAACAGAACAAAGTCTGACTCACACAACCCCCACGTTCGTTATCATCGGGACTTTCTGTACCTCAACCCTCAACCGTAGATAATAGTATCGGGTGTCCCAAAAAAAACCGGACAAAATATTTTTAGGAATAAGTCTGCCATTTCTTAACCGATTTGGATGAACGTGGTCTTAAATTAAAGCCAAAGAATCAGGCTCTCGACATTATAAGAAACTACGGCAGATGGGGCTGCCGTAGATGTCCTATTGATTCTTGCTTTAAATGTTTTAGCTGCATGAGGATTGGTCAGTCAACGACCAATCGGTATGACACTCGAATAGCCTTGAAGATCTTTCTTTCTTGTTCAAAAATCCTTTTTCAGAAGTCGATTTGGCTTAAGCATTAATTTTCTGTAATTTTTTTAAAGAATGTGCTTTTGAGTATTTTCACGCCTTAATGGCCATGACCAAAGAACAGTAATGCAAATAAATCTTAATTTTCAGTTATAAATGAATGAATATGGTGAAAACAGTGGCGCAGATGCCAGTGGGGGACAACTGAACAGCTATCATTGAAAATTAAGCCCTATGTGCATCAATGTTACTTTAGTCATGGTTATGAAAGCATGAAAAATCACAGAAAATTAGTGCTTACGCCAAATGGTCTTCTGAAAAAAGATTTTTGAAGAAAAAAGAAAGATCTTCAAGGCTATTTGGGTCTCATAACCATTGGTTGTTGCCTGACCAATCCCCATTCACCTAAAATAAGCCTTAAAGACAAGTATCAATAAGGCTACTACAGTAGCGCCATCTGTCGGCGTTTCTTGCAAAGTTCGAAAGCCTGATTCTTTAGCTTTAATTTAAGACCATGTCTATCCAAATCGGTTAAGAAACGGCTGACTTATTTCAAAGACTATTTTGACCGGTTTTTTTTGGGACACCCGATATATTATTAAACGAGCACATTATGAAGGCCGTTATTCACGCGGTTGAGTTTAGAACCCGAGCCTAGTGAGGGTTGTCAACAACCAAGTGAATAATGGCCCATAATGTGCCAGTTAAATTCGACGTTTTATCCACGATTATTGAAATATAATGAAATTCTTCAAAAAATTTTAACACTTTATATTTATTGTAAACACAAACCAACAAAAACAAAATGTTGGCAACGGCAACTGATAGAGGAAGAGCTTGAGATGCTTGATCTACTTTGGCACACTTTCGCTTGATTTTGAAACGTCATGATGTTCATTATTTTATCTATAACCTGAACTGTCAAGATCGGTCAAGAATGATTCAAATATGATCCGACAATCTGGCATCACCGCCCTCACTGTCCACGGTGATATGTGTATCCAACAACCAATGAAGAATGCCCATGCCAGCCAGCCAGCCACAGCCCATGCGCTCATGCAATCAAGACAAGTGACAAGAATTCCATATGGTAATGGCCGCCCAGCGAATGTGTCACTCGCCTTGTCAGTAATTTGTTTTGTTGGAAGTTCGATGTTGGTTCTTATCGATTACAGATTATTTATTTGACCTCGTTGTGATTAATTAAAATGGTGTATCGTTAGAAGATGAATTAAGCAGGTGAGCGTGAGGTAAGTTTGAATTGCTTTTCTATCAGTAGTAAAATGCCTCGTTCATAAACAAGATAACGGACAACGATAAAATTTTAAGGATGGAAATACTAGTGTATACAAAGGATAAGCGAAAGATATTGGATACGAATTTCACATCTGTCAACTTTTATCTTCCTATCCGAATTATCGTATGTTTTAACTTCATTTTGTTTCAGTTGCAGTGTTAAAACTTGACTGTTTCAAATATATACGATCTATACGACAACTTTTATCAACTCTTATCAACTTATCGACAAACTAAACTAAAAGCCATATCCAAAACTGAACATATCACTGGTGTAGATACCTTTCCACTATGCTTGCTTGTTTTGTACAAATAATAAGTACCTACTTCTCGACCTGCTTTAGTCCATGTACAGTCGAAACCAGATCTATATATGTACTCTTAGCGGGCAGCTGTCTAAAACAGACTTTGATTTTGCATGCTAAACTGACAGGCATTGACCGATTTGGCATGGGTAAGAGTCTGTGCTACATAGCTGAAAAGAAGGATTTTGTCAGATTTGAAAGACTTTATTGACCTGGTTTCTAGTATAATACTTACCTAATTATTGAACTGAGGTTGTGGACAAGAAATGAAAGAATAATCAGCAAGTTAAAGCAAGTAAATTGTAAAGACAGTTTTATTGTATTGTATTGTATTATTGTATTTTGTTTACCAGATTTATTTGCCCTTGAAGATCAACACTAGGAATAGGGAGTTGTTAAACGTTGACTTATGCTTTCTGGTTGTTTTTTGATTTTCTCTCCAACATCGATATTTATTCAGGCTGTCCAGAAATTCGGCTGAAATAGTTTACTATATCTGTCCGGGATCCACACGACCGGGATTCACCCTATTTCCATGGCGAATCATTGTTGTCAACGTGTGGATCCCGGACAGACCATAGTAGATTCTACGATCAAAAATAGGACTAAAAGTTTCAATGAAGATGTGTCGAAAAATGCATTTTAAGAGAGGTGCGGCCCTTCAAAAGGCGCTCAAAAGGTACGCGAAGTCAGTTTTCTTACAATTTTAAAAATTTCAAAATCCTGTTATTTATAATATTCGAGTAAGTTCAAGAAAACTCTGCCTTTTCGAGTACTCCTTTGAAGGGCTGTCGTTTCCTTAGCATGAGTTTTTTACCCATGAAACTTTTAGTCCTATTTTTGATTGAAGAACGCCCTGGTGAAATATTATATCTTTATCTTTTGTCAATTTTAGTTGTGAATATGTACTAGTATCTCGACATATCACGTGATCCAAAAAAGAATCTCCTCACGTGGGCTTTGGACCCACGCACTTTTTGATTGTCAAAATCGTAGCGACCGTTCAACGCGAAAATGGACTGCTCATTATTGACACATCTAAAAAAGAAACCATCAAATTTGACAATTTGACATTTTTATGAATCACAGGATTATATACCTAATGGAAATGAAACTTTTGTCCTACGTCACAACTAAAATAATTGCTACCGCTAATACAATTAATACCAGTTATTACCAGTAAAGGCTATCCGAAAGGAAATTTTTCAAACTATTTTTGTAGGTATTCACATTGAACTCAAAATTCAAAATACGACAACGGGGGAATTTTTTCATCTGTGCGTAAGACAAAAGTTTCATTTCCATTAGGCATTTTGGAATTTCGTTTTGCAATAGTTGCCAAAGCTGGCCTTTTACTATTCTAAGAAAAAAGTTTATTTAAAGTTTTGCGATAGGTCAACAACTTCAGCCCTCTACCGCCCCTCAAATATTAGTTACTTTGAAATTTCAAGTTTTACAACGAAATATTTTTTTAAATGCAATATTTATTGTGTTTCTATCACTACTAAGATCGGAGTAGATTTTGAAGATCATTAAGGGCCGTTTTTTAGTCTTCGAAGGCGCATCAAATATAGGGTACTCTAGTACAAATTGCCTCTTAAAAACCCTTATTAACTCGAAAGGGAAGCACAGAAACTCGAATAAAAAACGCACGAAAATATAACTTTGAAGTTTAGACGTCAACCAGTACTGTCGTAAGTTCTGTCATGCATGCACCAGCAACTTGATTGATTAGAGTTAATTGACTTTGAAACTATAAGACAATGGACATCTAGTAGGTGGCTAAATTTATCTGGAGGTGAAAAAACGGCCCTTAGTTGATCTTTAAAATCTACTCCGAGCTTAGTAGTGATAGAAAAGCAATAAATATTGCATTTAAAATAATATTTCGTTGTAAACTTGAAATTTAAAAGTAACCAATATTTGAGGGGCGGTAGAGGGCTGAAGATGTTGAATGATCGCAAAACCTTAAATAAACTTTCTTCTTAGAATAGTAAAAGGTAAGTTTTGGTGAGTATTGCAAAACGAAATTCCAAAATTTTTTTATTTCGGCCCACCCTGCTCCACGCCCAGATTACTCTAAAAGTGGTTACCTAAATATTGATTTTTTGATATCATTATCTTCACAAACACTTAGTATAAGGGTTTTTTACCTCAGTTTTTACAAAAGTATTCTCTTTTGCTTGTATTTAGTTCGGTTATAGTCACTGGTTATGTCCTGCTCAACGAGACTATGCAAAATATCAGGTAAATCAGGGTGTGGGTTAGACACTAGTGAAATATTGCGGAGTAATTCCAGAAAAAAGTTTCTGAACAGTTTTTATTAATTTCTTCCTCTATAAAACGTTATTGTCCAAAATCACAGATATTTAAGAGTGGTATGCAGGGTGTCTCAGTATGCTAAAATGACAGATATTTAGATTGTATACATGCTGTCTCAAAATTCTCGCACTTATATTGTTAAAGATGTCACATTATAGCAAAAATTTTCACTAGATGTCGCTGGGGCTTTTAATAGGGTCAATTCACCATTGGTTTACGTATAGAAGAATTTGCATGTTCCACTGTTGAAGGGTTGAAGCCAGGGTTGCAAAAGAAACTTTTTTTCATTTTAAACAAAACATGTTTTTATCGTATCGTAAAATTTTCATTGAATCTTGACGGTACTCTCTCGTGTCCCCCTCATGGGCATAGCGCAGCATTGTTTGATTTGGCCTTGGGGTCTCTCTTGGCCTTGGCTCCTGGCATGACAGAAATGATAGAATTGGGGAATCACAAAATGAATTCGCAATTGTTAAGTGCCCAGTGCAGCTGAAGTGCCTAATTATTTTGTAACTTGTGGTCGTGGATCATCGTCCTTACTGGACTGCTTCTTAGCGCTTCGTGCTAAGTACTAGTATAGTGTCAAAGAAAGTATGATACCTATACAATATCTTATTAATCTTATATCTGTCTAATATGCCATGTGAATAAAAGGGAATCAAAGATTATCAAACTGGGTAGGTGCCTACCTTCATCTCGACAATCATAATATTATTTAATAATACAATTTTCTTAAATACTGCCCTTGCATCTTTTCTTATGCATCAATTGTGGCATATTGAAGCTAAAAGGAAACAAAAAGAAAGTTTTTGCGAGATATCTGTATCTTTGTACGTAATGTAATAAGCGTACCATTCCAATCAAGAGTCAGCCTCACAATGGCTGCCGCACGAAATTCAGCAGGGTAATAATGTAGAACTCTGCAAAACCGTACTACTGGCGACCTCTTTTGAGTTATGCACTAATCAGACTTGTGTCATTAGGTCATCATGACAAACAAACTTGAAATTAACCCGAGGGGCAAACCTCTGAGCAAAATCTTGTACACTGATTTCATCTGATTTCACCATGATTACACCTGGTGATTTTACCTTATGTCACCTTATTTCTCAACTGGTTTTCCTTGATTTCGCCCAATTTCACCTTGATTTCACCACCATGATTTCACCTAGCTTCTACACTGATTTCACCCATAGATTTGCCTCTCGAATTAACCCTTTCGTCAGTACGGCACACTCCAGAAGGCGACTCTACCCATGCTCATCTCTGACTATCCTCTTGGTTAGCGGCCAGAGATGGCACTTTGTGTCGTCTCACACCACACTCAACATACCATTCCAATTTTGCGAAAATATGTACCGTAGGGTAGTTATTATATGACGTCAGGAAAATAACACCGTGCAAAAGTTAGTTTACCATTGGAACGAAATCGCGGTTGTGATAATTTAGGATTCGGAAACGGCCAATTATTATTGTTAATACTAATCCATTATATCTATCAGTAAACTGGGAATTCACGAGGTATTTGGATATCCAATCAAGCAACTTATTCAATCGCCAACGTTTCAACGGTTTATTACATTCTGCCGTCTTCTTCAGGGCTAAAATATATTTCGCCCTAGGTACAATGAACATTCTTTCTTAAAAACCTTACCTAATGAATCTGTCACTTATTTTTATATGTACGGCAGAATGTAATAAACCGTTGAAACGTTGGCGATTGAATAAGTTGTTTGATTGGATATCCAGATACCTCGCGAATTCCCAGTTTACTCATAACAACACAATATCGTTAATACTAATAATTATATTCATTACAGTACTATTTTCTATCTCGTGATTTGTGTACCTAAGCAGACATGTACGATGACATAAATCCACTTAGAATCAGCCCGTATGAGTAGAGCGTCAATATTTATTAGTACCTAAGGGTTGGTTTTACCATTCCTGAGTTTTCATATCTCAAACATGATAAAACCAACCCTTAGCTGTTAAATTTTTTCGGTACCGCTGCTTAACCACCTCATAGGTATGTCATTTCCAGTATTTCCACAATTTAATGAACCGCTTCCGCTTGCTTTGTTCCTATACCAGTGTGTTCCGAAGGTCATGATGCATGCCTTTTCGCGTTTTTGATATATTTTTTTATTTACATTCATTTTACGTGCTACGAGAAATAAATTCCTGTTCAACAGTTAAGGATATTGTTAAATAAGTCGTAACATGGTAGGCTTATCGTAAAATGTGCCAGGAATGTCAGTTTATTGTCGTATATAAGAGCACTAGAGAAATGGTAATTTTTCTGAAATGAAGTTGGTTACACGAGTAATAATGTCTACGAGGGCTTTTGCCTACTGTTTGGACGAAAAGAAGCCGAGACGCAGTCGAGGCTTTTTTTCCTAAACAAACAGTAGGCAAACGCCCGAGGGACATTTATCGAGGGTGAACCTATTTCATTTCATGAAAAATGACCATTTCTCGAGTGCTTTTCGGAAGACAATTTTTTGAAAGAAATATTGCATCTAACTTCTCCCCGTGTCAGCATGGTAGTAGGTTATAAGTGTGGCAGTTGAATATTACCTACTTTAACTTCAATGACAGGAACAAGCTGTCAGATATCGTTTCTGAATGAATCATTATTTTTATTTTGTTAGGAAATACCGAGGAAAATATTAAATAAGTGGGTATGACTTTAATTAAAATTGTTTATTTCATTTTGAGATTTAAAAATTAATGATTTTAATAGGGATTTTAACTGGTTTTAATAATTTACATTTTAGCAATAATGGTGACTGATGATGGCTAACGAGATGGCTAAGTAGGTATATTAAAGTGGGCCAAGTTCGCGCGTTGAATACTGGATTATGAATTATGATAAACCCAGATAAACCACATCATCACAAAATTCCTGCCCACTGGCAACATTAACAGCTGGTTTCTGTATGGGAATACAATTTGTCTTGTCGTACGATGCTAATACCCAAATAGGTAGTGTTGTGAATAATTAATATCAGATGCAGAATGCAGTGTCCAGTGTGTAATGGGTCAGAAGGAATATATATCCAAAAATCAAACTGAACACTGCTTATTTATGAAACAAGTGTTCATTGATTACCTAGACCCTACATTCTACACCCACCTGCAAAAATATTGCTGATTAATCTTACAATGTGCATGTTGTTCTTACTTGCATGATGCTCTTCATTCAGTTGCATGTACATTGTACAGTTTTAGGGAAGTAGAAGCAGCGTGTCCTGTTATTTTTATAACTTACTGCTCGGAAATACCCTTCTTCGCAAGATTACTCACTGCAGCTGAACTCAAGGAATGATTTCCGAAAATCACGTGAATTATTTTGTGAGCAGGTAGTCTTGTAAAAGTGATTTACTAGTTTCGAGTGCTTTGGATTTTTTAAAATTATGAATCTGAAGCTGTCAAAAGTGACAGGGATTTTTTCACCATATGACAGGGATTTTTTCAATATGACAGGGATTTTTTCACTCATTTGAACTACTCCCAAATTTGTCAAAACAAATCGGTTGTGATTGGCTAAAATTGAATAATGGATCGTTATCATTGGTCAATATTTCTAAAAAAAAATTGTCTTTCTAAATTGATTCACGTTTACGTACCGGGCTGTTATAAATTATTGTAACGTCGTAGGTGGCTTTGAAAACAAAAAAAAGCTTCTGAAGTTGGTTGCGACTGTAGGCATTAAATGTCAACACGAATCATCAAACCCATCGACGATGTTACATTAATTTTAAACAACCCTAATGGTGAAGTGTACTGCGGGTGGCGTCAGCGGATTAAATGAAGAATTGTATAAAGATTTTAGTCGGAAATTATTTTACCGACATTGTTTTGCAGGAGATCGCAGGACGTGGAGAAACAACTACTCCGAGGGCTAAAGACCCCTACCTGACTGACTGAACTGTCACTTTTCTAGGACCGTAAAAGGGTTGAATCTGCCATTTTTTCTGACCAAAACCTGACAAATCTGTCCTCAGTACCCTTCACCGAGGCACCAGGAGTTCAATCTCTTGCAAAATTTGCTCTTTCAGCCGAAAAACTGAAATTTTGATGACCATTCACTTCAATTGTAAATGGATGAGATGTACACAACACATCGACGCAGCGTGACGTGTGTAATTCAATGCAGGTAGAGATGTTTAGCCCTCTGAGTAGTTATTTCACCACGTCACAATGATGATCGATCGTTCACCCCGTCACAATGATGATCGCCTTGCAAAACAATGTCATTAAAATAATTTCCAACTGAAATCTTGTACCTATATTTCATTTATAACAACTCTATATACTTTTTTATGACAGTGACGTTGCTGAACATGTAATTTGGACGCTGGCATACTTCAGCGCATCATCGAAAGAACTATTTAACTTTTTGGAAATAAGATAAATCTTTCATTTTTTACCAACTTTAATAAACATATGTATATAAAAATATAAATTCTTGGCTACTTTATGACTGTTGCATTATGTTATGTGTAAGTAATAAGTAGTATTGATTATTTTGGGTTAAACGTAATTCCTTCAAAATAATAACAGGAAGCTAATGATTAAATACCCGCATTGACCTCCATGGCAGACCAGTGCAAATTCTACTGTTTGAAACGTACCACGAACCGTTTCCCATTGTCATTTGGTTAATTTTGAAAAATGTTTGTTTCAGATAGAAACTGATTAGCCATGTTCCTAAAAATCAAGTTAATATTATGGAAGAACTTCATCGTTCGAAAACGCCACTGGTTTTTAACTATTACCGAGTTTGCAATTCCCATTGTGTTGTTCGCCCTAATCGCTTATGGACGATCAAAAATCACGGGCTTGAACAAGGAGGAAGCCCCAGCTCGATACACGGAACCACTTAGGTCCGACGTTCTATATTCAAATTTACCCGTGGGGAGGTTATATTTATGTTATGCCCCCTACACCGATTTCACCGAAAGCATCATAAACAAAGTGCAAGAAAAGTTCCAAATTGTCAGCGAAGGTGAGTAAGGAACCGTATTGAACGCGCCAGTATCAAAATTTCAATTGCAGATATGAAAAGTTTTGCAACAGAAGAAGAACTGATACTGTTTTATCAGAAACACAGCAATGAAGAGAAAACTATAGCGTCGATAATTTTCCGTGGGGAAAACAAAAAGTACCTGAATTATGATCTGAGCCTGCGTGAGAAAAATTCAGAGTGGAATACGGAAAGACTGTACTTTGACTTTGATGATTTGGAGGTCCAATCGGCGGAAATAACAAAATACATACATCACGGTTTTACAGCGTTGCAACTTGCTATTGATACAGCTTTTATCGAAGTTTCCATGGGGGTAGAATCTTTATCAAACGTCACCTTTTCAATACAAGAGTTTCCTTACCCACCCCACACGAGAGATGATGGGCTGAACCAGCTATTTATTCATTTTCTCCCATTGATGACAATCTTCTGTTTCATTTTCCTCTGTCCTTCTGTGCTGAAACGAGTTGTGGAAGAAAAGTTTTCCGGAATCAAAGTTTGTGATATGAAATCTCCATTGTGTATTTTAAAGTTGCGCGTTTCAGGAGTTGATGAAAATGGTCGGTATGAGTTCGTGGATGATATGGATGGGGTGGTTCTTACACGCTCTTACTACCAACATCTTCTCCATCATTGTAATAGTGGTTTTGATGAAGACTTGTTTATGGGGAGTACCTTATGCACCGATCGAGCATTGCGATGGAGTTGTATTGTTTGTCTTCTTGTTGCTGTTCTGCCTTGCGGCGACGTCGTTGTGCTTTTTTATTTCAACACTTTTCAGTAAACGTAAGTAGATGTATTATTTAATAATTTAACATTTTAAAATGTATATGGAAATTCTACACTACTCGTAATTCTTTCTATAATGTACAGGGTTGTATGCAAATGATTGTAGGTGACTTTAGAAACAAAGAATTGACATTTTAACGTATTTGCGGTTGTATAAATTAAATGCCAAAACAAACCATCCAAGCCACCTATGGCAGTACAATTATTTGTAACAACCCTGTATGTACAAGTAGGTAGAGTAGCTTTGTAATACGTGCAATCAGATCCTATTGCTGTCACTGATGTGTTTCAAGGTTTCTGTCTAGATTTAAGCAACACTGCTGCAGCTAAACAACAGCAACACTTTTGTTGCACTCTGTCTGGTGTGAATATACGTTTAGAGTTCCATATGGCCACGAAAAGAAACTACTCTGTCCGGGATCCACACGACCAAGATTCACCCAATTTCCATGGCGACTCATTGTTGACAACAATGATTCGCCATGGACTTTAAGGGACTTTAAGGGGATCTTAAAATGACAATAATGACGTTTATACCATAAGAGAAACGTCATTCGTCATTTTTAAGTCCAACTTAAGTGATAAGTATGGTCCGTGGGACCGGCCATTAATGTGCTTAATAAAGTAGGGATGAACAAAGTTTTTGATAGCGCCTAGCGCAAATTGTAAATTCAGTTTAGGATCAAATCGAGTTGAGTGCGGTCGGCAGTTAGATTGACATTACCGAAAGTTTTCGTAATGAAAAGCAGACATACAGGTAATCAAACATCAGTTCCTCTTTGAAAAATGGACCAAGCTTTCAACCATACAGGTCATACGTCAGGTCAATTTTATTTTTGTAATGCGGATTTGATGGAGGGGACAGTTATTTTTTCCTACTTCCGGTTTAACCGGAAATGGCCGTAATTTTGTTTTCTCAAATGAAATGACACTTTTTTCTCAACGGATTCGGAATCTACGATTTTTTCTGAGTTAGAGCCATATGTCATGCTTTACTGGAAGTGAAGCACGGCCACCCCAGATTTTCAAAAACATCGAAGAAATCGGTCAAAAACCAAGATTTTTGAAAATCGCAAATACACGTCAACCTTATTTTTTGATACAAATTCACCTGTGCAATTTCATTTCCTTTTAGTTGTCTTTGTTTTTTAATTTTTTTTCACTTTTCACAATCTGCCAAAAGAGCAAAAAGAATTTATAAAAAATGTAATCGTGCAGTTGAATTTGTATCAAAAAAAATACGGTTGACGTGTACTTTCGATTTACAAAAATCAAGATTTTTGTTCGATTCCTTCGATGTTTTTGAAAATCTAGGGTGGCCGTGACTTCACGTCCGGTCAAGGGACGTCATCTTTCCCGCTATTTTTTCTGAATATCTTCAAAACGGTAAAGAATTTTTAAATTCCAATAACACCATTGGAATCAGACGCCCCTTTCTCACTAGAATCAGTTTTAACCTCAACATCTCGATTTCTTGAGTCGAATCCTCCTTTAAATACCTCGTTTTGTTTTAATTGAAACAGTCACCATACCGATTTCAAAGAAAAGCTCCGATTGACTTGAAGAAAACTGTAAAAATGTTAGAATTTTCTTATTTTTTCGTTTTCGGTATCCAAACTGTCAACAATCAAACGAAAAAATTGAGTGTCCAAATAGTAGCATGTGATTTCTGAGTTCATATAGGGCCTTCAGATAGATACCTCAGTCCAAAAATAAAATAAAAGTACACCTCTCATCCGGCTGTTTTTAACAGTTATTTGCATGAAAAAAAGAACGGCACGTGAAGTATTTGTTGTTCCCAAAGTGTTCATTTTTTAAGTTACAGTACTTACAAATTCGTGTTTTGACTTTTTTTTTTGCTAATATTTGAAAAGCCTTAATTAGTTCAAGGACGTGCATAAAAAAACAAAAGAAGAATTAAATTAAATTTGCGAGTATGTATTTCGAGGAATATTTAGAAACTTGCACACCCTTACCTTGAAAATTAAATAAACTTCTGTTCAACAGTTAAGGATATCGCGTAATAACTTTCATTTGCAGCGGTAAAATTAATCTTAGATTTAAGCCCGTAGAAACAATGCTTGGCACAATGTGGATTTTTACCATATCAGAATTTTGGAATTTTATGATAGAATTAATAATATGGAAAAAAATGCTAAATTTCTGACATGGTAAAAAATGCAATGCAGATTGGGGTTTTTGGGCGATATCCCTAACTTTTCAACATAAGTTTACTTTAAGACATGTGTCCATGTGGAGAAAAAGGCGAATGATAACCGCTTAAAGATTGTCGGTGTACTTAGGGAACAACCTGTATAAATCAGCTCGAGGATTCTTTTTTTGGGTTGAGGTAAAATAGGGTGAAATATGAGCTCAGGAGCCCAGATTACCATTTGGGAACTCGGGGTGTTATTTCCGGTTATGACATATTTTTTTGTTGCGCTTTATGCGCAAATCATGAGATGGCGCTGGCAGTAAGATTTCTGCAACACCACCTTTCCACATAACTGTCGGAAAACTATCAGTAGCAAGAATTTTACCACATTTAGTTCCTGATGATGTCAAGTTTTGAGAGACGGTATTGCAGGAATCTTACTGTTAGCGCCAACAGAAAAACAAGTCGTGACTTGTATAAAAGACTGTTTATACTTTATACTGATTTTAGCGTCTTTGGCTATGTTGACTGGAATTTTGGTTTGGATATTTTCGTACTTCATTCCCAAAGCCGTGTTGGATTCTTACCAGAACATGTTGTGGCGTTATAAAATTCTCTTGGGACTGTTCCCAAATATGGCTTTAAATTACGGCTATTCCGCCATTGCCGTTTACGAAACCAGAGGTAAGTTAATTTTGAAATTTTGTGAACATTTTAATTGAATACTAGAAATTGGTGTCCATTGGGGAAATCTATTCCAACCTGGATCTGGAGGAGAAAACGATATTTCAATGGGAAACGTTTTCATGATTCTACTGTTTGATACCTTACTCTACCTAATCCTTACCATTTATATTGACGGCATAAATCCAGGAGTTTACGGTATTGCCAAACCGCTAACTTTCCCCTTCAGGGCGATACTAGTTTGCATTCAAAACTTGCTGTCAAAAAAAGGTCAAGTAACAACTGACGAAACGAGAACTTTGAGAATTGCGGAGGAAGGTTTAAAACCGGTTCCCTGCATTCAGATTAAAAACTTGAGAAAACAATATGATTACCAAACGGTCGTCCACGATCTAACTTTCGACATTCCCAAGAAGAGTATAACGATTTTGTTGGGACACAACGGGGCTGGAAAAACGACGACAATGTCCATAATAACAGGTTAGACGATCCGTCTGGTATGAGGAACAGCGATTAATGATTTTCTTGTAGGAATGACTCCTGCAACATCCGGAACCGTGGAAATAAACGGAGTAAACATTATGAGAGACATCGATAAGGTCAGAAAGAAGATGGGCTTATGCCCTCAGCACAATCTTCTCTTTCCCGATTTAACGGTGAGGGAGCATTTTAAGTTTTTCGCAATGGTAAGTTTCATGTTTCGGCGCGAAAGAAGCGACATACGTTTTGTTCTCAGCTGAAGGGTTCAAATTGTCGCGAGGCCGAACATGAAGCAGCCAATATGCTGAAAAAATTGGGCCTGCACGAGAAGGGGGATAATTTAGCTCACACCCTCTCGGGAGGCATGAAGAGGAAGGTCTGTTTGGGAATGGCCCTCATTGGCAATTCAGAGGTATGCCCCCATTTGTTGTTTTCCAGTTAAAGTGGAAAATCCCTTTAGGTCTTAATTTTGGACGAACCCACCTCTGGAATGGATCCAGAATCCCGCCGTAAAGTCTGGGACATGCTGTTGGACATCCGAAAAGAAAAAACCGTATTAATTACAACCCATTTTATGGAAGAAGCGGACGCTCTCGGAGATTACATTGCCATCATGGCCAATGGAACTCTTCAGTGCTTCGGCACACCCATAGCTTTGAAGAATAAATACGGTAACCATTACTTATCCAAACGAAAGTTTCTGAATTTCTTCATTTTTAGCAACTGGTTATCACCTTTCGTTAATCTTGAAGAGCAGAGAACACTTGAGCGAAATTAAGGAACTCATTCATAGAGTTGTCGATCAGGCTCAGTTGGAACATGAAAATGGCGTCAATGTCATCTTTACGTTACCGTTGAATCATAAGAATAAGTTTCCCAAGATGTTCAGTCAATTGGAGGCGAATGACCTTGTGGATAAAATGGATTTGACCATTACCACGTTAAATGACGTTTTCTTAAAGTAAGTTTGGTGGTGCCCCTTGTCGGTGGTATATTTCAATTTATTTTAGAGCTGGAGGTGGCATTTCTTCGAACTCGGACACTGAATCGACGAAAAGTAAGTTTTAAAAGATAGTTTAGAAAGTATTTTCACAAAACGCTTGACGAGGTATATTTAAGCTCGGTTTCTAGAAGTAGTTATGGAAGTGCTGTTATTGTGAGTAGGTACTCTTACCATTCTAATCGGCTCATAATTTTATCGGTTCCATTACTGCTTCTAGAAACCGGGCCACAGAAGAAGAATCCTTTAGGATCCTATGTGACCGGGCATTAGTCACGTATACTATGCATAAATGAAACGATTCAACCATCTGCCACCACATTACCTACCTCTTTATACAGGGTGAGTCTAGTTGGACAAATCAGTCGCCTAGCGTTTAAGATATTGAAATTGGAAATTCAATTTTTGGATATGTTGTAGCTGATATGGTCCCCTACACATGAGACCCATAAAGAAAGCTCCAGTTTTATTCAAACCGAAATTATTAAATAAAAACGAAGGCTTAAAAATTTTTTTTTCGATATTGTTGAATTTTTTAAGGTTATTTAGTTAGAGAATAATTTTCTCTTTATGGAAACATAATTTTTTGTAGAAATAAGTTAATAATCTCCGAGAGACAAATTATTTAAATAATAAAGATTTTTAATTAATTCCTAAAGAAAGCCACGCATGCCGTGATTTGAACAACTGAAAGGCAGTCTAGCTTATACTGCAGACTGTACCCAGAACGACAAGTGTCAGTTGGAAATGTCATTTGAGGTCGTTTGTGAAAAAATAATGCAAAACTACGGGTTTTTGCCCTTTTCTTTACAGATAATTAGGTAATTTTTATTGCTTGATGGATGTTTTGCTAAATTCGTCGAATACAAGTGTCTCGGGTTCTCACACTGGAGGGGCCCGATTAGGACAAGTTAAAGTTTACACCCTTCGAGTTGAATTTTCTTGGTTTCGCTTGGCTCACCGCTTCTTTGTCTTTGTTCATTATATCAACACGTTGAGTGTCTTCAACATTTGCTGGACCCCTCAACATCCGATGATAAATCTTCATTTCGTAAGTGTGAAAAAATTGCCAGCAGAAATATTAAATTTTTAATAAAACAACAAAATCACCATATTTGACAGCATGACAGCAATGTAAACTGTTAGCAACTATTGCCAATTGCTTTCTGGCTGACGAGAATAGCTTTTCTTGGTCGAACCATTCGACTCCAAAAAACATCAATCGGGTGACAACCCGAGACACTTGTATTCGGCGAATTTAGCAAAACATCCATCAAGCAATAAAAATTACCTAATTATCTGTAAAGTAAAGGGCAAAAACTCGTAGTTTTGCATTATTTTTCCTTTGATTTTTCCACAAACGAAAGCAAATGACATTTCCAACTGACGCACTTGTCATTCCGGGTACAGTCTGCAGTATAAGCTAGACTGCCTTTCAGTTGTTCAAATCACGGCATGCGTGGCTCTCTTTAGGAAATAATTAAAAATCTTTATTATTTAAATAATTTATCTCTCGGTTATTATTAACTTTTTTCTGCAAAAAATTATGTTTCCATAAAGAGAAAATGATTCTCTAACGAAATAACCTTAAAAAATTCAACAATATCGAAAAAGAATTTTTTAGGCCTTCGTTTTTATTTAATAATTTCGGTTTGAATAAAACTGGAGCTTTCTTTATGGGTCCCATGCGTAGGGGACCATCTCAGCTACAACATATCCAAAAATTGAATTTCCAATTTGAATATCTTAAGCGCTAGAGCGACTGATTTGTCCAACTAGACTCACCCTGTATAGTAAATATCATTTGTCTATGCAGTTGCAAAAGTATGTGAGGGGTTAACTAATTTACATTGTTCGACTTACCCCCCCGATTCTGTAATTTTTAACGGTATAATTATGCAAATTTTCACGATTTTGGAGTTTGGGAAGCATTTTTCACTCATTATGCAGATTGTTGCCCAACGACAAGATAATAGTTCTGCCTGTTTCAAAATAACGGGTATCCTAAAAAAAACGAACGAAATATTTTTGGGGACAACTCTTCCATTTTTTAACCGATTTGGATGAACGTGGACTTAAATTAAAGCTAAAGAATCAGGCTATCGATTCATTCAAGAGACAATGACAGATGGCGCTGCCATAGTAGCCTTAGCCATGCTTGTTTTAAAGGCTTACTTTAGGTGCATGGGGATTGGTCAGTTAACAACCAATGGTTGTGAGATAAAAATAACCTTGAAGCACGTTTACTTTTCTTCAAAAAGCTTCTTTAAGAAGTTCGTTATGATTCACAAATAAATTTTCTGTGATTTTTTAGAAATTATATTTTCCCTTATTTTCACGCCTAATGACCATAACTGAAGTAACAGTGATGCATTTTCAGCTTAATTTTCAGTAATAGAGGATCTAATGGAATGAAAAATACAAGTGGATGCGAATTGGAGGAAATTTAAAGGTTATTACTGAGAATTAAGCTCTTGTTGCTTCATTGTTACTTTAGTCATGGTCATTCTGCATGAAAAAATGTGAAAACACATATTTTTTAAATTATCACAGAAAGTCAATGCGTGAACCAAATTAACTTCTGAAAAAAGATTCTTAAAGAAAAATGAATGTCCTTCAAAGTCATGTGAGTCTCATAACGACTGGTTGATAATTGACCAATCCCCACGACCCTGAAATGAACCTTTGAGACAAGTATCACTAAGAGAACTATTGCAGCACCATCTGTCGTAATTTCTTAGACAGTTCGAAAGATTGATTCCTTGGCTTCAATGTAAGGCCAGGTTCATCCAAATCGAATAAGAAATGGACAAGTTATTACCAAAAATATTTCGTTCGGTTTTTTTTAGGACACCCGTTAGTTTCAAACCTACTAACATAGAAGGGTTTGAAACTGGCATTAGTTTGACTACTTTACCCCCATTTGCACCGGTTCCCGTTAAATTTAATCTTCACATTAAGTCCATAGAAACGATTATTGACACAATGGTTTCCATATGGAAGAACTGTCACTTAACTTTAAACGGAACCGGTGCAAATGGGGGTTAGTATTTTATCAAACTATCTAGGAAATTTGGTAAATGAACCAATAGCAGTTAAGCATTTATGGTTTGAACCAGAAAATCGAGAAAATTCGCCTTAACACTGTTACCCCCATTTGCACCAGTTCCATTTAAAGTTATGTGACAGTTCTTTCTTATGGAAACAGTTGTGTCAATAATCGTTTCTACTTTCTAGGAACTTATCTGAATATTAATTTTAACGGGAACCGGTGCAAATGGGCATTAGAATGACAAATGACAGATAAGATAAAAGATTAACCCTCATTTGCACCGGTTCCGTTTAAAGTTAATTGACAGTTGTTCCCTATGGAAACAATTGTCATGTGTCAATAATCGTTTCTATGGACTTAATGTGAAGATTAAATTTAACGGGAACCAGTGCAAATGGGGGTAAAAGTTACAGAATCGGGGTTAAGTACATGTCTAATGCCCGGTTTTTAGAAGCAATTATGGAACCGATAAAATTATGATGCCTTTAGAATGGTAAGAGGCCTAGACCTACCGGGTATAAGTCACCATTCTATCGGTTCCATAACTGCTTCTAGAAACCGGGCAATAATAGTGTTTACTTTCATCTTATTCAAAAAGAAGTTAAATGTAGCACGAGAGAAATTTAAATTAAATTTTCAGTAGGGCAGCTGCCAAACCTGAATTTTACACGAAAACATAAACCTTACATGTCAATGAAACCCCATTAATAATAAAAGCTCTGCAAGCGCCCATTTTGAAAATCTAATATGAATTTCTCTGTAGTACATAAATTATGACCTTTGAAGTTGATATTAGTCTTTGAACTGTCAAATTACTATACACTGACAAAATGATTTTGTTTCAAAGGGAATCTACATAATCTGACAGGTAAACACGATAAATACATACTTTATTTTGCATCAAGCGATCAGTGGGCTTTGAAACTGATTCTCAGAAAATAATCGTTTTACAAAAATATTAACACGCGTGTTAAGGAAAAAGAAGCAATTAATGACAATTCCAAAGCCCACTGAGGATGAGTTTTTATTTGAATCGCTTGATATATTATATCACGCTTCATGTCGTAATAGCACCCAATGGACTGAAATACGTGTAGGGAAGGGGTTGCACTGTTGTTATGTCAAAAATTAACAAGAAAACACTTTTATTAAACATATTGGTTGGCTACTTTTTTTTGCAAATCGACCAACTTGTTTCTCGCTGGAATTCAATGGTCAAGATTTAGAATGCGCATAACTGTTGTAATTATAAAAAAGGAATAATTTATGGGTTTAAACTTTAAACAAAATGCGCCTATTTCTCTCCCATGATGCGTGCGCCTCATGGTAGATGTGGGCGTATACATTAACAAAAATATTGAATAGCCAACTATAATACGTCGCTTTCATTGGAAATGTATTGTGTGCAATGTATTCTTTATTGTTTTCAATTGGAAGAGTAAATCTGCACTACTACACTCAGTCTTGTCACTATTTATTGCCGTTACAAAATCCAATCCAACTGAAAACACCGTAGTGTTATAGTATAAATCCGAGATTTACTGAAGGTTACTGCAGTTTACACAAAAGAAAAATATTGAAAGCTTGGTCCATTTTCAAAGAAGAACTAATGTTTGATTCAAAGTCTTGTTCCACAAGAATTACTTACTGTTTAGGACGCGTTGAAATTTTCAGGCAACTGTTTTGTATTTTGTGTTAATTTATTTTCTAACTAAAAAAAAGCGAAACGCGTCCTTGTGGAACAAGACTTTGAATCCACCCAGTGTAATCAAAAAAAAAATATTAATACAAGACGGTGAATTTCGGACAATACCATTACACATTTTCCTACGAGACTATGTGCTTTATTATTAAAAAAAAATCTCTCTTTCTCAGCAGAATTAACAAAGATGAAAAGAACAAGCTTTCGCACAAAATTCACATCGCTGTTCTACAAGAGGATATATTTCACCAAACGGAAGTTTTATTGGTATATACCGGGGGTAAGTTTCTCGTTTTGCAAAATTAAAATAAGCGGAGCTTGAACAGACCGTCAATAAATTAAGTTTCATCCTGTTGGCTTTGGAATATGATAAGATTTCGCCCAGCTTCGAATTTGTGAATTCGATTATCTGTGCTGTCAAACATAACTTTAATAAACGCTCTGTAGTTGTATCGTGCTCAAAATATGATGTTCTCGTACTTTACAAAAATTTCCTAGGTTCTCGTGTTTACGGCCATGCTGTTGGCAACATTGTGTCTAGGACAGCGCAACAACAACTACTACGCCTACGGCGGTCCAACACTAAACTTAACTTTGAAACTGTACGGAAAAACCGACGCTTTCTACAATGCAACGCCATCGGCCGTCGGATCAAGATTAAAAGATTTTTATGGTCTGTGTGTCGAACGTCAGGGAAGTGATGCAATGGACGTGAAAAACGTTACGGAAGCAATCATGGAAAAAGGGATGGAAAATATCGCTTTCTACAAAAAGCACATGGTGGCCGCAGCCGAGTTCAAAGTGGACGGTGGTGGAGATCAACTGTTGATCAATGCGATGTATTCCAGTAGTGCACTGCACGGTATTCCGATTTCCATTAATTTAGTGACGA
This sequence comes from Pycnomerus fuliginosus, assembly GCA_963924575.1. Classification (NCBI taxonomy): domain Eukaryota; kingdom Metazoa; phylum Arthropoda; class Insecta; order Coleoptera; family Zopheridae; genus Pycnomerus; species Pycnomerus fuliginosus. Next base: position 13,065,503 of record OZ004617.1, on the reverse strand, counting down.
ATGCTTTGGCCAAGAGTCTACTGGGAGATGAATTTAGGATTGATGCAAATCACGCACCGTTAAGAACTGTAAACACTGATGTTTCACCTTCGGAATTGGACGAAACGCAAGTTTCTATACTGTGGTTGATCGTAGCACCCATAGGTAATGACAAACTTCTAGAAGGCCATGACAGAATTTAAATGGTACGTCGAGACTTCACTGAGACTCATGTAGCTGCATCTCACTAACGATACTTTACGCCACCTAGTTTATATTCTAACTATTATTGTGCGGGTATCAGTAAAGCCTCGATGTACCACTAAACCTTCACGGCCTTCTTAATGGTATTTTTGTTTTTTTGATCAAGTGATATAATTCGGTGTTTTAGGAATGTTGTTTTTGATGAGCAACGCAATTGTATTCCCCAATATTGAACTGTCAACAAATTACGTCCATTTGCAAATTATGGCCGGCGTTCAGCCATACTGGTATTGGCTCTCCAACATAGCTTGTGATTTTGTTTTGTTTGCCGTTAAACTGGTCGCAGCCTTAAGTTCTGTTGCTCTGATCAGCTTCATCATCTACCAGGAAACACTTTTGAGCGCATACGAATATGGTACGTACTTAGTACCTACTACGTAACGAATAATATTTTTGTATTTACTTTAATATTTCAGGTGTTCTCTTCCGGATACTTTTGTTGTATGCGTTCTCGTCGTTGCCGTTCGCCTACCTTTTCGGCTATAAAAAAACAATAGCAGGAGGTTTCGCACTTTTTACGATGCTCGGAATGTTCACTGGAATCGTGCCCACTGTCGTAGTTGCTGCTTTACACTTTTCAGCCGAATACGTCCATACCGCGGAGATTCTCCTGTACATTTTCATAATACTTTTCCCTCATTTCGGATTGACGTACTTCTGTGTGAGCTTTGCACGGTACCACGTACGAAATTATAATTGGGTCGTCATGGATGCGAAGAAAAGAGATTATCTCTGTCAGGCCGAGCCAAATCCTTGCTGTTTTGGTGAGTTTTTGTGGTTTTTTATTAATTGTATTATTCTTTTTAATGCATTTTGGACATGCGAGAAATAAGAATCGGTACACGTGCCTACTACTAGGTATAATGTTGTGACAAATGCTTGTAACAGCGTAGGTGGCGTTCGATTTGACCTCGCTTTTGACAATAATAATAATATGTTTATTGCCCAACAGTAAGCATTACCAATAACAGGACAATTTAGAAAACGAGTCAAAATTAATAGTTTAGGCGGTCGGTGGGTCGAAAAATCGATAGAGAAATGGAAAACATTCAACCAAGAACTTTGTTGGAATCGTTAGATTTCAAGGCCACGAAAAACATACTAAAAACTCGCCCTTCGCTCCAGCTTGGAACCCCCCTAAAATCTGCAAATTATGCGCAAGGCGCAAGTTTTTGCACCATGTTTTTAGTATGCTTTTCATGGGCCTAAAATCTAACCATTCCAACAATTTTTCCTATTCAAAAATACCCACCCCCCGATAATTCATCAGTTTTTTTCAAATTAATCACAAAATGCAATTGATAGGAACCTGCAATTTACAACATATTCTTCTAATTTTTTTTCAAGTTTGTACTTTCACCAGAGGCGTGCACTCTCGGGAGGCCACCTGAATTTTTCTTTAATCGTTTTCCTTGGAAAATAATATGAAAATCATAATTATCTGGCCATGGTACACGGAAAAGGTGCTCTTAATTATTGAAAATAAGTATATAGAACGATTCCTTGCATCATTCTAAGAAGAAAAGTTCATTATGGACATGTAGCGAAAAATGCTTCCTAAGAGAACTGTGGCACCTCAAAAAAAATGTTTTCCTGGGCCTCAGTGAAAGGGCTATCTTTAAACCCAAGGGAAATTTGCAGTCGGTTACCTTCTATAATTGTTCTCTATTGTTCACACTCATCGTGCAAAGCGATAATCCGGGATCAAAATTTCGAAAAATTCGCCCAATTTTGAGCGACTCCTGCGGCCAAACCGGTGCTCTCAGGTGAAAAGTGCATAGAAACTTTCTTGTAGAGAATTTATTAGTATTCAATATTGTATACGTGCATATTTTTTGTACGATGAAGGAAAAGCGAATTATGTCTCAAAAACTTTCACCCTGTGTATTTCGTGACCTACAAGCACCCCATGGCATGTTTAGTTTCAGACAGCGCATGAGCGTGCACGGCTTTTCGGGTAGTTACGTTCCATTTGACAGTTGTCAATCGATGTTTAGTAACATTAGTTTGCCGATAAAATAGAATGTTGTTCAAACAAAATGAAAATGGTCATTTTCGGTCAAAATACTGCCATTTTCTTCTTTCCTTGAAAAAGGTAAGTGAAACCGCAAATGTACTCCTATTTTACGATTAAGAAAGCAATGAGCTTTTCAATGATATCAGTTTCGAATCAATTGTTGAACACAATTTTTGAAGTAATTTCTCTTTAGTACCTCTTTAAATCGAATTTTGGAAATTTTCAAACGTGTTTAACCTCAATTTAATATAATAAGATTATACCAGAAAATATTTTCGTTCGCAGGCCAGAGTACAGTGGAGTGTTCCAACTATCAAAATTTCTTCCACAAAGAAGAATACATAAACGTCTGCCTAATGCTGGTATCAGCGCTACTGTACTTCGTCATCTTAGTTCTGTTACAATCCCAACGAATTAAAAGTTTAATAGAAATAGCCTCTTGGACATCACTTATTAATTTTATGAAGGGAAATTCAAAGAGCAAACGTCTCGAATACCCAACAACCGCAAACGGAAACTCAGATACTGGCACTCTTCGTGCAAAAAATTTAAAGAAAAGCTACGGCTACGGAACCGAACTTATCGTGAAGGACGTCTCTATAACTTTGGAGAAGAACTCCTGCTACGGTTTGTTAGGGGTGAACGGGGCCGGGAAAACCACCACTTTCCGCATTTTAACGAAAGACACCGGCTGTGATGACGGGACTGTTGTGTTGAAGAACGGAAATGATGAAGTGGATATCTCCCAATCAGGAGTAATACAATTTCTAATTTAACCGACATTCTAGATTTTTGAAATTTTTGTCATTTTAGTACACAGAGAAGCTCGGTTACTGCCCGCAATATGATTCACTGAACTACCAACTGACCGGAAACGAGATTTTAACGATAATGGCACTGTTACGGGGCTATCCCAAAGACAAGGCGGACCAGGCCGTGAAGGAACTGCTCAAATTGTTTGAACTCGAAAAATATGCCGATAAGCCGTGCTTAACTTACAGTGGAGGAAATAAAAGGAAGTTGAACGCTTGTTTGGCGTTTGTGGGACTGCCGGAGATAATTTTGCTTGATGAGCCGACAAGTGGAGTGGATCCGGCTAGTCGGCGGAATTTCTGGAATACGCTTTCTGCTGCCAAGAAAACGACGTCGTTTTTGTTATGTTCGCATAGCATGGAAGAGTGTGAAGCGTTATGCGATAGGTGAGTTTTGTAAATTGCGGTAGAGAAGTGCTTTCATCATTTTTGGCTATGAGAACCAAAGATGTAGTCTTTGATTAGTTCGTGGTAATAGATCAATTTGACGCTGGCGTGGTAATAGATCAATTTGACGCTGGCAACTTAAAATTAATGCGCGTGCGTCAGCAGATTTTTGTTACGGACGGTTGACATCCTGGAAAAGGTAACCTGTCAATCTATAAATCCAGTCATACTTTTTACAGAAACACCGCAATGGGGAATTACGGGACCTTTGAATTATTGTTTTGATTGAAAGATCTTTTAAAATGAGCTCTGACGTGCTTTTGTATTTGCGAACAAAACCAGTCCGAAGGCCATAAAATGAAATATTAATTTTGATAACGTATGAGCTACGTTCTCACGAATGTACTAGCCAACTTTGTGAGCCAACCTGTCCATTTCGTCAATAATGTCAAACTTAATTTTCTAATGGAAACAAGTGCAGGGCTTCCAGTGAAGTCATTTAAATCATTTATAGTCATTTATTTTTTAGTAGTCATTTATTGTCATTTTTTTTGGGTCAAAATAGATTTTCTCGACAAATGATAAGTTAGGAGTGTTGTGTCGAAAACCACGACCTCTGTGAGAGGTGGGGACTACTAGCTTCCATGATGTCAAAGGCATCTAAAGAAAACTAGCGGCTGACAAAGTCAGCTCCGCCCCGGGCTTCGACACTACTCCTGTTTAGCAACAGGTGGCGTGAATGCAATGATGATTCTCTGTGAGAGGTGACAGAGGTCGTGGTTTTCGACACAACACTCTTAGTTCGTCGCATTTTCTGTTTAAAGGTTGGCTGGTTTGAGTTTGTGGTTTCATTCGGGGTGCACGACACTGATGAGATCCAAGAGATCGAAACAGCTGTCTGTCGTTCCCTGTTTGAGACCATGAGCTCAAACCAGCCGCTTTCGTTTTGATTGTGGCAGTGAAGAATTTTTAATTTTTCATTGTCACAATCGAATCATTGCAAATGATAAGTTATTGATGGATCGATCCCACTCGACGCCACTGAAAAAACCTGTCAAAAAGCATTATAAGCCATACTTCTTTATTAATACAAGTATGAGCATCCTGTAACATTTTATTCATACCAGCCAAGTGTTACAAGATGCTCACACTCCCATTAACAAACGATGCAAATATAAGCTCTTCGTGCGCGAGTAAAGGATAGAACTATAAGCAAAAGTCGAAAATTGAGGTCATGGGGAATCGGACAAGCAAATAAAAATACGATCAGTGCAGCGACGTTTCGATTGTATTACAATCTTTTTCAAGCTGTTAGATCTAAAGTTACATGTGCGGACCCATCTGACACCGTCCGAAGCCGCCGTCCGGTGCACTGATCGTATTTTTATTTGCTTGTCCTATTCCCCATAACCTCAATTTTCGATTTTCAATTCAACGGACGTTAACATCATTTTGTTATGTATAAGCAAAAGCTTTCTTACCATTTATTCATACCGGCCATTTATGTCAGTTTTCTTTCATTTAATGGCCGGTATGAATAAACGGTATTATCAAAGCCTTTGCTCATAGTTCTATCCTTTTCTCGTGCACGAAAATCTTATATTTGCATCCTTTATTAATGCAAGTATGAGCATCTTGTAACACTTTATTCATACCAGCTGGTATGAATAAAGTGTTACAAGATGCTCATACTCCCATTAACAAAGGATGCAAATATAAGTTCTTCGTGTACGAGAAAAGGATAGAAGTATAAGCAAAAGCTTTGTTACCGTTTATTCATACCGGCCATTGTCTCTTTCTTATTTACCGATGTCATTTTTTTGGGACTAGTCAGGTCAGGTCAGTAATTTTAATCATTTATTTTTGCAAAGTTGGCGCTGGAAGCCCTGCAAGTGACACAACTGTCACCTATTTGTCATCTGTGTTCTTACACCAAGAAGTTGAACAGAAAGGTGAGATTGCTAGCACATACGTCACCAATTTTTATAAAATGCTTTTTGAAGTTAAATACTTAGAGATGGGCGGTGGGAATATTTCCGAAAGGAAATATTGGGAAAATTGAAAAATTTCCTGGAAGAAATCAATCCCTAAAAATAAACTTTCCCGGAAGCTTTTTGGACAATATTTCCGAAAATATTCCCACATTTGAATATACCGCCGTTAAATGCGCAGACGCGGCACTGTTTTCAAAATTTTTATGCGCAGGGTCAATGTGTGTCATGTCAACATTAATAAAATGTAGGTGCGCGCTTGTTTTTAGCCCGTTCCCGTTTCCGGGCCTGCGATGGAATTTTATACTTAATTTTTCTGTCATTTATTGATATTTTCTATGACATTTTAAAAGTATTTCATGCATGCAGTTGTTGCTAGAATCAAATGTCACCGTCGCGTCGTACGAAATTCCATGTTCGCCTAAATGGTTTGAACCGGTATTTCAGAACCTCATTTTATGTATAATTATAACTCTCCCGCCTTGAATATCTTATCTTTGGATGTAAAAATAATATTAAAATGAAATAATCGCTGACCAATCTTGCATGGAGGGGCAGGGGGGCAACTGGGCGTGTATTCAGAATATTTTTCACTTCCGGTTTAACCGAAAATGGTCTTAACTTTTTCGAATGGAATGACACCTTTTTTTCGACGGATTCGGAGTTTACGATTTTTCCTGAGCTAAAAACATATCTCATAGGTACTTGACCGGATGTACAGCCACGGCCACCCTAAATTTTGAAAAACTTCAAAGAAATCAGTAAAAACTTGAAATTTTAGAAAAACGCAAAAACACATCCTAGTTTTCTTGATGCAAATTCATCTGTGCAATTAATGATGATTTCCAAAATTTTAATTTTTTACTCATTTCTTCGATATTTTTGAAAATCAAAACGGTGTCACTCCATTTGAAAGGACAAAGTTAAAACCATTTCCGGCTAAACCGGAAGTGAATAAATTATGTATCGGAATTCACGCCGTCAATATCCTTCTTACATCCAAAGATATCTAACATGGAAAGTTAAATAAAAAAAAACATCCTGTAAGTAGGTATACTAAATTAGATCAACGCAGATTTTTCAAAAACATAATTTCTAAAACTGTTCTAATTGCAACAGTAAATATTTTATAGGAAATAGGTAGGTATACAATGACAATTTCGCTTCGAAAATAATAAATTTACAAGGATTTCTATGAATTTTCGCATTTTGTCGGGATTTATGGGGATTTAAGAGGGTTTTTACCAGGATTTACGATGGGATTTTTTGTGGATTTACAAAATTATATTAGGATTTACGATGATTTACGGGGATTTATTGACCAAAAAGGATTTATGGTGTACAAATTTTCATTGGTTGTTGCCCCCTCGTGTTAGTATTAGAAAAAATTGGCAGTCTCGGAGACTGTAGAAACTTCTACTTTTTCACAGAATTTGTAAATGTAGCATTTAACTTTATTTAACCAAGGTCGGGCGTGCGGAGCTGTTGGATGGCTGATGCACCCGGCGCTCATTTACTAAAATCTAAAATACAAATGTTTTTCACTTCCAAAATGGACATTTTTCGAAAAAATGGCACTAAGGTTTTCGATCGGGCAATGCAACAGCTATCGAATTCGAGAATGATAATATGCCCTTTTGCTAAGAAAAACTCAAAAAGGGGCCTTTTTGTCCCTAAAATGGAAATTTTCGAAAAAATTGCACTAAGGTTTTTGATCCGGCAATATAACAGCTGTCGAATCCGATAGTAAGAATATTTTTTTTTGTAAAGTAAATTGAAACAAGGGCCCTTTTGCCACTAAAATGACATTTTTCGAAAAAATGGCACTAAGGTTTTCGACTTGAAAAAAAATCAGCTATCAAATGCGGTAATAAAAATATACCTACAGTTATGCATAGGTTTTTTTTCACGGCACCATTTTTGGCCAAAAGGGCACAAGTGTGAATACATTTTTAGAAGCAGAATTCGAAGAGCATTCATATGGTAACGCGAAAAATGGGGGTTTGCATTTAAATTTTTAAAGTTGATGTGCCAAAAAAGCACTTTCCGTGAACCGATGTAGCCCAGATTCTAATCAGCACCTACAAATCCCCCACTGAATATGTGTGCCAAATTTCATCTCGATACGTTCAGTAGTTTGAGCTGCAGCGTGATCACAGACAGACATTTTTTCAAAAACACGTTTTTGGGTTCCCAGGACCCTGAAACGTAAAGATTTCATGTTTTTGGCGATTCGATTTTTTTGAATTTTCCGATCGATTCCAGTAACTGCTTCGCGAGCGTAGAAGTTAAAAATCATGAAGACAACACGTGTTTTCTATTATATTTTCGCTCCTCACGTCGCTCAAATATAAACTATGGCCTCGAATTTTAAACTGACTATAAAACACTAGTCTTAATAGCTATTATTTTCGATGGCAATAAACGTTGGTCAGTCAGTTTACCGAAATTTTGTTGGAAATATTTCCAAGAAACATTTCCAAAGAAAGTTTTAAAAAATAAATTCCCGAGAATCGCCGATCTCTAAATACTTAATAAAATCTCAAACAAAAACGATGGATCTCGATCAAATTTGACTATTTTTCGAATTATACCAATAATAAGGAATTTTGTGCCATACCGTAATGGCCCATTGCAAGGTTGTTATATTCATAAGTTATCTGGATATCTGGTAAAAAAATTGATCAATTAACGAACGTTAACACTACATCATTTTCTCGAAATAACGATAAAATAGCCAACAAGTGACGATGAAATAACAATCTTGAGACAAATTAGACGAATGCATCTAGTCACTTAACTATACAATCTATGAATATGAGAAAAGAACCGTGCCTAGTTTCTAGTCGGCCGTCGTAGTATAGAAACTAGGTACATAATCTCGAATTTTTGTATGCCCATACTAGTCACAATACATCTGCTTGTCCTTATATCCAGATTTCGTTATAAGAGAGCATAAAGCGTTTGCTGTTTTAATCTGAAAATGAATTATTTCGTGTGTAGTTAGTTATAAGTCCGGAATATCGCTATGCCCAGTACTCGTTATAACAGAGTTCTACTGTAGCACTGTAACATGTAAGATATTATTTTTCTAACACATCTAATACATTTGTAGAATTGCCATCATGAAAGGCGGAAAAATTGAAGTTGAGGGCAACCTTCTTGAACTAAAGCAACAGTACCATGGAGGATATACCGTCACCTTTAAATTGAAAGAGTCAAAACCCGTCGCAACCACCGACATTGATGAAATGGATAGCGTGGGGGGTTCCTGTGAAGAAATGAGTCCCGCAAAAATAATTGAAAAGAAGCTGAAAGCCGAGCTGAAGGATGAACATGGGGTAACAGTTTGAAATTTTTTCAATTTGTAATTACCAATTTCTGTTTTGCAGGAAACATTGTGTTTCCACGTCAAAGATCCCAATAAAACGTTAAGTGAAATATTTAATGATGTGGAGGTGTTAAAGGGACAACACAGTTTTATCGAAGACTACACCATCAGCCAGTCGTCTTTAGAGGATGTATTTTTATCAATTGCCAATCCATTTAAGGCAGTAAATTGAAAACTCGAATAGAAGTTGTTGCAAGTTAAACGTTTCTTTGAGACTGAAAAATAATGTCACATAACTAATGCACAGTATTATTGTCTATAGCGGTAGGAATCAAGATCTTATTTTTGGATGTCTTTTGTTAATTAAAAGTGTTGAAATTGCTATTGCAGTGATAAAAAAAAACTTCAAAATGTTTCCTCAAGAGACTTGTGATGGTTCTAATGTAATTAGAGACCACTTGTCAAAGCCTTGACAATATAATAGTGTCTTAAATTGTATACTTGAAAGGATTGGAGAAGGAACAATTTTGTGATAGAATTCTGGGTTTATTTTTCATTGTATAGGAACCTTTTCAATAATAATTGTTTTATCCTTTACACTAAACATGTATAAAGTACACCTTGTATGCTGATTATTCACATTTAGTTACACATGTAACAATTTTAAGTTATATTTACCAGTGTTGGTTTAAGAAATGTTTGTTTTGTTGGTAGGCACTTTTAAAGTGTTGAATAATTTGTGATACTGAAAATGGGTAATAAAAATTTTCTGTAAACTTTATTGGTTTTAAATGTAAGTCAGTTCCGTTGCCAACGTTCGTTAGAAGCCCTTATGCATAATATACCAAGAGTTTCAGAATTGGGTATTTCCTATCTTGAAACGTTGAGTGAAAGGCATCGAAATTTATTTTTGCAGCTGTTAACGGCACAAATAATTTTGAAACCCGGTATATTTTTTTGCACGATTTTGGAATTTTTCGACGTTGCTATAATTACGTCAACGTGTAAGTTGAATTTACCGAGTATTGTAGTGCTTCTATAGAAATTAAGAAATAACCGTGCCGTTATAAATTAATTCATACCACCACGCATGGTCGGTAAGTGATAATTGTGGAGTAAAAGGACCCTATACAATAAGACGACCGCTTGGGCCCATCTTTTGGCAAGCGAGGGATAGATGAATGTTTGGTAGAAAAATAAAAATTTAGTATCTACTAGTTTTCGAGAAAAAAATTCGTGAAAATTGCCATTTTCTCGGCCCAAATGTATTTAGAGCCACATAAAAATATGACCGCTTGGGAAAATTTCTTTTGTATTTGTATTCAATCTTGTAAGAACACTTTTATACCTCCACGCCAAAAATCCAAGTTTAATACCTCCACGCCAAAAATCCAAGTTTAGTGTCGTTCAGATCCTGATTTGCAATTTATTTCCTGGGCCACTATCGTATAGGGTCCTTTCTTTAGCAACAGTGCTACCAATTAATTTTTACATCATTACAGTAATTTAATCTTGAATTTCATTGACTTTTTTTTAGAATTCCGAGTGTGCAAAAAATTAAAATTGCATAGGTCCTTAATATACCGAGAATTTAGATGAATGTGGTCTTAAAGGGATACTGTAGACCTGCAGAGAAACGACCAAGTTCGAGCAAGTTCCACCCTGGTTCCGAACCGGATATGGCTGTTAGGGATTTTTTTTGTTGCTCGATATTTACGTTGGCCGTCTGCCGAACTGATGATGACACTGATTTTGAATTTCTTAACCTCAAAATAATAGCCGTTAACTGCTATCCAAGAATATAACAAAAAGAATGGAAATAATAAATTGATGATCGACAAATATGAGGAGCCAAAGACAAAAGCAAAGAATTGTGATTATAAAATATTTTTCATTATAAAAAGTGAGTTCTGGATTCCAGTGTGGTTGGATACGACAAGTTAACTAGAGATTAAAAAGTAAATTGTAACTGAGGGGTTTAAAATCTTTATTCTTAGACAAAAATAGCTATCGATTTGGTTCCACGTTCATGTAAATGTGTTAGAAAGCTCAGTTAAAAGTTATTAAAATACGTAACATATTCAATTAAAATACTGTACTTAAGCAATAAAAATAGTCACAGGCCTCCATTCCCTCTAACATTTGAAATAAGTATATTGTTCATCTTCTTTGAGATAGTGCTGACGAATCCTTTTGACAACAAAAGTTAGAATAACTCTTCTCTGATATCGTCCCAGTTTCGTCCATCTAAATATTAATCTAAAAGTTAAAATTTACTGAACAAAATCGATTTTAAATAATCAAAAGACATACTGCCTGTAAGCAAGATATCTCCACATTTTATTTGATGATGACTTTATCAACTTTTTTCGAGCTGGGGTTCAGATTCCAACAATGGTTGGTAGTAGGTTTCCTACAAGAATCAGATTAATTATTAATGGGCATTAACATACTTGAGCCTCAACTACTCCCAGTTCATAATTTAAGTTACTTAAACGAGTACCTACCTACTTATCTGTTGGGAGCTGGAGTTGGTGCCAGCTTCTGTTTGTTTTCTTAGAAGCGTTTCTTCTTGCTATAATGTCGTATTCCGGTCCAAATTGGTAAGGATCCATTTCTTCGAGATTATTTGCTTGAAAATCTTTGTAAATGGGCATGAAACTTCCACAAAGTAAAGCGAAAGCAGTATTTGTCGCCCCAGCAGTTCGTCGCTTCGACAATTCATCGCCACAATAATTCGTCGCCAGCAATTGGTAGCCGACCTAATTCGTCGCCACAGCAACCCAGGTATTTTTTGAGAGAAAAAAGTCCACATTATGCTCAAATCTGAATGCGTTAAAAAAGGATGACAATATGATTCGCGCGCAATTGGATTCGATCGACAGAGACCGATATTCCTTTCTTTAATGGGCGGGAGAGGGAGAAATATATTTTGAGCCTCCGAATGATCGTCGCGTGACGTCACTCAAGAAATAGGTCCATTCGTCGCCGCAACAATTCATCGCCAAGGAAAAAAAAGCATACGAAACGAATATTTTTGCATGTTATGTTTAAATAACTTTTAGTATATTCTGCAAACTTTATTTCTTCAGAAAACGACCACAGAAAGGCAGGTACCTACATGGGGTTTTCGCGGAATTTATTTAGGGTCGCGTCTCTTTAATCCTTTAACGACTTAAGCAGGATATGATACAGAAATATACATCCAAGAAAGACATTATCGTAATTAGTTTATACGCTACTAAAATAAAGAGGGATGTTTACTTTTACGAACCGGTTGACCTAACAGCACACGGGGGCTAGTAAGCACTAAGCAGGAAGCCAAAACGGAATTTATTCGCTTATAAAATTTTATTGATCTTGCCTTTCTATACACATTACGTAACCAAATATCATTTTGAGCATCAAACCAACTTTTGACTGTCTGAAGTATACATACTACATATGTATGAGTGTATTCTCTGAAAAGACCCGCCGGACGTCGAAATATAGGTACTCATGCCAAAATTCAGAATTTAACTTCGGGCTACGATGGAGATATTGCCCGTCATATTGAATCTGAGACACTATATCTAAAACTAGCTCAGGATAGAGGGCACAGTCAGACCAAGAATAAAAGAGGCGTTTTTCTTCTTTTGTTCGGTAGCGTTTCCTGAATCCTAACGTAAGGTGTAGGTAACGTCTATAGGCAGGGGAGACTAGGGACGGTTGATACACCTAATGTTTAATCCAAAAATTTAGACAGACTGTTAACTTTATAATTACCGTTTAGTTTTCCTTTAGAAGCCCATATAGTTAACTTCTTAAACTGACAGTTAAAATGGATTAGTTAATAGTACAAATTAGAGATATTAAGCTATTAAGGTTTAAAAAAATTCCCACAGTGGGGGAGGTATGATACCATATAAGGTAGCTTTGATACACGGCAAAAAAAATCAAAATAAGGAAATGTTGCAAAATCAATAGGCAAAATCAATAGCATTGAAAAAGTGTACATAATTGTGTTGTTATTTATTAACATTTACCGGTTTCAGGCGATTAAAGCGTTCTTAACATGCATAAAAATAGGCTGGTAAGCAGATCATAACGTTATCTAATGGTTTCTAGACAACAAGCCCATTAACCATTCATGACAACAATGACCCCATTCAAATGCTGCCATCTCGATTGTCAAAATGACGCGAATTCACGCAACATTTTTTTAATTTTGGCTTTAATCGCTTTAAACCGATAAACTATTGAACAAACCTCGGATGTTATGAATCATAACAGACTTAGATGTCTTAAAATCCTCGCTCTCCGAGCTCGGATTTCAATTGACATCTGCGTCTGTTATGATAGTCATAACATTCCTAGGTATGTTAATAGCTATAACAAATTTTACAGAAAACTACAATTTTGTTGTTACTCCTATCAGTACCTACCTACAATCTACAAATCTTGCAATCTTGCAAATCTTAATTGAGAAAGTCAGGATAAACAAGGTACCTGCCCCCTGCCCGGCTTTTTAGTTCTAATGAAGTTTATTAAAATATTCGTTATTCCTTAAAATCTCCATAACAGATACATGTATCAAGCCTCCCCACAATAAAAATGTATCAAGCCTCCGTGGTATGATATATTCATTAAATTGTTGTGTTAAGGGAAACCCAATGTATCGGGTGTCCCAAAAAAACCGGACAAAATATATTTAGGAATAAGTCAGCCATTTCTCAACCGATCTGGATGGACCTCGTCTTTAATGAAAGCTAAAGAACCAAGCTTTCGAATCGTGCAAGAAACTATGACAGATGGCGCTGCCGTAGTGACCCTATTGATACTTATTTTTAAGGCTTTTTAGGTGCTTGGGGATTGGTCAGACAAGAACCAATCCTTATGTGACTCAAATGGCCTCGAAGATCGTTCTTTTTTCTGCAAAAATCTTTTTTCAAAAGTCGATTTGGTTTACGCATTCATTTTCTGCGACTTTTTAAAAATAGGTATGTCTTTTTACGCCCTAATAAGTAATAACTGATGAGCAAAGTTAGTTACGCACAAACAGCATAATTTTTGGTTATGCATTATCGCATTTGATGAAAACAGAGGTGACTGCTCATGAGGGTTAAATTGGCGAACTATTACTGAAAATTAAGCTGGTTTTGCATCACTGTTACTTTTGTCATATCATAAAAGCGTGAAAATAAGGGAAATCGCATTTTTTCAAAAATCGCTTTTGAAGACAAAAGAACGATCTTGAAGGATTTCAGAGTCTCATAACGATTGGTTGTTTTTTCACCAATCCCCACGCACTTAATAAGCCTTAAAAACAACTATTAATAGGAATACTACGACAGCGCCATATGTCGTAGCTTCATAGTGAGCTCGAAAGCCTGATTCCTTGGCTTCAATTTAAGACCACGTTCATCCAAATCTGTGAAGAAATGGCTGGCTTATTCCCAAAAATATTTTGTCCGGTTTTTTTTATTTAGCTAAAATTGCACCACATAGGTACCTTAGGAAAACAATTATCCTGATATAAACCCAATGTCATTAAAACGCTTGTAAGTACCTTCGTGAAAAATCTAAAAATTTAATCGAAAACAAATTTGTTGACTCTATACTCCTAACTTCATGGCGAATGAAATCAAAATAACTCAGAATGTTTGAACCATATGCAAGTAGGCCGTTGTTGCCGGGTAGCCTAATCGTGGAACGCTTTTTGTGGTACATTTGAAGATGTATCAGGCCTCTCATAGTGTCAGGGCTCCCTAGTCAACGCATACATACGTACCTCCCTATTTTATCTACCTATTTTGATTAATTTCAAGTACTATCTGTATCGTTAAAAAAATGAGATTCATAATAACTTATAAACTGAAGTGGACGAACAGATAGAGATTATACCTACTTAAATTTTAAACATCTCTGATAAAAAATATTTTTTTATGCAAAATGGTAACTGGCTAGTAGAGATGTGTATTATCTCATATTTATTTGTATAGGTACTTTCTTCTCTTATTGATCAAATGATCACTCACTCATGATCATGATGTCCAAGGCATTTGACTCGTTAAATTTGAAATTACTCCTTGCTAAACTTAAACATTACGGTGTATCTGGCACCAACCTGCTTTGGTTTCAAAACTACCTTAATTATAGATGTCAGATAGTACGTGTCAATTCCTCCTCCTTCTCTAACCCAATTGCGTTATTATCAGGCGTCCCTCAAGGCTCTATTCTGGGTCCATTACTGTTCAATTTGTACTCAGCTGATCTTCCTCCACTTCTTGGTTTCTGTAGCACCCAAATGTATGCCGACGATATACAATTATACTTGTCGTTTGAATGTGAGATGCTGCACGATGCTGCTGTTTCCATCAATTTCGATCTCGTGCAAGTGCTCCAGTGGACAAAAAATAACTGCCTCATATTAAATCCTTCAAAATGTCAGGGAATTATGCTCGGAACTGCAATAAAACTTCTCCGAATTAGTCAGCACATCAGTAATTTGGTGTATGTTGATGGAGCTCCCATTCAGTTCACGAATTCAGTGAAAAATCTTGGTATCACATTCGATCCACTGCTAAAATTTGATCTCCATGTAAACCAAATATGTCGAACTACTTTTGGGTGTTTGAAAGCTATAGCTCCCTTCCGTAATTACCTAGACGTAAAAACCAAACGCAATCTGGCCGAGGTCCTTGTTCTTTCTCACCTAAACTATTGTGACTCCGCATACGGGCCGTGCTTATCTGCGAGCTTGAAGCATAAGCTTCAAAAAATACAGAATTACTGTGTAAGATTCATTTGCAATATTCCTCTCAGGGAGCACGTTACCCCCTCCCTTCGGGAGCTTGATTGGCTTAAGATACACGAAAGACGTTTCATTCATTTTGCAAAATTAGTTTTGAAAGTTGTAGCATCTCATATTCCAGCATATTTGTTTAACAAAATTGTATTCCGCATTAACATTCATAACAGAAATCTGCGTGCCACTAACAGCTTAGTAGATACACCGCATCACACTCTGTCAAGCTTTAAGTCATCTTTTACCTACTTAGCAGCTTATGTAATCAATCATGTCTTGCATAATTTCAACTTCAATGATGTATCTGGTCAGTCCCTGAATAATTTTCTAAAATCAGCGATACTACATGATGAGTTAGTTGATGTTGACCTTTCACTCTTTTAGTAGCAGACTGTCTTTGGTAATACTATCTCTTTGTCTTTGTTTCACACGATATTTCTTTTTTCCGTTTTCCCTTTTGTCGCGCTTTCTTATTTAATATTAAACGTATTTCCCTCGGCCAGAATTGTAATCAGCGTTTAGCTGTTTCTGAGCCGTTTGAGTGTTTATAGAATGTATAGAATTTTTCTTCTTTTTTTACTTTGGATTATCTTTATAAATTGAAGTACTTATTTATTTATTATTTACCTATGTAGTCATGCACTCAATAAACATTATTATTATTATTATTATTATTATTATTATTATTAGTCATGAAACTGTGCCTACGGATGAGGGCTCAGAAAATTATTAAAAATTGAAATCTTCGCGACTATTCCAGAAATTACCACGCCCGCCAGACATCATGTTGCATCGTCCTTACCTTACATAACATTGTTAAAATTTATTCCCTTATGCAATGCGTTCTCAACAACATAAAATTTGTTGTTTATATTTATTCTCATTATCAGCTATGTTATCACGAAAAAAGTTGTCCTTAACACAAGAAATCGTTTAAATATTTTTGAAAAAATATATCAGATGGCAATAATGAGACTTTAGAAAGTGACGAATCTTAAGACCTCGCAGACAATCCATATAAGTAGTTAATTCTTCGAGATACGTGGGGGCAACCGGTGACGTAGCTCGCGAGAACCTACGGCTTGCAGGAGAACCTGCTCTGGTCATAACGCGCGCTCTTCACTTTTAAACATATCGCGACCGCGTTCACACGTGCCGAATATATTTTGTGTTATTTTTTATTACTTTTTTCAGCCGTTTTCGAATAGTTAGTGATTAAGTGCCTTAACATGACGGTGAATAAATCGACCTCGACCACGAAAACGAAAAAGAAGAGCGAAGCATCCTCGAGTTCAGTTGCGAGCACCTCGAAGCAGACGACGAAAACTTCCAAAGTTGTTGGATTAACGACAACTTCCAAAGAAGTCACTCAAAGTGGCGGTTTGTCAAAGGCTTCCTCTTCGTCGAGTTTACAAATCGCCGATGTCTCACATTTGCCGATTTCCACCTCTGTGGTAAGTTACTCCGTGACCGAAGTTCTGCCAACTGGAGGTGGTGAAAAAATCACAACTTACAACGAATCTGGCGGCTCGAGTACCGAATATCGTCATTTCATTAACAAAGATTCAACGTCCAAACAGTCTGATACAACAATAACTCAGCTTAGCTCTACGTTAAATAGATCCATGTCCAATATTTCTCACGAATCTGGCTCTACTTACACCGTAACTGAACCAAGGGAAGAAATTAAATTGACGTACAACAAGAATGATTCCGCGTGGAATGGAAAGTTTATTCAGGAACAGCCTGTGGGTACAAAGGGCCAAATTGTAAGCCACGATAGCGGGACTGTCGTCAAGCAATCGTCAACTTCCACATCGCACCAAGAAAGTTCATCCCTTACTAAAAATTCCTCCAGTAGTGTTGCTGTAGAAATAGTTGATGGCAAAGAAAGAGTCGTGGATCAAAAACACCACGAAGCTGCCCATGCTACCTCTTCAAGCAATGACGAACATCTGTCCATGAAGAGCGGTACTAATGTAACTCCAGAAGTACACTACAAACAAAAGGCTAAAGAAAGCACGACTAAATACGATACTGCAGTTCCTGAACTGAAGCAGCCACAAACCAAAGGTTCTGAAGCAGTTAGAGAAATCCACCAGGTCGGTGATTCACAAAGCTCAACCGCCTATGTCACCCATGACAACGCAGCCCTTTCCCATGACTTCTCCAAAAAGAGCAGAATAACCGACAAAACTGTTGACACCAAGCAGAGAAAAAGCACAACAAATTCTCAAGATTTTTATGGAACTTCTTCGGACATCAAAACAAGCAAGGATACAAAAAAATCCTCCAAGCAAAATGTGGGAGGAAAATCAACAGTTACCACTACAACAACTTACTATGATTCAAAAGGTAACGTTATTAAAACCTTAACCGATGTTGATGCCCAAAAAATTCCTGGGTCAGATGTTGTAGATAGTGTAAATATTTCCGAATCGTCAAAAGCTAGTGAGAAAACCACTAATTTTTTAGATAAAAGCTTTGTTGATACCTCACAGGCTACAAAAGAAGATGTTAGAAAGTCGCACCTAGAAGATATCGACGCAAAATCAACGATTTCTTCATCAACTTATGTAGTCGACGATAAAAAATCGACTACAAAGGACGATATTCGAAAATCTCAAACCCAAACTAATTCAAGAGATTTTTATGGAGAAGATAGCGATGCTAAATCTACAATTTCTTCGTCCACGTATTTGGTTGATGAAAATTACGTTGATACTGCAAGGATTAGGAAATCGCAGTACGGTACAGATTCGAATAATTTTTATGGACACGGTGTAGATTCCTCTAAAACTGTAGTGAAGAACGTTTATGACGATAAGGCTGTCCAGAACACAATAGGCACTAAGGGTAGAGTAATAATGGATAACACGATCGACTCGACTGATGTAGTTTACTCGAACGAACGAAATTATGGCAAGACTGGCTGGAATGGGCAATTTACCTACGAAACTCCTGAAAAACCCAAGGATAGACGGTCTCCTTCACCGAAGAAAACTGAAAAATCGCCCACTAGAAAAACCGCTCCAGAAAAATCGCCCATTAGAAAAACCGCTCCTGAAAAATCGCCCACTAGAAAAACCACTCCTGAAAAATCCCCCACCACTAGAGAAAAATCTCCCTCTAAAAAACCCGATCGAAAACCATCCAGTTCAAAAACCAAGACAGTTGAGGATTTTTTATCAACTGAAAGAAGTGAAAACATCAACCAGTTTTCAAGCTCCACTCCAAAAATAGCACCAACGAAGCTTTTTGACACTAGCAGCACATCAATTGAGCAATTTGAAGACGTCTCCAATTACACCGACTCGAAAACGACCCTTTTTAAAGACTCCAAAACCCTTGTTGACAATAAATTTGTCACAGAATCATACACAGTGGTTGATTCTAACATCAGCGATTCAAAAATTGACGTCGTGAAAGACAACAGAAAATCTTCTCGTCCAATAAGTGATTCAAAAACCACCGTTGAAAGCTTCGAAAGTGTTACCAAAAGCTCTGATTCCAAAACGTCGGTTACCAAGGACTCACAAACATTCGTGGACAGTAAAAGTACCGTGGATCATTATACAACTACGGATTTTTACGACAGCACAAAACCGAAGGGACCAAAAAAACCGATTGAAGATAAACCGAAAAAGGGACCAAAAGACACGTTAGTTGATAAAACCTACATTGTCGATGGAACTACCCAACACGGTTTCGTTGATAAGAAAACAACCAATCTCTCCACTGTGGATGTTAGTGATGTAAGGAGTTCTACCCACATCACAGATGTTAGAAAAAATGTTGATGTTGTCGATCGTGTCAACAAAACTTTCATCAAGGAGGACATACTGGATATTAAGGACATTGTAAGAATTTCTTTGAATATTCAAGGGGTTAATTACATTTGTTGCAGAATGAGGTGGAAAATATTACGAATATTGAACGATTTTCCGATAATAAGGTCATCAATATTGTGAAGACCATCAAAGAAACCCAGCCTGAACGCCATTACGTACCCCCGAAAAAGGAACAATGTATCTGCGAGCTCTGCACTTGCGGGTAAGTTATTGCTGCTTTCATTAAAGATCATTTAACTTAAAGAAAGGGTTCTATTAATAGAAATTACATCCGAACATTGACGCTTAGAGCGGTTATTTTGGAACCAATCAAAATTACATAAACAGTGACAAAAGTAAAAGTGGATCACTATAGAGTATCATTCATATTTTTAAAGTTGACTCGATTAAATCACTAAAATGACAAAACAAAAATTGCGTAAGTAAGTCTCGAGATAAACCTCCTAGACCCCTGCGCAATTACTTTCGGAAAACTTTGCATAAAAGGACGAATTTTTAATTTATGAACAAAATTTTGAAATTAGGTTTCCGTTCGCAGATAGTATAGGATTCTCCTTAACAACAAATCACCTTGTTTGAAGAAATTCGCTGACATCATCGGCCAGAATATTTGCTAATTTAAGACCTCGTCCATAATAAACCTGTTTGACCACACACTGAACTGCCGTACTTTTTATTAATCAATTGCTTGCCATTATGAACTTACATAACTCGTATGCCTTTTATGCCTGGAAAAATTGCCATTCCATGAAACAGAATCATCTTATGTTAGGTACTTATTATTGAAAAAAATGAACCTATAGATTAATTTTTACACTTGGTATGTAAGCCTCGGTTTAACTGTAAACATCACTTTATTACATATGTAAATTTGCACCGGTCCTGAATTTTTATTACCTACTTTGAAACTTGAAAGTTAAAAACAAAAAATGAAAAAGACAGAAAAACGTTGATATAAAATTGCTAACTTTCTTAGGTTATCATATGCTATTATTATACTTGTCAGGTTAATTATTGCTGTTAGCAGTGGTAGCACTTAATTGTAGGAAAGGACGATCGAGTGGTCATTGGTATTTTTTTCCTGCAAAATTGTTGTAAAGCCGAGTGTAAAGCTAAAAGAACCAAGAGCATTTTATTGAAATTGTATGGAAAGGAAATACATCTGGCAGCTTCGATTAATTTATTTAATTTTATAGCAGATGTTAAACTGTACTTTTATCAACTCAGATTTGTTGCTAAAATAGCGCTTTAACCGTAAGTACAGATAAAATTGATCTTTTTACTGTAAGGGTAGATGAAATCAACGCACTTTAGCAGCAACTAAAGAGAAAGCAATTCAAGTATGCAACAGCTAAAATTAGTCGCCAGCAACAACCATGGTCAAAATATAATATATTAATAATAATTATATATAATGTTTGATTGATTTTGTTTACTTTTAACATCCGCTATACAATAAAATAGTATATTATACACGACGATAAAGATGCTTTATAGACTCGTGACTGAGGGCCCACTCGCTCCTTCGTCGCTCGTTATCTAACATCTTTATCGTCTTGTATAATAACTAACTTAAGTAAGAGTTCAAGCACCCAAACTTACATCAGTGGATTTTAATTGAAAACCACACACTTACTTATTTCTTCTTCTTTGGTCGACATGGAATGTTGAATCGTGCCCATTTTTGATTACCCAATACTTATTCTTTATTCTGTGTTTTCAAATTAAAACTCATATCTTAATAAATTCCCCACAAAAAATAAAAAAAATAGAAGGTTATCTGCAATCAGTCCGAAATTGGAAACTGAGATAGGTACGTAATGCAGGAATCCGCCGAAACTAATGAACGGATTTTCACGTAATTTGGCAAGGGGGTTAAATATGGCCCGTAGGTGGTCTGTTCAGATTTTGGTGACAATCGGCAAACGACAAGTGCCTTTTTGGCATATCAACTTTGATATTTGAAAGTGGAAAGCCAAATTTTCCTATCAGGGTCTTCATCTATTCTGTTTCCAAGAATGTATCAAAACTTGTGTCCTTTTGGCAAAAACTTAAAAAACCCAGAAAACACTTTAAAGACTGATGGCTGGAAATTTATAGGAAGTAGGATTGAATTAGTAACCGACTGGGGAGGTTCCTTGGAAGGTACCATCAGCTATTTCCTTAGCTGCCCATTTTTCTTTGACATATCACGAAATTATCGTACTCACCTGCGCTTCGTGCTTAGATTTTTTTACTTGTGCGTAACTTGGCTTCTTACCACCCTTGCTACGTAATACTCCTAATATGCTAGCATCTTCTTAAAAATGTATTGGAGGGAACCAAAAATGGTACCAAGTTAATGAAAATTTCACACATTATTCTTATCATTGTTCTAAAGTTCTCGTTTAAATTTGGAATTGATTCACTAGCCCGTTTAAAAGTTTCAATTTAAGAAAATCTAACTTGCGGCCTTATGGAGACTTACCACAATTTCGATTATATTGGCAAAAGGTTTAGAAAAAATAGTACCATTGCTTTGTTAATTTTTATGTGTATAGAATGAATGCTGAGGAACAATTCGGTATGATTTTCATCAAAGGTTACTGAACTCGTTCTCAAGATATAAATTTATTAGTCAATAAATGTTTCGTTTTCTAATTATTCATTGCGTAAACGTGGCATCATAGTCTTGAGAAAACTATAGTAACCATTTAACTATGCAGTAAATTCAAATGACTTTTTACGCTAACGTGACAGTAGTTGACAGAATAGCCAACTTTTAAGAAGTTACAATGCTGCGAGGTTTATTCATGATTTCTTACTTCTAATTTTAATAGGACCATATTGTTTATAAATCTCATTATTACTCATTATTACTGTGTCTACTTACTATTTTAATATATCTACCCATTTTAATCGCATAACACTAATCGTTCATTTCACTGTCACTCAAAAAATTTAGTTTCGTAAGGTTGGAATCGGGTACATTCACCCATGGCCCCAAAAATGTTATCAATCAAAATGAAAATATCGTATAATTTAGCGAAACAACAGTTTATACGAAAAATGTCTTACTGTTCGTTAACGCTAGGCCCTTCCAACAATTTTTCTTCGATTTCCTACAACCATCTAAGTTTTGTAGTCGGCCCTTCTTTTATTTTGTTTCCCTCTAATTAATGTTCCCTTCTTCCTCATAGATACACAAAACCTATCATTGCTACCACGGTATCCACACCAAAAGTGCCGAAAATGGCATTTTCTGTCCTGAAAAGTAAACAAATCCAAGAAGGAATCAAAATCATTCGGTATTCATGAGATTGTTTTGGATGTCACGCTTCTTTGGGTGAAGGCTAAGGTCAATTTGGTTAGTTCCGATTAATAAGGTCGCAATCTGGAAGCCAATTGAGCAAAAAAAAGTGACGCCATAGTTCGTCCAAAAAACTACTTCATTTTTTGCCATTAAACAATTTCACCTACACGTCGTAATGTATCTTCCTGTATTAAATCGCAGCAACATATTCACGCAAAAAAATGATGAAACTTGCATTGTGCTTCACCAAGCGAATTATAACTAATCGGTTCTTTCACAAGACTACAATGGGTCGCAACAGTACCTACTCCAAAATGAACCTTGAATGCAGATGAACGACCTAAAAATGGCGAGATTCGTGTTTTGAAAAGCTGTTTTAACAGTACCTTCGCCTACAGATTCTCTCTTTTCAAAAATTAATTTATACGTCCACAACCCACTTGTAGAAATTTTATCCTTCTTGGAAAGTCGAGGGATTCAACATTCTGTATATGGCGATCTACAGGGTGACCTCACCACTGTCCAATCGCAATAATATCACGGTCGTCTCAGAACTCTCAGCCATGTACGGTTTTCGTGCTTTGGATTATTCTCGAGAAGGCCGGACTAAACTTTCAATGGCCTACTTCAAGCTGTTATGACAATTCATGTGCATTGCGTTTGTGGGATGATAATTAAATGCATGAATAGCCGAGAACCACGATAATATTTACAGCAGTGCGAACAAATTGGCATTCCGGTTATTTTATAGCCGAATTAAATTTTTAGCGCCTATAAATAGCATTTACATTGCAATTATGGGAGTTTTGAAGAGTTTTATGAGAGCCGCAGTGTTAAAGCACGTATTGTTTAGTCGAAAACGATCCCACATGGCCGTGTGGGTTTAAAAAAATACAATAACTTCTTGTCGGTTACGCCTTCGCGGCTCCATCTAGAGCGATTTTATCTTTGAAGTGGATAATTACATTTCATTTTTTATTTAAAGGCAGTAAGGTCAAGTTGTTGAATTCTTCAAGCGCGCAATTTGAGGCAAGGATCTCTTTATCTTTGAAAATTATATTGTTTATTGAATCCTGACAATTTAGCAGCGTTCGTGACTTATCAGTCAATAATTACTAATTGTGTACTTAAGCCATTTGGCATGTGCGCTCGTCTTGCTTTATTAACGATCCGTAATAATTTTAATCATGCAACTACGAATGTCGATTAATTAGAAGTTTTCTGTTTTACGGTTTTAAAAATACCACAATTTAACGGAATAGAGAGGATTTGTATTTGTTATTCAAATTTTCGGTTCATTGATAATTACTCTTCCGGCAGTGATGTAATTAGCATTTTACAAGAAGTGGTGTGGTCATTCAGAGAACATAGGTGCAACCTTGCATGCGGCAATATATTAACTTATAGTTTTTCTTTGTTAAATTACAATTTTTCTATACCCAACTTAATGTAGAAGTTTTTCAAAGATATTTTTGCTGTCTGTTTCTTTATCCCAATTTATCTTCTTTTTGTTATTTCTATTCAGACATACCGAGAACAATAGACAAGTAATCTATTAATTAGCAACCTTTATGCAAAAAGTAAATTTTATGGCAAGTGTCCATGCATCAGTGATAAAGCTACCCGTCATCACCGTAATAGTTATTTATATTTTTTAACATTTAGTGTTGGCCAATTTAACTGCCTGGGAAATTACAAAAAATATGTGAAGGTTCAAACAATTAGATATGCTAAGTCCAAAGTGGTGATCTATTTTTCTATCAATAATAGATGAGCGGTCACGTAATTTCATATAATTTCTCCCCAAAACCATTAATTACCAAAACATTCCAAAAAAATGAATTGTATTTTGTGCTTCATTCGAGTGAGTCATAAATGAATAAGTCTGCATGTTCAAAGGAATGAAGAAATCCATGTTACCTGATTGCATCACGATAACGTGAAATGTATTTAATGTTCATACATGAAAGTTTCGTGTGTAACAATTTTTTACTGTTAGATATCTTTAAATGTTGATTTAGTTACTGTTACTTCCTACAATCTATCTAATACCAACCTACTGTCACCTTAACACCCACGAAGATGACTCATATTATTTTTCTGCATTATTAACAAGAAGTGAAACTTATTCTTGTATTTATTAGAATGTCGCAACAGATGTTGCTAGTAAAGTGCATTGCATTGTGATGATTGATGCAACTTTTTGTCGTAAAGAATCTACAGGTGGTCTTTCCCCATTTCTGCAAAATTAATTATAGAATTAAAGAGAAACGTTGTGTAACAATCTGTAACTTTAATAAAATGTCAATAGTTATTTACGAAAATGAAATTATTTTAAATTACGAATTACAAGTGAAATGTTTAAAAATGAGGCGACGCGACGCCGGAACCGAGTACAATTTGTTTCGTATTACTAGGCCAGTGTCCATATTAGAATTTTAGCCGAGACTAAGTCCTAGCAGGCTGCAACCACGATAGATGGGCACAAATATAGACCTCAAAATCTGGGAAAAGCTTTGTACAGTATGCGTCAGATGTTTTGCTCGATTGTTTGTAACGCAACTGAAAACTATGCGGAACAGATTCGGTCATGATGCCTAAAAACCATAGTTACCTGTCATCCAATCATTTTCATATCGTTCAAAGTAATTGTCATGAATCATCACCGAATGTATTCCGTAAAGTTTTCAGTCGCGTAAAAAACGATCGAGCAAAACATCTCTCGCATACTGTACCAGGATATAGATTCCTCTGGACATTATAGTACGTGTGGTACTTATGTACAGTCGGGGACTTTGAAAATGCCTACTCCACCGCGACGACTCACTTGGTCGACTGTATCGCGAAGTGCTAAATGTTTGCCAATCTGTCAGGCAAACAACAAACGAATTTCAGCAATGCAGTCGACCAAGTGAACCATTGCGGCCCGGCGGGGTGGGCATTTTAAAAGTCCCCGACTGTACCTACGTGTGGTACGGTTCGAGTTATGGATTGGGGACTTGGTCTAATTTCATAAAAAATATATATATGAATAATGAACGTACCCCCCAAGACTCAGCCCTTTCAACCTCAAAAATATAGTAAATTCACATTTGAACTATCTACAACTGGGGGAGACTAATTGAACGCAAAAAGGTGCACCCCTCGAAACTCACCCCTTTCAACCTCCAAGCAAAAAAAATCGTTTAGAGAAAATTCAACCCTAGAACTCGCTACAACCGCAAGCGACAAATTGAACGCAAAAAATTGCACCCACGAAATTTACCCCCTTCAACCCCCAGACATAGAGGAAATTTTACCCTTGAACAACTATCTACAACCGGAAGAGACTAATTGAACGCAAAAAATCTCGTAGACAATAGGATGCACTTAAGTACCTAATTAAATTAGTTTCAAGTGAATTTTAAGGCCTTTACAGCATGCAAGTTGATTAAAGAATATTTTTTAATTTTCCAGTTTACGTATATCTAAAAACGAGTCTAAAAAGGTTTTTCTTTCTGTAAACTAAACAAAAATCGTTTGAAATGTTAATTGCCTCATGAGAAACATTCTTCAAGGTCTTCAGCTGATGGACGATTCTTTTCATATTTTTAGTGTTTTGTTAAGAAGCAAACGTCAAGCTTTAAAATGACTCGTAGTACTCGTACAGACCAAACGACTGACTTTTTGTATTTAGTTGTTCAGACCATTCTTGTAGAGAATTTAATGCTCTCTAAAAGGTTAAGTATACCTACCTTGTTGACTCATATTGCTTAGTTTTCGATATTTACGAAAAAGCGATAAAAAGCAAGTTCGGCGTCTTTAAAATTGCCAATAACTTTTATACCCAGAGGTAGAAACTATTTGTAGCCCATCTAACGTGGTTGCAGCCTGTTGGGACTATTTTCGGGTCAAGACCTCTTTTTGTCTAATATGCTTGTACCTATGACTGGCCTTCCAAAGATCTCTTGTATAAATCTAGCCATTTCGATAGCGACAATTTACTATTTATCCGCTAATTGTTATCGCAACCATTTTACGGGAATGAGTACTGTAAAGTATGACTTACCGAACTGAAACGAGTCCGGTAAATAAGCAAATTAATACGACAATAAAAATTGTCTCATGGAAATTTCACCCAATTTGCACAACCAACCCTTTATTTGAACTTTATTTGAATTATTATTATTATTGTTATTAATAATTAGAGTTATAATGTAAAGTAAAAGTTTGCCTTGTGCAAAAAAAATGCAGCAGAAACCTCAAAAGTCTGATATAGGTACTTACCTATGTATCGCAAATCATTAATGTGCAAATAAGTCCAATATCAAAAAAGGGGTCTACTTTACCCATTCATACCTAATGGTTCTCCGGGTCCTTTTATATCTACTAAATCTGCTATACATGCAATAAATCTATTACATTTTCGACATGAAATTAATCATAAGTTGATCGGCTTATATAAGTAGGGTAGATCATTGATTATGCATTAGTTTATTTATAGACAGATATAAGGAATTTGATTTTTACGTACCTATCTTTTTCTGTTTGCCTTTACATCGCTGTTACTAAAATAATAATATATAAACATAAAAATATCAACTATTTGGGTCGAAAGTGCAGGCATAAAAATGAGCCAATTAATTAGCCAATACATATAAGTGAACGCTCATAAATTACATCGTGCAATAAAAAATTTCAAAATATTTGCGGGCAACGTGATAAAAATGATGAATAAATGTATTTTTAGGAATTAAATTTGCCGTTATCGATCAAACAACAATCTGTCACTGAAATTTTAGGCATGAACGCAAAAAAATTAATTTTGCATTTGCAAAGACTGCTTGCTTAACAATTATCTAAACGTAAATATTATGTAATCGCGTCTAGGAATTTGACTATTAACCCCCTTTTATTGTATGTACTAAGATTTGGATTGCTAATGAAACGAAATATCACACGAAAATTCGTCCTACATCGATAAGGAAATAATGAATTAGGGATAAGGGCTGAGCACTATAAACCATGAGCATGTTGTGGTTCACTGGGGCACTGTGTCGGGCTTTAGAGTCGTCTCAGTGCGGACGCTCTGCGTCGCGACGGCGGACGTCTTCACTATATTGTAACCTTAAAACACTTCGCCGGTATTATATTATAGTTAGTTGAAACTGTTTCAGTCTAAATTTAGTATTGATTCCATTCAGTGAGGCTTTTGTGCAGAGTGAGGCGAAGAAAATTGTTCCATTCATAAATCAAATTCCCATTTAATTAAAGTTTGATAAGTTGCCCGAGGTTTGTCACCTATGCAACTAATTAAACTTTCGACTTCATTAAATTAATCCAATTAGAGGATATTAAAAATGTTTCGTTGTTGGTACGAGATAACTTAAGTTCGAGTACACCTACTTATATGACTTTGTTGTTAAAAAGTGCCCTTAGAAGTATTGTGAAAGGAATTAAGGGGTGAGTTTCAAGAACTGCATTCATGTAGAGTAGACGAAGAGCAACTAGTAGGTACTTTCCCCGGGAACAAATCAAAAATGCATGAAATTGCATAATCAATATCAACCGAAATGTTAACGACAACTTCACGCGTGGAAATTATAAAAAGGCATTAATTATTTACATCTACCGGCCTGATTAAATACAAAATAATCGATAAGTGCCAAGAAACCGTTGTCTATTCTATGTATACAAATTTCATCATGTCTAGGGACTGTTAAAAGTGGAACGACTAATTAATATTTATTGAATCTAGTGTGGGGTGAATGTATCTAGCTGGTACATTAATTAATTGTACTCTGCATGAATTCGATTAGGAATTTGGCCCGGTTTTTGAATTGTAAATGCGTTCTTTCCTAAACATAAATAGGGAAGCGTATTTAGATCATACCTGCACGAAATAACAGAAAGCCGGGAAGTTAATGATAAATAGCAAGATTTTCAGAGATAAAAAGCTGAAGACCATTAATTTTTGGAACAACTTAATGAGATACGGTACGATACGCATAAAATGAAGGAGATATTAAGATTACAGACTTCTGGCTCATTATTACCAAAACCCAAAAATTTTAATTTGCTTTTGGTTTTGATTTTAGGGTGGTTCGAAGGGTGGTTCTATGAATTAGCTAAGAAGACGTTCTTAGCCAAAAATTGTAGCCTTTTTGATTATATTTTACACTAGACTATACTCGACTTTACATTATATAGCCCTTAAATGTTTCCGAAACGATTACCTACTTACTTACTTTACTTAATCCTGAAGCCTTTGTTCTCCATGCATCCCTCCATTTTTTCACTTCACACTAATCTACTCTATGTACCTATATTTCTTTTAACCACTGCAGTTCTAACTTCTTCGCTCCATGTTTTTCTTTATTTTCCCCTTTGCTTCCTCCGTCTTGTTCGTGCTTTGAACACTTTCGTCACCAGATTCTTCTCGCTAATTCGCATTACCTTCTTCCATTCTTATTTAAATCGGCTTGTTTTGATTTCTTCTGTATTATATTTCTGGTTCTATCTAATCTTGTCTTGCTTTCTATTTTCCTTAAATATCTCATTTCGAAGCACTCTGTTTTTCTGATTTTCCGTTGTTCTCCACGCTTCTGAACCATAGACGATTGGCTTAGCTACTTTTTCAAAGGTTTTGTACTTTTGTTTGCTTCGCTATTTCTTTGTTTGCCATTTATTTGCCCCCCTGTGATATCATCGTTCCTAACTACTTGAACTTTTTTACTTGTTCCAGAGTTACATTATTTATGGTTATTTTATGTTCTTTTTCTGTCTTACTTATTAATTGATTTAGTTTTGTTCGTGTCTATCTTCATGCTTCTGTTTGCTTCTATTGTTCAAATTTATACCGGGTGTCAACGAAACCTGGCTGACCCCCTTTTTTCCGTATTTATTAAAATATTCTAATGAAATTTGGCACACATATATAACATGATAAACTGCATTATTTGACATTTAGAAAGATTTTGAATAACTTCCGATTTCAGCGAAATGGGCTCTACATTAAAATTTTAAATGGAACACCCTGTATGTCTTACTATTTTCGAGTTCTGTATTAAATTCTGAGTACGACAGAATTACATGTTTCATTTTAACCAGCCGAATCTTATAGCATTTTATTCCTAAGAAAATCTATTTTTCAGAAAACCATTGATTCATTTTTGAAAAAAGTGAGTAATTTGGAAAAAACTGCTTTGCATCCTTTTAAATGAATCAGTATAAGTGGCCGATAGAAGCAGAAGCCTAAAATAAATTTTGATGGGGTGTTTGATGACTAGATTAGTTTTTAAGGGGTTATAGCATTCCAGATGAAGAGTTAAAGATCAAATTTTTTGAAAACAGAAAGTCTGAAATTAGAAAAATATTTGGTCATACATTTAAAAAATGGGCAGCTACGGAAGCGGCTGGAACCTCCCCACTTGGTGAATTTTCCAATCCTATCACCAATATCAAGTAAATGTTACTATTTACTATATCTAATAGTTTCACTCCACCAAACCTAAGGTGCTTTCTGTGATTTTTCTAAATTTGACGATCTTTTGCCAAAAGGGCACTAAGTTTGAATACAATTTTGAAAACAAAATTTGAAGACTTTACATGTGCTGATAAAGAAAATGGGAGTTCATTATTCAAGTTTCAAAGTTGGTATGCCAAAATGGCACTTGCCATTCGCCGATTGCCACCAAAATTAAATCAGCTCTTCGGCGGGTAATGGTATCTCTACCTACCATATTTCAGCCAAATCGATCTAGTAGTTTGGACTGTAGCGTGTTATTTAATGTTTCTTCGAAATTCGAAAGGCGCTAAGTATGAATACATTTCTAGATACAGAATTTCAAGACCTTTCATGTGCTGATAAAAAAGAATTGTGTTCATAAGTCAAATTTCATAGTTAGTGTGCCAAAAAGGCACTTGGCGTTTGCGGATCGGCAAGAAAATTAACTGGGCTCTCCAGAGGGCCAACACTAAACCACATTCCAAATTTCATTCAAATCCGTTCGACAGTTTCCGAGAAATCGTGCTCACATACGTACATACGTACATACACACAGACATTTTTTAAAAACCACTTTTTCGTGATCCTGAGACCTTGAAACGTAAAGATCTGGTGTTATCTCAATTTCGAATTTTGGACTGATTGCAGTAACCTCCCATTTTTATATCGGTTGTGGGGAGGTTAAAAAATTCAATGATAGGTCCATTTCCACTGAAACCGGAAGTGATTCAAAATCTGTCTAAATGTCAAAAAATTCAGGTCATCGTGTAATTATGTGGGTCTTTTATTGCAATTTTTTAATAAATTCACAAAAAAACGCGGGGTGAGCCTGACTTCGTTGAAACCCGGCAAATTCTGATATCTTTAGATATTTCTTTCATTCTTCAGTGCCCTATGAAACATGTTGTTGCTTCGTCTAGGACTAAAACAAATAGTTGTGGGCTCAGCATGCATAATATGCATGTCTGTTTCCCTTCTTTCGTTGTTTGAAATAGTCTTGATTTATACAAGCTTTTTACCCCTCTGATCAAGATTTCGTCTAATTCCTCCCTCCATTTATTCTGTCGAAAACTTTCTCTAGGCCTACGAAACACGATTACTACAGTCAATTTGTATCTACTACTACTACTCACTGCTTTTACGTCATTGATCATTAGGTATGTTTCACAACCAAGTCTTTTCATAAATTGTAGGCAAATGATTAGTCATTCTGTCTTCTGAATTCTCTGATTCCTCGGAATATAAACAGTTCAAAGTTTTATTCTAAAACGGAGGCGTTTTTGGGTGGGCGTTTTCAATGGCAAGAAATTTGTTAAGATGGGCGTGTTGAAGCATAGGTTACTTACGGGTGTGAAGGTGTTTTCCAAAAAATAGAACCACAGCCGTAAAGAGGGAGTGAAAGTTGCAATAAGTTAAACAGTTCTATATCTATGAAAAAATGCAGATAAATAATACTAATAATTACAATTTCAACACAATAAACGTTTAGGAAAACTAGGAACCTAGGTATTATTTACAGTTTTGGCACATGTACTTACAGGTACTTGCAAAGACTTGGAAGCGTTATCGAGAAGTAGAGTTCAAGTTTCGATTCAAACTTAACTTAGAGACAACAGAATTTATTTTTGTTTGTCACGTAATAAGCGATATGAATTGAACAGCCTACAGATTTTTAAAATAATGTGTAAGAAAATATAAACGGAGATCTAAAACCAAAATCGATTTTCTTCAAACGTCATCGCAATAGGTATTGCGTCCTTGTTCCTACTGCTATGTTAAAGTACTTCTGCTATACAGGATCGTCAAACAAAAAGGAAACAGGCAGGTTTTTTCACATTTGAAGCCATTTTTCCGAAAAATGCTCGAACAGGTCGATTTTTGTTTCAAGGGAAACACATCAATCCGTGGTGTGTGCTGTATCAGAACACCAGCAAGTGGATGGATTTCAAAAATTCTTGCATCGGTTTACAGAGATTTTCATACCCTTTCAAAATATGTGTCACAAAGGGCCCTAATGTGATTTTAAATTCGACCATAAAGGGCACTGGAGGTGAACGAATATCGAAAAGTTTTACACCATTGGATTCGTAATACATACAAGATTCACAAGTGGGGAGGGGGTTGTCATTTGAAATTTTTTTGGTGTTGATGAGATTTAGGGGGTATGTTTTGAAGTATTCTCATATTGACAGCGTTGCACCGTTGCCATTTAGCGGCCCATCATGTGTGGCCACCCGATAGCACCCACCACGGACTAATGTGTCCCCTTCAAAACAAAAACCGGCTTGTTTCGTTTTTGTTTGACCACCCTATACGTGAACCACATTAACAATTTTATTTTTCAGACGTCACAGCTGCCCACATAAGCCAGACGACTACAACGATCACTTGCATTCAGATGGTCCATTTTTAGGCAAACCAAAAGACGAATATAATGCTACCAGAGGTGAGAGAGCTCCAATTATTAGACCGCAAGACAATTTAAAACCTGAAGGAGAATTCGCCAAAAGGCCTCATCAAGAATGGAAACCTGGCGATCGTGCACCAGTGAAAAAACCTCAGGATAATCTTAAACCGGAGGGTGACTTTGAAAGACGTAAACCTGAAGAATGGTCGCCAGGTGAGAGAGCTCCTGTGAAGAAACCACAGGACAACCTTAAACCTGAAGGTGAATTTGCAAAACGCAAACCTGACGAGTGGGCACCAGGTGACCGAGCGCCAGTTAGAAAACCGCAGGATAATTTGAAACCTGAAGGTGACTTCAATAGACCCGAGCCTGAACAATGGAGACCTGCGGAAAGACTCCAACCTAGAAAACCTCAAGACAACCTAAAACCCGAAGGTGAATTTAGTGGCACAAGAACTATTTATGAAGACTATCGCGTGATTCGTGGTGAACGTGCCGATATCAAGCGTCATGAAGACAACATTACAGTTGGAGGTGAATTCACTGGTAAGATTTACAATTCTTTATAAGTATTTTTTTAATTGTCCTTTTTAGATGAGACTACCACTAAAGTTGACTTTACTGGCGAGTTAGTACCAAGAGCCAGTCCAATCCGACGCAATACTTGGACGAAAGTTGAGGGTGAATTCATAACAGACACCACAAATAAATCTGAATTCGTCGACTACAGCACAACTGTGGAACGTACTACAGTAACTAAACGCCGTGATAATCTAACAGTCGAAGGCGATATGACTTTTGATACATCCTCCACCATCGAATATACCGAAAAAACTCCAGAAAAGCAGACCACGCGTCGAAGAACTTGGACCAAAGATGACGTCGACAAATTCTATTCAACTCAAAACTTAGAAACCTCGACAACCTCACAGGACGTTTACAAGCAGTTTGATAATACTGATGTCCGTCAGACTGTAATCATTCATCGCGATAATCTTCGTCCCGAAGGACCATTTGAAGGTACTCCTAAGTCAAGGGAAGACTACGTTCCCAAAATTACTGAGCGTCCCACACCAAGAAAGCCTCAAGATAATCTTCGCCCGGAAGGAGACTTCCCGAAACGAACCACTGAAAAATTCATACCTGCTGAGCGGCCTACACAGAAGCGACCAGAGGACAATTTAAGACCGGAGGGTAAGTTTGAACGTCCAGAAAAACCGGGATACAAACCAGGAGAAAGACCAACTCCCAAAAGACCAGAAGATAACTTGAGGCCAGAAGGTAACTTCGAACGCCCAGAAAAACCAAAATATAGACCAGGTGAAAGACCTTCACCCGTGAAACCGGAAGACAATTTGAGACCTGAGGGAGACTTTGAACAGCGCACTCCTCAAAAATTTGTCCCTGCTGATAGGCCAAAACAGAAGAAACCGCAAGATAATTTATATCCTGAAGGAGATTTCGAACGTCCTGTGCCTTCGCCTTTTGGTCCGGGTGAAAGAAGAACTCCCATTAAACCCGACGACAATCTTCGCCCTGAAGGTGATTTTGAACGTCCAGAAAAACCGGGTTACAGACCAGCCGAAAGACCAACCCCCAAGAGACCTGAGGATAATTTGAGGCCAGAAGGTAATTTCGAACGTCCAGAAAAACCGAAATATAAACCGGGTGAGAGACCTTCACCGGTAAAACCGGAAGATAATTTGAGACCTGAAGGAGACTTTGAACAGCGCACTCCTCAAAAATTCGTCCCTGCTGACAGGCCAAAACAGAAGAAACCACAAGATAATTTATATCCTGAAGGAGATTTCGAACGTCCTGTGCCTTCGCCTTTTGGTCCGGCTGAAAGAAGAACTCCCATTAAACCCTACGACAATCTTCGCCCTGAAGGTGATTTTGAACGTCCAGAAAAACCTGGATACAGACCAGCCGAAAGACCAACCCCCAAGAGACCTGAGGATAATTTGAGGCCAGAAGGTAATTTCGAACGTCCAGAAAAACCGAAATATAAACCTGGTGAGAGACCTTCACCGGTAAAACCGGAAGATAATTTGAGACCTGAAGGAGACTTTGAGCAGCGGACTCCTCAGAAATTCGTCCCTGCTGACAGGCCAAAACAGAAGAAACCGCAAGATAATTTATATCCTGAAGGAGATTTCGAACGTCCTGTGCATTCACCATTTGGTCCAGCTGAAAGAAGGACCCCTATTAAACACGATGACAATCTTCGCCCTGAGGGTGATTTCGAACGTCCTGAAAAGCCAAGATACAAACCTGGTGAAAGGCCAGTACCCAAGAGGCCTGATGATAATCTTCGTCCTGAGGGCGATTTTGATCGTCCTGAAAAGCCAGGTTATAGACCTGCGGAAAGAGTTTCTCCAATCAAGCCGGAGGATAACTTGAGATCGGAGGGAGAATTCCAGAGACGTCCTGTAGAGAAATTCGTGCCAGCCGAAAGGCCAAAGCAGAAGAAACCTGTTGATAACTTGTACCCAGAAGGAGAATTTGAAAGACCTTCTCACAAACCTTTTGGTCCTGCAGAACGTAGAACACCAATTAAGCATAATGATAACCTGCGACCAGAGGGTGATTTTGAACGTCCTGCCAAACCAGGTTTTAGACCTGCGGAACGACCTTCACCTATTAAACCTGAGGATAATTTACGGCCCGAAGGACAATTTGAAAGGCGTCCTGTTGACAAGTTCGTACCAGCCGAAAGGCCTACACAGAAAAGGCCGCAAGATAACCTTCGTCCAGAAGGAGAATTTGAACGTCCTTCTGCAACGCCGCTGGGTCCAGCCGAACGTAGAACACCAATCAAACCTGGCGACAACCTTCGCCCAGAAGGTGACTTCGATAGGCCAGAGAAACCGAAATATAGACCGGGCGAAAGACCTTCACCAGTTAAACCAGAGGACAATCTACGTCCTGAGGGAGAATTTGAGAGACGTCCTGTGGATAAGTTCGTACCAGCGGAAAGACCTACACAGAAAAGACCTCAAGATAACCTTCGCCCAGAAGGGGAATTTGAACGTCCTTCTGCAACCCCGCTGGGTCCAGCCGAACGTAGAACACCAATCAAACCTGGCGACAACCTTCGCCCAGAAGGTGACTTCGATAGGCCAGAGAAACCGAAATATAGACCGGGCGAAAGACCTTCACCAGTTAAACCAGAGGACAATCTACGTCCTGAGGGAGAATTTGAGAGACGTCCTGTGGATAAGTTCGTACCAGCGGAAAGACCTACACAGAAAAGACCTCAAGATAACCTTCGCCCAGAAGGGGAATTTGAACGTCCTTCTGCAACCCCGCTGGGTCCAGCCGAACGTAGAACACCAATCAAACCTGGCGACAACCTTCGCCCAGAAGGTGACTTTGATAGGCCAGAGAAACCAAAATATAGACCGGGTGAAAGACCTTCACCAGTTAAACCAGAAGACAATCTGCGTCCTGAGGGAGAATTTGAACGTCCTTCTGCAACCCCGCTGGGTCCAGCCGAACGTAGAACACCAATCAAACCTGGCGACAACCTTCGCCCAGAAGGTGACTTCGATAGGCCAGAGAAACCAAAATATAGACCGGGTGAAAGACCTTCACCAGTTAGACCAGAAGACAATCTACGTCCTGAGGGAGAATTTGAGAAACGTCCTGTAGATAAGTTCGTACCAGCCGAAAGACCTACACAGAAAAGGCCTCAAGATAACCTTCGCCCAGAAGGAGAATTTGAACGTCCTTCTGCAACTCCTCTGGGTCCAGCCGAACGTAGAACACCAATCAAACCTGGCGACAACCTTCGCCCAGAAGGTGACTTCGATAGGCCAGAAAAACCGAAATATAGACCGGGCGAGAGACCTTCACCAGTTAAACCAGAAGACAATCTGCGTCCTGAGGGAGAATTTGAACGTCCTTCTGCAACCCCGCTGGGTCCAGCCGAACGTAGAACACCAATTAAACCTGGCGACAACCTTCGCCCAGAAGGTGACTTCGATAGGCCAGAGAAACCGAAATATAGACCAGGCGAGAGACCTTCACCAGTTAAACCAGAAGACAATCTACGTCCTGAGGGAGAATTTGAGAAACGTCCTGTAGATAAGTTCGTACCAGCGGAAAGACCTACACAGAAAAGGCCTCAAGATAACCTTCGCCCAGAAGGAGAATTTGAACGTCCTTCTGCAACTCCTCTGGGTCCAGCCGAACGTAGAACACCAATCAAACCTGGCGACAACCTTCGCCCAGAAGGTGACTTCGATAGGCCAGAAAAACCGAAATATAGACCGGGCGAAAGACCTTCACCAGTTAAACCAGAAGACAATCTACGTCCTGAGGGAGAATTTGAACGTCCTTCTGCAACTCCTCTGGGTCCAGCCGAACGTAGAACACCAATCAAACCTGGCGACAACCTTCGCCCAGAAGGTGACTTCGATAGGCCAGAAAAACCGAAATATAGACCGGGCGAAAGACCTTCACCAGTTAAACCAGAAGACAATCTACGTCCTGAGGGAGAATTTGAACGTCCTTCTGCAACTCCTCTGGGTCCAGCCGAACGTAGAACACCAATCAAACCTGGCGACAACCTTCGCCCAGAAGGTGACTTCGATAGGCCAGAAAAACCGAAATATAGACCGGGCGAAAGACCTTCACCAGTTAAACCAGAAGACAATCTACGTCCTGAGGGAGAATTTGAGAAACGTCCTATGGATAAATTCGTACCGGCCGAAAGACCTATACAGAAAAGGCCACAAGATAATCTTCGACCAGAAGGAGAATTTGAGCGTCCTTCTGCATCCCCGCTGGGTCCAGCCGAACGTAGAACACCAATCAAACCTGGCGACAACCTTCGCCCAGAAGGTGACTTCGATAGGCCAGAGAAACCGAAATATAGACCGGGCGAGAGACCTGCACCAGTTAAACCAGAAGACAATCTGCGCCCTGAGGGAGAATTTGAACGTCCTTCTGCAACCCCGCAGGGTCCAGCCGAACGTAGAACACCAATCAAACCTGGCGACAACCTTCGCCCAGAAGGTGACTTTGATAGACCAGAGAAACCGAAATATAGACCTGGTGAAAGACCTTCACCAGTTAAACCAGAGGACAATCTGCGTCCCGAAGGAGAATTTGAGAAACGTCCTGTAGATAAGTTCGTACCAGCCGAAAGACCTACACAGAAAAGGCCTCAAGATAACCTTCGCCCTGAAGGAGAATTTGAGCGTCCTTCTGCAACTCCTCTTGGTCCAGCCGAACGCAGAACACCAATCAAACATAGCGATAACCTTCGCCCGGAGGGTGACTTCGAACGGCCAGAGAAACCAAAATATAAACCAGCAGAAAGAACTTCACCGGTTAAACCGGAGGATAATCTACGTCCTGAGGGCGAATTTGAGAGACGAACCGTGGAGAAATTCGTTCCTGCTGAAAGGCCAAAGCCTAAGAGACCTGAGGATAACTTGAAACCGGAAGGTGAGTTTGAGAGGCCGGAACTGGTTGAGGTTGGCCCTGCTGAGCTGAGAAAGCCGATAAGGCATGGTGACAATCTCAAACCTGAAGGATCGTTGGTGATTACCAGAAAGGATGATTACAATATTGTAAAAGGCGAACGTGTTGATATTATCAAGCGCGAGGACAACCTAAGAATGGAAGGAGAGTGGGATATTCGTAGAAGAGATGATTTTTCAAACGTTACAGTAGTTGATAGAGCGGAAGTTATTAGGCATAAAGACAATTTAATAGTTGGAGGGGAATTCACCGATAAGAGAAGTAGCGATGAATATCGTGTAGTAAAAGGAGAAAGAGCAGAAACTATAATAAGGAAAGATAATCTAAGAATGGAAGGAGAATTCAACGAATACAGGAAACGAGACGAATTCAACACCAGTGTGACTGAGAGGACAGAAGTAATCCGCCATGAGGACAACTTAAAACTTGAGGGCGATTTCGATCGGCCAACACCCACCAAATTAGGGCCTGGTGAACGCAGAAGACCAATTAAACACGACGACAATCTTCATCCAGAAGGTGACTTTGATCGTCCGGAAAGACCTAAATATCAACCAGGTGAACGTCCTACACCTAAGAGGCCTGAAGATAATCTGAAACCTGAGGGTGAGTTTGAGAGGCCAACTCCCAATAAAGTAGGTCTAGGTGAACGTCGTACACCCATTCGCCATGAAGACAATTTGCACCCCGAAGGAGATTTCGAACGCCCACAGAAACAAGGATATCATCCAGCTGAGCGTCCGACACCCAAGAAACCTCAGGATAACTTGCGACCAGAAGGTGAATTTGAAAGACCAAGTCCTAGCAAAGTCGGTCCTGGAGAACGCCGTACTCCAATTCGTCACCAAGACAACTTGTATCCTGAGGGTGACTTTGATCGTCCTCACAAACCTGGATATCAATCAGCAGAACGTCCTGCGCCTAAAAAGCCTCAAGATAATCTCAGACCTGAAGGTGACTTTGAACGTCCGTCACCGACAAAAGTTGGACCTGGTGAGCGTCGTACCCCCATTCGGCATGACGATAACTTGAGGCCTGAAGGTGATTTTGATCGTCCGGATAAGCCGGGTTTCCATCCAGCAGAGAGAGTGACTCCTAGAAAGCCTCAAGACAACCTTAGACCTGAAGGCGAGTTTGAAAAGCGTACTCCGCAACCACTTGGCCCAGGTGAACGCAGAACTCCAATTAGACAGAATGATAATCTTAGACCGGAAGGCGAATTTGACAGACCGTCGAAACCAGAATATCATCCCGGTGAAAGGCCTTCTCCTAAGAGACCCCAAGATAATCTCAAGCCCGAGGGTGAGTTTGCGACCCCTGTTAAACCGAAATATGGACCTGGCGAACGTGCTGAGATTGTCAAACATCCTGATAATTTGAAACCTGAGGGACAATTCAATGGATCCCCCAAAAGCAGAGACGACTTCAAGCCGACAAGGGGAGAAAGGGCTCCAATTAAGAGGCCTCAAGATAATTTGAAGATTACTGGTGATTTCGAGGATACGACAGTTCAAAAATCCCAGTTCACTGTTGTCCGGGGAGAACGTGCTGAAATAAAGAAACACGAGGATCATCTTCGAGTTGGGTCTGGTAAAATGGAATGTGTTACGACAACAAAGGAGACGTTTGATCGAACTCCTAAAAAAGAGTCTCCTGTTGTAAATGGTGGTGTGATTAACAAGAGACGTCACGTGGAATCTCACTTTACTCTTGGAGATGATAAGACTGTGATGCAAACCACTAATCAGAGTAACTACAATACTTTTACACGAAGAGTGGATAGAAAGGAGGCTGCAACTGATAATAAGGACGTGAAGACATCCTCTAGTAAGGTTACAAATGTTGATAAAGACACAAAGACTTTAGCTGATGGAACAATTGTATCCACAACTCGTACGACAACGAAAACAACTACAGGTGCCCAACAAGTTAACCAGGAGCACTCTGGAAAGCAAGTTGAGCATAAAGAAGTCATTTCTGGTGAAGTTAAGAAGTCGTCCTCACAAACGCATCTCCATCAAAGCAATCAACATATCGAAAACCGCAATATTAGAAACATCAATCAAACAAATGTGACCAACAATATAATTCATTCTTCGAGTCAACAGAACGTTAGCAACCAACATTCAGAGAAACATATCAGTCAATCCAGTCATCATCGTAAAAGTCTTATGACTAACGAAGAGCAGATTAGCAATCAAATTCTTCACCGTAAAGGCATTCACACATCTACCGAAGCCCTTCATGCTACCAGCTCTGCAGCTTTGGATATGAGAAAATCTATTTGCAACTTGCACGATCAAGGCCACACTGTTCAAAATACAGACAGGCGTAGTCTTAGTTCAATGCACCGTTCAAGCCAAGAGAGCAACACCGCCAATAGACGTAGCCAACAACAGTCTACCAACTATCAAGTTATTGAACGTCCTCAAAAGATTGTCCGAAAAGACAATCTGTCAGTAGGTGGACACTTCTATGGCCAATCAGAAGCGAAATCTTACGGTGAATTTACTAAACAGCAGAACGTACAAAAGGTCGAAAGGGTTACTAGAAGGTCTAACATATCGAATATCAGTTTGGGTGATAGCAACTTAACCGTGGTTACGTCCTACAAGAAAGAGTATCTACCCCGAAATTTGGGTCCATGCCCGGCTGTGCTAGTCGATGTACCCCAAGGCCCCTTCAAACACACCAGAGACACAAAATCACACAAGTTCTATGCCCCAGTCACCACGAAATAATTGCCATACTTACCATTCCAATTTCGCGTTAATTCATAGACTGTTAAATAACATTCTAACATTGTGATATTCAAAATATACTTTTTGTTACACTGTTATTAATGAAATGTTTTTGTAGAAGTAGAAGTAACAATTTCGAGTAAAAGCTTCGGTCTGGGTTACTATTATTGTTTTTGCTTGGGTTTATTACTGTTAATTTTATG
The DNA here is from genome assembly GCA_963924575.1 of Pycnomerus fuliginosus. Taxonomy (NCBI): domain Eukaryota; kingdom Metazoa; phylum Arthropoda; class Insecta; order Coleoptera; family Zopheridae; genus Pycnomerus; species Pycnomerus fuliginosus. Next base: position 13,024,462 of record OZ004617.1, on the reverse strand, counting down.
TAGCTGTGAAGCTTTTGCAAAATATATTTAGATAAAGTATATAATATAAAATAAATTTATAATTTGATAATATTATGTTTTTCAGTTTGCTCCTTATTTTCTTTTCTGTACGGTTTCGATACTTTTGTTTTTTCGTTGGCCTTCATATTCTATTCACAGACGTGAACTGAAGATTGGAGAATTTTGAAGATCCACTGTACTAAAATACCTGCAGATAGGAAAACTTATCTCAATGGTGTTTATATAAATGGGAGTAATTGTTTAATAAATCATTATTTTGTATCAAGAGTTTTATTAAAAGCCAACGGAAGATGTAGGTATATCGCTGATGTAGATGTTTATTCACCGTGAGTGATTTACATTCCCGTGGACATAGTGATTTTGGGTGAAGATTATTTAAATTTGCACCTACTAGTTGTGCTGAAGCAGATGCTTCATAATGAAGCGAAAACAGAGAGTGGAAATTTTCTACCGTTATATAAGCAATGGGTCTTTCCAATACCACTTTTTGATTATAGGGGAGGGTGGGCCAGGTTGAGGTAAAAACTACGTTTTACCTACTTCTTTTGAATAACCTATTGAGTGAATATTATTATATTAAATTTGCATAGAGATTTTTTAAAAATGATTACCACTCTCAATTTTTTTTGAAATTATGAAAATCGCTTCATTGTGGGTCGGTAGTGACATGCAATACAACAAATTATGCATGGAAAAAGGTAATATCGAAGTGGAAGTGGACTTAACGAACATTAAAAGGAAAAAAATCACTCTGCAATATAAAAAATTTGAACTTTGTCTTAATATCGGTGCCATTGCGCGATCCCAGTTTTTGCCATATCTCCTTGATCTTTTCTAAAGAAATTATTATTATTATTATTAATTCTTGGAAACGCCCATTGCGCAAATTTAAGTTTGAGGGTTGCAAAATTTTTCTAAGGAGAAAAATAAGCGAATTATGAAAAAAGGGGGGGAGAGAAATGCAAGAGGCAAGTTTATTCACACTTACCAAAAGGAAAACGAAAAGGCTCGAATGCAAAATTAGTGATTGGTGGTGGAAATTTGGAAAATGGTGGAGGGGGTTGAGAGGGTGAAAGTTTACTATAATAAGTTAGTGGAATTCAAGCATATTTAGCTTTCTAGGGAGGGGGAATATTGAATATTGTGGGGGGATTTGAAAAATTAGAATTCCTGCAAAAATACATTTGGATTTGAGTACATACTACGAAAGCGTACTGGGGTCACAAAAATTTTTTTTTCGTAATTACGAAATTTTTATTAAGACACGTACACTTCCAATCCAAGGCCTCAGGAATAGCTTCTAGAGGCAAAATATCACCTAGAGCAGTGGTCCTGAATTAATCAATTGGTTCACCCTCAACGCCCTAGAGGATGTAATTCACGGTTAACCGACTCGTCTGAACGCAGCGCTCGTTCAGAAAAGTTCGTAATTAGTAGTGATGTAAAATAGCGTGCTATTTATTTTCCGGTGATATATAGCAAGACATATATCCTGCTATATATCAGCAGGAAATTGCTAAAAAAATATTTAGATATAATCACCATCAACGATACTTTTGGCACTTTCCGAGCAATTTGATACCAAATACGTCAATATTAATTCTATATTTTTTATTTGAGTTTTTTAGTCATTTTCACACTATTTTACAACATTTCGGTACAAGCGGCTGGAAGACAACATCAAAAAGTGTTCTAAATTATTTTGGGCTGCGTTTGCATTCCGTTAAATTATATTTTTCCATTTGCTTTGGATTGCCCAAGTGAAAGATTTCTTGTGTGTTTCTTATATTTTCTGAAATTCTTGAGTCCGAAATCTTTTTTGCAACCCAAAAGGTGTTAATTTGAAATTTTAAAGACATTTCTCATGTTACTAATCAAAATTTACAACTTTCTCTTAACTTGTTAGGTTATATGTTACTCCAACTAATAATGAAATGCTAAATATCTGCTATAAATGATAAATATATAGCAGATAAATATCAAAATGTGATATATATCATTTTCTTAAATATAATCATTCACAACACTAGTAATTAGTAATTACGAATAAAAGTTTCGAAGTTACGAAATTTTTAACACACGCCTACTTCCAATCCCATAATCCAGGAAGAGCTTCTAGAGGCAAAATACCACCTGGAGCGGTCTGTTAGGGAAACTCTGAAGGGGATGAAAAATGAAGGGAAAAGAAAATTTAATACCTACTATTAAATACAATTACCGAAAGAAACACGAAAAAAGCAAATTATTTTGAATTGTTACATAATGTTTGTGTATTTAGGGACGTTTGTGTTCATAGGCAAATCAACAAAAATTACGAGAAATCAAAGAAAAGTGTTAAGGGATGTCATTAGTCTAGACGGCGGTCTTAGCTTGAAAAGTTTTTTTAATGATCGACCGAAATCTATCGAATTCTGTAATTTTATATAATTTACCTGAAGTTTCCAGTTTCAACATTTGCGGAGTTGTAAAATTTTTTCATCCCCCGTAATTGGCACTCCCTCACCTTCAACAGACTTGAAGGTTGAACGCATATACCAAGTTTCAGTAAGATACCTTCATTCAGTCTTGAGTTATTGCAATTACTAATTTTGCGGTTTTTCACCTCTAACTCCCACCCCCGTGTTCCGATATTACATCTCGATACAGAGGGTTTCTCATACCGAGAATAGATAACCTGTAGAAGACAACAAATACATAAAAGCCAGGCAATTCTAAACACTTGTTTTAATAATATATTGTAAAATCAATAAAAAACTGTGATCGGAAAATACTATAAAAACCGAAATATAAATTTATTTGCGCTTGACTCTTTTGTATCTAGATAATTCTCCACTATAGCCTTTTGGGAGCGCACCGAAGAGATCCAGGTCTGACATGTCACTCAACTGTTGTGCTCTTGGTTCAATCGGTTCGTCATCGCTTATTCTTCTTCTAACTCTTGACCTGACTCTTCTAAACGGCCTTATTGATTCGTAACCCTCATCGTCGTAAACGTCTTTACTGTCTGCGGGTGCATAAAGATTGTCTCTTTTTAGCCTATAGCCTTCGTCTTCGCCATAATCCTTATCCGAGTCGCGAATTGGATAGAAATCAGAACGGCGCCTTCTTCTAAGAATATCATTGTTTTCTTGGTAAGTTTCTTCTGGATCCTTATTAGAACGCCGTTTTATATTTACAGCCTTTTCAAGTTCATCGAATATCTCTCCCCCTTCCTCCTCTTTTGGTTGACTGTTGGAGTTTGAATCCAAACGTTGTTCTAGTTGTTCATTTCGTTTTTGATAATTGTATTTATACCCCCTTTTAACACGGGAAAGAGCGGGTGCAGCTTCTTGCTTCTGTCCACCCGCTTGCGCCGATCTTCTCTTTCTCACCAAAGGTTTTTGCTCATTCTCGGGATTCAATACAGGGTTGACATCTTCCGATTCTTCTTGATTCAAGTTCTGCGAAGTCTGCCGTTTTTTCCTCCGTACGTCTTCTTGGGCTTGCCTGGATTTCAATACAGCAATTTCTCGTTTGACTTCCTCCTTTAGAGAATTTATTTTATCCTGAATTTGAGCTTGAACAGGTTTTTCATCAGTTTCACTGTTTACATCCCGTGATTCAACTTCAGAGCTAGCAGCCAACGGTGATTTGTTACCACTAAGAGTTAAATCGCCGGATTCCTTCAAATTCTCAATTAGTTCGTTTTCAGACTCAGCCTTTTCCCGTTTTTTCCTTCTGGTTTCCTCGTCTAATTCTGGATTTCTTTTAAATTCTTTGACGTTATTCTTATCTGATATCTCGTCGTTTCGGTTAATGTTTAAGGGATTTGCCAATATTCTCTGGGCAGACGCTTCAACTTCATTGGGTTGATTATGACAGGGCTCTCTTTTGTCCCGCTGACTTTTATTCATCTCGTCTTCATCGTCCTCGCCATTAGAAACTTCACGCTTTTCCGGATGAACCTCATCATCCTCGATTAGCCCCATATCATCCAAGATGTCTTTCAATTGTCTCTCGAAGTGCTCGCTGTTTTTGCCATCAGGAGATCTTAATTTCCTAATGGTCGACCTCAAAGCGCGAACGTTCTCTTCCGAAAGGTCATTGTTTCCTGTAAAATATTGTTTAATTTTGTTTTGTGGCGAAAACTCTTTTGAGTCACTTTTCTTATCAAGTTTGCTATCAATTTTGAAACTTGCTAGAATCGCTGGATAACTTTCATCCAGCGATTTGAGAACACTAATCTCTCGTTTCTTCTTCAAATCGTTATTTAAATTTCCATCTACTTGAAGAAGACTTTCTCCTTCGCCTAATTCAGTTGCAGATATACTTTCTTCGTTAACCGGAATGAATCTGTAAGTCCTCTTGTAAGGCTGTAACGTACAATGTTAAATTGAAAGGTAAAAGTAAAAGTATAACCTGAAGAATTCCTATTGGCTGCTCATCTTTGTAGATAACACCTACTTGCCGCTTTCCTAACGTCTCCAGGTCCAGTGGAGCTAAATTACCCAACGGGCTCCGTTTTTCGTTCAACATAAAACGTCTTGAAAAATATGATTTTTCTGGACTGACTTCGTACTTAGATTTCGGCAGTTGATTGTTATTTTGCGAATTGGAATAGGAATTTTGACTTGATTTGTCGCTGTTTTCGGTTTCTTCTGGCTGAGGACAATGGAACCTGAAAATTTTGACATTTAGCGTTAATAAAATCAAAAGAACTCATTCACCTCTCTTCACTAATGCTTTTGTCGTCCACGTACGATCGGCTATGCGAGTTGGTCACTAAATAGCACATAAATACTGTCCCAAAAACAACATGGGCGTTTGTCATAATAAATATAAAAAAGGGATCCGGAACTGTCACATCCACATGTCACATCGGAATGCGTTAAACGCCAGTCAAATTAGCCACGGTGCCTTCATTGTTGTTTCAGAATTCGTGGATTTGAGGCTTCGAATTCGGGTGCATTTATTTCTACGTTTCCGCAGTCATGAAATCCAAAAAAAGACGAATTCGAAGTGTAGCGAATCCCGAGAATCTGTAAAGGCCGCAAACTGGCTTTAGTTATTAGTTATATTTTTGGTTATATCAAGCGATCCAAAAAAAATTGCCTTCATGGGTCTTGGAACTAAAGTTATGTCTTTGAATATTCTTTTCTTTGACATCACTGCGAAAAGCTAAGGCATCCGTTTAGGTTTTTGTCAGGTTTAAAAAACCATCCAAAATCAATTTCTAAAGAAAAAAAGTAAAATTGAGTGTCTCGAAATTGCAGTTCTGAATGACATGTCACAAGTCCCGGTGTCTCCGGTGTCATCGTTCCATTTTTTTCGGTGGCAGAAAGGGGTAAGTAACAATCATACCTAATTTACGAGCTAATTTATTTTCCACTTAACATGCATGAACCGATTTGGTCTGAATTGGTCTTAAAACACAACGACCTAATCAATAATAAACCATTTTTTTAGAGAAAACGTACTCAATGCCGACCTTCTTGGGGTTTATCGTTTTATCGGACTACAAAAATGTACATACCTACAGGTCAGGTCACGTGTGTTCAAAATTTTCATTTCAGGTTCGAGAACCATAAGAAATCGAGAGTAGATTAAATTAGAGAAAACTTGCACTGACATCTAATATGCTGATTTGTTTCTGAATTATGTCGAAAAAACTGGAAATGCCGATTTTAAAGAAAAAATTATCTTTCTAACGATTGGTGATTTTCAAATGAAACTTGGAACTTTTATATTTTTGACAGCTGTGAATTCAATAGCATTGAAAACTTTTTTGCAATTGTTTTTCAACTAAGTTCAGGCTTATTTTGCAAATGTTGACGATCTATCAAAAAAGTCCATGTTGGCATGTTTTTTTCGGGTATACAATACAAAATCTAGAAGGCCTAGAAAATTTCTGTCAATGCTATTGAGTTGACAGCTGTCAAAAATATAAAAGTTCTATGTTTCATCTAATTATCACCAAACGTTAACAAAATTTTTTTTCTTTAAAATCGCCACTTTCAGATATTTCGGGATAACTCAGGAACGAATGCAGACAAAGGAGAATTTTTTACAGATTCTTATAATCACCTTGAAAAAGCGCAGCCAAGTATCCAATCACTTTCATGCTGAAACGGAATATCCTCGGTACAACGTCAACGTGTCACGTACGGTTCAGCATGAAAGTCTTCGATAGTGAGATGCAACGTTGCAGATGGCAGAAATCTAAAAAAATCTTACTTCTAGCGCCATCTCATGAGTTGTGTATCTAAGCAGACTTTCATCATGACAATTTCACTTAGAATCAGACCCTGAGTTATGACCGACAGAGGTGCACAAAGGATCTTGTCAGATTTGAAAGGTTGAATGTTACGAAGGTCAATCGAAGGGCACATGTTGCTTCCAGTTTGATTTTATGCCGCTTTGGGACTGCCCAGATGTCGTGACAACGACCAATCAGAGCGGGTTGTTGCTACTGCAGTGCCTCGGTAATCAAGTACCAAGCTTTTTAAAACTTACTAATTCAATAGTAATTTTTATTTCATTTAATTTGTTACTTCAACTAACCATATAATCAGATTATGGCTAAAAGTAGGTACCTACTAGATCCAAGACGCAAGTTTAAATTCAAATCGCAAACAGAACCTACAAGGTCAAGGAGGCCTTTCGCCATTAAAGTGACATATTTCGAAAAAATTGTACTAAGGTTTTCGACCCTGAAAGATAACAGCTATCGAAAACAATAATAAAAATGTATACAGTTACACGTATTGTTTTTTTTTTGCGATCCGGGAAGGCCCTTTGATTTAGAGGTCCTATTTTTCATCTCGATATCTTCCGTAATTTCGTCTGTAGTCTTTTTTTAAGAAATCCCGTAAGTACCAAAAATATATCGTTATACATGTTTTCTTCACAGTATCGATTTTCTGCCAAAGGGCCTCAAGAGTGAACAAATTTTTATGAGCAGAATTCTACTTGAGCTTTCATAATGGTTACGTTGAAAATGGGGATTTGCATTTTAAATTCTAAAGCTGATGTGCCAAAAAGGCATTTTTCACGGACCTATTTGGTCCAAAAACTAATCAGCTCTTCCGTGAATTTCAGACGGATTGGTTCGGTAGTTTGGGCGTAGCGTGTCTACAGACAGGCAGACAGAGAGACATATATTTTTCAAAAACCACTTTTTTGGGTTCCCAGGACTCTCAAACGTAAAGATTTGATGTTTTTGACAATTCGGTTTTTCGATCGATTTTGGTAGTATTTTAACAGTGACCCTATAGCGAGGTTTATAATTATGTGTTTTATTCTATTTAAAGTACCCAGGCAATAAAATTGTACCTTCATACTCTTCAAGTGTTTTGATATAACATATTATCACATGAAGGTAATCATGTCGATAGGAAATATTTATTTAAACGCGAGGTTTGTAAGTATTTTATATAAGTACTTAAATAAGATTTCAAAAATCACTTCACCGGTCTGAAAAATGGCTAACACATTTGCCCTCTCTCTCTTCATTTTGGCAATATTTGCTGGGTCAGCCCTCGGTGTTTCTGGTACGTTCTTTACTTTTCCTAGTCCGCTTCAAACTATTTCTTTACAGATAAAGTTATTTGTTATTATGCAAGTTGGGCTACTACTCGTCCACGCAATGGAAGGTTTGGACCCCAAGACATCAACCCCAATCTGTGTACGCACGTGAATTACGCATTCCTAGGGCTCAATAATGATGGAATTATTCAAATTCTAGACGAAGAAAATGAAATTACACAAGGTCGATTCGCGTTCACCTGATTTTAGAATTTAGTCTAAATTAATCACTTTTGCAGGAGGGTTAAAGAACGTTGCTGCTCTTAAGGAGGTAAATCCGAATCTTAAAGTATTATTTAGTATTGGCGGAGCGTCTGCCGACACTGGTGTTTTCACAACTGTTTCCTCTGATGCTGGTAAAAGAGAAGCTATGGCCCAAAGCGCTTTAGATCTTTTGCAAACCTACAATTTTGATGGAGTTGACGTAGACTGGGAATATCCGCGTGGAGGTGATCAAGAAAAATTTGTTGACCTCTTGACATCCCTCAAAAATGCCTTTGAACCTTACGGCTACCTAGTAACAGTCGCTGTAAATTCAATTCCGGACGAAGTTGGTGGCTACAATATACCAGCAATGTCTAAGTACATTCAGCAGATCTTTGTTTGACTTAATTTATTCGTAAAATAGTGTTCTAGACATCATCAACGTGATGACTTATGATTTTCACGCAATTTGGGGTGGAGAAACTGCAGAGAATTCTCCTCTTTATGGAGGCGCTGGCGAAAGTGACTGGCAAAAGGAGAACCGAAATGCTAACGCTTCTATTACTTATTGGTTGGATGGTGGTGCCGATCCACAAAAAATAGCAATTGGAATTGCCTTCTATGGGCACAGCTTCACTCTTGGGAATCCGGATAATCATGGATTGGGTGCAGGTGCTGGTCCAGCTGATCCTGGAGAATATACCGCCAACCTCGGCAGCTTGGGTTACAACGAAATTTGCGAGTTTCATCCTGATGGAACCGTTGTCTACTTGGAGGACATGCAGGTGCCTTATTTGTACGATGGGAGTTTCTGGATCGGGTATGACAACGAACAGTCCGTGAGAGCGAAGGTCCAATATGCAAAACAGAACAATCTGGCAGGTGTTATGATTTGGTCGATAGAGACTGATGATATGCACGGGTTCTGCGGAGAACCCAACGGGCTGCTGAAGGCGGTAAACGACGAAATTAAGAAATGAGCGAATTATCTCAGGACAGAATTTAAAGTTCTATGTTTTTTATTGCTTGAATTCTTGATTTTTGTCCACTTTGTCCACTTAACTACTTAACTGTACTTTCAATAAAGTTCAAAGGGAATCTATCTTCTATCTATCTTCTTCTTCTATCTATATATTTAAAACCCAAGGCGTTTCCTATTTCAGCTTAAATCTAGAGAACCGGCCGACGGATTTTTTTCCTTTTTGGGTTGGGTGAAAGCTTTTGTTTCCCAGATTAGCCAGTTCCCTTAAATTTTAAAAAACCCATTTTTTCTATTTTTAATTGCGATAAATTAAATTTACCTTGAGGTAGGTCGGGGCCTCACGGTGCGTACCGTGTAAATCCAAGGTCGACGTAGCATCGCTGGTTACGAAAGGGTTCAATGTATTCTTTAATTAAGATTAAGGAAAAGTTAAAATCAAGAAAAGGTCCCCTCATGGGCTGATCAATGGCACAAAAATTTGCTACATTTAGAAACTAAATAACACTCGACAATCTAAAATTGGCCGTACTATTTATTGTATAGGAACTAGTGATGATTTCTTGCACCACTTCATATTTTTTAAACTATATTTGCATTTTCTTCGCACTTTTTGCATTATGCAGGGTGATTCTTAAAAAACGGCAAAAAATTCGTGGAGTGATTCCTCGAATTATACTCGAAAATTATAAGTTTCACGACTTTGAAATTTGTAGCACAGGTTTCTTTTGATGATTTTTTTTCAGATTTTTAATAACATCGGATCGTGTGCTCTTATGGGTACATCACAAACTTTTTGTGCTTTTATGAACCATTTTCGGACATATGTCCATAGCCGTCTTAAAATAGTGTGAGGAATCACCCCCTGATTTTCTGCCGCTATTTATGAATTACCCTGTATAATTTATATATTATTATTGTTACCTATTTATGTTGCATTGACCATTACGTCTTTTACTTCATTAGTTTTACTTACTTTATTTACTCATTTACCTACTTTATTTACTTCATTTCTTGTTTGTTATCCCGGCGGCATCGGATTATATTATATTTTTTGCTATTTTCAATTTTTTACCTCTCCCCAAAACACTGTTTTAAATCGCTTTTGTTGCTTTGCCTCTAAGGTGTCATGTTTTGCCGATACGTACAGTGTGTTTCATTTTAACTGCGGAGGCACTCAAATATTCTTCTCAAAAAATCGCTTTTCTTGATTTATATATTAGGGTGGAGCGTCATTTCGAATTTTGGAATTTCAAAATGCCTGTGCGCGAAAAAGTTGTTAATTGTTAATATTATTTTATTACTTTAATGAAAATTTTTTATTGGTTTGCGTTTTCCACCCCCCCCCCCAAGGCCTGAATGTCTACGACGTAAAGAATCGCTCTGGGGAGGTTGAAAATGAAATGCAACGATTTTTAACCTCCCCACTCCACTTCACCATTTAAAAAAAAGGGAGGTTACTGCAATCACTAAAATTTTCGAATTCGAGATAAGACCGGATCTATACGTTTTGAGGTCTCAGGAACCCAAAAAAGTGGTTTTTAAAATGTGTCTGTATGTATGAACGTACGTTCGTGCGTACGTACGTACGTACGTACGTACGTACGTTCGTAAACACGCCACAGCCCAAACTACTCGACCGATTTGGCTGAAATTTGGTACGTGTGCATGTGAAAACCCAACTTAGATCTGAAAAGCTTTTGGAGCCAAACGTGCAACCAGAAGTGCCATTTTGGCACATCAACTTTTAAATTTTAAATGCAAACCCCCATTTTTCACGTCACCATAAGAAAGACGTTCAAATTCTGCATCTAAAAATGTATTCATTCTTAGTGCCCTTTTGACCAACAATTTAAAAAAAATTGATTTTTATCGGACTTTAAAATCGCGGTACAGCCCAAGCCCCTCAACCGATTTGGCTGAAATTTTGCACATGGGGATTGTATTACACGTCGAAGAGCTGAACAAATTTTGGATTCAATCGACCCACGGAAAGTGCCGTTTTGGCACACCAATTTCGAAACTTAAAATTATTCTCTCATTCACCCATCAAAAACAACTTTTTGAAAGATTTATTGTTATCATCAGAAAGGTCTTCAAATTCTGGTTTTAAATGAGATAAAATTTATTCGCATTTAGTACCCTTCGGGTAGAAAAATCGAAATTTTGTAATAACACTGAAACCACGTTATAGCCCAAACTACTGGATCAATTTGTCCGAAATTTGGTACATGGAGGTTAGGTAACCCATTGAAGAGCTGAAAGGCTTTTGGGAGCAATTGGTCCACGGGAAGTGCCATTTAGGCATATCAACTTTAAAATCTTAAACACAATAAGTCACGGAAATCAAAGACCCATGCGTTGGGGAGGTTCCAGCCGCTTCTCTGCTGCATTTTTTTTTTTACTTAAATAAAAGGCTTATATTTCCTTTTAGCAACTTTTTGGCGGTCAGGCATTTTTGTAATATGCATGTAAGTATTTTTTCCTATTTTTGTGCAAAAAAGACTGTTTTCGGCACTAAAATGTGTGCCGAAAGTAGGCAATTTCCACTCACGGGTGGGAAAATAACATAAAGGTGCGGAAAAATTAAAAGCGTGCGGAAATTCATTTTTCCGCACACTTTATGAAAACAATTTATTTTCATTTTCTTTTAATTTTAAAATATGCAAACTATTTAAGAACAATATTTAAAGTAATACAAGAATTTGTACAGTTGCTAATACTAATTCCAGATGGTAAGGAAATATTAGCACAATTATTAGTTAGAGTGTTATTTAAATTGGTCAACACTGAAATGTCCTGATTCCCAGACAATATTGGAGCTTTAGGTGCTGCAGTGGCTTCCAGGGATGGTTGCTGTTTCCTGTTTGCTCGAAGAAGGAACTACCGCCGTTTCAGGAGCACCCTTGTAAAGAATCTGGTTGGAAATTCTCTTCTTATTTTCAATAGAATCGGCTAGATAACCTTCGGCCACCGCTGATGACTTCCACCCCCCATGTCGCTTCAAACTCAATAAATCTCCTCCATTATTCACCAACAGTGTTGCCGAAGATCGGCGGAAACAATGACCCGTATAGCTGGCTGCCTCTGGTAATTGGAGAAAAGCGGCAATTTGACTTGGAATTTTCCCAATGGTATTTATCCCAACAACTTGGCAGGTGCATTTTCCCTCTCGAAAATTAATGAAAAAGCTGCGATCATTCATTTTGGATGGACGAAGAGAAGCATATTTCCTGTAAATTTCTAACATATTTATGTCGGCCTGAGAATTTTGCGTAATCGTGAATGTGCGTTGAATTTTTGTTTTAGTTTCTGGAATTTTCACTATTAAAAGGGCCCCCAGGTCTTCAATGTCGTCTACTCTCATTTTTTTCAATTCGTCTCGGCGAAGAGCCCCGGCAATTCCCATAATAAAAATAACCTTAAATTAATAAAATTAATGAATATTTCTTTAAAAATGGTGTTGCCCTCACCTTCATCATAAGATACTGCTCATCTGGGGCATCTTTAAGAAATGTGTCCAAATCTTCTTTGGAAAAAATCTTCGACTTCGTTGGTCTGTAACCATCGCTTTGACGTTTCAAAAATGCGATTAACCTATTATATTTGCTAATATTGCAGTTTTCTTTCACGTTTAAAGTTGCCTTCAACATTGAGTAGGTGCACCAAAGTGTGGAAGACTTCTTGGTTTTTGACTTTTCGGAAAAATATGCCAAAAATACCTTTTCGTTGAGGATCATAACCTTCTTCGCTCTGCACCATTCACTGAACTGGGTGTACGCCAGTTCGTACCTTTCCCGCGACTTAACTGGCAATAAATCCATGGTTGCTGCTGCAGCTTCTTCTTCTATTTCAGATGGGCAGGCCATTTCTTCCAAAGTTTCATTCATATTTGAGCGCAAAAATTAAATTTTGCAAAAAGTTGACGTTTTTGTTTATCTTACAATTACGTTACCATGCCATCATCAGATTGCACAGCAAGCTGATTCCTTCTGAATTAATGCAGATTCATTCAAAATAAGACTACAAGAGCCTCTATTATGGCTTTTTTGCACAAAAATAGGAAAAATGGTATGTATATTTCGAGCCGAAAGTGCGATTTCCGCACTCTCGTGGTTACCACCCTCGGCCTTCGGCCTCGGGCGGTAATATCCACGAGTCGTGCGGAAATCTTACACTTTCGGCTCTAAATATACAATATACTATTGTGTTACTTAATAGGGAACATAAATTTCTCGCTTATGTTACAGTAAAAAATATTAGATTCGATGAGAAACTGCTAGAACTTTTCGTAGACAATATTGATCAATATTAACCAGCATCAAAAGCACATCTATGATGCAGGATGCAGTTATGCACCGCCAAACTGACCAACTTGAAACAAGCGCACTATTTCAGTTCAAAAAGCATGAAGCATTTTTTTACTTTTTTTGAATTTGCAAATTTTTGAAGGCTTTGGGGGGGGTGGAAGGGGTTTGCGAAAAATTTCAAAAAAAATACAGTTGACTTCTCTTATTGAGAGACAACTTTTATGCGCACAGGCGTTTTCATTTTTGCAAAAAAAAAAAACCTCCACCTATAGCGACGCTCCACCATTATATATGCCATGTTTTGCCGATACATGCACGATAAAATTTGTATTTACTCAGGAACTAATTAGGTAAATCATAGGGTATCGTTAGTTTCTAAAACGCGGTCGATTTTTTTCACGTTTTTCGCGGCAGGCCGTTGTAAGAATTGTAGTGGACTGCCACCAGTAGAAACAGGGTTTAATATTGAGACTAGTGGTTTATTAAAGTATAGCAAATTCGATCTATAAATTATCTGAAATGGCATTCAGCAACGGCCATTTGTTCCCACAAAATCCATGAACGTCGTCCTGATCAATGGACCAAATCATGGCCCCACCCAGTTCCTTCGATTTTATATAATTTACTTTATCAGTAATGGATTGAACGTTGTCAATTCCCAACCATTCTTTTCCTTTCAAACAAATGGGCATTTTCTGCTGATCATCCCAGTTGCAATCCCAGTCGTCTTGACAGTACTAAAAATACAAGTTTTAAGAGAAATAGTTATTTGTTTAGCAAGGCAAAGAAATTGCAGATTTACTGCCGCGGCTGAAGTTTCATAGCCGAGGCTAGGAATCCAGCCGAGGCAGTAAATCTGTTTTTTGCCGTGTTGAACACATAATTTTTTCACCGATTGTCATTAAGCCGATTTTTACTGCCGTAAAAGAGGCAGTAAAAATGCACTTTTAATGACTACCGGCAAAAAAGAAAATGTCTGTAGGTAGGTACCTCAAGATATGACAAAGTCCCTTCTTCTTCAGTGTACGGGCCTTCTGGACCAGCACCGTTAATAGGAGCATGTAATCCGTTGTTATCATTATTTTGAAGTGTAAAACTGTGTCCATAAAATGCAAGACCAATAATTAATTTCTCTTTACTAGCCCCTGCATTCAACCAGTTATCAATACAACTGGCTACATTCAAATTAGTTCTCTCCCAATCACTTTCGACGTCTGAAGCGTATAATGCTGAATTCTGGCCAGTGTACGAGCTCCACGGTCCATACAAGTCGTACGTCATTACATTAAAGAAGTCTAAAACCCTATTTCTATGTTACAAACGCTCAATTGAGAAACGATTACTGATTTAATCCTTGAACGTCATAGCCTTCATGTGGGCTAGAGGATACAGCTGCTGTCACTAACCAACCTTCATGTTCAAAATCGTCTCTGAAGTCTTGCAACAGTTGAACAAAATTATTCTACAAAAAATTGTGAATATCCAAACGAAAATTATTACTTACCCTATCGTTCCCGGTTGGTACCTCCCAGTCCATGTCAATTCCATCGTAATTATATTGCTCAATAAGGGCACGAGCACTGGATACCATATTTTGTCTTTTGTTTGGATCCGAAGCAATGCCAGCAAAAGTCCAAGGATCTATTGAAGCTCCTCCGATGCTAAATAAAACTTTTAAATTTGGATTTGTATCTTTCAATTTCGAGATTTCCCGAAAACCGCCTGAAAATTTCTTCTGTTAAAATTATGCCAGCGTTAGAAGTTTACCTGATTGCACGTCTGCCCAATCGTCTTCTATTCGAACGTTACCATCAGGTTGGATAGCCAAAAAGGCGTAATTTATGTGCGTACAAACGTCTCCTGGAAGGTCGCTTGGGAAAACAGCCGCGTCGCCTCCATCGTCGTAATATATGGCCCATGAAGAATAATAGCAAACAATTTTAGCTTAAAAAGATATTGAATTTTGCAAAAGAGAGGATGAATAGTACCTACCTGCTGAGACAGCTTTCAAAGTGAATAATAACAGAGAACAAATAATAAGAATAGTCTTCATGTTTGAGGGATAATAACCAAAGTTATTCTTTGCTTTATCTATTTTTTTTTACAATTAATTGAGGACGATTTGAGTGGTTGTTTGTTTTTTTTATCGGATAGAAATGCTTTTGAACCTGGATCGATTAAGTTTTAGTTCATTTCTTGAGAAAATATTTTTTCTTGTTGTCAACATCTTTTTTAAAATGGCTCTTCCAATTAGGGCTACTAGAAGTCTTTGAGATAACTTTGCCGTGTTTTGAAAAAGTTGAGGATACGGAGTTGAGAAAGACAAAACTTCGTAACATGACACAACATTGAGATTTTGGGGCATTTTTGGAAAGAAATTATGCAAAAATTAATCGACAATATCTCAAATTAATAAGTGGCAAAATAATCAAACGAAGATAAACTGTAGTTAGCAACAAACTCTTACATTGTTTTTAAAAATTATCTGCTTACAACCTTTGTTATTCTTGGTCTGTTTTTGATAAAATTACGTAAAAGATTAAATCGTATTCTAGAGACATCACCTTTTAATAAAAACGTTTATCTAAGCTGTTCTAGAAACTGTAAAGATGCTGCCAATTTTCATTTTCTTTCTGAGTACATTTAGCGGTTTCCAACTTTCCTCTGGAGCTGCCGGTAAGTTACTCCATAAATTAACAAAACCAAATCTGGAAATTTTAGATAAAATATTGTGCTACTATGCCAGCTGGGGTGCAAGTAGGCCAGGAGATGGACAGTTTACTCCCGAAGACATAGATGCTAACCTATGTACGCACGTTAATTATGCCTTCTTAGGATTAAATGACGACGGAAGTCTATTAATTCTAACACCAGAATTTGACATAGACGAAGGTTAACACACAAATAATATGAAAACATTTATTAAATTATAACTTATTCAGGTGGTTTAAAAAGAGTCAGTGCTTTAAAAGAGATCAATCCAAATCTTAAGACAATCCTGAGTCTTGGTGGATATGCTGCAGGTACTGCTGTTTTCACTGCAATTTCTTCAGATCCACAGAAGAGGGCAAACATGGCTCAAAGTGCTATTGAATTCTTGCAAACCTATAACTACGATGGTTTAGACATTGATTGGGAATACCCACTAGAAGGAGATAGGGTAAAACTTTAGTTTCTCTGAAAAAATCTAACCTTTCCTTCAGGTAAACTACATAACTTTATTAAACGAGATTAAGGCAGCTTTCCAACCCCATGGCTATCTTCTCACAGTTGCTGTTGCAGCTATTCCAACAGATGCGGCTTATGACGTCCCCGCAATGTCCGCGTAATTAGAGGAAAATCTATCCTTGAGAAAATTAATACTGCTTTTCAGTGCCTTAGACGTAATAAATGTGATGACCTACGATTTCCATAGTTCGTGGTCTGGAGTAACAGTTGAACATTCTCCCCTCTATGCCTCTCCTCTTGACGGTGAATGGCAAGCTGACAACCTCAATGCCAACTCTTCAATCACCCATTGGATATTAAGCGGGGCCGATCCTCAAAAACTTGCAATTGGGATTGCATTCTACGGCCATGCGTTTCAACTCCAGGATCCAAACAGGCACGATCTCGGTGCTCCTGCCCCCAATCCAGCTCCAGCTGGGGACTTTACGAATAATATGGGAACATTGGGATATAACGAAGTAACCAACGCCTCAATCGGCTCTCTTAAAAACAAATTTTCAGATATGCGAGTTTCACAAAGACGCTACGATAGTTTGGGAAGATACGCAGAAAGTTCCGTATCTGTATGAAGGATCGCTCTGGGTTGGATTTGACAATCCTGACTCTGTTGCACTAAAAGTGAGTACTTAGGTAAACGTTGTGCTTTGTCCGGAATTTCATTTTATTCCAAGTACGAAGATGTATCGAAGAAAAGGACAGGATCGTTGATGAAATGAAGATTAAACTACCTATTGCAGTTTATACCAACGTTTCGCTAGCATTTATTCTAGCTTCTTCAGGGTCTCACCACGTTGTTTAATCCATTAAGGGCCGGTTTTTTCAACTTATGTTAACTTTAACATGAGGTTTGTCACCTTAGTTTCCATTGTGACAGCAACCTTTAAATGTCAACATTAACGTTTGAGAATATTGATGGATTTAATGGATTAAACCATGTGGTGAGATCCTGAAGAAGCTAGAATAAATGCTAGCGAAACGTTGGTATAAACTGCAATACCTAGTTTAATCTTCATTTCATCAACGATCCTGTCTTTTTCTTCCATAGGTACATATTCGTACTTGGAATGGAATGGAAAGTTTCATTTTATGTTTCTAGGCCCAGTATGCTAAAGACAATAACCTGGCGGGTGTTATGATATGGTCAATAGAAACAGATGACTTGCATGCCCTTTGTGGACCGAAACTAGGCCTGCTGCAAGCAATCAACAATAGAATGAAATGAGAGAAGAATAAAATATTTTGAGAGTTAATTTCAAATTTCCTACCAACTCTTGTCTTGGCTATATGGTTGCGGTCGTTCGTACGCTTTAGCAAAAGATTAAGATATCGGAATACTTGGTGCACTGGGGCGCACCCAAAAATCTCGGCGGTGATTGCTTTTGAACCAAAGCGGATGAAGGGGTGGAAATGCAAATAGCTCGCTAGAGATTGAAAATAGGCCTTTCGTTATTATTCAAGGAAAGACACCCTTAAGGGCGCTACATAGGTACTGAAACAGTTAAAGAGAAACGAGGAAATAATTATATTTTTTTTAGAAACAGTATTGGGTATCTACATTTTAAGTACAATCGCCCTGTCACAAATCTCTCCACTAAAAATTTCAAAGTGTAGACATTCTACGTAACAAAAAAGCTGAAGTGATTCTCTTGATGCACAGTAGAAAATTATCTGCTCCCAAAATAATAACATTATTACCTAAAGATATCAAATGTTAATAACAGTTAACAGGTTCAAAGATCCACACTAATAATGTCGGCTTTTTACGACAGGGGCACTTCAGTTTAGCGCTATTTTTTCTCTTAAGCTGGATCCACACTATGTAACAAAAAAACGTTATACATATAGCAAAGTCATAAATCTTATTACTTACAGCAAGAGAAGAAAAGCCGCTATAGAAATAATAGCTATTTTGCTCTTCCTGTAATAAATTTTCAACAAGAGAAGATATGTCGAAGAGGAAATAACAGTTTTTTTTTCTCTTTCTTCAACAAATATACCGGGTTGGACAAAAGTGTGGAATAATGCCAATAATTCTTGAATCGTAATTTTCTGCAAAATACAACACGTGAAATTTCGAGTTTCAACCTCTGATTTGCACCACTTCTGTGTCATCCTGCAGAAAAAAAACCATCCCTCATCAGATATTGTCGAAATATGTGTCCGTCGGTTTTCAGACCTCCATGTGCAAAATATTTGAGAAGTTTTCGTATTTTTGTCATTTTCAACCTCTAAATTTCATCCCCCAAAATTGACACCCCCTTATCTTCAACAGACTTGTACGTCAAAAGCGCATATCAAGTTTCAGTAAAATATATCCACTGGTTCTCGAGTTATTACAGTTTTTCTGCCCCGAAAAAACCTCGCATTCTCGCGCTTCCACTGCGAACGCTGCCTAAACGCTTGAAGATGGATTAAAATCGTATAAGGGAGAAATGTCGGCAACGAATAGACCCACAAAAAAGTCCGCGAACGAGCAAAATGACCTTGGGATAAAGAGCAATACTCCCGAGACTAAAACTCGGGCCTATTAAAAAAAAATTGGCAGTCTCGGAGACGGTAGAAACTTCTACTTTTTCACAGAATTTGTAAATGTAGCATTTAACTTTATTTAACCAAGGTCGGACGTGCGGGCAGTTGTCGATGGCTGATGCGTCCGGCGCTCATTTACTAAAATCAAAAATACAAATATTTTTTACCCCTAAAATGACATTTTTCGAAAAAATATCACTAAGGTTTTCGATCCGGCAATGCAACAGCTATCGATAATGATAATATGCCATTTTGCCAAGAAAAATTCAAAAAGGCTCCTAAAATTGAAAATTTTCTGAAAAATTGCACTAAGGTTTTTCATCCGGTAATACAACATAGTCCGGGAGGCAGCGACAGAAATATTCGGCCGATTTCATTAACATTCTTTTCCACATTATTCATCTATTTGCGTGCCATAAATACAGAAAATGGCGGTCTGCCAGGGTACCCGCGGGACAAGGCCCCGCAAGAGGACCTCAAATATGTCAAAAAAACAAGTAGCATTGACTGAATTCATTAACGCTGAAATTGTTTATATGAATAATGGACACCATGAAGTGTCCAAAAAATCCGGTCTGCCACTTCGCCTGCGGGACAAAATGTGTCTGCCGGTTGCATAAGTATGTCAAAAAAATCAACTTCTTTGACTGAAATCATTAACGCTGAAACTGCTTGCATTCAATAGCTTATAGTTTTAAATGTAAGAAAAGAGTGGTCTGCCATTTTTCTAACGGGACCAATGAAGTCTGCCAGGCGCCCGAAAGTAGGATCTGCGTTCTTCATAAAAAATTATCACGGCACTATTAATGAGACGATCTATCCGAAACTCGGTAAATTTGTATATAATTCAATGAGGGATTTGATGGTGATGTGAGTTTTTTTTTCGGCCTTCTGAAATTTTAGCTACTACTATAATAACTACTATATACAGGCTTTTGACCTGAGATTCCCCAATGAAAATGGTGATGATTGGTACAAAATTTTGTAGGTCGAAGTCGCTTCCTAAGAGAGCCACAGCTCCCCAAAGGTGCGCCATCGAGAGCAGTTTTTTTCAGATATCTCAGGAACGGACTGCCGGATCTTAATGAATTTTAGGAGCTATTGGCATTGTATGAACCTACGTCTACACTTTGAATTTTATCGAATTCTTACAACGCAATCCTCAGAAACCCGAAATGGCCTTGACATTTTTCAAGGTCACGAATTTTAGATCTGGTGGTATTAAATACAAAGGGTTAGTCAAACTGCAACTTTTATTATTCGTGGTTATTTTTGATTTAAGCAGCCGTTTTGGAGATAATTCAGGTTTTGCGTTAATAAGCACCAGTTGCCTTGTATAAAATCTTCACAAGTCTATTAGTGCCAAAATTAGGAAGCTACTTCGACCTACAAATTTTTGTGCCAATCGTCACCATTTTCCATGGGAAATGACATGGCGACGATTGGCACAAAAATTTTGTAGGTCGAAGTAGTTTCTAATTTTGAAACCGGCTTATGCAGATTTTACACAACGTAACTGGTGCGTATTAAGGCAGAACCTCAATTATCTCCAAAATGACTGCTTAAATCAAAAATTACCACGAATAAGAACAGTTGCAGTTTGACTGGGGGGCATTTCACACCGCAAAAATTTGTACATGACTGCCGAATTTTCAGGGCACTGCCGTAAATTTGTACACCACTGCCGACTGTGAAGTCCCCCGACAGCCTAAAAATTCATAGACCACTGTCGAATTTGCTCAATTTTTGCAACCACTGCCTAACATTTTCTACTAACACTGCCGAAAATTTGTACACCACTGCCGACTGTGAAATCCCCCCAAAGTTTGACTTATAAGTACCGCTGTTACTAGGAAATTTCTGGACATTTCGAAATGGATAAAAATTTACATCCAACGGATCCAAAGATAATTTAGATGAGAGTTGTTTGCTCTTTTACGGGGAATTAGAATCTGTAATAAAAAATAGGTTTAAATTTAAAAAAATCAAGTTGACCTTCATTTGACCTTGAAAATGACCTTGAATCAAAATGTCGTTGATGCCATCCATTTTCCCCCTCGAATTCATAAGACTTTTATACAAAACATTTTTTTCTAAAATGTTTCCTTTTCGAGACATTTTCCAGTCTCAAGATAAAACGACCACGCTGTATAGTAGTTATTATAGTAGTAGCTAAAAATTCAGAAGGCTGAAAAAGAACTAACATCACCATCAAATCCCTGATTGAATTATATACAAATTTACAAGTTTCGTATAGATCGTCCCATTAATAGTGTCGTGATAATTTTGTATTAAGAACGCAGATCCTACTTTCGGGCGCCTGGCAGACTGCATTGGTCCCGATAGAAGAATGGCAGACCACTCTTTTCTAACATTTAAAACACTAAGCTAATAAATGCAAGCAGTTTTAGCGTTAATGATTTCAGTCAAAGTAGGTACTCGATTTTTTTGACATACTTTTGCAACTGGCAGACACATTTTGTCCCGTAGACAAACTGGCAGACCGGCTTTTTTGGACACTTCATGGTGTTCATTACCCATATAAACAATTTCAGCGTTAATGATTTCAGTCAATGATACTGGTTTTTTTGACATATTTGAGCCGACCCCGTGGGGCGTTGTCCCGCTACTCGCATGGCAGACTCGACTTTTATGACTCACATAGATATAAGTAATAGGAAAAATGACTTTAGAAAGTTAATGAAATGAGTCAAGCCAATCTGTCGCTGCCTCCCCGACTAACAGCTGTCGAATCCGATAGTAAGTATATGATTTTTTGTATAATAAATTGAAACAAGGAAACTTTTTCCACTAAAATGACATTTTTCGAAAAAATGACACCAAGGTTTTCGACTTGAGAAAAAATCAGCTATCAAATCCGGTAATAAAAATATACAGTTATGCATAGGTTTTTTTTCACGGCATCATTTTTTAGCCAAAAGGGCACAAGTGTGAATACACTCTTAGAAGCACAATTCGAAGAGCATTCAAATGTTAACGCGAAAGATTGGGGTTTGTATTTAAATTTTAAAAGTTGATGTGCCAAAAGGGCATTTTCCGTGGACCGATGTGGCCCAAAATCTAATCAGCACCTACAAATTGCCCACTGAATATGTGTGCCAAATTTCATCTCGATATGTTCAGTAGTTTGAGCTCCAGCGTGATCACAGACAGACAGACACACAGACACACTCACAGAAATTTTTTCAAAAACCACTTTTTTGGATTCCCTGGACCATAAAACGTAAAGATTTTATGTTTTTGGCGATTTCATTTTTTTGAATTTTCCGATCGATTCCAGTTAACTGCTTCGCGTTGCGTAGAAGTTAAAAACAGCTACATAATATTGTTTCGGATTCGATCTCTAAAAATAAGTATTGAAGTTCTAATGAACGGATTTTCCAATCTCGAGTTTAACAAAATCCAGTTTAATCTATCTGAAAGAACTGTTTACTGATCTGAAATTTTCTAAGAATTACCTATTGCAAGAGACTTCGATAATCGAGATAGTTAAATTTTAAAAATCAGGTTCGTATCATTTCGTATATAAACAGAAAACGAGACAATGCAATCTCCGTAGAATGAAAAAACAAAACAAACATGTTCCTCAGAGTCACACTATTGCTTTCCGTTGCATTTCTAGGAGTCCAACAGAGCTCTGCAGCCACCGGTAATTTACTTGCATACAATAGTTGACTTTTGCTTAACATTTTTACCATCGTAGATAAGGTTGTGTGTTTTTACTCAAGTTGGGCCGACTATAGAAATGGACCTGGCACCTTTGCTCCTGAGAATATAGATCCAACCCTATGCACCCACATCATATACGCTTTTCTTGGGGTTAATACAGACGGTTCACTCTCGATTCTGGACGAATGGAACGAAGTTGACAAAGGTGGATTACAACATTTTGCAAGCCTAAAGATTCAAAATCCTAGCGCGAAATTCTTGGTGAGCATTGGCGGATGGAATGCTGGTAGTACCCTACTGACGGGAGTTGTAGCTTCATCTACATTGAGGAACAATTTCATCGCAAGTAATTTAGCGTTCTTCCGACAATGGGGTTTTGATGGGCTGGATATTGCTTGGGAGTTCCCTCAGTCTATCGATAGGGTAATTTCTCTATAAAATCCAGAATAATTTCTATTGGTTATTTAGGCAAACTACGTGACTTTGTTGACAGAGATTCAAACCGCTTTCAGAGCAAACAATTATGTGTTAAGTGTTACAATTTCTGCCAATCCTACAGAAGGATATGACATAGCTAGAATTTCAAGGTATAATTTTAGATATTTTTAATCTTAATACTCAATAAGAATTGTAGTGCTGTTGATTTGATTAATCTCATGACATACGACTATTACACCGCTTATGATGGATTGACTGGGCACAACTCAGCTCTATATTCCAACGATGAGCGAAGTGTAAGCGCCTCACTGAGCAAATGGATTGCTGAAGGAATCAATTTGAGTAAAACTACAATCAGCATTCCTTTGTACGGGCACTCTTTCTCCCTTTCTGATTCGAGAGTTAATGGGCTTGGTTCTCCTGCCAATCCAGGAATTGCAGGTCCATACACGCAAAGTCCTGGAACAGTAGGTTACAATGAGGTTTGTTGAAAGCATTTTGATTCTCCACGAATTATTCCAATTACCCTCAGATATGCTCATTGTACGGCGATTGGGAGAAATACTGGGATGACGACGCAAAAACGGGATACATCGTCAATCAAAATGACTGGATAAGTTATGAAGACCCTCTGTCGATTTCCTTCAAAGTATAAATCGAATCAGTTTCTGATATTACTAACACGATTGCTTTAGGTTACTTTTGCCAAGACCAACGGCCTGGCTGGATTAGCAGTGTGGTCAATCGATACAGACGATTTTCTGGGAAACTGTGGCGATAAATTCGGACTTCTTCGCGCCATCAATGAGCATTTGTAATAATTTTCATAAATAAATGTTTTTAAAACTTTTGCTTTATCTAAAGAGGTCTTGAGATTTTATCGTATAAATAGGAGCAAAGCGATCAATTCTTCAACAAATTGACACATAAAAATGACGATGATTAAATATTTGCTAATCCTTTTGTGTGTTCACAATTCCTTTGAGGCTACAGGTGAGAATTTTTAAAAATACACTTGCGTCTGTATAGTGTTGCTTTCAGATAAAGT
This sequence comes from Pycnomerus fuliginosus, assembly GCA_963924575.1. NCBI lineage: Eukaryota > Metazoa > Arthropoda > Insecta > Coleoptera > Zopheridae > Pycnomerus > Pycnomerus fuliginosus. The sequence goes on along the minus strand of OZ004617.1, from coordinate 13,000,452 downwards.
GCTATGTTACTATACAGATTGGTCTATCTATAGAACTGGTGGTGGAGCCTTTTCACCTGACGACATCGACGCAAATGTTTGCACACATGTCATTTATGCCTTTTTAGGCTTACAGCAGGATGGAACTGTTGTTCTGGTGGATGCGTGGAGCGATGTAGATTTAGGTAACCTCCATCTATTCAATATTTGCTCATTATTTATCTTCGATTTTAAGAGGGATTCAGCAAAGTAAATGCTTTGAAAGAAACAAATCCGAACTTGAAGACTATCCTAAGCGTTGGTGGCTACAACGCTGGAAACGCCATACTTACCGGAATTGCTGCAACTCCCGAATACAGACAGAATTTAATTTCTAGCTCCACTCAACTATTTCAGCAGTACGGCTTCGATGGTTTAGATATTGACTGGGAGTATCCCGTAGCCAACGATAGGGTACTTAAACTCCGATACCTTGAGCTTATCTCATGATTAATTTTTCAGGACAATTTTATAACCTTGTTGCGCGAAATTAAGCAGGCTTACCAACCCCAAGGGTACCTCTTAACAATCGCAGTCTCTGCAATTCCCATCGATGATGCCTATGACGTACCAGGAATGTCCCAAAACGTGGACATAATCAATTTAATGACCTACGATTTCCATACAGCTGGTGCAGGAGTTACAGGGCAAAATTCGCCTTTGTACGCTGGTTCTAGTGATAACGATTGGCAGAAGGCTTACGAAAACGTGAACTCTACAGTTATAAACTGGATTGAGCTGGGAGCTGATCCTCAAAAGCTCGTAATCGGTTTGGGATTTTATGGACACACTTTCACGTTATCTGAGTCGTCTGACCATGGAGTCGGAGTTCCTGTTTCTGGTGCTGGTCATCAAGGACCATACACTAAAAATGATGGAACTCTTGGATACAATGAGGTGAATTCTTCAATTTGTGCGTATTTTACAGTCTGTTGTAGATTTGTGAGCTCGCCGCCGATTGGGAGAGGGTTTGGGATGACGAGCAAAAAGTTCCTTATAAATTCAATGGCGATCAATGGGTTGGATATGACGATGAGGAGTCAATTGCATTAAAAGTACGATAAATATGGACGTGCGAATGTTTATAGCTATTTGTGAATTTTAGGTTCAGTTTGCCAAGTCTCAAAATATTGGAGGAGTAATGATTTGGTCGGTTGATACAGACGATCTTCAAGGACTTTGTGGAAGACCTCGTGGACTTTTGGAGGCCATTAAAGATAATCTCTAATCAAAATTGATAATAAAGAATTATCAAGCAATGGCAATGGATATTTTAAAACCCAAAAGTCTCCTCTATGGGCAAAAGGCCATTTATTGGTGTGAAATAATTGTCAACATAACTACAGGTTTCTTGAGTTATTTTGGTGCAGAAGCACTAAAACCTAATGCGTAACAGATTCCTCCTCTAACCTAATGCATAGTCTCCCGACCTTTCTGGCCTATGAAATAAAAGATTTCAGGATGTGTGTATTTGTGTGCCAGCCTTTCAAACGTTTTGTTAAACGCTTTCATTTATTTTGAGGTTTTTAAAATCGGGCGCCCAGCGCCTGCGTCTTTCATAAACCGGGCTTAAGTGTTTCAAAATTAACAGAGTTTCTTAATTGCATAATACAATGTAAGTAAGTACCAATGTAAGTACCAATGTATGTAAGAACCTAGTGAAGTCTGTTTCGCTAATTGCAATATAATTTAAGCTAACGTAGACTGGTGTGTCAATATTACTTCTGACAGGAGAGAAGTTTATTATTTTTGGATTTGCAACATTTAGTAACAATTTTAAATTTGGAAATTGGTGTGCCAAAACGAAACTGTCCGTGGACCGATTGAATCCAAAATTTGTTTAGGGGCTTGGGCTGTACCGTGATTTTAAAGTTTGATAAAAATCTAAATTTTTTAATTTTTGGACAAAAGGACACTGAGAGTGAATACATTTTTAGAAGCAGAATTTGAAGGCCTTTCCTATGGTAACGTGAAAATAATAATAATAATAATAATATACATTTATTGAGCTTTCAAAACGAAAAACAAAAATTCAATCCTGGTAAACATAACGATATTTTCTAAGGTACATAAATATACTTAGAGTAATAGCAAACACAAATGAGAGCTCAAAAGGGAAGGAACAGCAAGCGCTGATTTTAATCCTCCACCAGAAGAAAGCAGAACAAGAAAAAAAACTAACAACAAAGGCAAGTGCAAGTGCGATTCGAACCTGAAAAACCGGTATTAACAAGTGATCAAAACAAATTAAGAGAAATATTGACCAAGGTCCCATCCAATAGAGATGATTTTAAGGAGACTACTACAGCATGACTCGAGCCAGCTAGATTGCAATTTCTGTGATTTCTGAGTAGGAAATTCAAAATATGAGCCGCCAGATATGAAAAAGAAGCCTTGAAAGAGGAAAGTGAATGTTGGGGCACGCTAACCGTGAGGTCACAAAGTCTAAGTGAACGATCATGCACATCAGATCTCAGTTGAATTTTATTTTTTAGGTATTCCGGACGGCCAGTTCTCATGACATTTAAGACCAACGAGACAAAGTGATGGAAGCGTCTTTCCTCCATTTTAAGCCAGCATAGTTCCCTTAAAAAGGGAGTCACATGGGCAGCAAAAGGGACGTGAATAATGAATCTAACGCAACAATTTTGTATCATCTGAAGTCGATTCTTTAACTGATATGTTAAACATGGAGCATAGGCTGCATCAGCATAATTTAGATGTGACAACACTAACATATCTGCTAGAAGCTTTCTTGAGCCTCGGTCAAGCAAAGATCGAAATGGAGATATTAGCTTCATAGACAAGAAAGATTTTTTGCAGATAGCATTTACTTGATCACTAAATTTTAGGTGATGGTCGTAGTGAATACCTAAGTTTTTGACTGAAGAGCATCTCTCAATAGCAACATCTCCAATTCTAACCTCCAAATCACCACCCCCAACAGTGAGTCTTTGAGGAGTTCCAAAAGTTATTGTTTGACTCTTTGCGGGATTCAGGATTAAGGCATTCCTGGCAGTCCAGCCCTGAATATCGCAGAGGTCGGAATTAATCAGCTGCACAGCAAGACCCGCAGATTCAGGTTTGAAAGATAGAAGAATTTGAATGTCATCTGCATAGGTGTAAAGAGAACAGTGATTAACCACTCCAGACAGGTCCGCTGCATAGAGTAAAAAAAGGATGGGTCCAAGAGCTGAACCCTGAGGGACTCCCGAGACCACATTCAAAGGCTGTGAAGTCGTGCCGTGGATGCTCGTGACTTGCATCCTACTCACCACGTAACTGTACAACCATTGCAATGCCAAGCCCTGGACTCCATAGTACTTCAATTTGGCAACTAAGAGATCAATATTTAAAGAGTCAAAAGCCTTGGACATATCAAGCAATGTCAACGACGTCAGCTTGCCAACATTGAAACCCCTCAATATATCATCACTGAGAGAACAGAGTGAGGTAGTCGTACTAAAATTTTTCCTGTAGGCCGACTGTCTGGAGGGTAATATGCGACTAGATTCTAAATACTCAGTGAACTGTAACACAAAGGCTTTTTCTGCGACCTTCAAGCAATTACTAAGGAGACTTATAGGTCTGAGATCATTAAGCAATTCCGGATTATTTTTTTCCGGAACTGGTTTAACAAGTGCACATTTCCATTGTCGGGGAACAGACCCAATCTCAAATGAGTAATTAACGATATGCGTCAATGAATCAGTGCACCAAGGAGAAAGAAGCTGAAGCATTCTCCCGGATATCATGTCAGTCCCCATAGTGTGTGGCTTAAGTTGATTAATCAGTCTTAAAATTGTATCACAGGTAACCGGAAAATACTCGAAGTCTAAATCCGCTTTAAAAGTATTATTGCTAAAAAAATCCTTGTATTCAGAGTCAACCGAAAGTGTTGGTACCGAAGCAATAAAATGATCATTAATATTTTCACTTATAATCTCATAAGAGCATTAATTCTTTCCGGAAATTTTTGGAGTGCATTCCAACAACGTATTAATCGGCCCGAGTGGAACACGAGGGCCCGATTACGTTGTTGGGATGCACGACTAAAATTTCCAGGAAATGAATGAATGCTCGAATGCAGATTCGGTAAGAAAATAGCAACGATACAGCCACAGAAATTGAATAGACATGATTTTTGACATTTAATTTGACATAAAAATTTTCACTTATTAATTTCGTTTAAGTTGGTCTAGGTAGGTATCAAAAATTTCCAGGAAATCATTGAGTTGTCATGGTAAACACACAGAAATAATTTTTTTTATTGGCTAATGATTAGTATCGTGCTATTTTCAGCGTTAAATCCCGCATCCGAAAGAAATAATGGTACCTCAACCTTCTCGCTCTTCACAGCACCCCAAGATCTCAATTTCTGCCAATACGAGGATGAGTTGCTCTTGGAGTTACTCAAGTCAAATTTAAAATAAGCTGCCTGTTCCCGTGGTAAGGCTTCATTATAGTAGTTCCTCAATTGGCAGAAATATTGTCGATGAGCCAGAAGCCCAGTACGCCTAAAACGAGCCCAAGCCCTTTCCTTAATCAACTTTAGTGTCCTCAGGGTGTCAGTGAACCATGGCTTCTTGTTCCTATTGAAATAGACTCTCCAATATGGAGCATGCTTGTCAAATAACGACAAGATACAGTGATTGAAATAGTCAACCTTCTCATTCAAGGTACCCAAAGCATAGAGACAGCCCCAGTCAAGATTAGATGCATCAGTACTAAAATCATGCAAGTTGAAATATTTAAAAGATCTCACTAACTTCGACTGAGGAGCAAGCCGCTCATATTCCAAATTAAGGTCACATTTAACCACATTGTGGTCAGACAAACACAAGTCAAGAACCTCCGCGTTACACACTGATAGCTCCTTACTCACAAATATCAAATCAATTAGTGATTCAGAGTCAACAGTGACTCTCGTAGGTTGTTTAACAAATGACGGTATGCATTTAAAATTTAAAAGTTGATGTGCCAAAATGGCACTTCTGGTTGCACGATTGGCTCCAAAAGCTTTTCAGATCTAAGTTGGGTTATAAAAATTGAAAAATATACCGGGTGTCCCATTTTAAAAAATGTACCTAATTTCAGCCAAATCGGTTTAGTAGTTTTTGCTGTGGCGTGTTTACAAACGTACAGTATGCGTCATATATTTTGCTCGATCATTTGTTACGCAACTGAAAAGTTTGCGGAACAGACCATAAAAATAAAGAACTATAGTTAAGTACCTATAAAATTCAATAATTGTCATATCTTTCAAACTAATTCCGAATCTATTCTGCAAAGTTTTCAGTTGAGTAACAAACGATGGAGCAAAATATCTGACGCATGATGTACGAACGTACGTACGTACATACACACAGACACATTTTTAAAACCACTTTTTTGGTTTTATCTCAAATTCGAAAATGTTCCCTTTTATTTTAAGTGGCGAAGCGGAGTTTTAAACTTTAACGCCCTTGGACAGCAAAGTGATAAGAGTCATAAACTCCAGATAAGCTTTAAACCGAACTTTGAACTTTATCAATATTATCCACCCAATCTATTTCCGCCACAGGATTAAACACAAAAATAACTTTTTAGAACCGAATCCTCAAAAATAACTAAAGTACATGTCAATTGATTAGTAGTTAGCGCCTGTATTAAACGAAATCGATAAACAATACGTTACTTAACAATTCGAACAGTTCAAGTAGGTCCATTTTCGTGACGCATAAGGTAGGTGCTCAAATATAAATAAATATATGTTTTTTAAATCAAATAGCCCAGATTCAGTAACGGTCACAACGTGCAAGTTAAAATGATTCCAAAATTTTTAATCTTGGCTGCAACTGTTAATTTCTTATTCTCTGGATCGACTGCAGCAGGTAAAAAACTCCACCCTTTTTGAAAACTTTTGCTGATTTATGTTTCAGTAATTTGCTACTATGAGAGCTGGTCGCAATGGTCATACGCCCCCGGAGATATTGACACCGACATTTGCACCCACATTAACTATGCGTTTTTGGGAATAAATGAAGACGGAACTCTTCGTCTGGACGATGATGAGGGTAAAAGGAATTTGGGATCGACAATAGTTTAATTAAATTTCTTGAAGATATTCTTTACCGCCTCAGTGACCTTAAGTCAAGAAATCCGAGCTTAAAGCTTCTTTTTAGCGTAGGAGGATGGGACGAAGGATGAACGAAGTTTTCACACGTCGCTGCGGACAAGGGAAAGAAAGCAACTATGGCCAACGACATTCTCCGGTACATTAACAAATACAATTTTGATGGCGTAGATATTGACTGGGAGTTTCCCACACAGAATGGCGGAATTGACGATGATAAAGAACACTTTATTGACATGCTGTGGATCATCCGCGACCTCTTTAATGACAATGGCGGATATTTAATAACAGTTGCTGTCTCCTCTGATCCAGACAACGGACATACTTACAATGTGCAAGCTATGTCAAAAGTTGTCGATTTTATTAACGTGATGACTTATGATTTCCATGGCGCATACAACGGTGGGAAGACCGCCGAAAATTCTCCTCTTTATGGCTCTTCCACTGACAGTCAATGGGAGAGCGAACACTCCAACTGTGATGTTTCCATCCACAACTGGATTAACGCTGGAGCTGACCCTGGTAAAATCAATATAGGTTTAGCCTTTTACGGTCATACTTTCAAACTGGCGAATCCTGATCAACACGGAATGGGGGCTCCGGTTAGTGGTGTGGGGCTATCAGATGGTTATATGGGATATAGCGAGGTAATTTTGAAAGAAAAAAAAATTTTGTTTCACCAAACACGTTGCAGATCTGCAAACTGCAAGACGAATGGACGGAGGAATGGGATAGTGAAACCCAAAATCCTTATAAATACTCTGGAAATCAATGGATCGGTTATGACAATCCTCGATCAATCGGATTAAAGGTGGGATGAGATTTTTAAAATAAGATGATTCTTAAGGGGGATTAATTTCAGGTGCAATATGCAAAGAACCATGGCTTGGCGGGAGTTATGATGTGGGCTGTGGACAATGACGACAAGAATGGAGATTGTGGGGAGAGACAACCCCTATTACAGGCAATCAAAAATAATTTGTGAATAAATAAATATCTACTTAAACTTTAAAAATCGTATTTAAATAATATCATTGACAATATTTTGCCTGAAAGGATGACCGTCAACCGGAACATTACCTTCTTCTTTGGCCAATGTCAAAAGCCAACGGAAGATGTATATCAACGCGGTGTGTATCCCTGTAGATGTTTATTCATCGTGAATGATTCATAATATTGATGTGGGCTTGAATCTGCACCTAATAGTAGTGCCGAAGCATATGCTTATGAAAAAGGAATCGTGAGGGTGCATCAGCATGTGATGAATTTTTTTGCGCTCAATTAGTATCTTCCGGCTGTATAGGTCAAGCATCTTTACACCAAATCAATTTTTTGTGTTGGTGGTTGAAGGAGGTGCGATTTTTCCGTTCAATTATTATCCGCGGAGGTTGGAAGGGGTGGGTTTCGGGGGCGCTTAATTGGTACCGATTCTCCTATAACAGTGGCCAAATGTTAAATTTATTTGTGCTCATTTAGTATCTTCCAGTAACAAGTAGTCTAAGGGTTAATAAATTTCCACCGAGTCAATTATTTATGTTTGAGGGTTCAAAGGTGTGAGTTTTGGGGGTGCAATTTGTTTCCGTTCAATTAGTGTTCTACGGACTACGGTAACAGGGTGCTCCAAAGGCAAAATTTTCTCTATGCCAATTTTTCGCATTTGGAGGTTGAAGGGGGTGGTTTTCGGGGTTGCAACTTTTTGCGTTCAGTTAGTCTGTTTCTGTTGGAGATAGTCCAAGTTCTCAATTTTCTCCAGGTCAATTATTTGTGTTCGCGGGTTCTAGATCAAAATAACGGTTAACGAACTGCGGACTGCCTTTTTTCGTTTCGTTAATTTTGTTTGCGTTTGCCTCAAAAACTTGTAGTACCTATCTTCTGTTTTTATTAAAATATTTTCATTAACAATAATTGTTGCAGTACAAAGGCTGCTATAAATAGGTAATTTGAAGAGGATGATAAAATCAGAATCAGCTATATAAAACAAACAGCATAATAGCAAAAACAGTTTTATCTTCTACAAATGGCTTCAAAAAACTTGATCCTAATTCTTGCCCTTTACATTTGTGTCTCAAAGACTCTTGCCATCGGTATGTATTTTCCTACTAATTAAAAAACGTTAAAATTTTTCACAGACAACGTGCTGTGTTATTACGAAAGCTGGGCTGAGTACGACTTCCCTCCAGAAGATATCGACGTAAATATTTGCACCCACGTAAATTTTGCTTTCATTGGCATCAGTAAAGACGGAAGTCTACGACTGGATAACGATGCAGACCTGGTTAGAAGGGTCAGCGCACTCAAATCAAAAAATCCGAGCCTTAAAGTCCTCTTCAGCGTAGGAGGCGCATCTGCTGGTTCTGCGACTTTCTCGACGGTGGCAAGAACTGCTTCTGCCAAACAACGATTTGCAGAAGACTCTTTGGATTTCCTTCAAAAGTACAATTTCGATGGCATTGATGTTGATTGGGAATATCCAGCGCAGTTTTCTGGCTCATCATCAGCAGATAAGGTAGGATAGTGTTTTACTTCAAAAACTAAACTGATTTTTAGGAAAATTTCATAGATTTGTTGTGGGTGCTTCGTGATGCGTTTAACGACAACGGGGGATATCTATTAACAGTGGCAGTAGCAGCCGAAGCTGATGGAAATTCATACAATTTCAAGGCAATTTCTAAGTAGGTAATGATTTTTTTGATACTTAACATTTCTGTTTGACTCAATTTCTTGAAGGGTTGTTGACTTTATTAACATCATGACCTATGATTTCCATTCGCCCTATGATGGTGACAAAACTGGTCAAAATTCCCCACTGTACGCATCCTCTTCTGACGACGACTGGGAGAAGGACAATGAAAATTGCGATGCCGCCATAACCAACTGGTTAAATACAGGAATTGATGTCGAAAAGACTGTGTTGGGTTTAGGCTTTTACGGACAATCTTACAGGCTGGCTAACGCCAATAATCATGGAGTTGGAGCTGCTACTAAAGGTGAAGGATCGCAATCTGCAGACTCTTACCGTGAAGTAAAAAATTTGAAAATTTAAAAGGTATTTGAAAAGTTGTTTTAGATATGTCAGCTCGGCTGGACTGAAGTTTGGGACGATGAACAGGATACTCCCTACATATATTCGGGAGATCAGTGGATCGGCTATGACAATCCAAGGTCTATCGCCATGAAGGTGAATGAAATAAGTATAATGCTAAAACCAACCCAAAAAACCGAACAATCTATTAAGTGTTAGGTAATAGCTTTCTTATTATTCCCTATTTATTTATTTATTCCCGATTATTGGTACAGTTTGAAATAGATGCATCCTTCTAGTTTTAGGTGTTAGTGTTAATAAATATTTCATTTCAAAAAAACAGTTTTAAAGAAATTGATGACGTATGCGAGAGCGAACTCACCTTTCTGCACAATTTCTTGGTGTCAGAACAGACATGATTACATTCGAAAATGGAAAAACACGTCAGGGCTACTATAATTTTTAAAGGTCTTTCCCCATTCTTTTTGAATTTTAAAGTTCGGAATTAAATTTTGTAAAGATACTTTGGGAGAGATTAACCTCTGAACACTAATTTTATTTCAACTTCACCCTAAGAAAGAATGCTTTTAGCTACGCCTTGTATAAAATTTGTTCAAATCGGTTCAACAACAAGAAAATTATTTTATTTATCGATATCGAGTGGTAGGTACATCTAAACGCAGAATATTGGCAAAATTCTCGATAATGATTTTAGATTTTTGTCTTGGGAGTAGTAAATTATGTGCTTTAAAAAATGAATATACAGGAGAACAAAAAAGCAACACCCTTTTACAACAGCAAGTTACAATTTTTTCCTCGGCTTATTCCCAACGTGATAAAAAATAATTTAAAAATATTTACATTTACAAGCAAAAGTTGTATGTAGGGAATTTTTCATATATTACATATTACTGTTTTGTAGGTTCAATATGCTAAAAAACGAGGATTAGGAGGAGTAATGATGTGGGCTGTGGATCAAGATGACAATAAAGGCCGCTGCGGTACCAAAAACGCGTTGTTGAATACAGTAAAAGAAAATTTGTAAACACAAATAATATGTTGATGCAATCGTACTTCACCAAAGTTACAAAGAACTATGAAAAGAATGATAAGTTTGTTATTTCTGATTACTGAGTTAATTCCTTCGTTCCTTTGATCCTTGTTGGTTTGTATTTTAAAATGTCAATTTGACATTTTCTATTGTAGCTATAATATTTGTTCAATTCGTAGTATAATCTAACGAATGCGACTCGTGGAATCATGATTAATGAGAATCATACACTCAACATGTTGCCAAATAATTCCACTCCTCCTCCGGAGTCGTGGAATTAATGTTTGGCAACATGTTTCGTGTGGTTTGATTATTATCAGTAATCACGATTCCACTCGTTATATGGTAGATGGATGATAAATGAAAGAACTGACGATTTTAATGACAGATGCATGACAGACAACTTGTCGCTGTTGCCATATTTTTTGGATACTATGTTGCCACAGCGGGTGCCAAAGTGACGAAATGCTCCTGACTCCTATGACCTATGCGTATGACGTATTATGTGTGAAAACTGCACTATTGCGGTTTTCACCTTAACACGCATGAGAGATTGACCGAAGTAAAATCATCGATAACGTGGTTTGCACTAGTTGTATTTCGCTTCAATGTCACGTGACATTTGATAGTTATAGCTGTTAAGTTTAAGCTTTCGTGCTGCAGCTGCATTGTGCAGTGCAGTAAAAATAGCACGCTCTGATTGGTTGTTTGCAAAGCATCTTGTTGAAAGGACCAACCAGAGTGTGTGGATTTTACTGCACCGGGCAGTGCAGGATAGTCCGAAAACGGCTTTAGTTCTAGTGCAGTAATCGGTAAAAATTATCGAATAAGTTGTTACTGGGCGAACCTTAACAGCTTGTAATTTTCTCAGTGTTTCAATAATCTAGACCGATAATGGAAGTATTATGTTATGTCAAAAAACGAAGAAAGGATCCAAAAGATTAATTTTTGAGGGGTAGCTACTAAGTTGCTGAAATATATCTTTGTGAATTTAATGTATGTAACAAGACTAGTTCCTGTATGAATAATAACTAACCCTAACTACTATTCACTGTGATTAATTATTATGGGGGTAAATCTGAGTATTTATTTAAGTATTAGTATTGCACAAATGCATACTTACTACAAATGGTCAAAAATGTAGAACACGAATTAGTTCAATGATACATTGTTTTAAGACAGTAGGTAAATTCCAACAATGTCCACTCAAACTTATCTACATAACATAATTATATCAAATCCCTCTGCAATCGAATTAACACTTAACATTCTGGCAAGGGATCATCCTCTCGAAAAAATTAAACAAACACTTGATATTGTTTTTTACTGATATGTATATTATTTAAGTAGTTAAAAAAAAGGGGATCGTAAAACAACCACGAATCTATATAAATATATCTCATTTTTTGTGTACGTTATCTCAGTACTCTGATTCCAGTCGACTGACATCAAACCAAAATGCTTTTAAGTGCATTCTTAGTGTTAATTTCATTCTGTGGTCAAGCATTTTCTGACACAAGTAAGTTGTTCATTTATACATAATTATCAAAATATTAATTACATTTATTTAAGATGCGGTATTATGTTATTATGAAAGTTGGGAATTCGGTTATCGGCCCGAAGATATTAACACTGACATTTGTACGCATATTAGCTATGCCTTTATGGGTATAAACAATGATGGATCTCTTCGCATGGATGGGGACGATGGTAGTGAATACTCGGTTTCAATTTTGAACTAATTATTTTGCAGACGTTTTGAACCGAATTAGTGCCTTAAAACAACAAAATCCCAACTTGAAAGTTATTATTAGTGTGGGTGGTTGGAGTGAAGGTTCCGCTGGTTTCTCCAGAGTTGCTTCGAACTCGGACGCTAAGGCAAATATGGCCCAAAGTGCCCTTTACTATCTGCAGAAATATAATTTTGACGGTATCGATATTGACTGGGAATATCCCGGACAACGTGAAGGTTCATCCAGTGGGGATAAGGAAAATTTTATTGATATGCTATGGGTTCTAAGGAACGCTTTTAATGACAATGGTGGATATCTTATAACAACTGCCGTATCTTCATCTCCAACTCCATCTTCATACAACGTTAATGCAATTTCAAAGTGATTGTGCAGGGTTTAATAACTAAAACGTTAATTTTAACGTTTTAGGGTGGTTGACTTTATCAACGTTATGACCTACGATTTCCACTCTTCTTCCGAAGGCAAAACCGGTCAAAATTCTCCTTTATATGCCTCATCTTCTGATAGTCAATGGGAGAGGGACAATGTGAATTGTGATGCTGCTATCAACAATTGGATAAATGGCGGAGCGGATCCACAAAAACTTACCTTGGGTTTGGGCTTTTATGGTAAATCTTATACACTGCGTGACCCCAACAACCACGTGGTAAATGCACCAACATCGGGTGAGGGAAGGCAATCAGCTGGATCTTACGCGGAAGTAAACTGATAATATTATTCTCCTATTTGAAATGTTTACCTTGGTAAGTTTTTAGATCTGCCAACTGGACTGGATTGAAGATTGGGATGACGAACAGAAAAATCCTTATAAATATTCGGGGGATCAATGGATTGGTTATGATAACCCAAGATCTATCGCTTTGAAGGTAAGAAAATTGAAATTAAGTAGGACTGTATAATAGGTGCGTGTTTCAGGTACAATATGCAAAGAGTAAAAATTTGGGGGGCGTTATGATGTGGGCCGTGGATGAGGATGACAAAAATGGTGCTTGCGGGGCACAAAACGCCCTGTTGCAAACCATCAAAGATAATCTGTAATAAATGAAAATAACTGGTTCGATGTTTGTTTGCCCGGCGCATCCACCAAAATTAACTCACCTTCCTGCTGCGAATACGCAAATGTTAAAGTTCTTTCTTGAACTGAAATTTGGTGTGACTTAAATAAGTAAACACAGAAAGTACCTTCACCCATTTCATCAACAAAGGACGATAAGACTGAACCATGGACTGTCTTACTTTAAACCTGCTTTACTTTCTAGTGGCGAGTGACGACGGAATAAGGGTGCTTATTGTTTGTTGTGCACTGCTGTATTGCAACGCATTAAAAAAAATTGGCAGTCTTGGAGACGGTAAAAACTTCTACTTTTTCACAGAATTTGTAAATGTAGGATTCAACTTTAATCCGGGCGTGCGGGCGTTTGTCGATCCGTAATGCTACCATGCGCATCGCGCCCGGCGCTCATTTACTAAAAAAATCTAGAATAAAAATGTTTTTCACCCCTAAAATGACATTTTTAGCAATGCAGCAGCTATCGAATTCGATAATAACCATGTGCCCCTTTGCTGAGAAAAATTAAATGATTGGCCCCTAAAATGGCAATTTTCGAAAAAAATGCTCTAAAGTTTTTGATCCGGCAATGCAACAGCTATCGAATTCGATAGTAAGAAACGCTCTTTTGTTAAAATAACTTCAAAAAAGGGCCTTGTTCCAACTAAAATGACATTTTTCGAAAAAATGACGCTAGAGTTTTCGAAAAAATCAGCTATCAAATCAGGTAATAAAAATATAGAGTTATGCATAGGTTTTTCAAGGCACCTTTTTTTGGCCAAAAGGGCCCCAAGTGTAAAAACATTTTTAGAAGCAGAATTTGAAGAAATTTCATCGAGGATTTCATTTGGTGACGTGAAAAATGGAGATTTGCATTAAAATTTTTAAAGTAGATGTGCCAAAATGGCACTTCCTTTATGCCGATTTGGCTCAAAACCTTTTCAGCTTTTCCCAGATCAATAAGATTTCCACGGTCCAAATTTCAGCCAGATCGGCCCAGTAGTTTAGGCTGTAGCGTGTTCACAGAGAGACAGTCACAGACACATTTTTCAAACCAATTTTTTGGGTTCCCAGGACCCCGAAACGTAAATATTTTATGTTTTTGGTGATTCGGTTTTTCGATCGATTTTAGTAACTGCTCCACGACGCGTAGAAGTTAAAAACTGTGAACTCGGATGAAAAACCTGAAACGGCCCTGTGTCTGCAGTAGAAAATGAGCAAAATAACACGGAAAATAAGGCAATTTTGAAATTTATGCTTTGGATTTATTCAAATATTGTGAAAAGGGTTGAAAAGTTAAAAAGAGTGAAAATATAATCCAAATGAGTAATTGCTTCGATAGATTTCTGTAAAATTGCATCCATTTGTTTGCATTTAAAGTAACACAATATATGAATACTTGCCGTCGCCATGGGAAGAAAGGTGATGTGATTTATTGCAAAATGTCTTTTGAAAAATACCATGCACAATTATTACAGGATGAAATAAAATGTTATAACCTAACGATATACTCGTTTAGATATTCCATATATTCGGCTCTTGCGTTGCCTCGTCCGCAATATCTAACTCGCACTGTTACAAGTCACCTACCGGACTTGTAACGTAACTTGTGTCGCATTATGCTCCAGTATAACTAAAGTATAATTTGAGCCGTGCGTCACGCAGGGCAAGGGCTACTAGATCGGAAGAGTTTTTGACCACACATTAGAAGATGTTTATGAATGAATGTATGATAAAATTTAAATTGAAAAACACTAGTTTAATCTAATCAGTCTGTGCCAGAGTTATATAATATAATAATAGCTGATCAAGGGTTCATTTTCCTATTGAATTTCTTCAAATTTCTGTGTTTAGGGGATGAATTGTGGAGGTTAAATTTTAAACGGTCAATTATAGTCTCTTCATGTAGGTGATTCGAAGGTAAATATCAGATAGTTCTCAAAACAATTAAAGTGTAAGTTTTTTTCAGAAAACTGTTCGTCAATAGAATTTTTTGACGAGGCCTCCAGGTTAACCACACACAATGCGATATAGCGAAAGCGAGAAATAATTGCAAAATTATAATCGAAGTCGTTAAACTTAAAACTGATAGTGATTGGGTAATTTTGGTTACCAATGCCAAAAACACATTGCGAACGATGTAACTTTCCAATTCACATAATTACGATGATCTCTGTACACGTGATAAATACTTATCTCTTATGTAAAAATTAACTTTTATCAAGCTGAGTAAATAATTGAAATATGTAGGTAAGTAGGGGAGAGTCGTATACCTTGGGACAGCATGTACCTCGTTAAAAAATGGTAACAGCGTCTTGCTATAAGTGAAAGGTCTCAAAATTTACGCAGTAAGAAATCGTGTGCTATAAATGCGGTAAATTTTCAGGATATAAGTCCATTTATTTTGTAACACTACTATTTGAAGTTCGCCTAACTCCAAAGCATTTGAGTTGTCACAACGGTTATTATAAAATTAGTGTTTTTGTGTACCTTGGGTTTGGGAAGTACCTACTTTTTATACGTAAATGAGACAACATTCGAAAAAGCAGCACCAAACTTTCTCGTGCTTGGCTACTGGACATTGCTTCATTATGAATGTCATACTATAGCTAGCAAAAGGCCAGGGGGTAAATTTTAAACCAATTTCTAATTGTAAAATAAAATGCCAAATTCTTTGAATTTACTAGATGTTCAACGTTTTCTATTATTTTCAAAACCGGTGGAACTTAACAAAACAAGGACAATATGCGTTTACCGTTGACTTTTCCACATATAAAATGGGTTTAGATTGAAAAGTCCCAAGGTACAAATACGGTACGTTCCAAGGTACACTACCTACTCATTTGTACCTAGGGACACTTTGCATCTTGTTAGAAAAAAATATGTTGTTCCTTCTTTTCAATAATATTGTTTAATTTTATTTTTCTTTAAGTTATTCTAATAAACACTAGTTCGCACGACGCCGTTCTGGTTTCCATATTTTTATTAGGAAAAAAGATATTGATTTTTTTTGTAAATTTCGTCCCAAGGTATACACGACTCTCCCCTACCTACATGCTCGCATAAAAATTCACGTTTCTTATCCGATCATCAATCAAGAATTAGCTTCGTTAGAATAAAGTTTGTCGCTCTATGAAAAACAATTAATTATTAGGTACCTACATGATTGATAAACAATGAGTAGCGATGTGGACGACATTCTTGTTGAAATTCCTGATGCAGATTTACCGGAATTGGCTGAATTTCTTAAAGAAAAATGTGTAAAATGGGCTCCGTACGAACATGCGTTTGTTCAGAATGGCACTCACATAAAGCAGTTAGAGAAATATCGAAAAGAGATAATTTTTACATCTCCGAATAACTGCTGGCGGCAAGATGGCACCATAATTGCTTTGATGAAGGTAAGATGATTCTGCTTTTCTTTTATCAACATTATAAAAATAGGTGCCTCCATTAAATTTTTAGTACAACTGGGTGCATGTCTTTACTTTGGATGAAAAGTGCCGAAATTTGTATAACGGATTGATGGGAACCAAGAGAATAAATTTAGATGGCGCCTATTTTTATGTGGTTCACGAGAGAATAAAAATGACCGTGGAAAAGTTTCTGAAAGATAAAAATGTAATTATTGGTACTAAATTTGTATCGATTATGTTCACGATGTCTCCTGAGATGGTGGAACCGCTAAGTGTGGAGTAAGTGGATAATTTAACCCTTTCAGTCCCGAATTAATTAGAAGTTAGAAAAAAATTTTTTTGTAAATGAACTACAGGGTGTTCCTATATTCGTAGCCCTAACTCCGAGACTTTATACATTATTCCTTACATCATTCTAGGAAGAATAAAAGTTCCTATGAACATATGTCCGGTAATGCCCCGGGTAATGATTTATAATAAGGGATAGCTGTTCCCCTACAAAGGGGTACTCAAAAAATCTATTTTCTGAAAATTTCTTGAAAAATATGAATAGGACTTTGAAATTCAGAGCAATGGGTTAGTGCTATAAAGAGCTTTTTCTTCAATTTTTTTCAGATTTTTAATAACATCAGAGGTGTGCGTTCTTGGGGGCGGCCATACACATTTTTTTACGTTTTCTTCTGTTGTGGGCCTTTTTTGCCAAATAATAATAAAATCGTAATCTCTGGTCTATTCCACCATTTTCGAATAAAATGATCTGTTGGTTTAGGGGACGAAAATTTGTGACTTTGTTTTATCTACCTAGTTAGTGAAAATAAAGATGGAGGATGATTCCTTAGATCATTTTAGGAAGAAAAGTTCATATTAAGATACGGCAGAGACCCACACGATGGGGAGGTTCCAGCCGCTTCTCTGCCGCCAATTTTTACATTTAGAATGTCCATTGTGATGCACAATCAGCCGCAGTTGTTCTGGCAGATCAAAAAAAAAAGAGGAATCAATGAACTCTATGTACGTACATTGTAACCTGCGTCAGGTCTGCAGGGGTTAATAGGTATCAAGTGATTCAAAAAACCAATAATAATAATAATAATACATCATAAACCAACTAACCACTAACCAACTAACTGATGCGTTATTCTAGGTCATCAGATACATTTTATATCAAGCCAATAAACGTGTCTCACGCCAGACAAATAAATTCCGTGTGGCCACACAGTTTCGAAAATTCTGAAGAATATATAAAATCAGTTATAGAAATGAACGGCGGTTACGGATTGTTTCTAAAAGAAAACCACGAACTTGTAACATGGATTTTACAAGACCGTTTGGGAGTTCTGGCTGTACTTCAAACAACCAAAGAGTATAAGGGCAAGGGCTATGCATCAACAATAACAAAAGTAATGTCCAAAAAACTTGTGGAAAAAGGAATTTGGCCCTTCGCCGCCATTGTATGCACCAACCAAGCGTCCATCAACATGTTCGAAAAACTCGGCTTCCAAAGTATAGGAACCTGCAGAGCGTACATAGTGAAAAAGAAGTAAAACTCTAAAAACATATTACAGAAAGTTTTTATTATAATCCAAAACTATGTTTCAATAAATCTGAAATAAGGTTACGTTTCAATTATTGAAATAATGTAATAAATACAAATAAAAAGACAGGTGTACATTGAGCCTGAACATTTAACTGTATAAATCATCCTCAGGATCGTCTTGGAAATTGCCTTGATCTCCACCTGTGCCTCCCGGAGCTGCTGATCCACCCGAGCCAGCAGGGAAACGGAAGTTAGTACCGAAACCACGCGATTGCTGCAACGTTTGCGCGAACATTTCGTATTTTCTAATGTCGTTATCAGAGACGGATCTTCTGGCAAAACGCATCGCCTCTTCAAAGTGGGCCCTGGTGATCTCCGGCACCGGATCGTCTTCGTCCAGCTGTTAAAATTCATTATGCTGTGACAATTCGTGATCCATAGTAAGTAGTTCGGTAGGGTGTACCGAAAAAAACCAATTTTGGAATTTCGTTTTGGAATAGTCGCCAAAGTTTACCTTTTACTATCCTGCTACAGTTCAACGTCTTCAGCCCTCTACCGCCCCTCAAATATTAGAGGTTATTTTGAAATCTCAAATTTACAATTAATTAACGTAGAGCAACTTCAAATTCCCGTAAGCCCTCCTGATGCAATTATTAACATGAAACTTGAATTTTAATGTAGGATCCATCACCAGGCCAAGGTTTCTAGCTTCTTGCACGAGATTAATTTGAACATTATTTAGCTGAACGTTTATGTCCTGCATAACCTGTAAGCGATCCCCCTTCCTGCCAAACAGAAGAACTCTTGATTTACTGGGGTGGATTGCAAGGCCGTGCGATTGTGAAAAATCATGGATTGCCTGAAGATCTGAGTGTCGTCAGCATACTGATGGAGCTGACAATAATTTAGACAACTTGGGAGATTAGACACATATATGGAAAAAGTAACGGCCCCAGCACTGATCCCTGAGGTACCCCACTTCCCATGTCGACAGCATTGGAATACTCAGCACCTAATACGGTTCTGCTTTTCCTACCAGAAATATAATTACGTAAAAGTTATACCGCAATGGACATCTAGTAGTTAGCTAAATTTAACTAGAGATGAGAAAAACAGCCCTTAGTGATCTTTAAAATCTACTCCAGCCTACTAGTGATAGAAAAACAATAAACTTTGAATTTCAAAATAACCAATATTTGAGGGGCGGTAGAGGGCTGAAGATGTTGAACTATCGCACAACCTTAAATAAACTTTCTTGTTAGAATTGTAAAAGGTAAGTTTTGGGGACTATTCCAAACTTCGTTTTTTTCGGTACACCCTACTGTCCAGTTATGTGTGAAGGAAGGAATTAGTCGTCTTCTGGACTTTTTAAATAAAACGCTGTGGCTACGACACATATACATATTATGTTTCGGCCTAATGATTGGTGGTGTTGTAATATAACAATAATAAACTAATTCCCTCCTTCAAAATTCGTTAACTAAATTGCGAGTTTTACAATCAACTTACATCCATAGCGATATTGGGGTTTTGGGCCCTTTCACGCTCCCTCCTAATTTCGGCTTCGATGCTTTGACGAATTGCTAATTTACAAGCGCGCTGACAGATTTCTGTCAAGTCGGCCCCTGAGAATCCATGAGTTACTTTAGCTATGTACGTAAGCTCTACATCTTTTGCTACTGGAGATTTGCGCAAATTCGCCCTAAATATTGCTTCCCTAGACTTTTCGTCCGGTAACGGAATATAAATAAGTTGATCCAAACGACCGGGTCTTAGAATAGCGGGATCGATTATATCTAAAAAAAAAACAGGAATTAGTGAAAATCCAGCGCTATTGCAAGAAAGAACCTGGTCTATTCGTGGCACCGATAATGAAGACGTTCTTCTTTGCGCCCATACCGTCCATTTCAGTTAAAATTTGATTAATTACTCGGTCGGCCGCACCACCAGCATCGCCGACGTTGCCACCTCTGGATTTTGCGATGGAATCCAACTCGTCGAAGAACAAGACGCACGGAGCCGCTGATCGAGCCTAAGACACAACAAGTTTATGACTTATTTATTGCATCCACAGTCCACGCTACACACACCGCGGTGTATGAAAAAGCTTCTTTGATTTGGCGCCTGTGCGATATGTGGCGTTTACTACCTGAAATTACTGTTTTCGTGAAACGCATCTACTAAGGGCCGGTATTTGTCAAGCGTCAACAATTTAAATTCAGATATACCTTTTAGAAATCTTCGAATTAGGTAGATACCTAATCAATTTTTTGACTTACACTATTTTTTGAGCAAAACTCGGGCTAGTTTGTTTATACAGAAGCTGTCCACATACAAAAAAAAAGGCGGTCTCGGAGACGGCAGGAACTTCTACGCCGCACTGCATTGGATAACCGCAGCATTTATTAAATTTTTAAATATTTAAAATAAGAAAGTTGCTATGCCAAAAGGGCACTTCGGGTTGACTGATCGGCTTCAAAATCTAATCAGCTCCTCTCCCGCACAGACAATAAAATAAATTGCCACTAAAATGACATTTTTCGAAAAAATGGCACTAAGGTTTTCGGCTTGAAAAAAAATCAGTTATCAAATCCGGTAATAAAAATATACATTTATGCATAGTTTTTTTTTCACGGCACCATTTTTTGGTCAAAAGGGCCCAAGTGTGAATACATTTTTAGAAGCAGAATTTGGAGAGCATTCATATGGTAATGCGAAAAATGGGGGGTTTAAATTTTTAAAGTTGATGTGCCAAAAAGGCACTTTCCGTGAGCCGGTGTAGCCCAGATTCTAATCAGCACCTACAAATCTCCCACTGAATATGTGTGCCAAATTTCATCAAAATCAGTTCAGTAGTTTCGGCTGTAGCGTGTCCACAGACTTTCGAATTTTTGATCGATTTTATATACTGCTCCGCCTTGAGCGTAGAAGTAAAAGCATGTTACGATTATTTAAATTTTAATTATTTTTCCTGTACAGATCTTGCAACTTTTAATTGCACTTATCTAGAAATTGTCCAAATGCGACTATGGATAGTTTTCCCCTGTAGTCTTCATTTGTTACGTTTTGCCGTGTTTATTTTAGTGGCATCTTTCATATGACTATACAGAGTGTTTCAGGTACGCAATCATTAATTTTCAGAAGTAATTCTACATGAAAAAAAAAGTTCGACAGCAAAACATCATCAACTTTTTATTTATTTTTTATTTTTCAGAATTCGCTCAGGTTTGTAATTTAATAAAAATAAATTGTCCTTTTTTGAAAAGCTTGGGAAATATAGACAAAATCTTTAAATACAGGATGTTCCGAAATAAGAGGTTAATATCTTCAGGGTCTATTCTACGATCAAAAGTATGAAGAAAATGTTTTAATAAACATGGGTCGAAAAATGCCTGCTAAGTGAGCTAGGGCCCTCAAACGGGGTAATAAAAATGGGTTTTCTTAAATTTCTGAGGAACGTCTTACGACAGGGTCACGAAATTTTGAATTTTGTTGTAAATTTTTGTGCTGAATATGGGGGGGATTTCACAGTCGGCAGTAGTGTACAAATTTTCGGCAGTAGTGTACAAATTTTCGGCAGTGTTAGTGGGAAATGTTTCATATACAAGAGAAGTTTCTTTTATGTAGTTTTAGTCAGTGAACCATATTCCGTTGAGAAAACGAAACAAATTGATTAATAAAAAAATTTGTGTGGAAGAAGTTGTCCTATTTCGCCCGCCGCTGGGTCGATTTGTTTTTGGAAAACAACATAGTCTGATTAATGCTTATTGTTGTCAGTACTAAAACTCGTCGTTGTAGCACAAACTGTTCCTGATTGAATCAATTTATTCAATAAAAAACGAATTTTACGCTTCCCCTTCAGAGAGCTTTTATATCTTTTTTTAAAATTATTTTAATTAATGACTACATAACCTGAAAAACCCTGTATAAACTACATAGTTTATTTACGATTCAAAACAATTTTTGTACCGTCACATGGGGAAATCTTTTGTTGAAAGTGTCACAGATCTAATGCCGCGAAAAATGCCTCGTCACATTTCAGCACTCTTCATTTTTCCTCTCTGTGACGTCACGCAGTCAGTAACACCAATTTTCTACCGAGCGAGTGTGATGACTCGACGAGACAAATAAAGGCAAGTGAAGTTGCATGCGAATTCTGTAGCTACAATATTTTATTGAATTGTCTATTTATTACGTTCGATACGTGCTACTAAGGGCAAGTCCTGGAAAAGTGCAACAAAAATAGCCAAAGGAAGGCTTTTAAAGAAGGGACAAGCTCAACTCTAAACCCTCGACACTTAAAGCTACAAGAGGGATACCGGATAAGTAAGTAAATAAACTAAGAGTAATTTTTTCATTGTTATTGTATTGGCAATAACATGGAATGAGGTGGCTATGCTGTATAAAATTACGAAAATCACTGGGAAATAGTCGAAATGAAAACCAAAAACGGATCTTGCATATTTAGTGGACCACAAACGAATGTCAGAAACGTTAATTTCCGAACATTTCGAGACTTCAAAATAAATTTGTTTTAACTTGAAAAGTCCTAGCGTGGTCCAAACTATCGGTTACGCAGCGAAAATAAAAAAGTTAGAAAATCTAGTAACACTCCGAACGTAAATGGATTTTATGGTCGTTTTGAAACTAAAAATACCTACCGCGTATAAAAAACAAAACAATGGAGACGCCAGTGTAACAATAATGACCGAAATATTTTTGCAGATTTCACACAGAATTATTGAACACTGTCGAATTGTAATTATAAAATTTGGACAGTTCACAAAATCAAATGGCATTATTGCTTTTTTTTACTTAAAAAGCTTATTGCCTCAATAGAAAAAAAACACGCAATGAAGTATTGCAATCGAAGAAAAATGTTTTTGAAACCATAATTTTCTGAAAATACGATAAAAAGTAGATAGACTAAAGTTATAAAGTGAAAAACACGTTGGTGGTTTTTTAAAATCCACCTTTCCTTTCGTTTCTATTGGTGTTGATTCGGATGACGACATTCCCCGAAAACCCATCCGCATCCCTATCTACCCCAACCCCGCCATCATTCACCGTCTGCTTCGTTTTCAAGAGTGTCAGTTTTTGTCATCAAAGTGTCATCCTGCACTCATATTCCTTATTTTATAAGGGGGGTTTTTGCTAATCTCCTCGAAGTAGGTGCCGAATAAGCCCGTTTTATCATGATTTGACTTTTAAACGTTTACTGTGGTTTGGTGTTGTGCAAATTCATCTAGCAGAATCGTCAAGTTCTCTCAACATAAATTGCACTGGAGACTGGAGTTATTGCAGGAGTCTAGATATTCGTTTTTTGGGCGTAATTTGGTAAATTTTTTACAAGAATCAAATGAAACTAACTATTAGGAGGTCCCTTTATTAATTGTTTTCTCAAAAACAGTGCAGAATTCAGCGAAACAAAAAATACAATCTCCCGTTTTTTAAGAGTAATATACAATTTTTTCTATTTTTGAGCTGCAATACTCTATTTCTATTAAAGGGTAACCAAAGCTGTAAAGGGTAGCTAGGGGAATTTAGCAGGCGAGGTAGTAACCATAAACAGCGTTTTAACAAACACTAGTTTGCAACTTAACTTTCCTACTATATTGAATTCAAAGTTATTCTACACGCCGGTAGGTCATGGAAATCTGGTGATAAATTGGCAACAAGACAGTTGTAGCAAAATACCCCCACGTTTTCGTAAAAAGATTTTTTTTCTGTTAAAAAAGGAAAAACCGAGACACCACATCGATGCAAATCAAAGACGGACTCACCCCAATTATTGAATTTTATTAAGGTAACTGGAACAATATAGATTTTCTTGCGCAGCGTAATGTATACAAGTGACAGCACTGACATACCAGACTAAGAAAATGTTTTCCCGCCAGTTTAACAAATTAGTACTGCACTTCAGGAAAAAATTTCATGCTAATGGCTAATGGAAAGTAGTAGGTAAAAACTCATTTTTTTGACGTCAAAATTACGCATTTTCTGCCAGAAGAACATAGGAAGGCGTGCAGTTATGTAAGAATACAGAGGTTATAAATCGAAAAAAATCTCCTAAAAATCTTTTTTGTTCAAAATTCATTCCGATACATGAATGTAGGTATTCACAAAAAAGTTTATTGTGGCGTCCCCTTTCCATTGCCGAGGCAATGAACCCGGCTTTTTTAATTTAATATACTCATAATGACAGACAAAATAAGTCGACTAAAATAATGTGGCAGTTTCTTGGAATTTTCGAATAAGGGTTTCTAGTATAAAAAGACGGAAGATGTGCGCGTGGCTTCTGCGCATAGTGCGCCTATAGCGGTGGGGCCTAAACGTATCTCCATCTAAACTGTTCAGTCGTGTTCATTTTGTTAGTTGTGTGACAATTTGAAAATGAGTGGACAATGGTGGGGTAAATCGTTGGAGGACTTGCGGAACTTTACGATGGATGATGCAAAAGCCTTTTTCAAGGCTAAAGGAACAGCGGACAGCAATTTTAGCCGAGGATATCGGTATTTCTGTGACTGCTATTTAACCGACTTATGGACGACACGTGATGCGGCGCAGTGGTTCAGACCACGGCAAAAATGACTCATTGGACTTTATGGCCACACAACACTTCTTTACCATTGCCTAACTTCTTAATATATTAATTATTTTGAGAGGATCTGCTTAACCCTACGTAACCTCAAGTTCAACATACAACAGTGTCAAGTTGACAGATTAGTGCGTACGTGCGATTCTCCGTTCGTACATAGAGGATCGTATAAAGAGAGATGGATGGTTACAGACGCGCGGTTAAAGACGCGCAACCGCTCGGAGTAAAAGAGAGTGACAGCTAGCACGCAATGGGAAATGTACCGCCTGAGCTCAAGCACCAATTACGAAAGGCGCACTCTGCGCACAAATAGGCTGCGCATGACGTCACAATTAGAAAAGGACAATCTTATATCGAAAACTCTTATTACAGCTGTATTTCTGCCTAGTCAGATCAACTAAATCTTCAATTTCGTAGAAAAGAGGGTGCTGACTGTTTCTGTTTCTGACGTTACCGCGTTAGGGTATACCCGAATTAATTAACCGGCCCTTAAAGTATTTGTTCATTGAAATGTATCTTCTTCACAAATATAAATAATTAGACAATTTTTGTGTTCTTACCTTATCGAAAATATCCCTGACATTGGCCTCGGATTCACCGAACCACATAGTGAGCAACTCGGGTCCCTTGACGGAAATGAAGTTGGCCTGACACTCGTTGGCGATCGCCTTGGCCAACAGAGTCTTACCACAACCGGGCGGCCCATAAAAAAGCACCCCACGACTGGGTTGCATACCGAACTTGAGGAACTTATCCGGATGTTCGACTGGGTATTGGACGAGTTCCTGCAACTCCTTCTTGACATTCTGCAATCCTCCGATGTCGTCCCAATTGACGTTGGGCACTTCGACGACAGTCTCCCTGAGCGCACTGGGACTGCTCTTCGTCATGGCGTACCGGAAGTTCTCCATGCTGACGGCCAACGAGTTCAGCACTTCCGCGTCGACTTGGTCGTCGTCCAAATCGATGAGATCCATCTTTTCGCGGATCTGCTGCAAGGCGGCCTCGGAACACAACGATGCCAAGTCGGCACCCACGTGACCGTGAGTCTCCGCCGCGATTTGCTCCAAGTCGACGTCGTCGGCCAACTTCATGTTCTTGGTGTGGATGCGCAAGATCTCGAGACGTCCAGTGGCGTCGGGGATGCCGATGTCGATCTCCCTGTCGAAACGGCCGAATCGACGCAGGGCCGCGTCGATGGAATTCGGTCGATTCGTCGCAGCCATCACTATAACGTGCGAGCTCTTCTTCATGCCGTCCATTAGAGTCAACAGCTGAGAGACGATTCTTCGTTCGACCTCGCCGTGGGTCTTCTCGCGTTTCGGTGCAATCGCGTCGAGTTCGTCGATGAAAATTATGGCCGGAGAGTTCTTGTCGGCCTCTTCGAAGGCTTTCCTCAAGTTGCTTTCCGACTCACCGGCCAACTTGCTCATGATTTCCGGACCGTTTATCAAGAAGAAGAACGCACCAGTCTCGTTGGCCACGGCTCTCGCGATCAAAGTTTTACCGGTACCAGGCGGACCGTACAGGAGGATCCCCCGCGGTGGTTTCACGCCGATCGCTTTAAACAACGACGGATGCCTCAAAGGCAGCTCAACCATTTCCTTGATTTGTGCGAGTTGTTTCCTGCAACCGCCGATGTCGTCGTAACCGACAGCATTTAAAGCTTCCTCCTCTTCCTGGTAAACAAAGTTTCGTTTTTAATTATAAACCTCGTAAAACAGACAATACAGGGTCATTCACGAAGAGTGTCCGTTAGAACGTATCTCGAGAAGTTTTGGCAAATTGTGGCGAAAATTTGTATTCGTGGGTTTCAATGGATCTTGAAATGAAGGAAAATATTTTCAAGATGACCGCACTTCCGGCTACATCGGAAGTCGACATAAACTTCGTTATTTTAAATGGGACATCCATATTTTCATAGCACATTCCGATTCTACATCAAATTATGAGAATTTTTTTGTAACATTACCTTATGGCTAAATAATATGATAGATACCGCGAAAAATAAATTTTCATTTTTAGAGATGGAAAATCTCGTAATACTTAAAAAATGATATCTGTATCAAAAAGAGGTAGAGTATTGAAATTTTGCCAGCAGTAAAAAGTCTTTGAGGCTTACAACTTTGTGGCTTAAAAAGCAAAAAATTTTTCTAGGGAGGGTCTACAACCAATGGCGTTCGTCAGTTTAGAAAAAACAATTGAAACTCAATTTTTTCAAATGGAATGCTTGTTTTTTTATGATCCGAGTGGATAGCAAATTTAATTCCCTATCAATCCATTCAAATATTCCTATATACCTAATGGAAATGAAACTTTTGTCTTACGCACAGATGAAAAAATTCCCCCGTTGTCGTATTTTGAATTTTGAGTTCAATGTGAATACCTACAAAAATAGTTTGAAAAATTACCTTTCGGATAGCCTTTACTGGTAACAGCTGGTATTAATTGTATTAGCGGTAGCAATTATTTTAGTTGTGACGTAGGACAAAAGTTTCATTTCCATTAGGTATACCTTTCTTAGTATGTTGTAGATTTTGACCTCCTGATCAAAAGTTATCATTACCACAAAGCAATCGTACGGACAGTTTTTGCTCGAGAGGGTGCCGAAGATAAAATTTTCCCATAAGAATTACATGCAATGAAAATTAATTTGCATTTTTGTATTCATAATACTACATGATAAGTTCAGGGGCAATTTTCTTATAGAGGAGTCTCCTGGATGTGTTTGCTTATTATGCTGGAAATAGTAGGTTTACGACGGTCTCAAAAATGGGTATGTCCGTATGGGGAAAGTTTACCTTCGGCAGGCTTTATATCAAAAACTGTCCGTACGATTTTTTTAGGGCAATGATAACATTTTATCAGGGGGTCGAAATCTACAACATACTAAAATTTCAGCCAAATCGACAGAAACCCATTTTCCATAAGGATGGTGCGGGGTCCTTTATTGTTTAACATAAATTTATGAGTTATGAACGTTTGCACCGATTGCTTAACTTTGAGCGATACTTAAATTGACAGGAATGACTGGAATGTTTAAACGTCATTCTTGTCAATTTAAGTTCCGCTTAAAGTTAAGCAACGTCGGTGCAAACGGTCATAAATTAATGTTAAATAACTCCACAGCTAATGAAGATAAGTATAGGAATATTTGAATGGATTGATAGAGAATTAAATTTGGTATCCACTAGGATCATAAAAAACCAGGCATTCTTTGAAAAAATTGAGATTCAATTGTTTTTTCTAAACTTACGAACGCCACTGGTTGTACACCCTCCTTGGAGGAATCTTCTGCTTTTTAAGACACAGTCCGATGTTCCAAAGACACTGCTGTCAAAATTTCAATACTCTATCTTTTTTTTGGCAGATATTAATTTTTAAGTATGTATTAAAAATGAAAAATATTTTTTTTCTCGGGAACTATCATATTTAGCCATAGGATAATGTTACAC
The DNA here is from genome assembly GCA_963924575.1 of Pycnomerus fuliginosus. Lineage (NCBI taxonomy): Eukaryota > Metazoa > Arthropoda > Insecta > Coleoptera > Zopheridae > Pycnomerus > Pycnomerus fuliginosus. The sequence goes on along the minus strand of OZ004617.1, from coordinate 12,972,438 downwards.
CAAAATTCTCATAATTTGATTTACAATCGGAGTGTGGTATGAAAATATGGGTGCCCCATTTAAAATAACGAAGTTGGTTTCGACTTTCGGTATAACCAGAACTGAGACCATCTTTAAAATATTTTCCTTCGATTCAGAATCCATTGAAACCCCAATACAAATTTTCGCGACTATGATGCAAAAACTTCTCGACGTCTAACGGACGCTCTTCGTGAATGACCCTGTATACGGTCTAAACTTACTTCACGTTTGATTGGATCACCGTCGCAATGGATGACGGTATCTGGAGCCACAATACAGTAAGGGGATGGCTCCGTTTCCACCACTTTGAATTCAACTGCACGCATTCCGCCACGGACAACGAAAACGTCGCCCTTATGAATTGGTCGGTATGCTTCGAGGAAGTACGGTTTTAAGTACACTTCAAAAAGGTTTCTGAAAGAATAAGCGACACCAAAAATTAATGCTGTCATTATTTTACTATTTTTTGGTAACTGTAGTGCAACGCCTATTTGTGAACAAGATTATTTGCGGATCAACCATCTGCAATATTTTTTATGCGTTATATCATATTACAATTATTCTTATTCTCACTCGAGGAGGCATCCAATAATCGCAATACTTGTACAAACTAAGAGACAGGATTATGGATTAATTGGCGTTACAACCGAATTAAAACTTTATGCCACGTTAAGTCATTACCTCTAAGTACTTGACTATACCGGGTGATTGAGTTTGGTATTCGTCCCCCTGCAACTTTTTTATTCCCCAAAAGAAAAATACATAAAACCATATATACTTGTAAATCGCATGACAAAATCTATTAGATGACAGCATTAAATCGTCTATATGACGACATATGTTTTTTCTACGTTCAAGTATGTAAAGAAAGTTTGTACTTTCATAATAAAAATTCCAATATCCCTTTTGCCTATTAACTCCTTAATAAGAATAACGTTTTATTACTATGAATGATAGAAAAGAAAAATAAACTGTAGATACTTTAAGAAAACATTTTCCTGCGACATTTGTGCGACATTAGTCAATACAATAAATTACGTGTATTGATAATAAATCAATTATCAAATTTATTTTTTTCCTCGGAATTTTTATAATGCAAGTATGAGCTTTCTTTACATACTTGAACGTAGAAAAAAATGTACACAAGAAAAAAAAAAGGCGGTCTCGGAGACGGCAGGAACTTCTACGCCGCACTGCATTGGATTAATAACAGCAGCATTTATTAAATTTTTAAATATTTAAAATAAGAAAGTTGCTATGCCAAAAGGGCACTTCGGGTTGACTGATCGGCTTCAAAATCTAATCAGCTCCTCTCCCGCACAGACAATACCTATATACCAAATTTCATCAAAATCAGTTCAGTAGTTTCGGCTGTAGCGTGTCCACAGACACACGGACAGACACACAGACACACATTTTTCAAAAATAGGTTTTTTGGGTTCCTGGGACCCCGAAACGTAAAGATTTGATGTCAGTTCAATTTCGAATTTTTGATCGATTTTATATACTGCTCCGCCTTGAGCGTAGAAGTTAAAATTATAGAATGTAATTTGAAGAAAAAAATTTTGATTATCCTAATTTTGACATGTAATCAGGTAGATCATTTAACGACGTCATTTAATAGTTTGTCATGCGATTTACAAATATACAGGGTGGTAAATTTTTTATGGTGCATGTATTGGTAACTCCTAAACCATAAGAGATACAGACACGGTTAAATTAGACCGAAGCTGTGGAATTTGATGCCGATCAATAATGTGTAAAGAAACTTGAGAAGTGTTTGCTCGTTCAAAAGTTACAGAGACAAAACGGAACAATCGATTTTTAACAAAAAATTCTCACGCCGGCGCCGTTATTAACTAAGGGGTAGATTTTAAAAAGGTTGTAACTTACAATCATGATAACTTAGTTATCATTAGTCCCTTGTGGTGGCGCTACCAAACCGATGGTACCAACCATAGCAAAATTAAGCAAAATGACGATTGACGAGATCAGTTTGTCAGTGATCTGTCATTGTATTATTTGCGAAAATTAGAGGATGCATCGAATTTTGCCCTTGTGGCGCAGTGCAACCGCGTTTAGCATGCATTTGAGGCATCATGCATGATTTTTCGACAACATGCAGTGCGTGAATGATACGAAGAAATCAAGGAAGCAACCACGTTTTCTCATCGGCTGATCGCCTTTGCAGACACAAGATTGGGCAAATTTTGATCTGGTTTTGAAGATTGCCCATAGTATATCTGGAGGTACAATGCACCTGTGATGCAGCTCTCATTGGACTGTTTACATTTTGTGTTAGGTAGGTTAGTTCATGTGTTGGAAGTTGGACTAATCCTCAAATTTTTCAGTGCCTGATTAACTAAATGAAGCACCTCCCATCCCATGTTTGGAAATGTACCTACCAGAGGGGAATGGAAGCTAAATGAGATGCCTTTAAACAATCCCCTCAATTGCAATTGCAGAAAACTACGTAAAGCCTCCCCGTGCACTGAAATAGTTATCGTTTGTTTATCAAATTGGACTCGACAGCTTCGAATCAAGTAAAAGTGATTTTGAGACAATTATTTTTTGTAATTACCTTATTGCCCATAAAATATTTTAAAAAAGTTGACCATTTTTTTTAATTCCAAATAAGGTAGTGAAATTGATTAAAAAAACGAGTGCTTTATGTAGGTAGGTACACACATATTTATTTTCATCAGTTTGAGTATGAGAGAGTGAAACACAGTACACTGCGGGACATTGCTAAAGTACTTATATTCAGGGTGGTCAAACGAAACAGGCCGGTTTTATCACATTTAAGGCTATTTTTCCGAAAAATTCTCAGACATGTCGATTTTTTACTTCGAGGGGGACACATTAATCCGTGATGGGTGCGATTTCACAATCCAGTCCCATGCATGGCTCTCCCCAGTGCGTGAAATGCCTCCTTGACTTGAGGGTACTCTTCCCCAGTAGGAAACTGAATGAATTGTGGAGAAAGTTCTACAAGGGCTTTACTTAGTTCATGAATCACAAGACTGGCAGCTGACTGCGAACTTCTGGCGCTGGAACCAACCAATCACTGAAAACCACCACTCGCATAAAACTGAAGAACCAGGTATAGCTTGTGCGTAGGTGTTAAACGCATATACCGCCCTTTTCCAGTATAAGGATTCCAGTCGAGTTCGCTGGAAGAGTTGTTGCTCCGTTATTTCCTGTGGATTAAAAGGTACTTTTGGTATTCCTTTTCACGATTGTCATCATCACTTGCACTGGACCAAATTGGAATGCTGCGACACTCGCGTCGCGTTGTTAAAATTCACTTGTACAGCACAAAAATGAAACATGATTTCACAAATACTTTGCAGACAACGAAAGGCCATATTAAACTGTGATGTTAAATTTAAACGAGAATTACAGCTGATTGACAGCTCGACAGACGACAGCTGAATTATTTCGCTGGAGTTGTGAGGTTGGTACCCTCAGTTTGGTAGCGCCACCACTAGGGATTAATGGTAACTAAGTTATGCCAGTATTAAAGATAAAATCTTTTGAAATCCCACCCTAAGATAGCTTTACGAAACTTGTCATTCTTACATTGTTTGATATGGTGCATCTAATGACATTGTCAAAACCGTGTCTGTATCTCTTATGGTTTAGGAGTTACCTGGGGGGGATTTCACAGTCGGCAGTGGTGTACAAATTTTCGGCAGTGTTAGTGGAAAATGTTAGGCAGTGGTTGCAAAAATTGGGCAGTGGTTGCAAAAATTGAGCAAATTCGACAGTCGGGGGACTTCACAGTCGGCAGTGGTGTACAAATTTACGGCAGTGCCCTGAAAATTCGGCAGTGGTGTACAAATTTTTGGGGTGTGAAATGCCCCCCAGAGTTACCAATACATGTACCATGAAAAATTTACCACCCTGTATATGGTCTTACATATTTTTCTCTTGAAATAAAAAAGTTGCAGGGGGGGGTTAATACCAAACTGAAGCACCCGGTATGTACATTACCTAGAAATACTTGGAGTCACACAAAAATTCGAAATAAATGTACACATTTTCTAAGCGCGGATGCCCCCTGCCCCTTGGAAAAGTTGTTATCAATACCATAACGTTTACAAACTAATTAGTGACGGATCATTTACGTTGGCAGTTGGCAGACATAGACAGTTTAGTTATAAATTGATAGTTTCGTCGTTTTATGAAAAAACTTCAGCCTCAATTCATAAATAAAATAATAACAGATTAAATTTGACAGTTCAAGCTTGCTTTAATTATAATTAATGTAAATATTTTGTTTTCCATACGATTACTTTTGAATTATATGCCATGACTTCCTAGTGTCTCCCCAGATCCCACCCAGGCCGATGCAAAAAATCAAATCAATACGATTACTGAAAACTAACTTCAAAAAAATATCTGTGATTGGGGAAGAATTTAAAAAACTGTGACCTACTTGAATTCACTTAACCTCCCCAACCCCACAATTTCAAAAAAATGGGAGATTACTGCAAATTTTCGAATTATGTGCGTACGTCTGTAAACACGCCACAGCCCAAACTACTGGACCGATTTGGCTGAAGTTTGGTACATAGGCATTTTATACCCTAAGTTAGATGTGAAAAGCTTTTGGACCCAATCATGCAACCGAAAGTGCCGAGTGGCACATCAACTTTTAAATTTTAAGTACAAACAACCATTTTTGACGTCTTCAGACTCTGCTTCTAAGGATGTATTCACTCTTAGAGTCTCTTTGACCAAAACTCAAATATTCGAGTTTTTTTAACGTATTTTAAAAACACGATACACAGCCAAATCGATTTGGCTGAAATTTTGTACATGGAGATTGTATTACACGTCGAAAAACTGTGGAGGCTAGCGACCCACGGCAAGTGCCATTTTGGCATATCAATTTTCTTTAAAATTATACTATTTAATCATCCAAAATAAGTTTTTGAGAAAGGACCCCGCACTTTTCTTATGGAAATTGGGTTTGGGTCAGATTTTTTTCAAAAAAATATATGTTGTAGAGCACGACTCCCTGAGTAATTGTCACCGTTGCGCCAACTTTGTGGACCTCACCGTTTCTCACATATGGAGGGTTGAAGATGAGAGGGTGGTAAGGCACAGAGTTAAAACGAATGTGAAATCCGCTGTTTTCGCCATGGTCAACGCTGCATATTGTCAGAACAATAAGCAGGACATCTTTTGAAAGTCATTGAAGATCGTCATTCTTGTTATTTCTTGAGTATATTCAATGCTATTTTAACACCTTCTGGGCTGTCGTTAATTTGGGTCAGATTTCTTTTATTTTTTATTGTATGACACCTCAATGCATGTAGTCTCTCGATGATTTTTCAAAAGTTACTTCGCCCTTACCTCTTCGAAGGAGTAGGGTGCAAATTCTACATTTGTTGTGCCTGGAGAAAATCTTCAACTAAGCAAAGTTTCACCGTTTTCAAACACTTCTATGCTTGGACATGGTTTAATAAGAAGTAATATATTATGATAGCAATTTCAAAAATATTTCCTTTCTTAATTTCAATACGCGTACCACTAAAAAAGTCCCACACTTTGTATGTAGGTCATACCTTCACTCTACGCCTTAATTGCTTGAAGAGGTAAGGACGACAAAACTTTTGAAAAATTTTCCAGAAACTAGATGTATACAGGCATGATATATTAAAAAATAAAAGAAATCTGACCCAAATTAACTACAGCCCAGAAGGTGTTAAAATAGCATTGAATATACTGAAGAAATACCAACAATGGCCATCTTCAATGAGTTTTAAATGATGCCCCGCTTAATGTTACGACAATATGTAACGTTGACCATGGCCAACACAGCGGCCTTCACATTCGTTTTAACTTTATGCATTACCACCCTCTCATTTTCAAACCTCTATATCTAAGAAACGGTGAGGTCCACAAAGTTGGCGCAATGGTAACAATTACTCAGGGAGTCGTGCTCTACAACATATATTTTTTTGAAAAAAATCTGACCCAAACCCAATTTCCATAAGAAAAGTGCGGGGTCCTTTAAATTGTCACCATCAGAAAGGTCTTCAAATTTCGGTTTTAAATAAGACAAAATTCACTCACACTTCTTTGGGTAAAAAAATTTTTGTAATAACGCTAAAAACACATTATAGCCCAAACTACTGGATTGATTTGGCTGAAATTTAGTACGAGGATTCGGTGACCCGATGAAGAGCTGAAAGGCTTTTGGAAGCAATTGGTCCCCGGGAAGTGCCATTTAGGCACATCAACCTTAAAAATTTAAATAAATACAAGACACGGAAATCAAAGACCCACGCGATGGGGAGGTTTCAGCCGCTTCTCTGCCGCCCAAGGTGGATGAACTTGGTTGTTTTTGTTAAGAGTGAAAAGAAGTCCATAACAATGGATTGTTGTAACAATAAATTAACGTGTTGCCATCGCGAAAAAATTGTACATAAAATTATAATTATTAATCGTGAGACAAAAATTATGTTATGGGTTATCCATATTTTGTGTTTAAATGCTATATTAGGACTGTCTGAGATTGGTTCAGAAGTCATTGTCATATTTGACAAAGCCATCAAATTAAGTAGGCTTCGATGACACAACAAAAAAAAAATACATGTAAATTTTTGGCATGGATACTTGAGCTGCTTTTGTCGATCTTGCATTTTGAACTACAAATACTATTTCATAATCGGACAAGTGTAGTTTAGATTAATCAATTGAAATTCAGAAAGCATCAAATGTAGGTTCAGATTAGGCAAATGAATTTCAGAATGCCGATGCAACTGAATTAATAATGCATTCTGAAATACAAATTATGTTTTCTGAACTACAATTGACAAAGTCATCTGAAATACAATTGACGCTTTCTGAACTACTACTGGAAAAGGTGTAGTGAGATGTAACTATGTAAGTATCAGTAAAGTCTCGACATTGCATTAAAATTTCTTGACTCTCTCGATCTCAAATTTTGTTGCTTCATATTATGGTGTATTGGTGTCTTCACCTATTTTCAGATGTGTTTTTTTAACACAGTTAAGGCAAATATCGACAAAAAAGTTTAATGTTAATGCTATGTACAAGGACTTTTCTTATTATTTCTTATTGTTTTGTAATGTTTTAAGGTGAATAAATAAGTTACAACTATCTATAGTAACAAAGTAAGTAACTTATTTGTTCACCTTAAAGCATTACAAATAAAAAATTTGAACATGACTGCCATTATCCATTTTCATTCAAACATTTCTTGTAGTTCAGGATTTTTTAACCTCCCCACTCCACTTCACCATTTAAAAAAAAAGGGAGGCTACTGCAATCACTAAAATTTTCGAATTCGAGATAAGACCTGATCTGTACGTTTTGACGTCTCAGGAACCCAAAAAAGTGGTTTTTAAAATGTGTCTGTATGTACGTACGTACGTACGTTCGTTCGTTCGTAAACGCGCCACAGCCCAAACTACTCGACCGATTTGGTTGAAATTTCGTACGTGTGCATGTGATAACCCAACTTAGATCTGAAAAGCTTTTTGGAGCCAATCGTGCAACCAGAAATGCCGTTTTGGCACATCAACTTTTAAATTTTAAATGTAAACCCCCAATTTTCACGTCACAATAAGGAAGGCCTTCAGATTCTGCTTCCAAAGATGTATTCACTGTAAGTGCCCTTTTGACCAAAAACTAAAAATATCGAGATTTTTATCGGACTTTAAAATCGCGGTACAGCCCAAGCCCCTGAACCGATTTGGCTAAAATTTTGCACATGGGGATTGTATTACACGTCGAAGAGCTAAACAAATGTTGGATTCAATCGACCCACGGAAAGTGCCGTTTTGGCACACCAATTTCCAAATTTTAAGTTATTCTCTCATTTACCCATCCAAAACAAATTTTTGAAAGATTTATTGTCACCATCAGAAGGGTCTTCAAATTCTGGTTTTAAATGAGATAAAATTTATTCGCATTTATTACCCTTTGGGTAGAAAAATCGAAATTTTGTAATAACACTGAAACCACGTTATAGCCCAAACTACTGGATGGATTTGTCTGAAATTTGGTACATGGAGGTCAGGTGACCCGTTGAAAAGCTGAAAGGCTTTTGGGAGCAAATGGGTGCCATTTAGGCATATTAACTTTAAAATCTTAAACACAAGTCACGGAAATCAAAGACCCACGCGTTGGGGAGGTTCCAGCCGCTTCTCTGCTGCATTTTTTCTCTCAAAAACTATCAACCCCGGACATAACAACTCTATATCATAGAAATCAGAACATAACTCTCTAACGATCCAAGCAAGTATATACCTAGTGTCCCATTAAAAAAAAGCAAGTTGAATCCACAGCGCTTAAGATCCGACGGTGATCGCTGAGAGTATGGTCCAGAACAAAAGTTGGGAGTACGGCCTACTATCCTGTTTTTACTTCAGGCGAATATCTCAAGTAATAAAGGAGATATTCCAATTTAAAAGTGGGACAATAAAAAAAAATCTTGTATAAAAAGTTTCAACCTAGCCTCCCACTGGGATATTCTAGATTTAGATCACGGTTTGCTACTGTGGCATTATGTATTTATGTAGCAGGGCCTGTTAGAACAACTAGATTAATGCCCGGTTTCTAGAAGCAGTTGTAGAACCGATACAGTTATGATGTGATTAGGATTAGAATGATGAGTAACTTACCTGCTACAGGTAGAACTCTCACCATTCTAATCACATAACTTTATCGGTTCCATAACTGCTTCTAGAAACCGGGCATAAGACTGCTAACTCCTCCAACAAGAAGTTCTCATACTTTAAGTTTTTAAGCATCTCATTCAACAAATCTGCTATTTCTATACAGTACTAAGCTTGAACACTGTTTCATTTGTAACACGTGTTAAATACTGCTCATTAGTCTTAAATATTCAACTATTGGACTCAATTTTCCTAATTACTTTACCTAATTAATAATTGACAATGGAATGTTGTAACCTTTCCAACTTACCCAACAAGCCCTTCCACAGTATCATCTATGGGAAGTACATGAATTCGCTTTCCATACTTAACGTCCGGACAGGGCTGAATCCATACCACATCTGACAACCGAACTCTCAAGTTATTTCTGACTATTCTGTTCATACGAATCTTCTCATCGGGACAGTTCTCATCCGACAGAACTATGCAAACGGTTTCTTTCCTCCGCTTGCCTTTCAGCAATACTGTGTCTCCTCGGAAAAGCTGCAGCTCATCCATTTTAGACTGCGATAATGCCACTACCGAGTTATCATCGTTGGCCGCTTCTTCTACCAAAAGTCTGTTGGGGCGATCCTTGCGGCGAAGAATCGCGGTAGCCAAATCGTCGGGGCTGAATAAGACAAAACATTAGAAAAACGGTCGTTATGGATTCTATTATTGAAATTGGCAGCAGAGGTGATTTTGCAATCCAAAGCAATTAGAAAATAATACTATTTCCTCCATGATGACATGTAAAATAGTGGAACGATACCGGCACACAAAGACAAGAAACCATCTGATTGTCAGACTCACCTCTTTCCTTCGGACATTTTTCACTGCTTTCACCACGGAATTTGCGAAATAATTAATCTAAAGTGAATTCCCGTAAATCTGACTGCTATTTTTATCAAACCCGATCCTTCCACAAAACTGATTCTGACGATCGTTAGTCAATGACGTAGCTTTTTGCTATTTGCTTATTTCTAGAATTTGACAGAAGACAGCAAACAAATGAATAAGCGTATTCACGTCGATAATACAGCTCTCTGCTAGGGCATTCACAATTTTTTATCGAGTATTTCAGATAGTCATGCGCTAAAAATCAACTGGTCCACGTAAACTCATTACACACTTCACCAGTCTTCAAATATCTCGACAATTTGTGTAATTGTTGCACACAATAAATAAAACCATTACAATGTATGTGGCGACATCTATACGTGAGCGGTGGTAACATTTTTTCCGAAGCTAACGAAGCAGGTGCAATGTGCAGCCAAGGACACAAATAATGTCAGTAACGTCACACTTGCAAAGTTTAACCATGGTTTAAGAGGGGCGTTTAATCTGTTCCCGCCAGAATAGGGTTTTTCGCTTCTAATTTAAATTTGGGATGGAGTATCAGCTTACAATTACTTGAACTCCTGCACGTTTACTCCTGTAACACGTTGCTTAGCAAGTTATCGTTAAAATCATGCTGGTTTTTCAAATTTTTAAAATAATGTTGTTTTTGGCGCAAAAACGGAAAATTTTAGAAATCAGAAAAACCAGCGCGGTTTTAACGATAACTTGCTAAGCAACGTGTTACAGGAGTAAACGTGCAGGAGTTCAAGTAATTGTAAGCTGATACTCCATCCCAAATTTAAATTAGAAGCGAAAAACCCTATTCTGGCGGGAACAGATTAAACGCCCCTCTTAACGAAATCAAATTAGAATGCGGGAAACTTCACCCACTAACTACTGGGGGGCAAACCGCTGGGGATGTCAGGTGTACAATTTAGGGGGAAGTCCGAAGATTTCAGGGGGATGTCCGGGGATTTCAGAGGTTGTCTGGTGTACAAAATACGGTTAACGGTTTGCCCCCCCCCCTCATAAATGCAGACTTCTAATTTTAAAAATAGTTTTGAAAGATTTTATTTTCTGAGGAAGTCTTGACGAAGTGTAAATCTGTCATTAAAATCGTCATTTCTTTCATTTTACTATTCATCCATTATGTTTTCAGGCAAATTAAGGAAGCAAAAACGACTTGCGTTCATTACGAAAATAGGTACCTAAAACTTAAATTCTAATAACTTCAAATCATGTGCCACGTTATCTTTGACATCTTACATCCGCCATCTTGGATTCCCGTAACCTATTCTTTATTTTATATTTTTCAAAAATTGTTATAATAGAAACAACATCGCGCTTTCAACCAATTTAATACAAAATCAGTGTTAGATAATAGATACAAATAACTTCCACTTTCAGCTCTGTCATTCACATCTCTGAAAATTAAGAATTGAAGAATGCTATAGATCTGTCTGAAACATAAATTGCTATTAACATTAGGTACTTTAAACTAATTTCTGCATAATTGCAGAATTAAGCAAATTGCCCTCTGCTAGTTTTGTCGAGTCTTCTAGAATCTTTGAAGGGTAACCTGACAATAAATTGAACGACCGTGTTTGGTACTGGGGTCTAGCGGCTAATATATAATTACGGACATCTCCTACTGTGTGAGAGTGGTTGAACTGTGCAACCAATCTTGAACCATCAGCAAGACGAATTTGAATGCTAAAAACAAAATTATCAGAAATGCAAATGTTGCCTTTCATTTACTTAGTAGTTGGTTGAGATGAATCTAAGTTTAAAGCCTGCTTGGCTTGTGCTTCATTTACTGGTTTATCCTCTTCGCCTGTTGCACCAACAACAGGGGGTGCTGGACTACCTAAAGTATATCCTGTGCCAGAGAAGGGCTTTGGATTTTTATCAACATGTGACTTGAAAGTCTCCATTCGATGATCTTCCATTGATAAATAAACCTGAAATATAAAGATGTGAGTTAGTAACAATTTTGATGATAAATCAAAACCTCAGAGCTTCCTTGGCGTAGTTCTTGTGGAATCTCACCCCTTTGAATACTTTGCAAAAATTCTGCATTTGCAGGATCAGTATAAGGCCTCAATTCTCCATCATTAACATTAAAGCCATCCTTCCACAATCTTAAGTTTACTTCTGGTGGTCGAACAGGTGCTGAGGCCCCTGCTACTGCCACTGAATCATCAGATGTTTGCCCCAATTTATAGCCAGTTCCGGCAAAAACTTTGGATGAACCTGAGGGTTTCTTATCGACAATTTCAACACCATGCCTGAAATACTGAATCAACAGAAGATCTAGATTATATCAAGAATATGTACTTTTGCACAGATTTGAACATTCCAGCAACGAAATCCTTCTTCTTTGATGGCCCTAGAACTTGTTGACCACTGTGCTCCGACCCTCCAGCATAAAATGCTTGTCCTTCCTCTTCCTCATCATCACTAGAAGTAACTAATGTACTCAGTGTGGCAAAATTAGAAGTTGTAGTTTTAGACTTCGGTTTAGGAGGACTTGTTGGAGTTGGTGGACGATCAACATCAATAGGAGCAGTTACAGCCGGCTCCTCTTGATCCTGCCCATCATTCTCATAATACCTACTCATTGCTACCTACAATTCAATGATGCATTTATTTGGGAGAACATAATAATCACATCATTCTTACATCAAGTTTCCAGGCTGACGACTCTAAGTAAAACTTTGCCTGTTCTGAATCTGCTCCTGTGATGGCAGCAAATTGCGAAATTAATTCACTATTTTCATCCATTGTTAAATGCAGTGGAAATGTTTCCTATCTGAAATCATAAATAATAAAAAAAGAATGATAATTATACCCCCGTCATTCTAACCTACAAAATTTGACAAGCGGTCAGATTTTGAAGATTTTTATAACTTCAACAATTAACATGCAAAAATAATTAGAACAAACAGAGGTTCGGACTTCGGTTATTAGTAATAATCGAGAAAAATTACTCAACTTACGGAAATATTGGATGAGACGGCAGGGGTTGAAAAAGAAGTAATGAAGGGTGATTTGTGGTAAAGAACAAAATTTGATCAAATCAAATTTTGCTTTTTTATTGGAATTAAACAATCTATAAAATGGAATCTCGAGCTACGGATTTTTCGTGGCAATGAGATGAAAGATGAGATTCTTATTCGTTTCATATAATCACCGGCGCATTACATAGAATCATTTTCTTATTTTATGGTGCTTGGATAGGCAGCCAATATTACACGTGCGTGGGCCGTTACGACCGGAACGACGGGTTGTCCGGGGTGTTTTAACATATGCCGCTGTAACATATGCCGCTTCCGGTCTGTTTTCCCCAAGATGTCTTGTAAGTGACCAATCAAAACGTGTTATTTTAGTCAACTTTTTTTCTTCTTATGGCCGCCACATTGAATTTTAACACCTCCGGATACAATTTAAAAATTACTTTCTCAAAAATGTAACCAATATCATTAACGTTTTTGAAAAAATATGTGATCGTACTGGAAACGTCACATTCTTGACATGCAATTATCATCCGAAAGCTTAATTTCCAGGACTGCGTCATTTGCTAGGCAACATGCATTAGGTCTTCAGGAATAACGCTGTACTTCTCTTAAAAAATAGTTCCAAATTTCATTATTTCTGTCTAGTTGCGCGACCGACGAGAAAATAGTACATACCTATGTGCAACATAAAGGAAAATATACAGGATTAGTGCAAAGTCCCGGGACGGTTCTTTATCTCCGTTATTTCTTAAGATTTTACTTTGAAGCTTGCTACCCAGGCTCAATTGACTACAGAGAATTTAAAACTGTTGTTAAAAATTTTCTTGGACTTCCGGTTAAACCGGAAGTGACCCTAAAAGTCGGTTTTTTAAATGGAATCATACTTTTTTCTCAACGGATTCAGAATCTACGAATTTTTTTAAGTCAAAAACATGTATCATGCTTGACCAGAAGTCAGGTCGCGGCCACCCCGGATTTTCAAAAACACCGAAGAAATCGATCAAAAAGCAAGATTTTTCAAAACCGCAAGTACACGTCAACCTTATTTTTAAAATACAAATTCAACTGCGCAATTACGTTTCCTCTTAGTTGTTTTTGCTTTTTTGAAATTTATTAAATGTTCACAATCAGCCAAAATAGGAAAGAGAATTTAAAAAAAAATGTAATTGGCCCATTGAATTTGCTGTAAAAAAATAAGGTTGACGTGTACTTGCGGTTTTGAAAAATCTTGCTTTTTGACCGATTTCTTCGATGTTTTTGAAAATCCAGGGTGGCCGCGACTTGACTTCTGGTCAAGTATGATACACGTTTTTAACTTTAAAAAATTCGTAGATTCCAAATCCGTTAAAAAAAAGTATGATTCCATTTAAAAAACCGACTTTTAGGGTCACTTCCGGTTTAATCGGAAATCCAAGAAAATTTTTAAAAACAGTTTTAAATTCCCTGTATTTAATTGTGCCTATGGGTACCAAGTTTTAAAGTGAAATCTCAAGAAATAACGGAGATAACTGACCGTCCCGAGACTTTGTACTAACCCTGTATATTCCGGGTCTCGGCTGCGCCTCGTCCATCAATCTTCCATCATCATCCCGGAATATAATATTTTTCCTACTAGTTACACAATATACTATTTCGCCAATTATTCGTTTAGAAAAAAATTCAATTTGCGGCCGGCTTCAAGTAGGTATAGGTACCCCACTAAAGTCGTGTCATGATATTGTTCTCGCAGAAATAATGTCATCAAATTGAATACTGGATAGCTAATAATGACTTTGGGAAAGTGGTTCAAAAAATAAACTTGTGGTAAAACATTAGTTATGTCATACCTAAAAAAATGGTAGGTATATTCAACAAATCATCGATTTTAATAAGTATACGTATGTACAGTAAAAACCAGACCTATAAATGCTCTGAATACTCTGCTGTGTAATAACGGGCTTTCATTTTCGTTAGAAAATCTGTCAAATGTTTGTCAAGAGATTTGCCGCGTAATTTCTTTGTAAAATCCTTAATCAAATCGATTGTGTGGGGAAGCAGCGACATCAATACTAGGGGAACGGCACTTTTAGAGTACATTACCGCCACGGGGCTGGACATCACTAATCGAGGTTCAGAACCGACCTTCGTGACGAGCGTGCGAAGAGAAGTAATCGACATCACGCTCTGCTCGGCTTTCTGGGCGGAGCACATCAAGGAATGGCGAGTATCGAGTGATCCGTCCTTGTCGGACCACCGGTATATCGAGTTCAAAATCGCTGTGGGCAGCCAAAGCGGAACCAGATCCTATAGGAACCCGAGGGCAACGGATTGGGACTCTTATCGAAGGGACCTTTCCGCAAAGTTATCGGGGAACAGGACCAGACCCAGGGATAGAAGGCAGCTGGACCTTGAAGTTGAAAGGCTTCAACGGAACGTGCTCTCTTCATTCGAAGACCATTGCCCTCTAAGAACTGTCAAAGAGGGCCACAAGACACCTTGGTGGAATGGGGAACTTGAGTCACTGCGGCGGGAAACACGAAAGAGGTTAAACCGCGCAATGCGGCTGAATCAGCACTCCGACTGGGACGCCTATAAAGACGCCCAGAGGAGATTCAAAAGCCTCATCAAGAGGAGGAAGAGAGAGTGCTGTAGGAACTTTTGTGGCAACATAGAAGGTCTACCAGAAGCGGCTCGACTGAAGAAACTGTTGGGCCGGGGTGCGGTCTGTCTGGGAGCTCTTCGGCTACCGGACGGCTCCTTAACGGAGACGTCCGGGCAGGCCCTCGAGTGCCTGATACGGACGCACTTCCCGGGCGCGACAATAGGAGGGGACTTACCCGAGGACAGCCGGACCATCAAGGACTGGAATATGGCCTCGGAAATAGTCAGCTATAAGAAGATTCGTTGGGCAATTTCAACCTTCGAACCATTTAAAGCGGCGGGACCTGATGGAATCTTTCCAGCCCTCCTCCAGGAGGCTGGCGAGTCTATCATAGAACCACTGTTCCATATAGTGCGATGCTCAATCGCTCTGGGGTACATTCCTAAATCCTGGCAGCAAGTGAGAGTCGTCTTCATACCTAAAGCCGGCCGAACAACCCACGACCAGCCAAAGGATTTCCATCCAATCAGTCTGACATCGTTTCTTCTGAAACTGAGTGAAAGGCTGGTAGAACGACACCTGAAGGAGGGGGTACTAGTCCAACGACCCCTCCATCTGAACCAGCACGCATATAGAGCGTGCAAATCAACGGAGACAGCTCTCCATCAGCTTGTTTCAAGAGCTGAGGACGCTCTCCGGGCGAAAGAATGGGCGCTCGCTGCCTTTCTAGATGTCGATGGGGCTTTCAATAATCCCACCTTCGAAGCGCTGTGCGCCGCTGCGACAGAATACGGCATTGACCGGACCATCGTAAGATGGATACGGGAGATGATCAGTAAGCGTCGTATAACAGTCTCTCTACAGGATACCAAACTGGAGGCAACAGTGTCGAGGGGCTGTCCGCAGGGCGGAGTTCTATCTCCGCTACTGTGGTCGCTACTCGTGGACGGCCTCCTAAGGGACCTGAACGGAGAAGGGTGCTACGCTCAGGCGTACGCTGATGATGTGTGCATTGTAATTAGGGGCAAGTTCCTGGGGACAGTCACAGCCATCATGCAACAGGCTCTGAACAGAGTTAGCAACTGGTGCGAGGGGCGATCCTTGTCGGTAAACCCGAACAAGATGGAATTGCTCCTCTTCACTAGGAAAAGAAAGTTGGACACCGTAAGATGGCCAAAGCTGCAAGGGGTGACCTTGGGTCTGGCCGAGAGAGTGAAGTATCTGGGAGTAATCCTGGATCCGAAGCTTTCTTGGACAGACCATGTAGAGTCACAAACAAAGAAGGCCTGCGCGTCCTTATGGATGTGTAGGCGTTTCTCCGGCTCCACTTGGGGACTAAAACCGCAGGTGGCGTACTGGTTATACACAACCGTCGTGAGGCCTCTGGTCACGTATGGCGCCCTGGTCTGGTGGCGCTCCACGGAACGCGCTAGTACCAGGAGTGCCCTCGGGCGAGTGCAAAGGCTGGGATGCCTAATGGTGACCGGTGCTATGAGAACAACTCCCTCAGCAGCTTTGGAGGCGATTCTGGCCCTGGAGCCGCTGCACCTCAGAGTGCAGCTTTCGGCCCGGGCCTCAGCCTTCAGGTTGCAGGGGATAGGAGAATGGCGAGCGGGAAGTGAGGGACATCGAAGTGCACTCACTCTCCCGGGCGCGGATGAGGCTGTCTTGCAAATGCGCAAAGACAGGATAGAGCGTCGGTTGCGCTTTAATGACCCATTTACAACCAGGATCCCCTCTAGGGAAGACTGGGTCGATAAGGGTGAAAAATTGCTCACACCGCGGGGCTTAGTCTGGTACACAGACGGGGCCAAAAACGATCTGAGCACCGGCGCAGGATTCACTGGGGGATGCCAGAGGGACGAGTAAGCGTACCTCTTGGCAAGTACCCCAGTGTATTCCAAGCGGAAATATACGCAATTCTGGTGTGCGCTGAGGAGAACCTACGTAGAGGCTACTCTGGCAAGTACATCTACATCTGCAGCGACAGTCGGGTGGCGCTCGGGGCTCTGAACTCCGTGGAGGTGAGATCCGGCCTCGTTAACGACTGTCGAGACGCATTAACGAAGTTGGCTGGAAATAACAATTCGGTCAACCTGGTTTGGGTTCCTGGGCACTCAGGAATCGCTGGCAATGAGGTAGCTGACGAACTGGCAAGGGAGGCATCGAACATGCCATACCTGGGACCACAACCAGCACTCGCTGTGACGGAGAGTGCGTTGCGGAAGGAGCTAGGAAACTGGCTCAACAAGCAATTTCACTCACACTGGGAAAATGCACCGGGGATGAGGCAAGCGATGGCCTTCATTTCTCGGCCCTCCTCGCCAACAGCCCAACGGTGGTTTCTCCAGTTAAGCCGAGAGCGGCTAAGGAAAGTCGTGGGCGTCCTGACAGGGCACTGCGCACTCAAACGACACCTTCATCTAATGGGACGTTCTGAGGAAAGCACTTGTAGAGTGTGCGGAGAAGAGGAAGAAACGCCTCTTCATTTACTAACCGAATGTGGCCCGCTCGGTCACAAAATTCTTAGGGAACTGGGGGCTGCATACCCAGCCTCTGCGGAAATATACTCACTCTCTGCAGCGGATGTACTGGCCTTCATAGAAGGGACGGGGCTTCTGTAGAGAAGAGGTTGCAGTGCGGGCATAATGGATCATAAGGTCTGAATGCAGCGGACCCGTAAGGGAACGCACCGCAGAATCGAAATACGAAATACGAATAATCAAATCGATAGCAAAACGTTCTTACACATAATAAATTATGCAGATTAAACAAATTCAAATTCCTCTCAATTTCTCATTAAAAAATTTAAGAGCGAAACGTTAGACAGAAATATATCATTTGACATTCTCCAAAATTTATATTAGGTACACAGCGTGGTACACAGGTTCACAGGTGAAAATTAGGAGCCTGTCACATTTGGGAGGATTTATAGATCTGGTTTTTACTATATCTATAGGTATGTATGTGCGTTTTTTAAATTGGGTAGTACATGTACATTTCAAAGCATATTCCATAAAATCATCAAAGAGCTTCAAGCAAAAGCGCAATGCCTTGTCCTCCTCCAATACAAGCTGAGCCAATACCAAACTTTGCCTTTCTTCTCCTATAAAAAATAACAAGAGTTAAGCTTCCAAGATAGGTAGAGTAGAAATTTAGTAAAAACTGATGGGGCTTACCTTAACTCGTAGATGAGATGAGACGTTATCCTAGCTCCTGAAGCTCCTAAAGGATGACCAAGGGCAATAGCGCCACCATCAACATTGACCTTATTGAGATCTAATTTCAGTTCCTTGATGCAGGCAAGTGTTTGAGCAGCAAATGCTTCATTAATCTGCAATTTAAAACATAAATTAAATAATAGGTATACCTACCTACCTATATTCTCTATAGGATCTTAAAATAAATAAAATTAAGAGTACTGTGCTGTAGATAGCGTTCATATACATTCATAATATCCTACCTAAAGGGCAGTACCTACCTCAATTAAATCAATGTCATTCAAAGTCTTTCCAGTAACTTTAAGTAAATTCCTTATAGCTGGAACTGGTCCTATTCCCATAATGGATGGATCTACACCAGCAACAGAGAATCCAACAAGTCTGGCTAGTGGTTTTAAATTATGCTTTGCTGCAGCTTCTTCACTTGATAATATAACGGCTCCAGCTCCATCACAAATTCCCTGTTAATCAAATACAACCCCGTTTTCTCTTCGTTTCCGTAATTATAATTTTAAAATGCTCACCGAGGCATTACCAGCAGTCACCAGACCATTTTCCTTAAATACGCTAGCTAGTTTTTTTAACCCTTCCAAAGTAGTTTGACGCCTCGGATGTTCGTCTACAGTAACGTTCACATTTTCTTTCTTTACCTTCACTTGAACGGGAGCTAGCTCCTCTTGAAACCTTCCAGCATCGTTCGCTACATAAATTTGTAATAAATTGGAAAGTCAAACTGGAAAAAGTGCCTACCGGCTGTCCATAGTTGCTGGGATCGTAGGGCAAATTCGTCGACCTCATCCCTTGTAACTTTGTATTGAGCACCAAGTTTTTCCGCGGTTAGCGCCATCGGCAAATTGCAATAAGTATCAAGACCGCTGCTCCATAGGGAATCCTCCAAAGCCACATTTTGACCAAGCGGTACTCCAAAGCGGATGTTTCTCGCCACATGGGGTGTTTGTGACATGTTTTCCGTACCGCCGGTGAGTGAAATTTCGGCAGCACCTGTGAGTATGTCCTACGAATACAAATGGAAAAAGATAAATTTTAGATTTTCTTTCAATTAATTTCTTTGAATAAATCAGAAGATCAGTTGTAGTAGATGACCTAAGCTCTAAAGCTGAGTTACCATAGTTAGGTATACCTACCTTTACAGCCTACAATTACTTAATTTATAAGGTTACAATAAGAGATGACATATGTATACCTGTACTGTAGGTACTTAATATTACTTAATAAATCAATAAATAGCTACTCTTTCAACAGCATGTATATTGCCGCTTTCGTGCTGCAGCCTGCTGTGATTCGTCATTAGCAAAGCGTCTTTGGAGAAGTGCCCAATCAGCTTTCGTGGATTTTACTGCACGGGACAGAGCAAGACAGGCCGAAAGCGGCATACCTAAGTAAGTAGGTATTTTGCGGCATGTCTACCTATACCTATGAAACCAAATACACATCACCTATACATATTTTGAAAAATATGATATAAGTAGGTACCTTATTACCTGAGCTCCGTTTATTATTGACTGAAATCCTGATCCACATAATCTGTTCACTGAATACGCGGTGCGATTTTGAGGAACTCCTACCCTAAGAGCAGCATGCCTTGCTGCTAGTGAACCATCAGCGCTAGAGCTCTAAAAAGTAATTGTTTTTGGCATTATAGCACTTAATTTAGGGAGTAGAAATACCGGAGTTACATGTCCAATTATAACAGAATCTATTAATTCTGGATTGATGTTACAAGCAACTATTGCTGCTTGTGCTGCAACGGTTTGTAAGTCTGTGGCAGAAGTTTTTGCAAATTTTCCGCCGAATGTTCCAAAAGGAGTTCGCTTTGCACCAACAACAACTACACCTGTAATTAATTTTGAATAATGAAGCAATAATTGTTGTAAAAAATAATGATATGTACTATACCTTTCACTAATGAAGCCATTTTTTGTTTCTATTATTAATTAAGATAGCTTTAGGTATACTTAGGTCGTATATTTTTGATGTGTAGTGTAACTAGGTACCTATAATACTGATCGGCACTGTTGCGTTTCGAACAACAAAATACTCCCAAGCATCAATGATAACTGATAACATAGGTACGATATTTGTACATGATTATATTATAAAGTTATAAAGTTCAAGGATATACTTACATGAGTATTGAGTGCGATGACTTTTAAACCACTTTTAAATCTTTCATGATGACATAGTCATATACTTAATTCTATTCTTATACCTTATTACATATTCCTCCTACAATATAATATTTACTTCTTATTTGTAGTAAAAAGAAATGGGCAGCCACGGAAGCGGCTCCAACCTCCGCCCTTGATGAATAATACCTACTTCCTAACTTAGGCCCAGTTTTTCCATCTTCAATAACCTCCGGTTTACCTAACCAACAGTTTGTCGCATAGCAACGAGTGTCTTGGTTGGCTGTATCCTAGCAACTAACCGCTGGTTAAGTAAACTGGAGGTTATCGAAGATGGAAAAACCGGGCCTTAATCTTCAATTTGGAGTTTTTCGAGGAGTTTTTAAAAATGTTTAAATTTTTTGCCAAAAGGCCACCATAACTTTGAATGTATTTTGGAAACAGAACTTGAAGACCTTTCATGTACTGATTTAAAAAAAACGGTAATTTTCGTTCACATAATATGTACGGCACTTTCCATGGGTCGATTGAATCCACAATTTTTTCAACTCTTCGGTTATTCAAATCGGTTCGGGGGTTTGGACTGTACCTAACCGCGATTTTAAATTCCGATAAAAATCTCGATTTTTTTTGTTTTTGGTCAGAATTTCACAGTGAGTGATTACATCTTGGAAGCAGAATTTGCAGGCCTTTTCTTATGGTGACGTGAAAAATGTGGGTGTGCATTTAAAATTTAAAGGTTGATGTGATAAAATGGCATTTCTGGTTGCACGATTGGCTCCAAAAGCTTTTTAGATCGAAGTTGGGCTACGAGATGACTACGTACCAATTTTCAGCCAAATCGGTCCAGTAGTTTGGGCTGTGGCGTGTCTACAAACGCACGCACGTACCTACGCATGCACATACACACAGACACATTTTAAAAACCACTTTTTTGGGTTCCTGAGACCTTAAAATAACATAGATCTGAATCTCGAATTCGAAAATTTTAGTGATTGCATGCAGTAACCTCCCATTTTTTTTTTTGGGGTTGTGGAGGTTAAAATGCTATTCACTGTTTTAAGTAGTTTGAGAATTTAGCGAACCGTTTTCATGTTAGAGGCAAAAATGTAGGTATAATGTATGTATTATTCGAATTTACTTAAAATTGGAAATCCTTGTAAAGTTTTGGAAAACTCGATAAAATACAGAAAAGCTTACCTATTGTTGATATGTGGACCAAAAATGTGATTGATTAGAAAGTCTCGCGGGTTTAATCGTTATTAGCTTTGTTTGGATAGGTCATTATTGGTCCTCTCGTTTGTCCCTGTGGGACAGCTAAAATTAAAAGCTCCAAAAAAGCTAATAACGAATAAAATTCGCTAGAGTTCTAATGGTAGCCACATTTTTAGTCCACATATATCCTACATAACATATTAACAAATTTTTCATCGAGTTTTCCAAAACTTTCCCAGAATTTATCATTTAAAGTAAATTCGAATACTTACCTACATTACATTTTTGTCTTTAACATGAAAAGGGTTCGCTAAATTCTCAAACTACTTAGAACAGTGAATATACTAAAAGGAAATGAAACTTTCGTCTTTCCTCACAACTAAAATCATTGCTACTGTTCACACAATTATTACGAATTGCTGCCAGTAAAGGCTCTCCGAGAAGTAATTTTTCAAACTATTTTTGCAGATTATTCATATTGAACTCAAAATTCACATTAAAGCAACGGTCGAATTTTTCAATTTATGCGTAAGACGAAAGTTTCGTTTCCCAGTGCTATAGCATTTTAACCTCCCCAACCCCATCACAATTTTAAAAAAATGGGAGGTTACTGCAATCACTAAAATTTTCGAATTTGAGATAGCACCAGATCTCCACGTTTTGAGGTCTCAGGAACCCAGAAAAGTGGTTTATAAAATGCGTCTGTGTGTATGTTCGTACGTACGTTCGTACGTTCGTACGTACGTACGTACGTTTGTAAACACGCCACAGCCAAAACTACTGGGCCGATTTGGCTGCAATTTGGTACGTAGGCATCTCATAACCCAACTTAGATCTGAAAAGCTTTTGGAGCCAATCGTGCAACCGGAAATGCCATTTTGGCACATCAACTTTTAAATTTTAAATGCAAACCCCCATTTTTCACGTCACCATAAGAAAGACCTTCAAATTCTGTTTCTAAAAATGTATTCATTCTTAGTGCCCTTTTGACCAAAAATTTAAAAAAAAACTGATTTTTATCAAACTTTAAAATCGCGGTACAGCCCAAGCCCCTGAATCGATTTGGCTGAAATTTTGCACATAGGGATTGTATTACACCTCGAAAAGCTGAACAAATTTTGAATTCCATCGACTCACGGAAAGTGTCCTTTTGGCACACCAATTTCCAAATTTAAAATTATTCAATCATTAAACCATTAAAAACAAGTTTTTGAAAGATTTATTGTCACCATCAGAAGGGTCTTCAAATCTTGGTTTTAAATAGGACAAAATTAATTCGCATTTAGCGCTGTTTGGTTCAAAAAATCGAAATTTTATAATAACAGTAAAAACACATTATAGCCCAAATTACTGAATCGATTTGGCTGAAATTTGGTACATGGAGATTAGGTGACCCGTTGAAGACCTGAAAGGCTTTTGGGAGCAATTGGCCCACGCGAACTGCCATTTAAGCATATCAACTTAAAATTTTAAATACAAGGCCTCTTTTTTATGTCGCCATTAGAAAGACGATCAAATTCTGGTTCTAAAAATGTATTCACAGTTTCTGCCATTTCAGTGGAAAATATTGAAAAAATTCTTTCTCATTAAAAGGGAGCAGGCTGACAGTGGATGACATAAAGTGGCAGTTATTGTCAAAAAGTTGGCAAAAGATTAACCTTAAAAGGAACATATTGTCAAATGTGATGGGTGATGTACGAGGTGATGTCGGTATTTGTCAGAAAATTGCGAAATTAGTCACAGACGTCAGACGATAAGGATAAAAAAAAATCTGTTGAATTGACTACTATCTACACAGAATACAAAGATCCACGCGATGGGGAGGTTCCAGCCGCTTCTCTGCTGCATTTTTTCAAGAGCTTTCATTTTAACCTCCCCAACCCCATCACAATTTTAAAAAAATGGGAGGTTACTGCAATCACTAAAATTTTCGAATTTGAGATAGCACCAGATCTCCACGTTTTGAGGTCTCAGGAACCCAGAAAAGTGGTTTTTAAAATGTGTCTGTGTGTATGTTCGTACGTACGTACGTTTGGCACATCAACTTTTAAATTTTAAATGCAAACCCCCATTTTTCACGTCACCATAAGAAAGACCTTCAAATTCTGCTTCTAAAAGTGTATTCATTCTTAGCGCCCTTTTGACCAGAAATAAAAAAAAAATTGATATTTATCAGACTTTAAAATCGCGGTACAGCCCAAGCCCCTGAATCGATTTGGCTGAAATTTTGCACATGGGGATTGTATTGCACGTCGAAGAGCTGAACAAATTTTGGATTCAATCGGCCCACGGAAAGTGCCGTTTTGGCACACCAATTTCCAACTTTAAATTATTCACTCATTTAACCATCCAAAACAAGTTTTTGAAAGATTTTTGTCACCATCAGAAAGGTCTTCAAATTCTGGTTTTAAATAAGACCAAATTCGTTCGCATTTAGTGCTCTTTGGGTCAAAAAATCGAAATTTTGTAATAACACTAAAAATCCATTATAGCCCAAATTAGTGATTCGATTTGGCTGAAATTTGGTACATGGAGATTGGGTGACCCGTTGAAGACCTGAAAGGCTTTTGGAAGCAATTGGTCCACGGGAAGTGCCATTTAAGCATATCAACTTTAAATTTTAATTACAAGGCCTCCTTTTTTATGTCGCCATTAGAAAGACGATCAAATTCTGGTTCTAAAAATGTATTCACAGTTTCTGCCATTTCAGTGGAAAATAGAGAAAACATTCTTTTTCATTAAAAGGGAGCGGGCTGACAGTGGATGACATAAAGTATCAGTTATTGTCAAAAGGGTGGCAAACTGTTAACCTTAAAAGGAACATATTGTCAAATGTGATGGGTGATGTCCGAGTTGATGTCGGTATTTGTCAGAAAATTGCGAAATTAGTCACAGACGATAAGCACAAAAAAAATGTTGAATTGACTACCATCTACACAGAATACAAAGATCCACGCGATGGGGAGGTTCCAGCCGCTTCTCTGCTGCATTTTTTTATGTATGCATGATGTATGAGCAGATATGTAGGTATGGCAACCTCTAAACCTACTGCTATAAGAAAAATTTTAATTGCTCTCTGTCCTGTAAGAGTAATAAGACACATTTCTCAATGACTCGAAAAGAATCGATTCTGTATGACTTATCTGCATGATTTCGAGTATGGACCTTCATAGTTACAATCCCACACTTAGGAATGACTTTTTTATCGCTTTATTACATACCGTAGGGTTGGGTGGCTTGAGTACGGTTTTTGACTTGGCGACACTGTAGAAACGTCATTTTTGGGTTGTTTTTGATCAAAAATTTCCAAAACTTGACCAGTTATCAGGCTTATCGATTCTACCAAATTAAATTCCGAAAACTCCAGTACTTTGCCAAAAAAAAAATAAAAAGTGGCCGTCCCAAGTCACCCACCGTTTTGGGTGGGTTGGGAAAAATGTGAAATCAGCCGATTTTTCGAAGTCTGCGCGCCAATAGGGTTACTTGGGATAAAATAATGTTTTTTAAAAAATGAATTGGTTATTTTAGCTGAAAAATAACCTACCTAGGTACTCAGAACAATGGCACAATTCAAAGGAATTAAACATATTTATTTAACAGCTTTTCCATTTCTTACATCAAATATTGCCTGTTCAAGTACCTCGGGAGTGAAATCTTTGTATTTTCTACTCCCGAGCTTTCTCCGGTAGTTATTTGGCATCCCAAGTCACCCTGCAAAACACAAAAATAAATAAAACCGGCCCTGTAAATTGCAGGAATGCATTTTTTTGCAAATTTTTTGAGGTTATGTCTTCAAAACATTCCAAACATTAAAGAAAAAAATATATCAGCCTCAATTGCTAAACTGGACTCACTGTACGATAAGAAGTATAAGGGGCATGAATAATTGCAATTTTTTTACTTACGTTTTGCAAATTTTTTTCCACGAAACCGCCATTTGTAATTAGCTAAAGCCGGTATATTTTGAAAGATTCCTATGTTTCCAAACTATGTCCATTTTTTTTGGTTCCCCCCCCTATGCACTAGATGACACTAGCAATTACAATGCAATTGCGCGCCGCCATCCCAAGTTGCAAGTCGATCCCAAGCCACCCAACTCTACGGTACCTACGCCTATACCTACCTATGTGTAAAACCCTACTCATGCAGAACAGTATGTCGATCCGACAAACAAAATAGCCAATAATTATAAAATCTTGTAGTTTTTATCTTTATCTTTGGACTTTGCAACAGTCACCTTGATATTAGGCATCGTTTATCGTCCTTTTTTCCGAAATATTTTTATGCATAGGTACCTAAATTAAGTGGTATAGGTAAAAGGTATATAGTTGGTATTGGTTCTTTGGTTTGCGAATGAATTGTAATTAATTACCCCATAAATAATATAGCCTATTCATTTTACCGTAACTAATTTTACCCTATTCTCCAACATTGACGGCGCTTATGATGTTTTATTATTGATTCTTTACAGAATTCTAGAATTCCATTTCAGATTTGTTCGTTTTGTTTTAACCTGAGACCACGAGATAGCAGCTTAATCTTTTCGTTTGTTTCGTTTGACAGGTCAGATTTGACATTTGACACTTTGACAGTTCTAGAGCGGTGTTTTGGCAAATCATTTTTATTTTTCTAATACCTGCCTTTACGTTGAAAATCCACATCCCAAATAATGGTGAGTCAAATATTACCCGAGTTACATTCATAAAATAGAATTTTATTCCATTTCAATGCTTATTTACCGTCCTAAACCGTACTGATTGGTTTAGGTTATGTTATTTAATGGTGCATTGTCATCTCATCACAAATAATTTCTTTTAACATTTACAGGCCCGCCGTTATGACACACGCACAACGATTTTCTCACCTGAAGGTAAATAATCCTTGAATTTTATAGTTGGAATGATTTTACTTCTTAGGGAGATTATACCAAGTCGAGTACGCAATGGAAGCCATCAGCCATGCAGGTACTTGTTTAGGTATTCTTGCAAATGACGGCATTCTACTTGCTGCTGAAAGAAGAAACACCAACAAGCTTCTTGATGAAGTATTTACGTCTGAGAAAATTTACAAACTAAATGAGTAACTGCTTTATTTTATGAATTAATGGATAATAACATTTTGTTGTAGTGATATGGTTTGTAGTGTAGCTGGAATTACGTCTGATGCAAACGTACTTACAAATGAATTGCGTCTAATTGGACAGAGATATTTATACCAGTATGGAGAGAGCATTCCATGTGAACAGCTTGTTTCATGGTTGTGTGATGTAAAACAAGCTTATACTCAATATGGAGGTACCTAATTTCCAATGTTTTTGTACTATGTAAGTAATAATGAATTTTTTTAGGTAAAAGACCTTTTGGAGTTTCAATTTTGTATATGGGTTGGGATAAGCATTATGGTTATCAATTATATCAGTCTGATCCTAGTGGAAATTACAGTGGGTGGAAAGCTACTTGCATAGGAAATAACAGTGCTGTAAGAACTGTTCCAATATTACGAATTAACAGTAACAACGATTTTTAAGGCGGCCATTTCGAGTTTGAAGCAAGAATATAAAGAAGGTGAAATGACCCTTGAGGAAGCTAAAAGTCTAGCAATAAAAGTCCTTGTTAAAACCCTAGACATGACTAAACTTACATCTGAGAAAGGTACTTTTCCACTATAAATTTCTCGAGTAATTAATGTGATTTTAGTTGAAATGGCCATGTTAAGTCGTGTTAATGATAAAACTGTAATTCGCATTCTGACTGGCAAAGAAGTCGAAGCTTTAATCACAGGATATGAGAAGAAGGAAGCTGAAGCGGAGGCTTTGAAGAAGGAGCAAAAATCCTCCTCTTAATTTAAAAACATTTATATGGAATTGTATTGTAATAACAGTTATTAAAGTCTTTTCAATTATTTTCTTTATCTAAATTTGGCGCCAATTCTTCTACGGATTTTAAAAGTGGGGAAGTGGTCTGTGGTTGCAAATAGGCGCGGCTGTCGTTTTCTGAAATATTATGCTCTGATATTATGGCTTAGAACGTTTGAAAACAATTAGGTGCATAGTTTAGGTCATACTAAGGGTTAGTTTCAAATTTAGCTCCGTTTTTTATAAAAATAGAAAATAATTACGTAAAATGAATTGAGTAGATGGCGCCAGCGTCGTCACTTCCGCGCCGCAGAGCATTCTGGGATTTCCGACAGTGTCCCGATCTCCTCCATCTTCGAAAGTGCTGGGAAAAATTTAAAAAATGTCTTTGCTCTCCGTTCGCCTGGCCTCATCTGTGGCAAGGCGTTTACCCAACAATGTTACCCAGGTAATAACCAAGAATTTCGCAGATCATACCCCAAATTCTGTAGGAATGGCCCGCAAACCTGACCCGGTTTACCCTTCAGTGTTATGACATAATAGGAACTTATCGACTTTAGACCACATTTTACCCTTTTTCCCCTAAATTTAGCCAAAAACATCATGAATTTCGCGTCTCATAACTGATTTGCAGAACTTTGAGAGAGTTTCACCTCGGAATCTTTGCCTAACCTGTTATGTAATCATACTCTTCGATATCATTCAGTACCTATTTACCAATAAATTTAAGTGCTTAATGTTCTATTTTAGGTGATCGGCGTAATCCATCCAGCTTCCTCAGCAGCTGTCCGGAAATTCCATGTTTCATCCCAACGTGATGCCGAAATTTCCTCAATCTTAGAAGAGCGTATATTGGGCTCTGCCCCTAAAGCCGATATTGAAGAAACTGGACGAGTATTGAGTATTGGTGATGGTATTGCTCGTGTATATGGTCTTAAGAACATCCAAGCCGAAGAGATGGTGGAATTTTCCTCCGGGCTTAAGGTATGCCCAATCTACAGTACATCGCAATTAATCTTTTGCTATTTTTACATAGGGTATGGCCCTTAACTTGGAACCTGATGATGTCGGTGTAGTAGTATTTGGTAATGATAAACTTATCAAAGAAGGTGACATTGTCAAACGTACGGGGGCCATCGTAGATGTTCCTGTTGGTGAACAACTATTGGGACGTGTAGTAGATGCTTTGGGTAAATAACAATTCATTTTGTACTTTTCACTGCATTCTGTGAAGGCCAGAACACAGTTAAAAGCATAAAATTTAAGTTGTCAAAATTGGAATAACAATTTAGTTATGATTTAGGTAATCCTATTGATGGAAAGGGGCCACTCAACACCAAAACCAGGTTCCGTGTGGGAATCAAAGCTCCAGGTATCATTCCTAGGATTTCTGTAAGGGAACCTATGCAAACTGGTATTAAGGCTGTCGACTCACTTGTACCAATTGGTCGTGGCCAGCGTGAATTGATCATTGGTGATCGTCAAACTGGGTAAGTTTAAAGCAAGGTGAATTTTCCAAACCTTACATTTAATTTGAAGCAAAACTGCCCTCGCCATTGACACCATCATTAACCAGAAACGTTTCAACGACGCCGACGATGAGAAGAAGAAGTTGTACTGTATCTATGTTGCTATTGGCCAAAAGAGGTCTACCGTGGCTCAGATCTTGAAGCGTTTGACTGATACTGGTGCCATTGGCTACACAATCATCGTATCAGCTACGGCTTCTGATGCTGCTCCTCTGCAGTATTTGGCCCCGTACTCTGGCTGTGCCATGGGTGAATTTTTCAGAGATAATGGCAAACACGGACTCATTATCTATGATGACTTGTCGAAGCAGGCTGTGGCTTATCGTCAAGTAAGTTGTTTAGAAATTCTTCAATCAAGAAACTCGCGTGTACTTCATTGTGACGTCAGTCAACCATTTTTGTTGGGATAGGTCTGTGTCCCGTTCAAAGCCTGATGGTAGACATTCAGGCTTATGGTGGTTTCCAGTAATTTAAAAGGAGGGGGACTATTTAATAACAATTTTATTTCTTTCCACACCACAAGCACGCTTGCAGCACAATATCGTAAGCCGTTTTGGTTTATTATACATAGGTGGACAGCCATAAGTGCAATTTCAATTTTATTAAATAACTCAAAAACGGTCGAATTTAAGTATAGGGCACCTTGACAAAAGTTACGGCCCCCCCTCCGCTCGATCCGCCTAAGTGAGTTCATAATATTTTTAGACTGCACACTTCGTCGCGCTATTGGGACACTCTGTACATACCAATGTTGTAGCGGATTTAATTCTATAAATAAGTATTTTGTACCTATGGAATACTAGAAAGGACGTATTTGCCAAAGTCTGATTTTTGGTCCCGTTTTTCAATTTGGGGACGCGAGGTCAAACCCGAGGAGGCCGTAAAATTTGTACGGAACATAAAACCATCGATATGCCGAATTTCAAAACTCCGGCATTCTTTTCCAGGTAAAACTAGCCTCGACTGTGTTAATATGCATGATGCATGACTGCGTCAATTTTCATTTGAATTCGATGTGTATGTCTACGTCATTTTTATTCGAATTTGATTTACAGCGATACGTCTTTTTAATTTGAATTCGATATGTATGTCTGTGTCAATTTTCATTAGAATTCGACGTGCAGCTGCATGCAATTTTCATTCAAGTTCGATGTGAAAGAGATACGTAATTTTTGTTTGAATTCAATCTTCTTATTTCAATTCAATGTGTGGGTCCATGTCATTTTTATTCTAATTCATGGATATACAGGGTGTTTTCTAACCACTTGTAAGTTTTTTAACCTCAGATTGCCCATCGAAAATGGTAACGATTGGCACAAATTTTTTTAGGCCGAAGTCGTCTCCTAAGGAAGTTAGGGCTTTACCATAGGGTGCAGTTTTTCTTATTTGGATAGGTATCTCTAGAACCACTCATTAAATAAAAAAATACCAAGAATAGTAAAACTTGCAGTGTAAGCTGCTCGTTAGAACAGGCAACACCATTTGTACAATGCTTGACCTTGAAAAATTTTCCAGTAACCTCAGGAACTGATATCTCTAAAACCACTCATTAAATCAAAAAATACCAAGTATAGTAAAAGTTGGAGTTTGAATTGCCCTTTCTAACAAACACTACCATTTTTAAAACGCGTGACCTTCAAACATTTTCCGGAAAAAAGTGTCAGGTGTCTCCGTTTTCTGGGGATCCCGTGGTCATAATCCAACGAAATTCACAGTGTAGATGTATATTCATTGAATACTAGCTTCCTCCAAATTTCATTCAAATCCGTTGATCCATTCCTGAGATAATTAAGAAAAACTGCTCCCGATGGCTCACCTTTGAAGTCCTGTAACTTCCTTAGGAGACAACTTCGAGCTAAAAAAATTTGTGCCAATCGTCACCATTTTCGATAGGCAGTCTGAGGTTAAAAAACTTACACGCGGTTAGAAAACACCCTGTATACAACATTTTCATTCGAATTTGATGTTCGTGACTGTTTCAATTTTCATTTGAATTTGACAACGAAAATTATTTCAATTTGAAAACTACTGTACTCTTTAAAAACTCGATTCAATTGAAACTAAAACGACATAAATAAGGACTAAAAGGATTTTTATGGTAAATTAGAATCACAATTTGCCCAACATTTCAAATTGAAATGAAAAATACTCTATGCATGCAAGTCACATGGAAATTAAAAGCCATTTATGGCTACCTATGTTTAATAAAAATTCAAAGAGTAAAGTCTTTTTTGATAATCAATACTTTTTGTTATTAGTAATCTGTAAATGAATTGAAGAAATCCATCTTACAGTCCCGGTGAAATTTATAAGGAAGCAAGTTCTGTCTTCAGGGCCAATGAAGCCAATATTTGGATGTTTTTCTTTAATTAAAAATTTTTACATGTTTCACCTTTTGATTCAATCAAGGTCATCATCAGGCTGTTGCAAGGTACATTGTGTTAAATAGGGAGTGAGCAAAAACTTTTCTGGTCTAGTAACTCTTGTTGTGAGAGACGTAGGGCGTAGACTGCGGAAATTATATGGTAACTGCCAGATTTCGCTTTGAATGATAATTTCAGCAGTCTACGCTACGCCCTACGTCTCTCACAGAGGGCTTCTAGATCGGAAAAGTTTTTCTTTAGACAAAAGAAAATGTGGAATAAAATTTTTGTGTGACTGAACCCTGTTGGATGAACTCCCCAAATTTAGGGATTTTGTTTCGTCACAATTTGAAAGTGACACTATTGACATTTATTATTATTATTATTATTATAGTGAAATTTTAGGTCTCTGAAAACAAGTTCCAATCTTGGTTGAATATAGATATGGTTAGTCACTCCGCACATTTTGGTAGTCACTGTATACGTCAAAATGACGTCACACTGTGCAAAATTATGGGGCGAAATATCCTTTTTTGACATGTTAGAAGTCTTCAAAATGTTTTTGCTCAGGGTTGGTCCCTGGGAATGTCTAACCATGTCTATATTAAACCAAGGTTCCAATCACGTTTTATTCAAGTTCGATAATAATTGTCAATCTGTATCCTCTGGAATCTAGTGATTTCATAAACAAAGTCAAACCACTGCACTACACCCAGCTGACAGCTGGCAAGACTAACAGACGCAGCGCAGACGCTTCGATGTTACTCTATCTCCATCCCTCTCCGTGTATTAGGAAGAGATAAAAGGTGAAACATTTGGCGTCTCTTGAACAGAAAGCTGATTCTGCGCAGATTAGAGGTTCTAACCAATTATTACATACTCTATTTAACAATAGATGGCGACAATCGGTGAATATTGTGACTTGAATCAAACAGGGTTCAGTCACACAAAATTTTTATAACATTTTGTTATGTTTAACACCTCGCAACAGCCTGATGATGAACTTGATTGAATCAAAAGGTCGAAACGCGTTGCGATTTTTATTTAAAGAAAAACATCCAAATTGACTTGATTGGTCCTGAAGGCAGAACTTCCTTTTATAAATATTTTTCAATTTACGTCTTTTAATACAAACTAGATACTTAATTCGAACGAGCGTACGGCTGACGGGACCGAGACCGGTAACGTCTAACGTTACTCTATCCACGGCGTTATTTGAAACTAACAACAAAAATCCCTGACTGACGTCATACTTGAGGAATTCGCCAATGCCGTCTGTTCTCACAATGACGTCAATGTATTCACTATTTCTAGATGTCTCTGCTGTTGCGTCGTCCCCCAGGCCGTGAAGCCTACCCCGGTGACGTTTTCTACCTCCACTCTCGTCTGTTGGAACGTGCTGCCAAAATGTCCGACGCCCACGGTGGTGGTTCCCTGACCGCTCTGCCAGTCATTGAAACCCAAGCCGGTGACGTATCCGCTTACATTCCCACCAATGTAATTTCCATCACCGATGGACAAATCTTCTTGGAAACCGAATTGTTCTACAAAGGTATCCGACCGGCAATCAACGTCGGTTTGTCTGTGTCTCGGGTAGGATCGGCTGCCCAAACCAAAGCCATGAAACAAGTAGCTGGTTCCATGAAACTTGAATTGGCCCAATACCGAGAGGTAGCAGCTTTCGCTCAATTCGGTTCGGACTTGGATGCTGCAACCCAACAACTGCTAAACCGTGGTGTTCGTCTTACTGAACTCTTAAAGCAGGGACAATATGTCCCAATGGCTATCGAGGAGCAAGTAGCCATCATCTACTGTGGTGTGCGAGGACATCTTGACAAACTGGATCCCGCCAAGATCACCGCATTCGAGAAAGAATTCTCACAACACATCAAGTAAAAGTCAACGTCAGTTTACAGGTGATAATGAATTTTATTTCAGGACCAACCACCAGACTGTACTCCAAAGTATCGCAAAGGAAGGTAAAATCACAGACGAAACTGATGTCCAATTGAAAAAACTTGTAACTGATTTCATTGCAACTTTCGCTGGTTAACTTAATTACTTCTAAAATAAGTAACTTGTTATTTTGAGTCGACGTTAGACATGTTGTACTATTCCCACTTTAGGAAGTTTACAACACGTCACTGAATCAACCTTTCGACTGAAAATAAGCTATTTATTAGATTAGGTTCATAATGTTGGCTATACGAACGATTTTTCGATTTATAAAACCCAAAATTTTTATTTCATGTACAGCATTTTGTTTTTATTGTCACCGTAAAAGTGGAAGTAAATGTTACGATAATCTTGTTCTTTCTTTTGATGCTTCCAGTACCATGCTCGGGATACCAAAAATAAGAAAATCCTTTTTCATGTTCTTACAACTGTCCTCTGTTCACTTGTCTGTGTGCAGACGATATTCACAAGGTCAACTACATCTACAGATAATTTGAAGTAGAGGTCCTTCTCAAAGTGGCTATGTGTGAAAATTATTGAATTGAGACGAGGTCTAGCCAGAGCTGAGTAAAATACTTTTCAAAAGTAGTTAACTAAACTGCTCAAAACTCGAAGTGGATCACGCCGATTTTCTGATGAAATTCAAAGCTCAATAACTTCGAAAAAAATGACTCGATTTTGACGCGGTTTTTTGTAATCGTAAGCTCAATTCATCAGGCTTAAACCCTGTAGGCGAAGATCAAACACGAGTGGTCAGTGGCGTGTCCAGAAGGGGTTGAATCACCACTCCGCAAAATTGATAAATTTTAGACCGTCCCCAAATCCAGAGAAATTTTTTTTAAATTTTTTTAACGGTTGGATCAGAGGCAAAGGGTCAGTATCTCGGGACTTTTTTGACATTTTTCTTCCATGACTCCTCTTTGACCGGGTACCCCAAAAAAACTGTTTCTTTCTATGACGCGCGATAATTTTCTTACGCCTCAACGGATTATCAAGTTAGGGGGCTCTTTCTATCGCTCACAGACGCGTGTAAACGAATTCATCAACATCATCTCGTTTGCCGTTTCAAAAAGTGGTATTTAGGGCCCCCATAACGCAAGCGAATTTTCTAACACCCATCATTTCATGATTTCACAATTTTTTTTCCTTAAATCGCTTTAGTTTAAAAGTCCAGATTCTGAAGCACCTCTGCACACCATTGGAATCGTTTTGGAAATGAAATGGAGTACTGTTTTGTCGGAAGTTTACTTGGGACTCCTGGTGAGTTTTTACATTTGTCTCTGCTGTTTCTGCTATGATTTTTCCCTCAACTGGTATGGGATAAGTTGTAAATCCATTTTAGCAACCTAGAAATGGCACACCTAGCACTCTTTTTTCTATCGTCGAAATGGTGAAAATGCTGCTGGGTTCTGAAATTTGAGTAATCCGGACCATATCATCGCTTCCGGTTGTCAACTCGACAGTGACGGCCGTCCATAGAACACTTACTTCGGCCGTCAATGTGAATGACAATACTACTTTTCATTTTAGTGATTGTTATTGGCGCATGCTCGGGTTTGTGAAGCGCGTTTTTTAAAATAGTCGGACAGTAACTTTTTTTAGTAATTTTCTTGCTGCAAGGTTCGAGGTTTGGGCGCATTGGCGGGCAGCTGGCTGTTTGTCACTTTGTAACGTATGCCGTGAGGTTATGTAACACTCGTGTTTATCGTGTATTTTTGGTTTATAATAATAAACGCGGTCCGACTTTTTCGAATTCTGCGACTTCCCGCGACACTTCGCACTTGCGCATTACTATAATGAAAAGCAGTATTATTGAAATTCGACTGAGATAGGTGGATTATTCTTTCCAGCTCATGGGGTGCAATCTCATCTTCAAAACACAACTTGTCAAATGGACTTCAGGTAAACGTTAATATCGTTTGTAAGAATATAAAATTGGGGAATTTGACAAGTTGACAATAATTGTCATTTACATAATGACGGCTGAAGGTGTTCTGTGGACGGCCGTCACTAGAGATGGGTACTCAGTTGGTGAGTCGACTCAAATGAGCCACTCATCACCGGCAATGAGTGATTCAACTCACTCGGAAGAAAAGAGTCGAGTCATCGATGAGTCGAATTTTCGCTCGATTCAGCTCAAGACGCCAAGATCTAGTATTCAAATTCAATCGCAAACGCAGCGATCGACGTAATATTTATAAATGCCGGTGCCGCCTCAACTCAACTAAATAGAATATAGTATGGTTTACACTTTTGCTTTATTTAGTTTCGCCAGGAGAGTAGTTTCGCTAAATATGAGTCGAATCACTGAGTCAACTCACTGAGTCGACTAATCACTTGTGAGTGAGTTGACTGACTCGACTCGCTTAAAAGAGTCGATCTGCCCATCTCTAGCCGTCACTGTCGAGGTGACAACCGGAAGCGATGATGATGTCCGGATTACTCAAATTTCAGAACCCAGCAGCATTTTCACCACTTCGACGATAGAAAAAAAAGTGATAGGTGTACCATTTTTAGGTTGCTAAAATGGATTTACAATTTATCCCATACCAGTTGAGGGAAAAATCATAGCAGAAACAGCAGAGACAAATGTAAAAACTCACCAGGAATCCCAAGTAAAATTCCGACAAAAGAGTACTCCATTTCATTTCCAAAACGATTCCAATGGTGTGCAGAGGTTTTTCAGAATATGGACTTTTAAACAAAAGCGATTTAAGGAAAAGAAATTCTGAAATCATGAAATGATGGGTGTGAGAAAATTCGCTTGCGTTACGGGGGCCCTAAATACCACTTTTTGAAACGGCAAACCAGATGATGTTGATGAATTCGTTTACACGCGTCTGTGAGCGATAGAAAGAGCCCCCTAACTTGATAATCCGTTGAGGCGTAAGAAAATTATCGCGGGTCATAGAAAAAAACAGTTTTTTTGGGGTACTCGGTCAAAGAGGAGTCATGGAAGAAAAATGTCAAAAAGGTCCCGAGATACTGACCCTACGCCGCTGATCCAACCGTTAAAAAAATTTAAAAAAATTTTCTCTGGATTTGGGGATGGTCTAAACTTTATCAATTTTGAGGAGTGGTGATTCAACCCCCTCTGGACACGCCACTGACCACTCGAGTTTGATCTTCGCCTACAGGGTTTAAGCCCGATGAATTGAGCTTACGATTACAAAAAACCGCGTTAAAATCGAGTCATTTTTTTCGAAGTTATTGAGCTTTGAATTTCATCAGAAAATCGGTGTGATCCACTTCGAGTTTTGAGCAGTTTACTTCATCAAAAAGTAGTTATAACTACTAAGTAATTAACTACTCGTTGGAAAAAGTAGTTAGAATAATGAGTACTCAAGAATACAAATGAGTATTTTTTTAACTACTTCTTAAAATGCAAGTGAATCTCGAAGACTTTAAGCCAAGGAAAAGAGAGCTTTAATCGGAGAGAAAGAAAAAGAGAAAGGGTGCGTTATTCAAAAATATTTATTTTTCGCCGATTGCTTCGGTGTTTTTGAAAATCTAGAGTGATCGTGACTGCACTTCAGGTCAAGTATGATAATTGTTTCTAACTCAGAAAAATTCGTAATTCCGAATCCGTTGAACAAAAAATGGTTTTTATTTAAAAAAAGTAAAAATAATGGCCATCTCCGATTAGCACGCTTGCGATATTAAGCAAATTCTTCGAATTACGTTTGTTCGTGATTTCTCCGAGTTTTATAAAAGGGTAATTAAAGAAGTAGTTAACTACTGTGAGTAGTACTGTGAGTAGTTAACTACTGCCAAAATATACTCAACTACTAACTACTTTTAGGAAAAAGTAGTTAAAAATGTATTCTAACTACTTGGTAGTTAACTACTCCCCAGCTCTGGGTCTAGCCACATAATTATGTTTAATAAAAGAGTGTGATATCTTCTATTAAACGTAGTTATGTGGCAATGGCAAGATCTCGTCTCAATTCAATAATTTCCATCTAAAGGTGACTTAAAACCTTCAATTTGATTTTTCTCTGAAACTACAAAAGATAAAAAATCGCTCGAAGGGTCGGCTTTTATTTCGATCTGTGCATGATACATCATTTGAAAGCTAATTTAATTACCAATTCAATGCTATTAAAATATTTGGCCCTCTATGGTCAAATTTTTAATTGCATTAGGGCATTTTGTGATACATCATTTTAAAGGGTATGAAATGCTGTAGGGGCCTATGCAAAAAAGTCCAAAGTTGAAGAAATTAGAACTAGAAATGCTTCAAAAGTTTATGTTGTAACTTTTGAAAGTGGATGGATTTCGAATATTTTTGCATAGGCTCACAGAGCATTTGATGGCCTTTAAAATGATGTATCATAAAATTTGACCATGGAGGGCGCTGGAGTAAATAAATATCAAAAATGTTTACAGCGCTAGATTGCTATTTGAAGTTGGGGTTGGCGGAGGTTAGGGGGTGCGTTGTAAAATTTGAGCTATTTTTATACCTTTTGTAGTTCCAGAGAAAAATCAAATTGCAACTTTTTAAAGTGTAAATCCACCCATTTACATAAGATAACCAGTGACAAGGACAAACGCGCCACCAAGGGGCCAAATATAAAATTCACGTGTATACATTGGAGGGCAAACCGCTGGGGATGTCAGGTGTGTACAATTTAGGGGGAAGTCCGAGGATTTCAGGGGGATTTCAGAGGATGTCTGGTGTACAAAATACGGTTAGCGGCTTACCCCCCAGTCTACATGCTTTGCCCGTGAGTTCTCAGTCTAGCATCTCTAAGTGTACTTATAGCGTTATTGCAACAAACCATCAAAATGCAGTAAAATACTCCAATCACAAGTGATCGTCAAAAAGAATCTAAAAGTTAGAAGTAGTCAGGGAAATAACACGAGTTTATTGTTGTATACTATCGTATTACATGGAATCGTAATTCGCGATTCTCAGCAAAAGTGTCTGACATATCTGGTGGTGAGTGAACCTTTAACTACTTTTACCGGGTAGAAGTAGGATTATCTACTTATTATTAAATAAGCGCGTTTCTTTTACACCGATTCTCAGATATTCTCACCTCAGTTGCACTTTCCTCAGTTCGCAACGCGTTCCTTTTACATGAACCGAGGTGAGAATTTTACCTCCCATGCCTTGCCCCTGAAGCATATGCTGCATGCAGAGCAAGTGCTTGAGTTACATTTTTGGCTCATCTGTCAAAGCGGGTAAATAGGGTTAAGGCGCGGTTATTCTGTTACGGATTAACCTCGGTTTATCCTAAATTTGGTTTGGTTGCCAAGCGAGAGCCAATCAGAAACGCTTAACTCTGACCTTTAAATCAGGTTTAAAGAACAATCAGCCCTAAAAACACTCTCTTTTTTGGGGTTATGAATTTCTGTCGCAACTGAAGTGAGTATAAAGTAGGTATGTTCCTTTTAGGGCGGATTGTATAAAACTTTTAATCCGGGCTTGAAAGTAATCCAGGATAGGTCGCTAGGCAACAGTCACTTTGAAGCATTATGATTGGGCTTTTCCATAGCAATAAGTGATCCCGGATATTTTTAATCCCGGATTAAAAGTTTTATGCAATCCACAGGGGCGTGTTTAAGGAGTGGAAGGGCCCGGTGCAGAGCCCCCGAAGGGGCCCGAAAATTTTTTTGCCCCCCCCCGCGGTGTTTATTAGCACGAGAAAAAATTTTTGACAATCACAAACGTTAAATACAATTTTATTTTTCCAAATTCACATCCTCACCCCTCTTCTTGCCTTCTTGGCCAAAAATTTTGAAATAACGTTTTCTAAACTTATCTCGTCGAGTGTGTCTCGCTCAATTGTTAAAAGAGCTAAGTCGGACGTCCTTCTTTGTCCCATAGTACTTCTCGAATACGTTTTTATTCTTCTTAGAACACTAAATGCTCGTTCTGGGCTGCATGACCCTATGGGGAGTGTTAAGAAAAGATGTGTGCATTATGGGATATTTACTTTGAAAATGCGCCATACGTCTCGACCTTATTGTTAATTCCTGAAACCTGAAGGGTCTTTTCATCGGTCTACTCTTTAGATTTCTGTGCCTGGAACTCAAGATGCCAAGCCAAATAAGGCCCCCAACCCCAGCCCTCAACGCTAGAAAATGAAGATTTTTGGAGGGACACTGACTGAATTTTAAGTTTTGTTCGTAATAAAATATTGTTATCGAAATCAGCTTAGGGGCCCAAGTGATCAGAATCTGCTTGGGGGCCCGGTGCGATGCACCGATCCAACCTACGTTAAACACGCCCCTGGCAATCCACCCTTAAAGACAAAACTGAGAGGTGAGAATCTCTGTTTAGCAGAGGTGACAATCTTCCCTCAGTTGTAAAAGGAAATAAAGCGCTTAATGTGATGTGACTCGTAGTACCTGCCGTAGTACGAAACCTACACGAACACTGCCACAAAATGAAGTTTTTCTGAATTTTTGGCATTTTTACAGGCATCACCGATGACGCCTGGTGAAGCGGCTATTAACAGTGCCCCCGTCTCCTGAAGATTCCGAATACGACTCTCAAAATGGCTAGCGCGTATTTTTATTGTATATTCGACCTTAAAGAAATTGTTTAATGGTTGGAGGAGGGGGTTTTTGATGCGATCACATTACTTTTGACGTTCAGTGTACCTTATGAACCATAGCAGTAAAGCATGTTGGTAAATATGTAAATAGCTGTGACAAAGATGAAGTTATGAAACGCCCTGTGATCGGAGTGAGATAGAGATGTAAATTGACAAAACTATCCTTGAAAACAAACCGCATTTGTCAAGATTTGACTTTTGAGCCATTTGATTTGACGTTTAAAGATGTCTTTTTTTCCAAATATTTAAAACTTGCTGAA
Source organism: Pycnomerus fuliginosus (assembly GCA_963924575.1). NCBI lineage: Eukaryota > Metazoa > Arthropoda > Insecta > Coleoptera > Zopheridae > Pycnomerus > Pycnomerus fuliginosus. Next base: position 12,932,172 of record OZ004617.1, on the reverse strand, counting down.
AATGCCTCTTCACACAGCTTACAGCCCCAATTATTTCTCCCTGGACGATATTCTTGCAACTCAGGAACGCACACCATGCAAACTCATTCAAGAAGTTCCAAAATTAGGTAATATAGGTTATGTTTTAATTTTTTTTTCTGTTTCATACTCTTTTAGGCAATTTAAACCCGGCTGTAGAGGAGCCCGATCTGAAAGCTGGCACTAACTTAGAACTACCAGTTTGGTTAGCCGTGGAATTAACTGGTGGTCGGAACCCTGTTCTAGCCGCTGACCTACCAAAAGTCTACAAGGAAGCCTATCGTGAAATTTTAAAAGCAGATCCTTGTGCTGTTGATTTGCACAAGTTTGGATTATATTTCTATGAACTAGGGGCCCACTGCAAGAACTTTGATCTTAAAGGGGATGTTGCTGATATTTTGCTACACGTAACTAAAACTACTTACTAAGTTTGTGCTAATGTTTGTTTCTAGACTTTTACATTACGATATAGGCAGGTCATGGATTTAGCTAATAATACGATAAATGATCCCGGTGTAATTAGCAAATTGGATATGTTAGAAAGAAGTTTATTCACAAGTGCCCATGAAGCAAGAGTAAAACTGCGACTTTGGTTACTTGATTCGGAAGCACCTCTAGAAGCAGGTAATATGGTTGTCAATCATAAAAAGAGAAAACGGATAGATATAGATGAATTATTTTAGTATAAAAAGCAATAAATTTTACAATATTTTATTTCATAAACTTAATATTGCCACCTCCAGCCTTTGTAAACTTATTTAATAGAATGAAATTTTTGCATTGAAATGGCATCTAAACAAGAATTTCAGTGATGGGAAAGCACAGGACAGTTAATCATGTTTACAATTAAAAATGACTTGTGCAGTGCATAACCCAAGATGCCTCGTGATATCAATATCAAACGCCATCATTAAAATAAAGTAACAATTTGTTTACAAACACCTACAATAATAAAGTAAAACAATGTTGCTACAATATGGTAACAAGAAATAACCAAGTCACCTGAATAATAATCGTAAAAAAAATACTAACTAAAACAAAAACAGGTTAAATACCCTTACTATAACATCGAGAACATCTCGATTACCAAATAACCAATAATAATTAATTTAAAATGAACCTTTGACTGAATTTCCTTTCTGTGCATTTAAATATTAAATCACAAGAGGGAAATAATTACCTATAACAATTTGTCATCTTAACTAACAACACTCGTAATTAATACATAACAAAAATTTGTGAATATATTCCTTAAAAATTGAGCAATCACGTCTTTGTTTCAATATCATCAGACATTGGCAAGTAAACATAACCGATTTGGTTCTGTATATTAATTTCACAGCCTCTATTAGCATTAAGGCACTTGTTTCATCCTATATTGGAAGACACTGTGATGACTACTTTACACTGTAAATATATACATTTAGAAGGTGTGCTGCTCCACCTCGTGCATTGGTTCCTGTTTAAACGCCATGTAGGAGTTTTCATCGATCGTTGGAATATCTCTCATAATCAACACGTTTGAAGTAGCGTTCTGCGGAGGACTTGCAATGTTGCCATTTATAATTTGATCCGTGGGGCTGCTACACTGTGTAGTGTTTGGAGAAGTCACAGGGCTGTCCGCAGAGTCACTTGTACTCTGGTAATTGTTGTTGACGTTTGGGTTGGCTGCCGATATCAGAGCCGGGTTGGTGTCCACACTGGCACCTAGAATCGATTCTGCATTTTACTTAGTTGAATTCATCATTTCCATGTAATTGAAGTTATAAAAATTTGCCTTGAAAATGCGCGACCTCTAAGGACATCTTTTAATGTAATGTCATATAATTACTAACGATTAGTAGATGACCAATATAACGCAATGTAAATTAAACCGTACCTTGACAGCTTTTATTAATGTGGTGCGTTTAATCAAAATGATAAAATAAATGTAAATTGCTGAATTTAAATAACCAGTCATCTAAGGTGAATAAGGTATGGTAGGGTAGATATAACCGCATTTGAAATTGATACCATGTTTATCATGGTTCATGTTTGATCTGTGTTACTGTCAAAATTTTGACGTTAGATTTACAGTATTACGTCAATGGATTTGGACGTCATCACCGCCATGTTTGGCACTGAAATAAATCAATCGTCAATAATTATAAATTATTTTTTAAGTCAAGTGCACCAAAACTGCATTAAGCGTATGTACACTTTTCAGCAAAATGGCGACACAACTCTTCTTTTTCCTTTTTTGTGAAAAACACTTACGTGTATAACAAATATTATGACAGTTGGGTTCATGCCTTTTTGCAGCAAAGTGAACATGCCTACTTCACGTGATTATTGTAATTAGTTTGTACTACTAGGAAGGAAAGAAAGGAAAGAAATTTAATGCCTTATGTAATAAGTTGTACAGCTTAGAAATATGAACTAACTAACTAACTAACTAACTTCTGCAAGGTCTCTGTCGTGGCCTGGTCCATGCGACCAGGTAAATATTCAGCTCTGGGTGGGCATCTTCATGTTTCTAAGCTGTACGCTCGGTTTTATGCACTGAAGGATAAAACCAAGAAATTATGGTTTTCCTTCGCTTTCTGTAGAAAATTAAATTTTAGTGTGGATCCAGCTTTAGGGTCGCAGAAAAAAACATTTATTTTATCCTCTTCTGTTATGATCTGAATGACTCCTCAGTAAAGGGTTGTGTTAAGACACATTTAACACTAAATTTATTAAAATCTCATACCATAACGGGTACGTTAGTTTAACAATCAATTCAAGCACAATTTCTTCAAAAAGCAAAGGCAAATAAACAAGTTCCTGGAAACCAGAGCATATCCAATGTCGGCTTTCGTCATTATGGAAGATAGGATGTGTCATCCGTTGAGAAAAAAGGATGATCCCGTTAGAAAAATCTAAATTAGGATCATTTCCGGTTAAACCGGAAGTGCAACAAAATATCAGAGTACACCATCGGATGCGCCTCAAAAAAATAAGGTTGACCTGTACGAGCATATTTCCGAAATATTCTTCTCGAAAAAGTTCTTGAATTTAGTCCTTACTTTTGAAAAGCACTGTATGTGGCCAAATTTCATTGGAATATTTTAACATTATTTTGATAAATGCGGAAAAAAGGGGGGTGCGCCTGGTTTCGTTGACAGGGGGTATAGCAAAGAAAGTTATAAATCTTCTTAAAGCAAGAATAAAAACTGGTATTTCTGCTTTTTCTGCAATAAGTTTTATACAATATTAAGGGAAATAACGATTTTTCTTCTCTTTCTGCAACAAATTTTATGTAACATTGTTGTTATACAGGGTGGTGAATTTTTCGTTGCCCAGCAATGGGAACTCGGAAACCGTAAGAGATGGAGATTCTGTAAAGATTTCTCCTTTATCTTGATTCGTTCCTGAGTTATCCCGAAAATCATATCTTGCTAACGATTGGTGATAATAAATGAAACTTGGAGCTTTCGTATTTTTGACAGCTATCCACCCAATAGCCTTGACAGAAATCTTCTGGGCCATCTTTTTCTTATGCGATATTGGATTTTAACACCATTGGATGCAGAAAAAATATTTTTTTTTAAAATTAACCAACATTGACCTTTTTGACAGATTTTTAAATACAGTGTGTCTCATTTTAACTGGAACCGCACAAATACTTCGGTTAATTTTAACCGAATCAATGCGTTCTTTTTTCTGCATGTAGAGCTCCCAAATCTGCACCTGTGTAATACTCAATTTTTTTTATAAACCGAAACCCCAGCCTACTGCGATTTAACAAAGAGGCCAAAAATGACGAAATCGTATTATGCATTTTTTTATCCAAAAATTTTATAAAGAAAAGTTGCCCAGGAACGCTCCAAATGGCCAAATCCGAAGTTTCAGGAAAAAATAAAAATGTTGAATTTCTTGAGGAAGAATCAAAATAACGAAAACGTCAATATTTTTGCAACATAACGGGTAATGTGAAATAAAAAAACAATGGAAGCGCATATGTTTGCTGTTTGTGGCACATTGCAACAGATTAGTTGGGGTGTCCCTTGAAATTGTTAAGAAAAAGGAAAATCTTACACTATCTTAATAATTTCAACTTTTTCTGCTATTGTTAAGTTTTACCCATCCATAGCCGATAGCAAATGTCAAATCAATCCATTTCAATTGTTTTTTTATTTCACAGCACCCATTATGTTACAAAAATATTGAACTTTTCGTTATTTTGTGATTCTTCCTCAAGAAATTCAACATTTTTATTTTTTCCTGAAATTTCGGATTTAGCCATTTGGAGCCATCCTGAGCAACTTTTCCTTCTAAAATTTTTCGATAAAAAAATGTCTAATACGATTTCGTCATTTTTGGCCTCTTTTTAAATCGCAGTAGGCTGGGATTTCGGTGTATAAAAAAAGTGAACTATCACGCAGGTGCAGATTTTGGAGCACTATATGCAGAAAAAAAGAACGCCTTGATTCGGTTAAAATTAACCCAAATATTTAGGTGGTTCCAGTTAAAATGAGACACACTGTATAACCGCCTAAACTTAGATGAAAAACAATTGCAAAACGGTACACCGACTTTATCTTTCTTTTTTGACATGTGAAAACAATTGAATTCAACGCAAATGAAACGCGTCTTGGCATCGTGTGACCCAAACTTTTGACATATTTTTTCAAAAAAGTCCATATTAATTACATTTTCGAAAAGCAGCTTTTTTAGTGTAACCCATGGACTTAAAATCCAATATGACGGTCATAAGAAAAAGAAAAGTTGGCCATCGTTTATCAAAATCTGGAAGGTCTAGAAGATTTCTGTCAATGTCATTGAATTGACAACTGTCAAAAAGATATAACTTCCAACTTTCATTTGAATACCACCAATCGTTAGAAAGATATAGATTTTTCTTTAAAACCGCAATTTTCAGTCTTTTTGGGATAACTCAAGAACGGATCAAGGTATCGGGGAATTTTTTACAGATTCTTTATCGCCTTGAAAAAGAGCAACTATTGAAACTATTGAAACTATTCTCAATCTCTTATGGTTTCCGAGTTGCCAATGGTGGGCAACGAAAAATTCACCACCCTGTATAATGTGTTTTATTACATATTTTCGCGAAAATCAGCTGCTAATAGATGGCATTGCTAAACCACAAAATGGCGGTCTCACCCTATTGGGGAGCCGGAAGTGAGAATTCTAGCGTGACGTGCCTGACAGTGTCAGTTGGTGACATCAGTGACATCGACAGGTGGATTTTTTAAAAGCCAAGTTTTCCTGGATTTACAATGTTCCACTTAAGTACACAAAACGTAAAATTCCACAGAATTATTCACAAAATTTCGAGTCAGCGAGAGGATGTCTCCTAACAAAACTACTACCTAACCTCGCAACTGACAACTGACTGACGTAAGCCGAAATTATGATGACGGACGTTTAAAAGTATTTCCGTATCCTGTCTCTCAGTGTAATTAAAGTATTGCCACCAGATGTCAGACACTTTGCTGATTTTCGCGAATAGTGTGGAATGTGTATCCAGCTTAAGAGGCGTAGAGTATAAACTAGGTTTCGCCGAGTTGATTTTATATAAAATAGTGAAAATAAAAAAATTATTTACAACAATCTTCTTTAGAAGAAACTTGTAGTTGCAGCGAAAGCAAGGGAAACTTAATAATTGTCAATGGAAGTTGACATTAATTTGCCGATAAAACAGAGAGCTGTGAAAACAAAAAAGGCAAGTAAAACCACAAATGTATTGCTGTTTGATTGAAAAAGTCATTAACTTTCGAATGATACTAAGTACTTTTAACCATATTGCTGAGCATAATATCTCTTGAGGATTTCTTTAAACAACATCTTTCCTTCTCTTAGATACATATCCAAAACCAAATGGCATTTACTTACTACACTAGGCAGAAGGGTAAAATGCATAAACATAAAATGTTTCGACTAATCCTCGTCATATTCTGGTTAGGAAAGGGATGGGTACCATTTTGAGGTTCTTACTGGAATTTTGAAATTCCAAATTGTTACATACAAAGCCATGAAATATCGCGACGAATATAAATGATTAAATGAAAAATTGTAAAAATATCATTGCTGTGCTGAACATTTTGTCACTTTGGCTGATTTAAAACTGGCATTATTTTGCCTATGTTTTGTACCTATGCTGTTTGTTTTTAATACAAGATTGTGTTTTTGTTTCGATTCTATATTATCGTCACATAGTTTTTGTTATCATTTGCAAATTTTACCAAAGTAGCCTAAACGATCTACAAAGCCCAGATAAATCATGAAATGCTACGTACCAAGCAGGAGTCCGCAATTTTCTTTACTTGAAGTGGAGTTCAATAGAAAGATGCGATGAACTGACAAAAAAGAGGAAAAGATTAAAAAGTTGTTTAAGCATCTTGACGCAAATACGAAGGCATCTAAGAACTGCACCTGGCTTTTCCGCCAGCATGAACATTCCTAGGACCCCCTCCAATTTCAAAAAACAAAACTATCCCACTGTAAAATTGCGCAAAGTTTCATGGTTCATAATCAGATTTGTGAACAGGTTACCCTACCTTACATTACCCGAATTCACCTTACATTTTCCCGCATACACCCTATAAATTTACCTCCAAGCAGCATCTCCTGCAGCAAGCTGTCAATGTGAGCTACTCCAAACAATTTGGCGAATTGAATTTGTTCGATCATCTGCCAAGTTATTGACTGCAGGGCAGGAAGGGTTAGTAGAAGCTCTCCGAATCTCCCTCTGCTGTCATACTGCCTATCACTAATGTAGTCTTCCAAGTTGATTTGAATTTGATAACGTAAAGCCTTAATACGTCCAGGTTCACTCAACCCTTTGGCATCTAGAAAATATCACAAATCAGTTATTTTAAGTAAAACCGTTGCCACTTACTCGGATCGAAGAAAACGATGGCCTTAAGGCAAGCGAATTCAGTGTCGTCAACCTGTACTTCAGTCATGGGTTTGACAAGTTCGTCCATAATCCTAGTGCCCACACGGGAAATATCCAAATCCGGAGAGACTCGTGAGTCTGTCAACATCACCACTGCATTGGACAATGTCCATTTAAAAAGGTGCTCACCATGTTCGTACATTTCCACAATTTTACCTCGTTAGTGTTCACACCCTGCTTCGGCCTTGAGTCAGTTATCATGCGCTTAACCAGCAACAACAAAAATTCATGCTGCGACCCCTTCGAAATGAAATGGAATTCCGCTCAGAGAACATGCAAATGCCTTTGGTATGAAACAATGTACGAACATGCTGAACCTTACTTAAATTTAAGTGCCATAAAAAACTTAATAATATGTTTTTCAACCTTTGCAACTAATGTCTAAAATGGATGCATGAGAAAAACCAGACAAAACACCAAGCATGAGTTTCCAAGACCCTACAATGATTTAATTTAATAGTAATAATTTAATAACGTGATATCCAGAAAATATGTGATAAGGGGTGGCTATGGAAACAAATGAATCACAATCTGTCGAAAGGACGTTTGTCTAATGTTAGTTCGTATGGGACATGTCATTATGTCATTTTACCGGGGACTTGTTTGGGGACATGACATCTGCCATGTTATCTGGCGACTGTGCGAACTAACTTCAGACAAGCGTCCTTTTGACAGATTACGATTCACTTGTTTCCATAGCCTCCCGATATCGTTCGAACGGGTGATGTGAAATAAAAATACAATGGAAGCGCATATGTTTGCTGTTTGTGGCACATTGCAACAGATTAGTTGGGGTGTTCCTTGAAATTGTTAAGAAAAACGAAAATCTTACACTATCTTAATAATTTCAACTTTTTCTGCGATTGTTAAGTTTTATCCATCCATAGCCGATAGCAAATGTCAAATCAATTCATTTCAATTGGTTTTTTATTTCACAGCACCCATTATGTTGCAAAAATATTGAACTTTTCGTTATTTTGTGATTCTTTCTCAATAAATTCTACATTTTTATTTTTTCCTGAAATTTCGGATTTAGCCATTTGGAGCCATCCTGAGCAACTTTTTCTTATAAAATTTTTCGAGTAAAAAATGCCTAATACCATTTCGTCATTTTTGGCCTCTTTATTGAAGCGCAGTAGGCTGGGATTTCGGTCTATAAAAAAAGTGAAGTATCACGCAGGAGCTCTACATGCAGAAAAAAAGAACGCATTGATTTGGTTAAAATTAACCGAAATATTTGGGCGGTTCCAGTTAAAATGAGACACACTGTAGGAGGAAAAATCATAAAATATCGAAAAATTCAATATTTTTGCTCCAAAAGTGTTGTGAAATAAAGAATAATAACTAAAATTGCACAAAAATTAACAACCGAAATTGAAATTATTAAGTTTTTTGGTGATAGCTTAATAATAATTTCTACTTTTTCTGCGATTGTTAAATTTTGTTTCTTATTATTCACAGCACCCTTTTTGTTGCAAAAATATTGAAGTTTTCGGTATTTAGGTATGATTTTTCCTCAATAAATTCAACATTTTTATTCGTGCCTGAAACTTGGAATTTATCCATTTGGGCAACTTTTTCTTATAAAATCTTTCGATAAAAAAATGCCTAATACGATTTCATGGTTTTTGGTCTGTTTATTTGTGTGTAAAAGTTAATTACTATACAGGCGCAGATTTTGGAGCTTTACATGCATTGATTTGGTTAATATTAGCCAAAGTATTTCGGTGGTTCTAGTTAAAGTAAGACACAATATAGATTCACGTTCGGTAAAAGTAACTAGATTTGCTAACTTTTATATTTTTATTTTTTTATTTTCCGCTGTGTATGTGTTAAAATAGGTTAAAACATATTTGCGTTGAATTCAGGCTTTTGAAAGCTGTGTGTATGTCGACTTCTTTTACAAAATAAGCTTGTTTTTAATTTTTGATCATTTTTTTCGCTATTGGCGTACTAATTACCCTAAATATTTCTATTTTTTCCCTTATTGTTACTTTCTGAATTTTATTTATGCCTTGAAGTTGCAAAAATTAACATCGTAACAAACTCTTTCCAGATCATTGCCTACTAATACCTACCACTATAATAAGGAAATCAGCGTCAGTTGCACGTACTATTTTTATTTTTTTATCATGTGGTGGTTATTCCAGTGCTTCGAACAATTACTTTGGGTGGGTAATTGAATTACAATTACTCATTACTTTGCAAAAAAAGTAATTGAATTACAACTACCAATTACTTTTGTGGGAAAGTAATTGAATTACAATTACAATTACAATTACAATTACTTTTTTACGAAAATATCCTAATTACCCAAACGGCTTTTTTGGCAATAACGTTCTTTATCGTAAACAATCTGACTGAACACAGAGTGCCTTCACTTCATAGTTCATATTCAAAATTTCAGAAAACTTCATTATACTTAGAACGTCTCCCTCCCTCTCACCATCTGAAAAATCGATTAGCAAAAAGATGTGCAGCCCCTTGCGCCCCATAGCCTGCACCCTCGTTTAACTAGATCAAAATTACACTAAATATGATATCGATCGACTGACCAGGGTATTGAGTTGAGTTACGCTAATCCTTAACGGTAATGATGGGCCCCAAGCATCATTATCAGTTTCTTGGAAGGCAACAATATACAGGAAAACCGTTGAAAACTAAACGAAACAAATAATTGTTCTTGGAATTATATTTCAATTTTTTGAATTTAAAAATGAGGAAAGTAAACTTCGGTCATTTTTAAGTTTGAAAAGAGTAATTGAGAAAAGTAATTGAAAGGTTCAATTACAATTACTCATAGCCAGTAATTGAATTACAATTACCAATTACATTTTTTAAAAAGTAATTCAATTGCAAATTACTGAAAAAGTAATTCAGTTACAGTAATTCAATTACTTGTAATTCAATTACTTGTAATTCAATTACTTCCAACCACTGGATTACAAATGTTTGTAACATCATCGGTGGCTTGAAAAACAAAAATAATTGACGTTTAACGCATTTACCGCTATAGGAATTAAATGCTAAAACGAACCATCAAAGCCAACTGCAATATTACAATCATTTGTAATAACCCTGTATGTAGTATCTCCCACTTAAGATGATTCAGATGTTTCAGTTTTTGTACAGTTCATCTTCAACTCCAATGTATATTAGGAACCTGGCCTACTGCGACCTGGCGAATTGAGAATTTTTTCAATATTTTGCTTTGCGATGGAAATAAAAAAAATACAAGAACCCTAGATACTAACTTTCAATTAAAAATTCGCACTTTCAAGAAAACTTCCACTTCTACAATTCAAAATTCGAGTTTTGCGTTAAAACTCGGTACGTGGGTCAAAATAACTCGAGCGCGGATTCATATTTTCAATTTTTCCTGGACTAAACGTAATAAATCTGAAACTTAAAAATGCGAATTTTAAATTGAACCTCGGTATTTTGGGTCAACTTATTCTCATAATTTTTTTTTTATGAAATGTTGGAAAATGGCCCTATTCGCGAGGTCGCAGTAGGCTGAGTGTGCAACCTAATTTCTGGTAGGTACCTTAAAAGATTTACCTCATGTTTTTATCTTAAGTGGAACACACTGTATATACCTACGATAAAGTTAAATAAAGAATCGAGTCCATTTTTTTATTACAACAGCAAACTTCAAGGTTTTATCTTCAAAACTAAATTTTTAATTTTGAAATATAATAACTCCTTTATTTGTTCAATACTGTACACATAATAATTAGTAAATTAATTTAAACAAAAATAATGATAATAAATAATAAAGTGGAAAAATACTTAATTAGGTAACTTGCGGGCCAACTTATAAATAAAAATATCCTAATGTTGAAAATATAAAAAAATTATTTCAAAAATTTGAGTTTTTATGGAGTAATTATTTTACTCATCCACTCCGCAAAATACGATGATTTCCTGCTTCAATAACTAACTACTACATTTATTGCGGTAGTGACTCTGCATAAATAATCCTAATGAGAATTTAACCGCTCATTGCATAAATTATTGTTTGGCATTTACACACTATTTCCAGGGTTAGTTTTGGATTTGCCAATTTAAATAGATAAAACTGAAAACACAAAATGCGACGAATCACGTTGTCTTGTCTTGTAATTATTGAATAACATGGTTATTCACTATGTTCGTGACCTTACTGAAAAACAAAAAATTCAAGACTTATGGGAATGCTCCTGAATGGGGAATTAAAACTGTTACCGAGTTGTGTAATACACATGTAAACTATCACGTAATTATAAAAGCAAATGGGCAGTACTTTAGAGCGCGTTACTTAATAAAAAATAATAATAATTGTTAATAAATAATGATCAAGTAGGTGTTTAATAGTCGCCCAGACATTTTCTAGTAACCACCTAGTGATTCCCGTGGTCATCTAACGGCATAACTAGAAATTTTCTTATGATAGGCGTTAAAATAACTAAGTACTCACTTATGTAGGTAACTGTTACAGCAAGATAATTTAATGGCAATTATCAAATCAAACGACCTTCGTTTAATTTTTAACTCTTATGTTTTCCTTCAACTTATATGTAGTTACTTGACAATATGAATAGGGTTATCTATTGCCATATAACCACACTTGACATGAATAACGCACACAAATGATGATTACACCTTTTACACACAGAAAAACATGCAAAAACACTCGCCACCACCAAATAGGTGGGTTTGAGTAATTTTTACTCACCTGGGCTGTGCTTTGTTATAATGCAATTGTTGCCTAGGAGAAGGACATCTTTTAAGTGCATGGATCGTCGAGCCAGACCTAACAGGAGATGTTCTCCTGCGTGCGCCCTCAAAAGAGCCACCTGCAATGACATTTATACCATGTGATCCAAAAGTAAGCTAAACCGTGCTTCAACTGTCACTAGTGTACTATCACTTGAAACACTTGATTTTCACTGCTGCCGCGTTTCGAACACAATGTGCTCATGATCCGAGTATTAAATTCACTCATGAAGTTGAAAAAGAGAAAAAACTCCCTTTTCTAGACACTAGTGATTAGAAATAATAATAAGTTAGAATTTGAGTGTTAAATACCACGACTTTTCGCTCCGAAGAACAAAAACAGGACTTAAAATTTGTCGCCCTACCTTTTGAACCTCAGTTCAGAGGTTTGACAAGGTTTTTTGCCCAACAAAATTTAAGGACACTTTTCAGATCTGAAAACAAACTGAAAAACCTTTTAGGCCACCCGAAAGATAAAGCAGGGAATAACGAGAAATCTGGCATATACGAAATCAATTGTCAAAATTGTGATCTAAAGTATGTAGGCCAAACACGAAGGTCTCTAAACACCAGATTTAAGGAGCACTTAGCCCACCTTAAATATGGCAGAACTGGGAAATCCCGTGTTGCCCTACATGCTTTACACAATGACCATAGATTAAGTGATAATATTAAGTTAGTTTGTAGCGTTAACAAGGTGCAAATGTTAGATGCAATGGAGAGTATCATAATTTATAAGTCTAGAGATAGGCTTATGAACGCTGATACAGGCCCGATCGCATATTCACCTCTGTTTACGCTACTTTAGGGAGGACTTGTTATATTTATACGTGTTCACGTGTTCATGGGTGACCATTTCTCTACCTGTGATTGGTCTAACTTTCACAGCCGAGGGGTGGAGCTACGCAGGTGGGCCTATAAATATCTCAGTTTTTTGGCAGGTAGATTGTTTAGCTTCGGCTTTGATAATGAGCACATTGTGTTCGAAACGCGTCAGCAGTGAAAATCAAGTGTTTCGGTGTAGTGTAGTAATAGAACATTTTAGGTAGAAAATAATAACTATTTGTTTGGAAAAGATTTTGTTTTCCAACCTGAGCAATTTGGCTTTAACAAAAAGATCTCATCTTACCTGATCGTCTAGTTGAAGTTCTGTGAAAGCTGGAATGTATTTGGCCCATTCAACGAGTATGAGTAGTTGCTGCTTCATAGAATCACAAACGTCATTTATACTGGCTAATTGTCTATTGGATAGGTCGTAGTCGTTAACTGGAGTTGGTCCCATTTGCTGCAATATAAATCGTTCTCATAAATTATTGAACTTAATAGAGTCATTCGCGTCTTACTTCCAGTGCTGCGCCTACTTGTCTCGATAGCATTTCAGCATTTAATAGGGAGCTGACTGAAAGACCATTGTTCTGACTGCTTTCCTCGTAACTTGGCCTACGACAACTAATTCGATCTCTTTCGTTTTGAACAGCTGCAAAGTTTAATGTAAGAGTGGCAAATTAATGGAAGTTTATGGACGAACCTTCTTTTTTCATACCCGCTTTGAAGCATTTTCTTAAGCGGCAATATCGGCACTGGTTCCGTTTGTCCTTGTCGACTATACAGTTCCTGCTGAATCTGAAAAGAACGTCCTATATTGAGGGATGCTTTTTGTTTAGTTTCCCACCGTAATCATCGTTTAATTTCAAAATGGGTATACAGTGTGTCCCAGAACGCCCGTATACCGCCTTTTAGGGCCGATTTTACAATTGAAGTTCAGGAATGGTTTAACTCAGCTCAATTTCTTAGCAACCGGTGCTCTCATTGGCTGTCACGTAACAACTGAACCTAGCTCAAGTGAACCTCCATTGAACTCGAATGTAATTTTCGGCCTTAGTCGAGTATTCATCCGTAAATTTTGAATCAATCCGACTTTTTGAAAAATTCCAGGGTCCAATAGTTCTCTAGTTATAAGAAATTTAAAAGGACCAATCAGATTTCAGCTCTGAATTGCTTCATTCAGAGCTGAAATCTGATTGGTCCTTTTAAATCTCTTATAACTCATCATCGAATGCTGAATACTCCATCGAGTAGTTCATTAAAAGGCAGAGCGAGCGGTCTGGGACACCCTGTTTTTCCATAATAGCATTTGATAGGCACGTACATTGTAAACCTACACGCTATATTACGCAAGCTTGTAGGTATGTACCTATTCGAAAAATTATCACCCTCTTGTCAACTATAATACTTCACTACATTTAGGTTCATATTTGAAAAATCCTGTTTTTCTAAACATTTTGTGATTATGATTGTCTAAATCTTTAAATTAAATCTTTGTTTGATATATATGAAGAGCAGGGGCAAATTTCTGAGAAACTTGCCACCTGAACTTCGCCCTTTGGCTATACTTATTAAGTAATATAGATTTAAGGATTTATTATTATTTATTTAAATGCCAATAAAGTCTATTATTATTATTATTATTATTATCATTTTGTTATTACGAGTCACGAGATGTTTTGCTGTAGCAAGGAGTTTAAGTAGTGAAAAAACGTGAGAACAATTAGCTTGGACAGGGATCTGAGGCACATTTTCCTAAATGTAGGCTAAACTGAATTTAATAATCGATTAACAAAATGTAACGTTCATTTTGACATTTAATTACTACAGCTACAAATGCATTAAACGTTAATTCTTTTTTTTTAAATTAGCCACCTAACGATGTTACAATCATTTGTAACAACTCCGTAGGACAGAGAGGCTTAAGTCTAACGAAAACAAGGACCAAAAAACTGTTATACAGGGTGTCTCAGAACGCTCGCACCAAATTCTAATGGAGTATTCAGGATTAAATTCTGAGTCGATCCGTGTTTTTGAAAATTTCCAGGTACCAATAGTTCTCGAGTTATAAGAAATTTAAGAGGACCAATCAGATTTCAGCTCTGAATTGCTTCATAAGGTAATTTAATGTTAGATGCACTATTTCCTAGGTAACAAGATACAACAGTATAAATTTTCATTGATAGTATCTTGTTACCTAGGAAATAGTGCATCTAACATTAAATTACCTTATGAAGCAACTCGAAGCTGAAATCTGATTGGTCCTCTTAAATCTCTTATAACTTGAGAACTATTGCACCCTGGAAATTTTCAAAAACGCCGATCGACTCAGAATTTAATCCTGAATGCTCCATTAGAATTTGGTGCGAGCGTTCTGAGACACCCTGTATGCGTATCACATTTTCTACCTCTTCTGAATTATCATTTCCACATCATATTTATATTTATATCTTTCCTTCAAAGTGGTCCACGATTGGTACCTATAAAAGATGTGTCATAAATTTTGTTTTCAAGATATGTTTGTACCTTGGAACAAAAACATTATTGTCAGCGCAAAATTCTAGTGAAACGGTTTTGCTTAACTTTTAGTATTTTTGTTCCAAAGTACAATTACTTGAGTGGAAAAAGCGAATCCCTATAGTACAATATCTGAGTCATCTATGTATCTCTAAATTACATAAAGAATAAAACGTGTAATACAGGGTGACTTAATTTATTTGTCCTACTATTCAGATCTTTGAATACGTTCCTATTAGAGATCTACAAATTTCTGGTGTATAACTTTGCAGTTAATTCTAGTATTGTGTAGGCTGCAAGATTAGAAAGCACGAAATGCACATTTAGGCAATAATACAAAAGTTTTTTACAGTTCATCTAAAAAGTTGAAGCTAATATCATTTGGGCTGCCACTCTTGTCAAAAATAAATAAATTTTCAGGAACGAGATTAGTCTTTTGGTTGGCTCCGGGGTGCAACGGAACGAAAGCTCAGCACAATTTCATTGGTTCGAGAATGAAATTCTAGAACACCTTCATTCTGCTTAGCATGTGCATTACCATGAACAACAAAACTTGAGATCAAGAGAGCCGTTAAATTTTAAAGGCACGTCGAGACTTTACCGATACTCACAAAGTTACCTACATCTCACTAACAAAATTTTACGCGACCCGTTTTATATTCTATAACACTTCAACTGTAGTATTTTAATTTTGTCTTAATCAAATCACCAGCAAAACGTTCTTACACCATTATTCTGATGAAACTAATTCAAATTTCTCTCTATTTCTCTGAAAAACTTTAAGAGCAAAACGTTTGGCAGGCACATTATTTGAAATTCAAAGTCTAAAATGTGTATTACGCAGGAGGAAATTAGGAGCTTGTCAGATTTGAGGGGTTTTATAGAACGGTTCCGACTGTACATGATCACCTATCTGAATCTGACAATCACCAAAGTCAAAGTCTCGACATGCCATTAAAATTCCACGGCCCTCTTAATCTCACATTTTGCGGTTCATATGAAAGACTCATGTCGGAACTTAGGTTATGTCAAATATGCGGACAGACTAAAACCTCATTCACAACCACTTTACGTACGTGACATAACAAAGTTTAACAATCGTCAACAATTACTAGAAAAGTCAGAAGCTGTCATTAATAATTGTTGACCATTGTTAAAGTTTGTTATGTTATGTACGTAAAGTGGTTGTGAATAAGCTTTTAGAATATCTACACTAAGTTGAAACACGTCGTATCATGGACAATCCAACCAGAAATTTAAAAAAATTGACAGCTACGGAAGCGGCTGGAACCTTCCCATTTGGTGAATAATCCAATATTATCTCCTATAGGTTCAATCCACCCATCAATTAATTTTTCAAAAAATTTCAATTTTTTGTTGTTAATGTTCCTTCTAACTTCTAAGGCCTGTAGCGCCCCTATAATTCCCGTTCGGACATTTTTTCATATAAACTTCTCTTCCTAGTTTTAGGTGATGAATCACCCCCCGAAATATTGTGACGTTATTTCGGGACACCTGTATATGCACGCACAGACAGTATTTAAAAACCAATTTTTCGTGATTCTGGGACCTTAATTTCGAATTTTGACCTGATTGCAGTTTGCAGTAACCTCTCATTTTTATATTGGTTGTGCGGAGGTTAAAATTTATATTTAGGATGTAATTTATTGCTGGTTGACTTAAATTTAGGAATTTTGCCACTTTTTTAACCTCCCCACTCCACTTCACCATTTAAAAAAAAAGGGAGGTTACTGCAATCACTAAAATTTTCGAATTTGAGATAAGACCGGATCTATACGTTTTGAGGTCTGAGGAGCCCAAAAAAGTGGTTTTTAAAATGTGTCTGTATGTATGTACGTACGTTCGTAAACACGCCACAGCCCAAACTACTCGACAGATTTAGCTGAAATTTGGTACGTGTGCATGTGATAACCCAACTTAGATCTGAAAAGCTTTTGGAGCCAATCGTGCAACCAGAAATGCCATTTTGGCACATCAACTTTTAAATTTTAAATGCAAACCCCCATTTTTCACGTCACGATAGGAAAGGCCTTCAAATTCTGCTTCTAAAAATGCATTCATTCTTAGTGCCCTTTTGACCAAAAATAAAAAAAAATTGATTTTTATCGGACTTTAAAATCGCGGTACAGCCCAAGCCCCTGAACCGATTTGGCTGAAATTTTGCACAAGGGGATTGTATTACACGTCGAAGAGGTGAACAAATTTTGGATTCAATCGGCCCACGGAAAGTGCCGTTTTGGCACACCAATTTCGAAATTTAAAATTATTCTCTAATTTACCCATCCAAAACAAGTTTTTGAAAGATTTATTGTCACTAGCGAGGTCACCATCAGAAAGGTCTTCAATTTCTGGTTTTAAATGAGACAAAATTTATTCGCATTTAGAACCCTTTGGGTAGAAAAATCGAAATTTTGTAATAACACTGAAACCACTTTATAGCCCAAACTAGTGGATCGATTTGCCCGAAATTTGGTAAATGGAGGTGAGGTGACCCGTTGAAGAGCTGAAAGGCTTTTGGGAGCAATTAGTCAACGGGAAGTGCCATTTAGGCATATCAACTTTAGAATCTTAAACAGAAGTCCCTGAAATCAAAGACCCACGCGTTGGGGAGGTTCCAGCCGCTTCTCTGCTGCCTTTTTTAAACATAATATGTGATACCTCACGGAGTAATTATTATAGTGCCCCGTAGACGGGTGATCAAAGTCGCTATATAGTAACTATTTAGCTAGCTTAGCTGTTTAAGCTTTCGTTTAAATTTCTGATAAGTACCTGCTGGTATTAAGTCCAAAATCGTAGAGTGCCTTCGGGTTCCAATTAAAACAATCTCATGCGCCAAAACAAAGTCTGCACTAACTTATATTTAACTGACCATAATTACGTGCATCATCACGTTTACTTTGCTCAAGTTCTTAAAAATAGTGCAAGCCAGTTTGTGGACAGACATATATTATCAAATTCAAATGATTTAGTGCTTACCTACTGAGTCCTCAACCTAAGATTGCGCGAGTTGTGCTGCCAGCCAAATGAGTACAAAAACAAAACTGATTACCGAATAATTATTTTTCAGCAAGATGATTTTCTTTGCATATTGACAATGAAAGTCGTTTTATTTTGGTGAAAAATCGAGATGACAATAACACTTTTTTTAAGTATTTATTAATAGCCCAGTAAATAAAGGTTTTAACTTCAAAATAATTCGCGGAAATCTGAAAATTCGCAGAGGTGTTCAATTAGTCTACCAAATCACCCCCGAAAACTCGTCGAAGTCCACCCTCTTGCTTCACCCGCAATCCATGTAAGAAGGTCGTTAAAGTAGTGGTAAACAAAACAAAGAAGAGAAACAAAACAAAGAAGAGACACCCCAAATATTTCGTAAACCAAATAAAATATGAAAATTCGCTTGGACAGGTCGATTTTTAATTAACTTAAATCCATGCTTGGCGAAATTTCAAAACTCACCCCCTAACCCCCACCTACCCCCACTTCAAAAATTTAAATAGCAACCCCCCACTTGTGACACTTGGGCCAATCTAACGCTGTAACAATTTTTGATCTTTGTTCAACTCTAGCGCCATCTATGGTCAAATTGTAAATTACGTTAGGGCCCTTTGTGATTCATCATTTGAAAGGGTTTGAAATTCTCTGTAAATTGAAGCAAAGAATTTTTGAAATCCACCCACTCGTTCAAAAGTTATATTGAAAGACATGAGTTGGTTCTGGGCCTAGAAATCCTTCAAATTTAGGCTGTAACTTTTAAACGAATGAATGGATTTAAAAAATTCTTGCATTCGTTTACAGATAATTTCAAACCCTTTCAAATGATGTAATTTAAAATTTGACCAAAGAGGGCCCTGGAGTTGAACAAATATCAAAACTTATTAAAGCTTTGGATTGGAATAAAATTAGCTTTCGAATGATGTATCACAAGTAGGGGGTTGCTATTTAAAATTTTGAAGTGGGGGTAAGTGGGGGTTAGGGGGTGACTTTTGAAATTTCGCCAAGCATGGATTTAAGTGTGCTCCTCCTGTATTTCACTCCAACACGAGATTCAACACAAATGTGAATTTTCAAATTCTTTGTTGTAAAGGCTGTTTCCGGGACTTCTTCCTTGATTGTGAGTAAAGCAAGGGAGGATTCAATGGGGGTTTTCAGGGTCGAAAGAGAAACAGTCACTATGCAACTCAAAAAAAATTCTGATTTTTGCGAATTATTTTCATGTTTTGAATAAAGTTTTGCCTTCATTGACTGGGCTATAAATTGTTTTCTAATCAAGAATGAACTGTCATCTATTGAGGTTCGTCATCAAAGGAAGTCATGGGCAAACTTCTCCTTTTCGAGTATGAGGGAGATAAATATACCTACAAAAAAATTGCGTACACAACACGTAATGAAAATATCTTTTTTCACTCGTTTGATTGATGCACTCCGTCTACGGCGTCGTGTATCAAACTTCAAACTCACGAAAAAAGTTATACTTTCATAACTATTTATAATACTAATAATTACGCAATTTACGTCAACAATCGAAAAATTCCTGTTTATAATATTATAGTGTCTGCAAGGTTGTAAGGTGGCAGTACTACCGTTAATTTGGGATTTCTAAAAACAATCGATGGAATTTTAGATTTTTTGTACCACTATTTCGAAGGTGAGTTAGTTCTGGTCCATTACGAAACGATATTTTTTTAGCATTGGTCAAAATACTTTCTGGAATTGTTGCAAGATCAGCTGCTGAATGGCATGAGTCCAAATGAATATCGGCGCATCTCCTTGGATGTAAACATTGCCCGGGATAAACAGGATAAAATTAAAAACTACATTTTTCATTTTCTTAGCCATGTTACGTTTCCGATGACATCTTCATCATGTGAGGTTAACAGTTTACCTGACCTTGCAGGTTTTATTTTTGAAAACACCTTGCCGTAATTAATTTCATTTCAAATGGAGAAAAACATTTACGCGGTCTATTTTTAAGACGGGAATATTTCATTGATCGATGGTTAAAAAAATGGAAAAGCAAGAAACCCATTAGTCATTATTGCAGGACACTTTATTTTTTGTCAATATGTAATTGATCAAATATTAAACGTCATAAATAACATCAAGGCAATTTTAATGGGTTGTAATTACACGTCCCATTTGAATTTAACAAGACGAGGAGTAATAAAAAGGTGAATTTTGCAACATCATCATATTAGAAAAAAAAGCAAAACTATCACAAGTAGCGAAAATTACCTGCAGGTATACAAGTGATTTTTCCTAACGGATCTCCTAAAGAACCCTTTACATCCGTCGCAGGATGCAGCCCCGTAGTGTTTTCCTGTCGCCCTGTCCCCGCAGATGGCGCAGTGTTGGCTCATGGGGACAACTCCTGCGGCCCCCGAATTGCTCAGGGTGGCCGTTAGCGAGTTGTTGCTCGCCGCCATCGTCATCTCCGAGTCTACTGAAACAATTGCAAAGAATTATTATTATGCTCCTGCAAGGATAAGTTTCAACAAACAATTTATTGTGCTGTATTAATAATTCATGTGTTTTTTTAATATCACCAAACGTGTGAGCAATAAATAACGAGAAGTGTGTAATTTAGCGGACCTTTTAAGTTATTATTTTTGTTGACGCAATTACGGTCATAAAAATTATTGGAATTTGATGGACAATAAACCAAGTAAGAAATGTTCGCCTAAATTCACACAAAACTGTAGGTACAGGGTGATCAATCCATTTTGTCCTTCTTTTAAATTGGAATATCTTCGTTGTCTTACAAGTTAGAAACGTGATTCAAAAAGTGGATTATAGGACAGTTTCAAATTTTCTTTGATAGATAGATACAAATGTTTCAAGATCAAACTTCGTCTCTGCGGGTATAAGTTGTATTTTTTTAAATGGGACACCTGGTATATTTTTGAACAGATCGATAGGAAATAATTTTCTGGTTATTCCAATTTAACGTGTAATTATCTCAGACTGCAATTTTCAGAGAAACAACATATTTTTGTTTTTATCTGTAATTGAAGTTTGAAAGTGTGCTCTATAATCCACTTTTTGTATCAGATTTCTAATATAGCAATCTTGGGTCCAGAAACAAAAGAAGGAATGTCCACTTTTGAAACAAAAATCTGTTGTTATTTAGTGATACTTAACATGCGTTGAATCTAGTAGGCATAACGTCGGAAAAAATTCACTGTACAATAATTTCTCTTCACAGGAATAAAAGTGGCATTGCCCAAAAGAGTATCCGTGTTATTTTGTGTGCTATAATAGGCCATTACGGTATGTCACAAATTTCCTTTATTTTTGGTATAACTCCAAATAACGGGAGTCCCAAAAAAAAACGAACGATTTATTTTTCGTTATAACTTTATTATTATTTTAGCGATTTTCCCAAATTTTGCACAGGACGTAGCCAAAAAATGAGGCTTTTAGAATTGACAATCATTTTCCAGATGGCGCCACTAATAAATCTTTTTTGCGGTTTTTTACAAAGCCATTTTTTCATTGGCTGGAGTTCAATCATTTGTGAACCGATCAAAATAAAATTCGTGTAGGATGACAGCTAATGCTTTCCTCTTCCAAAAGAACTTTATAAAATCTTATTCTGGGTGTTTTTAATTTTCTTACAATTTTTTTGCGGTACACGGATTTTTTAAGGTCTATTTATTATGTTGCTCCCAATCTTGGAAAAAAGTTATTTTTAATACTTCGTAATTAGAGAACTTGAGTTAAATACCTGTAAAACAACGTTATTTTGTGAAAGATTTATAGTATCACTAAAGATCAGGAAAATTTTGCCAAGATCGGTAGGTAGAGAAATAAATAATAAATTTTTAAAATCCATGTTTTAGAGCATCACAAAAAAATTGTAAATTAATCAAAAACGTTCAGAATAAAATTTTGTAAAGTTGCTTTGGAAGAGAAAAGCATCAGCTTTAACCTTACACTATTTTTATTTTGAACGGTTCACAGATGCTTCAACTCCAGCCAATCAAAAAATGGCCTTGTAAGAAATACCAACAAAAAATTTGTTGGTGGCGCCATCTGGAAAATGATAATTGACCCTAAAAGTCTCATCTTTTGACTACATCCGGTAGAAAATTGGGCAAAATCGGTTCAATAATAACAAAGCTATAGCCAAAAATAAATTGTTAGGTTTTTTCTGGGACAGCCTTTATAATCCAATTTGATTGAGATCCATCGTTTTTGTTTCGAATTTTATTAAGTATTTCACTTCAAAAAACAATGTTGAAAAAATTGATGACGTTTGTGCTAGCTAACGATCCCACCTTTCTGTACAATTTCTCAGTGTAAGAACACATAATTTCAAATAGATGACAGTTGTGTCACTTGTTTCCACTAGAAAATTTGATTTGACATTGACGAAATTAAACAGCAATGAAATGGACAGGTTGGCTCGTACTTTTCGTGAGACCGTAGCTCATACGTCATCACAATTAATATTTCATTTTATGGTCTTAGGAGGACTGGTTATATTCCAAAATGCAAGAACACGTCAAAGTTCATTTAGAATGGTCTTTCCATCACAACAATAATTCAAAGGTACCGTAATTCCCTAGTGCAATTCAGGTTTTCGTGTCATTCCTTCTTTTACTCCTGGATAGTTCAATCATAGTACTTTGAAACCGTTCACTGGATTAAATACGGCACTAAAAGTAGGTTATTTCCTTCAACGATACGGATATAACTTCATATCCATCCTATAGGACGGATATGAGACCGACCAATCAGAGATTTTTCTTGCGATCTATCTGACAGGTGCTAACAAACTCCGATCATCTGTTCTGTCAACAATTTCAGTGGTTTTACGTGGTCAAGGCACCACCGCGTCGCCTACAAAAGATGAAAGAGTGCTTTGACAAAATATGGCCCTGCGGCCATGTTCACAATTAGAGATCTTTTTACGTTCAAAATTTCACACTCAATTTCTTATAAACAAAGCACTTTTGTAAGAAATTGAGTGTGAAATTTTGAACGTAAAAAGATCTTTAATTGTGGTGCCAACGTGTCGGATAGGAAAGCCTTTTAAGGTATGTGAACAACTTTTCCGATCTAGTTGCCCTTGCTGAGAGACGTAGGGCGTAGATTGCTCAAATTATCATTCAAAGCGAAATCTGACAGTGACTCTACGTCAAGGCTTACTAGATCGGAAAAGTTTTTGATCGCCGCTTATAATGCAGAATTATGTAGGTAGCATATAAATTTCGATTTTGAATTATTTTAATGCAAATTACGGCAAAAGTCGTAGAAAAAGTACGATGTATAACTCGAGTGGATTGCCCAAACATCGCCTTCATGCGATATCTCGAACCAATCAGCAACCACCTAGTAGTAACCGCTAGTAAAATTCTATATTCCAATTCGTCAATGTTTCAAATTTGTAAGCAGGGCACAAAGGCACTAGGTAGTTGGCAACCCAACAATTTATTCCTATTATAATATTAATATATGCACGCCGGCCGGTTAATTTCCATAGAATCAACGATATTGTTGATTCCATTAAATTCATGGAAATTAACGATCGCGATGGGTTAACCCGAGCTCTGAAAAAATGGCTCTTAAATCGTATCTACGGAAATTAACAGTGATCAAGCCATATTCTGCATAAATTTTATAAGCACCTACGTCGCCGTTATCAGATCAGATTCCGTCTTCAGTTAAAATTTCAACAGTCTACGCCTTACTTCCTCCACTACAAGCACTACTCTATCGGTAGTTTTTGAAAAAAAAGGGCAGTATAAAGAAGCGGCTGGGACAACCCCACCACCTGGATCTCCCCACCACCTGGATCTTCGATTTCCAAGTGGTAGACAGAATAACACGGAAATTATAAGACCGCTTATCGTTGTTACTAACTTGTAATTTGCGACTTTTTCTACAAATAATAAACTGTCATCAACTGCCGATATCGGTACTGCAAAAAAAATTTCACACTACAAAAATTCTGCGAAAATTGAGGGTTAACAAACCGACGTTTTTGCAGGTTAGGAGGATTTAGTTTATTTGAGAAAAATATTATCTATTTTTAATAGTCCGGGAGGTAGTGAACATTTTTGGTACGTGATTTCAGCAAAGTTAGTTTAGCATTTTTATTGTTATTTTCATGCTGGAGAATACTAGAACGGAAGTCTGCAATAAATCTTGTGGGACAGAGGCTAATGGCGGCCATTTTAGTTTTTCAAAAATTGACATCTCGCAAAATGAAAAGAAATTCAAGATATCTGGGTTAATTCAAGAAGTATACTGAAAAAACTGAAAAATGTCATACTTATTTTAATCTAGAAGGGTTGGAAAAGTTTTCGTCTTCTCACTTTGTACTTTGTGCAAGGTAATGTAATTGAACCAAGTTTCATAAGGATCTGTCAATTAGTAACCAAGTTATAACACGTTGTCAATTTTCAATTTTTTCAGTATATTTCAGTAACCAATCTAGAGATCTTGGATTTCTCTTCAGATCCTTAATCTACATTGACAAATACAACTTTTTTCTAATTCAATAAAATTTCGTATCTTTTACCGTTTGCGAGATGACAATTTTGAAAAAAAATTAAAATGGCCGCCTGTCCCACAAGATTTATGACAGACTTCCGTTTTAGTATTCTCCAGCATGAAAATAACTATAAAATTGCTAAACTAACTTTGCTGAAATGACATACCAAAAATGTTCACTGCCTCCCGGACTATAAGAGGAATTGTATTTTTTTAAGAAACATATTGTCTATTTTTATAATCAAAGCACCGTTTTGAAATGCAAAAAACAAAGAATGTTTTTAAATGTGGCCAATCTTAAACCTAACAGAATTAAGATTGGCTAAATAAAATAAACACGTGGCCAATTTGACCCCCCACCTGCTCCTGCTCCTGCTGTCTGAGATTAGCCAGCCTATTTTTTTAGAATATTTTTGTTTATGTATAATAAATTGAAGTGTGCACAGTCTGAAAGTACGCATCGAGACCTGTATTTGCACATTTGGAATAAATCAGCTAACTGTACAAAAAGTTACAGGCTTTTAAACTTGAAAAGTATGGCCAATTCAACCCCACTTTAATTACAGACAATTTAAAAACTAGTTTTTTGTTTTTAGTGAATGCAGTAACCTCCCTGTTTGTTATTGTGAGGTTGGGGAGGTTAAAAAATAAGAATTTTTTACTTGATTCCTTGTTCCAGGTAAAAGGTATACAAGCTCCTTCGTTGACAGAGTAGGCATATGAATAGATAGTCAATTCCATGGTTTATTTGATCTGATTTTTGCTTTTGTTTCTGCGAAAATTTGAACTCTGCTAGTTGTTTCACTAATGACCTCTACAGTTTTATTGCACATGTCAATTTTAATGGTAATTATCAATAATTATTTAATGTAGGTGGTTGAAAAACTTGACATCGACAAGGTTTTCTTCTAGGGATCATAATTGTAAAAATAATTGCGCACATGCACGGTGGAAAATTTGTGATAATTGATGATGAATTACTGCAATTGCAACGAACACGAGTATAAGTGGAATATGAGTGTCACAGCGCACATTTCTGTTGGAAGAAAAGTTCAAAATTGTATCGCGAAAAACTGATCTTTTGTTAAAGTAATGCAATCTGAATGGAAATGAAGAGTAAAATGTAGCATAAAGAAAAGCTTCGGAGGCAAATTTCTATAAGTACAATACGGATGCAACGCTCGTGTTGTTGGGTATTGAGTACCTAAGTAAAGTGAACGGTTAGGACGAAACAATTTCTTGATTGCCTTAAATTCTTTTGAATTAGTTTAAATTACTGCAGCCACTAGAGACGTCCTTGTTTATAAGTTATTATCTTACATTACGCTATTCAATAACCATCTTATTTCTAATAATGCAGCTTTTCACTCTATTTTACTCAATTACTAAAACCGGTACTACGACCTTCACACGCATTTTTTAATAAGTAATTCAGTTTATTACTTAATATACTGTATCGTCGCTTTGTTTCAATTCAGGGTCCCGGTTCTTTCGATCGTTTAAGTTTTGCCCATCAGTTCAATAAGTATTAAAAAAATACCTATTCAGAAGATGCAAGTTTGTGCGTCAGAGCTCAATAAAGTTAAGTAATTTATTCAGCGAATTATTCCCTAAAAATTAAATGTTATTACTCTTGGCGCTAATTAATGTAACCTTCAATTATCTAAAAATAAAAAGTTTTCTTATGTAAGTTTCGGAAATCTTGAATTTAATCACCCCATTTGACAGAAAAATGGCGTTAACATTTTAAAGATACTATAAAAAGGTTGATTAATGTATGGAGGTAACTGGGTGAGTGTCGTTGTCACTTAAGTATAATTAATTAATTAATCTTGGACGACGCGTTCGTCACTCATTACCATAACCAGTTGTCATTAGTCAAAAATGATGATTGAAACAATTTTTGCGAACTAAATCAGAGGGGAGGGGGTCGTAATTGTAAATTTTCTGCGTCATTAATTAATTGAAAGAAAATTTTCAGTAACGGGCAAATAAATCCTCGTCGTTAGTTCATAAATCGAAACTGAATGTAGGCTTCCTTTTCAAATTTAGAGTTCGCAGGAAATTTGAAAGAGTTAACTTTGAAAGAGTCAAGAGCAGAGCTTTGTTGCATAATTAATTAATTACTCATCCTTCGGGGTTATTTAAAAATGAGATCAGTATATTCCGCGTGTGTCATATTATTGTATATTGGACGAAAGGAAACAAAATAATTATTCATCGTTGACATGCGCCTCCAGATAAGCAAATCAAATTTGAGTCACAATAATGTTGTCTTCTGCAAATAAATTCGTTCACATGAAAGCCACATCATTGACCAGTGTAAATCACGTGAAACCCACTGAAGAATCATCAGGACTGAAAATTATAAGAAAGCCACTATTTATTTATAACATTCCCATCAACAAAGAAAAATAATGAGTTCATTATACGAGATATTTTTTACGACCTTGGCGGTCATTCACTGTGATTATCCCTAGACTGCGGGTGTATTTTGAAAGCAGTTAAGTCATTTATATTCAACTGGACTATCCTCCGATCATAGTCTAAAACGATTCGGAGTTCCCTTGAGGTAGGTCCCGGTTTGGACTTTTGTACACTCCAAAGGTTAGTTGCAGCGCTTTATCGCCGCCTTGCTAAAATATGTTCATTCGGAAGTCGCATTTTTGCAATTCCTCGTAATATTTTGACTAATTTCCTTGAAATTTTCAGGAAGTGACACACAGCTGAGAAAGAATAATCGAATAATCGAAAATATGATAACACGTAGTCCTCCAGCAATTCGAATCGTAAACACGATTAGTTAACATTTCGTTGAAAAGGGTTAAAAGTCACCTTCCACGAACAAAAGGAAATTTCCATATAAAACAAGTTTTTGACTTGAAATTTAAAATAGAAAACTATTTGGAAATGTCGATTATGTTATTCGAGTGTTGATCCACCAACTGTAAGTTTCCACGATATTATCTCCAAAAATTTGAGCTTGAGATAAATAACTGTAATTGTGATGTGAGCACGAAAAACAACTCTTATCAAAAAATAATCAAAGGGTTTATTAGATTCACATCAAGATTAATGATCCCACAAGGTAACTACTCTGTTACTATGTTGATGCACTCATCCGCAATAATTCCAGAGTAAACAAAAACAACATCGAGTATACTGCTTAATGGACAATATCTGTGTAATTTAGTTAATTAAGGAATTATTTTAATAGTGAGATACGAATCGCATAACTGAGGATAGGTGTAGGTGTAACATGAGTTCTTGCAAACCACACAAAGTATCTTTCTTATTTCATTTCACCTTAGCTCTAGAGTGATTCAGCAAATTTTAGTTTCTCAGTGTACAACAGGAAGTGAAATTCTTATAGCTTACTTGGCCATAAATACATAAATACCTACACAATAAATCGTAGGGAGCCCTTTATCAATAAGTAGATGACGATTATTCGTCATCAAACTAATTTGAGATGATAAGAAACGTAAAAGGACGCTCGTCTTGGAAATTCCCATCATTGAAGATTTTCGTCAACAAAATTGATTTCCACCTTTTGATGCTCAAGGTGATATTTTTAAATGGAAGTGAAACCGGTTGGATTTCAGAGAAATTGGTGCGGACAATTTACAATAAAGACAATCGGAAAAAAATAAACTACCACTCCAATCTAGTAGCCCATGCCCTGCGAGACGTAGGCTGCGGAAATTATATGACAACGTTACAGTCCGATTTCGAGTTTTTGACCACACGTTATAAGTACGTACATTATACCAAGAGATCACTAAAGAACGATTAAGAGTGGCTTTGAATGTCAACGATGAAAGAATATAAATGTGAATTGCAGTAGAAAAAAAAATGCAACAAGCTCTTCATTTTCACCCGTGTAATACAGATTTCAGGCTTCATCAGAATAATAGTAAGAATCACGATGGAAACACTGGACAACTTTGGTGGAGAAAAGCACTATCACTAGAAACACCTCATTATCAGCTAAACCTTTAGCTTTGATAATGAGCACGTTGTGTTCGAAACGCGTTAGCTGTGAAAATCAAGTGTTTCGGTGTAGTGGTCTAGTGATAGTGAATAGTTAGAATGTCTTGCTAGTGATTTAAATAAGGGAGTTATGGTGGTAATCGGATAAATGTCAATTTGACGGTACACTCCGTGAAAAAAGGTAATTTTTTTAACTTTACAAAAAAATTTCGTGACAAACCTTTTGACAAACAATTTCTAACCAAAATAAAAGTTCGCATTACACAGTTGACCGTTGAGAGGATCTACAGGGTGGTGAATTTTTGGTTGCCCACCATTGGGAACTCGGAAACCATAAGAGATGGAGAGTAGCTTAAATTAGAGAAAAGTTGCGTTTTTTTTCAAGGTGATTAGGTATCTGTAAAGAATTCTCCTTTATCTTGATTCGTTCCTGAGTTATCTCGAAAAGATTGAAAATCGCGATTTTAAAGAAAAATTCGTATCTTTCTTTCTTTTTGATATTCGTTAATTTCCAGCGTTCTCTATGGTCAAATTTTAAATCACATTACGGCCCTTTGTGGCACATCTTTTTAAAATCCATCCACGCCTTCAAGAGTTACAGTCAAATCATCAATAATTATTTCTAGGCCCTGAACCAGTTAATGTTCCTCACTGATGTAATTTTTTAAGGACTGGATGGGTTTCAAAAAAATTTGCACAGGTTTACAGAGGATTTCATACCCTTTAAAATGTTTTGCCAAAAGGGCTGTGATGTGATTTAAAATTTGACTATTGAGGGAGTATCAAAAAAATTGACAGCATTGCATTCGTAATGAAATTGACTTTCAAATGATGTATCACAAGTGAGGAGTTGCGATTTGAAATTTTGGAGTTGGGGTTGGTGCGAGGGGTTGATCAATGATCAGTCACCAAAAATTTGTACACAACATTTGATGTTTTAGCAGCCATGTACACCTCGTTTCCATAGTGGACAACCCCTCTGGCGAAACCGAAGTTTTCCATTATTTCAATTGACTTCTCGCCTTTGGCTCCGCCAACGCTCGAAAAACTTTGGCTTCGCTTAAATTTTTTACAACTTCTATTGACTACTCGCTTTTTGCTCCGCCAAAGCTCGCAAAGCTTCCCCTACGCCTCAGTTTTTACAGTGCCACTTGGCTACCCACTTGTCACTTCGTCACTTGAAGATGTAGGAAATTGAGGCGGAGCCGAAGTTTTGCTTTCTTTGGCGTAGCCAAAAGCGAGTAGTCAATTGAAACTGTAAAAAACTGACGTCCTCAAAAATTTGTACACCACATTTCATGTTTGCAACATTTCCGCGACATTTCAGCAGCCATGTACACCAAGTTTCCATAATGGTCAACCCCTCGGACAAAATCGAAGTTTTTCACTATTTCAATTGACTTCTCGCTTTTGGCTAAGCCAAAGCTCGAAGAACTTCGGCTTCGCCTTAGTTTTTTACAAAGAAACAACTTTTATATTTTTGACACCTGTCAACTCAACAATATTGACAGGCCTTCTAGATTTTGAGCAACAACAGTCAACTTTTCTTTTTCTTATAGCCGCCATATTAGATTTTAAGAGCATTAAATACACAAAAAAAATAGCTTTTTAAAAATCCAGCCAACAGAATTTTTTGACAGATTGTCCAATTTTGAAAATTGCTATGAATAGTTTGTAAAATCAGCCTAAACAATTGCAAAAGAGTAAACCTATTTATTCAATCTCTTATGACATGTGAAAACAATTAAATCCAACGGTAATAAAATACGCCTTGACATGGTGTGACTCAAACTTTGACATATTTTCTCAAAGAAGTCCATATACCCAGGTAACGCGTTTCGGACACAAAGTGCAACTACTTTCAATATTGAAACTCCAAAAAATTGGCTGTTCTCTGCTTTTGGAAAACTAGGCTACAGTTTAAAGTGGTGGATTAAACAGGACTAGGGGAACCAAAAAGTTTAGCTCCAAAGCCGCGACGTTTCGATTTAATTAAAATCTTCTTCGGGCTGGATGAAGCCAAATCTTATTTAAAACAATACATTACAGCCCCGTTTAATCCTCCACTGTTAAGTTAACCAAATTCCACCGACATCAAATTCGGTAAATGATTAAACCGAAGTAGGTATTTGTCGTCAGAGCGGCGACGTGAAAGCCATGCAGCCTCGCATGCAGTTAATAATTATTAAAAGTGAAATTGTTTAAAATGATGAACAAACAGAAAATCAAAGAAGAAAGTTCAATTTTTTCAGAGAACCGACCAAGGATTAAAATTTCCAAACTGGTTTTCAGTCCCTGATGCTATTGTTAAGTTATTATGACGTCTTTTCGTGTTCAGAATCCAAAATCCAATTAGAGTAGTAAACATTTCATTTCCTAAAATTGTAATTGGATCAGTTCGACTATTAATACGAATTAATTATGTTTTATGATAGAATTTCCATAATAGAAAGGTTCAAAGTCTCTATTTTGTCTCGTTATAAATAAACCGTATAACGCTATCTTGGTTTTGGGACAATGTATCTTCTAAGAAAAGTAAGACAGCTCATAGTCATAAGCTAAGAATGATTCAGGAATCAGGCTAAGTAATATCTTTCGAGAATCAATCAGTTTAGATTACACCTGGCTATCCACCAAACTAATTATATGTGAATTCTGAGAAAATCAGTTCAAGGAATAAGAGAAAATCTACGGAAAAGACGAGCATTAGGAAATAATACCGTAAACTCAGGGACTCTACCTAATTCAGGATTAATGTGAAACCTAAAATGGACAAAATATGTGGAAAACCCGAACAAAGTTTCTGTCAAACCGCGTTTCTTTTAATTTTGACAGAATTTTGGAAAAGAATTCGGACTGACTAATCGTCAGTTTAGCAAGGCACTTCACTTGCCCATGGCACTTACGAGTATTCGGAGTTCTAAGCATGTATTTCTTTATCTACATCGAAGGCGATGTCATCATCAATAGAGAAAAATTTTGTTATTAAAAGCACGATCGAAACACTTATCTTTAATCAATTGGAAATTCTTCTGCGCAATATTTCTCTACAAGCAGAAATCTCACAATTAAAGTACCTAGCTATTTATTTATAATTTTCAGAAGCATGTCTACTGTTATATCACATCGATTAAGATATATGCGAATCTTTCATTCCGAGATAAAAAGTATACATTTATTACGTTTACCACAACTGAAACCACCATTTAATTAGTTTACTGTTGATTTTATTCTGTTTGCTTGGAAAATATTTGTTTCTCAAAGTCAATATTAATCCATCACTTGCGCAACAATGACATTTTAAGATGAAAATATCCAGTAAATAAATATTTCTAGTTTAGAAAAAATTCCTGTGATGTATTTTCAATTCACACAAACATTTCGACCTACACAATCCTCAGTCGTCATAATATTCGGTTATTTCAATTCTGTGAATAAGGGTAGCAAAAAAAATAGGGGCTACTGCAGCCCACATCCCTTTTTCCACTGCGGGCTTTCACCGCCCGCCCCCACAAAGTCTCAACGGTTTGAGGGCGGCATTCCGAACGTGGCGTGACGTGCAAAGGCCCTCAGGGAATATTCGCTCCCAGATCTCGTTAATTTGTCAAAAAAGTTTAATTTTCCACATTTTTTTTCTTCATATACCGTGGGCCAGAGAATGTTGCCATATTTTTCTTTGTGTAATAACTTTTTTGTTTGAAATCCTATTTTAATTAACGTTTTTGTAGCAGAATCCTGACATTTCAGCCTTTCATAAAACGTATAACAAAGAATTAATCACTTAAGGATCTGCAAGAGAACTAGTGCATTTTTTTACGTGTTAATTTGAGAGGGTGGCACTTTTTAACCTCCCCACTCCACTTCACCATTTAAAAAAAAAGGGAGGTTACTGCAATCACTAAAATTTTCGAATTCGAGATAAGACCGGATCTATACGTTTTGAGGTCTCAGGAGCCCAAAAAAGTGGTTTTTAAAATGTGTCTGTGTGTATGTGCGTACGTACGTACGTGCGTACGTACGTGCGTACGTACGTTTGTAAACACGCCACAGCCAAAACTACTAGACCGATTTGGCTGAAATTTGGTGCGTGTGCATGTGATAACCCAACTTAGATCTGAAAAGCTTTTGGAGCCAATCGTTCAACTAGAAATGCCATTTTGGCACATCAACTTTTAAATTTCAAATACAAACCCCCATTTTTCACCTCACGATAGAAAAGGCCTTCAAATTCTGCTTCTAAAAATGTATTAATTCTTAGTGCCCTTTTGATCAAAAATTAAGAAAAAAAAGATTTTTATCCGACTTTAAAATCGCGGTACAGCCCAAGCCCCTGAACCGATTTGGCTGAAATTTTGCACACGGGGATTGTATTACACGTCGAAGAGCTGAACAAATTTTGGATTCAATCGGCCCACGGAAACTGCCGTTTTGGCACACCAATTTGTAACTTTAAAATTATTCACTCATTTAACCATCCAAAACAAGTTTTTGAAAGATTTATTCTCACCATCAAAAAGGTCTTCAAATTCTGGTTTTAAGTAAGACAAAATTCGTTCGCATTTAGTGCTCTTTGGGTCAAAAAATCGAAATTTCATAATAACACTAAAAATACATTATAGCCCAAATTAGCGAATCGATTTGGCTGAAATTTGGTACATGGAGATTGGGTGACCCGTTGAAGACCTGAAAGGCTTTTGGAAGCAATTGGTCCACGGGAAGTGCCATTTAGAAATATCAACTTTAAATACAAAGGTCTCCCTTTTTATGTCGCCATTAGAAAGACGATCAAATTCTCGTTCTAAAAATGTATTCACAGTTTCTGCCATTTCAGTGGAAAATAGAGAAAAAAATATTTTTAATTAAAAGGGAGCATGCTGACAGTGGATGACATAAAGTATCAGTTATTGTCAAAAGGGTGGTAAACTGTTAACCTTAAAAGGAACATATTGTCAAATGTGATGGGTGATGTCGGTATTTGTCAGAAAATTGCGAAATTAGTCACAGACAATAAGCATAAAAAAAATTGTGTCGAATTGACTACTATCTACACAGAATACAAAGATCCACGCGATGGGGAGGTTCCAGCCGCTTCTCTGCTGCATTTTTTGTTTTTGAGATTGGATGCCCCTAAACTATGCCATTTAAAAGAACAAATGTTTTGGCTCTATGCATTCGTAACAAGAAGACAGCAGTGTGCTTAGTTTCCTATTTTAAGGACTTTTATTCAACTGAGGAAATCAGACATAACTAGAACAAAAGTGAGATTTTCTTGTAAAATGTTTATGGATTAGGAGGTGAAAACCTGCGAAGAGTTGACAGACATTTTGAATTTCACAAAAAATGTCGTTGAAACGAAAAAAAACAAATAAGTTTGAGGAACCCTTAAAAGCCGTGGTGCAAACACCCGTTGTGCAAATGACGTGTTTTCCGTGTTTAATCTGACTCCGTTGGTTTAAAAAAGTGTTAAAACCAAAACAAAGAGCAGTCAGCCATCTTTTGGTATGAATATTGCGAACTTAAATGTTTTACAGCTTTTCCAGGTGTAGTTCAGAAAGCGTCAATTGAATTTCAGAATCCGTCAAATGCAGTTCAGATTAGTCAATTGAAATGAATTTCAGAAATTCAGAATGCGTCAATTGTATTGAAAACAATTAACAAAAGCGCCCTACTGACATGTCTTCCATTCCCAGGACAGGAGCATGATATCTGATGCTGTGTTGTGCTGCTTCTGAATTAAAAGTGATATATTCTAATATGCAAATGATGCTTTCTGAAATACAATTGACGGATTCTGAATTTCAATTGATGCTTTCTGAAAATCATTTGACTTCTGAAATACAATTGACCCATTCTGAAATTCCTTTGACTAATCTGATCTACATTTGACGGTTTCAGAATTTCAATTGATTAATCTGAACTACATTTTTTGTCGGGTTCTGAAATTCAATTGACGCTTTCTGAACTAACGGGTGTCCTAAAAAAAACCAAACGAAATATTTTTGGTAATAACTCGTGCATTTCTTACCTGATTTGGATGAACCTGGCCTTAAATTGAAGCCAAGGAATCAGGCTTTCGAACTGTCTGAAAAATTAAGGCAGATGGTGCTGCAATAGTTCTCTTAGTGATACTTGTCTCAAAGGTTCATTTCAGGGGCGTGGGGATTGGTCAATTATCAACCAATCGTTATGAGACTCACATAACTTTGAAGGGCGTTCATTTTTCTTTAAGAATCTTTTTTCAGAAGTTAAGGTTCACGCATTGACTTTCTGTGATTATTTTCACATTTTTTCATGCAGAATGACCGTGACTAAAGTAACAATGAAGCAACAAGAGCTTAATTCTCAGTAGTAGCCTTTAAATTTCCTCCTATTCGCATCCGCTTGGGTTTTTCATTCAATTAGATCCACTATTACTGAAAATTAAGCTGAAAATGCATCACTGTTACTTCAGTTATGGTCATTTACGCGTGAAAATAAGGGAAAACATATGATTTTTAAAAGATCACAGAAAATTTATTCGTGAATCATAACGAACTTCTGAAAGACGTTTTTGAAGAAAAGTAAACGTGCTTCAAGGTTATTTTTATCTCATTACCATTGGTTGTTAACTGACCAATCCCCATGCACCTAAAGTAAGCCTTTAAAACAAGCATGGCTAAGGCTACTACGGCAGCGCCATCTGTCGTGGTCTCTTGAATGAATCGATAGCCTGATTCTTTAGCTTTAATTTAAGTACACGTTCATCCAAATCGGTTAAAAAATGGATGAGTTGTCCTCAAAAATATTTCGTTCGGTTTTTTTTAGGACACCCGTTACATCTGGAAAAGGTGTAGAGATGTGATTTGTTTTGTGTGCCAATGTTACATTCAGAACATTTGGTGGTATTACCCATGCTAAAGTTTACATGAACAAATAGGGAGACTGAACACTAAAAAAAAATTGACAAAATAGCTACTTATACAACTCGTAGCAAAATAAACGTATTTTTTCTATTTCGGTTTCCTAATGAACACTTTATAGCACCCAGACGCGTTCTCTAATGTGCTCTAGTAAAACATGGCTTTTGTTTACATCATAACCTAGACAACTATTGTGTCTAACAATCGAATTAACTACCAGGCCTGTCGTTGAAAATGACAATCTGAATTTTACTTGAAAATATTATCAAGTTGGGTATCCGAAATAGAAAAAAATGTATAAAAAACTTGTTTCATAAGGCTCTTCGCACTCGGATTTTGTAAAACTCGGGCTATTCGCCCTCGTTGTCCAAACATCCTCGTCCGATAATAATAATTGGCCTCATGAAACGTGTTTTTTAATATTCCCTATTTCGCACTCTAGACGTGAAGTTTCCCACACGAGCTAAGTGAATGGAAATGAACCATTGAACGAAATTGACAAAATAGCTCCTTTCGCACTCTGACCTGAAACTTCCCCGAGTTTTACTGAAACGAAATTGCAAAAATATACCAATTTATGGGCAGATAATAGAAAAATACAAAATTATCTAAATTAGTCCGCTTGTCAAGATATGTATTTCGATTGCAGAAAAACGGTAAAACAAGATTTAAAAAATGAGTGTTTGAACTGACTTGCACATTTTAATAAGACAATAATTATGACATAAAACCATTGTTTTACGGTATTCCGGTGGATTACTGCATTAAATTCATTTTTTTAAAATATGGAAATAAGATGAAATAAAAAACAGGTTTGTGCGGCAGAAATGTTAAATTTTCCACGATATGCCAAGGCTTGTTTTCTTGGCAAATAAAAGCGAAAAAAAGGTGTCCGCAGCCCGCACATTTACAGGTCTAATATTTGAAATAGAAAATTGGATACGAAAATATCACGTGGACCTTGTTTCGTCGTTGCATAACCAGTTGAATCTTCGGAATCCCGCTATGACGCTTTCTCGAGATGACTACGTAAATCGGTCGAAGATCGCTCAAGCAAATCCCCGAAAAACTTTGAAACAATAATGAAAAAATTATCTACTGTCACTATGAAACAGAGAAAAATTTCTAATTGGCCTTGTCCTTGGTTGTTATTATAATGATGCAGTTAAGTGCAATTAGAATGATTTTCTGTAGGTACTTACAGATTCACTTATAATGAAATTTAAACACTGTCACTTTCATGAAATATTAATATTAAATACACTCATATCTCAAGAAAAAGAATTAATTAGATAAGGTTGAGATAGCGTCAAAATTGTACCTTCATATAATCCCATATCAGCCCACAGATTGTAACTAGCGGCTTCAGTACGACCCACGAATGCAGTCTGTGATGGTCAACAGTTGACCAAAATGAGTCCAAATTGAAAATTGTCACCGGTTAGGTCACTAGAACACAGCGACACCAAACAGAGACGCACGAGCTCTATCCAATTCAAAAGTATTCTGCCAAGTCACCGCACACATTCACGACAAGTGGAAGCGATCGCGGTTTATTCGTATGCTACGAAGCTTATAACGAAAGTGGGATCGAATTATTTATTATTGTGTACGCACAGGACGAGCCGCAGGTTTTATTATCATTGCGGCGTGACGTCAGGAAGGTGAACGATAAAATGCGCTTGAGGACGCTCTGCAGAAGGATGGCACTGAAGCCGCGTGCCTTTTTATGATTTTAGTTTGAAACATAGTTGATATCCTTCACCGTTTTTACGTGTGAATTCGTAAATTTTCCTGCAAGAGGGACCGTAATTGGAGTGAGTTGAAAGCCAAATTGCGATTTTTGGTATCTCATGTGAGGGAATACCTAAATCTGTTAAAAAAGGGAACCCTTGGTTCACTGGTAGTCAAAACAACATGGTTACTGGAAAAAATGGTACTGTGATAGATAGCCCTGAAGAAGGTGGCAAAATAGATAATGTTCTAGCTCTAGAAAGTTGAGTAGGCACCTATACTTACTCCGATAAACAAAGGCTTAGTTCCGCAACTAAAGTCTTCCCTTATTACGGTAACGATACCCCGTAATTGCCCTGTAACAGTACTCTGAGCCTGTAAATATATGTTTCTACGACCACTATTGTAAATAGCCAATTTTGTACAACGTACATACAAACTAAGTAAGCCGTTCCTTACGCACGCAAACCTAAAACTGTGCGTAAAGAGTGAAAATCGCACAGTTTTCAACTGTCATTTGTCAAATGTCATTTTTCACTTAATTTTATTGTTAAATTCATTATTCTCCCCTTATTTATTAGGACATTTTAAAAACATATCGACTACTCCTCTTCCAGGATAAAAGCAGTTCAACTGCAAAGTAAAATCCGAGGTAAAATCAATAAAAATCTTCTGTGCAAAAGTTAGGTTATATCGCAAAACCTTTTCGTCTGAAAATGCCTTGGGATCGGTAAGTTGTATTTATTCGTATTATCTTGAACCTTTGAGCAGGTATTTAAAAGAAATTAACATAATATAGAATACTGGCAGGTTTTTGGTACCCAGGAACAATCAATAACCGTTAATTTAGTTGACTTTAAGGCAAGTAATTAATTCCATTGTAAGCACGAATCAATCATTTATGCTGGAAAAAAACATTTGAGGAAACAAAATAATGCAGAGTAAATTTGCATAACATCTTTTGTGAGAAATGCATGTGAGAAAAAGTATGATTCCATTTGAAAAATAAAAATTATGGTCATTTCCGGTTGAACCGGAAGTGCTAAAAATATCTGACTATACCACTGGATTCACATCAAAAAAATAAGGTTGACATGTCCCAGGATATTACCGAAATATTCCTCTCGAAGAAGTTCTTCAATTTATTAAACCTACTATTGAGAAAAGTTAAGTACCTATTGTGTGGTCGTAGAAAAAGTATCGTACGTAACTCGAGTTGTAAGGCAATTACGCACTGTGGAATTATACACTCGCCGCTACGCGGCTCGTGTACCACTTCTTCCACACGTGCGTAATATGCTTCTTACAACTCTCGTTACGTAATATACTATTTTAGTACCTGATGATTTATTAGAAGACCAAGTGCAGCCAACATGATGTAGATTTCCATGTGCTGATGGCCGCACTTGTACTAGTACTAGACTTACAGGCTGTTACAGGCCAATTACAGGCTATCGTTACCGTAATAAGGGAAGACTTTAATTACTGGGCCAATTGTGGGTGGCGAAATGTTCGAATCCCTCACAATAGGTGTCAAATACAAGTCTAATAAGGGCTTATGGGCTTAACATGTCATTCCCTTTAAACCTTAAGGAACCTCCCCACTTGGTGAATGATTCAATCCGACCACCTATAAATTTCAATCCACAGTCTCGACGTGTTTTGAGAGTATCTCAAAATTTTAATTTTTTACTGCGAAAAGGACACTATAGCATTTTTGGAAGCAGAATTTGAAGACCTTTCAGAAGACCTGATAAAACACATGGTAGTCATCATGCCAAAAAGGCACTTGTAATTGGCCGATTGCCACCAAAATTAAGTAAATTTTCCTACTTGCTTTATCTAAAGTTTACTCCACCAATACCTTAAAGCCTTTTCTGGGATTTTTTAAAATTTCTAGATTTTTTGCCAAAGGCACTTTTGAAAACATTTTTGGAAATGTCTTTTGAAGGCCTTTCATGTGCTGATAAAGAAACTTTCGAGTTTATTATTCAAATTTCAAGGTTAATACGCCAAAATGACACATATCGTTGGCCGATGGCCACCAAAATTAAATCAGCTCGGCGGATACTGGTATCTTTATACTTACCAAATTTCAGCGTGTTATTTAATGTTGCTTCGAAATTTCGAATTTTTTGATTTTATGCCAAAAAGGCGCTAAGTGTGAATACATTTTTAGACACAGAATTTAAAGACCTTTCGTATGCTGATAAGAAAAATTCGTGTTCATCAGTCAAATTTCTTAGTTGATACGCCAAAAAGGCACTTGGCGTTTGTGGATTGGCAACAAAATTAACTGAGCTCACCAGAATGCCAACAATGACCCCCATTCCAAATTTTATTAAAATCCGTTAGGCAGTTTTCGAGAAATCGTACATACGGACGTACATACAACACACAGACATTTTCTAAAAAGTAAAAACTACTTTTTCGTGATCCTGGGACCTCAAAACGTAAAGATCTGCTATTATCTCAATTTCGAAGTTTGGACTGATTGCAGTATGTAACCTCCCATTTTTACCTCTCCACAACCATATAAAAATGGGAGGTTACTGCAATCACTCCAAAATTCGAAATTGAGATAACACCAGATCTTTACGGTTCAAGGTCCCAGGATCACAAATAAGTGTTTTTTTTTAAATGTGTGTGTGTATGTACGTATGTGAGCAAGATTGTTCGAAAACTACCAAGCAGATTTTCATGGATATGGAGGATAGTGTTGGCCCTCCGGTGAGCCCAGTTCATCTTCTTGCCGATCCGTCAAGTGCCTTTTTGGTGCATCAGCTATGAAATTTGATGACCACCAGTTGTTTTATCAGCACATGAAAGGTCTTCAAATTCTGGTTACAAAAATGCAATTATTCATGGTGCCCCTTTGACAATAAATAATAAAAAGTTTGAAAAACCCCCGAAATACTTAGACTGTGGATTTTATAGATGATATAGCATTGGATAATTCACCAAGTGGGGAGGTTCTACCCGCTTCCGTAGCTGCCCATTTTTTAAAAATTGGTTGTGGGGAGGTTAAAAAACTACCCACATCCTTTCATCAAATGATGTACAGTGAATAATCAAATGACATAACAGAAAAAACACGAGAGACCGTAGTTTTTAATCAAGGTCAGGTAAAATATCAAGCGATCAAAATAATTTCATGATACCTCAGTGAACTTTGGAAATTAAAGTCAAGTTTTTGACATTATGAGAATGATTTTGTACTAGTACTGAGCTGAGGACAAAACTAACTTTGGTCAACCAAATCACTGGTTGGGCATTCTTGAAATTTCAGCGTTACTAGAACTGACATTCATTAGTGAAGAAGATGCAGGACGTGTACTGGACCGTTTGATTATTATTTATTACACAATTTTTAAGGCAATCAGCGGTTTACCTAAAATTTGGTCTTTAGTCCCCCAAAATCGAGGTTGAACCACAATATAACATTGAATCAGACACTAACTTAATAATAAATTCTTGACCAGAATCCAAGTTTTAATCAAAATCTATTGTTTTGATAGAATGCTATACGAACACTAAACTTACCCTACAATGACTTTATAATTTATTTTGGAATATCAGGTGCACCTACAACTTCTTTATGGTAAGTATAGCTTTGGTGCTTTGAGGTTTGTATTGTTTATTGGTCGTTATGAGAACAATAATAAACACGACATTGCATCACACATAATAGCTAAGGATTTCATTCATAAACTCAAAAGGAAAAAAAATTAATGTATAGTCTGCTTCACGTAGGACAACGGACAACTCTCGCGAGAAATCTAGGGACTATAGTGTAAATAGCCCAGTGAATTTTTAGTACATAACAATATCTCGTACAAACGCGAGTAGGTACGTATAAATATGCTTTGTGCTGATAAGTGCTAAGTTTCAAAATATATCGGAGTAATGGGCCAGATTTTGGAGTAAAAACAACTGCAAATATGCAGATAAAA
The DNA here is from genome assembly GCA_963924575.1 of Pycnomerus fuliginosus. Lineage (NCBI taxonomy): Eukaryota > Metazoa > Arthropoda > Insecta > Coleoptera > Zopheridae > Pycnomerus > Pycnomerus fuliginosus. The sequence goes on along the minus strand of OZ004617.1, from coordinate 12,891,010 downwards.
AAGAGATAATAACACTTTTTCAAGTTTGATAGTCAGATTTTTATATTTTTAAACTATTGTGCTGCGTGTTATCTTAAAAAAAACAACGGTTTTACCTGCAGCTGTTAATCACAAAATTAGTGTTGTGAAAAGGTCTAATTAATATTAAACACCTACCTAAAAATGAGGTGCACCTAACAGTGGTTTTTATTTAAATATTATTCACCACTGGGCAACAGGATCGATTAAATTGGAAAAAAGTTAATACCTATATTTTTTCATGTAAATGAAGAATCTGAAATGAAATCGAAGGTATTGGACTTGATTCCTGAAATAAACACCTATTCCTATATAACCGAAAGACATATTTCATAGTTGTTATTTACACGGGTCGTGCGTGAATTTTAAATAGAACTTTTAACTGTCATCATTATTTTGCGGGAGACACAATTCTTACCTACTCCAGCAAAAATTTCGCAAAATCATTAACCTTTGTACCCAAGGATTTCCTTAGGTTTTGCAAATTCAAAAGTTAATTTGTCAATATTTACGATCAAAACATAACGTCAATGGAATTCTTTCCATTGCAAAACATGAACCTTCTTTTAAAATTTCCAAAAATCGGACATTTCCCTATAAATCGTGTCACAAGATAAGGTAGGTGGCGAGCAGAAAATCGGCCACTTTTTAAAAAAAGGGAGGTGACTGCAATCACTAAAATTTTCGAATTCGAGATAAGACCGGATCTATACGTTTTGGGGTCTCAGGAACCCAAAAAAGTGGTTTTTAAAATGTGTCTGTGTGTATGTACGTACGTACATTCGTAAACACGCCACAGCCCAAATTACTCGACCGATTTGGTTGAAATTTGGTACGTAGGCATCTCATAACCCAACTTAGGTCTGGAAAGCTTTGGAGCCAATCGTGCATCCAAAAATGCCATTTTGGCACATCAACTTTTAAATTTTAAATGCAAACCTTCATTTTTCACATTTTTGTGCGCTAGTCGGCTGTGCGGAGTTTTCTAATCTTTTCTGAAAATCTCTTAATTTTTGTATTTTTTGCCAAGTCTTTTGCTTATGTTGACCAAAAAGGAAGTTTGATAATAATATACTTATTTGTCCCAAAATAAAATATCGATACACAATTCGAGCAATAATTGAACATTTCCTAATTCTAAAAAACAAGCACCTAACCGTACCTACCTCAAAATTATGCAACATTATCATTCCTACGAATTTTGAACCACGACCTTTAGTACTTTATTATCTTTGGTATAATAATTGACAGGGTATGCACAGAGAGGCCTAAGATCAGATTTCGGTCCTTATATTTGAGCTATTCGACCTTTTAACCACTGATTCTATCTTTAAAAAAATTCCACAAAACGGTGCCCTAACTGTCATAAATCCGTAAAACATTTTCCCCTTTAACATTTGGGATATTCTCAATAATCCAGAACAATCGTTTCCAACCAAATGAAACTGTTCCTCAAAAACAAAAAACAAGAAATCCATTGAAATTTTATTCCTTCGTTTTTGATTTATTCTAACAGAAATAAAAAGATGTGGCCTTGGCGTTTTTCGCTACAGGGCGTAGAATAAAATATCATTGCTTTCAAATTTTCAAAGAAAATCTCGCATTCGTCTACACACATAATTTACTGATTCAACAATTGAATGATATCCTATCTCATTATCAGTATCACAGCCACTTAAGTCATAAAAAAGTAATAATAGAAACAAGCACTTTTATACAAGCTACTATTCCACATGAAGAAATAACTTTTCGATAATTTTTCCTCTTTGATCATTTTTTCTATAAACACTTGAAACGGCCAGTTATTGCAATGCTTCTTCCATAAGAATGGTTTGTGTAAAAACCCCTTGTAACGGCGTTCTCTATCAAAAATTAAAATTGAAGTAACGATAAACAAGAAAACAGAAATATCAAAAATGAACGATTTCTTAAATGATAGAAAATTGCTGGCGTTATTTTATTACAAAATTGAATAATTGTAGTTACCTTGATACGATTTCTTCGAATGCATGTAATAATCCATCATTTCGATTTAAAAAACGTGTTTTACTGAAGCATCGTAAACTAGCTACTAATGAAAAGTAGAAAATTTGCAATGTCACCTGGTGAACATACGTCGCTGTAATTTCAGGGACTTCTAATGCGCTTATTTGATTTAAAATTACACGTTTACATTAATTAAGACAGTGACATCTTGAAATACGTTCTTCACAATTAATGGACTGCAGTATATTTGAAAACAAAGAGTTTAACCATATGGGAATGGCAGGGACGTAAGAATGTGTGTACTCCCCTCACTTGTGGGGATTTCCAGGCATAAGCCGAGGGGGCAACCACTCACAAAAGAAATGTCCCACGGACTAGGGCTAGGCCGGACTACTTAAGGACTAGCAGGACTAAATGGACTAAGTTGAACTAAACCTGACTAGATTGGACTAAAGCGGACTAGCCTGGGACATATTGAACTAAATTGGACTAAAGTGAACTTATTTGGACTAAATTGACACATGCGGCCCCCAAAATGTGTACTCTACCGCGTCCAAATTTCAGAGATGGGTGCGATTTAGTTCAATTTATTCCAGGCTAGTCCGTTTTAGTCCAGCCTAGTTCGCTTTGGTTCTGTCTAGTCCAATTTAGTCCATTTCGTCCTCCTAGTCCTACAATAGTCCGGCCTAGTCCTACTCCGTTCTTAATGGAGACAAAAGCTTTTTAACCCTCAATTTTCCAGTAATTGATTACGAAAGCATTCATACTGAGGCAAGAGGAATGCTCGCCGGACTAACAAATTCTAGAAAGTGGCCAATCTCACACCGCCAAAGACATCCTACTTCGACACTTTACAGTTCCTAAAACGTTTTTCGAATTTAATAATATTGTTTTTCCTTGCCAAATGCAGACGCTAATAAACAAATTATCAAGAGTTACCTATAATACTTCAAATTATTTTTTCAACTTCCAGTAATTTTACATAATCTTGTACTAGCACTAAACTGTGTCGGACTAACGCAAAATAAATCGGACTAAAGTTGACTAAATTCACTAAGCTCTTGACTAAATCGGACTAAATCAAACTAACCGACCAAAAGCGGACTAAATCGAACTAAAACCGGACTAAATCCAAGGGTGTACCGCGGACTAACGCAGTGGTTACCTCCTCGGCAAAAGCTCCTCAATTTCTGCGTTGCCTAAATTATCAAAAAAGTTTTTCTCGGCTGTTTAAAATTCTTGCTAAATTCGTTCTTATGGGGTTTTAGATAGATTGGAAAGCGCATTTTGGTCTTTAGGGTGTTGTTGGTCCGGGATTTTTGTCTTTTTGGTTCTGTTTTTCAGTGTTATGGAAAAATTTTACTTTTTGCTGCTTTTTGCTTTCACTGAAAAGTGACTTTTTAGGGAGAATGACAGCCTTAAAAAGCGTTTTATTGAAAATGTATAGATGTAGGTTAAAAAAATGCAGCAGAGAAGCGGCTGGAACCTCCCCATCGCGTGGATCTTTGTATTCTGTGTAGATAGTAGTCAATTCAACAGAATTTTTTTTATCCTTCACTAATTTCGCAATTTTCTGACAAATACCGACGTGACCTCGGACATCACCCATCACGCTTGACAATATGTTCCTTTTAAGGTTAATCTTTTGCCACCTTTTTGACAATAACTGCCACTTTATGTCAGCCCGCTCCCTTTTAATGAGAAAGAATTTTTTCTCTATTTTCCACTGAAATGGCAGAAACTGTGAACACATTTTTAGAACCAGAATTTGATCGCCTTTCTAATGGCGACATAAAAAAGGAGGTCTTGTATATAAAATTTTAAGTTGATATGCTTAAATGGGATTTCCCGTGGGCCAATTGCTTTCAAAAGCCTTTTAGGTCTTCAACGGGTCACCCAATCTCCATGTACCAAATTTCAGCCAAATCGATTCAGTAATTTGGGCTATAAGGTATTTTTACTGTTATTATAAAATTTCGATTTTTTGAACCAAACAGCGCTAAATGCGAATTAATTTTGTTCTATTTAAAACCAGAATTTGAAGACCTTTCTGATGGTGACAATAAATCTTTCAAAAACTTGTTTTTAATGGTCAAATGAGAGAATAATTTTAAATTTGGAAATTAGTGTGCCAAAACGGCACTTTCCGTGAGTCGATTGAATTCAAAATTTGTTCAGCTCTTCGACGTGTGATACAATCCCCATGTGCAAAATTTCAGCCAAATCGGTTCAGGGACTTGGGCCTTGGGCTGTAGCGCGATTTTAAAGTCCGATAAAAATCTTTTTTTTTTAAATTTTTAGTTAAAAGGGCACTAAGAATAAATACACTTTTAGAAGCAGAATTTGAAGGTCTTCCTAATGGTGACGTGAAAAATGGGGGTTTGCATTTAAAATTTAAAAGTTGATGTGCCAAAATGGCATTTCCGGTTGCACGATTGGCTCCAAAAGCTTTTCAGATCTAAGTTTAAGTTACGAGATGCCTATGTTCCAAATTTCAGCCAAATCGGTCCAGTAGTTTTGGCTGTGGCGTGATTACAAACGAACGAACGTACGTACGTACATACACACAGACACATTTTAAAAACCCCTTTTTTGGGTTCCTGAGACCTCAAAACGTAAAGATCTGGTGGTATCTCAAATTCGAAAATTTTAGTGATTGCAGTAACCTCCCATTTTTTTTAAATTGTGATGGGGTTGGGGAGGTTAATAATGTGATAGGTACTTATAAAACAACATAGATAACAGCAAATTTATCGCTTTAGATCGCTACTACTACCTTTATCTCATCTCCTATTAAATTAGTTGGGTTTAGCAGCTGCAATTTTGTAAAGATAGTATCAAGCTGAGTCAGATCAGCGATAGCTGCACTATAGTCGACTTCTCTCATTGCAATATCATATGCTCAAAATCTCTATTTACGTTAGGGTGTCTCAAAATGCTCGAACTTAATTTGATTTAGGCATAATGGAGTAATTCTGAGAAAACTTTTTGGATCCAATAGTCCTTAAGTAACAAGAGAAGTGGACCAATCAGATTTCTCTTCTGCATTACTGAGGTAATTTAAAGTTGACAAACTATTTCCTTCGGTAACAATATTGTCAATGTTTTCGTAGCAAAATTAGTGTTGTCGCATCCTGCTGCCTAGGAGACACTTCAAGAACTAAAATCTGATTGGTCCACTTACATCATTTTAGGTTTAGGAAAAGAGGTGTCGACTGTCGAAATTAAGCGCGAGCGTTCTGAGATACGTTGTACATTTAGGTTATGCAACCAACAATGATAAAGATTTTACACGCTTTACATAATGAGCCTTACTATGATTAATAATATAACCAATGGCCATAATTTGGGCATATTTCTCAGGTCATAGTTATAATTTTTAAAAAATAGTCTTGGATGACGATAGAAACTTCTATTTTGCAGAATTTGTAAGTCCTGCAATTGAGTGGAACGTAACAGTTTAAAAATACAGTATAACTTCTCACCCTTCGTTTGGTTCAAAATATAAGTGCCCACGGAATATGTAGGTAGGTATGCCAAATATCATCTCTATAACTTCAGTGGTTTGGATTGTAGCCAGGCAGACATTTTTCAAAGACCACTTTTTTTTGCTTTTGGAAATTGGATTGTCTCGGTGATTATGCTTTATAGGCCAGTCGGCAGAGAAATCAAAAGTGCGTTAATTCCCATAAGCGCGGTTTTTTTGTTAAATGGTTTATTTAGATATTCATTTTAAGGATTATGTTTCGCACAAAAAATTGGTCATTGGTAATTTTTGCTCAGAAATGTAAATTTTTTCACTTATTGGACCATATAGGCTAAACTGTTGAGAAACTGGCGAAAATGACAGACACCTTTAATTTTCTATAGTATCTGATGACAAAGACAATGGCGTCGAAGATACAGCATTCAAATTTAGAGCAAAAATTTCGAAAATCGCCCGAAATTGGTTACTTTTTAAATTTTGACTCTTCAAACATTTTGTAATTTGTAAAGCCCCGCACGTGGAAAATGTATAAAACCTAAAATTCTATGCGTTTTATAATTTGTGAAACCTACATTTTTAATGCTATATCTCCGAAACTATTGGAGGTAGAGATCCGGTTGGCGGCATCCTCCTCTTTGGTAGACTCTAGACTAGAAAATGTTTTATACATTTTCCACGTGCGGGGCAAATGTTTGGTAAAACAAAATACAACAAATGGTCATTTTCAAGCGATTTTTCACGTTTCAGACCTAACTTTCGACCGCTAAATCTCCGGAAGTATTAGAAGTAGGGAGTTCCGGTTGGCGGCCACGTATTCACAATATAGTCTGGATTAAAAAAGGCAATATGCATTTTTCACGTATGGTCTTGCAAATGTTTGACGAGCCAAAATTTAAAAAGTAGCCATTTTCGGGCAATTTTCGAAATTTTTGCTTTAAATTTGAACGGCTGTATCTCCGAAACTATTAGATGTAGAGAGTTGCGGTTGACGCTATTGTCTTTGTCATAGACTATAGAAAATTAAAGGTCTCTTTCATTTTCACCACTTTCTCAACAGTTTTGCCTATATAGTCCAATAAGTGAAAAAATTTACCTGTCTGAAATTACCAACTTCCGGCAGGAATTCTTTTGTGCAAAACATAATCCTTAAAATGTACACCTAAATAAACCACTTAACACAAAAATCGCGCTTATTAATTAACGCATTTTTAGGACAAAATTATATCTCTGCCTACTGGCCCATTAGCTGACGTTAAAAAGTACAAAATTTCTATAATAAAATACCACTTACAAATAGAATTCATTTTAAAAGCAAATTTGAAAGCTATCAAGAATTAAGAAATGCCATCAAAATCTCGTTTAAAAAAACAAACAAGACAATTTAACATAAAACTGAACAAATGCTCGATGAGATCTCTTTGTAAATATTTCAGAATTCTTTTAGTGCCTACGTCTTAATGTTGTGATGTATGATTACTCTTCATGGGGTTAATAATTCCATAAACGGGGTCAAAACAAAACCGTCAATTCATAAAACGTTATTGGAAGCACCTCAAGGAAATATTTTGATGGCACACCTGATAACATTTTACCAAAACATTTGCAGAAAATTGGGTTAGTAAGGAATTAATCTACGAACGAGTGATTGATTAAATGGTTGTGTAAACGCGCTGCAGTACCTTTTTTTTTGTAAAATGCACGTCGAAGATAGCCTGACCTTACTTAATCACGTTGCAGTCATGAATTAAAACATGATCTGGGGAAATATAACATTTGGTACAATGGGAACCATTATGAAAAAACCAGTAGAATGACTTGTGGAAATAAAATTTATTCGGTTTTAGCGACAACGACCTCCGCTTTAATAATTAAGCATCTAATATTTTCGGTTATAGTTTACGAAACAAATTAAGAGTGTTTCCTACAATTATTAGGATATTAGTAATTTGTAGTTTTACTTCACAAACGATACTCTATAATTTACCAAATTACACGGCTTCAGACATAATTAAGAAAAAATAAGATATAATTGAAAACTCGGGAATTCAAGGTCACGAAAAAGAACACCGGCATTTAGGTAACTTAGAATTTTCGACTTACCCAAAATTTGGAAAAAGTTTTCATCCAATTTGATGGTACTGCTCAGCAAGTAGTCGGTACCATCCACCTCCCCATCGGAAATCGAAATTTCTCCCGGACTAGTGGAACAATAAGAGGAAGGCATGTTTAAGCTCTGGTTTAAGGCAATTTCACGAAACACGAACTAATTATCCAGAAGCCTTCATTACCTTTAACAACACTAAACTGACTAAGTAGCGACCATAATAAGAAAACGGTTGGAAGATTTTTGGTGGGAGATTGTTTATGTAGGAGAATCCTGCTTATCATCGAGATAACTACATGAAAGAATCGGTAAGATAGCTATTTTTGAAACAAATGCCTTTAATAATATATTTTTCAATTATATAATTTTGTAACATGTTATTTTTGGGTGCATAGATATGCACGTGTGACGGCTGGCAGATGATGCAAAATGCGAAAATACACAGCAGGTCTCTTTTATCAAGCACACGCTTAGCAATTTTTTAGTGATAGAAGAGCCGTTGGAGATTAGTTAATTTATAAAAAGTTGTATGTTTTTTTATCGCACGTTTTCAGACAAAAACAGATTGAGGGCCATTTATGGAAGTTTGTTATCTGGGTCATTCCTCCACGCGCTTTTTCGTCTCCAGTGTACCCAAAAATTTTGAAGGAACTTTAGAACTTTTTCAAATTTGATTTAAAGGCCACATATTATACCTTCTTTTAATTCTTTTAGGTTAGTTTAGGTTTAGGCAGTAGGTACTGTACAAAAGCTACGGAGCAGGCTGTACGCATTAAGACGAACACGAAATCGACGTAGTCTTGTGGACTTTAATAGAAAATCAAAAAAAAGTATAAAATTGGTATAAATTATGTATTAAGTAGCAAAATTTTAAAGTTGTTACCAATATTTGATTCAAAAATTCGCTTCAGTAAGTGTCTAAATTCCTGAAAGTCCGCCTAACACCACAACAGAAAAACACATGTCTCACACTGCCCTTGCGACCGTTAAAATATGATTCCACATTATGTAAGTTGCGTCAGAGCTCTTCCCAAATTATATGTACCATGAAGTTATACGACTTCAAGGAACAAAAAAGAGAGACAGAAAAGATTTATTGATCACAATTTCGCTTTACTTGAGGATAAATTCCGAGGAAATCAATAATAACATTAAAATTGAACCGAAAACAAAACGAACATCAACTAGATTCCGTTAATTTAATAATTTCTCCAATGCAAGTGATTCAGAACTGGTTGAGATTTAGATTAATATCTACTGTAGAGAAGCACCCGTGTGCTCCTAAATTTTGTTTTACCCCAGTTTTGTTTTGCAAGTCATTTTAGGTAAACATAATTAATCTTAATGTCTGTTAAATTACGGTTTGTTTATGTAAATGTTTACCGTCTAAGAATGGTCGAAGAAACAAAAAAAAAATTCATTCAATAACATATTGATACCTATCATAAACAAAATGCAAAAATGTGTCCGTCCAAAATTTTTCACTAGAAAAATAATTATTTAAGTAAATAGCGTCTTCGGCTGATACGTAAGTTGAAGTACCCGTTACCGCTTTCATAATATAATATTACCTCCATCTTCTCTTTTTAAAGCAATAATAATAATCGAGCACCATTTTGGCGTGCAAGGTTTCCTCAAGACGAAATCTGACAGTGAAATTTTAACATATAATTTCCGCCGTAGTCTACGCCCTACGTCTGGCGTGGCAATGGCTACTTGATCGGTTGAGTTTTTGCTCGCACTTTAGTTTATAATGATGAATTACATAATATTAGCCCGAAGTTTCTTTACTGTTTATCCCCAAATATGTAGCTTATCATCTGCAAACATATTAATACAAAAATACTTAGTAATAATTATAAACATAAAATTAGAAGAAATAAATAACATGTTTTTCTAAGTGTTCAAAACGTGATAAAACAGGAAGTGCAATTAGCAAACTAATGTTTTAATAAGGAATTTGTTTTGAATCTCCGAAAATAATTATTATGATGCGCAGTTTTGGCCACTAGGGGCACACATGGCCAAATAATTTTATTACAAAATTTTTATTTTTAATCTCTCCTTTGTCTCAAAATCGACAAGATAGGCGTTTTTTAAAAAAAGTGACCGGATTGTGCAGAAATGACCGGCGAGTACCGCGTTTGGTTTACAATAGTTGAGACAAAACAAAATTATTGACCTTATTTTCTTACATCATTTGTTTTCAAAGCCAATTTCAAGGTACTCTCAAACAAACAGTAACAAAAACTAAATACCTATAGAGTGAAAATTTAATACGAGTGAGGAAAATTATTAGCTATCAAGAGAAACACAAAAAGAGCGAATAATTATTGCTTGGAGTTAAAAAATTGCCCGATTTTCAATAGTTAAGTAGACTTACCAAAAGTTTTACATGTACCTATTTAAATGTGTTTGCTTGAACATACAGTGTAGCGGTAGCCTTACATAATGGCTATCATTACTGACTGTGTATATCCAAATAATAATGAATTCCAGAATATGCCACTAATAGATATGTGGGATATTATATGCAATAAATATTCATTATATCCATGTCTAATTTTCAGTTGATAGATGGCGCGCGCGATGCAACTAACAACTTATGAAACCCCTGAATGGTATAAAACCTATGCAAAATTCTCACAATTCCACATTATCTAAATGCCGAATAATGTGGTTGTGGTCTGAACTGACTTCTGTAGAACCGTGAATGGCGTGTGTTCGTAACGTTTTTCGGTTATTTCTCGAAGGACCAAAATAATAGAATAATTTCCATTAGAGATGGGCAGCTCGACTCTTTTAAGCGAGTCGAGTCAGTCAACTCACTCACAAGTGATTAGTCGACTCAGTGAGTTGACTCAGTGATTCGACTCATATTTAGCGAAAACTACTCTCCTGGCGAAACTAAATAAAGCAAAAGTGTAAACTATACTATATTTTATTTAGTTGAGTTGAGGCGGCACCGGCATTTATGAATATTACGTCGATCGCTGCGTTTGCGGTTGAATTTGAATACTAGATCTTGGCGTCTTGAGCTGAATCGAGCGAAAATTCGACTCATCGATGACTCGACTCTTTTCTTGCGAGTGAGTTGAATCACTCATTGCCGGTGATGAGTGGCTCATTTGAGTCGACTCACCAACTGAGTACCCATCTCTAATTTCCATTGGTTAAGTCTAGTTTGGGTTTTTAAAATATCGCAACATTTGGGGTGGGCAATAAAGTCGTTTCCGGTGGTCATTAGGGTCCGACCGGGCCTTTCAGGAACGGTCCACATCTGTGTACGTATTGTTCGTTTAACAGCGTGAATATGAATATCCCTGTATATTCAAATTCAAGGAATACCTATGCATAGCATAAAATGACTCAAATACTGAGAATTACAAGAATGTGCAAAGGCTTAGGCTATACCATAAATATCTCTGTATTTTCATGTAATAAAATGGTCATCCTATGAATATTCTTGGTATTTTTACATGCGAGGTGCGAAATGAACTTTTTTCATCTTGTTCATTCTGTGTACGTGTTTGTGCTAGCTGGGAAACGTCAACTTGATGACTAATTCAACTGGTTACCGGTTATGTCTGCTGAAATTATTACTCAATACCAAATCTGACAGTGATATGTTATCATATAAAGTTATTTTTTTACTTTTTTTACTTTGAAGCTTGAGACCTACGCACAGTTGAACGCAAGTAATTCAAAAGAATCCGTAAAAAAATTTTTTCAATTTCCGGTTTAACCGAAAGTACCTAATCCTAATTTTGTTTTTTCAAATAAAAACCTACATTTTTCTCAACGGATTCGGAATCTGAAATAAATAGAAAGAACTTAATTGCGCACTTGAATTTGAATCGAAAAAATAAAGTTGCGGTGTTTTTCCGTTTCTCAAAAACTTAGATTTTTCACCGAGTTCTTCTATGCTTTTGAAAATCTAGGGTGGCCGTGACTGCAGTTCCGATCAAGCATGCAACATTCAACTTAAAGAAATTCGTAAATTTCCAATCCGTTGAGAAAAATGTAGGTTTTCATTTTCCGGTTAAACCAACCGGAAGTGGATTTTTTGTTTATGAATTTGAAAAACGACTCATCATAAAGGAAAAACGAAAGAGAACGATTTTGTGGGGTTTTAACAGTTTTAACAGTGGTACTCTCTGACAGTGGCGTACCCTAAAGACAGGAAAAGTATGCACCTGGTTACTGGTGGTAAATTTTCAGTATACTTTGCAGATTGCTCCTTACGTGGTACGAAGGTATACCCTCGGGTATACCAAATTTAATCAAAATAAAGCGTTTTTGAAACATTAGCAAAAACTTTTTTTTAAATTGGTATTTAGGACATATCTCCATACTAAGTTTTCGTCTTTAAGGTGCGGAATCTCCACCTGAAGTTTGGCGGTGTACTTAAGGAACACAAATCACATTTGAGCGGTTTTATAGAGCTGAAATCTACCGATTATTTATGAATATATGTAAGTATGCCTACAAAAAACTGAGATGTGTATTGAATGAGCCTATTATGATAATGTCTTCAAATTTAGAATGGAAATAAACTGTGAAATAAAAAACACCACAAAAAAAAGAGAAAAAAAATCTTATCCACTTCAGATCCCTAACTATCAGAAATGGGTCAAAAAGGTAGAAAGATAAAACTTTTGAAACACTTGTGTATTATTACCAATAATGAAGCTGGAAGGTTATCATCGCCGGGGACCTTCCACACAGACCCCGGATACAATCACTGTTTTTTAATCTCTTATTTTGTCGAGTCTCGTTTGCCCGCCTACCAAGATTTGAGTCACTCCACAAAGGTGCATCTTAGGGACTAAATTACACTTTTCAATCAGGTGTGAAAACAGTATATTGTACAACGCACGACGCGTAGCGGAGTGCGCCAAAATAGCCTGAATGTGATATGGACAATCCACTCGAGCTGTTTTCTACGAAATTTATATACTACATAATTTTGGCTTACAGTAAAATGACTTTCCTAACCGACATGTTGCCACCACCATTAGAGATGATTTAACAACACCTGAAATGCTAAAAATTGAACTTTTTTAGCAAACAAACAACTTCGGCCATGTTTTGTATAAAGTACTCTTGTCATATCTTCTTCTGTGGAAGGTGCGGCCGCGCCAAGAACTGAATTAACTAATCAGCATCAATAATTTAGTCTTAACCCATCGGAAACTGAGTTAAGAAAAATCTATAGCGGTCGACAATGAAGTTGACGGATGAAGCGGGTTTAACCGTTTTTAAGTTAATATAGTAAGCATAGAAACCATTTCAAAAAGCTAGAAGCCCTGTTGCAAATGGACATTACAATTTCTATAGAAAACATTAGAGATTTGTAAGGCATTGTAATGACATCTAATGAGGCTAATGATTTGTAAGGGAAACTAAGACTAATTTTGTAATGGAAAACCCCAACTGACCAAATTTGTAATGTATTGTACTGAAATGTAATGGTCTTCATTTTCACCCACTAGAACCCATTATAACACAGTGTTGCATTTCTAATGTGTTTTACCACTACAAAAACAGATTTAAAGCAGATGGTGCTGTATGAAGAAGGTAGCCAATCAGATGCATGCGACGCGGCGGATGTATTGTTGTGTCAATAGGCAACTAGACGCCATTATTGTTGTTTGCTGCTTTAGGTAAGTACAGTCAGGAGATAAAATATTGGCCCTCGACCGCGAACAGTGTCGACAGATTCTTAGAAAAGACACTCAAAATAGCTTTGTGAAGGCTTGAATCCCACTCGAGTCGTCTTAATAAAGAGGTTTTCACGTTTAATTTCAATTTTTTTGATAAAGCTTGTGAGAATCTATCCACACTGTGAGTCTTATTGTCAGTATGTATTCTGCATTATTTTTAATAGGTTCAATGAATTCCCGATGTCGTTTTACATGAAGCTCGTTGAGGAAGTCTGATGTTGTACTGCCGGATCAGAAACATTAGTGCATTTTTTTCAAAAATTTTCATTTTAGGGGAAAGAAGGCCCCTTTTTGAATTTTTATTATTATTATTATCGAATTCCATAGCTGTTGCATTGCCGGATCGAAAACCATAGTACCATTTTCTCGGAAAATGTCATTTTAAGGGTGAAAAACAATTGTATTTCAGATTTTAGTAAATCAGCGCCGGGCGCAATGCGCACGACAGCATCAGCGATCGACAACTGCCCGCACCTTGGTTAAATGCTACATTTACAAATTCTGTGAAAAAATTGAAGTTTCTACTGTCTCCGAGACTGCCAATTTTTTTTTATGAATTCTAATGGACATTTGCAACAGGGAGCCTTTCAATTTCCTTGCTACTGTACCATACAGACATGGGTACAGACAACGGACTGTGAATCACCCGGTACGAGAAATAAGGCTCCAGCATCGGGAATAGAATATCAGAAAACGATACAACGTTCAAGACGTAAAATTTCTTAGCTTGAGATTTGAAGTTTTCCGAACAAGTCTGTATGCAACCAGCAAACCAGAGGCAAATTTCTTTTGCATTTTACGCGCAGCCGAACTGTTTCTTGCTTTGCAATACAAATATGCATATTTTAAGATTTCACAAAGAAACCTCCACGTTTTCGATAAACATGTCACGACCCCTCTTATCTGCATAATGTAAATAATAACAGTCGTTCGGGAACTGATGATTGAAACTGTTTCAAATTTTCAAAAAGGATATTAAAACTTACGGTGTAGTGTCAAAAATAATATAGTAAATGTTCACCTAACACCGTATCTTAAAACTTCTTTTTTGGTCAAATGACTTATTGTCCTCTTGTTAACTTACCAGCATATAAAAAAAAAGATTGATAAGACCAAAACAATACATAATAAAACTTTTAAATTTCCTACCAGTAGAGGGCGGAGTGCTGACGTTTGCGTTGGATACGATGACCGAAGCCGTGGATCCATTTTCAAGAGTTACGATCACCTGTTGCTCGTCCATAACGGTGAGGATGAGGCCTTGAAAACAATCCAAAGGTCACAAGGAATCCCTCACACCCACAAGTACCAACTGGTCCAATAATACAACTGGACGTAATAATTGATACTATCGGTGCAATCGCCCTCCATCATAATTTATCTTTGTCATTTGTCATAGCAGGCTTTGGCGAGTGTAAAGGAAATGGATGTGAACAATTTTGTCGTTGATTGAGCTGTACTGTAGACATGCGCGACTCATATTTGTCTTATCATGTCCATGTCAACAACGCATCTATTCTGTGATTCTTAGAACAACGCTCTCTATCAAGACAAGATCCACAAGCCCAATAATTATTTCTCTCGAGGAATAAAACGTAGGTCCGATGGATCCACCTAAAATTTAGAAAAAACGGATCAATCAGTAAACACTGCATCCAGGGACAGGGTGTAAATAATAAATTATAAGTTCGTGGCACGAACACGAAAAATAAGATATTCCTTTAATCGCAAAACAATACAGTTAGTAGAGATACCTATACCTAATGGAAATGAAAGTTTCGTCTTACCCACAGATGAAAAAATTCCCCCGTTGTCGTATTTTGAATTTTGAGTTCAATGTGAATATACAGGGTTAGTACAAAGTCCCAGGACGGTCAGTTATCTCTGTTATTTCTTAAAATTTTACTTTGAAACTTGGTACCTAGCCACAATTAAATACAGGGAATTGAAAACTGATTTTAAAAATTTTCTTGGACTTCCGGTTAAACCGGAAGTGACCCTAAAAACCGTTTTTTAAAATGGAATCATACTTTTTTCTCAACGGATTCAAGATCTACGAATTTTTTAAAGTCAAAAACATGTATCATGCTTGACCAGAAGTCAGGTCGCGGCCACCCTGGATTTTCAAAAACATCGAAGAAATCGGTCAAAAAGCAACATTTTTCAAAACCGCAGATACACGTCAACCTTATTTTTTCAATACAAATTCAACTGCGCAAATACATTTCCTTTTATTTGTTTTTGCTTTTTTGATATTTATTAAATGTTCACAATCAACCAAAATAGAAAAAAGAATTTTAGAAAATGTAATTGGAGCGATTGAATTTGCTTAAAAAAAATAAGGCTGACGTGTACTTGCGGTTTTGAAAAATCTTGCTTTTTGACCGATTTCTTCGATGTTTTTGAAAATCCAGGGTGGCCGCAACTTGACTTCTGGTCAAGTATGATACATATGCTTTTAACTTTAAAAAATTCGTAGATTCCGAATCCGTTGAGAAAAAAGTATGATTCTATTTCACTTCCGGTTTAACCGGAAGTCCAAGAAAATTTTTAACAACAGTTTTGAAGTCTCTGTATTTAATTATGCCCGGGTACCAAGTTTTAAAGTAAAACCTTAAGAAATAACGGAGATAAATGACCGTCCCGGGACTTTGTACTAACCCTGTATACAAAAATAGTTTGAAAAATTACCTTTTGGATAGCCTTTACTGGTAACAGCTGATATTAATTGTATTAGCGGTAGCAATTATTTTAGTTGTGACGTAGGACAAAAGTTTCATTTCCTTCACGTATAGCTAGGTATTTTTTTTTACAATAACTACGAGAAATTTGGAATATTGCTTCTAATAGCTACTTATGTAATAAGTAACCTACATAATAATTCAGGGTGATTCAGTTTGGTATTCGCCCCCTTGTAACTTTTTTATTTGAAGAGACATATAAAACCATATACATATTTCAGAATAGTGATAAAGAGCAACAGCGCCCTGGTAGAGGGCGCTGTTGCTCTTTATCACTATTCTGAAATCTTCGTTGGTCTATATAGACTTTTGTGTTGAGTTTCTTGAGCCGCCATCAAACTGCGTCTCGCTGATGACGGCCAAATAGCCAGAAACCGGTTCGAGACTGTTTGATGGCGGCTCAAGAAACTCTGTCGTATTTTTCTCTGTTTGAATATACATATTTGATTACACAAGGTATAGTTTCACAGTCTCGTTCCACAAAATTTTACTTACTGTTTAGGACGCGTTTCGGAGTGTTACTCCATCTTCAGCTATAAAAGAAATTAACACAAAATACAAAACAGTTGCCTGGAAAATGAAAAAACGTTTGGGTCAAAGAAAAATAACAGCTTTTGGGTCGCACTGTAAATCGATCGAAAGACGCTCAAACATTTGAATGTTTTTTCATTTTCCAGGCAACTGTTTTGTATTTTGTGTTAATTTCTTTTATAGCTGAAGATGGAGTAACACTCCGAAACGCGTCCTAAACAGTAAGTAAAATTTTGTGGAACGAGACTGTGAAACTACCTTGTGTAATCAAACATCAGTTCCTCTTTGAAAAATGGACCAAGCTTTCAACCATATACATATTTGTAAATCGCATGGCAAGCTCAATTGAATCGCGCCATTAAGTAGTCTCTATGATGATATATGTCAAAATGACGATTGTCAACTGTTTTTTTTAATGACAAGCTGTACAGTTTTTAGCAGATTCTTGTAGACATATTTTTTCTACATTCAATTATGTAAAAAAGTTTACACTTTCACTAGAAAATATTGGAGAAAAAAAATTTTTGACTGCACTCTATTTTAAAATTTCTTGTCAATAAACGTAGTTAGCCCTATCGTGGTTAGCCCTGAACAAAAAGTGAATTGTTGTGTAGTACTGTAGCCTAATGTCACACATCATAAGGGCCGTAGTTTCACAAAAAATAATTATTATTTGCCCTTTCATTCAGTAATAACAATAATACCCCACTATAAAGCCTGTTTATGTACGAGTTGCATACAAGGTTTTATGTTTAATTGCATTTTCTGAATCTATGTTCCATCTATCTATATCTATATTCCATACTTTATCACCACCCTATACATCACAACGAGTGGGGAAAAACTCCACGAGTGCATTGTATAGACAATTTAGTGCGAGTTGTGTACACTATTTTTCCTACGAACCACAAAAGTAAATTTAAATTTCATTACAATCCAATATCCGTTCATCCTCCAGCGTCCTTTTGCCAATATCCGTTCATCGGTCATCCCCCAGCGCCCTCTGCCCCTCTGCGATCAAATATTAACTTTCATGCCCCTTGTAATACCTCATTTTAAAGGATATGAAATCCTCTGCAGAGCGCTTCGAAAATTTTTGAAATCCATCCACTTCTTCAAAAGTTGAGAGATATCACAAAAAGTCTTAATATAATTATTTAAGATTTAACCATAGAGGGCGCTGTTGGATGAAGGGATATAGGGTCACTAGATTTCTGCTATGTATTGCATGGGTACGGCAATCGACAAAGATAAATAGAAGTATTAGGTATTCCCTTTTAAAAGATGGAGAAATTGACATAGTGTATCTCACTTGCATTCATTGAAATTTATCTCAATCCTTTTTAAATAAAAAAGTTGCACTGGACGATCATGCGCACTGAAGCATCTCTGGAGAAGAAAAGCTTGATCATAGTCGAGACATGCTACTAGACTCTCACTTTGTTTAGTACCATGTATTTAGAGTGAGTTGCTGCGGAAAAAGGTTACTAGATGCTGGCGGGAATTTTAAAAGTCAATCATGTTTACTGCAGCTTCATAAATATTACACTGGAATTTGTGGAAACGGTTGCAGTGAACACAGTTCTATTGTCTGACAGACAGTGAAACACATTATTTCTCTCATATATTAGTGAAGCGATTGATGCAAAAGTCTCAGCAGAACTTTTTTTAAAGATTCAGTAATTACATGGCAAGACCAAGAGACAGGACAACTATTAAGGTTACCCTTCGTCCAAAGCGCATGCGCATGTGACGCAGTGCAACTCTGCTATTGGGGATACCGTTTCCGGGGGGTGTCCTTACCTTCTTAAATAATATATAAAATGTATATAAAAAATATACATCGCGTGGCCTTAAATGGATATTGAGAGGATATGTACTCGATCTTCTGATGCGTACGTCCAGAAGATTTGAGGTGGACGATTATCACGGCTTATCTCTGGTGAATGCATGATACCCTTATCTTACTTCTTAATTTTCAATAATTTAGGTATACTTATTAAATTAAGCAATATCAAGTTTGATGCTTTGAAATTACGCTGTAAAAAATCAGTTTTTTCTTCAAGCGGATAAAATGACTGTTGTCATTATGCTTCAAACTAACTTTCCAAGGCTGGTACATGTCGGAGTTTCGAAAACTGCCAATGAGACCATCAATGACAACCAACCTTGCCAGCTAAGTTTTAGCTATTACAGTGACCATTTATTTTGAAGTTGACCCCAAATCGCGGGGGTGGGGGGTGTGTTGTAAAATACAAATATGTAATACAAATCGACCCTGTATATTGTGACCTAACAAATAGTTACTGTAATCTTTAAATTACCTTAAGAACAGGTACCTTATTTAAAACTAAAATCTGATTAGTCCTCTTAAATCTGTTAGAGAACTTTATTAAACCCTGAACGTTTTGGAAAAGCTCTATACAGCCCCTCTGCTCTGAGCTGAAGCACTAAATTTCAGTGGCGGCGTGTGTCAGTAAAACATCTCAGAGATCCATAAATACAATTTTTTTTTGAATAGCACAGCACGCCATTGGCGCTGCCATCATCTTGGGAAAACGACAAAATACCTGCAGTTTTAGTGTTTCAGCTTAGAGCGAACGGGCACTACGTGTCGTACCTACTAAAATTTTAAGAATGCTTCATTATAAAATATGATGTAAACGTTTTGAGACATCCTGTCCTGTACAAACGGTACAAGATTTGCAAATTCTGCGTTTTATTGGGCGGAACAATAACACGCACTCATTGTTTCAACAACTACTTAATCTTTAACCCAGAAATGTAATAGGCGAATCAGCAGGAAATATTATTTTGTGTTTCAATGTTTTTTATTGTCCGTTTAACAGTTCACCTAAGTTTCTTGATCAAAATACCATTTGAACAACAAAATTTATCTTCAAGCAGTCACGCTATGAAAGTTTTGTAACGCGTCGAGACTTAACTGATACACACGCCATCTACGCGCGGCTTAAACTACTATCAGTGAGATGTGTATCTCTTAAAACTTTCAGGGCCTTCTTGATGATAAATTTTGTTGAGAAAACGGTAAATTAAACATTTCGATGCAAACCTTAATGAAACTAACTCAGCCTTAAGGATACTTCATGTGCTTTTTCCTTTCGGTTGGCTATTCTTGATCCAAACTGCAACGCTTTCTTCTTCAGAGTTGCAGCATTCTTCAGGCCAAGTTTGTAGGCTACAGTTCTCAGCAACAACTTCTCGCCAATTCCTTGAGCCAACTTGTTCAGAGGCAAACTCCTAATGAAAAGGGCATTAAACAAACAAAACAAATAACAGATGCAACTACTTCTCCCAACTGTTCAGATTCCTCACAAATTCAACAACGTTCTCATCTAGATAGGGCGTTCTAAGTTGTCTTCCATGATCTGAAACAACCCTGTCATCTCTTCCCAAGTTTCTGAAAGACAGATTTTGCCAATCTTCATTTAAGCAATCGTGTAAACCTTCCCAACTTTGTTTTTGCAAAGCAGCTCTATGGCGTGTGTAACCCCCAAATAGTTCATCTGCACCCATTCCTACCAACAAAATCTAACGGGGATGTTGGTTAACAAATCAGAATTGATTAATTTACCCTGCAAGGGGACGTGTAGTGTGCTGATTTTGCCCTCGCAGCAAACCAAAGGGCACAACCCAAACTGTCATCCAAAATAGAATTTAACGGATAAATCAAATCGCCGATTCTTTCAGACCTTAATTGGTCCAATTCATTTTTAGGAACGTCGGCCTCAATAAAATTCCATCTACGATCCGGACATAAACTACACAATTCTTCCATAGTTGCCAATCCTGTTATTCGGTCCGGAGTGCGAAAACCGTTTCGTTCATCAAAGGCTACATTCATTAGATCGATACTTCGATCTTTTTCAACAAATTTATCAGCAAGAAGGGCTAAAATTGCACAATCTACCCCGCCAGAAAATAATATACCGGTTGAAGAATGTTTACAATTTGCCCTTTTAAAGCAATTTTGACAGAAGGGCATTTGGGCAGATATTCTTTTCTGAACGGATACTTCTAGAAGTTTAACCAAGTGAAGTACTTTGGACAGCCATTTAGGATTCTCTAACAACATTCCAAAAACTTCCTCACGATTTGAATTTGTGATAAAATGCACGAATTCTACTTCGCTTGAATCAGGTGGAATAAAAGATGGTAATTTTTCATGTTCAATTGGGGTTACACTAACATCTTGATTTAGGAAACTTGAGATTTCATTAAGTTTTCCCTCAAAATTCAGGTTTTTTCTTTTCCATGGGTAAATTTTCCAATTTTTTGTGTTAAAATCAAATGAAAAGACCCCAATTGCGGGCAGTTCAACAAAATTAAATCGACTATGCCTCTTGGCGACACTCGTGATGATTATATGCTCTTGGCATTTCCCTATAAGCAAACTTCGTCTGCCATAAACATCTCGCCCGAAATAAATTACATTTTCACTAGTATTCAAATACACAAAACTATAAGGGCCTTGTACTTCCTGCAATGATTTTAAGATGTTACTTGAATTGTCTAAAATCTGTTTAAATGGCAGTGTGTCACCCCTTTCCTGTCTCATCTCATCGCTTATTACTCCACCAAAAATATCACCGTTATAAATAAAAATTGAATTGTTATCTTTACAGGGTTGTTTTGTAAGCTCTCTACCTTGCAGATGCAAAACACTTGCACCAAGTAGAACCTTGGAATCATCCAAGTTGATAGTTTCGAATGCGAATGAGTCTGGACCTCTTCTAATAACATTTTGTTTAAATGCCTCGAACTGAAATCAAGTTGACAATATAATTTTACAATTTTTCAAACAAACCTCTTGTTCCACGTTTATACATCGATTACAGCCTTCGGTTGATAATAGACAAAATATACCGCACATTTTTAAAGGCGAAAGTTAGGTTAGAATGATAACAGAATTGACATCTGACGCACTGTTCTGTCAAAGTGTCAAATGTCAAAGAATAGTTTGGATTGATTGCATTCAGCCGACGGATCAAAAACGGTGGTTGCTCCAACCGTTGTGAGTTGTGACTAGTGCTGTAAAGCTGAAATATTTCATTTGAAATATTTCAAATAAAGGACCCCGCACAAACCTTATGGCCAGTGGCTTTCTGTTAAAAAGTCTTGAAAATTTGGTATTATGTAGATCTCAATGTCCTGATTAAAAGTTATCACTGCGGCAACCACAATGGACGAGCAGTTTTCGAGCTGCAGCGTTTTAAAGTGTATTAATTTGGACGTGCGCTCTGTATTGTTGCAATGATTTAATTTCCATGTTTCCTTGGTTATCCGATCAAAAACCAAGGAAACAGAATTTACCTCAAATACAATGATTCTAATCATAGAATGAAATTGTCAAGTAGCACTATGGAATAGGTCGATTTCCAGCATCTAAGACTCTTTCCAGGAGGATTGACGAAGGATAGTTTACATGTTGTTCATGTCGAGCGTACCCTAGGTACCATATGCTAGCAATATGACTGCAGCATCCCAGCGTTCTAGCTCCCGATTTACAAGTGCAATAATGGCCTAGAATCATATTTTCTTCAACGTCATGTTCGCCATTTTCCTGAAGATACTCATCTGTTCGGTCCATATTTGGTACTTAGTACTTAGTAGCATTTCGGAAGCTCGGAGAAATCCCGGTTCTACAGCTAACTGGTCGATCTCTAACTGTTCCCCCTCATCTCTTCTTACCTTTCTTGAATATAGGAAGGAGCTAGATTAAGCTGTTATATCAAGGGCCTAGCAAATAAAGCACGGTAGTACAATATTTTGGAGTGCCATACCACCAAACAATTTTTCTAGGTAGTTCTAAAAAGAATAATTATATTCGGCACTCATTAGTGCCGAATAAGTGTAAAGCCTATCTTGTAAACCTGTAAAATGACGTTTATCAAAAACACAAACCGCTGCTTATTATTCGCGATTCTAGCTAAGGAGAACGCCCTCTGGTGTGTGATGTCACACATGGGGAATTGTGGGAACCCAACCAATGAGGAGCGCTGAAATATAATGACAGTCATTTTTGGTGACATTTGATTGGACGCTTTCAACAAAATATTCCTATGTGTGACGTCACAAAGTCAATTTGAATCGCGAATAGGTACTGAAGAGTAGATAATTATTGTTGATATTTTGAGTTTTCTTGATTGTTGCTGGATAACCAAGGAAACATGGAAATTAAATTATTGCAACAATAGAGCGCACGTCCAAATTAATACACTTTAACACGCTGCACCTCGAAAACCACTCGTTCATTGTGGTTGCCGCAATGATAACTTTTAATCAGGACATTGAGATCTACATAATACCAAATTTTCAAGACTTTTTAACAGAAAGCCACTGGCCATAAGGTTTGTGCGAGGTCCTTTCATTTCATTGAAATATTTCACACCCCTTGAAATATTTCATGAAACTTATTTTAAAAAACGCGCGTAAAATGAGTGGACATTGTGGACATTCCACCCTCCAGTCACCACCGAGGTTCATATAACTTCAAAAATGGGGAAATACTGCAAAAAATTTAATAATGCTGATCCTAACCTGTCGTAACCGAAAAATAACTCACCCCTATTATTAATTTTACTGTGACTAAAAAACTGCACTTCGCGAATGACCACCTACCTAAAGATTTGGAGATCTGCAATAATTATTTACGTATAATTATTTATGAAAAGTCCTATATTGTGTGACGAGTCGTAATATTTGTCAAAACGAGCGATAGCGAGTTTTGCAACATTATATGCGAGTCAAACAATTAATTTAGGCTTTTCACAACGTATTCCGTACAACATTTTACCTAATTGTGTAAAATCCTACTTTTCAAAACGCTATTAGGTAGGTAAGTACTTATTAAAGGCTATTTTATTGAAAGTTTTAACCTCCCCACTCCACTTCATAATTTAAAAAAAAGGGAGGTTACTGCAATCACTAAAATTTTCGAATTCGAGATAAGACCGGATCTGTACGTTTTGAGGTCTCAGGAACTCAAAAAAGTGGTTTTCAAAATGTGTCTGTATGTATGTACGTACGTACGTAACGTACGTACGTTCGTTCGTAAACACGCCACAGCCCAAACTACTCGACCGATTTGGCTGAAATTTGGTACGTGTGCATGTGATAACCCAACTTAGATCTGAAAAGCTTTTGGAGCCAATCGTGCAACCAGAAATGCCGTTTTGGCACATCAACTTTTAAATTTTAAATGTAAACCCCCATTTTTCACGTCACAATAAGAAAGGCCTTCAGATTCTGCTTCCAAAGATGTATTCACTGTGAGTGCCCTTTTGACCAAAAACTAAAAATATCGAGATTTTTATCGGACTTTAAAATCGCGGTACAGCCCAAGCCCCTGAACCGATTTGGCTAAAATTTTGCACATGGGGATTGTATTACACGTCGAAGAGCTGAACAAATGTTGGATTCAATCGACCTACGGAAAGTGCCGTTTTGGCACACCAATTTCCAAATTTAAAGTATTCTCTCATTTACCCATCCAAAACAAATTTTTGAAAGATTTATTGCCACCATCAGAAGGGTCTTCGAATTCTGGTTTTAAATGAGATAAAATTTATTCGCATTTATTACCCTTTGGCTAGAAAAATCGAAATTTTGAAATAACACTGAAACCACGTTATAGCCCAAACTACTGGAAGGATTTGTCTGAAATTTGGTACATGGAGGTCAGGTGACCCGTTGAAGAGCCTAAAGGCTTTTGGGAGCAATTGGTTAACGGGAAGTGCCATTTAGGCATATTAACTTCAAAATCTTAAACACAAGTCACGGAAATCAAAGACCCACGCGTTGGGGAGGTTCCAGCCGCTTCTCTGCTGCCTTTTTTATTTGTTTTGTTCGAGGTTTGGTTCATCAGTATTAAATATAATATACCTATAACATTGTTCATTGTTCTAAATTTTGTTGAATTTCTTATAATTATTAAAAAGTTGTGTTGAAACTTGTGGGCTGTAATTTGTAACTAGCATTTGTTTACTACATAATATAGATAGGCAGCATTAACATTTGCCTTGATGTCCATCTATTTTTTGTGAATGTGAGCTGACTAAAAAATATTAATTGTTATGAATTTTTAAACTGGACCAAAATTAGAATATCTTTCATATTTAATGAAATATTTCATGAAATATTTCAAAAAATAAGTTTCATGAAACTTTTACAACACTAGTTGTGACGCAACAGTTGCGCATTGGAAAGCTGATTAGAATTTGGGCCACATCGGTTCACGGCAAGTGCCTTTTTGGCACATCAACATTAAAAATTTAAATGCAAGCCCTTTATTTTTCGCATTATATGAATGCTTTTCGAATTCTACTTCTAAAAATGTATTCACACTTGTGCCCTGTTGGCCAAAAAATGGTGCCGTGAAAAAAAACCTATGCATAACTGTATATTTTTATCACCGGATTAGCTGATTTTTTCTTCAAGCCGAAGACCTTAGTGCCATTTTTTCGAAAAATATGTCGTCTTAGTGGCAAGAGGGCCCTTGTTTCAATTTGTGTTACAAAAAATCATATTCTTACTATAGGATTTGACAGCTGTTGTATTGCTGGATCAAAAACCTTAGAGCAATTTTTTAGAAAATTTCCATTTTAGGGAGAAAAACTCCCATTTTTGAATTTTTTTTAGCAAAAGGGCATAATTATCATTATCGAATTCGATAGCTGTTGCATTGCCGGATCGAAAACTTTAGTGCCATTTTTTCGAAAAATGTCATTATAGGGGTGAAAAACTTGTATTTTAGATTTTCGTAGATGATCGCCGGGCGCATCAGCCATCGACTACCTCCCGCACGCCCGGGGACCTTGGTTAAATAAAGTTAAATGCTACATTTACAAATTCTGTGAAAAAGTAGAAGTTTTTACCGTCTCCGAGACTGTCAATTTTCTTTACACTACGACTCTTTTCGATAAGGACTCGCGGCTGTGAACTGTCAGTAAAATAAAAAAATTTCAGCCAAATCGTTTCAGTAATTTGGGCTATAATGTATTTTTAGTGTTAATATAAAATTTCGATTTTTTGAACCAAACAGCACTAAATGCGAATTAATTTTGTCTTATTTAAAACCAGAATTTGAAGACCTTTCTGATGGTGACAGTAAATCTTTCAAAAACTTGTTATTAATGGTTAAATCAGAGAATAATTTAAAATTTGGAAATTGGTGTGCCAAAACGGCACAAAACTCTTAGACGTGTAATACAATCCCCATGTTCAAAATTTCAGACAAATCGGTTGAGGGGCTTGGGCTGTACCGCGATTTTAAAGTCTGATAAAAATAATTTTTTTTTTAATTTTTGGTCGAAAGGGCACTAAGAATGAATACATTTTTAGACGCAGAATTTGAAAGTCTTTCTTCTGGTGACGTGAAAAATGGGGGTTTGCATTTAAAATTTAAAAGTTGATGTGCCAAAATGGCATTTCCGGTTGCACGATTGGCTCCAAAAGCTTTTCAGATCTAAGTTGGGTTATGAGATGCCTACGTACCAAATTGCAGCCAAATCGGCCCAGTAGTTTGGGCTGTAGAGCGTTTACAAACGCACGTAACGTACGTACATACATACAGACAGATTTTAAAAACTACTTTTCTGGGTTCCTGGGATCTCAAAACGTATAGATTCGGTCTTATCTCGATTTCGAAAATTTTAGTGATTGCAGTAACTCCCATTTTTTTAAATTTTGATGGGGTTGGGGAGGTTAAAAGGGAGGTAGGTAAGTAGGATTAAATATTTAAATTCCCGGTGTAGGTCCTACTCAAGTACCGTACCTACTCAGGTACCGTAAAATATAAAAATATAAGAAGTATAAGTATAAAATTTTTCTACTGTAGTAAACTTATGTGATAAAATAAAATTAATAAAATAAAACTATAGTAGGTAACCTTAATAAACAATGAACAATTTTATACTTATTAAATACAAATTAATTAATTTGGTTCGTTTGGATTGGCGGGGAAAACAGCTCGCCTTGGTGGAAGCAGCACCTAAAAACGAAATTTTTGGAAATCACGTAATAACACGTAAAGAGAGCTGCAATAATACAATAATATTTCACGAGGATCTTGTGTTACTGTGATAAATACAGTGTCCCGAAATTGGGCTGTAACATTTTACCAGTGGGTTCTACTATCAAAAATAGGACTAAAAGTTTCAACAAGTCGAAAAATGAAAAGTGCATCCTAATGGGATTACAGCCCTTCAAAGCGGTTGGAGTACCAAAAGTCGATTTTCTTAAAATTACTGGAATATTATAAATAACAGGATTTTGAAATTTGGAGCATAATGTTAATGTTATCAAGAGCTTTCTTTTGAAATCCTTTTAGATTTTTATTTTCATCAGAGGCGTGCGTTTTTGTGATGGGTGTTATATGTTGATGTTAGCGTTTATTTCATGAAATAACAATTTTTGGTCTATTCTACATACAAAAGGTACACCAGTTGAATGTCGCTAGGATACACCGTTTTCAGAGCTGGATATAGATACATGTGAAACGTATTCGAATACCGGATACGGATATCGTCAATTGTATTCGGATATCAGATACAAATTACGAATACTCGGACTAAAAAAAAGTATCCGAATAAAGTAATCGCATAACTTTTTCGGATACCGGATACGAATACCACGAGTTAATTAAAAAGCTACAGAAATAAAAAAAATAAAGGGTGGGAATATGTAATTTGTTTTACAATGAACTACATAATTATAATAACAGTATAAACTTATTACTTTAATACTTTAGTAAGTACCTACTTAGTTATTTTCGACTTGAATCTGATCAAAACAAAATCACTTCTCTTTTCTGTGAACCTTAACCCTCACGTTTTTACACCTCTTAGTCCCTACCGCCAAGTTTCGTTTGCTCAGCGCCGTTCCCGATTCCGCCGTCTAAAAATAAAAAAAACGTGCACGTGCACTCAAAAGTTAGCAGCCCAGCCCAAACAAAAAATAGTGCACGTTCGTTCGAAAAGTGCCTGCGAGTATCCGCTGATATTTAAAAAGTATCCGAATAAGGATACTTTTTAAATGTTTGGCCGAATACGTATAATGGATACAAAATTTAAAATGTATTTGTATTTAGTCTTTGGATACAATAAAAGTAATCGGATACTGTATTCGAACACCGAAGTACTCGGATACTACCCAGCTCAGCTGTTTTTCGATTAAAATGGCTTTGGATTGATTCTGACTATTCAGAGTTCCAGAAATTGTGATGGATCACGTCAAAATACTATCAATAACATGAATGTTTCAAATACGAATAAATAGGAGTATAATTTTATGACGCCAAAATAAAATTTTCTTTCCGCTAGTACATAATTATTAGTATTAGCATTCCGTATGGTATGCCTACTTTCAATATTTTTTAAATTATTTAGAATAAATAAAAAACACAATCTCAGCTAACTTTGGATCAAAAATGAATGGGCTAAATTGGAAAGTTCTAAGTTCATCGGACGTTTTCTTACTTCGTTCTATGTAGAAAGAAAAGTTTATATGTACATGGGGCGGACAATGTTTCATAAAGGGAGCTTAGGGTCTTTCAAATGAAGTTGGGGAAAGCATGTGTTCGAAGGACTAGCTCTCTTATTTTTGATCGTAGAACGCACTAAGGTAAATATTGCCGCATAATTTCGGGACAGCCTGTTTATTAGTTGTGATATAGGAAGTTTGGTGGTCCGCATAACGTTCGGGCGTGCGAGAGAGAGATCCGAGACGAATACCACTCGATGGGGCCGGCGGCACAGGACTAACACATGGTGTCCGATGCAGTTTCTGCATCCTCAAATAATTATTTATTATTAAATAATTATTATATCCACGTTTTACGCCTTCTAAAGAGATGGACAAAACGAATTCCGCGAAAGACAAAATATTGCCCCATTACCGGGTGTGCAAAATATTTTGAGGAAAAGTGTATTATTAGTGTCACAGAGGCAAAACGATGCCGTGACTTGAAGGATCAATCATACAAATTATTGATGTAGGTACTCGCGTAGGTTATTTACTTATTTCTTACAAGATGAAGATTATAACTTTCTATTGTCTATAAAAGATTCCACTTAAAAAACAGACTGACAAAAGAATGCGATTCCTATAAAATTTCCGTGACGTTCTTCATACTAATAACTAATACATAATAAAACATCCCGCCAAGGAAAATAGTCCCATTAGCTCGTCACAAATACGAAAGAAGCTCAGAAAGACATTATGTCTTTCTGAGCTTCTTTCGTAACAATAAAATCGACATCGATGACCATGGAGCAATCTTAACGTGACGAGGACTATAAAACAATTTTTCCACAAACATTAAGAACAAGCCGGCTGAATCAGTTTTTTTTAGCCAGGATCAAAAAAGAAAACAAGAAAATTTTCGAAATTGCAAAACTCATGAAAATCTAATTTTAGTAGGTACACTTAGTTATTGCTTTTCGCAATTTATATTTTTTTTTCACATGTTAAATCTAAACCATTCTAAAACTAAGAACCCATTATAATGTACTTAACACGATAAAGAACAATGAATTTTGTGTTTAGTATAATTATTTGAAGCCATAAAAAGCAATATATCTTTAGCTAGCTTACTAACGCCGTCGTATTTAAATCCACATTGAAACCGGGCAGCGGTAGGCCCCAACGCATGGTCTTTGTCTCGGACCTCTCTCTCGCACAGGCGAACGTTATACGGGACACGCTCTCGCGTAGCGAGAGATGTACCGTGCACACTCCTATCTTAATATTATACTTCGTGATTGCAGCCCTTTTGTAACCGATAACACTTACGTTAGGCCTCGCGTCAGCCATCATCGCATTAGCCTTTTGATCATTAAAATACTGCTCAATGCCTTTCGAGGGATCGTTCTTTAATTGCGTGTCGCCACCTATCTCTTCTTTAGCCGCTTTAGCTGCTCTTAAAACATCCATTTTATTAACTTCATAGTTGTCGGTGATTAACGGACACCTTAAAAAGAATTTGTGTAACTTTTTGATCAATATGTCAGTTGTAAAACATACAAATCTAAACGATCTGCATCTGCTACACCTTTGAAATGATTGTAATCAGTAACCGGATTACGGCAAAGATAACACATCATTGCACCGCAAGAGCATGTCATCTTGTTGCAACCTTCTGTCTTGAAAAACTTTAGCCCACATTTCCAGCATGTTCTATAAAGAAAATATTTTATAATCTCAGAGGGTGGATATTGAACGGAAATATGAAGGGTGTTGTACGGCAAATAACTAAACAAAGAAATGGCCCTTACACTATAAAAAACCAACGGAAGATGTATGTCAAAGCGATGTGTATTCCTGTTTTCGGATGCAGATCATTCTAGTCTGCACCTAGTAGTAGTGCCGAATCATATGCTTCACAATAAGGAAAGCTACCTTATAACTTAGAAGAAATGAACCGTCAAGAAAACATTTTTTCCACTTTAATCGTTATAAGTGGAGCATCAGAAATGAACACTAAAAATAAGCCGATTCGACAAATTTTAGTTTAAGGGGGAGTGAAATTTTTCACATTGAGATGAAAAAAATTAAGAAGGCGAAAATAACGTGTGAACAAAAACTTTTCCGATCTAGTAGCCTTTGCCGTGAGAGACGTAGGGCGTAGTCTGCTGAGATTATCATTCAAAGAGAAAACTGACAGTGACGTTTTCATATAATTTCCGCAGTCTACGCCCTACGTCTCTAACGTCCAGGGCTACTAGATCGGAAGTTTTTGATAACTCTTTATACGTGTAATATAAATGGTTGAAATTACTGCAAAAACAGAAAAAGGATAAATTTTGCAAAATGGGCGCTTAAGGAGTCGAAAGATTGTGGAGGGGTTGAAGATTTTAATAGAGTAAAGACTCACTATAAAGTTTCGTAGAATTACAGAAAATAACGCGACAAATACGTCAACTGCGGAAATTTTGCTTCTGGTGTGGGTTGAAAAACTGATGAAGATGGTAAAAACAACAATTAAAAAAATAATCGTTTAAGGCTAAACTAAACTTATTAATAAGTTTATGAACTAATTCTGCGTCGAACACCTCATTCGCCTTGTGACCGGTTTTTCTCTTGCTTTGATCTTTGATAGAATGATAGGTACCTTTCAAAGATTAAAGACATGATTTACAATACCAAATTTCACGATTTGTGCATATACAAACAAGATATCTCTATGCATGCACTTAAATAGGTAGTTAGACTCCATTCATTTTCTATTGAAAATCTAAAATTTTTCTGGAACTGTACAACCCTAATTTGTAAGGGCCTGCACTTTTGACAATTTGATAGAAATTTAGCGGGAAAGCAAAAACATTACATAACCCAAATCTTCTAGGGTTTATTTTTATTGTTAGAAGCAGTGTCACAGATAAACGTACCTGATGCTTATTCGTGAATATTTTTCTTTGCACTTTACTCAAAACTGCACGCACACAAAGACCATTTTGGCCCAATTCAGAGCAATTGCAAAATTTTGACATTTGTCATGTTTTCTGACGTATCGTATTGAAATCGTTTCTATCACCTCACCTGTTAGTAAAATTCTTTGCAAAATTTGCTCATACCAACATAAAATTCAAATTTTGACGTTCTGTCACTTCAATATTCGCGAAAATCAGCTGCTAATAGATGGCATTGCTAAACCACAAAATGGCGATCTCACCCCACTGGGGAGTCGGAAGTGAGAATTCTAGCGTGACGTGCCTGACAGTGTCAGTTGGTGACATCAGTGACATCGATACGTGGATTTTTTAAAAGCCAAGTTTTCCTGGATTTACAATGTTCCACTAAGTACACAAAACGTAAAATTCCACAGAATTATTCCCAAAATTTCGAGTCAGCGAGAGGATGTCTCCGAACAAAACTACTACCTAACCTCGCAACTGACAACTGACTGACGTAAGCCGAAATTATGATGACGGACGTTTAAAAGTATTTCCGTATCCTGTCTCTCAGTGTAGTTAAAGTATTGCCACCAGATGTCAGACACTTTGCTGATTTTCGCGAATAGAAAATTAATGGAGAGTACCTATACATTTTCGAAAGCTTAGAGAAAATAGGAAACATTAGGTAGGTATACCTACCTACAGTCGGAAAAGTACCTAAGTCAAAGAACTTTGGACCGAGTTTCGGACTGTGTGTCAAGAATAAAAGTTATCCGTTCAACAAATCAACAGTCAACGCAAAGTATGCATTATTTAGTTTCTCGACAGTGCCTATAGGGGAATTTAGTATAAATTTAGAAAGTTAACCACTACGGTCTGCACTGATAATAATTCCACTCTTCGCTTTGTTCAAGGGAAGCATAGGTCATGCTCGCCTGACGTCATCGTAGTCAAACGTGGCCATGCTTTTGTCCCAGTGACAGCTGCCTCATATGTCAAATGCACTGGGACCAAGCGTGGCCGCGTTTGACGTACCTATGTGTTGTATGTATGTAAGTATACGAGCAAGCAATAGGTACCTATGAGAACGTATCTACTTAATGCCAAATTTTTTGAAACATCTAATTAAAGTTGGCAGTGCCGGGGGTAACTGAAATCAATTTGAGGTTACATACAGGTGATTCCTAAATAGTGTCACAAAATTCAAGGGAAAAAAATGGACGTAATATCAAATAAAAATCAGGAAAAATGCAGAAGAAAGCTCTTTATAACACTAACCTATGTTCCAAATTTCAAATTCCTCATTCCTCATCATGTACTTATAGTATTTGAACAATTTTAGGAAAACTAACTTTTCCAGTACCTACTTATATTTGAAAGGGTGTAGCTCCCTTATGAAGGATTTTCGGACATAATACCACAGGAACTTTTCTTCCAAAAATAGTGTGAGGGATCACCCCTTTAATTTTGTAGCACTATTTAAGAATCAGCCTGTATGTGTCCACTTTTATCGACGCCTTGCTGATATTTACATTGTTGAAGAAACGCGTTGGCATTCAGTGTTTTTTTGGTTTTGGTGATTTCTTTGTTTAGTTATGTGAACGTGACGGAATCAGGTGAGTGGATTAGGTGCTAGTGCAAAACTCAAAATCGACTCACCGCAAAAGAGCTTCGGTCATTTTGTTTTCTAAAAAGACACGTGCTTGAACTTCGTTATCTTTTTCAACTTCTTCGCACCGAAGCGGCAAATGAGAGGGCTCCTTGCACTGCCGGCATGACTCCATCATACAGTCGGGGTTTAGACAGGTAAATACTTTGCTGCACTCTACTGGTATGGTGAAGAAATCGCAAAATGGGCAGCCCTCTATTTCCTCGATCCCGGCGCATTGGATTTCTTGCACGGCCTTCTTTTGGGCCAGAATGGAGAACAGCTTGGAAGGTAAGGCAACCTGCAAGGTCTGTAGACTAAAATTGGCCGAGCACTTCTGTAAGCATGGAAAATCCAGTTTTCCCTCTCCAAAAAGGATTTCAACAGACTGCACTACGCAAGCCTTACAAAACTCGCATCCCTTTTCGCACGGGATCACATTTCTTGGCAAGATGTCTTCGTCATAGCAGCAATTGCAGGTAACCACAAGACCGTTGTTCTTAGCGTACAAGATTTCAGCTTCTTCATTGGCTTTGGCCTGCTGCATGAAATCTTCTATCTCTTGCGCGTGTGTGAGGAAGGCAATCTGAAAATACATCCACTTTCAAAAATAATTACAATAAAGGGCTCTGCGACTAAGCTTTTCTTTCTTTCTTTGTTTGCTGTGACTTATTTACGCGCGTAAGTCAATAACAAATATTTTAAATTTTACTTACTTCTTGCAGTAGCGGAATATTCTCGAGATCAATGAACAGTGAGTATTTAGGGCGAGCGGTCTTATTCAGCAAATCGGATCGTGACGCTATTTTTACCAATTCCTTGTACGTTGGTGTCAATCTTTGTTGATTTTGCTGAAATATTTGTTCGATGGTATGAACCCATACCCTATCAAACGTATTCTTTAAAAATTGTATAGCGTAAGAATTGGTTGTGCAGTTTTGTACCACAGTTCTTTGTTTGTCATTGAAAAAGGTAACAGGATCAGGGATCACCTTTAAAAAGTTCTCGATGGTAAATTGTGTGGTGTACTGTTTTTGCTGAGCTGACAACTTCTGCTTCCTGAAATTACATAGATAGACGGGTTAGGATCTGCTCATTTTGAGTTCTCTTACTAAAAGTTTCAATTTTTAAGTAGGTAGGCTCTTAGAAGACTGTTTGCTTTGAAGACAACGCAACACGCAGATTATTTTTTTTAAGCACAATTTTGACACTTTTTGGTAAAAATATCACACTTTAATTCTAGAATTAGTTAAACTAATATCTTACCTTCGGTATTCCTTCATGGTGGGATAATTTCGATCAACCATAGCCTGATTTATAAATATGTTGATAACGTCCAAATTACCCTCGAGAGCATTGCACATGTATGAGAGATAATCTGGATCCGCATCAGGTAGCATCTCCATAAGTATTTCAAGCTGATTTCCAGGGTACTGCTCCGGTTCCGGAATTTTCAGCTCTAGTTTCGCAATCTTGCAACCTTTGCGGGTACTACCTGTTGGCAGTGGTAGAGAACTTGGACTTGCCGTCTCCGTTAATTTTCTCGGGATTGCTCCTGTTGAAGGATTTTGTTGCCGAGGGATTGCTCCCGTTGCCGCAGCTGGTTGCCGATGGACTGCTCCTGTCGCCGCCGCTGGTTGCCGAGGGATTGCTATTGCTGAAGCAGATGGTTGGCGATGGATTGCTCCTGTTGCCGCAGCTGGTTGCCGACGGACCGCTCCTGTTGCCGCAGCTGGTTGCCGATGGACTGCTCCTGTTGCCGCCGCTGGTTGCCGAGGGATTGCTCCTGTTGCCGCAGCTGGTTGCTGACGGACTGCTCCTGTTGCCACCGCTGGTTGCCGACGGACTGCTTTTGTTGCCGCCGCTGGTTGCCGAGGGATTGCTATTGCTGAAGCAGCTGGTTGCCGATGGACTGCTCCTGCTGCCGCCGCTGGTTGCCGACGGACTGCTTTTGTTGCCGCAGCTGGTTGCCGATGGACTGCTCCTGTTGCCGCAGCTGGTTGCCGATGGACTGCTTTTGTTGCCGCAGCTGGTTGCCGATGGACTGCTCCTGTTGCCGCAGCTGGTCGCCGACGGGCTATTCCTGTTGCCACAGCTGCTTGTGCAAGGCCTGCTCCCGTTGTCACCTTTGTAACTGAAAAACAAATTGTTATACCGGGTATTTCAGCGACCCCGCCTTATAGGCAAATAACTTGGGAACATGCTCCCGAGAATTTACTGCAGCAGTTTCACCGTGTGCAGACGGTAGTCCATGCTAGTCTGTACTTCTTGAGATTTTGTTCGTTCGACAGCTC
Organism: Pycnomerus fuliginosus; assembly: GCA_963924575.1. NCBI lineage: Eukaryota > Metazoa > Arthropoda > Insecta > Coleoptera > Zopheridae > Pycnomerus > Pycnomerus fuliginosus. The sequence goes on along the minus strand of OZ004617.1, from coordinate 12,856,061 downwards.
CTCTTAGGTCTTAACAATGATTTCTTGAAAATTGAATTTTAAACGCAAACGGATTTTTTTTTGTGCCCAATCGACCCGCTTCGAATGTTTACGTAGTTTGCTGCCTTTGGGGTTTACAATACAACACCAAATACATGGATACTTCGAAACGGATCGATCGTGCACGAAAAAATTTTCCGTTTCAACTTAAAATTCAATTTTCAAAAAATCATTGCGAAGTACTTAAGAGGAGCTGAGGAGCGAACAAAATCTCAAGAGATACAAACTATCATGGGCTACCGTCTGCACATGGTAAAACTTCTGCAGTGAATTCTCAGGAGCAGGAAAAAAATAAAATTCATTTTCCCATGTTATTTGCCTATACGGCGGGGTCGCTGAAACACCACCTGACTACAAACGGTTTAGTTTCCATAGAAACAAAAAATAACAGTGCCGTTATGAACCATAACGGCATACATGCGGGGTAAGTAAAACAAATGAAAATCGTAAATAGCGCGTGAGATGTCAAATAGGGGTCAAAAACGTTTTAATTTAATAAAGCTTAGGTTTCCTGTGATTGCCGACTGCCATTTTGCTTAAAAATTTTCGTCGGGTCGGCTTCAAAAGTTCGTCCAAGTTTATCATTACCTGGGGGGGATTTCACAGTCGGCAGTGGTGTACAAATTTTCGGCAGTGTTAGTGGGAAATCGTAGGCAGTGGTTGCAAAAATTGTGTCATATTCGGCAGTGGTCTATGAATTTTTGATCTGTTGGGGACTTCACAGTCGGCAGTGGTGTACAAGTTTACGGCAGTGCCATGAAAATTCGGCAGTGGTGTACAAGTTTTTGGAGTGTGAAATGCCCCCCATCATTACCTAATGGTAAAATTCGATTGTACGAAAAATTCTAATTTTTTGCAGTCGTGGGCATTTTCCACACTAAATAGTAACAAAGTGATCATCCTTGGGCTATTCTGCATAATAAAGGTACTTACTCTGGTCAGAGCTGGGTAGTATTCGGAGTATTTAGTAGTTAAATACTTATCTAAATACTTTTTTCTGGAAAGTAATTAGTATTCGAATATTTTTTTTCGGAAGGTAGTTAGTATTCGAAGAATCCGAATACTAGAGTAAATATTCGAAAAAAGTATTCGAAAATTGTTCGAATACTTTTATTTGAATTTCGCGCCTATCATTCGGTTTAGGATCAGAACGAACATGTGACTCACACGATGTGAGTATTGACACCGCCATCGGCATTGCATGAAAGCAGTGGTGAAGGTAGAAGGTGTGTATTGTTGTATTGTAATCGACATACCGATGGCCCATTCAAGACGATCCAGTAGTAATAACTTTTGAACGGAATAAGATATCGACTTGCGGTTTTTGACAGATTCCTTGGTATTGAGGGGGGCATGTTTCACCATAGCTTTGACCTTGTTCAGTTTGCGCATTTCACCCCCACCCCAATCAAAGTCAAAATTTTAAATGGCAACATACCTCGAGTCATACATCAAATGAAAGCTCTTGAAAAATGTTATTCACTGTTCTAAGTAGTTTGAGAATGTAGCGAACCGTTTTCATGTTAGAGACAAAAATGTACTGTATTCGAATTTACTAAAATTAGAATTCCGTGGAAAGTTTTGAAAAATTCGATGAAAAATTTGTTGATATGTGGACTAAAAATATGACTGATTAGATGTCTAGCGAGTTTAATCGTTATTAGCTTTGTTTGGATAGGTCACTATTGGTTCGCACGTTGGTTCGTGTGGGACAGCTAAAATTAATGCTCCAAAAAAGTTAATAACAAATAAAACTCACTAGACATCTAGTAAGTCACATTTTTAGTCCACATATCAACAAATTTTTCATTGAGTTTTTCAAAACTTTTCACGGATTTCTAATTTATATTAAATTGCATTTTTGTCTCTAACATGAAAACGGTTCGCTAAATTCTCAAACTGCGTACAACAGTGAATAGCATTTTCCAAGGGCTTTCACTTGATATACGACACGGGGTGTGTTGACATTTAAGATTTTGACATTGGTTGGGGTGGGGGTAAAATGCGCAAACTGAACAAGGTCAAAGCTATGGTGAAACATGTCCCCCACAGTGCCAAGGAATCTGTCGAAGACCGCAAGTCGATATCTTATTCCGTTCAAAAGTTATTACTACTGGATCGTCTTGAATCGGTCACCCGGTAGATAATTTGTGATATTGTGTGTGATAGTAGTAAAATCAAATGGAATTGAAAATTTTCATTATTACCTAATAATGTGTGGTGTCTATCTGAAGGCAAATAAGTTTAGCAATTACTTATTGTAATTAGTTTTTGAAAATATAATTTTTTTCATTAACATTGCTTTTATTTTAATTCTAATTTTCCAATAAAGTATTCTGTCAAAGTATTCGATTACTTTTTTAAAGGAGTATTTGGTATTCGATATTTAAGATGCTTTTTGTCGAGTTATTTAGTATTCGAAGTAGTTGAAGTACAAGAATTTAGTATTTAGTATTCGAATACTTTTTCGCAGTATTCGACCCAGCTCTGACTCTGGTAAATGTCGGTAGGACGCACCGCTTTTGAATAAAATGACTTTGAACTCTTCAATGCCAGAAAACTTGTGGCGTAAATTTTGTTCAATTGGTCTAATTATTGAAAATAAAAGAACCAATGATTCCTTACCTCAATTTAGGAAGAAAAGTTCACATTGGCACTGTCGAGTAATTTGAAAAAACTTGAATTTTGGGTACCCCCTTGAAGGGGGTACGAAGCATTTACGGACATAATGTGCATAGGAACTTTTTGACTTAAATTCAATAAGGCAATAACTCCCTGAAATAGCTGGACGAGGTTTAGGAACACCCTGTACACCAAAGTTCAATCAAATCGGTTGAGCAGTTTGGGCTGTAACGTGTACGCAAGCGCAATTACTTTTTTTTTTAATTATATTTATTTTATTTTACAATGAGTGATCAAAACCTGTCGAAAGTTGTAAAAAAAAATTAAGTAAATGTAATTGGGCATTTGGATTGGCATCAAAAAATCAAATTGACCTGAATTTTTGTTTTTCAAAAATCTCAATTTTTCACCGATCGTGGTCTAGCTCAGAAAAAATTGAAGATTCCGAATCCGTTGAGAAAAAAGTATGTTCCCGTTTGAAAAATCAAATATATTTACGGTTAAATCGGAAGTGCAAAAAAAATATCACCATCACCATCTGATGCGCCTTCTTGAATTTATTCCTTACTTTTGAAAAGCACTGTACAGGTCGCGCATTATACAGGTTGGGCAAAAGTAAGGAATAATGCCCATAAATATTGAATAGTAAACCAGAGAAAATCCTCGAAGGGGTATAGCGTTTTCTTTGCACTCTGCATCCAATGGTGGGACTGCCAATCTTTTTGGTGCAGCCATTTTTGACATAATGACGTCATCATTGTTTTTTAAAATGGAAACCCACATTTTTGTCAACTAATTCGGAATCTACGATTTCTTTTGAGATAGAAGCATTTACCGGAAGTGCAGTCACGGCAGTGGTCGGAAGTAATGCATTACAAGTAATCAGTGTTGTTAAAGATACATTTTTTGAAGTATCTAGATACAGATACAGATACTTTTCGGACGGAGTATCTAGATACTAGGTAGATACATTTTTTTCATCAGTATCTAGATACAGATACAGATACTTGCAATAAGTATCTAGATACATATAGATACATTTCAGATACATCTGAACTAAAAAAATTAAAAAAGAACAGCCTTTATGTTGTTTTTTTATAGAAATAATAGTCTCTGAAATATTTGATATTATATCTATTACCTACCGGTTCCGGTTTTCTATATTTTACAGTTATGCACCTATATAGCTGAATGATTAATAAACAAAAAAAATCATTTAGGGCAAGTAAGAATACCTGTTTGGTATTAGGACGCAGAATGCAGGCAATTATACCTAATGGAAATGAAACTTTCGTCTCAGATGAAAAAATTCCCCCGTTGTCGTATTTTGAATTTTGAGTTCAATGTGAATATCTACAAAAATAGTTTGAAAAATTACCTTTCGGATAGCCTTAACTGGTAACAGCTAGTATTAATTGTGTTAGCGGTAGCAATTATTTTAGTTGTGATGTAGGACGAAAGTTTCATTTCCATTACGTTTACTAGAGAAACGCTAATCCGCCTGACCATTTCATACCCATCAGAATAAACAGAATGACCCAAACAACGCGAAGGTTTTTGGAAACATAATCACATTATTTAAAAAATTATAAAAGAGGGTCTACTAAAGCTCGGGTACGATACGGGTATCAAGAAAGAGTAATAAAGCAAAGAATCTAGGTACAATTACAAACTCATTAGTTCGGTGTCGGTATTTTGGGGAAAACCCAGCTTCTTCGAATAGAGTATCCCTTTGTGTTTCTATACCTGTTTAGGATGCCGCCGGAAAGGACTTCTTAACACAAAGATATTGATTATTTGCGAGGTAGAAGAAACCAAACATCTGCATTTTTGAGGCTTATAAAAACATCTCACATTTTAAAGTTGTCGTTGTCTCGAGGTCAATAGAGTATTATACTCAAAATATGAAATCTTCCCAATCATATCAACAGTTTGAATTTAGAAAATTTGGTCGTATTTTTTTTGTTTTTGCGAAAACGTTGCAGAAAGCAAGAAAAACGATAGACAAATGAAAACCGATCAAAAAGCTCTAACAGTTTACGTCACCTATCAACTCGGGCAAGACCAATGAAATTGCAGCATTGTAGGTATTGCGTTTAAATTGACGGCGTTGCCATGATGACATCCAATCGGTTGAGTTTGAGAGTTAACGTAAGCATGATGTAGGGGCCGATCTGTTTTCGTGCAACCTACGATTTTTGCAACTTTAACGACAAATATTCATTAAATAATGCATGTTTTGTCTCAGTATAATTCTCTATTATTAAAATGCGAGTTAGGGTATTGTGTATCTAAGTATCTATGAAATGTTTTAGATACAAGATACTATAAAAAATGTATCTAGATACAGATAAGATACTGTTACGATAAATGTATCTAGATACGTATCTAGATACATCAAATGTATCTAGATACTGTATCTAGATACTTGTATCTAGTTACTTAACAACACTGCAAGTAATGCATTACTGTAACGAAATTACTTTAGCTGGTAATGAGTAATTGTAATGCATTACTGTTTTTAAATAGTAATGGGTAATTGTAATGCATTACATTTTTTTAGTAATTGTAATGGAAAACCATTACTTTTTCCATTACTTTTTTTACCCTTAATTGATAAACGCAAAAATAAAACTTTTATGAAAAATGTAATTCTGTGAAATGAAATAACCACCACAGGAAGTAGCTAGGTACTACTGGTATCAGAGTTAACCCTAACCCAGCGGGGTTCTGTTTACCTACCGCCTCCCAAGCAAACATTAATGCATTCTGAAGAGGTTTTCCTGCTATTTTTAAGTATGTAGCGATATTCTCTGCCATTACTCCGGATTAAATATTTCTACGGAAATGAAATAATTTCCTAGCTGAAGAAAATAAAACTAACTTTAGTCATCTCAAGCAGTGGTAAATTTTGAAACGCAATTGTTATTCAAATTAAATTAAAATTAAATAATAATTTTACTGTTTTAAAATAATACACCTACAGTTTTTTTTATAACGTGGCATTTTTTAAAATTCCAATTAGAGTTGGCCGTGTCTGGAATGACGTATATGTTTCAATTTACTGCAGGTCTCAAAATCTGTCAGCTACAATCAGAAATTTAAGAAATGTCACATTAAAAGTAATGTATAAAGTAATGCATTACATTTATTAAGTAATTGTAATTGTAATGCATTACTTTTTGAAAAAAGTAATGAGTAATTGTAATGCATTACAATTTCGACGAAGTAATGTGTAATGGTAATGAATTACTTTTTAAAAGTAATGTTCCGACCACTGAGTCACGGTCACCCTAGATTTTAAAAAACATCGAAAAAATCGGTGAAAAATTAAGATTTTTGAAAAACGGAAAAACACGTTAACTTATTTTTTTTTGATACAAATTTAACTGTACAATTACATTCCATTTTATTTGCTTTTGCTTTTTGAAGTTTTTCTTCCACGTTTAGTCAAAATTGCCAAACGGATTTAAGAAATTGTAATTGCGCAGTTTAATTCAAATCAAAAAAAGGCAGCAGAGAAGCGGCTGGAACCTCCCCAACGCGTAGGTCTTTGATTTCCGTGACTTGTGTTTAAAATTTTAAAGTTGATATGCCTAAATGGCACTTTCCGTGGGCCGATTGAATCCAAAATTTGTCCACCTCTTCGACGTGTAATACAATCCTCATGTGCAAAATTTCAGCCAAATCGATTCACTAATTTGGGCTATAATGTATTTTTAGTGTTATTAAAAAATTTCGATTTTTTGACCCAAAGAGCACTAAATGCGAACGAATTTTGTCTTATTTAAAACCAGAATTTGAAGACCTTTCTGATGGTGACAATAAATCTTTCAAAAACTTGTTTTGGGTGGGTCAAATGAGTGAATAATTTTAAAGTTGGAAATTGGTGTGCCAAAACGGCACTTTCCGTAGGCCGATTGAATCCAAAATTTGTTCAGCTCTTCGACGTGTAATACAATCCCCATGTACGAAATTTCAGCCAAATCGGTTCAGGGGCTTGGGCTGTAGCACGATTTTAAAGTCCGATAAAAATCAATTTTTTTTTTATTTTTGGTCAAAAGGGCACTAAGAATTAATGCATTTTTAGAAGCAGAATTTGAAGGCCTTTCCTATCGTGACGTGAAAAATGGGGGTTTGCATTTAAAGTTTAAAAGTTGGTGTGCCAAAATGGCATTTCTAGTTGCACGAATGGCTCCAAAAGCTTTTCAGATCTAAGTTGGGTTATCACATGCACACGTACCAATTTTCAGCCAAATCGGTCGAGTACTTTGGGCTGTGGCGTGTTTACGAACGTACGAACGTACGTACGTACGTACATACATACAGACACATTTTAAAAACCAGTTTTTTGGGTTCGTGAGACCTCAAAACGTATAGATCGGGTCTTATCTCGAATTCGAAAATTTTAGTGATTGCAGTAACCTCCCTTTTTTTTAAATGGTGAAGTGGAGTGGGGAGGTTAAAACATAAGGTTGAGGTAGTTCTGCGTTTTTCAAAAATCTTGATTTTTCACCGATTTCTTCGACGTTTTTGAAAATCTAGGGTGGCCGTGACTGCACTTCCGGTCAAGTATGACAAGCTTCTATCTACAAAAAATTCGTATACTCCGTTTACGATGTTTTAAAACGGCAGTAGGCTCTGTTGGGGTGACAGAATTCACTGGGTATTGTACTTTTGACATTTGTCAAATTGTTTGTCACGTTGAAATCTGTACTCAAAACTATCTCAAAACTATCCTTTGTTGCCAAATGGTAGACCACAATAATGTCGAAAAAGTATCTAAAGAACTAAGGGAGTCTTCTTTTAGTGAGTACACGGTGATTTCTAGACATCAATCAAGCATGGTATACCTACGACGTAGGTAAGCATTTTGGAAGAACTAATTCTGAGATTTGAAGAGCTATTTGTAGGTGCAAGATTGTGATTGCGACTGATTGAAATGATTGAATATTAAATCCAAATTTTAAATCTATACCCTCATGCAAGTGTTAAGTGAGATCACGTGAGATGTAGTCGCTATTTGTCAATTTTAATCAATGGATTGCTTTCGACTCCTTGCGAAAATGATAATGATTGTTTGGAAACTACTGCACCTATTAATTAACAGACGATAGAAGGTTACTGAAACAGAGAACTAATTTAATGGTTTACAAGAGGTAAAGTAAATGTAAATTCTGATCATAAGAAAGGTACCACTTTGTATAATCTGTCCGGGATCCACACGACCGAGATTCACCCGATTTCCATGGCGATTCATTGTTGACAACAATGATTCACCATGGAAATAGGGTGAATCCCGGTCGTGTGGATCCCGGACAGACCATAGTATAACAGCATTTCAGATAGACGATGACATTCGGAACAAAATTGGAATAGTCCGGCCTCTCCTTCCATATCATTAATTTCAATTGTTGGCAATAAAGAGATGCAAAAAGACTAACTGGAATGCATCAAAATCATAAATAGGCGGTTCAAATCTTCTGTATAGGTTACCTGCTCCTGCTACCTACATCAACGAAGAAGTTGCATTAGTTAAATGTAATTTTAATGGAGCATTCATAGTACCTATAGCCTATAGTTTACTTATTGTATGATGGTAAAGACAAAATAAAGACAAATTATGTTTATTAATAAATTATTGGCTTTATCTACTAGGTATATCTAAAGGTATTTGCTTAATTGTAACTCTCCTCTTAAAAAAAGATTAATATGTATAAGTATCCAAAAATGAGATCTCCTTATTACTTCTGAATGCTCTTTGGGACTTCCAGAGGGGCTTCCTCCCTCATTTGATTGCGTTATTCACTTGCGGTTTTCTTGATTTTATTGCCAATCTAAGTATAATTAATTATAAATTTACCAGATCATAGCCTAATGAATGTTTAGGTAAGCCCAATTTGGCGCTTCTGCACTAGGAATAGGTAGCTTTTCAGTATTTTTTTGTAAATGTTCTGTGCTCAACTCAACAATGGGCAAATAAATATTTGTCAAATAACAATCAAAGCACAAATGTGACAACACGGCTACGAAGTTCCGTCAAATACAAATTTGGTTATTTAATGTTGACCAACTTAAAAAAAACATATCATGGCCTGCTGCCGTTCATAAACATCATGAATGAATTATAGACTCCGAATTAGTTGAGAAACATGTGGGTTTTCATTTAAAATAACGGTGATGACGTCATTACGTCAAAATCCACTGAACCAAAAAAATCCGATATTGCTCCATCGGACGCAGAATGAAAAAAAACCTTGAACCCCTCCAAAGATTTTCGCTGAAAATTAACGATTCAAGAATTATAGGCATTATTTCATACTTTTGAATTTTTACCCAACCCTGTATCTTGGCGAGAATTCTGAACGTGGCCGGGTATTTATTTTGTTAAAGACACCGATTTGAAAATGCAATCAGCAACTGCAGCTATCAAACAGGTAGGTGGTTGCATTTAAAATCAGCGGTTTCAATAAAATAAACCGCAATTTGAATTCAAAATTCTCGCCAAGATATTATGCGCGACCTATACTACACAGGTCGCACATTATATTAGATGGCAGGTAGGTCTCGAGAAAATATACCTAAAGGATGCTTCTCGAAATTTCAGGGACAAAATAATTACAAATATACATATGTCAAAAAACGCAAATAACATACGGACCTAAGTCATCAGACGGCTTTCTTTTACGCTCCATTGCTTTGTAGGTACACTTTAAAATATTAATAACAATAGTTACACATCTAACAATCATAAAACACTCACTGGCACTCACTGGCAAAGAGTAACGAGAAACGCGAACTTGATGGAAAAAACGCCAGCAATAAAAGATAAGGCTGGAGTTCAGAGTAAAAACAAATGCGATGAAAACAAAATTATTCCAATAAAAAGTCTTTGTAAGGTATACCTATGCGTATGAACCTCGTGTTTTAATAAGAACACAAATCTACAACTAATAAGGTTTCTGATGGGACACACAACAATAAAATATTTACTACTCCACCAAAAGAGTTTTTGATTCCACGATAAATAGGTACAATAAACAAGCCCCCAAAAAAAGCCAATGATTTATTTTGAGATTACACAAGGTAGTTTCACAGTCTCGTTTCAGAAAATTTACTTACTGTTTAGGACGCGTTTCGGAGTGTTACTCCATCTTCAGCTATAAAAGAAATTAACACAAAATACAAAACAGTTGCCTGGAAAATGAAAAAACGTTTGGGTCAAAGAAAAATAACAGCTTTTGGGTCGCACTGTAAATCGATCGAAAGACGCTCAAACCAAGCTCAGACCAAGCTTTCAACCAATTTATTTTGAGTTACATAAATTATTATAACTTTCTTATTATTAGATCGATTTTACCCAAGCTTGTAAAAATCTTTTAATTGGTAGGTGCCTAAATGGAATATTATTTATAATTTCGCGTCTCTCCAAATGTATGTAGGTATCAGCATATAATTTCTATTTAGCTGGATTTTCGCGAAATTTGGAAAGTGGGTTAGCTTAGCTTTGCCTCGGAACTATTGCTTTATTTTAGTGCCGTAGCAGAATACGAGGCACTCTTGTTTTAGCTTATTCGCTCGCTCGCTCGCTCCTCAGTCTGTCCGTCGCATAACTTGAGAACTGATGGAGATATCGAGCTGAAACTTGGTAGACAGCTTCGTCTCCCGAAAAGTGAGGCGGTGATTGCTTTTGGGCCATATCGGACCAAAGGGTGGGAGTTAGGGGTGAAAAACCGAAAAAATATTAATTGCAATAACTCGAGAACTAGTAGAGGCATCTTGCTGAAACTTGGTATGCACGTTCTACCCTCAAGTCTGTTGACGGTGAAGGGGTGCTAATTTCGGGGATGAAATTTAGGGCATGAAAACCACAAAGAATATGATAACTCAGTAACTCGCATATATAATCGAACAGATGAGGTGGAAATTAGGGGTTGCAGCTCCAAATTCCGCTTAATAAATATTAGTCGAAATTGGCGTAATTCGATAGCTTTCCATTAATGATTCAAAAAAGGTGTCATTCATATTTTGAGAAAAACCACCCTTAAAGGCGCTACAACCCCTCACATGCAGAAACGCAAAAATACGAGAACTCAAAAACTACTCAACGTATTTGGTGTGTTAATTTTCAGTGACACTGTAGGCGGTCGTGAAATAGGGGGTTGGAGTTTAGGGGTTGAAACGTGTATGAAGGCCTCTAATTTGACACAGGGAAGCAATATCTTCTGCGAAACTGTGAGATCTTATACACTGCATCTTCGAGAAAGGAAGAGTGAATTTTAGCAGAAATTTATCGAATAACTTTCTGTTGATGGCACAAAAAAGGTCTTATTCATAATTCACGAAAAACGACCCTTAAAGGCGGTACCCCCCCCCCCTCCTAACATGCCGAAACACAAAAATGCGAGAACTCAAAAACTACTCAACATATCAAGGCTGGATTTGGTGTGGTAATTTACAGCGCCACTGTAGGCGGATGGGCAAATTTTCATTATTATGATCTAACAAGGATGAAATTTAAGGGTTGAAACTGAAAATTTTTTCAAGTATGTGGTGGAATAAAATTATGGATTCGATAGATTTCGGTCAACCCTTGAAAAAAAGTCTTATGAGACTAAGCCTAAAACCAACCCCTACGTTGCTAACAACCCCTAAGCCCTAGCAAGCGGAGTGTTGACAAGGTATAACCGTCATTTCTATGACACCATTTTTACCGGAGTGTTAAACTCCGAAGGAGTTTCAATTCATCATTATTTGCAATTTTATAAAGTGTCAAAGTGACGCGCAACAGTCGTGAGTAGAAAATTTTCGATTTTTTCGTTTGAAAATAAAATATTGTAATTTATTATAGCAAGCGGAGTGTTGACAAGGTATAACCGTCATTTCTATGACACCATTTTTACCGGAGTGTTAAACTCCGAAGGAGTTTCAATTCATCATTATTTGCAATTTTATAAAGTGTCAAAGTGACGCGCAACAGTCGTGAGTAGAAAATTTTCGATTTTTTCGTTTGAAAATAAAATATTGTAATTTATTGGGGTTTAAGCGACATTACTTTACTTACTTAATTAATTACATTACTTAAACTCCTAATAATATAAATATCTATTATTTATTTTTTTGGGCTTTTTTCTGATTTTTCGATATTTAACACTTGGGCCACCTCCAACCGGAAAAGACTAATTGAACGCAAAAATTTCACCCCTAAAATTCACCCCCTTTTGATCTGTAGGTGTGCTCATTAGAGTTTGGTGGCAATCGGCGAACGGCATGCACATACTATTTTGGACATTTTAATTGAAAACCCCATTTTACTCAATGGGCAGTTAGAGATGCGGGTTTGACTTTATAAAATGTGAATACCCCTCGAACATACCGACCAACAAAACAATACGCACAAGGTCTATCATTGGGGACTTTTAACCTGTTACTTGTATTCATTAGACGAAGTTTGTACCAATTTTCAGGTCTCTGGTAATTTTTCCAAAGTGATCTTCTGAAGTTTCTGGACTATAAGGCCTACATTTCATTGCATCTGTCTGACTTAATTTCAAAACAAATCTTGTTTTACCTATACCCTTGACATATAATTGACGAAAGCTATGAATTCTTCCATTCCTGTTGCTAACAAACAATGTAAAGAAAAAAATTATTTATTGTAAAGTTTGCAATTTAAGTAAAACTTCCTTAAAATAAGTAATAAATTACCAGCTTAATATATTATTTCCGACCTAGCCAGTTGTGAGCAAATTAAATTGTCTGTATATCAAATGGTTCTAAGTATAATAAAATTGTGTCAAGATCCAGAAATTTCTGATATAGTCGTATGAGTCAGCAATATCATGACATCCCTTCGTCATTTTTATTAGCACTTATTAACGACATTATTTCTAACAACCTATAAATATTCAACAACTTGCCGCGGTTTTACACAGTACGTCGTGATTCGTGCCATACCAAGTACAAAAAATTATGCGATACTTATTTGGTGTAATTTTTGTTACGTCTGTGATTGTGTTAAGTAATTGCCGGCATATAAATGAAGGGGTTGCACCTGCAGAACGGGGTCTGTTTTCTCATCAATCTCGACAAAGACGAGATTTGGGAGTGGAAAGCAACGATTTACTTTCTGGAGAAGTCTTCGACGACACTTTAAGATATCCTGATCGCAACTTCGTCTTTGTTCCGTTCTTTTCTGTCAAAAAATATTATTTGGACAGGCGAAGAGTGATTAACGCATAAGTAATCAACAGTGATTTTGCTTTTCTTATAGAAATGAATGGGTATATTTACTATATATTTAAAGACTGTCTTTCTTCATTAGTTAGGTATTTATAATGTATTTATAATTAATAAACATAAGCATTTATTTATTTATTTATGTGCCATTTATTATCAATTTACCTTTGCCCTTCCGGTTTAACTGGAAATTATCCTAATTTTGATTTTTCAAATTTGACCATAATTTTTTCTCAATGGATTGAGAATCTGCGGTTTATTTTGAGTTACAAACATGTATCATACCTGACCGGAAGTGGAGTCACGGCCATTCTAGATTTTCAAAAATATCGAAGAAATCGGTGAAAAATTGAGATATTTGAAAAACGCAAAAACACGTCAACGTTGTTTCTTCGATATAAATTCAATTACGCAATTACCTACTATTTTTTAATTGTTTTTATTTATTTTAAATTTATGAGTGTTCAAAACCTGTCAAAGTTGCAAAAAAAATTAAGTAAATGTACATCTGGATTGGCATCAAAAAAATTAAGCTGACGTGTATTTTCGTTTTTCAAAAATCTCCATTTTTTACCGATTTCTTCTAGGGTGGCCGTGACTTCTAGCTCAGAAAAAAGATTCCGAATCCGTTGAGAAAAAAGTAAGTATGATCCCATTTCAAAAACCAAATTAGGATCGTTTCCGGTTAAACCGGAAGTGCAAAAAAATATCGGAATACACCATCGCATGCGCCTTAAAAAAATAATGTTGACCTGTCCGAGGATATTTCCGAAATATTCCTCTCGAAAAAGTTTTTGAATTTATTCCTTACTTTTGAAAAGCACTGTGTGTATGTACTTGCAATAATAATTTTTACTTATTTAAATGTTGACGGCCAATTGGGTTACGTCCTTTAAAATATACCTATACCTACCCATCTGGCGTACCACTAACAATTTATTATTGTCACACATTTTTACTTCTACGCTCAAGGCGGAGCAGTACCTATATAAAATCGATCAAAAATTCGAAATTGAACTGACATCAAATCTTTACGTTTCGGGGTCCCAGGAACCCAAAAAACCTATTTTTGAAAAATGTGTGTCAGTCCGTGTGTCTGTGGACACGCTACAGCCGAAACTACTGAACTGATTTTGATGAAATTTGGCACACATATTCAGTGGGAGATTTGTAGGTGCTGATTAGAATCTGGGCTACACCGGCTCACGGAAAGTGCCTTTTTGGCACATCAACTTTAAAAAATTAAATGCAAACCCCCATTTTTCGCATTACCATATGAATGCTCTTCAAATTCTGCTTCTAAAAATGTATTCACACTTGGGCCCTTTTGACCAAAAAATGGTGCCGTGAAAAAAAAACTATGCATAAATGTATATTTTAATTACCGGATTTGATAACTGATTTTTTTTGAAGCCGTAAACCTTAGTGCCATTTTTTCGAAAAATGTCATTTTAGTGGCAATTTATTTTATTGTCTGTGCGGGAGAGGAGCTGATTAGATTTTGAAGCCGATCAGTCAACCCGAAGTGCCCTTTTGGCATAGCAACTTTCTTATTTTAAATATTTAAAAATTTCATAAATGCTGCTGTTATCCAATGCAGTGCGGCGTAGAAGTTCCTGCCGTCTCCGAGACCGCCTTTTTTAGGTCAATATCGGCAAATATTTAGAAACTGACGCAATCATAATTTAAGGCCGTGTAAGGCAACTTTGAATTTTCTCACTTCAAGTCTATGGATAAAATGCGATACCCAGGTGTGTATCTCCAGGAAAGACGAGATTTTTGTACATTTACCTATTATTATTAATAGTAAACAGATCATAATCACTATACATTAAAAAGAGCAAATATTCATGCAACATTTATAATTAACACCCCGATACTTAAACAAACTTTTTACAACATAAAAGCATGAGTAAACTGTATCTTCTCAGTTTACAGTAAATAATTCGCACTAGCACTGCTAAATATTCAATATGAGAGTGACGATCTTCACACAACAGGTAAAAGAAAATTTCTTCACAAATAATAACGTGACATTTTTTAATTTTCTAATTGCAGCTGGCGGTGCCCGGGGTATGACTCATGTCGAAACTTAGTTAGGTTATGTCAAAAAAGTTGACAGGTTTTGATATCTGCACTAAATTGAAACGTACGTCATTCCGGGCACGGCCAACTCTAATTAGAAATATGGTAATTAATGATTTATTACATAATTTATAGATTACTGGTTACTTGTTTTGTGCCTTAATTTGCATTGGTGTGATTATGGAGCATTCATCATCAGTCGAAAGTACAGAGGCAGAAGAAGTTTTTGTAGTAAAACAAGATCATGGGCCACTTGATTTAGAAACGGCTGAAGTCCAAGTTTTCCGACCTTTGTTTGCCTATAGGATACAGCAGGCGAAAAGAAGAAGACGTAATTAAGAGCTCATACAAGTTATTTTACATCTTACGAAATTTTTATACTTTTTTTTTGAATATAATAATTTTTCATAGGTCTGCAAGGCGCTGATTCTAAGTTGATTTATGTCATTACGTCATGACCGGGGTCATGACATAAGTCTGATTATGTGCATAACTCACGATAACTCATAAGATGTGGCGCTAGTAGTAAGGACTTGTCGAGGGGGAAACCACTCACGAAAAAAATGTACCAAAATGGTACTAAATCGGACTAAAAGCGGACTAAATCCAAGAGGTGTACTGCGGACTAACGCAGTGGTTGCCCCCTCGGATCTTGTAGATTTCTGCAGCATTGCGCCTCACTATCGAGAACTTTCATGCTAAAACGGGTCTTTGGTAAAAAGTATCTAGATCATTCCGTTTCAGCATGAATTTCCTCAATAATGAGACGCGCAACGCTGCAGATGGTTGCAGAAATCTGCAATATCTTACTGCTAGCGCCATCTCATGAGTTACACACCTAATCAGGCTTATGTCATGACGTCGTGACATAAACCAACAGCCCCATAGGATAGGTACTTTAAACCACATAGTTTAAATTCGGTTTAAATCTAATTTGAATAGATACTTAGGTAGGTATTTAGTATTAACCAACCCAGCCCCAAAATTAAAAAAAAATAAGATGTTACTGCAATCACCAAAATTTTCGAATTCGAGATAAAATCAGATCTATACGTTTTGAGGTCTCAGAAACCCAAAAAAGCGGTTTTTAAAATGTGTCTCATAGTCATAATCTAATTTAGATCGGAAAACCTTTTGGAGCCAATCATGCCACCGGAAATTCCATTTTGTCACATCAACTTTTAAATTTTAAATGCAAACCTCCATTTTTCACGTCGTCATAAGAAAGGCCTTCAAATTGTTCTTCCAAGAATGTATTCACTTTCAGTATCTACCCTTTTGCCAAAAGCTAAAAAGTTCTAAATTTTTATAGGACTTTAAAATCGCAGTATAACCCAAGCCTCTGAACTGATTTGGATGAAATTTCGAAGAGCTCAAACATTCTTGGATTCAATCGATCTACGGAAAGTGCCGTTTTGGCACAAATTAATTTAGCCATTCGAAACAAATTTTTGAAAGATTTATTGTCATCTTCAGAAAGGTCTGCAAATTCTGGTTTTAAATAAGACAAAATTAATTCGCAGCTTTTGTAATAAACACGTTATAGCCCAAACTACTGGATCGATATGGCTGAAATTTGGTACATTTCTATTAGGTAACCCGTTGAAGAGCTGAAAGGGTCTTGGGAGCAATTGGTCCACGGGAAAACATAGGTATCAACTTTAAAATTTGAAATACAAGACACGGAAATCAAAGACCCACGCTATGGGGTGGTTCCAGCCGCTTCTCTGCTGTCGATTTAAACAATTTTCGAATTTTACCAAAAGTAAATTGCATACTACTTGGGTTCTACTATGGCAATAAAACTTCTTGTAACATTTATACGCATGATTTAAATCGGAATTATTTAAAACCACGATAAAAATGCCTTCGCCACAGTAAGAACAAAAGAGTCTTTGCAAAAACTAAAAAATTGTGTTTGGCTTAAAGATGGCTAATGACTTGACCAATTATTTGTCATTTCTCTAGTTTTTCTACGCGTATTTATCCATGTTCATAGCTTTGAATTTAGAGTGTTATTCGCTCAGAGGAGGGTTGGGGTAGCTATATTCGATGTCGTTAATAATGAAACACAATAGTTAATGCTATATATAGATAAATAGATACCTAATCTAAGTGAATGAGCAACAGAACATTCACGTTTTGTTATTTATTTACTTTTGTATTTACAGGGCACTAAAAATAACCACCTCAATTATTGTTTTTTCAAAAAAAATAGAAAACAACATTCTAAATAATTAATAAGTAAATATTTATTTAAAACGATTGGATATAAAGGTTTTGTATAACATGACACCTAAGCAGTTTCGACCAGAACAGTTAACGTCAAAGGGGTGCAGTAAATTTCTGAAAATGTTATCGTTAAAAATTTTGGTAAGTTAACATTAATTTGCGTTTATTGTATTTTCGCGTTTTTTATTAGTCTTCTTTTTATTTATAATTTATAATATTTACGCAAAAAAAAAATTCGTTCTCTAATTTAGTAACATATTCCAGATTCTGTTGGTTACTTTATTGGCACTTTCTGAAATGTCTGAAGCAAAAAGTTTGAGAAGGATAGCAAGAGAATTGGAAAAGGGCAAAGGGGACGAGCTTGACGACTTGGACACTGCAGAAATTATCGTCTTCAGGCCACTTTTTGCCTACCGCCGCCTCCAGGACCGAAATAATGGACCAGGAATTTTGTAGATTTATTTATTATAATTTATAATTTTACATTATATTTTTTATAAAATAATTTTTTATTCAATAAAATATTATGTTCAATGCAAGGAGAATCTATTTTTCAAGCGTCCACAAACATTATTAGGAAAACAAATTTAAGGCCAAGTTAGCACCTTGTTGTTTATGAGTCCCAATGCCGCCTAGGAATTTTCTACAAAGACGTGGAATATTTAATAGGTAGGTACCGACCAAAATAATAATTATTCAATGTGGTGCAGTTTACTTAAACTGTACGTTCGGTTCTCACCTCTCAAAAACAAAGGGTGCTAAACATTCTTGCAAACATGTTGTGTGGCTTTTGTCGTGAGGTACCTATAAGATTTTTTTTAACCTCCCCAACTCCAACAAAATTTTAAAAAAATGGGAGGTTACTGCAATCACTAAAATTTTCGAATTCGAGATAGCACCAGATCTTCACGTTTTGAGGTCTCAGGAACCCAAAAAAGCGGTTTTCAAAATGTGTCTGTGTGTGTGTACGTACGTATGTACGTACGTATGTACGTACGTACGTACGTACGTACGTACGTTTGTAAACACGCCACAGCCAAAACTACTAAACCGATTTGTCTGAAATTTGGTGCGTAGGCATCTCATAACCCAACTTAGATCTGAAAAGCTTTTGGAGCCAATCGTGCAACTAGAAATGCCATTTTGGCACATCAACTTTTAAATTTTAAATGCAAACCCCCATTTTTCACGTCACGATAGGACAGGCCTTCAAATTCTGCTTCTAAAAATGCATTCATTCTTAGTGCCCTTTTGACCAAAAATTTAAAAAAAAAAGATTTTTATCGGACTTTTAAATCGCGGTACAGCCCAAGCCCCTGAACCGATTTTTCTGAAATTTTGCACATGGGCATTGTATTGCACGTCGAAGAGCCGAACAAATTTTGGATTCAATCGGCCCACGGAAAGTGCCGTTTTGGCACACCAATTTCCAACTTTAAAATTATTCACTCATTTAACCATCCAAAACAAGTTTTTGAAAGATTTATTGTCACAATCAGAAAGGTCTTCAAATTCTGGTTTTAAATAAGACAAAATTCGTTCGCATTTAGTGCTCTTTGGGTCAAAAAATCGAAATTTTGTAGTACCACTAAAAATACACTATAGCCCAGATTAGTGAATCGATTTGGCTGAAATTTGCTACATGGAGATTGGGTGACCCGTTGAAGACCTGAAAGGCTTTTGGAAGCAATTGGTCCACGGGAAGTGCCATTTAAGCATATCAACTTTAAATTTTAAAGCAAGGCCTCCTTTTTTATGTCGCCATTAGAAAGACGATCAAATTCTGGTTCTAAAAATATATTCACAGTTTCTACCATTTCAGTGGAAAATAGAGAAAAAATTCTTTCTCATTGAAAGGGAGCGGGCTGACAGTGGATGACAAATTCTGTTGAATTGACTACTATCTACACAGAATACAAAGATCCACGCGATGGGGAGGTTCCAGCCGCTTCTCTGCTGCATTTTTTTTGTATTTAAATATTATTTATTTAAACATTTTTCAGGTGACGATAATTGCTTTATTTTGTATTTATATCGGTATTTGTCAAGTCAGGGTTGATGCAGAAGACGACACAAACGAATCTTTAAAAACACGTGAAGTTTCTGGGCCCGAAGATTTAGCATTAGAAGAATGTGGACCGGTTTTTCGACCACTGTTCGCCTATCGAGCACAGCAGCGGAAAAGGGCCCAAAGAAAAGAGAATAACAATACTTAATAATTATTAGTACTTACCTACCTATTGTTCCCTACATTTTATTTTTTCTTAAAGTTGGTTGTAAATTGTTATGAAAGATTGAAAAATGCTCCTATTTTTATTTTGTAGGTATAGTACCTACCTACCTATCCATAAACTAACTTATTAATAGGAGCCGGATTCTGGCTTCTATAAAAATTGAAAAAATGTACCTAAATAGGTTGTTTAAAACATGTTTTAGGTTTAATAACATTCAGTTTAGGTTAAACAGGTTTTTAGTTAAATGAGTTACAATTCGAATTTAAATAAAAAGTTAAACAAATCTTGCTACAACTAAAAATACAAGCGAGTGTTCGCGTGAAAAAAATGTTTTTTTCAAATCATCAGTAATACAAATCGGGTAAATAAAGAAAAACAAGACATTAGTTTCTTTAGGTACTAAAAAACGCTGCTTTAGGTTATAAAAACCTATTTTAGGTTAAATTAATTACTGTAGGTAATAAAGTGCTGGGGGGGAAATAGGTTTTTTAGGTAAAATAAAATGGGTGTCATATAAGTCGAATTTTTACGAAACACATTTATTTTAAAATGCATTTTAAACAAAATTTAATGGCTTTCTTAACAGAGTTGATGCTATTCAAATGAAACCAATTTTTATACTTTTGACAGGTGTCAATTCAATGGCATTGACAGAAATTGGTTAAAATGGTTAAAAAAATATATGGCGGCCATAAAAGAAAGAAAAGTTGACTGCCGTTGCTCAAAATCCAGAAGGACTAGAAACTTTCTGCTAATGCCATTGAATTGACCGCCGTCAAAAATATAATTTTAAGTTATTTTCTTCATAATTTAATCAACTCAGCCCACTTTGAGATGGACAACTTTTATTAATTTAAAAATATCAGTTGCACATTTCATTTGATTAGCATCAATTGCTAGGAGTGCTAGGACGATATACTTGTTCTTTAAAATCGCGATTTTCAATTTTTTTAGAATAACTCTGGAACGAATCAAGATATCGAAAGAATTCTTTACATATTCTTAAGCACCCTCAAAAAACGCAACCTTTCCTCTAATTTAACCGATTTTCTAATTCTTAATGCTTTTCAAGATCCCAGTGGTGAGCAACGAATTAAGCACACGACCCTGTACTTATGTTCTAAGAGGTGTGATAGTGGTATGAATCTCTACGTGTCGTAAGCTGATGGTAGGGTGAGTTTATGCTTATAATACAATAAAGGCCTTCACAGAAAATGTAATTTTTTTTAAATTTTACTTTTTTGTTTTCATGCAATCAATTAAAAATAAAATGAGCACAAGAAAGTGGCTGGAACCTTTCTCATCGCGTGACAATATTTTTCAAAAACTTGTTTCGGATGGTTAAATGAGATAATGGCCGGTATGAATAAACAGTAACAAAGCTTTTACTTATAGTTCTATCCTTTTCTCGTGCACGAAAAACTTATATTTGCATCCTTTGTTAATGTGAGTATGAGCATCTTGTACCACTTTATTCATACCGGCCATTAACTAAAAATTTTGAAAATTGATGTGTCAAAGAGACACACCTTGAGACACAGATCGGTCCAGGGATTTGGTCTGTAACGGACCATCACTTGCCATTTCATTGACGTAATCTGTGAACGGGCCTTTATATAAAATTAACTTTACTTTCAAATTTTGACTTGGGAGGTACTGTCACGAGCGATTTGACAATGAAAGGGCAGCCATCACAAACTTCAATAAATTTCAAACATCAGTCATAATGACAATAAAGCTTGGACTACATTGCCTTTTTTGAAGTGACAGAAAATTTGATGGCCCGTTTTTTTGCCCGCGATAGTACCTTAAAAAATCTAGAATTTTGGCTTAAGGGCACTAAGAGTGAAAACATCTTTGGAAACAGAATTTGAAGGCCTGTCTTATGGTGTCGTCAAAAATGAGAGTTTGTATTTAAAATTTCAAAGTTGATATGTGTCAAAATGACATTTAGGTACAGTTGCGCGATTGGCTCCAAAAACTTTTCAGATCTAAGTTAGGTTTTAGCCAAATTGGTCCAGTAAAAACCACTTTTCTCGGTCCCTGAGATCCCAAAACGTATAGATCCGGTCTTTTAGCGATTGCAGTAACCTCCCATTTTTTGAAATTATGGGGTTGGGGAGGTTAATAAAATTTTGCGAAATTTCGACCATAACGTACAGAAGTGATTAAATTATGTTTCCAAAAAGGCTAATAATAAGTTAGTAGTGGGACAAAAACTTTTAATCTCTATAGTCCATTTGCAAATAGCTTTTCCCAGATTTTATAAGCTAGATTGAAAAGTAAAATTGCTGTTAACAGTGTTAACTAATGAGAGTAAATAATCAAAAATATAGTGGTTCTTGTTTTGATGGGCTTTGCAATAATGATGAATTATGATTTCAAGCTAAAATTCTATATTTACAAAAATACAGTCTTCGTTAAGCCACCAAGTATATTTTATCTACTAATGCTACATAAATACTAACGAAGTAGTAATATATCACCATTTTTACAATCTACATAACTCGGATCACAAAGTTAGCTCTACTCCCTATAAAATTATTGTCTTCTAAAGCCCCAAGATGGAAGAAAAACAGCAGTTTCAGCAGTATCCATATCTTGATCTTGGACGGACCTTCCAAATCGTTTTCTAGCAAATCCTGGTAGGAATACGCTACGTTTTTGTCGGTTCAAATCCTCATCTTCTTCGTCCTCAAAAATGACTGATCTCGCTTGTCTCCTTCTAGCGAAAGATGGCAAAAAAACATATCTCCTCTGTCTATCTTTGAACACGTCATTGCTGTCCAAGACATCTGCGTCAGCACTGTCTGCAAGTGGATCAACAGAGCGACCTACCCGTCTCCTGCCGAAACTTGCAAGGAAAACATTCCGTCTTTCCCTCGACAATTCTTCGTCTTCGGCAGATCTCTTGGAGATTCTTTCAAATCCAGTTAACGGTGATACAGCCTCCCTTTGCAAAGATCTCTTTGAAATTCTTTCAAATCCAGCGGACTCCGGTTCTCTTCGGAGCGACCTCTTAGAGATCCTCTCGACACCTCCCAACGATTCCGCTTCTCTTTGTAAAGACCTCTTGGAGATACTGTCGGTTTTTCCATCGTCTTCGGGAGGAACAGGGTTGCTTGCCGCAAATACTGCCAATCCGCAAAGGCACAAGATGAAATATGGATTCATCGCGCTGATATGCGCACTAAATCTCTTTAATTGCTTTACTCACTCTTCGACTATGAATCGATAACTATTGATCAAAAGATGAATTTCTTCCTTTTTATACGGTCATTCGGATTTCGTTAATAAGCACTAACTGGCATTGACGCCATTCTTCTGCGATAATTTTTATTGCTTATTGAAATGTAAAGGGGCGATAATTTATTGGAATAACAATGTCCATCTTATTAACGTCAACGCTTGGTTTGTAGTGTATGCTTTCTTTAGCATGTGCACAATTCAACTTATTTGTCATCATTAATTTGTACCTCGAAATGGAATCAATAGGTGCAATTACCATATTTGGAAAAGATTTAGCGCGCCAAAGAAAGATAGTGACAGATATTATTATCGAACTTTCTTGTTATAATCATGAGGTATTTATCACGTTACTTAATAAGATTTATTTATTAATAGGTGGGTAAAATAACATTTTTTTAATTTCCCCACACCTCACTTAATAAAATGGGACGTTACTGCAATCACTAAAATTTTCGAATTTGAGATAATACCAGATTTATACAATTAGGTCCCTAGGATTCCAAAAAAAGCGGTTTTTAAAATATGATTGCCTGCATGTATACACTGTACAGGGTCTTTCTGACATGCGGCACCAGGCGAATTTCTCTTCTTCTTCTTTTCAATTGATAAGATAATGTCAATAAACTTTATATACTGCGGTTTAACCGGAAATGATCCTAATTTTGTTCTTTCAAATGGTGTCATGAATTTTTCTCAACGGATTCGGGATCTACTTATTTTTCTGCGTTAGAAGCATGTATGACCGGCAGTGCAGTCGCGGCCACAGCAGATTTTCAAAAACATCGAAGAAATCGCTGAAAAATTGAGATATTTAAAAAACGCAAAAACTAAGTTATTTTTCCGATGCAGATTGAAACATTAAATAAATTAGAAACAAGTTGAATTTGTGTCGAATAAATACAGTTGACGTGTTTTTGCACTTTTCAAAAATCTCAACATTTTATCGATTTCTTTGATGTTTTTGAAAATCTAGGGTGGACGCAGAGCTGGGAGTAACTTTAGAAAAAAGTTACTTTTATGTAACTAGTTACAAAAAGTAACTAAGTTACTTAATAACTAGTTACTTTTTTTCTCCCTGCGAAAAGTAACTATATATCTAGTTACTGTACTGAAGTAACTTGTAACTAGTTACTTTTGGTAAGTATCTAAAGACATAAAAAAGTAACTAGTTACTTTTCATGTATCTAGTTACTTTTCATGTATTTAGTTACTTTCCAACGTAACTAGTTACTTTTTATGGAATTAGATACTTTTCCAATAATAATAATAATTATTATTATTATTATTGTTGTTTATTCACCAAAAATTAAACATAATACAAAATATAACCCATGAAAGGTAGAAAATTTACAATATTTGGTGAATCTTGAGGAGAATGTTCAGATCTCCCATCATTCAAGACAGGGTCTGCTCTTCCACATTCTCCGCATACATAACAAACTAACAAACCGAAACATTATGCAAGCAACGCACACATCTAATACCCAAATAAAGCAAACGAAGAGAGAAAAAGTAATCTGATTTTAATTGTTCACAAAGACTTGACTCGAAATTCTATAACTAATTCAGCTAAACAGTTAATATACCTATATGGATGATAGCTGGGTTTGGAATAGATTTTTACGAAGTTTTTCTTTAAATTGAAACAGGGACATTGATTGAGGATTGAAAGGGAGAGTGTTAAAGGTGTTAGCAATGCAGTAAGAGAAACATCTCTTGAAAGCCTGCGTACTATGCAGGGGAACATTTAATAAATCACGTCGACGTATGTTGATGCTGTGTATATCCCCCCTATATACGATTTTTTTAGCAAGGTACTCAGGTACGCACGTAGTTATCAACTTATAATAGAAACATGAAGCATGCATCAACAATTTTCAGGAAAGTTTGCAGCTGTAGGCAATATCCGTCAGTTTTAATTATATTTTACGACATTATTCTCCGTATTTCTATAGGCTGAGTAAAACAGAATTTTTTGATGCAAATTCATCTGCCCATTGACATTTTCTTTTTATTTACTTTTGAGATTTTGACAGATTGTGAGGTAAGAGAAAATTTGATAGAAATAAGAGAAATCAAAAAATGAAACCGTTTCTATAACATTAATGAAAGTAACTAAATTACGCCAAAAGTAACCAAAATACTGTATCTAGTTACTTACAGAAGTATTTAGTTACTTTTTAAAAGTATCTAGATACCAAAAGTAACTAAGTTACTTCAAAAGTAACTTGTAACTAAGTTCTTTTTTCAGTAAAGTATCTAGTTACTTCAGTAACTTAAGTTACTTTTATGAAAAGTAACTTGAAAAGCATCTAGTTACTATTTCAAAGTAACTTTCCCAGCTCTGGGTGGACGTAACTGCGCTTTCGTTCAAATATGAAACATGTTTTTAATTCGTAAAATCGTAAGAACGTAGATTACGAATCCGTTAAGAAAAATGAACGATTCTATTTGAAAAAACGAAATAGGGGTAATTTCCGGTCCGGTTAAAAAGGAAGTGAAAGAAATTGCTTGGATACATACATCAACTTTTAAATTTTAAATATAAACCCCCACATCAGCATTAGAGAGGCCTTGAAATTCTGCTTCCAAAGATGTATTATTTCTCAGTGCCCTTTAGGCAAAAAGCTCAAAAATTAGAGCTCAAACCTTAGGACCGACTAGGTTGAAATTTGGTACGTGGAGGTATTACATGTTACTCCGTGACATTATTCGACGAAAAGCCAAATTTTCTTGGAGGTAATCGGCCCACGGCAAGTGCCGTTTTAGCACATCAATTTTGAAATCTTAATCTCCCATTAGTACATTTCAAGCAAAAAAATTGGCAATCTCGGAGACGGTAGAAACTTCTACTTTTTTACAGAATTTGTAAATGTAGGATTTAACTGTAACCCAGGGGGCGTGCGCCCGGCGCTGATTTACTATGAGCTCCAGAACAAATGTTTTTCAACCCTAAAATGACATTTTTCGAAAAAATGGTACTAAGGTTTTCGATCCGGTAATGCAACAGCTATCGGATTCGATAATGATAATATGCCCTTTTGGTAACAAAAATTCAAAAAGAGGCCTTTCTGTTCCTAAAATGGAAATTTTGTAAAAAATTGTTCTAAGGTTTTTGATCCAGCAATACAGCAGCTATCAAATCCGATAGTAAGAATATTTTTTTTTGTAAAATAAATTGAAACAAGGGGCCTTTTGCCACTAAAGTAACATTTTTCGAAAAAATGGCACTAAGGTTTTTGGCTTGAAAAAAAATCAGTTATCAAATCCGATAATAAAAATATATAGTTATGCATAGGTTTTTTTTCACGGCACCATTTTTTGGTCAAAAGGGCCCAAGTGTGAATAAATTTTTATAAGCAGAATTTGAAGAGCATTTATATGGCAACACAAAAAATGGGGGTTTGCATTTAAATTTTTAAAGTTGATGTGCCAAAAAGGCTCTTTCCGTGAACCGATGTGACCCAAATTCTAATCAGCACCTACAAATCTCCCACTGAATATGTGTGCCAAATTTCATCTTGATACGTTCAGTAGTTTGAGCTGCAGCGTGACCACGGACAGACAGACCGACAGACACACAGAGACAGACATACAGACAGACATGCAGACAGACACACACAGAGACATTTTTTCAAAAAACAGTTTTTTGGGTTCCCAGGACCCTGAAACGTAAAAATTTCATGTTTTTGGCGATTCGATTTTTTTGAATTTTCCGATCGATTCCAGTAGCCGGTAGAGTTGGTAGAGACTTCTACTTTTTCACAGAATTTGTAAATGTAGCATTTAACTTTAACCAAGTCAGAATCTGTTCAAGGGGTCCCGCGTGTGGGCGGTTGTTGATCCGTAATGCTGTCGTGCGCATTGCGCCCGGCGCTCATTTACTAGAATATAAAACACAAACGTTTTACTCCCCTAAAATTAATTTTTTTGAAAAAATAGCTATAAAGTTTTCGATCCGGTAATGCAACAGCTACCGCATTCGATAATAATAATTGCTCTTTTGTTAAGAAAAACTCAAAAAGGGGCCTTTTTGTCTCTAAAATGGCAATTCGCAAAAAACGGCACTAAGGTTTTTGATCCGGTAATGCAACAGCTATCGAATCCGATTGTAAAAATATGCTTTTTTTGTAAAATAAATTCAAAAAAACCCTTTTGCAACTAAAATGTCCTTTTTCGAAAAAATGGCACTAAGGTTTTCAACTTTAAAAAAATCAGCTGTCACATCCGCTAATAATTTTTTCACGGCACTGTTTTTTGGCCATCAAAAGGGCACCATGTGGGAATACATTTTCATAAACAGAATTTTAAGAGCTAAAAATGGGCATTTGCTTATAAATTTTTAAAGGTAATGTGCCAAAATGGCACTTCTTGTGGGCCGATTTGGCCTAATTTGCCCATCTGCCTACAGCGTCACTGTATATTTACATACCAAATTCTACTTTGATACGCTGAGTAGTTCTTGAGTTCTCGTATTTTTGTGTTTGTGACGTTAGGGGTTGTAGCGTCTTTAAGGGTGGTTTTTCGCAAAATAGGAATAACACCTTTTTTCAATCATAACGGGAAAACTATTGAATGACGCTAATTTCGGCCATTGCGTATTAAGCGGAATTTCGAGTTGCAACCCGTAATTTCCACCCCATCCGTCCGATTTTGCGGAAAATGCATCCCGCTCAAGATTTCATCGAAGTATGTGTGTATGTTGAGTTTCAAATAGCTGCGTGCAAAATCTGCAATCTTAATTAATTTAAAGGGATGCACGATAACGAGACGTTTCCGTTCTCTTACTAATAAATCAGACAGTTACGAGTTATCCTAGAAAGCCTAATATCAATTTTAAAGTAATTTGTGCATTTGTATTATTGTATTCAGCCTTGGAAAATTTCTTACGTCAGTGATTAGGTACGTATTATCGTGTCATTGGCAAGCGCTAATAATGGTGGATGCGCCGGGATAATCGTTCGCCACTGTATGAATGAAATGCGGCGCTAAAAACACGTGTGATTTTTTTTTAATTCAGCTGACAGACAGCTCATTTGTGAAAATTGGTTGTGAAGAGTCTAAAACTATCCCATCCTTTGATTTCTGAGTTACAAGACATTCTAAATCATCATGTAACCCTTTTTGAGAGACCGGAACTTTGAATAGAAAACCAGGAATCCATTATATAGCGATTCGGTATTATGTTAATTCGCAGAATTTGGAAAATACCAACGACTTTTTTATTTTTCAGCGCCTGCTCCAAATGACTTTTTTAATGAAACCATGGATGAAACCCACAAAGAAACCCGCTACGAACGCTTTATATTGTAATACTAACTGTACTAATATGGACGTTTTACGAAAATAGAAGTTGAAAATTATTGTTATCGACTCTCCTTTCTCGTTATTCCTTACTATTCCTATTTATTATTGATTAGACAGTCTGTAAATCTGAAAGTCTGTAAGTCGTGTTGTGTTTCAACTGCAGCTGTAATTAAAGGCCGGGATAGCGCGAACGCAGTCCCGACTACCAAAAATTATGCGTTCGAGTTATCCACGTTAGGGATAAATCGCAGGGGCTGGCCCGACCTAAGTGCAATGGAAGCGCCACCTCACCCTGGGGGAACCGCCTTGATGATCACGGTAACCCCTACGCCAAGTAAGTATGTCATAAATCTGTTATCACACAGTAATACGTTATCCTGGAGAGATTTACGGCTACGATTTGTTACTGCTGCCGACATCTCTGACCATTCATGCAAACTACTCCTGATTGCCAAGGTTACTATCCTACATTATCACAATAAATTATTAGTATTTAGCCAGTGGCGCACAAAAATCACTAAATTGTTTATAACTTGTGGGCAAAAACTCTTCCGATCTAGTAGCCTCCACATATCGCACGACAAGGGTTACTTGATCGGAAGAGTTTTTGATCGCATTTAATAATTATGTACATAGGTATAGGTAGTAGTATACACAGATGGGGTGGAAATTAGGGGTTGCAACTCGAAATTTCGCTTTGTACAGGTTGTCCCAATTGTCTGTATTCGGTAGATAACTCCATTGATGTTAGAGATAACAGGTTTTTTTAAATGGAGCACTCTGTATTTTATTGGATTCTATGATAAATTCCAAGTAACATTCATTAATCATGTTTTCATCTGAAGCGAATGGTTTAGAAGATATTGGTAATTTTGTGGGAAAAATTACTTTTGCAGTACTTGTTTTGAAAAATCACCCCACAACCAATTTTCAACCTTTGGTTTTGTAAATTTTGCATGTCGTTAGGGTAGCTTTGGGCATTTTTGGACTATCTTTCAAGCAGTTGAAAACGGTCTTAGCTTCTTAAGTTCGTCTCCAATAACATTATGAACCTTCAAAAATGTAGAGGTTTAAATTTCGAAATTTTTAAATGGCACCATTAAATTTGCTTTCGTTTGATATAAAAAGTTCCTATATCCAAGTCTCGAATTTTTCGTTTTATTCAGTAAAATATGATTTTTAGGAATTTCCGTTTTAACCTCCCCAACCCCATCACAATTTAAAAAAAATGGGAGGTTACTGCAATCACTAAAATTTTCGAATTTGAGATAGCACCAGATCTTCACGTTTTGAGGTCTCAGGAACCCAAAAAAGGGGTTTTTAAAATGTGTCTGTGTGTATGTACGTACGTTCGTTTGTAATCACGCCACAGCCAAAACTACTAGACCGATTTGGCTGAAATTTGGAACATAGACATCTCGTAACCTAACTTAGATCTGAAAAGCTTTTGGAGCCAATCGTACAAAGCGGAAATGCCATTTTGGCACATCAACTTTTAAATTTTTCACGTCACCATAAGGAAGACCTTCAAATTCTGCTTCTAAAAGCGTATTCATTCTTAGTGCCCTTTTGACCAAAAATTAAAAAAAATTGATTTTTATCGGACTTTAAAATCGCGGTACAGCCCAAGCCCCTGAACCGATTTGGCTGAAATTTTGCACATGGGGATTGTATTACACGTCGAAGAGCTGAACAAATTTTGAATTCAATCGACTCACGGAAAGTGCCGTTTTGGCACACCAATTTCCAAATTTAAAACTATTTTCTCATTTGACCATTAAAAACAAGTTTTTGAAAGATTTATTGTCACCATCAGAAAGGTCTTCAAATTCTGGTTTTAAATAGGACAAAATTAATTCGCATTTAGCGCTGTTTGGTTCAAAAAATCGAAATTTTATAATAACAGTAAAAATACATTATAGCCCAAATTACTGAATCGATTTGGCTGAAATTTGGTACACGGAGATTGGGTGACCCGTTGAAGACCTGAAAGGCTTTTGAAAGCAATTGGCCCACGGGAAGTCCCATTTAAGCATATCAACTTAAAATTTTAAATACAAGACCTCCTTTTTTATGTCGCCATTAGAAAGGCGATCAAATTCTGGTTCTAAAAATGTATTCACAGTTTCTGCCATTTCAGTGGAAAATAGAGAAAAAATTCTTTCTCATTAAAAGGGAACGAGCTGACAGTGGATGACATAAAGTGGCAGTTATTGTCAAAAAGGTGGCAAAAGATTAACCTTAAAAGGAACATATTGTCAAACGTGATGGGTGATGTCCGAGGTGACGTCGGTATTTGTCAGAAAATTGCGAAATTAGTCAAGGATTAAAAAAATTCTGTTGAATTGACTACTATCTACACAGAATATAAAGATCCACGCGATGGGGAGGTTCCAGCCGCTTCTCTGCTGCATTTTTAGCTTACAATAATGTTTTTCAAAGGTTGCTCTGCCACATGTCACAATAGGTGTCACAAATTCTGTTAGCCGGAATCCTACGTTAATTAACCATAAATTGTGATCAAGAATGTACCTACTCAAAAAAGTTGCAGCATTTTCAGCACTTAGAAACTTACCAAAATGAAATAAATAGATAACAATTGCACTTTTAGAATAGGTAGGTAAAGTCGGGAAAGTTAAAAAAATGTTAAGTCGGTAAGTAAGTAATTAAAAATGCAATAGCCATCAAATCCTGTACAGTCCCGTCGCATATTAACGAAAGCGGGGGTTGTGTGTCTCAGGCATTTTTTCTGTTGGTTTGTAACCGGGATTTCACATCCGACAAAACTCCCGTCACTCACTGTCAGTGTCAATAAACAGTAACAATGGAGGTTGAAAGGGGTCTTTGTTGTTAATTATTGTCCATGACAGGAATTTTGACAGAACTAAAATCCCGTTTACAAACCAACAGAAAAAAAGCCTGAGGCACACAACCCCCGCTTTCATTAATATGCGACGGGACTTTACTTTTTTAATTACTTACTTACCGACTTAAATTTTTTTTAACTTTCTGTTATTTAAAAAACAACAGGTAAACAACATGAAAATTGTGTTTTACTGCGAATAAATCGAAAAATACTAAACTTGGACATAGGAACATTTTATATTAAGCGAAAGCAAATTTAATTTTACAACCTATGGCTATAACATTTGATAATTAATTTTCGAAATATTAACCTCTACATTTTTGAAGGTTCATAATGATACTTGGGACGAACTTGAGAAGCTAAGACCGTTTTGAAGAGCTTTAAGTATAGCCCAAACCTTCCTTAATGACATGCTAAATTTTTAAAACCAAAGGTTGAAAATTGATTGTGGGGTGATTTTTCAAAATAAGTGGGTACTGCAAAAGTAATTTTTCCTGCAAAATTGCCAATATCTTCTAAACCATTCGCTTCAGATGAAAACATGATTAATGAATGTTACTTAGAATTCATCCTAGAATCCAATAAAATACTAAAATAATTTCAAAAGTAGACTAATGTTTCAGAATTCACTGTAATTGGGACCATTGTACGGGTTCGAAAATCTATTTTTTTAAATGGCGGCAGTTTCAATATTAGTAACGATGAAATGACTGTATAGAAATCTTGTACCTATTATAAGTGAAGGTGAATCATTATTTCAATAAGCGATTTGGAAAAATTTCAACTTACTGCTATTAATATGCAATTTACCCATATAAGATAAGTTATCCTTATAAGGTAAGTACATTATTATTAATGGTGGCAGCCTGTGAAATACAATTTTTGACGATAAAATCAACGACCCCTCACCAAACTAATGTTTGCATTTGATTTTATGACGGTTAGAAGATTCTAAAAATAATGCCATAACAGAAAGCACGTGTTTCCAGATCAAAATTTATTTTATACAAAGGTCATTTGTATTTACTTACCTCTTAGAATATGTTAAATACTCACAAATTATTATTTCTATAGTGATTTAATCTATATTAAAAATTGTTATTGTTATTTTTAGGACCACCATATGTCACTAGCGGTATATATCAAAAAGAAATAGAAATTATTCTCGGTATGGGCTTTTGAACTAAAAGCCATAGTTCTATCAAAATATCATTGTTTGACATTGGTAATTACTGAGAATTAGTTTTTTTTTGGAGCGAGTGTTCGAGTATTTACTTATTTGTTTTCTTTATTCACAATATTAAAAATATAACAAAACATTTGATCAGTCTTTATAGTTGATAATAAATAAAAGCTACACGAATAAATTGACAATTTTATGTTGATGATTAAATATTCTCGCATTTGAGATAATGAATGATGAGAAGTTCACAGCACCAGGATTCACTTATTATAAGACTCTCTTAAGGTCAGAAACGCTCCTTGACGAGTCCTTGCTTCAAAAATCTGAATCTAATATCGTCCATGTTATTGTAAAGGTAATGTATGTCTCTTTTTACGATGTCTGCACCAGCGTCCCCATCGTTTGGAATCGGATGGTGGACTTGCCTCGTGATCCTTTCTGATGCCGGAAGTTGAATATCGTTACTTCGTACTAGGTAGGAATTGAAAGCTCTTCCTTCCGTTGCCTCAAAAGACACGAACATCACTATCACAAAATAGACCGCGATCGTTGATGGCTTCATTCTGCTGTTCTTATTTGAGTTGCTTGTTCTTGGCTTGTTACTTTTATATTGCCGAAGTCGCGGCCGCGTGTATGTATTTATACGATTGTGCTTACGCAAATGACTAGCTGCTAATTAATGTTTTGTTGCTCTGTTTCATGATAATTTCTCGAGCACATAAGTAGTAAAGTCTGGATAGTACTGGACATGAAGTACTTCCGAAACCTCAAAATTTGCTTCCCTATCGATTTTAAATTATTGTGACATCATGTGCGACCGTGGAAAATTCTAGGCATGTGTGTTACATTTAAAGCATTTGTATGAACAAGCATGATAAGAAGCTGATAACTTAGAGAAATTCACCAAATTATGAAATTATTGCAGTGACTAAAGAAATACCTATACGTTGAAACTCGTAATATTAAACTCCAAACTGTCCAGACTTAAAAACGTGACTTTTTGGACCTCAAAATTTTCAAAACAACGTAAATTTTTCGAAGAAAATTATATTACGCAATGCGTTCCTAACTTTGCGGAAGTTAAAGAAGTGGGCTATCATGTTGTTTAATAAGGATTAGTAATGAAAATAATAATCAATAGAGCCTTATCGGTATCAATTCTCAGAGGACATTGATAAAAACATTTTTGGCATTAATTATGAAAGTTCTAGAAAAGCGCGTACGACGCGACGCATTGATATTGTCTTGTTGCTAAACTTGGAGGAAAGGTAGAAGTAGGTATACAGGATGGTTCCTTTTTCAGTGCTCACCATTGGCGTCTCCTAAACGGTCTTGAAAATTTTAAGTTGATATGCTTAAATAGCACTTCTCGTGGACCAATTGCTTCCAAAAGCCTTTCAGGGAGGGGGCTGACAATGGATGACATAAAGTGGCAGTTATTGTCAAAAATGTGGCAAAGGATTAACCTTTAAAAGGAACATAGGTATTGTCAAATGTGATGGGTGATGTCCGAGGTGATGTCGGTATTTGACAGACAGTTCGACTCATTTGAAATTGATCAATGACAGAGAGCAAATGACGAATTTCTGACCAACCACAACAATTCGCACCTGTATTTCAGCGGCCATTTTGTACTAGTCCAAATATTCGCTGAAATTTATTTTGATAGAGCTGTCACAATTTTCATGAAATGTTGCAATTTTTATATTAACTATCGGCGAATTGTCCTCCGAATACTATTTGTAAGTACAGAATTGTCGACTTCCGTGATTGATGAATGGATACTCCTGCATACTGACTCGTCCAATTCTCGTCGCAGTGTGCAGGATTATCTATACTATACTAATAGTATTATATGAAAATTGCGAAATTAGTCACAGACGATAAGAATAAAAAAAATTCTGTTGAATTGACTACTCTCTACACAGAATACAATATCCACGTTATGGGGAAGTTTTTATTTTATATAATTATCTAAACTGAAAAATGTGAGGAGCCTAGTAAAAATTAACACGGATAACAAAATCCATAATATTCCGGTGAAATTTCACGTTCCGGTCCTAAAATTGACCGGAAAATTTAATTTTTCACTTTCCCGGACTAGTCCGGGAAAGGCTACTTTCCGGTCCTAAAATGCACCGGAAAGGTTAACCTAAAAATCTATTTTTTGTGTATCCAGTGGTGTTAAAATTCCATATGTCGGCCATAAGAAATAGAAAAATTGTCTGTCGTTGCTCAAAATCTAAAAGGCCTAGAAAATTTCTCTCACAATTGAAAGAAGATATTAATTTTTCTTTAAAGTGGCCATTTAAAATGTTTAAGGCAATCAACCCACGGAAAGTGCCGTTTTGGCACATCAATTTTCAATTTTAAATATACTCCCACTTGACCATATTCTAAACAACTTTTTAAAAAATTTATTGCCAGCATCAGGAAGGTCTTCAAATACTTGTTCTAAATAAGACAAAATTCATTTGCATTTACTGCGCTTTTGGTAAAAAAAATTGAAATTTTGTAATAACACTATAAAAACACATTAGGTACATTATAGTCCAAACTACTGGATCGATTTGACTGAAATTTGGTACATGGAGATTAAGGGTGACCCGTTGAAGACCTGCAAGGCTTTTGGAAGCAATTGGTAAACGGGAAGTGCCATTTAGGCACCCTTTTTTATGTCGCCATTAGAAAGACGATCAAATTCTGGTTCTAAAAATGTAGGTAAATAAGTCCTGTCGCATATATTAACGAAAGCGGGGGTTGTGTGTCTCAGGCTTTTTTTCTGTTGGTTTGTAAACGGGATTTCACATCCGTCAAAATTCCCGTCACTCACTGTCAGTGTCAATAAACAGTACCTAACAATGGAGATTGAGAGGGGTTTTTGTTGTCAATTATTGTCCATGACAGGAATTTTGACAGAACTGAAATCCCGTTTACAAACCAACAGAAAAAAAGCCTGATTACACACCCCTCTTTCGTTAATATGCGACGGGACTTTATTTACAGTTTCTGCCTCAGTTTCTGCCATTTCAGTGGAAAATAGAAAAAAAAAAAATTTCTCATT
Source organism: Pycnomerus fuliginosus (assembly GCA_963924575.1). Taxonomy (NCBI): domain Eukaryota; kingdom Metazoa; phylum Arthropoda; class Insecta; order Coleoptera; family Zopheridae; genus Pycnomerus; species Pycnomerus fuliginosus. Next base: position 12,820,941 of record OZ004617.1, on the reverse strand, counting down.
AAAAGGGAGCGGGCTGACAGTGGATGACAAAGTGGTACCTAGGTACATACTCTCCATTCATTTTCTAAAGTGACAGAACGTCAAAATTTGAATTTTGCATTGCTCTGAATCCAGGTATTTCTTGCTCAAATCTGAATGCGTTAAAAAAGGATGACAATATGATTCGTGCTCAATTGGAGGCGATCGACAGAGACCGATATTCCTTTTTTTAATGGGCGGGAGAGGGAGAAATATATTTTGAGCCTCCAAATGGCCGTCGCGTGACGTCACTTAAGAATTAGGTCCATTGGCCCAAAATGGCCCTTGTGGTGCGTGCAGTTTTGAGTAAAGTGCAAAGAAAGACATTCACGAAAAAACCTCAGGTACGTTTATCTGTGACTGCTTCTAACAACAAAAATAAACCCTAGAAGATTTGGGTTGTGCAATGTTTTTGCTTTCCCGCTTTTCTGTTAAATTGTCAAAAAGTACCTGCAGACCCTTGCAAATTAGGGTTGTAGGTACTTGTACAGTTCCAGAAAAAATTTAGATCTTCAATAGAAAATGAATGGAGTTTAGTTATGTATCAGAGTAGTTATTGTCAAAAAGGTGGCAAAATATTTATTGACCTTAAAAAGGAACATATTGTCAAATGTGATCGGGTGATGTCCGAGGTGATATGTCGGTATTTGTCAGAAAATTGCGAAATTAGTTACAGATGAAAAGCATAAAACATTTTCTGTTGAATAGTTACTTTAATGTAACGTTATTGTAACATTTTTTTGCACAGTGGGTATTGATGACTATTATACAGAGCCGCTTCTCTGCTTAATTTTTTTTTAGAATATGATTCACTTTAGAGAGGAAAATAACCAGAAGGTAAGATTACTAAGATTTATATCAAATTTACAATTCCATCTCGAATTCCATAAATCAATATTTATTCCCTTCACCTAGATTCTTCTGTAAAATTGACTAAACAAATTATTGGTGTCTCCATAATATCCGTGTTTGATATTAGTCAGTTTGTTTGTTACAGACTCTATTAATAAATGATACACATCTTGGATTTCCAGAAAATGATTGAATATGTAATAAAATTGTAAATACCATGAATTATTCAAATTTCCAACGCAACTCTGGTTGAGCCTTGATCATGCGTAGTAGTGGATGTCAGTCTGACGCGTCACTTGTCACTTACGTCATCCGTCATGTTTGTCACTAACTTCTGTGGTCACTAATGTCAAAGAGAACGTGAAAATTGCTTTCTTCTAATTACCTAAATTTTAAGATAAAATAACAATAATAACTGTATTAGGCGCTTCTAAAACGATAAATAAACATGATTGAATCATGTCCTAAGAAACGTATGTTATTGGGTATCACTTTTCTGGGCCTGTAAGTATAGAAAGTTTCCTAAAAATTGCACTCATTTAATCTAATTTTAGTTTAACAGTTTTAGTTTTAATTATTGAATCTCACTGGACAGAATCTACCCGTTTAGGCAGCAAACGCAGCTTCCCTGTTGAGCAGAATTCGACTTGCTGGGAGAAAGAGAAGTATGAAATCGTCAAAGACTGTGAACCCTGCTCAGGTATTACCCAAACGATTTAAAATTGACTTTAATTAAGTATTACAGCCATCGAAATAGCCAGCGAAAGTATCGGTGTTTGCATCCACACCCACTACAAGGAGCTGTTACGTTGTGCAAGTGGCGAGACAGTTACCAGAAGTTGTGACAGGGCAGCTTACATTGACGAAAGGAACTTCTGGAGGTTTGAGGGTTTGATGTTCGGTCTTGCTGCAGTTTCCACTATTTGTGTGACAGCTAGGAAAAGGGTTTTAAACAAGCGAATGCTTCAAAGAGTTCAAAGGCAGCTAGCAAACAGTGTTTAAAATGAATTCCATTTACATTAATGCGTACCCAGAAGAAGATTTCTTCTTGGTGGATGTTGGAACGATGGTTGTTATAAACATTTGCCAGTTATCGATGAGTGATAAAATAAAATTAAAAGTTAAGCTCTTGGACCAAAAACTAAAAGGCTCTGTTAAAGTTGACTTGAATGGAGTTAAGTATGAAGTGGTAGATTCCTGTCCAGGAATTTCCCATTATTGCATCTGGCCAGTGATTGTTGAAAACAATTATGTAATTGCCGGAATGTGCGCAGTAGCTAGACAAATACTAAAAAATAGTTGTCATAAAAAGATTCAAAAACTCCTTGGGTTCCGGTATGCTTGCCTTATGGCCTGCAGTGAAAGCTCAATATGGACTAAATTTTGTGAGGTTGATATGATATCTACCATAAGGCAGCTGCTTACTGCTCCTTTTGAAAATTTTAATGACAATAGTTTTAGTTTGCCACAAGATATTTCTAGATTTGAATACCATATGCAACAACCCATTAGGATTCATAATGTATACAAACTGGCTCGGGAACAAAGCAAAAATAAGGATATTAAAAGCAGTGTACCAATAAAGGAGCTAGATTTACATCACACTTTTAGTGAAGGACCCTTTATGACTTTATCAGATGTAATTTTATTTTCTTGCTATCAAATATTCTTTACATTACTACCAGAAGAGAAATTCACCAACAAACTTCCGCTAACTCTAGCTTGGTATAAAGTAATGAAGGAGAAAACTGTGTTTAAAATCAAACTTGCCATCGAACCTATTAATAGAGATTTTGGCGAGACGATTGAACTGCCGTTTATTAAGCAAAGTTTATACACAGCTGATCCGAGTAGGTACAAACCAGAAAGAAGAATATTTACGAAACAGAAAGATATAACAAATTCCTTGAGAATAATTAACAATAACCACGTAGAAATTGCGAACGCCCTTTACCCGTTTGGTGATGAGGTGAATTTTGATTGGGCTGTGATTCCCACAGACGCTTCTCCGCTAGGTGGCGCTTTGCCTGAAAAACGAGCCAATAGGAAATGCGACCAACTTCAGAACCTCGCCAAAGCTGCAATGAAGCTAGCTGGAGAGGAGACACTTCAAATTGTGGATTTTTGCAGCGGAGGGGGTCATTTGGGAATACTATTGGCCCATTTGTTACCAAAATGCACCCTGATCTTAGTGGAAAACAAAGAAATGTCTTTGGCCAGAGCTAAAGAAAGAATAATTAAACTTGGACTTACCAACTTGATTATGTTACAGTCAAATTTGGATTATTTTGTTGGTAGGTTTGATATTGGAGTGTCCCTTCACGCTTGTGGTGTAGCGACTGATTTGGTGATTCAGAATTGTATTAAAAATAGGGCGCATTTTGTTTGTTGTCCATGTTGTTATGGGAGTATTCATGATTGTTACCACTTAAGCTATCCTAGAAGTGATCAGTACAGAAGCCTGAATATGGACTACAAGGATTACTTGACGTTGGCTCATGCAGCTGATCAAACTCATGATTCAAATAATTGCAAAACTACGCAAGGATTTGTTTGTATGGATGCTATTGATACAGATAGGAAGCTGTATGCAGAAAGCTGTGGTTATGAAGTGCATTTAGGGAAGTTGCAGCCGTTTTCTTGTACAAATAAAAATAATTTGTTAGTTGGAATCTGTAATCAATTAACTTAAATTATTATTAACTAATGTAAGTCTTCAAATTGTCCAAGTATTGATAATATAATTGTTTTTATTAATGACCGTGTCTTATGGGTAGTTATGATGTTTCCTTTCTTTAATAAAACTAGCACCGTGAATACAAATTCTGTATGTAAGTAAGTACCTACAAAACGTCTTCAATAGCCTCTTCAGTGCAGAGAAGACAACACGAAGCTGGTCGAGGTTTAAAATTCTCGTAGGTAAATAGCCTGAACGGGAGTGTGATTTGCCACCTATAGGATTAGGCAGGGACTGGCCGGCAGTAAAAAATCGACTTTTACTGCCGCAAAAGAGGCAGTAAAAATGCACTTTTAACGACTACCGGCGAAAATAGTTATTTATTTAACAAGACAAAAAACTGCTATCGCCTCGGCTATGAAACTTCAGCCGCGGCAGTAAATCTGTTTTTTGCCGTGTTGAACACAATTTTTTCGCCGATTGTCATTTACTCCCGCATGTGTGGCAGTAAAAGTGTCGGCAGTAAAAAATGGATTTTTACTGCCGCAAAAGAGGCAGCAAAAATGCACTTCTTTTAATGACTACCGGCGAAAAAGTGTTTTTTCCCAGTTGGTTAAAAAATAATCAATAATTTGTTTCAAACCTAGACAACCAGTTAAATTCTGCTGCTATCGAGGCAGTATAATCATGATTGTACCGTGTTAGCACAGTGGCGTAACAAACAACGTACATGCGGAACCCGTCCTATAAAACCTCTCAAATCTGACAAGCTCATAATTTCCACCTGCGTAATATAAATCGTAGACTTCAAATTTGACAATGTCAAATAATGTGTCTGCCAAACCGTTAAGATTGAAAGAGTCTTAAAAATGCGCAAGACTTATGCAAAGCGGAGATACAAATTGGGTCCGAGACTATGGGGTCCGAGATTCGAATTTGTAGGCAGTAGGACAGTGAGTAAGACTGAGACAGAAGTAAGGAAACCTAAATTAACACATAGCTTGCGCTTCTTTGCCAAATGTTTTGCTCTTAAAGTTTTTATGAGAAATAAAGAGAAATTTGAATTCGTCTCATCAGAAGATTAATGTAGGGTTAGACTCCGTGGTTGGACTTTCTATGTACGATTTATCAAAAATTGGTATTGCCAATTTTACTTTTAAAGCTACATTATGTCAAATATACCTGGTAACGAGATTATATGTAGGTACCTACACTTTTTCAATTATGATAAAAATCTGAAAAAAAACCATCACTAAACATACCACCCAAACGTCGTCTTTGACGTACACTAGAGTCTCTCCCAGTTTAGCCGGAAATGATTCAGGATTTTTAAAAGGGACACCGGATACATTTTTATATTTTTGAAATCTAGGATCACTCTGAGTATTGTAATATTATTTTATTATACAGGGTTAGTACAAAGTCCCGCGACGGTCAGTTTTCTCCGTCATTTCTGAAAATTTTACTTTGAAGCGTCGTACCCATCAGCCACAATTAAATACATGGGATTGAAAACTGTTTTTAAAAATTCTCTTGGACTTCCGGTTAAACCGGAAGTGAAGTGACCCTTTTTTTTAATGGAATCATACTTTTTTCTCAACGGATTCAGAATCTACGAATTTTTTAAAGTTAAAAACATGTATCATACTTGAGCAAAAGTCAAGTCGCGGCCACCCTGGATTTTCAAAAACATCGAAGAAATCGGTCAAAAAGTAAGATTTTTCAAAACCACAAGTACCTACACGTCAACCTTATTTTTTAAATACAAATTCAACTGTGCAATTACATTTCCTTTTATTTGTTTTTGCTTTTTTGAAATTTATTAAATGTTCACAATCAGCGAAAATAGAAAAAAGAATTTTTAAAAATGTAATTGGCCGGTTGAATTTGCTTTGAAAAAATAAGGTCGACGTGTACTTGCGGTTTTGAAAAATCGTGCTTTTCGACCTTGGCAGGCTCGGAGACTGTTAGAAACTTCTACTTTTTCACAGAATTTGTAAATGTAGCATTTAACTTTCTTTAACTAAGGTCCCCCCCAGGGCGTGTGGAAGTTGTCGATGGCTGATGCGCCCGGCGCTCATTTACTAAATTTAAAATACAAATATTTTTCACCCCGAAAATGGCATTTTTCGAAAAAATGGCACTAAGGTTTTCGATCCGGTAGTGCAACAGCTAGCAAATTCGATAATGATAATATGCCCTTTTGCTAAGAATTGCACTAAGGTTTTTGATCCGGGAATATAACAGCTGTGGAATCCGATAGTAAGAATATGCTTTTTTGTTCAATAAATTGAAACAAGGGCCCCTTTACATTTTTCGAAAAAATGGCACTAAGGTTTTCGGCTTGAAAAAAAATGAGCTATCAAATCCGGTAATAAAAATATACAGTTAAGCATAGCTTTTTTTTCACGGCACCATTTTTTGGCCAAAAGGTCACAAGGGGGAATACATTTTTAGAAGCAGAATTCGAAGAGCATTCATATGGTAATGCGAAAAATTGGGGTTTGCATTTAAATTTTTAAAGTTGATGTGCCAAAAAGCACTTTCCGTGAACCGATTTGGCCCAAATCAGCACCTACAAATCTCCCACTGAATATGTGTGCCAAATTTCATCTCGATACGTTCAGTAGTTTGAGCTGCAGCGTGATCCACAGACAAACAAGCATTTTTCGGATTCCCAGGACCCTGAAACGTAAAGATTTGATGTTTTTGGCGATTCGATTTTTCGATCGATTTTATTAACTTGCTTCGCAAAGCGTATAGAAGTTAAAATATCGATGAAGTAACAATGCAAAAATATTCTGTATTAAAGGGAAAGGCCAATTTCATAAATACATTTTTAGCCAAATTACAAATAAATTTCTATATAAAACCATGCTCATTTTCTGTTTTATAAAATAGCTGCTTTGGAAAAGGAAAAATGAGCATGGTTTTATAAAACAAAAAATTGCTGCTTTGGAAATTCTCTTCGGCTTAAGCTTCTGCGCCTCCAGGGGGATCCGCCGACAACATTGCCTGAATGTTGAGCAAATTGTTTTCAACTTTAATGGATTCTTTAACCATTACCATTAGCGTATGAAGGTACATCTGCCTAGTTTCAGAGATGGTGTGTGTTGAATAGAATTTAACCTCATCCTTCAGATCGGAAATTTGAGCAGAAATGTCTTCCTTCAGTTCATTACGCAGAGTAGAGAACAATGTAGTCATCTCTGACTTCATACTGCTCAGAGTAGAGCACAATGTTGTCATCTCTGAGTTCACATCGCTTTGCACAAGATCTTTTATATCGGCGGAATCATTTGCCAGATTACCGAGGGCAGACTGCGATGGCGATGCTTCTACGACTTCGTTATTTGGTGTCGATGTGATAATACATTGGGCCTTTCCTTGAACGGTGGGTATAAACTTGTTCACGTAATGATGCCCTGGTTGTGGCGATTGCTCATCATAGCTGTCGTTACATACAGAATTGTGGGTTTTACCAGTTAGGCCTAATGCATTTCTGAAAGAATCACCAGTCGGGTTACTACTAGGTGAAATTGATAAACGTTCAGTTGAATTATAATCTTCTAAAGGCACTGACACTTCCAAACTAAAACTTGACTTTTCTTTAGATTCAAGGTTGCCATTAGTATCATCTTTAGCCAGTTCATAAGAGGTAGAACTGTTTTCACAATCTTCATTTTTGCGAAACAAGAGGTGCTTTACGGATCCGTTGTGCGCAGCGAAAGTGTGCAGAGTTTCTTTGAAATTTCTGCAATCGTAGACATAAACTTTTCCTTTTTGCGAAGCGGTTGCAACAAATCTACCGTCCGGTGAAAAATCAACGGCGGTCATATTGTTTTCCACGAAAATATTAGACACAACTTTGTTGCCACCAACGTCATACACGCAAAGCTGGCGATCCAAGCCCGTGGAAACCACCATATCCAAATTTAAGGGTGAAAATACAACTGAGGTGACTGGGGCTTTGTGAGAAGCAACAAAGTATCTATTTTTATTTTCATTAACATCCCAAACCACAACGACACCTTCGTTACTTCCTGCAACGATATAACCCCTATGCATCGGATTTGTGCGTAACGCACTAATGCTCTTCGACTTTGGCACTTTCAAAGTAGCGGACAAAATGTTTGAAGTATAACTATAAAGATAAACTTCGCCACTTCCGCATGCGGCCACTATGTGGCTGTCTTTGGCCATGAATTCAACATGCGTCACTGGGGACATGATTTGTGAGTATCTCTTCTTCAGAACTCTTGATTTGATATCATAAATTAGGACTTGTCCGCTTTCCGTACCAACGGCCACATTTTTCTTCGTGGTGTTTTGAAAGGCAGCACACGATGGTTCCTCTATACTCTGTATTTTGTGGATTAGTTTCAATCGTTCCTTGACGCTGACAATTTCTATCGGGCCCGAATTTGCGACCAATGCTAACCATTTTCCATCCTTACTCCAGGAAATGCTGCGAATAGGTCCGTCGATGTTGCCACCTGGTAGGTAATAATGGCACTCTGTTCCGCTGGGAACGTCATGAAATTTCAAGAAAGTAGATGCCGTAGCAATTATTGCCATCCTGAAAAAAATATTTATGATAAACATTTTATTTTTTCCAGTGCAGTAAAAGCACCGTTTTCAGTAGCGCGAAATTCGCAGGTTATGCGGCGAATTAAAGCGGCCATCGGCCATTTTAATCTGCGTAAAACATGTGAATTTCGCGAAACGGGCCTTAACCCTACATGACAATATTGACAATGTAGACCATAATGAGATGTAAAAACCAACCGTATAAAACAATATACCTACAGGGTCGTTACAAATGATTGTTGTACCATTATTATCATAACGTCTTTAAAAACAAAATATTTGACGTTTAATGCATTTACGGCGGCTGCAGCAATTAATAATGTCAAAAACAATTAAATGGTACCATATCATTTGTAACAACCAGGGCCGGATTAAGCAATAGTGAAGCCCGGATGCGCATTTCGTACTGTCAGAGGAGACTCTAAAAAGACTAACTGCCATTAATTTTTCACGTGAAAAACCGAAAATGCCAATTTCAGCAAGAGGTATACACTGGAAGGTGTGACCCATCCTGCATCCTCAAATTTGAGGGAGAATAAATTGGCGTAAACTTCGAACTTCTAAGAGCCACCCACTTCGAGAAAAGTATAGATTTTCTTTGGTTTAAAACTTCAAAATTCAATAAAATCAATAAATCAGGCAAGCTTTAATTAAAACCGGGTTTTGTATTATAAGAGATGCTAGTAAAACCATTGCCACCAGTTTTTCTTAGAAAAAACTTTAAACCGCCGAAATTCAGTAGAAACTACAACTACACATTTTTACATTTTCTAAAAGTTTTTTTCTATTTCGGTTTCCTAATGAACACTTTATAGCACCCAAACGCGTTCTCTAATGTGCTTTATTAGAGCACGGCTTTTTTTTACATCATAACCTAGACAACGATTGTGTCCAACAATCGCCAACTGTCAAGTGAACATTGACCTGTCTATGAAAATGGAAAATCAATTTTTTTCTAACAGGTATGGGTAACCGAAATAGAAAAAATTGTATAAAAAACGTGTTTCAGAAGGCTCTTATCGCACTCGGATTTTGTAAAACTCGGGCTTTCCGCCCTCGTTGTCCAAACATCCTCGTGCGATAATATTTGGCCTTATATGAAACGTGTTTTTTAATACACTATTTGCGACCGCAAGTGTGAAACTGTGAATACATTTTTAGAACCAGAATTTCATCGTCTTTCTAATGGCGACATAAAAAAGGAGGCCTTGTACTTAAAATTTAAAGTTGATATGGCAAAAGGACACTTCCCGCGCACCAATTGCTTCCAAAAAGCCTTTCGGCTTTTCAGTGGCTCATCCAATCTCCATGTACCAAATTTCAGCTTTACTCTTTGTGGCATTTTTTATGCTTTTGTGTATCTCAGCAACATCTTGCACATTCTTATTTTGCGAGTTATTTTGCATTGACAAATTTTACGAAAATATAACTGATCTTAAAGATATTGAATTTGAGAATATCGACCATGGACCCAATTCGTAAAAAGAAATTTCGTGCAGCTTGTCGTATAAAAAAGAAAACTAGGTTCAATATTATTGACTTATTTGCTATTTCTAGTTTAATTTTTTTTTCAATTTTATCAAGAACTTGCTTTTTGCTAGACGATTATTCTATATTATTTGATGATCATATTATATTTTCTGGTTTAAATGTTTACAAAAACTTTACATTCTTCGAGCGTCCTTAAAAATCCTGAGCCCCCCCCGCCCCTACAGGCTCGGCACGCCAGACTCGAAAGCATTAGTACTTTTTTTTATTAGAAAGTAAACAGTGGATTTGTTCACGTTGAATTGCAAAATTCATCACAAATTTTCTTGTAGAAGTAACGTTTTCTAATTAATTTCTTATATTACACTCACCTGAAATTGATAAACCGGCACTGTGCACTGGTATTTACAAAATAAACTAAGCAATTTCAGCTAAAGGTGCGATGTGCTGGAAGGTGCTGACATCTGTAGCAGTTGTCGCAACATACTAATACGATAACATTAGTTTCCTGTAACATTTAAATAATAATTTTTCTTTTCAGGATGGATACCGACGTCCATTTGGCCATACTTTCAAATGCACAAGGAATAGTACTGTTCCTTTTGGTAGTTTTATTTCATTATATAAATGCTAAATTCATTATATGTATTTGTCTTTTAAAAATGTATGAATAGGTATTTTTTATTCTTCTTCGACGAAATTTTGTTTTGCCAGATAGTTGAGATGGAAAATTACATTTGGTCATAGATTTGGTATATGTGCATATTGTATGCTCCACGCCCTCCACGGAAGAGGTGATTAGATTTTGGGCCAAATCGGTCAACGGAAAGTGCCTTTTTGGTACACCAACTTAAAAATTTTAAATGCAAATCACCATTTTTCACATCACTTAGTGTGTTTTTGCCAAAAAATCGGTGCCATGAACACATACAGCGCTTTTCAAAAGTAAGGAATAAATTCAAGAAATTTTTCGAGACGAATATTTCGGAAATATCCTGAAACAGGTCAACCTTATTTTTTTGAGGCGATGGTGTACTCTGATATTTTTTTGCACTTCCGGTTTAACCGGAAATGAACCAAATTTTGATCTTCAAATAGGATCATACTTTATTCTCAACGGATTCGTAATCTACGATTTGTTCATAATTAGAAACATGTGTCGTACCTGCCGGAAAGTGGAGTCACGAACTCACGGCCACCCTAGATTTTCAAAAAATTCGAAGAAATCTGTGAAAAATTGAAATTTTTGAAAAACGTAAAAACACGTCAGCATTGTTTTTTCGATATAAATTCAATAGCGCAATTTTTTTTAAATAGTTGGGGAGGTTAAAAAAATTATTTGATGCCACTTTCATAAAACTTGTTTAAAAAGAGAACTTTTCTATCTCTTTCATTTTTTAAAGCAAATGCAAGCATGCACTAGGGATTTTCGGGAAAATCAACCAAATTAATTAATTATATTTTCAACCAGAAAATATGGCCATAAATTTTCGTGGTCGAATTCGAGGACACCCTGTATACAAATTAATATACAATTGTTTGTGTGGGAGATGTTTGAAGAACAATATTATGCTCTAGGAAGAATTGTGATTTTGATGTCGTACATTGATATAATATATTATTACTTCTATTCTATTATCTACTTTTGAAAGACAAAATTTCAAAAGAGAAAATCTATAAATAATAAAATGTCGTCTTTCATACATACTTACTTTTAATTCCCTCTAGGACATCTAAGTCGCGCATTCCTCTATCTGCAATAATGTTTGTTGCAGTTGCAGACCTTAATCTATTCACTCACACTGATGTTTATGTTGAAATTAACACTGTTTGGAGTCTCATCATCACAAATTAGATCATTCCTGTGATGAATAATAATTACCATTTAAGCAGCATAAGAGATGATGATGGAAGAATCTGATGAGATTGAACTGAAGCGAAGAAAAGAAAATACACAGTATAGTTGGTTTCAATTTCCGTTTCATACAATGACCATGAGCAGTATTTTCGGTGTGTTTTTCCATAATTTTATAATGATCGTTTTCTAGTTTTGATCAATTCCTATTTAAATGGATCTGTTTTTTCCTCAACACTGTGTGTCTATTTTACCTACACAGGACAAATAACAAATTTTCTAACATTAAAATATTTCCTGCAATTTTTCAATTAAGTAGGTACATATTATTTGCTTATCAATATTATTAGGTACATACTTGACGAATTTTCAACTTACTGTGCATGATGCGAAGTTAAAACTCATGATTATTCATTGAAATTTCTAACACTAAAATATTTCTTGAAAAACTCATGAGTAATATACTAATTTAACAACCGATTTAAAAATGGGAGGTTACTGAATACTGATCACTCCAAAATTCGAAATTGAGATAACGCCAGACCTTTCCGTTTCGAGGTCCCAGGATCATGAAAAAGTGTTTTTAAAAAAATGTCTTCTGTGTAAAGTCCTGTCGCATATTAACGAAAGCGGGGGTTGTGTGTCTCGGGCTTTTTTTCTGTTGGTTTGTAAACGGGATTTCACATCCGTCAAAACTCCCGTCACTCACTGTTAGTGTCAATAAACAGTAACAATGGAGATTGAAAGGGGGCTTTGTTGTCAATTATTGTCCATCACAGGAATTTTGACAGAACTGAAACGTACATATGTAGGTGAGCAAGATTTCTCGAGAACACCGAACACTTTTTAATGAAAGCCGGTATGGACTTTAGTGTTGGCCTTCTGGTGAGACCAATTGATTTTTTTGTCAAACTGCAAACGCCAAGTTCCTTTTTGGCATGAAATTTGATTCATGACGTAAAAAGTCTGCAAATTCTGTACACAGCTGGGGAATATAAGTATCACCACAAAATAAAATGAGTCAATGAATCTGAACTTAAATTTAAATTTTGGGCCACCATGATTTCAACTTTTCTGAGTTTCCTTCATTCCTTGGCTTAGATTCACTATTCAAATATCACAAGCAACATCAAATGAATTCATTTTTTCACGCATAAAGACGTTCTATCAACAATAACAACTCTTTACAAACCGATTTTTTCTCCATTCGTGAAATAGTCTCAGCAAATTTCACTTTTGCACCGGATATTTCGCGTAACGTTATTAACAAGCGTTCTTACTTCTACTTTTAAGAAATCTGCAATAGGCTTTTTCTATTTCGGTTTCCTAATGAACACTTTATAGCACCCAAACGCGTTCTCTAATGTGCTCTATTAGAGCACGGCTTTTGTTTACATTGTAACCTAGACAACTATTGTGTCTATTGTCTAACAATCGAATTAACTGCCAAGCCTGACTTTGAAAATGACAATCTGAATTTTTCTTAAAAATATTATCAAGTTTGGCATCCGAAATAGAAAAAATTGTATGAAAAACGTGTTTCATAAGGCTCTTATCGCACTCGGATTTTGTAAAACTCGGGCTTTTTGTCCTCGTTGTCCAAACATCCTCGTGCGATAATAATTGGCCTTATGAAACGTGTTTTTTAATATACTATTATTCTGTATGTCATTGAAAACTTTAAGACAGTAGGTACTGATTACTGATCTTTTCAGTTGCTATAGTGATTCTCCTTAAATAGCGATTTAAATTGAAAACCCAAAAGCAATTGCTTTTTTAAATCGCCAAGAATTTCTTGAAAGGTTTGAATGGCATAATAGGCATCTTGCATCAATTTTGTTTTTGATGTTAAATTGAAGTTCGCCATATATTTAATCCTCCCAGATACCTTAACTTCCAATATCTTGTCCGTGGAGCTCAAAAAAAAATTAGAAAGGAGCATTCTCAAACTTCGCGCCAAAAAACCCTCACAGCCATTCAAACTCAATTTTCTTACATGTGACAACGTCGCTGTCTAACCATACCCGACGTCTTTCATTCATAATCTTAAATATTTTATAATATTTTATAATAGTCAACTCTGCCAGTAGGTACAAAGGTACAAGATGCCAGCCCAAGAAACTAATAACATTCTACTTACCGTCTTTTTCAACGATAGAGGTTAATTTTGATCCCACTTATTGTCAACTGTCGAGGTTGACATTTCAAATTAATTATTAAACGTCACCCTCAAATAAACTGTTGCCAGATCGCATCGGCTGTACGATTTATGACGTCACAGGTCGGACAACGGCATTTCCAAATTATTTATTTATTTACAAATAAGCAAACGTCTTTTAAATAAAATTGATGTTCGCGGACGATTCCTTGTATCTTTTCTTTATTGATGCATTTACATTAAAATAACCCGAAATTAGGAAATATGCAAGTTGCCTATTGGCATACCCTCTCAATTTTTTTACCTTACTAAACATTAGAAAAACGTTGTTTGGTAACCTGCCTCTGCTATAATGGGTTACCATACTATCACAGCAATCCCTGGTCAAATAAAATTTTTATTGATGCATTTACATTAAAATAACCCGAAATTAGGAAATATGCAAGATACCCCCTCAATTTTTTTACATTACTAAACATTAGAAAAACGTTGTTTGGTAAGCTGCCTCCGCTATAATGGGTTACCATACTATCACAGCAATCCCTGGTCGAATAAAATTTTTATTTGTCTCTCGATTTTTATAGCCATACAATTAATCTAAAGTTTCTGATTAGCGTTGATTACTAAACAAGAGACTACATTTTTATTCGTATAGATTACTCCAACAAGTTAGCATATTTCCCTTACTAATTTTACTTCATCGTTCCCTCTCAGGTTCACATGTTATCTTTATGTGGTTTTACACGTCTTCCGAAGATAGTTTTATCGCCTGATTTTGATGTAAATTCTTGGTAAAAAAGTCGGTCTATTTAGAAAGTAATCACAAAAATTTGGAAATTATGAGCAATCGACTCACTGAGCGGCGAACTGTTCTAATGTTTTAATACTGATAGGTGCTGATAGGAAGTGACAAGTTCTGCGCGCCTTAATTGGTTTTCGTTGAATAGAAAATAATCACGATCGAACGCTCGAGAACCGAGGATGACATAAAAGCCACGTGTCTATATGGAAATTAATTCGAATGGCAATTTTCTCCGGTCACAAACTTTAGCAATAAAAGCTCATTGTTCCAGTTAAAACAATATCTGCAGCTAGGTTTGGGCACATGACTTGAACCAGTGCTGTACGTTAGTCGCTTTCAGCTCTTCGTCGCGTTGACTGGGCCAATCCTCGACCGATTTACGCACCGTCCGTAATCCTTCAGGATGTCGGCAGTATCTTCGCGACGCCGTTTTCGATTTGCCGCAACTGGATGATTGTGTGCTAGTGCAAGTTTCTTTTTTTTTCTTCAGGATGCACGTTCCTGCAATTATCTTACGGTGAGTTGATGACTAGTCTATCGTTTTATTTCGCGTTAACTTTTTCTACCTTATTAAAAATTGCCCTTTGGTGTTTGCAAAATATTTCCTGTTTCGATATTTCTGGGGAAATAAAAACAATCAAGGGTGTTTTATGACCGATTTACGATCCGAAATAGGAGTAGACGCAATCGTAAAGATCCATGGAATTTCTTACTATAGTTTATTTACGCCGATATTTTATCGACCTGGCGAAATTTTTGATCCCACGTGTCCTAGGGAACATGCTTTCATGTCATGCCACATGTTTCTTAAGTGTTTGTGTGGTTACCATGGATACAACTGATGGTGTCATAATATGTATGTAAATAAATTCAAACACACGGTATAATCTTAACCCTTGACATACCTAAATTATATGAGGTTCATTTTTCTTTTTATAACGTTTTGGGTACCTACCTCAAATTATCGTTTTTACCCCGGTTTTTACCGAGTTTTTTAACCTCCCCAAACCACACTTTTAAAAAAATGGGAGAGGTTACGTACCTTACTATTTACTACTACAATCGATACAAATTTCTAATTTGAGATAACACCAGATCTTTATGTTTCGAGGATTCGAGTCCTAGGAATCCAAAAATAGTATATTAAAAAACACGTTTCATAAGGCCAATTATTATCGCACGAGGATGTTTGGACAACGAGGGCGAAAAGCCCGAGTTTTACAAAATCCGAGTGCGATAAGAGCCTTATGAAACACGTTTTTTATACAATTTTTTCTATTTTGGACACCCATAATCAGTTAGAAAAAAATTGGTCTTCCATTTTCATAGACAGGTCAATCTTCGCTTGGCAGTTGGCGATTGTTGGACACAATCGTTGTTGTCTAGGTTACGATGTAAACAAAAGGCGTGTTCTAATAGAGCACATTAGAGAACGCGTTTGGGTGCTATAAAGTGTTCATTAGGAAACCGAAATAGAAAATAGTATATTAAAAAACACGTTTCATAAGGCCAATTATTATCGCACGAGGATGTTTGGACAACGAGGGCGAAAAGCCCGAGTTTTACAAAATCTGAGTGCGATAAGAGCCTTATGAAACACGTTTTTTATACAATTTTTTCTATTTCGGTTACCCATAACCTGTTAGAACAAAATTGGTTTTCCATTTTCATAGACAGGTCAATATTCGCTTGACAGTTGGTGATTGTTGGACACAATCGTTGTCTAGGTTATGATGTAAACAAAAGCTGTGCTCTAATAGAGCACATTAGAGCACATTAGAGAACGCGTTTGGGTGCTATAAAGTGTTCATTAGGAAACCGAAATAGAAAAAATGTAACCGAAATAGAAAAAATTGTATAAAAAACGTGTTTCATAAGGCTCTTATTGCACTCGGATTTTGTAAAACTCGGGCTTTTCGCCCTCGTTGTCCAAACATCCTCGTGCGATAATAATTGGCCTTATGAAACGTGTTTTTTAACATACTATTTTCTATTTCGGTTTCCTAATGAACACCTTATAGCACCCAAACGCGTTCTCTAATGTGCTCTATTAGAACACGGCTTTTGTTTACATCGTAACCTAGACAACTATTGTGTCTATCAATCGAATTAACTGCCAAGCTGTCTTTGAAAATGACAATCTGAATTTTTCTTGAAGATATTAACAAGCTGTGCATCCGAAATAGAAAAAATTGTATAAAAAACGTGTTTCATAAGGCTCTTATCGCACTCGGGTATTGTAAAACTCGGGCTTTTCGCCCTCGTTGTCCAAAAATCCTCGTGCGATAATAATTTGCCTTATGAATCGTGTTTTTTAATATACTATTTCTATTTCATTTCTTAATGAACATTTTATAGCACCCAAACGCGTTCTCGAATGTGTGTGCTTGAAATCTATCTGTATGTAGGTCCATACAGTCAGCAGATAAAGTTTTGGCCCTCGACCGCGAACAATGTCGACAGATTCTTAGAAAAGACACTCAAGATAGGTTTGTGAAGGCTTGTATCCCACTCGAGTCGCTTTAATAAAGAGGTTTTCACGTTCAATCTACATTGTGAGCGGTCTCGGGCCATTACTTTATCTCCTGAGTGTACCTACATACCTAAGGTATATCTGATATGTGATAATTTCGTTACCGTACTAGAGCTAAAAAGCTTTTGGAGGTAACCGTGTCACAAATTTGGGATGAAATAGAATTAAAATTTTTTTGTAGATTGTGATCCATCACTGCGGTGTGTATGATTTGGGAAGATAGAATTAAAAAGCTTTTGGAGCCAGTGAGTGCCATTTTGGCACATTAGCTTTGAAATTTTAGAAGGAAACTCATAATTTTCGTAACAACATAAGAAAGGTCTTCCAATTCTGGTTCTAAAATTGCATTCACTCTTGGCGCCATTTTGCCAGATAAGTGAGAAAACTCGGAAAAAATGAATTTTTGCAAGTTTTTCATTTAAACCATTTAAGTAAAATAGGCAGAAATAATCTCTTGACTTACCGTCCTTACAAATTTTCAAGTTGATGAAGTTATTGTATAATTAAATTAAACAAACTCTTTTAAGTTCTAGCCAACTTTTCGGTTTTTTATTTAAGGCCTTCTTCAAGGGCGAAACTTAATTATCGCGACGAAATATTAAAATTGTGAGTATTTAGGTAACCCTGACATGGGGTGGCGTTGGTTTTTTAAAAAACTACTTAAAAATTAAAAAATTGAAACGTGAAGCGAAATGTTCATCTCGGCAGCAGAACATGATGGAAAAAAAGAGAAAAAAAGACCGAAGCGTTGGCTAGTCGCCGTGGCTAGAACTGAAAGAGTTTATTTTATACAATTCTCCGTAACCCTATAACTTCATCAACTGGAGGACTTGAGGTCCTTAGAAAGTTAACATTAAACAAAGCTACATTCTAGTTGCCTTTTCTAGCAACCTATAAGAATTCTGGTAGAGAGAACGAATCGGAATTGTAGGTAAGTAATTATACCTACTAGTTATTTCTATCTCTAATAATCTAAGAAATCGTTTAACATCATAACAAACATCGATTAACATCAAGCAAAATTGTGGACTTTTATCTCTCCAAACACGAAACATATTTAAGAACCTACCTATATAATATACAGTAATATTATATCTATAATACTATAAAAATTGCAAGTTGCAAGCTCCACTTCACTGCAGACTGCAGGACAAACTCTTTAACATTATTAGCAAGAGTTACTTTATCTGAAAACTGACGAATTCACTGAAATGATGCTAGATTTTATATGAATCCTGTGCCCAGATATCTCGGAGAGATTCCATTCAACAAAACGATGATACACTTGAGTTATTGCGAAAAATACGTTGGATGTTTACAAAAACATCCTATCGTCGCTTGAAAGCACCGTTTTCCCCACAGATATTCATGCTCTAGGACGACGAAAGATAACATAAAAGTTCGTGCATGCCTCTACTTTTTCATAACTCCTGCTGTTTGTTTGACAACCGGGATCCTTGTATTGTATTGTAATCCTATGCTTGAGATAACACATTTTCATGCTGAAAGCAGAAATTGAACCTCAGCCTCATCATGGAGATTTTATTGTTGTTGCTTTCTCGAAATGAATTAGTACCTCGGACTATACGGACTATAAATCATTATCATTCAATAATACTCTCAGTGTCAAGTAAAGTGCACCGGCATAAATCATGGACAAAGGGATCAGTCTATACGAAGTGTTAAAGTGGTATGACGATAGGTAATTAATTTGGCCATCAGTCATCATGAAATTAATTTTGATAGGCGCCATTTCACACTTTACCTATAATGTGATTGTCATTGTCCTTAATGCAATCGAACATGCTCTTAAAGTTGCTTGCTGCTTGTTTTATATATTTATTAGGGAAGTGTAATGTTATACATACGTACTTGAGTGCAGAGCAGAGCGATCAATAAAAATTTCATTAAAATCCGTTCGGAAGTTTTCGAGAAATCTTGCTCGCATACGTACATACATACACACGCACACACACAGACATTTTCTAAAAACCACTTTTTCGTGATCCTGGGACCTCGAAACGTAAAGATCTGGTGTTATCTCAATTTCGAATTTTGGAGTGATAGTAGCAACCTTCCATTTTTAAATTGGTTGTGCGAAAGGTTGAAAAAAGAATTGAAGTATAGAGGTTTAGAAACTTTAAAAGAACAAACAAACAGATTTTGATTTAAGTTTTAAGTGTTGTTTGTTTAATAATCGCTGGGGACCTAAATGTGTAATGTGTCAATTTTATATGAGGCATATTTTTGGCATCACAAAATTATTTCTGAGTTCTGAGCCCCCCTAACTCCACTCTGGGCACGCGACTGAATTTACTTTGTACTCTGTTATTAAAAATTATTGAAAATAACAACTAATTCAGTGAGAAACAATAATGAGCATTAACTTTACATTCTATGTTCTAGACCAGCGTCAATTCCCGGCGGGATGAGTCATTGCCATGCCATGACCCCTGGATTAATAAGAACTTTAAGATTATGTGACAATTAGTTGTTACAGATACATATCGTTAATCGTATTCAGATCTGACGCCATAAAGAGATAGCTAACTGGGAGAAAAAGTAAAACCATTCATTATTTCAACTTAATTCAAGCCCCGGCCCGCCCACAGTTGTTTTTATTGAACTCTATATACACACAACTCCGATTAATTTACATACGCACTACACTAGCGTTCTTACAAATTCGTGATCAACAAGATGGGTTTTTCTTGCATTTGTATTCATTATTCGGAATTAATGTTTTTTGTTGGTTTTACTAATATCGACATTCGATTTATAACTTATTCTAGGGCCATCGTCCACCAAAGAAGATCAAAATATGGTAATCATCAAGCTGCCTATTTTCATTGTGGTTTTGTTGCTTGCAAATCCTTTTCCTAACAGTTGCAGCTGCATTTCTCTTCAAGCAATCTTCCGGTCCTTTTGTTAACAGCGCTAAATACGTACTTACGTTTGAAAAATGATCTCTTTCCCACATCTATACAAACGCTAACACCTTTTCTTCAACAATACCAATAATAATAATTAAAAGAGCCCAGCAACTGCTGCATTTAAATTGTAGCTTTTGTAGTGACAGCATTACGAAAGATTGATGGATTTCATGCATATTTCGTCACTATTTTTAAACCAATTTGAGCTATTTGCACAGTTTAAGTTAAAAACTGATCGTCGCTTTGTCTGCACAATTTCATTGCTTAAAGGTGTCGTGAACTCGTTGCTGGCGGCTCGCGGTGACGTCATTGGTGCAAGCATCGAAGCGTGGAGTAGCGCAACCTGAGGTTTTTAACAATATTGTTGGGGTTTGTTGCGGTTCGATTTGAGCAGATCGTTCTGATTTAATATTAAAATATACAATGTAAATAACAAATAATTATTTTAGGCACTTTTAAACTATAAACGTTTTTTATCTACTTGCGTTTTGAAAAGTTGGATTTTACACAATTAGGTAAAATGTTGTACGGAATACGTTATGAAAAGCCTAAATTGTTTGACTCGCATAATGTTGCAAAACTCGCTGTCGCTCGTTTTGGCAAATATTACGACTCGTCAAGCAATATAGGACTTTTCATAACTAATTACGTAAATAACTATTAGAACATTAACACGCCCTAGTATTTAAACGGATTTACTCGCCAATTTACTCGTGTATAGGAAAAAAATGCATTATTTTGCACTTATTTTTTTAGAATTTGATAATATTCACCTGTTTACTTATCGAATCGATTGAACATACTATCAATTAACTCCTTCAGTCCTTCCTCTGCCTTCTCGCGTAATTATTATATGCTCGTCGTTCTTCGTATGCTGGTTCTTGTCTTTGTCGTTAACAATTCCATTTAATATTGTATCGAAGGAACATCTTTCTTTAAAAATAGTTACGTTTTACCACCAAGTACCTAATTCTTGTTTCGACAATGAAGTTTTCTCGAAATCGTTGTCTCTGCACTCTGCAGTGAGCCGAGCATTTTCGAGTGTTCTTTGCGCGGGAACGAAATTTGATCTTTTAATTTTATCCAACCACTGTTTGGAAACTTTCCGATGCTTGTTCTTATCGGGAAAAGCAAAAAAAACTATATTACCTGGATTTTTCGTTATTACTGCCACCGTAATCACAGCACTGGGGCATTTCCATCGATTTATTATGATCAAGACAGTGCAATTCTTACGCAGCGCTTGCAGTGGCTTGCACCAATGACGTCACAGATCGTATTTATCCACATTCAGAGGCTTATAACTCATTTATTACTAATCGTATTTAAATTCTACTTGCAGCGTAAGAATCGTAATTTTTTACAGAATTTTTTGATAAAAAGTTGCCCAACGAGTTCACGACACCTTTAATTTTAAACGTAAACAAAATTGTCAGGTCTCAGAAGGGGCTCGCTTATATCGTGCGATCAAAAAATTTTTCAAGTTCTTTTTTGACACATCAACTGTGAAATTTTAAAGATGAAAAGATGAATGAAAGATCTTAAAATTTTGTTCCCAATGTATTCACACTTTGCCCTTTTGAAATAGAATCCAAAAATTCAGTATTTTGAAGGAGCGCTAAATAAAATGCTTACAACCTGAAGAAAAATTGAGTTTGGTGACAAGTGCCTTTTTGGCGTGTCAACTATCAAGTTTGAAAGATCAACACCAATCCTTTTTATAAGCACAGGGCCTAAATTTTGGACATCTGGTAAATTAGCGAACACTCGCAGTTGCTATGTGGAAAAGTGTTGCTATGTAGAAAAGTTTAACTTTTCTAAATGAAAAAATACTTGGAAATTTAATGTATTTCAGAATAGTACACGGAAAACAAAAGATGAAACAAAGCATCTTATTCATCTACTTACAATCATATTTTGCGCTTTGTAACAACCCTCGACTACCCTCAACCCACCTGATTAGTAAGTCTAACTTGCTAGACATTTGTCATAGCCTAACTAGGTCTCGACATAAGTCACCAACTGCAATTAATTATAAGTTTTAAAAATTGACAGTCTCGGAGACGGTAGAAACTTCTACTTTTTCACAGAATCTGTAAATGTAGCAATAATTAACTAACTTTAACCGTTTAACCAGCTAATTTTAAAAATTATAAACAAAATAAAACGTAGAAGTTAAAATTAATGATTAACATAAATTTGATTTGAGAGGCGATAAAACCAACACGTAAAACATCCCCAACCCGCTACCGCAAACTGCCGGTATCCGTTTAGTGGGAGGACGCGGCAAATACAAAACAACAGGTTTTTCACCACTAAAATTACATTTTCTGAAAAAATGGCACTAAGGTTTTCGGCTTGAAAAAAAATCAGCTATCAAATCCGGTAGTAAAAATATACAGTCATACCTCGAGTTATACATAGGTTTTTTTCACGGCACCGACATTTTTAGAAGCAGAATTCGAAGAGCTTTCCGTGGACCGATGAACATGCGTGCCAAATTTCATCTCGATACGTTCACTAGTTTGAGCTGCATCGTGCTTACAGACAGACACCACACAGTCAAATATTTTTTGAAAACCAATTTTTCGGATTCCGAGGACCCTAAAACGTAAAGATTTTATGTTTTTGGCAATTCGATTTTTCGATGGATTTTATTAAAAATTCACGTTGTAATATTTGCTCAGATGTGAATCTCTAATGAAGATTTTTAGCAGTTGTTAAGATCGATGTAGGTGTAAGTAACGGTAAAAAAGAAAGTTTTAAAACATTGACGGACTTTTCAGAACAGTTAATATTAAAACTAATAAATAAGAAGATAAAAAGTGCTTACAATCATTTTATAAACGGCAAATCTTTTAAACCTATTATTATTGTTTTAATATTGTGATTGCAGAGCTTATAATAAATTAAGTGACCTGCGAAACTTGCGAAAACTTTTTTGGGCGAATGTCAGGATACGAGTGCTGGTCGTGAATAAGAGGTTAGTGTTTATTACATTTTCGGGTACTTAACAAGAAAATTGTAGCTCCTACTTACTCGTGTTAGGTGCAGAAAGAAGTGGATGTATCTGTAGTAACTACATATTTATCTATATTTAAAGAAGCAAAGGGACTAAGTGACATTTTTGCAAAAAGGGAGTTAAAAGTTAAGTGTATACTTATTCATTGAGGACAAAGTTAGTAATTTGTTATTGGCAAAACGAAAAAGTGATTTATCGGCATGTCATTAGACCCTTTTGTTTTTTAACCCTTCAATTGTGAATATATGTTCCAATTTGTGATACTTATTATAATAAGAGGCACTGGAGAAGATACATATTTGAATTTATCCCTAATTTTATGCACAATTTTTGGTCCTCATACCAAATTTGTTCAAGGCTCAAGAATTATCTTCGCTGAAGATTCAACATATAATTGGACGTCTTTAGCACAAAGCTTTTTATCCCACGTGTCTGCTGCGAGTATAGTGTTTTTAAAATGTACCTACCTGCAATGAATCATAAAGTAGTGTATAGAAATTCGTTACATAATTTGGCGCATTACTGAGGACCACTTCATCTAATCACTTACCATAAGTAAGAAAAAACAGAAAACCGAATCATCTCATTTACATTCACTTAACATACATGTGTCAAGTTAATAGCAACAAGTGTTTAACAATCTCGAAGGCTTTTACGGCACAGTGACAGATAAAAGTGAATAATTCAGTTTAGGTCAAGCCCGAGCCAAGTTTGATTCTCTCAATTCAAACTGACAAATCAGTCGGCCGCATGCAGAAGTCACGTAATTAATTCTATTTATTTGCAGTAGAAACAATTTACGCTTTGATCTTTAATCGATTAATTAACAACCACCATGAAAAACAAACCCGCAGATTGTGATGGAAATTGGGAAGGCTGAATTGGACGGCGATGAAAGTCAAATTTTACGATCAGGTAAGGCGCCAAGAGAGCACCAGCACTAAATCCAACTTGGTAGTGTCACAACTGTGGCAACGCATTAATTGTAGAATCCTTATTTATGACACAGAGTTTAAATGCCATTAAGATGTTTGATTTTATCACTTTTGTTGAGCGCAACATTACATTAAACACAATATAACTAGGTGTCATGTTTCATTATTAAGTATAAGGTTCAAAGGAATCAAAGGCTCTATCTCACTTTAGAGATTAGCACTCGTAATCCTAAAGGATGAAGGGCATGATTTTAATGATTTATCCTGGGGTTAATCCTGGAAAAAGGAAGATGCTGCATTGCTTTAATGCTAATGAGATAGCCTGCCTCGCAAAGGTCAGCATTTACCAAATAACAGGCAGCAAAATTAAATGTATAATGATGACATCCTTTGAAGATATTGTAACTATAAATTTCCGCTACAGAAATGAGCCAGTAATAGCAGTCATCGAGTGCTGGACACATGATTGATCGAGTGATTGTTGGTTTGGTACGGTTGATCTACCTCAATTGAGCTATTTACCTGAGTGCCATTAATATAAGGTTTTCATTCGCTATTGGAATTAAAAATAAATGTTGCGTACCACCAAGGTGGTCGAGAAAAGCTGAAGGGTTCGCGTCTGCTACTTGAACAAATATTCATCTGAACGTTTATTTCTGGAATGACTTATGGGAGTGGAGGAATGCGTTTGAAGGAATTGACGTCGATTTCGTGTAAACAGCAAAGCTTATCATATTCCTCTTAGACTACCAACAGGTTGTAAACAGAGGAAGTATTCGTGTTTGTACATTGCGGTTGCAACTTATGCAACATGATTTTCGTGATTTAAGTCTGTGCACGACATAACCATATGAAAATAACTCGCCCACGAGGATATAAAAAATAAAAGGCGGCCTCTATTGAAAACCAGCAGCAAGTAAATAACACGCTCCGACTCATAACTACCTGTGTAACAAGTACAATACACCTAGTGGAGCACCTTGTGTGGGCTTCGATAGGAGCTGATAATGGGTATCACTTCATCTGTTTATGTTGCAGCAGCTCTTCTACCCTTCATTAGTTTATTATTAAAAGATGCCTTCAAACCTTACCGATGGATGTTAAGAATTAAATGGCCAGTAAATCAACATTACTACACTAATAGGAGGGGTTTGTCCCTAATAGGATCTTACTTTTTAAAATAGCTCTTAAATTTCTTCTTAAAAACCAAGCCCGACATTTTTATATCTTCTATCGCCTCAACTGCATAATGAAGAGAACAGTTATTGCCGAAAAACCCCATCCGAAAGACCCCCATCAGAATAGTCTCTTTTTTTTGCAATAAATCTCATTTCCTGTTTTGAAAAATGAGGTAATTCAGTAGCCATTCTATAAATAGCGCAATGGTCTGTTTATAATTGGGATTTGAACATTGACCCCGGTTTTTTCTCTTATTTTAATTAAATCGCTTAGTGCCATTTTACTAGGTATTATTACTTTATAATATTATTTGAAGTAATTAATTTACTCCCGTCCTTAAGTTAAGAGTTATCATCACCTCTTGCGTTGAAGGAATCTAGCGTTCGTTCTTATCGATTTGAGGGAAAATAACGTATCAAGTATCATATAGCACACATTTCTATTTTTAGTGGACGAGATATTTACATGCTTCAATAAAACTGAGTTCGAGGCCTCGAGGTTGCTGCATTTTTATGTTTTGACCTTCCTTTTTGCTTTTGGGTGGTATTTGACACGAGCTACTAAAAATCTCTGCGACAGGAAGTGATGACCGTTGCACAGGGTCATATTGCTCTACTTTTTGACCTCCCCACATTACAATTAGGTATTTGGGAAGTGACAGGTTACTGCAATAAACAATATTGATAAAACCATTTTTATAAAATGTAAGAGGTAACCGAACCGATCACGTTACCACGTACCTAGCAGAAAAGTTATATAGTAAATGCTAATACTTACCTATAAGTTTTGCGGTTTAGGTATAAGTAGGCAGTTGAAGGTATTACATTATTTTGTGGTTGAGTGTATTATGCATATAGGTTTTTTTTTTACTTTTGCAGCTGAGGGGGTGATATCTGACGTGCCTAGTGCAAACCACAATATTCAACGCGCGGCAAATCTTTTGGGAAACGGGCTCTATAAAACAAAAATTACGTGGTTGCTGGGCTGCTTTGGGTGGTGGCTTAGCACCTCTTAACACTTGTTTTATTATTATTGTGTTGTTGAAGCGATTCGCGAAAATCAGCTGATCATAGATGGCATTGCTAAACAACAAAATGGCACTCTCAACGAGGCCGGGGAGCCGGAGGGGGAATTCTAGGGTGACGTGCCTGACAGTGTCAGTTGGTGACATCAGTGACATCGATACGTGGATTTTTTTAAAGCCAAGTTTTCCTGGATTTACAATGTTTCACTTAAGTACACAAAACGTAAAATTCCACAGAATTATTCCCAAAATTTCGAGTCAGCGAGAGGATGTCTCCGAACAAAACTACTACCTAACCTCGCAACTGACTACTGACTGACGTAAGCCGAAATTATGATGACGGACGTTTAAAAGTATTTTCGTATCCGGTTTCCTCTTTCAGAGTAGTTAAAGTATTGCCACCAGATGTCAGACACACATTTTCACGAATTGAAGTGGCAGAACGTCAAATTTTGAATTTTAGGTTGGTATGAGGAAATTTTGCAAGGAATTATACTAACAGGTGAATTTGTAGAAGCGATTTCAATGCGATACGTCAGAAAACATGACAAATGTCAAAATTTTGCAAGGCCCGAAATGGCCTTTGTGCAGTTTTAAGTAAAGCCTCAGGTACGTTCATTCGCCGCGTTCCTATAGGTATAGTCGCGCATGCTCAAGTTTCAGTGTCATTCCACTTGTAGCAATTTCGCTCGGTCGCTCAATCGTTGCGAAAGACCAAAGATGATTTAACGGTTTGCCTAACTTGTGCGCAACATAACTCGAGGAAAATTTGAGATACCTACAATAAAGTGAGCGAATGAGGGTTAAAAATGCCGAGCGGCTTTAAAAATATGGTTAGAAAAAAATGTCTTCGTACTGTTTCCTTCTTTCACCACAATTTTCAATGTTCTGTGAGGTACGTTCGAAGACATTATCAAAAACAAAAAATGAAAGAAAATAAAACGTAAAAATTTCATGTTTTTGGCGATTCTTTTTTTTTGAATTTTTCGATCGATTCCAGTAACTGCTCCGCGGAGCGTAGAAGTTAAAATTTTACGTGCTTACCTACTTGCATAGAAATGGCCTTTACGTGAATGAATTTGTTGGCGCCAACAGTTATTCTGTCTATTAAAAACGAAGATGCATACACAATAAGCATGCATCAGTGTGCATTTTATTGTTACGGTTTATAGGATGAAGGATGTCGCTATTTGTTCGGAGAAATAAAATTCATAAGACCACCACACCAATACATAAAAGGCATCAAGTAATGGGTAGCGTAGAGATTTCCCAAGAAATTCAATTATTTGTCTTGAGAAAGACGTGATTGTGAGTAGTGTGGAAAAATGGTCTGATCTTTTATCTTAATCAACAATGAAAACATATGTTGTACATGATTTTGAAGAACCATTCTTGTTAAAAAACAAATGTCCATAGTTGGTAATAGAATGGTAATAGTAAGTAGGTAACAAAGGATAGACTTTTTGTCAGATGGTACGTAGCCTGGATGGTACCTACGTGCTACGTGATTGTACAATATTAAAGCAAAGTAGGTATCTGATCAAAATTATTCGAGTACCTACCTATATGGATTACAAATCATAATATTCGTTTCTGGTTTGTTATTTTTTTGTCTAATAATTATTGTTGAAGAAAAAAAAATGCAGCAGAGAAGCGGCTGGAAGCTCCCCATCGAGTGGATCTTTGACTTCCGCCGTGTCTTGCATTTAAAATTTAAAATTTGATATGCCTAAGTGACACTTCCCATTCACCAACTGCTTTCAAAAGCCTTTCAGCTCTTTAACTGGTCACCCGATCTCCATGTACTAAATTTCAGCCAAATCGATCCAGTAGTTTGGGCTATAATGTGTTTTTAGTGTTATTACAAAATTTCGATTTTTTTACCCGAAGGGCATAAATATGAGTGAATTTGGTCTTATTTAAAACCAGAATTTGAAACCTTTCTAGTGGTGACTGGAGACAACAAATTTTTCACAAACTTGTAGATGGATAAATGAGTAGGTATAAAACTGAAGGTTTAATTACTTAACTTGAATTTGAATTTGAAAACTGAAGTTGAGTCAGTGTCAGGCCTTCAATGCGTATGCACATACACAGACGCATTTTATAAACCACTTTTTTGGGTTCCAAAACGTATTGTGATGGGGTTGGGGTTTGCAAAGAATCCATTGTTTCTTGCAATATATTGATTAAACTACGTCAAAGTGACATTTTAAAATTTTCGACTATTTTGGATTCAAATTGATTGGGAGTGCAAAAAATTGCGTATATACAACAGGACTGAAATGAAATTTAATCCATCTCGTGATTACTGTCCTCGCTTCGCTCCGGCAGTAAACTTTCACACTTGGGATTAAATGATGCCCTTCAGTCCTTTGGTATATAATATAGTATTTTGCAAGAAAAATTGGTTTCTTGCCCTTTATTATTTCAAGCACAAGCATTTTCTTGCAGTTCATATTAATTTCACTACATCCAGAATTTGGGAGTCAAATAAAACAAATCTCAAATTAATCTCAATTCGCTTACGCGCCCACATTTCTGATTCTCAAGTTACCTCTACTAAAAACATTGTGTTGGCTGTTGCATACATTGTATGAAGAGCAGTCTCAGCCAGCTCTTATTAATCATTCAGACATACCTACATTTCGACTTTTAATCGGGACTTTAGCGTCACAAACATCTAACTTAAATTACTGGACACTCAATCCGAAGCGGAAAACAATTAAATTTATATTTTCATTGAATGAATATATGGAGATTCTTGTTCGTATCTGATATCTCTAACGTCTTCTAACGGAATGTCATGTTAAGCTGCATGTCCCGCCTGATCTCGTTAATCAATTATTATTATTATAAGTCGATTACAAAATTGGAAAGTTCAACGTTTGAAAGGATAGGTAGAAGTTCCACCCAGTAGCTTACCTCCGATTTGGAACAATGCAAGCCCTGGCGCCAGCATCACCAAAGGTCGCGAATCTATTAACCCCATCAAAACGCTACCGGAAGCCCAACCTAAGTTGAATTCGCTATATTCTCCATTCATTAAATTACGACGCCTGGAAACCAATCAAATAATACAAACCAATCGGGTCATTCAACTTTCAGTCTACAGGCATTGTTGCATTTCCGGGTCCTTTACTGACTCAGTGACCAAACATTTAATTACTTAAGTGCCCGAACGATTTTTCGGCGAAGGTCAAAACTTAATTGGAACAATACGGATTTTATTACCGGCAGCTATTTAAAGACGTTACATAATTGCGAATGATGTAAATAAGAAGCGATAACACCAATAACATTGATTGTAAAGGAAATGCACTTGAATTCGCTGACACTTGACTGTATTCATTACTGATAAGAAAAATATTCTAATGCCATGTTTTGTAATTTTCCCGATAACCCCGGGAATATTTTATTTGTAAATAATTTAAAGACAGCTGCCGCAGCCCTGGTTGTCTGATTTATGTGATGCGAGATGAGATGACAAATTCACTGACCCCTTCCATACATCTAATCGTATCCAAAATTCGAACAATACTTTTACCTTTTATCTTAATTAATCGAAAAAGATAAACCCTTATGGTTAGGTGCATTATCTACGGACTTCAGATGTGTTTATATTTGAAGTTGCAACAGCCAATACACAATTTTATCAAAGAGAAACGGTACAATATCCATATCCAGTTTCTATACCTGCCTACGCCAAAAATTTTTGAACTACTTTGGAGGTAGGTACTATAAGATAAATTTTAACAGTCTCATTAAAGCGAGAAATCGATCGCTTAGCTAACAACCAATTTATTTTTCAACTAATTAGCCAGTTAATTGCGTAATATAACGTGGGTTTGGAACGTTGAGACTGGTTGAGAGCTCATAGATGTAACTATTTTTGTTCGTTTTGTTTCTTCGCTGAAACAAGAGAATTGTTTGCTATTTGGCAAAAAAAAAATATTTGACAATCTCGGAGGCGTCTGAGACGGTAGATTAGAAACTTCTACTTTTTCACAGAATTTGTAAATATAGTGCAAGTGTAACGTTTGCCATAACATTCCAATCTGCCAAAGTAGCAAAAAGAACTTAAGAAAATGTAATATTTTTTAGTTTTCTTTACTGCATGGAAATCTTTTGATGGCCAAGACGAGCCAAGACCAAGGCGAGCCAAGGCCAAGACCAAGACTACCCTAAATCTTGTCTTGGTCTTGCCTTTCAATGGTATTGGCAAGACCAATACCAAGACTCACCAAAGTCTCGCTCTCGCCTTGTCTTGATCTCGCGACGCCCTAAATTTACTACACCATCAAATCCGCAAAAAAAAAATTAAATTGACCTGTCCCAGGGTTTTCCTTAGAAATTATGGGCAAAACTTTAAGGAATTTTACTCGGAATTTTATGTCAGACTTTACACCCTCACTTTATAGTAGGTTGATCGTAATAATTATGATAAACACATCGACCATAAACACATCCGAACCATGCGGTCGAGGATGGGATGCGGCAAATACAATACAGCACAAACAAATTTTAATAAAAATGTTTTTCACCCCTAAAATGATATTTTTTGAAATAGGTTGAACGTGTATCATGATAATTATGATAAACACATCGACCATAAACACATCCTAGAATTTTTAAGGCTTCATACATACAATGTGGAATTACGGCACCTTTGAATGAGAAAAACGAGCTCGAGCTCTGACGTGTTTTTGCTTTTTCGGATATAACCAGTCCTAAGACCATAAAATGAGATGTCAATGTTGAGGACATGTGAGCTACGTTCTTACTAATTCTTTGTTTTTAATTCTTACACCAAGAAATTGTACAGAAAGGTGAAATTGCTAGCACATACGTCATCAATTTTTACTAGAATAGAGTATTGTACTCAAAATATGAAAACTTCCCAATCAACAGTTTGAATATGAAAACCGTTAAAAACGCTCTAGAATTATTTGCACCTCCCTTCCCTAGCAGTTTACGTCACCTATCAACTCGATTGAGGCCAATAAAATTGCAGCATTGTAGGTGTTCCTTTTGAATCGACGGCGTTGCCATGAACGACGACATCCAGTCGCAGTCGGTTGAGTCCCGATCTGTTTTCGCGAAAAATTCTGCAATTTTTGCAACTTCGCGTTATAACAAATTAGGTATTTTCCTTCCCACCCCTTCTTATAAAACTTTTTGTCTCTCTATTATATTACTTGCAATTGCAAACCCTACCCTCGTGTAAAATCATTGCAAAATGCATGTAATTTTATGCTATAGGTTATGATTCTTAGGTAAGTACCTACATACTAACTTATTCAACCTATTATTTTGTAGCAATTTAGTACCTACGTATAGCCTGATGGAGTACAATCAAGCGGATTTTGTAAAAAGTAAAACTATACCTAAATTTTTCGTAACGACAGATTTACGTTACAACCTAGAAACGATAAATAGAACACTTTACAAGGCGTGTATTATTACTATAAAACTTTTTTTAGATAAACAAAAATAATGTTGGCATCAAAGCTGGCATCAAAATGTCAGGCCAAGCGTGTGTGAAGCAGCAAGCAGCACGTCAAAAAAGCTTTTCGCGCACGTGTCTAGACATTTATGGGTCATCCTCCGGGTCAACTCTTTGTGTATTTCATATAAATATTAGAGGGCTTCAGGAGAATATTTCAGGAACTAAAAATACACTGACACAATTTCAAGCTAATTTAGAAGCAATTGTTCGTGGGGTACGTTATTCAGTTTATTTAATTGCTTCAAAATTACTATATCTGTTCTGTGTTGTTCATTGCCCTTTGGATCGCTTCCATACAAAATCTCATCACAAATTTCAGTTGCTACCTACCGACAAACAGTATCAAAAATTTCAATCGAAGATTCGAAGCTCCTGGGACAGGTGTGTCGAAAAAGTATGGATAATGTGTACCACCCAAGCAGGGCTAATTAAAACGTAGAATTATTGCTAGTGAATACTGTTTATTGAACCGTCAAATTTAGTCTAATTAACTACATAATAATGTAATTGTGGGGCTATTGGATGTGTGGCCGTCCAAAAATTATTTTCGCCAAACTCTTAGATCGGATTAAATTTATTTCCAGATGTTAGCTGCTTCAATTGAAACTTTAATTCGCAAAGAGAATTCCAACTCCAATTAATTAAACTTGTATGGAATTCCACTGAGATAGCTTCCGCAGTAAATGACAACACTCTGTTAGTTTATTCTCTACCTTGTCAATTAACCTACAGTTATTTAATATACTTGCATATAATGTGTTATTTATGTGCATAAATATAATATGCTTTTAAATAGCAGATATAGTGAAGGGCTCTTTTCTAAGTAGCAAAAATGCTTTAGGTTGCTTCTGGTGTAACCGCCCTCACTGGAGATGTTCTTAAACATTTATTTACCTTGTGTCCTCGTCATATATCTTGCCTTTTACAAGATAAACTTAACTTAATGCATATTATACAATCTGTTTTATTCATTTATATGTGCGTATATCGCGTTTCATATTTATTCAGGAAAGTTCTTATCTTTCTGAACAATTAAGATATGAAATAAGGACGAAAACGAAGTAGAACAATTCAGGCTCATTCAAACATTCATCAATGGTGGGTTATCTGTACAAAGCCATTCGCAATTTTTAATTGATTCAATTAATTATTATTTCGTAGTAAAACTGATTAAATAGCAATAAAATAAAGAAAAATCCTGGCGCCTTTTCGTTGAACTTTTTTCTACCATTAAAAGTGTTCAGTTTAGATGCAACTATTTTGCAGTGCTTATAAGTGAGTGTTTGCCCTATTTCTTTATGAGACAGTTTTATGGCTATATTAATGTTAATAGGAGGTAACAAACCACTTGAATTGTCTTTTTATGTAAAATAGACAATTCGTTGTATATTTCTGTTTCTATAATTTATCTTAAAAAGTTTACGTTTTTTATTTACTTACGGTTGTTTCTTAAATATATGAAATATAGTCTGTTGAACAGTGGTGTGCCGTCAGGGGGGTTAGGGGGGCGCTCGTCCCTCCCGCCTTATACAGGGTGTCCCGTCTCAGAGTGCAAAAATTTCAGCCACAGATTCCTTGCATGAAAATAAAAGACCCGTATTTTTTTGTTTCGATAGATGGGCTCCCATTTCGTCACTAGGGCTCCTCAAAAGTGAGCCCCAAAAATCGAAAATTAATTCCCACGTCTTAACCATTCAACCGATTTTGCTGAAATTTTCCACAAGACCATTACGAACGATGAAGATTTCAATAATGTAGCTGATGATGTCGTGGTGCCCACCACAGGCGCCCCCTGGGTCGCCCTCGACATTCTCGACCCATTATCTTTGTTAACGTAATTAAATTTCGTAATTAATTACACACCATCCGATGGTCGATTGAATTTAGAAACTATGCTACCTCTTACACTTTTTCTGTAAAATGCACCATTTCCGAGTAAAATTAAGGAATGTGGAGCCATTACACGTGCTTATTGGCAGACTTGTCAAGATAGCTATAGCGCGATTATTGTCAGGGCTTTGTTAAAGTTTTAAATTATTGTCAGTTTTGCACCACTGTGGCACTGTTTTTTTTTTTTGTAAATATTATAATTGCAGCCAATTTTGCAAATTCGGACTATACAGATATGCATTTAATTTATGGTGTATGGCTCCACATTTCTTAATTTTACTTGGAAATGGTGCATTTTACAGAAAAAGTGCAAGGGGTAGCGTAGTTTCTAAATTCAATGGAGCATCGGATGGTGTGTAACTAAATAGGAAATTTAATTACGTTAACAAAGATATTGGGGCGAAAATGTCGAGGGCGGCCCCCTGGGGCGCCTATGGTGGGCACCACGAAATCATCAGCTACATTATTGAAATCTTCATCGTTCGTAATGGTCTTGTGGAAAATTTCAGCAAAATCGGTTGAATAGTTACGACGTGGGAATTAATTTTCGATTTTTGGGGCTCACTTTTGAGGAGTCCTAGTGACGAAATGGGGGCCCATCTAGCGAAACAAAAAAATACGGGTCTTTTATTTTCATGCAAGGAATCTGTGGCTGAAATTTTTGCACTCTGAGACGGGACACCCTGCATAGCGTATGCCGCCCTTTTAGCCCCAAATGGTTATTTAAGCGCCCTAGGAGCTATGATAGCTTAGAGCGCCTCCGCAAACTGGCTTCCATTGCATGGTACGAAAAGTATAGAGGTATACAATTTTGAAGAATAATAAATTCTTTACAAAAAAGTTTCTATGCACTTGGTAGTCGTGCAAAATTGAGCGACTCTCTCTAAGTGCAATTAGAACAGACCATGAATGTTGAGTTTGATAAGATTCCAAATTGCAATCAATTGAAGGTAGCAATAATTCTAATATAACATGGATTTTTTATTTCATTGTATTTCATTTACCTCATGGTTTGGCCGTGAGAGCCGTGTTTTAATATATTTGGACCGCACTGTATGTTCGTGCCTCCTACTCAAGTTGGTTGCTGTGTATCGTACAAAAATTTATTTTTGCAAGAATGTCTTTAAAAATGTTGAATCAGTTCTTTAAGTCCACTGTGCCGCTTCCGGTTCAACTAAAATTAATATTCTAGTTATGCTCAGAAAAATCTTTAGGATAATGATAATAGTCCTACGTACGTGCAATAAATTAATAACTTGGTTTTAGGCGATGTTTTAGGTGGTATAAAGCATTTCGTTGAAATGTTTTATAAGTTTCTTCACCTCTGTTGATTACCTGGTATTAGTTTGGCATTCAGCGTCTTATTTAGCAAATTATTTAAAAAAAATGGCAGTCTCAGAGACGGTAGAAACTTCTACTTTTTCACAGAATATGTAAATGTAGCATTTAACTTTAACCAAGTCAGAATCTGCGAGTCAAGTGGTCGGGTGTCGTGCGCATTGCGCCCGACGCTCACTTACTAAAATCTAAAATACAAATGTTTTTCACCCTTAAAATTACATACCTACGTTCTTGAAAAAATTGCACTAAGGTTTTTGATATGGCAATGCAACAGCTATATTATTTTGTAAAATAAATACAAGAAAGGGTCCTTTTGCAACTAAAATGACATTTTTCGAAAAAATGGCACTAAGCTTGAAAAAAATCAGCTCTCACATCCGGTAACAAAAATATTCAGTTATATACCTAATGGAAATGAAACTTTTGTCTTACGCACAGATGAAAAAATTCCCCCGTTGTCGTATTTTGAATTTTGAGTTCAATGTGAATACCTACAAAAATAGTTTCAAAAATTACCTTTCGGATAGCCTTTACTGGTAATAGCTGGTATTAATTGTATTAGCGGTAGCAATTATTTTAGTTGTGACGTAGGACAAAAGCTTCATTTCCATTAGGTATACATAGGTTTTCTACCCGGCACAGTTTTTTGGTTTGTGTGAATACATTTTCAGAAGCAGAATTCGTAGAGCTTTCATATGGTGACGCTAAAAATGGGTATTTGTATTTAAATTTTTAAAGCTGATGTGCCAAAATGGCACTTCCTGTGGGCCGATTTGGCTCAAAACCTTTTCAGCTCTTTCCAGATCCATAAGATGTCCACGTTCCAAATTTCAGCCAGAGGGAACTCAAAAAAACTTAACCCCCGAAGTTATAAACAAAGCAACTAATGTGGGCGCCACTGGCCTATTTTTTTTGGACACCGGGCCAGGCGGGAACCCGTCTATGGGGTTGGTTTCCAGGGAGGAAAGGCTAAGGATTTTTTCTAATAGTAACCACGCACTTGAAGAATTTTTCTTATGACTATGTACGTATATTTAAATTTAGAAAATAGAGCAAAATATCTGTAGTCCCAATTTTGGAATTTATCCTTGAAGGATAATTATTATTCTAACAAGAGGATTTAAATCCGACCGTGATCACGTTCGTTTACAGCCGGAAAAAAAGTGTAGCGACAAAAAAACATAAATAATGAATTTAGGTGGTTAGCAAATAAGGGCTTATCTGTGGGCCAGAAGTTCCTGGAGTTGGGTAGGAAGTTCCAGCGCCCACTAACAACAACGTAAAAAAAAAGGCGGTCTCGGAGACGGCAGGAACTTCTACGCCGCACTGCATTGGATTAATAACAGCAGCATTTATTACATTTTTAAATATTTAAAATAAGAAAGTTGCTATGCCAAAAGGGCACTTCGGGTTGACTGATCGGCTTCAAAATCTAATCAGCTCCTCTCCCGCACAGACAATACCTATATACCAAATTTCATCAAAATCAGTTCAGTAGTTTCGGCTGTAGCGTGTCCACAGACATACGGACAGACACACGGACAGACACACACACAGACACACGGACAGACACACACACACACATTTTTCAAAAATAGGTTTTTTGGGTTCCTGGGACCCCGAAACGTAAAGATTTGATGTCAGTTCAATTTCGAATTTTTGATCGATTTTATATACTGCTCCGCCTTGAGCGTAGAAGTTAAAACAGCTCAGCACGAAGACGAAAGAATCGTGGCCCTGTAGCCCACCTGACAGGACAAAAACCCAAAGATGACACTAATTTGTTTTCCCATTTCGCGTAAACCGAGTTACCGGAAAATCGACAGTAACAGTATATAGTATACAGGTGGGTAATTTTTCGATGTTCACCATTGGGATCTTCTAAACGGTAAAAGTTACGGGGTCGGTTAAATTAGAGATAAGTTGCGCGATTTCTTGACGATTAAGAATCTAAAGAGAATTTCCCGATATTTTGATTCATCTCTGAGTTATCACAAAAAATCTAAAAATTGCCAATTTAAAGAAAAATTAATATCATCCTAACGATTGATGTTATTTAAATGAAACTTGAAACTTTTATATTTTTGATAGCTGTCCATTGAATGGCATTGACACTATTGATAGAAATGTTCTAGGCCTTCTAGATTTTGAATAAAGACAGTCAACTTTTCTTTTTCTTTTTTTTTTAACACCGCCTGATACACAGAAAAATAAGCTTCTCAAAAATGTAACCAACATTTACGTTTTTGAAAAAATATGTGAAAGCCTGAGTCACACGACCGCACAGCGTAATTTATTACTGTTGAATTCAATTGTTTTCACAGGTTATAAGGGATTGAAGAAGTCGGCGTACTTTTTTGCAATTGTTTTCCATCTTAACAAATTTTAGTTTTTGATTTAACAGTTATTCATTCCAATTTTCAAATTCGGACATCTGTCAAAAAAGTTCATGTTGACTACATTTTTGAAAAGCCATTTTTTTTGTATTTGATGGTCACAAAATTCAATATGGCGGCTATTCAAAATCTAGAAAGCCTAGAACATTTCTCTCAATGCCCTTCAATTGGCAGCTGTCAAAAATATTAAAGTTTCAAGTTTCATTTAAATAACATCAAACGTTAGGAAGATATTAATTTTTCTTTAAATTGGCAATTTTCACATTTTTTGTGATAACTCGGGAAGAAACGAATCAAAATATCGGGAAATTCTCTTCAGAATCTTATCACCAAGAAATAGCGCAACTTTTCTCCAATTTAAACTACCCTCCATCTATTATGGTGTCAAGATACTAATGGTGAGCATCAAAAAATTACCCACCCTGTATAGTATATAGTATAATATAACCTCCTATTTTAACCTGCCCACATCGCATTTAAAAAATGAGAGGTTACTGCAATCACTAAAATTTTCGAATTTGAGGTCGTTGGTTTGTAAACACGCTGCAGCCCAAACTGCTGGACCGGTTTGATTGAAATTTGGCACATAGGCATTTCATAACCCGGAATAGTGCTGCAAAGCTTTTGACGCAAATCGTGCAACCGGAAGTGCCATTTTGGCACACAACTTTTAAATTTTGAATGCAAACCCCTGTTTTTACATGACCATTAAAGAGGTCTTAAAATTCTGCTTCCGAAAATGTATTCACTATTAGTGCCCTTTCGTCAAAAATTTCTAAAATTCGAATTTTCAATGCACTTAAACACGACATAAGTCATAACCCAAACCCCTTGACCGATTCACACATCAACTTTTAAATTATATGAAAGATTCACGCGGTGGGGAGGTTCCAGCCGCTTCTGTGGTGCCTATTATTTATATTGTTTGTGGGGAGGTTGATAACGAGCTATAATCTACAATTTCTCTGAAAATTAAGCTCGATGGGGGATAAATTATGGGGAACTTAACTTACCGAATAATGAATTTAAATTGAAAGTTGGATTAACTCTGATGTACTAAACGTTTCCGTTGCTCCCGCGTTTACAGAATTTATTGGCTTCAATCCTACCCAGTTCTAAATAGCTATATGCTGAAAAAACTGGATGGCATAAAAATAAGACGATTTTCTGTAAGTAAATTGATCATTTTAAGTTAATTGCGGACTAGGTCTGGTTTCTCAGAAGTTTAATCGATGAACCGATTTATCTCCAGATTCATTCCATAATTCGATGCAATAATCATCTACAGAGATAAATGGAAATTTATTGCGTCCTGAAATGTTTTATACATTCAATTAGCGAGTGCCTACACCCTATAAATATTTAATCAATCAGGGTTATTGCCACCCCAACAATTTCCATATCTTTTGTGTCGCGTTGTTTCGATCAGCCTACAAAAAAACGTCAAATGTCAAGAAAATACCAAAGAACTCAAGAGGCCAGTGTGCTGTTGCCTGCCCTTTTTGAGTTCAACATAGCCTTTCTCATCAACGTGAGCCTGAACTGCATTAACATTACCAGGTAAGTTGCAATGGAGGTGACAGTCTGCAAAAGGAACATCGTTACAAATCCATTACAGCTGTAATTAAAATTCCCACCGACGAAATGAGCTTCCTGTTGATATTGGCATATCCATTCAGGTGCATTACCGGAGGGTTCTTGTCGATTGCCGTCAAGAACATGTGCACCTCCTGTCGCGTCCGTTGATCGACGGCGCTCAAATTAACATTAAGAAGTCTCTCCTTGAATTCAGGCCCCATTTTTCTGGAGGTGTGATGGGCTTCGTTGCATATGATATAAAGCAGTGTCATGCAGTAAAAAGCAATAATAAACAAACCAGCTTCTTTAAATGACAGACCGTGCTCTAGAATCTCTGTGAGAGAACCATAACTAGCCACGATCGTCGTCAACATAATCAAGAGGCAGTACATGCCGTACATTCCACTATAAGCTTTACCCAGTTGCTGCATGAGATGAGATAAATCAACCCACAAGTCCCTATAAGCAGCTAATAAACTCGCAGGATCTGAACTTTCCAGGGCATCATGCAGATTTAGACTCATCCATCCTGCCACCCTTCCTTTAGCTGTGCAATTAATAAACCACAAGGCACATAAACAATTCAACATCGCAAGGATATGGTAGTATGCAGCCGTATGCCATAGTAACATGTCGGGCTGGAGGTAATACTGAGCCAACATTATTGCAATTCCCACCACCCACGATAAAACACACAACGAATATGTAATTAGGGTCAGGTTGTGGAAAATTATCGGAACCCCTGTTACTTGGTAATACTTTAATTGGAAACGGGTCCACATATTTTTGAACCTTGCCACTTCTTCTCCATTGGTCCAAGCTGCAATTGGTAGCAGAAAATGGGGTATTAGGCAGCTCAGAAATATTATGCCGTAAATGTACTCGTCGAATCGTTTTCCTTTTTGCAAAATGAGGTCCAGACGTTCTTTAAATACTATAGAAACGAAGATAGTCTCTGCAAAAAAGACTAGGTATGCATAGACTGATGTTGGAGAAATCCACCTGCAAAAATATGCTTTTCCAAACAAATAGCTATTATTTTCTACCTAAATGTTCTATCACTAGAAACACCCCAGTACACCGAAACAGATTTTCACTGCTGACGCGTTTCGCATACAATGCGCTCATTATTAAAGCCGAAGCTAAACAACCTACCTACCAGAAAACTGAAATATTTATAGGCCCATCCGCGTAGCTCCACCCCTCGGCTGTGAAAGTTAGACCAATCACAGGTCGAGAAATGGTCACGCATGGGTGAACACGTATAAATATAACAAGTCCTCTCTAAAGTAGCCTAAACAGAGATGAATATGCGATCGGGCCTGTATCAGCGTTCATAAGCCTATCTCTAGGCTTATAAATTGCGATACTTTTCATTGCATCTAGCATCTGCACTTTGTTAACGCTACAAACTAACTTAATATTATCACTTACTCTATGGCCATTGTGTAAAGCATGTAGGGCAACACTGGATTTCTCAGTGCTGTCAAATTCAAGGTGGGCTAAGTGCTCCTTAAATCTGGTGTTGAGAGACCTTCGTGTTTGACCTACATACTTTAGATCACAATTTTGACAATTGATTTCGTGTATGCCAGATTTTTCGCTATTTCCTACTTTATCTTTCGGGTTGCCTAAAAGATTTTTCAGTTTGTTTTCAGATCTAAACTGTACTTAAATAACAAACCTGGTCAAACCTCTTGTCAACTGAGGTTCAAAAAGTAATGCGACAAATTTTAAGTCCTGTTTTTGTTTTTCGGAGCGTGGCATTTAACACTTGTTGTTTGAATTTTAACTTCCTAATGATGTTATCTACTATGATAATTTCAAATCCGTTACATTTCGCTATGTGTTTGATTGTTTTGAGTTCTTTCTGATATCTTTCCTTGTTTAAAGGAAAATTCAGAAGACGGTGTACCAAAAAATGGAAACTTGCCATCTTGTGTTGTGCACAATGATGGGAGTCTGGCGAGATATAGCGGTATGTGCCGGATTCTTTCCTATAAACGTCAAATTCTAACTTATTATTATTTCTAATCACTAGAGTGTCTAGAAAAGGGAGTTTTTTCTCTTTTTCAACCGCATGAGTGAATTTAATACTCGGAAAAATTGAGTTTAATTTTGAAATGAAGTCCTCCAAACTGGACTGGCTACTGGCTAGGATCGAAAACAGCAAAAATGTCATCCACATATCTAAACCAAATCCTCGGAAAATACTCGCCACACTCGGCTTGCAACTCCGTCTCGAGGACGCTCATGAATAATTCTGCCAAGAATGGGGAAAGGGGGGAAACATCATTAGAAAGTTAAAATTCAAACAACAAATGCCACGACCTTTCGCTCCGAAGAACAGAAACGGGACTTAAAATTTGTCGCATTAGGCCCTTTTGAACCTCAGTTGACAAGAGGTTTGACAAAATTTAAGGACAGATTTCAGATCTGAAAACAAACTGAAAAACCTTCTGGCAACCCGAAAGATAATGTAGGAAATAACGAAAAATCTGGCATATACGAAATCAATTATCAAAATTGTGATCTGAAGTATGTAGGTCAAACATGAAGGTCTCTCAACCCCAGATTTAAGGAGCACTTAGGCCACCTTAAATATGACAGTACTGAAAAATCCAGTATTGCCCTACATGCTTTACACAATGACCATATAATAAGTGATAATATTAAATTAGTTTGTAGCGTTAACAAGATGCAGATGCTAGATGCAATGGAAAATATTGTAATTTATAAGTCTAGAGATAGGCTTATGAACGCTGATACAGGCCGATCGCATATTCATCTCTGTTTACGCTACTTTAGGGAGGACTTGTTATATTTATACGTGTTCACCCATGCGTGACCATTTCTCGACCTGTGATTGGTCTAACTTTCACAGCCGAGGGGTGGAGCTACGTGAGTGGGCCTATAAATATTTCAGTTTTCTGGCAGGTAAGGTTGTTTAGCTTCGGCTTTGATAATGAGCACATTGTGTTCGAAACGCGTCAGCAGTGAAAATCAAGTGTTGCGGTGTCGTGGGGTGTTTCTAGTGATAGTGCATTTTACCACCGAAGTTGTTCAGTGTTTCCATTGTTACCTAAAAGTTGTTTTCCCTTTCCCAGATCTCTCAATAGGCATGACTCCCATAATTTGGAACAAAATCAGCAAACTCTTGGTAGTTTTATAGAAATTGTCGAATCTATCCAGCAATTCTGGATCAAGTTCAGCCTCGCCATTCGCGGATGCCGGTGTGTTCAAAACTTGAACAATGTTATTATCCTTTCTGTGATATGCATTCTGCACTTGCAAATAATTAGGATCTTGTTCGTTGTCTTCCAGCTGGGCTTGATACATGATCGCGACTGAATAATATTTCACCGTTGCGTGCTCGGAGCTATTAACAAGGTGTCGATAAAAAATGTTTAATTATTTCATTGAAGGCAGTTATCAATCATTGTCGGATAATTTTCGATCGTTTGTTTCAGGGTGGTGGCGACCCTAATTCTACTTAGCATTGGGATGGCGCAGGGACCAAAAAGGAAATTGGGGAAATACCCTCTTGAAGTAAGTACATACCCGTCTGTCAGTGGGAACATCTTTATAGAACACCCACTTCTTGTATCTCCACATCTGATAAA
This sequence comes from Pycnomerus fuliginosus, assembly GCA_963924575.1. Taxonomy (NCBI): domain Eukaryota; kingdom Metazoa; phylum Arthropoda; class Insecta; order Coleoptera; family Zopheridae; genus Pycnomerus; species Pycnomerus fuliginosus. The sequence continues at coordinate 12,778,538 of OZ004617.1, read as the reverse complement.
TTGTTTCTTATCGGATTACGAGGAGGGCCGGCCTTTTAAATTTGATTGCCACGCATTTCATGTCATACGGGGATCGTAAAAAAACCCATGGTGAAGCCCATTCATATTAAAATTAATTATAAGAACCTACACATGCAATTATTAAATTAGACCCCTGCATTGTTAAGGATGGAAAAAGAATGTTTCAAAAATAATTTCCTCCGTCGTCATAAATTATGGTTTATTACAAAAAAAGTTACTGCTCGTAAATTCGAATCGGTTTTTGTTTGCATAATATTTGCATGTATTTTATAATAAATAGGATTTTAGTAGGTGTAGGTATTCTCAAATAGTTATTTATGTACCAAGGGCGACATCCATCCCTCGGGCCAAAGGCCCTCGGGCTGGATCATCGTCGCCCTTCGGGCGTTATCATCTAGTAACACCCGTGGTGCATACACAATTTTATTTTTCACAGTAATAATGTAGAATTGGTTCTAATTCGCAATAATATTTGTGATCAAAGTAAAAGCAAGCTCTGATCGTTGCTAAGGACCTTGTTTATTTATTTTAAAATTTTGAGCTGTGCGAATTGAAGGTGCGAAATTTCGGAAGAAGTTTGACTATTTTCCGGCAGATATTTTGGTTATATCGAAGAAGACTACTGAAATTTTGTTATCTACGACATCGAGGGCGAGTTATGAATAAGAATACATAATATCTGTCAACTTTGGAAGTCGGAAATGCAGTGAGTGTTGGTTGTGAACGATATGGTGATTATGTTGGCGTACTTTAAGAATTGGTATGTTTTCTACCTACTCGAGTTTTACTACTTTTATTCCTTTTTTGCAGTTTGAGACTTTTGGTAAGTACCAACTCGTTTGAGATTGTTAATAATGAAGACTACGTTGACATTTTCCGTTAGAGCATCCGATTGTTTGGTGGTGTCATTTATGAAACAAAGGTCCAAAAAGGCGGCGGGGTCAAAAGTTTTGACAGGAAGCTATGCTTTGGCATTTATGAAGTATGCTCCTAAAGGAACTTTATCTGCTGATGCATAAATGAGGTAAAATACTGGCATTCATTTACGTTAGGTACATTACATAAATGTTTACAGGCTTCTCTGATTATGGATATTTTGGTGCTTTGATATCAAGATTTGCAAGCTCGATCTATGGGGGAATCTGAAGAACAGGAAAGAACCACCAAGGTCCAGATTTCCGTTTAATATTGGAAGATGGTACAATAGAAAATCCTAGTAAACTGTGCGGGAAGAATATAGGAGCACTAGTTAGAAGTTCACCAGGAGTAATTTTTATGTATTCCGTTTTTAGTTGTAACAATTACTAATAAATAAAAATCGGTAATAAACGGGCGTTATGAATTATAACGCCCTCTTATAATACCCCGGGTGTTATGGTCTTGTTTATATGCTTCGTATCCTAGGTATTATCAACACATAATAGGCAAATGAAAAATAAATCTCTTTGGAGCTCCTTCAAAAATCAAAACATATTATTTAATGTCGGCGATGTCTCTAATCGTCCTAGGAAAGATCCCCGCCGAATACAAGGGATAGATAATCCACTCTTGATTGTATTTTGACAATGATACAATACATATTCGTGCCTGGCTCTGATTACGCCAACTTGGACGGAATGGATCACTATTCAAGTTTTGACCAACCTTTATAATCTTTTCGAATCGACTGCGGGAACGTTTCCATATTATTCCGATTCTAAAAACCATTATTCATGTGGCTCCTCCATGTCATTACTCACAGGGGTTGGTAAAAAAAATGTTGGAAGCTTTCAAAATCAATTTCACCACCAGTCTTCAGACGTCCAGCTACTGACAGTGGTGAAGATTGGGTGTTATTTTTCAGAACTATGATAGACATAAGTACTTTTTTCATCATTCAAAAACCATTCTATGCCCGAGAAAGGTTAATTACTAGGTGAACTTCTTAGCACATATTTTATATTTTGGCTCAGGTTCTTTGGTTCATTAAAACATTTCTCGCGATGGTTAATGTTATATTTAAATTTAATATGCATATATAATAGGTATTTCCATACAAATAGGTTTATTTTAAATCATTTCAAACACTTCATTAGCGCCGACGAATTTAGTTTGATATTTATGGTTGAACTACCTAGGCATACCTACCTGCTTACTTGCCTACACCTTTTCTTAATGCATTTGAGAAACCATTAATAATACATACTGTACTTCAAACTAAATTAGTGTTAGAAATGGTTAGGTAAGGTAATTGCAAGATTATCGTTAAGAAAATATCAGGTGTAATTCAGAGTACAATTTTTATATGGGACAGCGACACAGCGTACTTAATATGACACACGAAAATCGATTAACAGTACGCAAGTTCGACTTTGTATATTTTATTCAATATTCACCACCGACACTACCTGTCGATCTATACTAAATATTTTATACATAATGCACCCAAGTCTCAGTTCAGTAAATAAACAATGGATATTCATATTATATAACAGCGCTGACATTTCTTTAATTCGCAACATATCCCACTCTATTTTGCATGTTGCATCTTAAGATGTGCATGTCAATTCATCGAAATGGCATTCAAGATGCTGCAAGTTAAAATAATGTCACTGCATCCATATTGTGAATTACTATGAATGAGCCACGAACATTCTCTGCACTCTGCATATCCAAAATATGTATTGCTTTTTCAGTTCGTACTACTTTCAAAATACATTCACCGGATTTGTATAATTATGAGTGATTAAGAATCTGAAGGGAACTCTCCGATATCTTGACTCGTTCCTGAGTTATTCCAAAAAAATTGAAAATTGCCATTTCAAATAAAAATTAATATCTCCCTAACATTTGATGCTATTTAAATGAAACTTGGAACTTTAATATTTTTGACAGCTGTCAATCGAATGGCACCCACAGAAATTTTCTAGACCTTCGAGATTTTGAGCAATGTCGATCAACTTTTGATTCTCTTATGGCCGCCATGTTGAATATTGGCACCATGCGACACACCAAAAAAATAAGCTTTTCAGAAATGTAACCAGCAAGAGCTTATCAAAATCTATTTTAGTGAATTTTCAATTCAACTTTAAACGCCAAAAGGAATTAAAAAAGTTGATGTGCTATTTTGACTTTTTTTCAAAAAGTTTTACACTAGTTTTACAAATTATTCATACCAATTTTAGAATATTGATGATTTTTCAAAAAACTCCATATTGATAACATTTTTGAAAAGTCAATTTTTTTCTGTATCCCATGGTGTCAAAATTCAATATGGCGGCTATAAGAGAATCAAAAGTTGACGGTCATTACTCAAAATCTAAAAGGCCTAGAAAATTTCTGTGGATATCATTCGACTGACAGCTGTCAAAAATATAAAATTTACAAGTTTCATTCAAATTGCATCAATTGTTAGGGAGATATTAATTTTTACATAAAATCGCAATTTTAAGACTTTTCGGAATAGCTCAGGAGTGAATTAACATATCGCGGATTTCTCTTCAGATTCTTAATCACAAAGAAATAGCGCAACTTTCCTCTAATTTAACCGACTCCGTATCTCTTACCGTTTAAAAGATGTTAATGGTGAGCAGTGAAAAAGGAAATTTTCCGGTAAATTTTCAATTCGTGTCTAAGGGGGGGGGGACAAATTTTCGAGGGGGGCAAGCGCCCCCCTCGCCCCCTATTTCCGGCGCCTTTAAATAGCGTGACTTGTGCCTTTTTGGCATATCGACCGTGAAATTTCATTCATGAACACCAATTTTTCTTATCAGCACGTGAAACCTGCCGAAGGGCTGACTTGATTTTAGTGGCAATCGGCTAACAACAACTGATTTTTTGAAACTGTGAAATTTGAAAGATGACTACCTATACCATTTGTTTGTACGCGAAAGGTCGTCAAATTCTGTTTCCGAAAATGCTTTCAAACCTAGTACCCTTTTGGCAAAAAAATTTAGTTTTTGAAAAACTCCTGAAGTTTTTTAGACTGATTGGATGTATTGAAATTTATAGGAAGTAGGATTTGATTGTTCACCAAGTGGGGATGTTCCCGCCGCTTAGCTGCCCATTTTTTTCTTACTGTGATCTATGTAATGCGAAAATTCTACCATTACATTTTGTACTAAAAGCTGCGACCACTCACGGGATTGCAAATGTACAAGTGCTTGGAATGCTTCATATAGGTACAACATTCGCAACATTTTCAAAACTTTTGTATTAACCTCCCCACAACCATATAAACATAGGAGGTTACTGCAATCACTCCAAAATTCGAAATTGATATAACACCAGATCTTTACGTTTCAAGGTCCCAGGATCACAAAAAAGTGGTCTTTAAAAAATGTCTGTGTATTATAATGGCTTCAGCTCGCTTTGTACATCACTTCCCAAACAAATTAAACCAACAAGGGCGCCACCGTGATCTTTACTATTCTAACCCCAAAAGACCAGGAGAAAATGAGTTACTCAAGCACTAGGAAGTGACGTGGTGCGTGCGTCAGTACTATAAAAGGGTTTTTGCTATCCGGCTTAGCTACAGTGGAGAAGGGCGGGGTTGACGGGTATAATTGCCATTTACTCAATAAAACCCATTTACCGAGTGACAATAAATTTAATTGAAGTGAAAGACAAGTGAAAAACTAGGTACAAGTAATTTACAAAAATACAAAATACAGATTAATTACATCCTACGATTACCAAAAATATTTACACGAAGCAAAATGAAACGATGCATTTATCGCGTGCAAAACAACCCGGTTCTTAATAACCGACGGTTACGCGGTCCGGTTCAAAACGGAAATCGCGACGTAGGGGACCATTTGCATGGTGTACCGTCTTCTACGAGTCTATGAAAGAGGCAAGAAGTCCACCTTTCAGACCATGTAGAGGAGGTTCGAACATCAGGCAATATGGAGTCCTGAGTCAGTCATACCTGGGGCCTCGCGGTGCTCCCTTCGGCTGGCTCCTTCCTTTCCTTGGCTTCGTTCCTTGCAGTGGGACCTGGGGGTCTGTTAATTCACCACCCGGCAGCTGCTGAAGCGTGAAGTTCAATTAATTGAAATCGTCGTGCGTCTGCTTATATGCTCTATCGGTTATTCAGCCGCTGCGATGCGCGGCGTGTGGCGCCCTCTCGGATCGTTCGTGCACGGCTCGGCCAGTAGCGGCTACTCAGAGACAACGTCTGCTACTCGTAAATCTCCTAACCTCATACGTGTCTTCTCGCGGTTTTTTCGCCCCTTTGGAGGGGTATTCATCCTGAATTCGACTTCCTTTGGTGTGCCTGATCCTTCACGACATCAGGTACGTCCTATTTCGGCTATAATTATCTCAGACGGTTCGTTATCAGTAGGTGCCCCCTTTGAGGCGAGGATTCCGTCTGGGCCCCCTTGGTGTTAGCGTGGGACCTTCCTGAGGCGTGTTCGAGGCGAGTGCATCCTTTTTGGAAGCCTGTACTAAGATGATTTCCCTCTTCTGCGGAAAGCAGTTCGAGTTGTCGGAGAGAATTTGTAACCTGTCGAGAGGTCATGAACCGAAGAAACACTGGCGAAGATATCGTCCAGAAGTGTCTTTTTTCACTAGGAGCACTACACAAAGTGTCTTTAGGGGTTGCTGCAGTGTTTCTTTACAGCCGGATTTCACTTGAAAGGAGTGTGTGAACACAGGTGACGAGCAAATTATTTTGGGAAATCTCATTTCCCCATTAACCGATAAAAATAATTAGAAAACCGTCACATATCCCCCCCCCTTTCTCAAAGTGTCTTACTTAAATTACTACTTATCTACGAACTATACACTAAACCGTCCTTTACGGTGCCATACTCCCTCACTCGTCACTTCCCCCCTGTCCCCTGTTGGTTGCTGGAATCTTCACCCACCGTGGTCTCCCGTCCTCGTGGACTACCTTCACGGAGAACCGTGCGTTCAGGTTCGTCCCCGGTGGTCTCAGGTGTTGCAGCGTCGCTGGGTCGGTTCCTCTGGGGATGAAGGGGACCTTGAATGCGTGCCGGGGCAGGTAAGAATGCTCGGTGGTCGGCGCGTCCTGCTGAGGTCTTCTTTCCTTCTCCACAACCTTCGGGACCGGCGGTTTGGCCAAAAACCGAACCCTGGAAGGCTCCTTACCCGCCGAGCGGTGTGGGAAGTTCATCGGCCTCAGAGGGTCTCGCGGTGCTGGTCCGGGGATGGGTAGCTCGGTGTTTCTCGCTATGATCCTGGAGGGGACTCGCACTGTCGGTCTTTTAGCTGGGATCCTGAGGGGCATTGGGGCCGTCCTCTTCCTCACCGTCGGGTTGTAGACCGGATCAGGCCTGGGGCTGACATTCTCCTCCTCGGAGTCGGAGAAGTCTGACCCTGTCAGTTCCAGGATCTCCCCGTCCATAACCATCTGCACGTACCGCTGTGCCATTCTATTAACATGTTTTCAAGGTGGGTTAGTACAAGGAGGAATGAACAATTAGCGAACTCTCAACGGATTCTACAAAGGTTTAATATCTTTCACATGAACCCTCCCCAAATATTCCCCGGTTAACGTTTCCAACTCATAAATATTTTTGGTAATTCGTTGGGAGATACTATAAGGCCCGGAGAATTTCGGGGCTAATTTGGCTGCAAAACTCGCAGCCCCTATCGAGAGGGGATGTTCCCTTCTCCAAACTTGATCGCCGACTTCATACGTCCGATCGGAATGCTTCCTGTTGAAATATTTGGCCTGCTTTTCATGGGACTTCCTGAGGTTGTCCCTCGCAGCTTCAACGCACTCGTTCGTCGCGTCTAGTGTGACTAGCCTTTCATCAAGTTCTACCGCCGTTTCCGGCATCACCTCCTCCAGAGGTTGTACTTCTCTTCTTAATTCCGCAGGAGCTCTCAGCTCTCTGCCGTAGTTCAAAAACGCGGGACTAAAACCCGTTGATTCATGTTTGGCCGTGTTATACGCGAAGGTTAACAGGGCAATCTCCTGATCCCACTCTTTCTGGTTGTCCTCACAATACTGGGAGATCATTGTCTTCACGACTCGATTTGTCCTCTCCGTTGGGTTGCATTGTGGGCTATACGGTGCTATCATCGCGTGATATATTTGATGGGCGTCCAGGAAATTCCGGAATCGGTGACTGGAAAATTGACTCCCCTGATCGCTGATTAGGGCCTTCGGCGTTCCGAAATGTGAAAACAACTTTTCCTGCAGGATCTCGCAGACCTCTGCTGCCGTAGCCTTCTTCAGCGGGACACATTCCACCCACTTGGTGAAACGGTCTTGCATCACCAGGGCATACCGATTCCCCTTGGTGGAGCGTGGTAAAGGACCGATCAGATCTATGGTGACGGTGTGCCACGGTTCCTTGATCGCTATCTCGGTCATCTGCCCGGCAATTTTCCCTGGGCCTACCTTGTATCGAAGGCATTGAGTGCATTTCCGCACGTATTGCTTGATGTCATTAAACATTGTGGGCCAATAATATCGTCGACTTATTTTCTGGGCGGTTTTTGCAATCCCTAGGTGGCCGGCCTGTGGTTGGTCGTGGTTCTCCTGGAGGATTCTTGCCTTTTCATCCTCCCTAACACACAACTTCCACGGAGTCTCATTCTCCTCCGCCCCGAAGGTTCGTTGCAGCCAATGATGTTTGTACAGGCGGTTATTCTCGCATAGGAATTCAGGGTATTTCCCTGCGTCCTGCCGGATTTTCTCCATCAGTCCATCGTACCAGGGGTCGGCTGGCCGATTTTCCTCTTCCACTACCTCGACGCCTTCTGGGGGATTTCTCGATAGTGTGTCCGCCAGAAAATGGTCGCTTCCTTTCCGGTATACCACGTCAAAGTCATACTCTTGAAGGGCCAACGCCCAACGGGCTAACCTTCCCGTGGGATCCTTCAAATTTCTTAGCCATTTCAATGACTTATGGTCCGTCAGTACTTCGAAATGGTAACCTTCCAAATACACCCTCATCTTTTGTATTCCCCACACGATGGCGAGGCATTCTTTCTCTGTCACGCTGTAGTTACGTTCGGCTTTATTCAGGGAACGGCTGGCGTAGGCTATGACATGATCCGTTCCATCTTTCTCTTGCGTTAACGCTACTCCTAATCCGGTCGCACTTGCATCCGTCTGGAGTACGAACGGCCGAGAAAAATCCGGGCAAACTAATACCGGAGCTTCTGTCAATAATTCCTTGGCTTTCTCGAAAGCCGTCTGCTGCTCGATTCCCCATTTCCACTTCTTACCCTTACTCAACAGGAGGTTCAAGGGAGCTGTAATCCCCGAACAGTGCGGAAGAAACCGTCTGTACCACGACAAAATTCCCAGAAATCGTCGCAACTGTTTCGGTGTGGTAGGCGCTTTTATTGCTTTAATGGCCTCGACTTTCTCCGGATCGGTGGTAATTCCTTCTTCGGTGACCATGTGCCCGAGGTATTTGACTTGCTTCTTGGCAAACTCGCATTTCCGGATATTAATCTGCAGATTGGCTTCCTCTAGCTTTTTCAGCACCGTGCGGATGTTCTGCAAGTGTTCCTCCATGGTTTTTCCCATTATCACAATATCGTCGATGTAAGCGAAAGCAATGTCCTGCGAGTCCGGGCCGAGAAGTCGGTCCAGCAACCTTTGAAACGTGGCGGGAGCGGAATGAAGCCCGAATGGCATGACGTTAAAATGAAAAAGTCCCCTTCCTGGGACGGTAAATGCAGTAACGGCCTTACTATCTTCTGTCAATGGCACCTGCCAATAACTCTGACGAAGATCTAGGGTCGTAAAATACTTGGACTGGCGCAGACGATCCAAAATGGCGGAAATATAGGGTAAAGGATAAGCGTCCTTCACCGTTAACTCGTTGACTTTTCTGAAATCAATGCAGAATCGATGGCCGCCATCGCCTTTCCGGGCTAGTACCACTGGTGAACTCCAGCTACTCTGGGACGGTTCGATTATGCCTTCCTCTAGCATCCTGTCAACCTCTTTATCGATGATTTCCTGCATCTTGGGATTCTGCGGTCTGTACCTCTGTTTTACCGGCACGACATTTTCTTTCAGCGTGATTTGATGCTGTACCAGGTGAGTCTTGCCCGAGAGCTGGCTCAAGGGTACTACTTCGGTGTTTATAAAGTGTTCCAACCGTTGATACTCTGTTTCCTCGTCGTCTATCTCGTTTACTATTTCCTTCTGGCTTTTCTCCTGAACGATTTTTATCATGACGTCCGCGTGACGCATAATTAAATCCATTCCAAACAGAATTCCAGTTTTTCTCCCCGGTACGAGGAAAAACGTCCCTTCGTAAAGTTGCCGGTCCAATTCATACTGGAAAGTGTAGCCCTCTCGGATCGTCGTCCAAACTCCATTTGCGACACGAACCTCCTTGTGTACCTCTTCTCGTACACCACAACGTTGCTCTTGCAACCAATTTGCTACATCTTCCCCTATATATGACAAGTTGGCCCCGGTATCAAACAAAGTCCGGAAATTTCTTTTCTCGATAGTGATTATCGTAAACGGGCGATGGTCTATTCGGTTGGTGTTTTCCGAAACAGAGTTATCTTCGGTGGTAACTGCACCTGGTGGAGAGCCGGTATTTATTCCTGGGCGGCGCCCCTGCCCTCCTGGGCGGCGACTACCCTCGGAGAGTTTCCCTGCTGCTGCAATAAGGGACAAGCCGGACGAATATGACCTGGTTGACGGCAATTGAAGCAAATTGGAGGACCTCGCCGTGCTGGAGTCGCAGCATCCTGATTTCGAGTCGTATCCACTCGATTCTCCCTCGTTAATTCTACCTTCAACGCTTCATAGGCATCGATGGCCTGTACCAAATCTCCCATCGTCGTAGCTTCGCTGGGTTTTATGTACTGTCTGTACTCGGCTCGTAATCCTTGATAAATCAACCGGACTTCTAACCTCCGGCTAATATTCTCATGCCTCCGGATCATGGTTTGCATTTCGGTTATAAAATCGCGTCCTTTCTCTTGCGCGTGCTGTTTTCGCCGCATTATTTGATCCATTAATTTATCACGGTAATTAGTCGGAAAATAGTACTCCGTAAAACCTTTCTCAAAATCGTCCCAGTCTTCCCAATCTCGACTGTTATTCCGATACCACAGTAAAGCTTGCTTCGTCAACAATTCGGGCATTGCTCGGTACATTTGTGTGTCGGTAATTTCATAACTAACTTGTAATTCGCGTAATCGTTCCATAAACGTGGCGGCATCTCCTTGTCCGTCGAAACGGATGCTCCAGCTACGTACTTTTTCCAAAATAAACGTCTGGTCGCTCATCGTTCGATTCGACTCCCTGGAGGCGATCCTCCTAGGGGTTAACACCTCTGGATTTCCGTTCCGAAGAAAGTCCAGCAACCTTTTGCGGAGATCTTCCTTCAATCCCTGGTCATTCAGGTGGAAACTACGTAATTTTTCTTGCAATTCGGTTTTCCTAAACCCATTAATCCAGTTTTCTAACATACCCGGACTTCCTTCCGGAGTCTCATTATCGCTATCTCCATTATCCGCCATTTTGACAAAATTATTTATCTCAATTTAATACAATAAAAGTATCTAGTACTTCGTAAATTCACTTATAACCTGCACTTTCTGTCTTTCACAAGAAATTTTGACGTAAACGAAACCGCGTCTAGCCCCACGTTTGCGGCGCCATATTTATATAATGGCTTCAGCTCGCTTTGTACATCACTTCCCAAACAAATTAAACCAACAAGGGCGCCACCGTGATCTTTACTATTCTAACCCCAAAAGACCAGGAGAAAATGAGTTACTCAAGCACTAGGAAGTGACGTGGTGCGTGCGTCAGTACTATAAAAGGGTTTTTGCTATCCGGCTTAGCTACAGTGGAGAAGGGCGGGGTTGACGGGTATAATTGCCATTTACTCAATAAAACCCATTTACCGAGTGACAATAAATTTAATTGAAGTGAAAGACAAGTGAAAAACTAGGTACAAGTAATTTACAAAAATACAAAATACAGATTAATTACATCCTACGATTACCAAAAATATTTACACGAAGCAAAGTGAAACGATGCATTTATCGCGTGCAAAACAACCCGGTTCTTAATAACCGACGGTTACGCGGTCCGGTTCAAAACGGAAATCGCGACGTAGGGGACCATTTGCATGGTGTACCGTCTTCTACGAGTCTATGAAAGAGGCAAGAAGTCCACCTTTCAGACCATGTAGAGGAGGTTCGAACATCAGGCAATATGGAGTCCTGAGTCAGTCATACCTGGGGCCTCGCGGTGCTCCCTTCGGCTGGCTCCTTCCTTTCCTTGGCTTCGTTCCTTGCAGTGGGACCTGGGGGTCTGTTAATTCACCACCCGGCAGCTGCTGAAGCGTGAAGTTCAATTAATTGAAATCGTCGTGCGTCTGCTTATATGCTCTATCGGTTATTCAGCCGCTGCGATGCGCGGCGTGTGGCGCCCTCTCGGATCGTTCGTGCACGGCTCGGCCAGTAGCGGCTACTCAGAGACAACGTCTGCTACTCGTAAATCTCCTAACCTCATACGTGTCTTCTCGCGGTTTTTTCGCCCCTTTGGAGGGGTATTCATCCTGAATTCGACTTCCTTTGGTGTGCCTGATCCTTCACGACATCAGGTACGTCCTATTTCGGCTATAATTATCTCAGACGGTTCGTTATCAGTAGGTGCCCCCTTTGAGGCGAGGATTCCGTCTGGGCCCCCTTGGTGTTAGCGTGGGACCTTCCTGAGGCGTGTTCGAGGCGAGTGCATCCTTTTTGGAAGCCTGTACTAAGATGATTTCCCTCTTCTGCGGAAAGCAGTTCGAGTTGTCGGAGAGAATTTGTAACCTGTCGAGAGGTCATGAACCGAAGAAACACTGGCGAAGATATCGTCCAGAAGTGTCTTTTTTCACTAGGAGCACTACACAAAGTGTCTTTAGGGGTTGCTGCAGTGTTTCTTTACAGCCGGATTTCACTTGAAAGGAGTGTGTGAACACAGGTGACGAGCAAATTATTTTGGGAAATCTCATTTCCCCATTAACCGATAAAAATAATTAGAAAACCGTCACAGTATGTACGTACGTATGTCGAAAACTACCGAACAGATTTTAATGAAATTTGGAGCGGGGATTAGTGTTGGCCTTCTGGTGAGCCCAGTTAATTTTGTTGCCAATCTACAAGCGCCAAGTGCCTTTTTGGCGATCAACTAGGAAATTTAACTGATGAACACCAATTTTTCTTATCAGCATATGAAAGGTCTTCAAATTCTGTGTCTAAAAATGTATTCACACGTAGCGCCTTTTTGGCATAAAATCAAAAAATTCGAAATTTCGAAGCAACATAAGATAATACGCTACAGCCCAAACTGCTTAATCGATTTGGATGAGATTTGGTAGGTAGGGATACCAGTACCCGCCTAAGAGCTGATTTAATTTTGGTGGCCATCGGCCAACGGTAAGTGCCATTTTGGCATATCAACTTTGAAATTTGACGAATAGACTCCCACATGATACACCTGGAGGAATATTCCTTATACATTTGACATACATGCAATATTCGGTATATTGTTGATATAAAGTGAGTTTTTCCTGAATATTCAAGGAATATGTCGTGCTATCTTGGGGTTCCTTAACTAATTGATCAAGAAAACACCCCACACCTGACACCGACTTAAGTGCATTACCAAAAAATATTTAGTATATGTTGGAAATCACTAGCAAAAGTCCAAATGGCATGTAATACAAACAATTTTTCGCACTTTCATGCATTGACTTGTAAATATTTTTCATGTTCTCGTTTCCAGATCCAATACCTAAGCCTATATCTCTAAGGGCGTTTGCACACGGTGCGATTGTTATGCGATTTACCGTTTGCGTTATATCGCAACGATATCGTAAGGTGGCAAAATATATGGGATCTTATGAGTATTTTCACACGTTGCGGCCGCGACAAAAAAAGACGCAAGCCGCTTGCGGCACTATATCGTACCGCTGCACAGTGCGATGGTCGGTCAGATATCGTCCGATATCGTCCGATATTTTTCCGCACGATATTAAGCCAACAATGAACATATATGCACATTTTCAGACGTGTCGTTTCTTGTTGCGAGATTTTTGGGCGATTAGAATTCCAGGGTTGCAATATTCACTTTCCGGCATTCATTTTGTCATAAGCTTCTAGGCATGGCCGTCTCTAGTTCCAGGCCATGTCCTAACCATTTGGCAACGTGGCGAGAGGAGATTTACCGTCAATTTGACAAATTGTCTCTGATTGTCATTGATTGTCATTAAAGTGAAACTTTTGCGAAAAAAGACCAAAAATAGTGTAATCTTTACCAATTTCAAATGATTAACGTACTGAAAATGAATATTTTGAAGAAAGTATGTAAGATATGTGGCATTTAGTAAATTTATAGTGATAAATTTTGATTACAGACCCATTTAAATACTATGTGGCGTACAAGAGGGTTTTGCAAAAAAAGATTTCGCCGTGTTTGAATTAAACACACTGGAATTGAGCTTTTATCAGTAGGAAGTTTAAAAAACCTGACTGGCTGGATAAACCACATTTAAGATTTAAGACAAGACTTATTTCATCGTTGCATCACTGATGGTAAAAGGCCGGAATAATTGGACCATTTTCATCTGTAGAATTTTGTGTAAAGTTGACACAATATCGTACTCTGCCGCAATCAAACTGCTAAACGAAGATTATCAATTGAAATTGATACCTAATCATTATTATTTTGTGCAGTTGTAAAATGTATTCCTCAGTCAAACTTTATGTTGCTCGAGTAGAACCGTAAGACTTTGCTAAACTCTAATAAGGCGCCCAAGCGTTCAAAAATAAAAATTTAACATTATATTGTCTTTATTTCTATACAAACTACGTATATTCTCAATAAACAAATAATTCTGCGTAAATGTCAAGTTTCAATCATCTCTAAATTATAAAACGTGGAGGACTAGCAGTTGCTTCAAAGGTAATTGTTTAAGGCCCATCAGATGCTTAGAAATCATGCAAGCTGCAATCTCGATTGAATTTGCTTTGTGTTGAAAAGGATTTTGTAAAAAATTTCTTTTTCTGGGTAAAAAACTAAAGTGTTTCCACATTATACATCGGCACTAAAACATGGAGGACTCGCAGTTGCTTCCAAGGGAGTTGTTTGAGACCCAGATGCTTAGAAATAACCCAAGCTGTAATCTCGATAAAATTTGAAAAGAGTTTTGCAAAAAATGTCTTTCTCTGGACCTAGAAGCAGAATTTGTCATTTTAAACTTACTTACAGGGGACAACTTACAGGCTTTCTCAAAGTATTGAATTTCAATTCCTTAATCATTCGAAATTGATAAAAATACAATAATTTTTGGTAATTTTTGCAAATGTTTTCACTTCAATGACAATCTATGACAATTTGTCAAACTGACGCTAAATCTCCTCCAGCCGCGTTGCCAAATGGTTAAGGACATGGCCTGGAACTAGAGACGGCCATGTTCTAGGCTGTACGACGTACATGTCTCGGAATGTCTTCAAAATTGAAATTTTAATATGAAATTATCGACTTAATTGAAGCCGTGGAAAGTAAGCCTGATGTCCATGTTTACACCACAATAATCTACACTCAACTGACTATGAAGATATATACTGGGAATGGCAACACCGCGCACTACGTTTTTATTCTTCATCGCTTGAAATTAAATTTGATCGCTCCGTGTGAAAGCTTACTGCGAATGCGACGCGATATGCCGCAAACGGAAAATCGCATCGCAATCGCACAGTGTGCAAACGCCCTAAAGCTTTTGTAGAATTTTTCACTATCTACTTTGCGTGAGATTACTGCTGAAACTGAAGCGAGTGATTAATGTATGCGAGATTGATTACAATAACTTTCAGAACAAGCGACATGTTTTTTGTGTTTTTTCTGAGGCTTATTGTGGCCGTCAGTACTTGTGATGGATGAAAAGCCGGACTCATCAAGAATGATATAATCGGACGTGTATTACAAATCAAAAGAACAATAGATCTCTAGTAGCGCACCTCCTTGTAACCACGTTAGTGGGTAATAAATGGGTCATAACTTGCTGCTAAGCGCAAGTAACGAGCACAGGAAGACATTACTTTTGCTCGGTTTACCGCAATCTGTAGCTGCGCCGCGCCACATACGAGAACAAGAAACGTCACGGTAATGGAAACACAAAACGGATGAGCTTACATAGAAAATATTTACGCAACGTTTAAATTTAGCAAGTGCGTTAGACGATTTGATATTTTCTTCACACAAAGATGCCATTATTTATGCTTAACGAATGCACAATGCACAACTCAATTGCAGCCGGCCGGCTTTGAATGGATTAAGATAGATAGTTATGCAATACAGCTATCTGCGCGACATTAAACAATGGAAAACACTGTTCACGTGTCCATTACTACGTGCAGACGTTAATTCAAAGATTTCTAGCCTCGCCATTGAAGATAATAAAATTTATTAATAATCGTGTGTGGTTGTGTTTTGAAACACAACAAAACTATATCAATTTCATATTTCAAGGTTCATCACCTGTACCAGGCCAAGATATTAAAGAAGACACCGAAAGCTGTTGGAGAGTGGTCAGCATGGAGTCCTTGGACGCCGTGCTCTAGAAGCTGTGGGGGTGGCGTCACCCAGCAGACAAGACATTGCGTCAGTAGGCCTGCTGATTCGAGGTTAGTTACCTTCTTGATGAATGTAATCAATTGTTCCTTAGAGATTTTTTCATCCAAGTCACGAATACCTGCCGCCTTCCTAGATCAAAAAGGAAACGAGAGATGAAAAATGACTCTCCTAACACGAACAGAAAGAGCCTCAAATCAAAAATTCATTCAGCTTTGTGAATTATTGTCGGGTTAGTTTTTCATTACCACCCACTTAAAATTACTTAACACCATGGGACTCACGTTCATTTAATGTTCTTTCAAAACAAAATTCTAACAGTCTATTTTTGAGTCAAAAAGGAAACACGACCAGAAACTAAAATAATTAATTAACATTGTCGAATTGTATGTAGGGGTTTATAAAATCGTTCAGGTCAATAATATTAATATTTTCAGATTGAGTTCAGAGGTCAGATTGTGGCATTATTTATTTTGGGACGCAGTTCAAATTGCTTTCATTCCTTGTCACCACTGGTTATTGAACCGACTCATTTTAGACTGCGTTAGAATAATTCACTTTAGGCGTAGGATAACTGGTATAGACTTAAAATTGCACGTTAGGACTGCACTTTTCTTGCAAATTGCAAACATATTAGTTATACAGGGTGTCCGGAAATTAGTGGTCTAAACTTTATCAGTAGATTCTTCTATGAAAAATATGAACAAAAGTCCCTATGAACATATGTCGAAAAATAAGTCCTAAGGGCGCTAAGGCCCCTTTAAGGGGACACTTTGAAAGGTTTTTTTTCTAAATATCTTCAAAACAGTTAAAGATAGCAACGTGAAATTTGGTATATTTATTTTTGATGCGTTTATCCAAATCGGTTAAGAAATCGTTGACTTATTTCCTAAAATATTTTAACCGCTTTTTTGAGACACCCTATATTATACGTTATAAGATCATTTATGCACTCCTCTTAACATTAGGCACTAACGTAGTATTTTTAATGCCAGGCAATTAGGGGCCAATTTCAAGTTGGGTTACGTAAGGAGTGCAGTTGTCATGACGATTTGCGCTGTTGCTATGGTAATGGCCAATCAAAACAGGCAATTTTAGTTGCACCACAAATTTTCTTCTACGCAACTCAACTTGAAATTGACCCCTTAGTGCCTTTTTTAGGGACTGCAGGACTAATTTTTTTGAAAAATCCTACGGGATTTAATGTAAAAATGTTAAATTTTACCGTAGTTACTAAAATTTATTTATTATTAAAATATTTATTGAAATACATTTGTGGGAACATTATTGCAGCCTCTGTTGCAGCTCATGACAAAATTTCTAAATACATTCCTCCAGCCTTCAAAAATCGTTTTGAAAACGATCAACTAACGTTGGTGAGTTTTATGGAAGTGTTTGTTCCGAATTTTTCAAATTCCATCCAACCTTAGTTGTGAGCGATTTCAGTATTCGAATGATCGACTCACTGCATTTTCTCGGACTGATTGATGGGAAACACTTCTGTCTGGCCAAAACATATCAATACCTAGTTTATTAATTTAATGTTAAGAAATTGGAAAGACGAACCTTTTATTGGCTGCGATTGACCCATGTCACTTTTTGCACGCGCGACGAAGAATCTTTAACTTGATGCAACAAGGGCCAGTATCTGTCCGATTCCATCTCATTACACCACCTCAAAAAGTCATTAAACTTCGTCGTATATTTTCTTGAATTTATTGGTTGGTATAAAATAGTTCTGCAGTTGCTTTATCAATAAACTTCAATTTTACTCGACATCACTTCAAGACTTTGTTGCTTTTTTACGACGGGAACAATACGATTTTGACAGATTCCACTTAATTACTTAATTTTCAAATAAATTGTAAGGGAGTGCGAAAAATAGCGTACAGACGCACAGAACTGAAATGCCATTTAATTGTTCTCGCGATTATTGCCCTTGTTTCGCTCAGGCAATAAAATTTCGCCCTCGGGATTAAATGGTTCACTTATTCAGTCCCGCAAATAACATTAAAATTATTCTGGAGGTGATTTTGGATTTTACTGCTCAAAATATCAATCAATATCAATATGGGTCCGGAATACTTCCTAAGGGAGCTATTTTTGTCGGTGTCCCCCCTACTTCCTACGCATTTTCCGGCCCATATTGACAGGAACATTTTTTCATATTTTGAGCTGAAGAATCACTCCTCGAAATATTTCAATACTATTTCTGAACATCCTGTATATTGTACAATTTTTACCGACAATCGGCCTCAATTTGGTTGTTTACTTAGTAAAGTGATCTTTTCAGAGGGAAATTTTCGAAAAAATGGCGACTTTTAAATTTTATTTCAGGCGATTTTCTAGCTGAATCTCCCTTTTGCCAGCTATATTTTGTGGAAGTTTTCCTTGCTGCTCAGCACTCGTGCTTGTTGCAACAAGAAGTCAAGAAGTTCGAATGTACAATTGTTCGAAAGGACAGTAAGTTGTAGTTGTTCGAAAGACAATTGTTCAAAAGACAATTATTGTTCGAAAATAAACCTATTGTACGTACACCCTTCGCAATTACCTATTAAGTGAATATTTTTAATGCATTTGAATCTCTATTTGAGTTGATACCAAGTTCTTTCTTTTTCAACTTCCATTCAGGTCTATATCAGGTAAAATTTTTTTTGTAGTTAACTTTATTTCTCAAATTCTGCCCGCTCACCTGCACACGGTCAATTGTTCGAACCATTGGTTTTCAAACAAATGTCTTTCGTTCAATTGTATTGTAGTAAAACAATTTTTTGAGCAATTATCTTTCGAACAATTGACCTTTCGAACAACTTTGTCTTTTCGAACAATTGTCCTTGCGAACAACTGTCCTTCGAGCAACTGTTTTTCGAACAATTGACCGTAACTCATACCTAGCACTCGAGCGGTTATGTATGACAATAAATTCTCTTACCAAAAAAGTTACGAGTCAAATGGTTCAGATTTTTTGATCAATTAACGTACAGCCGAAATAATTGAAAATGAAAGTAAGTAGAATGGATTTTATTAAAATGTTTGCAGTCTCTAATTTTCTCTTTTCCTAGCAGTACGTGGGTATATTATACAAGACAGAATGCTTAAAAGGACGAATGGCAAATCAACAAGTTTCTTTTGTAAACTCCTAACAACAAGGCCTGTTGTGATGTGAATCACTCGTCTTTTTAAAATGGAAAAAAGATCAAGAATTTAAATTTCACAATACAGCTTGCATTTTATCAGAGGAACGAAAACCCTCTATCCCAGTGTCGAAGCAGTTTTCAGGATTCTATAAAAATCACCGGTGTCATTCCACAACTAGAGACCCGTGTAATTTAAGGTGGTCGTAAAGCTATTTAACTGCTGCAGGATGCAATTTTACGATTTATTAAATAAGTGAAGCAATAAAATGTATACTGCACACACGATTTTGCACATCATAAAGTGAATTAAAAAATCTCCGACAAGGTTTTAGCGCAGAATGGCGTGAAATTTACGACTGGAATAATTAATTTATTAATTCTTTTAATGTTTCTTCATGGGATTAAAATTTTAATTCCGGTGATTTCCGAAAAAAAAATTTGTTAAAATTGTCCTGTTGTCAACTAAGTAGCTAATGAGTTATTTGATACTACGTGGGTGAGGCGCCACTTCATTTTAAACATACATACAACACTTAAGATACAAGTTGCACGGAGTGCACTAAACTGAGGGCAGTTAAATTGAAGTTGACAACAGAGATTAGGAGAACTTTGTTTTTCTGGACGTGTTCACATTTTCTCGCTGTTTTCTTGACGGTAATATTCCTATTTTTCATCAGCTGTGTAACTTCTGTTCAAACAACAATTAATGTCTTGATGTGATTTAAGAGCTCATAATTTTATTTTATTAAGTGAATCAATTATGATTTACCAAATTAAACCGAATTTGTTATTCTAATTTTATTGCTTCCGAAGACAAGATCGTAGAAAATATTGAACGCTTTGAGAAATGAAATGGGCGGCGGAAATTTATTTGCCACTGAATCATTTGATAGGTTATAATTTATAAACGCCGACTCTTGTGGGCTTCTTGCGCACCTATTTTGTTTGGTGAATGTATTTAATCACGGTGGGTGTTCTGCCTGGATTGCTCTTGTTCCAGAATGCAATGCTTGGATAAACTACTTCGATTCGAACGGTTTCTATAACACGAACTGCAGATGCTTTTATTTAAATATACATCCAAAGAAGACGCTAAACTGGGTTAGGTGTTAATGTTTTCGAAATTTTGTTTTTCGAGTGAAACTGAATACACAAAGGATGTGAGGATAGTGAAATAGAGAATTGAAATTTAGGGGTTGATACTTTCAAGAAACGTAGTTCGCGTAAGAGAGGTCATTTTTAAACAAACCAATTTAAGGATAGGAAAGCGAAATTAAAAGGGTTTGCAATTAAAAAATTGGCAGTGTCGGAGACCAGTTCATTTATACTAAAATTTAAAATATTAAATGTTTTTCACCCTTAAAATTACATTTTTCGAAAAAATGGCACTAAGGTTTTCGATCCGGCAACCGCTATCGAATTAAATAATAAAATTTTTTTTTTAAAAATTGATAAATCTGGAACTTTTGACCCTAAAATGTCAATTTTCGAAAAATGGCACTAAGCTTTGTGATCCGTTAATGCAACAGCTATCGAATCCGATAGTAAGAAAACGCTTTTTGCGAAAAAAAATTCAAAAAAGGGCCCTTTTGTCAGTATAATTACATTTTTCGAAAAAATGGCACTAAGCTTGAAAAAAATCAGCTATATCAAATCGCGGCACCAATTTTTGCCAAAAGGGCACCAAGTATGAATACATTCTTAGAAGCAGAATTGGAAGAGCTTTCATATGGGGACGCGAAAAATAGGGGTTTGTATTTAAATTTTATAAAGTTGATGGCCCAAAATGGCACTTTCTGTGGGCCGATTTACCCCTCCGAAATCCATAAGATGACCACGTTCCAAATTTCAGCCAGATCGGTCCAGTAGTTTGGGCTCTAGCGTGTTTCCAGACACGGAGACAGACAGACCCGCAGACATTTTTTCAAAACCCACTTTTTTGGATTCCCAAGCACCCTAAAACGTAAAGATTTGATGTTTTTGGCGATTCGATTTTTTTGAATTTTTCTATCGATTCCAGTAACTGTTCCGCGCACTGTAGAAGTTAAAAAAATATTCCAGCTCAATTCGACGAATCGTGTGCGCATCGATTTCACCGATTTGGCTGATATTTTTATAATATAATCCACTATAGTGCAGAAGTAGAAAACCTCGCTAGAAATCTTCCTGGGCTTATATTTCGGTAGAAATAAAATAGCGAAAATATATTTCTTTTAAAACACATTAATTTAGAATCTTTTTTTGGAATAGGTTTTGCGTAATTTTTTTTATTTTGATGTTGGTAGACTCGAATACGCACGGGTATATTGTTTGTAGACATTTTTTTTGTACTGCCAAGTTATCAAATACGGTAAATCAAATCAAACGTATGGTGCCTGCAGTCCTTGAATAGAGATTCGAAAGTGATATTTACTTCGCCAAAATTTTCTTCAAGACCAGAGTTCTGGGCCATATTTACAATTCGGCTATTTTTTAAATCGTTAAAAAAATCGAGATCTACTGGCAAAGTAAATATCACTTTCGAATTTCTATTTGAAGGACTGCAGGCGCTGTACGTTTGATTTCCCGTATTTCATACATTGACAGTAAAAAAAATTGACAACACTCACATAAAAGCAGGGCCTAGAAACAATTGTAAGAAAACTATAAATTTATCGATAATTATGCCAACAAGTAATATACCCGTTTTAGTGTACCATCAAATTAAAAAAAATACTTAAAACTTGTCCCAGAAAAAAAATTCTAAATGAAAGTTTTTACAAAAAAAAATTTCGCTGTTGCATTTCTACGAAATATAAGCACGGGAAAATTTCTAGCGAAGTTTCTACTTCTGCTCTATAGTGGATTATATTATAAAAAAATGGGCAGCTACGGAAGCGGCTGGAACCTCCCCACTTGGTGAATGACCCAATCGTATCACTAATATCACGTAAATTTTACTATTTACTATGACTAAGTTTTACTCCACCAAACCAAATGTGTTTTCTGCGATTTTTCTAAATTTTACGATCTTTTGCCAAAAGGGCATTAAGGTTGAGTACGATCTTGAAAACAAAATTTGAAGACTTTTCATGTGCTGGTAGAGAAAATAGGAGTTCATTATTCAAATTTCAAAGTTGATATGCCAAAATGGCACTTGCCACCCTCGGATTGCCACCAGAATTAAATCAGCTCTTCGGCGGGTGACGGTATCTCTACCTACCAAATTTCAGCCAAATCGATCCAGCAATTTGGGCTGTAGCGTGTTATTTAATGTTTCCTCGAAACTTCGAATTTTTCGATTTTATGCCAAAAAGGCGCTAAGTGTGAGTACACTTTCAGATACAGAATTTCAAGACCTTTCATGCGCTGTTAAGAAAAATTAGTGTTCATCAGTCAAATTTCATAGTTTACATGCCTAAAAGGCACTTGGCATCTTCGGATTCGTAACAAAATTAACTGGGCTCACCAGAAGGCCAACACTAACCTGTATACCAAATTTCACTAAAATCCGTTCGGTAGTTTCCGAGAAATCGTGCTCACATACGTACATACATACATACATACGTACATACACACAGACATTTTTTAAAAACCACTTTTTCGTGATCCTGAGACCTTGAAACGTAAAGATCTGGTGTTATCTCAATTTCGAATTTTGGACTGATTGCAGTAACCTCCCATTTTTATATTGGTTGTGGGGAGGTTAAAATATCAGCCAAATCGGTGAAATCGACGCGCACACGATTCGTCGAATTGAGCTGTGGTTATCATTTATTCATTAATTCATAGATCTGTTGATTTTAGGATTATAAATGTCCGTAGCGCGTACAATAATTCATGTAATGGTAATTGAAAATGCCTTCGAGCTTCCAAAATAAACTCTTATTATTTTGTATGCGTAAATAATCACGGCTGTTCTGGGTTACGGGTCAGCCAGAGCCAGCCAGACAGATATTTTTCTTAACAGCTTAAGTGACATGGGACCCAAAAATTTATATTAATTTTGACCAATTATAGAGCAAAAAAGAGATCCAGCAAGTAACTCTATTAAAGTGGAAAATCGATTTTTTCCCGTTGCATCCTTGATGACTGAATTATTTATGTATGTGGAGTACCGCCATTAGTTATGCTTGTAAACATTCCACCACAACTTGCATATTTATAATGTCCGTGTAGGAGGAGAAATGTAAACAAAAATATTAAATTGCATCATATGAAGTATCGATTCTGTCTCAATTTTTTTTGGTAGGTAGGTGGTTTGTGGCTTTTCACAATGGATTTTGAAGACCTTTTAAAAGAAAGGCAAAGTATCCTAACCAAGGAAACGAATATGGAAGGCACCTACCGACAATGCAGATGCTAAAATTTCAGCCGAAATTAACTTTTTTTCTTATTAGATAGTGGATACTCACTGTAGTGGATACCTACTGTTATTTTTTCATCTTTAAAACGTCGGAAGACTTGCAATACCTACGTACTACGTAGTTATTCGGTCTCATAGATTCCACTTTTTTTGTGTCAAATTCAACATCGATAATAAACACCTGTTAGATCTGAGACAAGTCTAAAGGGGCTATTAGAGGTCTCTTTGCAAGAAAATATCCGCATAATCGGGCGTGCAGAATAGAGGAAATGACGTTATCTCACGCCCTGACCACTTCACTGCTCCGGAACAATAAGGCATTAAATCAGTATCGTTGTCAAATGCCAATGTTAGTTTCTATACCACCATGTCATCTACCATTATCTTCGGATTGAGGGAATTTGGACATTGTATTTCCCACCATAGCCGAATTTTATTCTGACTCGAGGCCAGTTCTTTTCACTTCTCTACGTGATGATGCCATGATTATACCTGTGAGATGTGTGATAAATCACTTCCTGATCCGTGATTACCTTGCGTTTACGGGTAATTGCTGGTTTGGACGTGTTCTAAACGAGAACTAAATTAGATAAATTTAATTTATTATTAGGGCCAAGTCAATACGTTGAGCCAGAACCTTGTTTGCAGCTATCCTGTGTATACTTACTTGCATTATCTCGATCCGGCAATAATTCCCACTCATGCCAGTGATTATTAATAATTTCACACCAATTGAACCGAGTAATGCTCTATTTCTGTTGTTGTATCTCATAGTCAAATAAATATTGCTCAAAAATAAAACAATTTGGCGTTTTAAGACTGTTTATACATTCGCGGCAAACATTAAAACTGTGTCAGTGGTTCAAAATTTTATTACGATTTTGATTGATTTTAACAGCAATACATCGGAATTTTTACGATCGGCGCAACTATTTGTGGCTTCACTTAATATTCCCAGGACAATAATTGTATTATAATACTAAGTATCCAATAAATTTACAGATTTATTCGGAGACAAAGGCGGAGGCGACAGGCTAATGGCTGCGTGGGCCTTTATAAGCGAATTCGTCTGTGTAATGCTCAGGTAAATCTTTTTAAAATTAAGTTATCAATCTTATTTTGCGAGGTCAGACTGATTAACCAGTAATTTACTTGATTAACCTTAACTTTTGTTGCAGGATTGCTTGGAGGCTAAAGATTTTAGACATGAGCAGTGCGCCGCCTTTAATCAAAAGGACTTTAAAGGGAAATTTTACTTCTGGGTTCCTTATTTGCACGGTGAGAATATTTCAACCTTAAAAGGGTTTATCACCCACGTTTTGAGTTTTGTTTAGTCTTTAGAATTTTAGGTAGGGAGAAAACGTAGCAAGTCGTTCCTCGAGTCGTTCCTATTCCGAATGTTAAAATAAACAAATTCCTCTTGTCTAAATGATTTTGTGGGTTGCTCGGTACTATTTTGGTAGTGGAAGGTAATCTAATTATTTCTGTGTGATCTGCAACCAGTTATACGCAATTACTTAATTGGTTGCATGAGTTTATAATTAAAATTATGATCTTTAATGCAGCTACCATATTATTATGATCAAAAAGTAATCAGATGAACTTGGGCTTTGTGAAATAAATTGTTGAGAGTTGACAATAATGTGAGATAAGCCCTGCTTTAACTGCTAACTGGTAAATGTGTCAAAACTTTTATTTCCCAAAGCCTCCGGTTTACCATATTTACCAGGTACCTACCTACCCGTTACCTACTTACATTAGT
The DNA here is from genome assembly GCA_963924575.1 of Pycnomerus fuliginosus. Taxonomy (NCBI): domain Eukaryota; kingdom Metazoa; phylum Arthropoda; class Insecta; order Coleoptera; family Zopheridae; genus Pycnomerus; species Pycnomerus fuliginosus. The sequence goes on along the minus strand of OZ004617.1, from coordinate 12,753,705 downwards.
ATTATCGATGCGCACCCCTGGGATAATTATATCAATAATAACATCGACAGTCAACATTTCTTTTTCTTATGGCCGCCACATTCGATTTTATAGCATCGTACACACAAAAAAGTAGTTTTTCAAAAATATAACCTAACGAGGGCGTTTTTCAAAAATTATTGAAACTCAATTTTTTCAAATGGAAGGGCCATTTTTGCTTTATGCTAATCGATGTACGGTGTTCCTATGCCGAAATTGCCTTGTTTTCAAATTGTTTGCCTTATTAATTCAGGGGAGGTCGGAACTGCTATCAGTTTCTAACATTGACTGAGATTTTCCGAATTTACTACTTAATACAAGTGCGAAACGTATAGTCAATGTTGATATTCCTGAGGATAAATTGGCTTTTTAGGTCGTCCTTTTCATATCTTGCTGATGCCTACTTGATTAACAAGGTGCTCAACTTCATGCAGAGATACTAACGGGTGTCCTAAAAAAAACCGAACGAAATATTTTTGGGGACAACTCATACATTTTTTAACCGATTTGGATGAACGTGGACTTAAATTAAAGCTAAAGAATCACGCTATCGATTCATTCAAGAGACCACGACAGATGGCGCTGCCGTAGTAGCCTTAACCATGCTTGTTTTAAAGGCTTACTTTAGGTGCATGGGGATTGGTCAGTTAACAACCAATGGTTATGAGATCAAAATAACCTTGAAGCACGTTTACTTTTTTTCAAAAAGCTTCTTTCAGAAGTTCGTTGTGATTCACGAATTAATTTTCTGTGATTTTTAAAAAATCATATGTTTTCCCTTATTTTTACGCCTAATGACCATAACTGAAGTAACAGTGATGCATTTTCTGCTTAATTTTCAGTAATAGAGGATCTAATTGAATGAAAAACACAAGCGGATGCGAATTGGAGGAAATTTAAAGGTTATTACTGAGAATTAAGCTCTTGTTGCTTCATTGTTACTTTAGTCATGGTCATTTTGCCTGAAAAAATGTGAAAACACACATTTTTTGAGTAATCACAGAAAGTCAATGCGTGAACCAAATTAACTTCTGAAAAAAGATTCTTGAAGAAAAATGAACGTCCTTCAAAGTCATGTGAGTCTCATAACGACTGGTTGATAATTGACCAATCCCCACGCCCCTGAAATGAACCTTTGAGACAAGTATCACTAAGAGAACTATTGCAGCACCATCTGTCGTAATTTCTTAGACAGTTCGAAAGCCTGATTCATTGCTTTCAATTTAAGGCCAGGTTCATCCAAATCGGATAAGAAATGCACGAGTTATTACCAAAAATATTTCGTTCGGTTTTTTTTAGGACACCCGTTACAATTGAAACTCTGAAAAAACACCTAATAGAACTTCTGTTGTCTGATGCGGATCTTGGAGTCGATCTAAATTTGTTTTGAGCTTTTCTCTTGCTTATACTCTTTTTCAACTTCGTTATTTTTACTTCTTATGTTCAATATGTACTTTGTTTAGTTTTCGTTATATATTTTTTGAATTGTTAACTTCCTTTAGCTGATTAGTATCTCTCGAGTACCGATTAATCAGTTTTAAACTGTTCTGCCACCCTTTAGGGATGTAATGTTTCATTAATTCGCCAATAATATTATTGTTATTATTACTAAAAATCTGGAAGATTCACAAGAAGTTGACCATATAGTAGTCGACGTTAGCATTGCATTGGTGGAAATTCAAAGCAAAAAGCAAAGTTTTACATTTCCACCAATATTGCAATATATGATCACATTGATCACTCTGCAGTGGACGAAATGAATAATGCATAGGTGGGTGGTAAACCGCTAACCGTATTTTGTACACCAGACATCCTCTGAATTCCTCGGACTTCCCCCTAAATCGTACACCTAACATCCCCAGTGGTTTGCCCCCCATGCATAGGTAACTTAAAATCAAAAATTATTTTACTTAAATTATCAAGAGACAAAATTATAAATCTTTGTGAAAAAGGATAGGCCAATATTTTATTTATTTAGATGGCCAGCATCCAGCATTGCACGAAAAAAGTAAACAAATATTAATAACTCTAAAACTACGAGATTTGACGAACGTCACTGACTGTATGCTCCCGACAAAGGAATTTTCTAATTTTGATGCCACAAGTAGATGTCCCAAAACGATCTTTTATTACTGCTGAGAAAAATAAATTTCAAAGTTTCATCCCTCTTGTGCTGATGCCGCTGATGGTAACGAAAATATGAATTTTTAAGTAGAGCGACTTAATGAAAAATATTTTTTTGTTCCGAAATCTTAACACTTAGCTAGAAGGTAATAAGTTAGGTACATCAAAATACCTCGGACATCACCCAAATGTGATGGGTGATGTCCGCATGTCAGAGGTGATGCCGGTATTTGTCAGAAAATTGCGAAATTAGTCACAGAGGATAAGGAATAAGAATAAACAAATTTCTGTTGAATTGATTCATGGCCGTCTCTAGTTCCAGGCCATGTCCTTAACCATTTGGCAACGCGGCTGGAGGAGATTTAGCGTCAGTTTGACAAATTGTCATAGATTGTCATTGAAGTGAAACATTTGCAAAAATTACCAAAAATAATTGTATTTTTATCAATTTCGAATGATTAAGGAATTGAAATTCAATACTTTGAGAAAGCCTGTAAGTTGTGCCCTGTAAGTTGTGCCCTGTAAGTAAGTTTAAAATGACAAATTCTGCTTCTAGGTCCAGAGAAAGACATTTTTTGCAAAACTCTTTTCAAATTTTATTGAGATTACAGCTTGGGTTATTTCTAAGCATCTGGGTCTCAAACAACTCCCTTGGAAGCAACTGCGAGTCCTCCATGTTTTAGTGCCGACGTATAATGTGGAGACACTTTAGTTTTTGACCCAGAAAAAGAAGTTTTTTACAAAATCCTTTTCAACACAAAGCAAATTCAATCGAGATTGCAGCTTGCATGATTTCTAAGCATCTGATGGGCCTTAAACAATTACCTTTGAAGCAACTGCTAGTCCTCCACGTTTTATAATTTAGAGACGATTGAAACTTGACATTTACGCAGAATTATTTGTTTATTGAGAATATACCTAATGGAAATGAAACTTTTGTCCTGCGTCACAACTAAAATAATTGCTACCGCTAATACAATTAATACCAGCTGTTACCAGTAAAGCCTATCCGAAAGATAATTTTTCAAACTATTTTTGTAGGTATTCACATTGAACTCAAAATTTAAGACAAAAGTTTCATTTCCATTAGGTATATACGTAGTTTGTATAGAAATAAAGACAATATAATGTTAAATTTTTATTTTTGAACGCTTGGGCGCCTTATTAGAGTTTAGCAAAGTCTTACGGTTCTATTCGAGCAACATAAAGTTTGACTGAGGAATAGATTTTACAACTGCACAAAATAATAATGATTAGGTATCAATTTCAATTGATAATCTTCGTTTAGCAGTTTGATTGCGGCAGAGTACGATATTGTGTCAACTTTACACAAAATTCTAGTCCAATTCTGGTCCAATTATTCCTGCCTTTTACCATCAGTGATGCAACGATGAAATAAGTCTTGTCTTAAATCTTAAATGTGGTTTATCCAGCCAGTCAGATTTTTTAAACTTCCTGCTGATAAAAGCTCAATTCCAGTGTGTTTAATTCAAACACGGCGAAATCTTTTTTTGCAAAACCCTCTTGTACGCCGCTATTTAAATGGGTCTGTAATCAAAATTTATCACTATAAATTTACTAAATACCACATATCTTACATACTTTCTTCAAAATATTCATTTTCAGTATGTTAATCATTTGAAATTGGTAAATATTACACTATTTTTGGTCTTTTTTCGCAAAAGTTTGACTTTAATGACAATCAATGACAATCAGAGACAATTTGTCAAATTGACGGTAAATCTCCTCTCGCCACGTTGCCAAATGGTTAGGACATGGCCTGGAACTAGAGACGGCCATGATTGATTACTATCTACACAGAATACAAAGCTCCACGCGATGGGGAGGTTCCAGCCGCTTCTCTGCTGCATTTTTTCTAAGACCTACTAACCATATTAACAAACAAAATTTATCACTATACAGAAACTTACTAAATAAATACCACATAATCTTACATACTTTTTTCAAAATATTCATTTTCAGTACGTTAATCATTTGAAATTGGTAAAGATTCCAATATTTGTAGTCTTTTTTGCAAAAGTTTCACTTTAATGACAATCAGTGACAATTTGTCAAATTGACGGTAAATCTCCTCTCGCCATGTTGCCAAATGGTTAGGACATGGCCAGGAGCTAGAGACGGCCATGGTTCGACTCCCGCAGGAGACATATCGTTTCACACATTTTAACTTCTATTTTCACTTTGTTTCTGTGTAATTGTTACTTACACTTTTAAGGACAAGTTGGTATATTTACAAATTCTGTGAAAAATTATAAGTTTCTACCGTCCCCGAGACTGCCAATTTTTAGTGAAAAGAAAAAAACAACACCCTATAATTCGCTGGACACTTTTTAGGGGTTGATTAGTAGAGTTTAGTCATATGCGTGGACCTTTTTTATTCAAATCAGACTGAATCGAAGGCCATTTGTGCAATAAGAAGAAGACCTAACATAATTCATGTCTGGAAAGTGAAGTGTGCACAGAAATGAAATTTGGTACAGTCGGGGGACTTGAAAATGTCCACCCCACAACGACGATTCATCTCGTCGACTGACGACTGCATCGCTACATTTTAATTGATACAAGTGGTTCGTCCTGGTAGGGTGGGCATCATTTTCAAAGTCCCAGACTGTACAATCATAATGCTTTTTGTCAAAATCAAATCATTGACCAAAATTTTGGGAGAGAAAAGCAAAAATCATGTTTTTCAGGTCCCGATGAATGTGCTTTAAATTGTCAACCGATGGGATGGTCCTTCTACGCAATCCTCAACAAAACAGTGGTGGATGGTACTTCCTGCGGCCGTCCTGTTACCTGGTACGGAAAACCAGCACCCAAAGGCACTCGAGGCGCATGCATCGAAGGCTCCTGCAAGGTGAGTTAGATACAACCTGAATCATCAATTCAAATATCGGATCTACAAAGCAAACAACCACAGCGATAGAAACCAATCATTACGTAGGCCTCCGGTTTTGTAACTTACTCGATGTACCCGATTCTCAATCGGTAATATCTATGCACCTCAAGCGTCAAAAACAACGTGTTGCATTGAAAACGCGTTAAATAATGTTTGCCGCCAAAGATTCTTTTTGCATTATTAAAGACAATCTGCTGGTGAGTGCGTGAACGGATTTTATTGATTTATAAATCAGTTGCTGACAGAGTAGTTGTTAAATTATTTGATGAGATGACAGTTCCGTGTTACCGTGTTGTTGGGTTGAGCTTCTTATTATTTATTTTTACACGGAACGAACAGTGAGGTATTAATAATAATTATTATTATCGCATAACTGGATTTTATCTTAACGACTAGGTCGCATCGTGCTGACCACATATCAAGATATGGCCAAGAAACAATACCAAGTAGCCGTGAACATTCTGATATCACGGGCTGTACCATCCCATTATATTCAATGTAATTTCTGATTTTCAGGCCATTAACTTTATACAATAATATTTACAGCGGCTTCAAAGTGTTAAAACTTCCTAAACAAACCATGAAAGTAGTTCTATTGTACGGAAGTCCGAACTATCTTCTGCCTCCTTTATGCAACAGCAAAGAAGTTGTTTATGATTTATTGCTTTACTAATTGCGTGCAACGGAGGACAAAATGCAAAACAATAATTAGTGTTTCATAAACAATTTTTTTTAAAAGCAGGTTAATTCCTTTGAAGAATTTCCTTTCTAAACCTCCGGCACGCTTATTTTATAACAAACCGCAGCTTCCAGTGTTAAATAATAGATTGATTATCAAATGGACTCTACCAGCAACAAATTAGCAAAAATTACATGCATTTTGCATGCTTTATAATCCTCTTTCTATATACCGTGACCGTGACATTTAATTCGAAGCAATTAAATTACTTACTTATTATTATATCGGATGTAAACGAGACCAGACGCACCCCCCTTTTCTTCTTGATTTATGAACCGATTTGAATGAAATTTGGTAGGCGCAGAACAGGTCAAGTGATAAATGACATTATTTGCACCAATTAGATAATTTTTATCACTTCCGCTTTTGGACACACAAATATTAAATGGGACATCCTGTATACATTTTGACCATTTTTATGACTTAAATTTTTTTGATAAAAAATTATGAACCATTAGGTACTCAGACTTGTGTCATTACGTCATGACCGACATAAACCAACTTAGAATTAGCCCCTAAGGGTTTAGACTTTAGACTGCATCATGAAGAGTATAAACTGGAGTCTTGGAGAGCTAAGTGAGCAGAAAGTTTTTGGGAAAAAAAACAAATGTTTACTTTTGCATCTAACAAGTAGGCAGGTACGATAACTAATTAACCTAAAATATATCCTTAAAATTTATTTGCGTTCGTGGATAGTGATAGTGCATGTTCTCAACTCCGGAACAAAAACACATTTCACCCGAATGAAAATAAATTCATTCATGAGCACGTTGAAAGGCCATGTTAATAGTGTTATGTGAGAAAATTATAGGGCTACGCATTATTTGTGTCTTTAATCCAGTTGTTGGCTTAATTGAAGAATTTCTGCATAATATTTACATGGTTAAAGTTACCGTTCCATGCACCTGCAAGATGTTTTCTTTACTTCGCTACGTTTTACTTACCCTTTATAAAAATGTATAGGTATAATAGCACCTTGCTTAATTCTAAAGAAGATGTTTTAAGACTGTGGTTTTAACTTAGTGTTTGGATTAAGAATAAGATGACACTAATTCTATATTTCGTTTAGCTTTTGATTCTATTACCTATCTGCACTGAAATCTGAAATAATGTCGAATGCCTAGTTATTAAAAAAAACACCGCGTGTACAAACAGAATGAACCTAGCAAGTAAACTACTCCTTTGGTCATTTGCATTGAATTTAAATATATTTAGGACTGGGAAGCTCCATTCGACAGCCCAAAATCTCTAATTTACTTCTTTCTGAGCAAACATATTTTCCGACCTTACTGCAGGTAGGTATGTCAGGTCTCCACGTACATTCTCATCGGTCATAAGAATGCATTATCTGATTATACAGGGCTAATGGGAAGTAACAAAATTCCTCCTTATGTCGTCGATTTTCCCTAACGACCGACGGTTGAATTTGTAATTCTTAATAGACTACACTTTTTAACCTCTTCAGCGGAAAATTCAGAAAAATCGAATCTCCAAAAACATGAAATCTTTACGTTTTATTGTCCCGGGAATCCAAAAAAGTGGTTTTTGAAAAAATGTCTGTCTGGGTGTCTGTCTGTGTGTAAGCACGCTGCAGCTCAAACTGTTGAACGTATCGAGATGAAATTTGGCACACATACTCAGTGGGCAACTTGTAGGTGCTGATTAGACTTTGGGCTACATGTGCCTTTTTGGCACATGAACTTTAAAAATTTAAATGCAAACACTAATTTTTCGCGTTACCATATGAATGCTCTTCGAATTCTGCTTCCAAAAATGTGTCAACACATAGTGCCCTTTGGCAAAAAAATCATCAGCCGAAACTACTGAAGACATCGAGATGAAATTTTACGCACACGTTCAGTGAGCACCTTGTAGATGATGATGATGCGATTTTGGGGCAAATCGGTTGATTACATTATATCCAGATTTATACGTCTATATGGCGCTTTGCCTATGTTTACATAGGGAGCGCGTCCGCTAAATCCGGGGACAAAGTGCGCTTCTTTTGCGAAGGCTGCCTAAACGTTTGGAGATGGAACAAAATCTATAACATAGAAGAATTGTTGGCAACAAATAGATCTACAAGTATTTAAGTATCTATGGTAGGTAGCCTACAATAATTGTTTTTGTGTTTTAATTTTTTGTAAAAATCGGTTTGACTGTTTGTTGTGGACTATTCTTCACAGATACCTATATGCTGTCATTGACTTTTTAACCTCCCCACAACCAATATAAAAATGGGAGGTTACTGCAATCAGTCCAAAATTCGAAATTGAGATAACACCAGATCTTTACGTTTCAAGGTCTCAGGATCACGAAAAAGTGGTTTTTAAAAAATGTCTGTGTGTATGTACGTATGTATGTATGTATGTATGTATGTATGTATGTACGTATGTATGTATGTGAGCACGATTTCTCGGAAACTACCGAACGGATTTTAGTGAAATTTGGTATACAGGTTAGTGTTGGCCTTCTGGTGAGCCCAGTTAATTTTGTTACGAATCCGAAGATGCCAAGTGCCTTTTAGGCATGTAAACTATGAAATTTGACTGATGAACACAAATTTTTCTTAACAGCGCATGAAAGGTCTTGAAATTCTGTATCTGAAAGTGTACTCACACGTAGCGCCTATTTGGCATAAAATCGAAAAATTCGAAGTTTCGAGGAAACATTAAATAACACGCTACAGCCCAAACTGCTGGATCGATTTGGCTGAAATTTGGGAGGTAGAGATACCGTTCACCCGCCGAAGAGCTGATTTAATTCTGGTGGCAATCCGAGGGTGGCAAGTGCCATTTTGGCATATCAACTTTGAAATTTGAATAATGAACTCCTATCTTCTCTATCAGCACATGAAAAGTCTTCAAATTTTGTTTTCAAGATTGTACTGAACCTTAATGCCGTTTTGGCAAAAGATCGTAAAATTTAGAAAAATCGCAGAAAACACATTTGGTTTGGTGGAGTAAAACTTAGGCATAGTAAATAGTAAAATTTACGTGATATTAGTGATACGATTGGGTCATTCACCAAGTGGGGAGGTTCCAGCCGCTTCCGTAGCTGCCCATTTTTGGTAGATCTTTTCGTAGCCAACAATTCTTCTATTTATGATTTTGTTATATCTTCAACCGTTTACTCAGCGTTCACGTTTTAAATTGTTAACGCGGGTTTTTTTCGCGAACTTGCACACAACGAATAACTGAAAGATTTTAAATAGGGTCAGTGGTTGATTTTTATTCTATTTATTTAAATTTAAGATTGTGGTTAAAATCCAGCTAGTAAATTCGGGTAAATTCCATGCTACTTTAAACTTTAAAACACAAACGTGACAAAACACTGTTCTCGTCTTGTGTAGTCAAGAGGTTTGACTGAGTGAGTCTGAGGCTCAAGGCGAAAAGAGAGGGCAAGGCGTGAGGAAGTTGTGGAATGAGTCGTGGCAAAAAGTGACTAAAAACCAAAGCGATTTAATTTCTTCGTAATAATGGCGATAAGGTCAATAATATTGTCGAAAACCTTAGATGTAGATACCATTTTTTCGAAAAATGTTATTGTAATGGCGATAAGCTTCCTTGGCCTTGTAGGTTATTCTGTTGCGATAAATTAGAACCTACCTTTAGCGATAACCTGCTCATGGTTGGTACACGATCTGTACATTTTCAAATTCTGTGAAAAAGTAGAAGTTTTTACCGTCTCCGAGATTGCCATTTTCTTTTAATTGTGATGGGAATTGGGAAGGTTAAAAAAGAGAGATTATACCAATTTTTTTAATAAAATATGTATACCAGACACCTGATCATCTGATACTTATTTCCTCTGACAGGCCCAATGCCCATCAGTTAACCGAGTGACATCTTAAGTGTAGTATTGTTAACCCACCCTGCATTAAAGTACAAATAAATCTGTTGCTATTTTATATACTACCTGATATCTTTCCTTCGTTTCGTATAAGGACAATACTAGAGTAACCTCATAAATTAGCCCCCGTAAATAAACCGTCTCCCATAGAAGAACATCGACTAGATTCAGGTGGCGGTCCCTCCTCGAGATTTCGTCCGTTACGTGGGAGACCATAGTTCACTAACATCTGGGTGGTTAATGTGTGAATAATAACCGTAAAGAGTCAACAACGAACCGGCAAGTATTAAAATTCGAGTTAGAATATCGGAATGTGGGTCTGATCAGGCCAGGTTAATAAAGTGAGTGCTACAACAAACGGCAGAAGACTGCTAACTGCTAGATAATAGCAATTAATGGCGATGGCAAATTGCTGTGTTTTTTAATTTCAATGAGATTTATGGGACAGCTTCTATTAGCTCTTGAAACAAATTGGTCTAATTGTGAGGCAGTTAACTGTTATTATCCAGGGGAGTATAATGCATCTTTAAACTGTGAAAGTTGTATCCTCATAATCGCCAATTTATTTGTGACTACTAGGCGCAAGCAGGTTAAGCTGCATTATCATAATTTTACAGAGGTAATGCTAGAAAGGAAGTCTATTTATTTTGTATACACGTGAACGTCTGCGACCGGACAGAAAACAATGTAAATCCTCTTAAAGGATCAACTGCACGTCTTATTTTGTTCCTAATCTGTCGATAAAAATTCTAAACAATCTAATTCCAGGGGATGGGATTTTTTAATCTCGCCCCGGAAACGCCCATGATCAATTAATAAAGTTTTTGGCTTTTTAATCAATCCTCGATTTTATAAAGTTCATGCTGTTTAATTGAATCATCAGATGTATGTCCCAGTACCTTTCGGCTTTCACTAACTTGCAGATCGTAATAATTATTTACCTAATTGCGTTTTGAAAAGTTGGATTTTACACAATTAGGTAAAATGTTGTACGGAATACGTTATGAAAAGCCTAAAGTGTTTGACTCGCATAATGTTGCAAAACTCGCTATCGCTCGTTTTGGCAAATATTACGACTCGTCAAACAATATAGGACTTTTCATAACTAATTACGTAATTAGTTATGAAAAGTCCTACATTGTCGGACGAGCCGTAATATTTGCCAAAACGAGCGATAGCGAGTTTTGCAAAATTATGCGAGCCAAACAATTTAGGCTTGTCATAACGTATTACCTACAACATTTTACCTAATTGCGTAACTTTTCAAAACGCAACTAGGAAAAATAACTATTTCTAGAGTCTTAAAATCGAGAATTATTCTGAAAAGGGTGGTTGAAGATAAGCCTCTTTAAATCTGGAATTGAAACACGAATGCAAAAACAATTTTGAGTGGGCCTATAATGCAATCTGAGGCTCCACATTCGTCACTGCAATAATTGCATTAGGCGGCTTATACAGATAAAGAACAGATACATCAGTATTGCAGTTTCGCATTTTTACAATTTGTACACAAACATTCAACAGTTCCATACTTCTGATTAATAATTCGTGTATTCCCTTTATTTATATCGCTGATCTATTTCGGTTCCGGAGTGTTTAAAAATTCCCTGATGGATCCATGTTTTCTCAATTTTTATTAACTACATATCTGTTTACTTAACAAATTATGCAACGACCCAATCGATGACTCTGAAACGTGAAAAGTGAGTTTGCAGATCCATTTTTTAAAAGTGTTTCCCGGATTAATCTTCATGGGCGTAGCTATGAATCCGAGGATGCTTTTTTGCTCATCTTGAACTCGCTTGAACTCTTGTAATCCAAGTTGTCACGATTTATTAAATCAGTCAGCGGTGACTTTGCTTGCTTATTAGTAAGCTCGGTACTATCTAATTGGCCGATTGGGATCTGCAGTGTATTTAACGTATTTATGGACGCACCTTACGCATATCATTCCTGCAGTTTGCTGGCGCCACCGGGTTCTTCGTTGAATTACCATCGTTGTATTGCAAAAATTTGAAAATTGCCATCCTCTCATCAGTCGTATGTTTATTTGGAGCAATCGATTTGAAGTACCTACTCAAATCAAGTTAACGTGCCACTTTCGTGTTTTGTCTAATCTCTCAACATACATGCCATACATTTTCTGATATTTAATTTTAGATTCTCGATTTTCCAAATTCGCGAAGGAAAGATAATTAAGAATCTGTAAAGAATTGCCCAATATCTTGATTCGTTCCTAAGTTATAGCGAAGAAACTGAAAATCGCGATTAAAAAAAAATTATATCTTTCTATTTCTAACAATTTGTGGTATTCAACTGGAACTTGGAACTTTTATATTTTTGACAGTTGTCAATTCAATTCAATGGCAGTGACAGATATTTTCTAGGCCATCCAGATTTTGAGCAACGACAGTAAACTTTTCTTTTTCTTACGGCTGCCATATTGGATTTTAACACCACCGGATGCACAAAAAAATTAGCTTTTCAAAAATGTAATCAATATCGACTTCTTTGAAAATTTGGAAATTGTTTTCACATGTCATCATAAGAGATTGAAAAAATCGGGAATTTTGGGAAAAAATGGAAATTTTGTAATAACACTAAAAGCACTTTATAGTCGAAACTATTGGATCGATTTTACTGAATTTTGGTAAATGGGGATTGGGTGACCCATAATGTGGCAGTTATATTGTCCAAAAAGTGGCAAGATGTTAACCTTAAATGGAACACGTTGTCAAATGTGGTGGGTGATATTAGTTGCTTTCCTTTTAGCACAAGGTGCAACTCTGAACTGTTCAAGAATAATTCGCCCCGTGTTCCTTTTAGTTTTGCATTTTGCCCCAGAGTTACTCGATCTGCCTTCCCCCTTCCCCTCAAGCACCAACGCTGGAGCTGGTGCAACAAGCCCCCGCATGCGCAGTGCGTAGTTTGTAATTGTCAATATGAGCTGAGTGGTTTTCCGTTGTTTTCTCCAACGTTTTACCTGTGTCTTTTGGATTTTTTTGCATCGCCTTCATCTCTACTCCGCATCAGCTTGCGAAATGGGCGATTATCCCATGGATTATCTTACTATTGACTTTTGATGCGGTTAGGTTATCTGTCAAACAACGCAAGTGTCACTCACGCGGTGAATAATCCCCTGAAATACGTGTTCCTTTTAGGGCAGCTCGGAGTTGCTTCAGTGCTTGTAGCTCTAGAGCAACAAACACCTAAAAGGAAAGCGCTTATTATGTCTGAGGTGATGTCGTTATTTGTCAGACAATTGCGAAATTAATCACAGCAATAATTTTTCTGTTGAATTGACTACTATCTTCACAGAAATCAAAGATCCACGCGATGGGGAGGTCCAGCCGCATTTTTCATCTAAGTTTAGGCTGATTTTACAAATTATTCCTAGCAATTTTCAAAATTTGATGATCTGTCAAAAAAGTTCATGTTGGATACATTTCTGAAAAGTAAATTTTTTTGTGCATTTAACGGTGCCAAAATTTAGTATGGCGGTCATTAGAAAAAGAAAAGTTGACTGTCGTTGCTCTAAATCTAGAAGGCCTAGCAAATTTCTGTCAATGCTGTTGAGTTGACAGCTGCCAAAAATATAAAAGTTCCAAGTTTCATTTAATTTTGTTAAAACCGTGGTCAATTTTCAAAGAGGAACCGATGTTTGATTACACAGGATACGCCCACAAAATGTACTTACTGCTTTAAAAGACTGAAAGCCACCACCCACACACAGAAATTGATTACAACTGGTGTTCACAACTTAAGCAATTTTTCGATGAAATTGAAATGACTGACTTTTTCCAGAATATGACTTATTACGATCTTCAAGAAAACCTTACTTCCATAATTAATACGTATTGCCAACAACTTCGACAAGAAGATCTTAGCCGTTTAAATCACGCCAGCTTCCCCTTGCTTTATAAAAATTTTACAATGCAGCCTACATTAGAACCTCAGAATTATCTACTCTTACGAATCCCGATAAGTTTCACACGAATCGTTGCACAATTAAGACTAGCAAACTCTAAATTCATAAAAATAACTGCTAACCATTGCATTTATCGTATTGACTTAGGGACTGACTGCACTATATGCAATCTTCGCTCACAAGAAACATTAAATCATTTATTTTTTGACTGCCCCATGTACGCACCGCTGAGACGTAAAGCAGGCAACAATTTCACCAATTTAGAAACATTGATCAATGCGCTTAACAATCTTACCAATGAATCTACTCGTTCAATAGTTCACCACATTTCCTCCGTTTTGAGGCTTCGCTCTTTTCTGCTCAACGAATAGTTTTTCATTCTTTTTGTATTTGTTTTTTTTAAATCACTTGAACTTCCCCTTAATTCTTTTTGTATTCTTTTTTCTTTCTTTTTGGTACACTTGAGCTAATTCAGTTATGTAACCTTTACTCTTAATTTAATTTAATTAATTCACACAATTCAACCCATTGTTATAGGATGTATTTCCTGAGAAACAATAAACTTTATTATTATTATTATTATTACTTACTGTTTAGGACGCGTTTCGGAGTGTTACTCCATCTTCAGCTAGAAAAGATATTAACACAAAATACAAAACAGTTGCCTGGAAAAAGATAAACGTTTGGATCAAAGAAAAATAACAGCTTTTAAGTAACACTGTAAATTCATGGAAAGACACTCAAGCATTCAATGTCTTTCGATGAATTTACAGAGTGCCTCAAAAGCTGCTATTTTTCTTCGACCCAAACGTTTTTCTTTTTCCAGGCACTGTTTTTGTATTTTGTGTTAATTTCTTTTCTAGCTGAAGATCTACTAACACTCCGAAACGCGTGTACATTTTGTGGAACAAGACTTTGAACCTATCCTGTGTAATCATTTCCATTTAATTACCCACCAATCGTTAGAAAGATAAGAATTTTTCTAAAATCGCGATTTTCATTTTTTTTGGGGATAACTCAGGACCGAATCAAGATAAAGCAGAATTGTTTACAGATTCTTAATCACCTTGAAAATTCGCAGCTTTTTTCTAATTTAAGCTACTCTCCATCTCTTATGTTCCCAATGGTGGGCAACGAGAAATTCACCACCCTGTATAAACTAAAGTGACATATTTTAAATTTATTGTTGGCGGTTCCCAGAATAACGTATGTTTCAATTTAGCGCAGATATCAAAGTATGTCAACTTGTATGACATAACCTAACCAATTTTCGACCGCCAACCGCAATTAGAAATTAAAGAAATGCCCCGTTATAAACTGGTCGAAATTCGACTTTCGGCTTGCGATCTAGAGTCAAAAGTTTTGCATATCAGACAAAGCGTACTTCTTGGCACTTCACCGGTGCTTGCACTGGAAAGATTCATTTTAAAGAGAAGAATTGAATTACGGTACATTTCCATAAACGAGTAATGCGCTTTTGTGTATGTGTCAACTCATTTGCTGGAATAAGTACATACATACGAGCAAATGAAATTTTCTCGCTGTCATCGGATGAAAAATTTTATTTATGATTATGATGGGACGCGGATAGTATGAAGAGATACATCAAAGAGAAACAGACAATAACACGTCAAGGTGTGCTAATTTCAAGCGATTCAATCATAAATTTAATTTGAGAAAATCCATTATTAAATTCCGTGTGACACCTTTCAAAATCGCGAATTCCCTTATACCTATATGATTATGTTCTCTAATAAATTACTACGGACTCCAGCATCGTAAAATATTATGAGTACCTAAGGACTAAATTAACGCGATGCAACGGAAGCTGGAAATAATTCTATTAATCTTCATGAAAGCTGGCGTTAAGAAAGATTTGTAATTAACATAAAATATGCGACACGGTCTTCTTTGAATAATAATCCTCATATTCCTAGCGCCCCTGATTGGTTGTGCAGTTATTGGCAGTGATTGCATCAAGATTCCCTGGTAAATTAATACAAATATCAAATGACTGTTGAGTTGTAAAAGTTAACTAGCCATCAATGCCCCTGTTTAATAGAAGAAGCGCCGGAAATATTGTCCGTCTATTATGTAAACTAACAGCTGCTATTTTCACAAAAGTGCCTATTGACCGTCCAATAAAAGGGGCGCTAATGGCTGCGCCGATAAATTAAAGTGTCTCTTTCACTTGACTACATGATGAAAACCACACTGGCGATTAAGCAATCCTCGGCATTATCAGATCTATCACTTAAATTACAAAATTATATCTATTACAAAGCCGCAGGAAAGACCCTATCTTGGAACATTTTCTAAATTGTCAGTAAGACCGATAGAAATTATCACAACAATCAATCCAACGAACTCAAAACGATGTCTTTTTGATAAAAACCGCATTTTGGGATTTGTCTTCAGGTGACAATGATTAAGTCGGTGGTTATCGATGATATGCAAGAGGAAGTGCATTAATATGGATTATAACCGTCCATTTCTTACGCTCCAATTAATGAGGATTAGACGGTGGGTAAACATTTACGCTTTTTGTGTCCTTGTTGGCTTCTTGTCGAGTTGCCGTCAGGATTTTAAAAATATCGCGAACATGTGTGTGTTAAGAATTTACTACCATTGGCCGATACTTTACGGTTTATTTGTCTTATTTATAGCCTTCCAGGAATTCCAAAAATAATTTTTTTGGCAATTTCCTATCAAAATTAATGTAAGGCGACAAATCTGGTTTCCGCGATATTTCATCCAAATTTGGTCAAGGACTAGCTGCGGCTAATAGTGAATCATTCTTTAGGAAAAAGATGTTTTGCTATAAGTCGAATGTGTGGCTGTCGGCGACCGTCCAGATGGGTTCTTTTACAATTTGATATTTATAGCCGGATATGTTTAAAATATTTTGTAAGAAATATGTTTATGCAAATTTCTGATGGAATGTGGTTTTAGCTAGATATCGTTAAATTCATTCAACTTGGCGAAATGATTGTTTAACTAATACCACCTGTTTAACGTTAAGTGGGTCAGTTGTGTGATATCTTTCATAAAGAAAATAACTTAAGTTTCCCATTTCCTGCAAATAAATTTGAACTAGCGTATACTATCATCGCGTAATATGAAAAATTTGAGTCTGCTATGTGTTCTGGGTTTTATGGATATCTGGCAGAGTGCAAGGAATTTATTATTTGCATATACAAATTTTCGAGATTATTCTTCCTATCCTCGCTCCTATTTCCCTATTGAAAATAAATTATTGCATGCAAAAATTCAATATTGACATGGCGGCATTGTCATTTAGTTGAGAAACAAAAACTTTATATTATTATTAACCTAACCAGACCACATCACTTTAAAAAATTTGCAGTCTCGGAGACGGTAGAAACTTCTACTTTTTCACAGAATATGAAAATGTAGCAGTAGGAATAAATTAACATGATGTGTCGATCTTTTTCACTCCTAAAATGAAATGAAAAAATAAAAAAATGCAGCAGAGAAGCGGCTGGAACCTCCCCAGCGCGTGGGCCTTTGATCTCCGTGACTTGTGTTTAAGATTTTAAAGTTGATATGCCTAAATGGCACGGCGCTTGGACCAATTGCTCCCAAAAGCGTTTCAGCTCTTCAACGGGTCACCTAACCTTCATGAACCAAATTTCGGACAAATCGATCCAGTAGTTTGGGCTATAACGTGGTTTCAGTGTTATTACAAAATTTCGATTTTTCTACCCAAAGGGTACTAAATGCCAATAAATTTTATCTCATTTAAAACCAGAATTTGAGGTCCTTTCTAATGGTAGCAATAAATCTTTCAAAAACTTGTTTTGGATGGGTAAATGAGAGAATAATTTTAGATTTCGAAATTGGTGTGCAAAACGGCACTTTCCGTGATCAGATTGAATCCAAAATTTGTTCACCCCCTCGACATGTAATACAATCCCCATGTGCAAAATTTCAGCCAAATTGGTTCAGGGGCTTGGGCTGTACCGCGATTTTAAAGTCCGGTAAAAATTTCGATATTTTTAGTTTTTGGTCAAAAGGGCACTGACAGTGAATATATTTTTGGAAGCAGAATCTGAAGGCCTTTCTTATGGTGACGTGAAAAATGGGGGTTTACATTTAACATTTAAAAGTTGATGTGCCAAAATGGCATTTCTGGTTGCACGATTGGCTCCAAAAGCTTTTCAGATCTAGGTTGGGTTGTCACATGCACACCTACCAAATTTCAGCCAAATCGGTCGAGTAGTTTGGGCTGTGGCGTGTTTACGAACGTACGTACGTACATACATACAGACACATTTTAAAAACCACTTTTTTGGGTTCCTGAGACCTCAAAACGTAAAGATCCGGTCTTATCTCGAGTTCGAAAATTTTAGTGATTGCAATAACCTCCCTTTTTTTTAAATGGTGAAGTGGAGTGGGGAGGTTAAAATGGCATAAAGGTTTTTGATCCGACAATGCAACAGCTATCGAACTCAATAATAATATGCCCTTTTGCTAAGAAAAATTCAATAAAGACAGTTTTGCCCCTAAAATATCAATTTTCAAAAAAATATTACTAAGGTTTTTGATCCATGAATGCAACATCCATCAAATTCTGCCACTAAAATCACATTTTTCGAAAAAATGGGACTAAGGTTTTCGACTTGAAAAGAAATCAGCTATCCTGTCCGGTAATAAAAATATACAGTTATACGTAGGTTTTTTTCACGGCACCTATTTTTGGCTAAAAGGGCACCAAGAGTGAATACATTTTTAGAAGCAGAATTCGAAGAGTTTTCATATGGTAATGCCAAAAATGGGGGTTATCCCAGATAATAAAATTTTTTGCCTATTTGCCTAGTATGGGGGCTATTATTTAGGGACTTAAGATTATTCTAACCTAATTATTTTTGAGTGACAGTATGACAATTAGTGTGGGAAAAGCCCTTTAGATGTGAATATTATGAAAATGACTAGGAATAGAAATTGTCACTAATTTCTCTTGACAGCGTTGTATAAAAATAAAGTGAGTATCTATAAAGTTTTTTACCCCAAGAAATTTTCGACAGCAAGCATCTCCCTAATTAAAATCATTAATCCTAGGCATGTTCAACAATAAATCCTTTTAAAAGTATCATTATTTTAACCCAAAATAAATTTCATGGAATCAAACGCGTAGTTTTTAAAATGCAAGAAGTAGGTAGGTATGTTTAAACATGGTCGTGATTAATTTCGGCATTACCCCGATCGTAAAGTA
Organism: Pycnomerus fuliginosus; assembly: GCA_963924575.1. Classification (NCBI taxonomy): domain Eukaryota; kingdom Metazoa; phylum Arthropoda; class Insecta; order Coleoptera; family Zopheridae; genus Pycnomerus; species Pycnomerus fuliginosus. The sequence continues at coordinate 12,734,891 of OZ004617.1, read as the reverse complement.
GAAATTACTATTGCAGAATCTGAGTTAGCTTTAAAAATAGGTATTGCAAAGAATGTAACTGACAAGGATATTCCTGATTTATTTCAAGAGTTTTATTGTGCACTTAGGGTACGACGTGCATAATTATTTCGAAAATTTGCAGCTGAGATACTTGCGGTAGATTTACGTAAGTAGGTTTCAATATTTCAATCATTAAATCTTATGAAGAGCCTATTTTTCCGGCACGAGAATTATCGCGGTGATGCCAATGCCAGGAATAGTTCTCTCGTAGAGAGACCTTTCTTCGGAAGAGGTTGATTTATGCAAGTGACTCGGGCTGTGTGTGCCTTTTGAATATTTTACTAGAAGGAAATGCTGTGGCAAAAAGTCCTCCTCTAAAGAATTAATAGGAAAAAAGTAACCGTCCGTCGCTGAAATGGGGATGTTTATGTCATGAGCGGCATGAGCCTGGATGAGCAGCTCATCTTGTCTCGTAAATAATTTCCTTTTTCCATTCGGACTCGGTTTCTTCCCAGCATGAACTCTGTTTATAAGGAACTCGGGTAGTTTTCTCTAGAGATGATTCATTTTTACCACTCTTCGAGCAACTCCTAATTGAGAATTTTAATTTATGGAAAGAGGACAAGCGAGCAAATAAAATTTGCATAAAAGCTTCACCGAGATTCATAATTTAATGAGTCACTATATGAAAATTTGTTTGGTAAATGTAGAAATACCTGTGTTACTGCATATCATACACGGGTAGGGTATCAATCGAGACGCACATAAATTCTAGTTTTTATTGCAAGCCGATCGGAAAAGCGAAGATCGAGGCGATAAATTTTAAGAGAGAGATTGAAAAAGTTGGGAGTTTGAAGCAATACATAATATAGGGGTCAAGATATTCAGATGCGGACGCCTTGGAAATGTAACTTTTATACAGGGTGTCACAGGCTCATGGACATGGTATACCAACTGCCATCCAACAACTTCGCACCGGTTTTTGGCTTATTGGCCATCTTCAGCGAAGTGCATTGGGATGGCGACATAAGCGAGGACGCAGTTCAATTTTCAGTGCTAACGCCCCAAATGCACTTCGCTGATGAGGGCCAATAAGCCCGAAACCAGTCCGAAGTTGTTGGATGGCGGCTCGAAAGATATTTAAGATTTAAATACCATTTGCCACGACGGCTGGCAATTTGAAGGTCGCGGGCTTGATTCCGAGTTTTGTCGCCGTAGTGCGTCCTCGCTTATATCATGTGCTCAGTTGACCATTTTCCCGGTAGAGAGCGTCAAAGTTCTCTATCACCGTCACCGCTACCGAAAATATAAACCAAGGCGAAGCAGTGTTGTTTAAAAAAAAACTTTGGTAATAATACCATACCAATTTTCAGTGCTAACGCCATGAAGTACCTACTTTATGGTACTAGTACTTACCGTAAAATACCTAAATATTTACTTTCCGATACTAGTCCAGTACAACCAGACTATCAGACTAATTATCAAAAAGTTCTATACAGAACTTGAGTTTGAGGTGTTTTAGATATATAAAAATGTTAAATCTCCACCAACTCAGTCTCATTTGCCATTTCTACGTGCCAGTTAAGTAGAATGAAATGATTTAGGCGTCGTTGTGCTAGAGTAATTGTACTAATTTTTAGAATCCGTTCAGTTTTGTAATTTAATAAAAATAAATTGTCCCTTTTTGATCAGCCCGGTCAATACAGATAAATTTTTGATTCAACTTTTCTCGAAAACGGTTAGTCCTATGGAGTAACAATAAGAGGAGCTTTTTTTATGTAGTTTTAGCCAGACAACCATATGCCGGTGAGGAAATGTCAAAAAATGGCTCATCAAAAAAATTGGGTGAAAAAATCCACAGGTCCCCCCTGTTTCGAGTCCCCCTGGTAAAATTCGCTTTTTGCTGATAACATAATCTGATGGAGCTTATTGATATCAAACAGTGTGCAAAAACTCATCGCTTTAACCTAAACGGTTCCTGATTTATTCAATAATAACCGAAGTTTAGGTGCCCCCTTCCGAGGACCGTAGCCCCCTTAGGAGCGATTTCCGGACGTATGTTTATAAGAACTTTTCATCATAATTTTCGATGTACAATCACCCTTGAAAATTAATGACTGCATACCTGAATCACCCTGTAGAGTCGGAAATATCTCCGCGGTGAGATCTCTATTAAACAAAAACTAGAAATGCGTAAAAGGGGTAAAATGGGTAATGCGTTCCGATGCGTTATGGAATGAAATTAGTATGGTTGGATCATAGCAGTTACAGAATGAAAGTTAGCACGATTCCATTGGTTCGTGACTGTTATGGAATGAAATTCCAGATCATCTTGCTTAGATGAAGCTTGTTTGTTAAAAACAAGTTTGTATCAGGCAAACGGTTTTGGTCCTGAAGTTTGCGAATTAATGAAAGGCAGGATCGTAAGCTTAACACATGCAAATTACTTGAATAATGAAAAAACTTCCTAAATTGGCCTGAAAGCGGTCAGATACCGTAAGTAAAAGATAACTCAATCATGTTTAAGTATAAACCTGAACTGATTATGAGTGTAAGTAATAAGAATAAAAGGAGCAAGGGTCAAACAATGGAAACTTAATAGGTACACAAATACCTATTACATATGTGTAAATTCAGATTATCGCATTATCTTGTCTAACCACTAATAGAAGGACCGAATATACACGTGAATCGGCCGGAGTAGCAGCAGTTCTGTTTCTTCTGCGAGCGCGTGTTGTCAGTTCCGTGCTTCGGTTGCTTGCAGAAAGACGTTCCCACACGATCGGTGACATGAATGAAGTGAATATTTTATTTAACAAAAATATCGCAATTTAAGGTAGCAGTTCACAACTTTTTTCTTTATTCAAAAATATGCTAATCACATTCTTGTTCGATAAAAAACATTCCACGAGTGTTTTACGTAATTTATTGAATTAGCCAAAAATAGAATCGGTTCCTATTTTCAGCATAATCACCTGAAATTTACCTTATCGTGGTTTTAAATTCTTGCAATTTTAAACTTAAATCTCAGTGGGATAGGTCAAATGTTTGAATCAAAAATGTGTGGCAGAAAAATTCTGATAACGCGAACATGTAATTTAATGCTTGGCTAATTTTATTTATTGTTTTATTGCTTGATTAATTATTCAACAGATCCAGGATTTGCTTCTGTGATTTATTCTCGACATTGGCAATTATTTTTAAACTTTTCATCAACATTGCAAGGAATTGCTTTATTTTTCAGTCCTCCCACAGCGATTTCGTTTAATTAAAAATAATATTTCACTTTCAGTTGATAAGTTGTGAACTGTGAAAATTGGACGAGTTGAAACATTTCCAATGATAAAGGACCATAAAATTAATTGAACGTTTCGCGCTAATTTAATTTAATTACCATGTGGCCGTCGAATTTTATCGCTTGTATCACTCTGTATTTGGTAAGTAGTGCATTTGATGTCGACTATTAAAAATCCACTCAACCATTATCGCATAATAAATTCAACAAAACTTCGAAAAGACGATTTTAATCGGGAGTAATTTATTAACAGCGGCTCTACTACTGATGCGTTCATTAAATAGAAAAATTATCCCGTTTCTTCCTCACCGGTAATTAAACTCAAATTAATTTTATCAACCAACGATGCGTCAGTCAATTTAACGATTATGTCGCAGTTCAAGTTTTATCAATGCAATTTTTTTCTGTTGATCCAGAATTATGTCACAAGCAGAGCGTAAAATTTATTATTTCCACCAAGAAAACTGTACCTTGGCGCGTTTTTAGTTTTTAGGGGCATAAACTGTTACTTTAATCTCATTTTAATTCAAATTGATCATGATTATGGAAAATGCGGTCTTTCTGTATAATTAACAACATATATCGGCTGAAAATGACTATAATCTGTCACAACAAATCAATGGACCCACTTATTTATGCATTTTGATTTTTGTTATATGCAAAACTGACGTTTTATTACGCATTCATTAATTTAATAAACAACTAGGAAATGCGTCGATTTTATCGGGCTTTTACGAGGGCCAAATCTATTGACATTCCCAATTTTATTGTCGTGACCGAGCTATTGTGACTGAGCGTCACTAATTTTTCATCATGATATGACGTGATATAAGTAGATATGTATTTATAACCAATTTCCGATTTTATTGCCCCTTAATTGCCATAATCTAATCCACTCTTCAAAAAAAATTATTAATGGAATTGGGAGACCGTGAGCGCGTACTTTGCTGTTTTCCCACCTAATTACAAATTATTGTTTATTTTCAGAACATGCAATAAAATAAATGTTGGCAATTAATAGTTTTACAACAAAATGTGTGGGTTCAGCTTTTATATTAATGACATTGAGTTGAAAGTCGAACCGAAGGTGTTGCGTCAGCTATAAAAATTTTTCGGATAATAGGCCTGAATGAGAATAGGCAAAAGATTTTTGATGGATATAGCGTTAATGCCTAGAATTTTGGTATCCTTCAGAACTCGCTGATGTCTGTTTTCGCCGAATATACAAGCTGTTAACAAAATTATCCTGCACTTAATGATAAAAGCAAATCTTTTGCACAAAGACTACTGGGACCCTTTGCAACCTTTTTGTCCGAGGCGCCCAAAATTTCAGCCCTTAGGATTCGAGATGGGGCTCATTATTTTTTTTTAACTGATTGAAGCAGAATTGTGTACAAAATACTCGGGAGCTGATTTGGGAGGTTAAAATAAGACAAAAAGCAAGAGTAACGTTCTGCGTTTAAATGACTCCTAAAGGAAGCTTCGCCCCCTCAAAGGGGTACTTCAAAATTCACTTTTTCTCAATTTATAAAAGTATAAGTAATACTGATTTGAAATTTGGACCAAAGGCTACTGGGATTAAGAGCTTTCTTCTACTTTCACCAGAGGCGTGCATTTTTAGGAGAGGCTACTCAAATTTTTCGCATATTTTTTTTCTGTAAGCATTTTTTTCACAGCATAATGTCAATATCGTAATTAAGGGCACATAGGACACAAAAAGGTGCACTCTTGATAAAAATCGCTAAGAAGCACCGTTTCGAATAAAATTAGCCCTAATTGGTTTAGAGCATGAAACGCCAGTTAAAGACAATTTGCACACAACTCTGCTACAACTGTTAAAAAAAATAAGGTCAACCATGTTGAATCCCAAGGGCCGAAATTTTGAACGTCTCGGATAAAAAAATTTCAAAGGGTTCCAGTCACAAGGCAAATTATTGATGTATTTTTCTAGGTAAGAATTAACTAATTCGCGAATTGTAAGAAAATTGCCAAAAGTTTCTATAAAAAGTAGGTACCTATCTTAAAATCGCTACGTGTTACTAAAAAACAAAAAAAAGTATTAAAAAGCGCCAAAGTCAACAAATATCCCGTCGTAGAGCCTTTCCAATGAAAAAGAATTACCATTTTTTTTGTTATACTTGCGAATTTTAACCAATTTCTATGATGTTTGTTCAGTTTGCAACGTAAATGTTTCTACATTATATAAAAAAATAAAAACAGATTGTACCTGTAAATTGTCCACCCACTAACTACGAACCGACAGAGTTATAGCCAATAACACAGAGTAGTTTGTCGGCAGATAAGACGTCATATATGCTGTTTTGTTAAGTGTATTATTATTTTATAATTTTCAAAAATTGTCGAAAATTCTCATTGTTTGAAAAAACCGTAAGCTGAGCTGGACCTGAGCGAACAGTCACCAAAAGAGAACCAAATTTGCTACAAAGCAGCCAGAATCTTTAAAAAATCGGCCAGAAAATTTCTAAAATTCCAGGGAATTGTACACCCAAAACATAAATTTTCTTTTAATCATATTTGTTGGACTTGACTTGGTTTTACTGGATAGGTAGTGGAGAAGAGGTCGATGTGAACTCCTGCTGGATTGATAGAATGACACAACTTTGTTGCAAGAAATAAGTCGTGCCGTTTTTAAGACCCCTATAGCTTATACTTTATTATTATTACCGTCAACCAATTTAATAATTTTTTTGGTTTTATATTAAGTTTATGCCACTTTAACGTATATCACTAAAATTTATCGCCTCAAAATAGCTGTTACTTCAGCCCGTGGTGAAGATAACATAGGTAATAACATGCTATACACAATTCATTAAGTTTTTAAATCATACTGAGTCTGGAACATAAATTACTTGCAAATGCGATAAATTCTGCATATTGCGCTCCCGCGAGGAATGTTTTATTCTAATGCCACACGTTCAACAAAATATTTACTATACCTACAATTCTACTTAAGACAAGCTCTGATGAAGATGTGTTGCTTTTTTTACATTTTGCTAAAATAAAAGACACACCACTTTGAGAAACTATGATGGATTTCCACTTTTTCGGTTTTATATTTTGCTGGGACCCAGGTAGAGAGAATTATGTATTCACATCAAATTTTAAGGGCAATTTATGGAAGTTTAAACTCATTCGCACGAACCATTATTTGTAGTTGAAAGAGTGTTGATGTGTCGTGATGCGACTTCCAATTAGCACATACCATTCATTCTTACAGCTAATACTGTGTAATAGGGTCAGACGTGCATCTTTCATTGTTTCCATCATATACAGGATTGATGTGTACCAATGTTCGTACGTTAAAAAATGAGCAGCTACGGAAGTGGCTGGAATCTCCCCACTTGGTGGATAATACAATCCTACCTCCTATAAATTTCGATCCACCCCACATCCGTCTATAAAAGTATTTTCTGGAGCTTTTCAAAATTTTTCAATTTTTTGCCAAACGGTCACTAAGTTTGAATGCATTTTTAGAGACAAAAATCGGTTAGTGGTTGGTAGCGTGTTTTAATGTTCTTTCGAATTTTTGAATTTTATGCCAAAAGGCGCTAAGTGTGAATACATTTTTGCAAACAGAATTTCAAGACCTCTCATGTGCTGATAAGAAAAATTGGTGTTCATCATTCAAATTTCATAATTGATATGCAAAGAAAAATTAACTGGAATCATCTACCGGTAAACAGTAACCCCCATACCAAATTTCATGAAAATCCGTTCGGTAGTTTTCGAGAGATCTTGTTCACATATACATACAAAACCACTTTTTCGTGATCCTGGGACCTCTAAACGTAAAGATACGGTGTTATCTCAATTTCGAATTTTGAACTAATTGTAGCAACGTCCCATTTTTATGTTGGTTGTGGGGAGGCTAATACTCAAAGAATAAAAGATTATATCAATATTTAATGTTAACAACTGACTCTCAAGAATCCTTTCTCGGCATTTCTGTCGTATAAATAAAAATGTCGATTTCCCAATGGCTGATAATTTCGTGTTTTGTTAGAAAACCCAATGCCCTCTTCTGTGTATGACAAATTGCTAAATTATGTTCTATTGAGTCCTTCTTATATTGAAAATAATGCTTTGATTTATTAAGCCTCGGGATAGAATTTGTTCGGGGACATTGAGTTATCTGTTTATCGATGTATATGGTGACAAGAAATGATGCGAATTTATTTGTCATTTATTACCATAAAAGCGCCAATGAATCCGAGACACGCCTTGAAAAGAAGCGAATTACCATGCAAATGTGCAATAATGACACCAGCAAACAAGGTAAATAATAATGAACAGATAACAGCCTTAATCATTAATAAGATTGTTTCCAATTAACGCCTACGAAGTGCTAACTCGTTTTTAAAGATGACGCTATTGTAATTCTCCTTTTAAATTTCGGAAATAATTAATTAATAATAAGGACAAATAACAAATAAAGAACATGATAGGTACTGGCACTAAATTACTGAAGTAGTCGTTAACATATTGGCACATGACCAGGACTAATGACACTCATGTAACAAAATTCAGGGAGAAAAGGAATTACTATTCCAAAATAAAAGTACATTTCCTACTTTTATTTTTGGAAGGATTTTATGTGTTGTAAATAAATAGTAAAACAGGAAGGTAATTATTCAGATCTCACATAAAACGCCGAAATAGTTGAACGCAAACCGACCACTAACTTTAATTAATGAACTCTTCCATGAATAAATTTCGGCCTGTTAATAAACAATGCTAATCCCACATAAACAAACCACGAGGCCCCGCTGAATTTTTAATGAACGGTGAAATAGCCGCAGTGCTACCTGAGTTGAATTGGAATAACCTGCACTTTGCCTGAATTTTAGAATAACAATCAATATCATTAATCGAAAATCAATTTGGACAGTCGACGTGTTACCCTTTCAAAGGCCAGATAAATTATCCAACTTGTTCAACAACCAGCAGGGGTTCCGACAGACCCCTCAAGTAACCCTGCAGACGCCTTATTTATATTTTCCACACCTAATTGACTTCCTCAATTGTCATTGCCAGTAGAATCACAGTCGAGAACTAATTTAATTTTTTAATGTAATGCGCCTTGGTGATTCTCATGCTCTAATATTTTTGTATTATCAACACATGGCCGCAGAAAAAAGCTACATAATATCAAAATTATTATTATTCCCGTTTATGGTGTACGGGATCGCAACGCAGCGCTTTTGATGCGTCCCTTTTCTTTGCCATTTCTCAGGTGTGACTTATCTTTTATTAAGTACAGTACATCTACACCATGAAATCGTAAATCTCGGTGTTTTGACAACATTGCCCAATTTGAGTGTGTTTCATTGACCTTATTTGATAACGCGGCAGGTGAGAAAACAGCGCGAGATGATTATAGACGCACGAGAATTTTTATTCAGGAAGATCTTGATTGCATTACAAGCCCTTTTGTCAAATGACATTGTTAACTTTACTTTATCTTTTATGATTGCGCCAATGATGGTCTTGAGATTGAGCAATAAATTCAATCATCGCGCTGTAGTACGGGGTTGTTAATTTCGTATTGATACTGACAGCTTGTATAGGTACTTGTATAGGTACTAGTTATCGATACTTGATCTCCATTGATTGAATGGTAAATTATGACTTTTCCTCTCATCTTCACTCATCAGTTAAATACAATTTTTGATAGTGCGTAAAATAAGCTTGAAAGTTGAAAACTAGCTGTGCTAATCTTGACTCTTCCATTGTTCCGGTTTATTAGACGTTAAAATATTGACGTAAGTACCTACTTAATTTTAAAAAATAAAGGTAAACGGTGGTTGATTTACGGTGTATTTTACTTTATAGAGTACTTATATAAAAATAATGTGGACTTATAATAAATTACTCAAAACTCTTTTATAAACTTTTTCGAAAGAAATGTTCAAGGGCTTGTCAACGATATCGCTAGTAGCATTCTTCATTTACTTAACTACTCAATTAAAAAGAAAATTACTGTACGTCTAAAGATGAGATTTGGCAGACACATTCAGTGGATACTTTGTGGGTGCTGATTAGATTTTGGGCCGAATCTGACCACGGAGACGGAAAGTGTCATGTTGGCACATCATTTTTAATATTTTAAATGCAAACCCCTGTCACCGTAGGAAATGACTTCAAATTGTGCATCCAAAAAAAATCATCAAAGACACTCTACAACTCAAACAACTGAATATATCGAGATGAATAAGTCATAGGTAAAGGCGTAAAACATACTTTTTTTTTAAATTTGACGTCTGAAAAAGGATTTTGAAAGAAAAAAGAACGATTTTGAAGACTATTTAAAGTAACCCTTCAAAATAAGTATCAATGCGGCTACAACAGCAGCGCCATCTGTCATAGTGTCACAATCAGTTCGAAAGCCTGATTCTTTGGTTTTAATTCAAGACTACGTTCATCCAAATCGGTTAAGAAATGGCTGACTTATTCCCCAAAATATTTTAACCGGTTTTTTTTTGGGACACTATACTGGGACAATATACTTTTGAAGCAGTGGATAATGGAAAGATTTAAAAATAATCGGAGTATAAAAAGCGCCATGGGTGAGGGAATATCGAAAACTTTAACAGCATTGAATTCATAATCAAATTTGCTTTAAAACAAGGTATCACGAGTGGGGATTACTATATAAAATTGTGTGCTATTTTTCAGTTTTTTTTTGTTATTTTAAGCACTTAAAAGTTAAAACAACTTTTTTTGTGCTTATAAGTCCGCGCTCTAAATTATTAATAATAATAATACCCCTAATGATAATATTAATATTACTAATAATCTTGGCGATTTGGCACTGCCCCCATTGTCTGGTTCCGGCTTCGATGTCTATTGGCATGTTTTACATTTTTGCATACATCGTCTCATTTTAACTGGAACCACCCAAATATTTCGGTCAATATTGAGCAAATCAATTCGCACTTTTCTTCTACCTGTAGAGCTCCAAAATCTGCATCTGTGTGATACTTCACGTTTTTCTTATCCCGAAATCTTAGCTCACTGCGATTAATTAAAGAGATCAAAAATAATGAAATCGCATTAGGTATTTTTTTATTGAAAAATTTTATTCAGAAAAGATGCTCAGGATTTCAGTCCAAACCGATGTGGCCCAAAATCTAATCAGCACCTACAAAGTGCCCACTAAATATGTGCGCCAAATTTCATGGCGAAACGTTCAATAGTTTGAGTTGCAGCGTGATCACAAACAGACATTTTTCAAAAACCACTTTTTCGGATTCCCAGGACCCTAAAACGTAGATTTGATGTTTCTAGCGATTCGATTTTTAAACAGATATTAGTAAACTAAAGCGTAGAAAATTTGTAATTGAGCCATTCAATAGAAATAGAAAATGCCAGTTATTTGAAAGCTAGAAAAACGATAATTTTTACGAAATATTTTCTCTGGCGCTTATAAGCTCGTTTAATGTTGAAAATGAAAGAATTCATAAAATTTACACTTGGAACACTATTTTAGAAGTTAATACCTATTTATGTTCTTCAATAATGGTAGATTTATAGACGTTGCAGGAGTAGGTTTCGAAAATATGTTCATAGGCACCATCGTACATGCCTTGTTCTCTTTCTTCTATGATGAGTTACCTAACCTACCCAATGCAATCATCAAGTCTGAATAATCAACAAAAATTAGGTACCCTCATCAGGGATCCGTTGTAATGAATTTGAGTGAAAAATAAATGTCCGTGTGCGCACGCGATCACCTTGCGATATTCTTCGAACATCAAAAGGATGGCATAATTAATTTGCACATTCAGCGAATTATTGATGTTTTTGAAGCCTGTAAATCTTAAAAGCTGATAAATCCGCAATTATCGCGGTTTATTTGCATGTTCAAAGCGGCAGCGAAATTCCGAGCTCCTCTTTTAAATATTGAGAACATAAGATCAAGGTTAAAACTACGATCCCCGTTCTTCTCGTAAATTTCCACCATGTGTAAAAGCTATAAAACTACACCTCAACTAATTATTATAATAATAATCAAATTGGCCATTTTCTTACAAGCCGTGATGACATAATCGCATAAAAAGGACAATCTGTTTTCGCCACAGGCAGGAATCTTACGAGATCCTTCAATTTGCATTTTAACAATTTACATGTTAACTACATTATTGTGTTGATGTTATCCAAAAAATGGTGGCAACGCACGGGTCTAGCCGAAAAAAAAAATCCGTGGGAGGATTTTAATTACTTTGCTATTCACAAACAGTATGGACAAATGAATTCTTTTTACTTTTGAAATGTTTGAAGATAGAATATTTGCCTGTGACGGCGCCAAATTGTTGTGTCAATAGTTACTTAGAAAATGTGTCAAGTGTAAAAGAATGGCGATAAGAATCGCAAAGCAGGATGTCCAGTGGACGGCGCTCCCGACGTGAAATCTTAGAACGACAGACTGCAATTAGCGGTGCATAATTTCGTCTTCTTTTAACTTCAGGGTGAATTATGAAGTGCAACCTGCATGGAAGGTATTAGAGCGTTAAAAGACCTGCTGAGCTGAGAACTCTTGGTGGTCAGCTATTCTGTTACGTTGCGTGCTGCAGGTCCGTGTGCAGGGGCGGTACACTTTTGACATGACCTTAAGAATAAATTGAACAGCATCAGCCGTGAAAACGGAAAAGGATCTAATAAAACATCCTATTTTTCGTTTTGTTTACAAAAAATGTAAATGAACGAGGTAATTTTGGCAAAATTATTTCTGTACGTTCCAACAAATATGTGAGAAAATCAAGAATTTCGCTTTTTCATGTCAAGTGCAGGCCTCACTTCAAAAAGCTGTAACATCCTTACAGTATGAAATGATAAAACGATATTAATTTGGCATGATGTCTAATGTAGAGTGCCTGCACCCCTGAACTCAAATTGGGTCAAATATTTACAGGGCTCTCTGAAAATTGTTAAACATCATCAACTTTATTGGTCAAAAAGTCAATTTTTCAAAGGGAATGCCCCAACTATTTTATGGCAAACATGTAAATTAAAATGATAGACAATTAAATTCTGCATCGACGTGCCAATAGTTGGGGCATTCCATTTGAAAAAAATTACTTTTAGACTAATGAAGTAGATGATGTATAAAAAAAACAGCCTGTATGTATTTGACACAATTTGAGTCCAGGGGCGGATACACCCAACATTACACTTCATGCCAAATTAATATCGTTTTCTCACTTCATACTGTAAGGATGTTACAGCTTTTTGAAGTTAGGCCTGCACTTGACATAAAAAAGCGAAATCCTTGATTTTCTCAGCAACGGTTGGTTGATTTTTGGCATAGCAGTTCTTAGTAAAAGTTCACCTATAATTAAACGTAGAATCCAAAAATACCATGATATACAGAGTGTTCCATTTAAAATAAGAAAATTAATACCTATTTCCGGTACCGGAAGTGCGCCATTGATGAAAATATTTTACGTTGATTCAAAATTAATTGAAACCCCTGTGTACAAATTTTCATGACGATGCTCTACAGATACGGCTAACTGCCCGGTCGTCGAGGGATACCCTGTATGATGTGTTATGGTAACGCTAGTCTAATGTCAAAAAAAGAGGGATTAAAAATTTTGTATCCTTGATTTTGGGAGTGGGGGATTAAAATAAAATTCTAACAGAGTTCTTCAAACAACATGCTTTCCAAGACCCATTTGAAAGACCTTAGCTCCCTTAGGAAGCATTTTTCGACCCATACCTATAAGAACTTTTCTTTCCATAATGAAGTAAGAAACCGTCCCATGAACTTGTTTACGACGTTTTGATGTCTTTTATCACAAATTTTGGAGCCCTGAATCAATGAAAAGCCATTTTTTTCAAAAAGGGCTCATTTCATCGATGTCAAACAAGAGTACCATTTTTACTTAAAAAGCCTCAAATTTTCAGATTCTGGGATCAAATCTGAGAAAAAACTACTTACAAAAATGTTTGAGTAAATTTAGTCCTAAGCCTCTCCTGTGCGAGAGGCTTATGATCAAAATTTTAAAATTTTCTCCACAGTAGTAGATTCAGCATCAAAGACTTAATAAAGATACCAAATTTCACGTTGCTATCTTTAACCGTTTTGAAGATATTTGGAAAAAAACACTTTTAAAGTAAGGGGCCTTAGTTCCCTTAGGACTTATCTTTCGACATATGTTCATAAGGACTTTTTTTCATATTTTTCACAGAGTAATCTACTGGAAAAGTTTTGCCCACTAGTTTCGGGACATTCTGTATGTAATATTTAAGCTTTTTCCTTCTTTCGTGTCAATGTTGGCTGCCTATACACCTACTCGAGCGCCTTTTTACATTATTTAAATTACGAAGCAATAAATCGCAGAACGTAATAAAATTTCTCGTAATATTATATTATTCAATATTCGTAGGAGCTAGAGCTTGACGTAAATAACAAGTTAAATCATATATAAATCACAACGAACACTTGTGACTTCCGTAAAAATGATAAAAAGAGCTTTTCACAATTCACGTTTTATGGCATGAAAATACAACGAACCGTGTACATCATAGAGGCGTGTAAAGCGGAATGTGAAAAAAGCGGAAAGTCAGATGCACGAATTTAGGTAATTTTTTTGTAAATAGACTTTAGGATTTTGCAGTCCCTTCTTTAAAAGCCACCGGATGATGTATATCAAAGCGATGTGTATCCTTTGAGATAAAGGCGAATTGTTACAGTACCTACCTATTAATTGTACAGGGTCTTTTTTTATTATTGTCCCACTTTTAAATTGTCATATCTTCGTTATTACTTGAGATAATCGCCTGAACTAAAAACAGGATGGTAGACCGCATTCCCAAGTTTTGTTCTGGACCATACTCTCAACGATCCCCGTCGGATCTTAAGCGCTGAGGAAAGTGAGGATACAACTTGCTTTTTTTTAAATGGGACACCCGGTATATTCTTGCACGGATCGATAGTGAATTTTCTTCTGATTTCATTGATATAGGGTAGTTGATGTCTGGGGTTGATAGTTTTCGAGAAAAAAAAATAAATTTGAAATAATCGGACCATTAGAATATACGAGAATGTCTAAATGAAAATGGCAATCATTTTGAAATTTTTAATTTGTAATGTTTTAAAGTGAATAAATCAGTTACCTACTTTGCAACTATGATACTAAAGAGGGTTACAATTTTCTTAGAATACTCAGACCTTCGCTACATAGCCATAAGTTACCAAAACAATTTATTTTCAGGAATTTTTTTCTCGAAAACTATCAACCCCAGACATCAACTATTCTATATCAGTGAAATCAGAAGAAAATTCTCTATCGATCCGTGCAAGAATATACCGGGTGTCCCATTTAAAAAGAAGCAAGTTGTATACACAGCGCCTAAGATCCGACGGTGATCGTTAAGAGTATGGTCCAGAACAAAACTTGGGAGTACGGTCTACCATCCTGTTTTTGTTTCAGGCGAATATCTCAAGTAATAAAGGAGATATGACAATTTAAAAGTGGGACAATAATAAAAAAAGACCCTGTACAACTATGTGAAGTGGAATGAAAAATTTTAAATGGTCCTTGTTTTTGTAGTAAATAAAAGTTAACGCTCATGGGGTTGAAAAATCATGAAGGGGGATGAAAAGTCAAGAGACGTGAAAATTCGAAAAATTTTAAGAGGAGTGAAAATTAATGAAAATGAATTTAATCACAAAACTGCGCGTTTCTAAAACTAACCCTGCAACTATTATTTACCAGAAAAAAATTCTGCTTGATCCGAGGTTTTATCTCTTTTAGCTTCAAGAAGTGAATAAATTGATAATGTTTAAGAAAACTTAAATGGAGTGTATTAATCTGCTTATAAGACGTTAGCAGTTGTTATTGAGAACTCATTGGTCCCGTAATTTTATACCATCATTTACTTGAGAAAATTTCCAGCTTCAGCCCTTAAATTTCATCCCCCGTTGGGTCATAAGTTCATTACGCACCATGAAAAATATGCAAGTTTGTCAATCCCTATTCCACGAAAGTCCATTACAACTTTGCACTTTGCTTAAGTACTTGCTTCTTTAAATGCTAAATCGTTTTGCACGTCAAAGATAATTCTTACTTTCTACACCTTAGTATAGTTTGTTGTAGAACATAAAGTAGTTTGCAGAGAGCAAATTGCAAAGTACAAAGTTGCAGAGTTGATGGTGGAATATGTTTCGACGAACCTGGAAAGATCTCGGTAGTTTCCTCTCTCCAATTTCTTCCAAGCAGGAAAAAATCTAAAAAGCTGGTAAGAAATCGAACAAGACGAAATAAATACTTCTTTAAAATTCACATAAAGCACATGCGAATCAACGTTCAAAATAATAGAATCCACCTGAAACTGCAAATATGTTGCGTGGACGCGTGGTCCCTGAACAGTAGAGAGTAACAAGTTTTCCTATACTACACAAAGCTTTGATTTGCATATCACTGCATGCCATATCCTATGGCTATTGATGTGCGAAGCCAATTTCGACTCTGTCAACAAGACTATGTTTCTATTAAATGTGTAGCAGCATTCATTTGAATTACGTCCAAAGCCTCTTAATTGAATCGTCGCCTACATTTGGCACAGATATTACTCAGTTACAAATCATATTGGCTTTTCGATAAATTGAGAGCCGCCTCGCTCGCCTCGGATGACTTGTTTTATTACAGACTGCCTCACAAAATAATTTAAGGTAATACAACGGGGCCATTTACAATGTAAGTGAGATCACCTTTTTGTGTCGAAATCACAAAATAAAATGCTAATTTGAGGGCGGCACCTGATCGAAGCGATAAGTCGGCCGATGGTGTCTAGATAGAAGGATTCGAAACGGACCACAAAATACAAGTGTTTATTACCTCGACGCTGACATAATGAAGGTATTATTATATTTCGCACGTGCTATTATTGTTGCATTATCCACGCTTGCAGTAAACGCGTTATCAAATTTCCACCCACAAATTTGACGATTTCGGTGGGTCATTAAATGAGATTATTTCGACGTAAATAAGATATTATCTGTGGAAACATGAGCATATAATTAAGACATACCTTACTAAATAATCGTCGGCATTCTTGACTGCTTGTAACAACTGTTATTAATCCGACAATTTCGTTCAGCAACATCGAATTTAAAAATTCGAGCACTGGAAAACACGAAATTAAAATATTATGAAATAACGGATCGATGACAAGCCTTTTACTGTTTGCTAACTCCTCCCGCTTACGGCCACTCGTGATAACTTCATCAGATCTTGTTAGATTCTTGGGAAAGGCGTGCTTCAGACGATCAATACAAATTAAACGAGTTTCCTGCACGAAACCTCATATTGTTCGAAATGTTTACTGAACCACCCATGCAATAGACAAACTGGTCCATTCAATTCAGCTAAAGCAAAAAGTATTTTCTTTCGTTCAAGTTAAGCTAAACTTTCTTTTTTACCGCTGAAACACTACAGGCGATGCGGTTCTGCTGGAGCAATTCTGGTGGATGCGCCGGGGTAAATCGAGATAAAGCGTAAACTTCGCCGATTAATTAAGTTATCCCTTAAATTTATTTTCTTTAGACTCACGCTTCGAATTAGATTTAGATAGTAAAGTATTCCTAGACCGCCGCAGTGGTGTTCGTTCCAATCACTATTGAGATTTATTTATAATGAGACCGAAGCAAACTGAATGAATGTTGTTGCGGCGCCAAGGAAACTAAAAACAAACATTCTAATTAATTAAGCAATTATTTTAATCTATGGAAATGGTGCAGTAATTAAAGTAATTATGTAATGTTGCATGTAAATATTGTTGCGGCCGGTTGTGTTTAGGTTGCCGCGAAAAAGAGCGGCGTCTTCCAACAAAAAGTGAAATAATGTAGATTTAAACTTAAAATCGTATACAAAAAAACAATTAACTGGTTCTACTGTACAATTAACTAATTATTGTTTTTGTGCAGATTTTGGCCTTCTCTTAAGAGCTTAAAGTAGGTACGTCTTTAACGCATCGATTAATTTATTTTATGATGGATTAAATTCTCGCATTTTTATTTTATCTGCCGGTGGTCTCGTGAAATATGATTTTTAACCTCCCCACAACAAATATAAAAATGGGAGGTTACTGCAGTCAGTCCAACATTCGAAATTGAGATAACACCAGATCTTTAACCGCCAATCGGATTTGGCTGAAATTTGTTACGTACAGATCTTATAATCCGCCGAAGAGCTGATTTCATTTTGATGGCAATGGCAAACGATAAGTGTCTTTTTGCCATTTTAACTATGAAATTTGAAGGATGAACACCGATTCTTTTTATCAGTATATTAAAGTGCTTGAAAATTCTGTTTCCAGAATGTGTTCCGCCTCTTGGAGGTTTGAAACTTATACATATGGGATTCGTATGGATTTAATTGGCCTCGCTCCGCTCGGCGTTTAAACTTCCCTACTTCATCAGATAATGTCTTCCTTAAACTCCTAATAAAATAAATATCTATTTTGCGTACTTTCACGCCGTCATGACAAAGACTAAAGTAGCTTTAGCTAACGGTGATGCACAAACAGCCCAATTTTCCGTAATAACTCTTTAATTTGTTCCTCACTAGCAGTCACCTCCGCTTTTATCAAATTCGATAAATTATAACCGAAAATTACGCTGTTTGTGCATCACAAACTTTCATAAGTCATTAAGGCGTAAAAAGATACAACTTTAAAAAATTGTAGAAAATTAATGCGTAAACCAAATCGACTTCTGAAAAAAGGTTTTTAGAGGAAGAAGAACGATCTTCAAGGCTACTTAAGTTTCATAACGATTGATTGTTATCTGACCAATCCCCACGCACCTTAAAAACAAATATCAGTAGGAATACTACGTCAGCGCCATCTGTCACAATTTCTTGTGAGGTTCGAAAGCCTGATTCCTTAGCTTTAATTTAAGACTACTTTCATTCAAATCGGTTAAGAAATGGCTGACTTATTCCCAAAAATATTTTATCCAGTTTTTTTTGGGACACCCGATACTATAAATTACAAATCCGTGGAAAGTTTTGTAAAACTCGATAAAAAGTTTGTTGATATGGATTAAAAATGCGACTGATTAGAAATCAACAAAATTGTCATCGAGGTTTCCAAAACTTTCCACGGATTTATAATTTAACGCCAAAACAGTTAGCTGAATTCTCAAACTACTTAGAACAGTGAATAGCATTTTTCAAGAGCTCTAAGATTTTGACCTTGATAAGGGGGGTGGAAACTGCACAATCTGAACAAAGTGAAAATTACGGTGAAACTTGTCCCCCTCACTGCTAAAGAACCTGCCGAAAACCGCAAGTCGATATTTTATTCCATTCAAAAGTTATTAATACTGGATCGTCTTTAATGCGTCACCCGGTATATGTAAGGCAATGCAAAAACTGCTTCAGTTTTGTTTCATTTTGGATTCCGGATGGATCCCGTGGCAAATGGTTTGTTCCTTGTTCTTGTTCTGTGTAAGAACAAACCATTTGTCATTGGATCCATCCGGAAACCAAAATCTACTTTAGATTTATTATTCAAATATTCAGGTAATCTAACCTCTTAAGATATAATAAGTCAAACGTAACTTAATAACCCACCGTCATAATGAAAAAAACTTACTTGTTGATAATACTTCAACAATAGTTTCGCTTTATTGGTTGCCACAAGAAATTAACACCTTTATGTATGAGCGGACGCGATTGTAATTATTACTTTGTGAGGGGTCAGCTTCGAACCCTGTACGCTAGATTGGATTTTATTCTCTTTTTACCGAATAATGTGCATTTTTCAACTCGGTCTCTGCCTCCAAGTAATTCGTTTACATAAAACTTATGTAACCACATAAATAATTAATTGTATGTATTCAAATCTCCATATAAAGCAATCTTGCAAATTGCATCTATGTGCTTCTAACAAATTGACAAGACATTACTGTCATTAGTTTATGTGATTTATCTCCTGTTTTCCTTAAAACCGCTTGTTTCAAGGTTTAAATCGTTTGGAAAAATGCAAAATAATACATAAAGATGAAAAGTAGCGCTAATGCATTAACGTTGGTAGCTTAAGTAATTGACAATTATGTAAACAAATAATTATGTTCTTTTTCTTCAAGGAGGATTCAACTCAAGAAATCGACTTTTGACTTAGCGCAGTTCAGGTCAATTTCAGTCTTCTGAATCTAATGGTTGCATTAAAATTTTGAGAAAATCTCTATTTTTGGAATAATCTGGAACTTGAGAGTTTCCAAATTCCAGACATTTAGATCTTAAAATCGCTTCAATTAACATAAATAATCCTCATGTTGGCAATACAGCGTAATGACATTTCTCAAAACACTGTGCGCTGTCAACCAATTTCGTAGGTTATGTTTTGATTGGTTTATATTTATCGAAGGTTTTTATGCGTAAATGAAAGGATGAAAATTACTCAGTCATGGAGGAAGTCATTAATCGTTTTCCTTTTTGCACATTTATCTCAGGTGCCTAAGTTAATCTCAGCAATTTGATTGGTCAAAATTCAAATGAACCAATCACATTGCTGAAATTAACTGAGACTTCTCAGGTAAATATGTAAATGGAACGCACCGATTGTTTGCACTCAATACAATGTTGAAATCGAAGTAGGCAATGTTAGGTATCATTGGATTATTTTTGATTAGGTAATAACCTTGTTTGCTAAAAATTTGCCCAAATTTTCAAATTTGGTTCAACGGTGATGGCAATTGTTATTAACTTCAATAAATAGTTGTTGTTGTATTTACCAAGCGGTCGGAAATTGTATATACCTACAGCACTCTGTTTGATGAGTTTCATCATCCTCTGGATGACATGCCAAGCCGATTAAAAATCGACTCCTCATTCATTGAGCAGGCATTAAAGGAAGCACCAATAATAAATTAACACAAATTTGTAATGTAGAAAACCTTCTTGGTCATTGTTTCCTAACTAGTCGATGGAGTATGATGGAGATCACGGGTGGGGGAGAAGAGATTCGAGTGATGGTTTTGCACGTTATCACTGGCATGAAATCTTTGGATTGCACTGGTGCCGTATAAAGTGAAAATCACGTGAAAAATTTTACAAGTTACGACACGACTACCAACATTACAATTTTGTGCATTAAATTAACTCTAGAAATACCTATTCTCAAGATGGGAAATCTTGAAAAGATGACGTCATCTTCCCAGATATTTTTCTGAATATCTTCAAAACGGTAAAGAATTCTGATAACACCATTCTGCTCAGACGCTCACCTTACCTAGAATCAACTATAACCTCAACATCGATTTCTTAACTTGAATCCTCCTTTCAGTTTTGCCAGTTCTTTTTTCGATTTTCAATTGCCAATTTTGCGCAAGTTTGTTCACTTTCGCGGTATCTACCAAGTCTTCTTGCATATAAAGAGATAAGGATCTATAATTTCACAAATAAGCTCTGTTAATTGGAAATGTCCTTAACTACGCACTCTTGAAAACAAATTGCTTCCATCCCATCGTCTTATACAGTTGCAGCATCTTATATGTGCTAAATACCCTTAAGTACCACCGCTAGTAAGAAAATCAATTATCTCTTCAATGCAAATCTCTGTTCAATCTCGGCGAGAAACGCAAAAGCCCTATGCAATTACCTAATTACGTTATTTGATTGGCTTTCAGTCAACTCAATTGAATAATGACGTTTTGCTCTTTTTCAGAGCGTTAGTGCAAACGGCATAATTGGTGGAGTCGACAACAAGAGTCATCAGGAAGAATGTGCAGCGTGCCTCACAGGAACCTGTAGAAGTATAAATGGATTGTACACACGCCCGGATTTACCTGCGGGGTACTCGTTGGTCGCACAAATCCCACAAGGAGCATGCAGAGTGCTAGTTCAACAGCTGAAACACACGAGAAATTTCCTCGGTGGGTTTTTTCAGAGAGAGTAGAGTTAAATGGCGGAAGGCTATAAATTCATTAAGACTAATGTTTTTGCAATCAATGCGAGCAGTTTAGATAGCCGGGCTGACGCTTCCACTCAATCATTTCATTTTATAGCTTTGAGGAATGCCAATGGATCATTCATACTCAATGGCGATTGGAAGATCACCAACAGCAGGGTCATCGAAGGAGCAGGGACTAAATTTACTTACATTAAACAGGATGAAACTGCCATTGAGACGCTCAGTGCTCCAGGACCTTTGGCTAATCCTGTTGATATTCTGGTGAGAGCTTTTCAAGGTCTCGAACTTTGATCTTGCTTATTTAGATATAAGTTGTTGCAAGTCTGTCAGGGGAAGGTTGAGTGCTCCAGTTTCCTGCTGTTTATTGAACATCTTTATGGAGCTAAAAATAGACCACAATTGCATAATCTAGGGAAGTAAGTTATATTGTAATTTTCTTCTATATTTGATTAATAAAACAAAAGGGAAATGTTTATATCACTTACCACCCATGAAGAGTGCATCTGTGTGGCCATTACGAGTGAATTATGTAAAAGCTTTATTGCTGTCGACAAACAATTAGCTAAATAATGTAATAAAGCATGTATTATATTAAAGTGTAGAATAATATTCAAATTTCCAAGTGATGCAAGCATTTTATTCGTGGAGACTTTGTTTAACAAAACAACGTTTTAAACCTAGAACTCCAAGAACTCAAACAATAGTTGGTTGAATAGTCTTAAAGATCGAGCAACTTCCAAATAGACGCATAGATACCTAAATTTGTTTGTTTCTACTGAGTCAAAAGCCGTAGCTTTGGATTAAGCAAAGCTCCAAAAAAAATAGAAAGGCTTCAATTAATTAGTTATTTTAAAGATTATTTCTTATTAAAAATATGCCAAAACGGTTTTAAAATAGATATATTCTGCTGAATCAGTACATCGTGATGTGACCAAATCGTCTTGTGAATGATGAAAATGTTTTGCGGTGTCTAACATCTTACTTATACGAAGGCGTAGAGGGGCCACAACAAAGTTTTTAAAATTTTCAGAAAAAAAACTTCGTTGCAATAGCAAATTGTCACTTGCAAGTGACAATTGTCACTTGTAACCGACAATTGTCACTTGCAACTGACAATTGTCACTTGCAACTGACAATTGTCACTTGTAACCGACAATTGTCACTTGTAATCGACAATTGTCACTTGTAATCGACAATTGTCACCCGTAACTGGCAGGCGCTTCGAACTGCTTCAGTGACGTGCGCAGAAATTTGTCATGAAGAGGGGGGGTGTCAAAAGAATAAGATGTGCAAAAACTACTAAAAGAGGCATAAATCCTTACATTTTCATTATTTTCTAGAAACTGAAAAAAAAACACAAAAATTTCTGGAATCCCACGAGTTGTAACCCCCCTAACCCCCTCCGGCGTCCGTCATTGGTCTGTTCCAATTAACGAATTATCGCCAGCTACAAGTGACAATTGTCAGTTGCAAGTGACAATTATTGTCGGTTACAAGTGACAATTGTCAGTTACAAGTGACAATTTGCTATTGCAACAAAGTTTTTTTTTCTGAAAATTTTAAAAACTTTGTTGTGGCCCCTCTACGCCTTCGTATACTTAAACTTATTTTGATATTTTTGTGGGTATTTATAACTTTTTGCAAAAAGGTATATGCGGTACTTCCCTCGTCAAATTTCCGGTAAATTCAGCTCAAGTCGCCAATTTTCGTCGACAAAGTGAAGAAAAAGCAACGGAAAAATTACAGAAGCTAGTCATGATCATGAAGGAATTTATTTCGCTTATAATACCACAAGTGCATCCTATTTAATCGGTTAAATTTTGAAAATGGTTACGAAAGTTTGTTGCCGGTGGTAAAATAATGAGAACTGAATTGTTATTTATTAGCTCTTGGGCATTAATCTTTGATATTCTGTCTTATTCTGTATGGCATTGGAATTTTCAATTGGCTTGTAGGTAATTTTCAACAATTGAAAACTTCCAATTTTTAGTTGCATTCTAAATTGAATATAAATCTAATTGAGAAGGTGAATGGATCATACAGAATACAAGCCAGCTGTCAGATTATGACAGAATTGTCTAGTTTCGAATATTGAGAAATCCAATTGGCATACAGAATAAGACTGAATAAATGGTAATTTAGGTGGAATTGTTTTACCTATGCCGTACGGCAACAAGCTTGAGTGCTTATTTCTAAAATTTAACCGATTACAATATCGGCAAGATTATTTCATAAATTACCTACGTTTTTTGTTTTATTGTGATAACAAAAAGATTTTGCTTAACGGGGGTTGCCTATACTAGTTTGTAATTGTGAACGAGGAATTTTTTAACGGAGCAAAAGGCATCTTTCGAAGTCGCTTCCTAAGCGAGCTATAGCTCCTCAAAGTGCGCCATCATTCGGAGAAGTTTTTTCATATATCTCAGGAACGGACTGTCGGATCTTAATAAATTTTGGAGACATTTGGTACTGTCTGGACCTACGTCGACGTTGTAAATTTTATCGAGTTCTGACAAAGCTATCCTCAGAAACCCGCAATGATTTGATGTTTTTCTTCTAAATTACTTAGAAAGAGCAATTAAAGCTGCAACTTTTCTTACTAGGGTTAATTTTTGATTTAAGCAGCCATTTTAGAGATAATTGAGCTTTTGCGTTAATATGTGCCGTATGTAAAATCTATATCCTATTGGAAATGGGAATCTCAGGTTAAAATAGTGTCAAGCATTTTTGGGACACCCTGTATAAGTGTATAACTCACTAGTAACTTATAGGCTGGGTACACTCAGGAGATAAAGTTATGGACCGAGACCGCTCACAATGTGGACATATTCTCGCAAGCCTAATCAAAAAAATTCAAATTGAACCTGAAAACCTCTTTATTAGAACGACTCGAGTGGGATAGAAGCCTTCACGAACCTGTCTTGAGTGTATTTTTTAAGAATCTGTCGACACTGCTCGCGGTCGAGGACCAAAACTTTATCTCCTGACTGTACCTACGTTACTTATTCCGAAACAACCAAATAGCTTATTGTTAATTCTCTTAACCTTCGCCAAGGAATGAATGATTTTATTTCTTTTAAATCCACTCCCAATTTTTCTTAATAATAGATGTGCTGGTTATGAAATACTTCACCAAGTTGATATTACTTAATGCTTTCGGCACAATTCCAAATGGACTCCCTTAATCCTCCCTTGGCAGCG
Source organism: Pycnomerus fuliginosus (assembly GCA_963924575.1). Taxonomy (NCBI): domain Eukaryota; kingdom Metazoa; phylum Arthropoda; class Insecta; order Coleoptera; family Zopheridae; genus Pycnomerus; species Pycnomerus fuliginosus. The sequence continues at coordinate 12,710,452 of OZ004617.1, read as the reverse complement.
ACAGAAATGTTGCTTAGACTGCTCTGATTTATGACACCTACATTCTATTAGATCTTCAGTGCCCAAACTAACCCGGGAATAAAATATGGCTACTCTCTACCCGTGGACCAGATTACTCCCCACATAGCACCACCCTTAATCCGACATCCCTTGGAGGCAGCGATTCCTGAACCACGACGATTGGAAAGCCCCTTGAACAGTTCGAGCCAAAGAGACGAGGCCAGACCGCTGCACATGCACAGACGTCCCAGATTACGAAGGCGTTTCGTTTGGAAGATCAGTGGAATTTCTGCCTGCTCCAAATCGTGCGGTGGAGGTATTTCTGCTCGTAAATCTTGTTGGCAATGACATGTTTACTGTTTATTTACAGGACTACAAGCAACAGTCGTGACGTGCATTAGAGAACACTCTCAAACACCTGTTCCGGACCGTCGCTGCGCCCATTTAGAACGACCGATGTCTCAGCCCATAAGATGTAACGTTAAAGACTGTCCTCCACGATGGGAGTCTCACTGGAGTCCTTGCAGCGTCACTTGTGGGATGGGGCTGCAGCAGTACGTCCCTCAGTGTGCTCAAGAACTGAGCACTGGAAGAACTGTTGTCAGCAACGATGCCATGTGCTCTAAGACAAAACCCGCGATTGAAACGAGGCCATGCAGTCAAGAGTCTTGTGAGAGTGTTCGAGACAACGAATTGCCTCAAACACTACCGCAGACTTCTGTTAGAGGCATTCGGCATGAGTGGACAACTGGGCCCTGGTCTTCCGTAAGCGTTCAACTTATAGTCCGAGAGCTGGCAGCAAAAATGCATAATGGTTTTTTACCAAAGGTTTGATGTCTTTATCGAAAGTACCCTTTAAATGATGAACGAAACCGTGCGTCTGCCGGTCCAGACTGGAGGCGTTATTGCGGGAGCGGCTTTGGAAATACTCAATTTTTAGTTAAAATGAAATCACTTTATATCAGGCTCAAAATTGTATTGGGAAACAACGAGCTGCTTTCCAAAAACTGGCAGACGGCGGCGTCTTCAGAGCAGACGCATTCAAAAAGGGCCGTGTTCCATATTGTATATATAATGACGCAATACAAACAATAGTACCTCCCTAATTTTTAGCCTGGTATAAAGTGATTTTAACCAAAAATTGAGTATTTCCAAAGCCGCTCCCAGTCTGGATCGGCAGACGCACGGTTTCATACATGGTTTAAAGGGTACTTTCGATTAAAAACATCAAACCTTTGGTAAAAAACCATTACGCATTTTTTGCTGGCAGCTCTCGGACTATTATTATTATCGATTGTTATTCTAATAGTTTTGTTTTAGTGTTCAGTTTCTTGTGGTACAGGGCATAGATCTCGCTCGGTTACTTGTCCAAGTGGCCAATGCCATCCTGACGATCGCCCGAAATACGCAGAGTATTGTGAAAACGGCCCTTGTTCAAGCGGAGACATCTCCCCCTGGCTGCTCACAGAATGGTCGCATTGTTCCGAATCGTGTGGTACCGGAAGTCAAGCTCGTCTAGCCGTCTGTTTGCACCATAACAATTGCACAGATGGGAATAAACCAGAGACGTCTAGGGCGTGTTCGAGCGATAAACAATGCAATGGTCAATGGTTCACTGGACCGTGGTCGTCCTGTTCCGATTCCTGCAATGGAGTCGCAAGGCAAAAACGGGAAGTGCACTGTGTTGTGAAAATAAGAGGACAAGCACATGTCACCACTGATATGACCTGTCCAACTAGTCAAAAACCCGATGCCGAGCAGCCCTGTCACGGTTCGTGTACACCGAAATGGTTTATAGGGGAATGGGGGGCATGCGATTGTTCCAACGGCATTCAGAGGCGAGAGGTTAGGTGTCTGGATGAGCACGGAAAATATGCCACGAATTGCTTAGACACGGACATGCCCATTGCCAAAAGGCAATGTTTATGTCACAATAACATTGAGGAACAAAGGGATCACTATAGACCGGCGCAGGACGAACCCGTTGATCGTATGTTCTCAATTTTGTGCATGAACCTTTTCTGTATACTCCACAACTAGGTAGAGAGATCGCAGGTTGAAAAGGACCTGTCACTTCACCACTTAAAAAAAGGAGCTTCAATCAGTAAAATCTTCGAATTTGAAATAACACAAGATCTTCACGTTTTGAGATCTCAGGAACCCAAAAAAGTGGTTTTATAAATGTGTCTGCATGTACGTACGTTGGTTTTTGAACACTCCACAAACAAGACTACTAGACCGATTTGCCTGAAATTTGGTACGTAGACATCTCATAAAACTAAAAAATTCGAGATTTTTATCGAGCTTTAAAATCGCGGTTCAGCCCAAGCCCCCCCCGGGCTCCGACCTTCTGAAGATGGCGCCTAAAATTCTGTTTTTATTGAACTGCTTGAGCTACAGCGAAGTTGTTTTGCATATTATCTAACATACAACAGTAAGGACCATCAGATTGTGATCTCTACCAAAAGCAGATTCAACCAGGGGCTTAAGCTTTCCCCATCCAATTTTTTTTGTGTTATTTTTTTGTCAATTTCTCACCGGAATGTGGTTCCCTGAAATAATTTCATAAAAAAGTCTCTCTTGTTATAACAAATAAAAATCGAATTTTGAGCGCCCCGTCAGGGGGCGCTAGCCCCCATAGGAATGATTTTCGGACACATGTTTATAGAGACTTTTTTTCATATTTGGAGCTGGGGGCAGAATCACCCTCCGAAATAGTTATTTCATCGTTATTTCCGGACATGCTGTATTCACAACGGTTTGATACAATCATACTCTTACATTTTATAGAAACTTCGAGAAAATATTAATTAAATGTGTTCCCAAAAATATGGAACTGGCCGTTTATTTCACAAACTATTTACTTATCAAATTTTTTTTCCGATAAAAGTTTACTTGCTGATATTCTCTTCACCGAGTCTCGCTGAGTAATTACGTACGTCATACACATTTTTTTTAATTAGAAGATTATCCCGAGTTAATAATATCAACAGATGCGCCTAAATTAAGCTTGCAACTTTTATTGGAACAATTTTTTGATAAAGTGAATAGTTTTTAAAATACTTTTTTCTCTCTCTTTCATTATGTAAGGGTATGATTTTATTACACCGTTGTAAAGATAAACAAAAATGTGAATAGATACAATCAAGAAATATGCAGGGTGTGCCATTTCAAAAAACACGTGCCGTAAGCCAATGAAATAAAAATATTGCCAGACGGTAGAAACTCCTACATTTTCACAGAATTAGTTAAAAATATTTTTCACCCCTAAAATGACATTTTCTCAAAATTGGCCCTAAGGTTTTCGATCCGGTAATACAACAGCTATCCAATTCGACAACAATAATTGAAGACACAAAGAGGAGCTGAATTCAGTATTTTTGAGTGAAAATAATAAACAAGGGACGCTCTTTCATTTGCTACAAAAGCGAGGTCGGTTAAAGTATTTATTGCACTCAGAAATATCATTGCCGACAGTTCAAAATGTAGAACGTTAAATATTGAAGTGTGTAAATCAGTTTTTTTCCTTCTGGAAAAATTTGTAAAAATGGAGCTAACTCCTTTTTGCATCGGTGTCTTCAATTGCTCTTAGGCTAAGAAAATCTTAAAAAAAGGGGCCTTTTTGCCTCTAAAATGGCAATTCTCGAAAACATTGCACTAGGGTTTTTGATCCGGCATTGCAACAGATATCGAATCCGACAGTTACAGTTATACATACGTTTTTTTCGCGGTACCATATTTTGGACAAAAGGGCACCCAAGTGTGAATACAGACACAGACAGACAGACACACACAGACATTTTTCAAAAACCACTTTTTCTGATTCCCAGGTCTCTAAAACATAAAGATTTGATGTTTTTGACGATTCGATTTTAAGATCGATTTTATTAACTTGCTCCGCGAAGCGTAGAAGTTAAAATATTTTGAGATAACTGATATTATCGAAACATAGTTCAGAGATAGCCATTTGACTTCCCCAAAATGGTTCTGATCTGTTGGAAACTAAAGAAGTTATAAGGGGTGGCCGCTCCCGTTTGACTCACCCTGTATATTTAAGTTTCTGAATCCTAAGAAGGAGTTACCTAGTTGTGGAGCTTAAACTTGCTCTTGTAGACATTTCTGTGACAATTTTTGTTCCAGGTTCCTGCGTAGATAGAATCAGGAATTGCTACCTCGCCGTACAATCACGCCTTTGTCAATACCCGTACTACACAAACCACTGCTGTGTTTCGTGCAAAAGGGCACAACACGATCTGCTGGAATAGTCTGTGATTGATGGTCGAATATCGAATTATAGTCAAACCTACCGTACTGATCGACACTTGAATTTCGAATTCAATTTAATATTTAGGGAAAGTCGTGCGAAAATAAAATGTGTGTGGATGTGATGTATTTCCTAAAAATAACAGTGCATGGTTACTTTTAGGTACATATTTATTTTTATTGTACATATTTTTTCTAGCCATTTCTCATCACTGATAGAATACTCTTAATTTAGTTATCTGTGATTGTGTTTCTTTCTAACTAAATTATAGGTAAGAGCGCCTGATTACTTATTTAATGTTCGCTTGAAAAGCACTGCCCGTTTTTTTCTACATGTTTGGAAGTAAAATTTCTGCGCTGAAAAGCGCGAGACTGCGCACTTGCCAAATCATCTTATTCATTGACTTTAATGTTACTGTATTAATTTTAAGATTAGACACTATAAAATAAGAGTATTATATTTTAGTTACATTTATTAGATAATTAAAGACTTACTGCTAGTTAAGAATTTATTGCTCTTATCTGATTTCCTTGTCATTTATTTCTTGGTCACCCAGTTTTTTTTGATGGGGTTTTATTGGGCACCCAGCCTTTCACGTCATAACTGATGGCGGAAGGCATACGTATGTCAAACATTAACTTTATAAAAACGTTCAGTTCTATATTTGAAGCAGTGATAACTAGACTCTTATAACTCCCGTAATAAATATACGTGGCCCAAAATAAACTCATGCTTAGTGGGCTTTCGAAATTTCAAATTGAAAATCATTCCGTCGATTCTGTCAGAACATCAACGTCAACGTCTTACAAAATTATTGATAGGAAAACAAAACTATCCCAGACACCCAGACATGAGTTTCATTTAGCGCATTCCACGTCAAATCGATAAAAAAAATACGAATTGCAGGGATTTTGTTGAAATTAATATATGCTGTAGTTCACCCTAAAATAGCTTATAGGTCTTCGGGCGTTTCGCTGTCTAACGCCTATTTGTTATAATACGGCCATTTTAATTTTTACAGATTCCTCGTGCGCGCTCTCAATAAATCACTCATAACTCCTGAAATAACAGTTCACTTTTCACAATTTTTTTTTGAATTACTCCGAAGGAATGACTTTATGGATGTGGTATTATGTATTTTGTGAAAATTATTATACAGCTTGGAAACTGCTCGTAAACTTTTCAAGGTCATGAAAAACTTTGTGGGCATGGTTTTTGAAAATCTGAAAAAATTCCCAGGTTATGCCTGGAATATCTTTTATTTGCTGTAAAAATTTAAAGATGGACATTAAACAAATGAGTAGTCTGCAATTTTTTTCCTATCCCGCTGTGCGCGCTTCGGTCTCAGCGCGTTAGGGAAGTTACAACGGTAGACTCAAAAATAGGATTTGTTTACGCTAGATTCACTAAAAAACTATGAAAAAATGTTTTTCTGTGATCTGAATTTGAATTTGAATTTTCCAAAAAAATCTTTTAAGCTCGATTTTGTCCGTTTGCGCGGAATCGAAGAAAAATATTAAGGAAAAGTTGATCAAAAGTTAATTTTGACCTTACCTTATGTCAAAATTCGCAATTTACTTTAGAATTTTCCCGATTTATCTAAAATTAAAAATTCGAATTTTGAATTGAAACAAGATAGTTTACAACCTACATTGAAAGAGATGCATCTCATAAGGGTCTGCGACGGTGCAAAAATTTATATTCCTACTCCTAAAATAAACAAAAATATTTGATTGCCTTTATCTTAAGTGGGACACCATATAAAAATATTACAGTATTGGATTGATAATGAAATTATCTTTTAAGTAGTAACAAAGTGAGGGGTTGCCATTTGAAATTGGGGTTGCATTGTAAAATTTCATGATGCCCATAGGTGCCCCTCTCCGCCCCATCGAAATAAAAGTCGACGTGTTAGAGCGATTTTTTATACCTTTTGTAGTTCCAAAAAAAAAAAAAACAAATTGCACTTTCGAAGAAGTGCATGATTCTTTGATTATTATATTGTTTATCATAATCGTTCGTCATTTGACGAAAAAGGTAGGTAGATAACGGTCATTCATTATCATTATTCATTTCATTAAGCTCGGAATATGCTATTGCCTTAAGATAAGGGCGATACGATAATTCGCACCTAAGTATAGTTGAGTAGGTAATAAATCCATTCAAAATATCTCGCCCGTGGTCTCTTATCTTACAATGATACAGCAATAGGTATTTTTATACTTTCTTGTACAAATTTAGCGTCAAATTTCAATACACGTAGATATAATTGGCACAATATAAGAATTGGCTTCACAAGAATGACACCTCATCCTCATCTTATCTTCCACAAATTCCTTTTTTATTGCGAAAGTTCAATTTGAGTGGTTCAAAACAACTTAAGATTGATAATCCGACTCTAGTATGTAGTTTTGCCATTCTTAAAGATGGTCGAGCAGGTTTCCGCTTTGAAACGGCTAACGTGGATCATAAATGTGGTGTTTCATCAAATTGTGGCTGTGCTTACAGTTTATGTGCTAACTGAAATCATTTCACGCTCAAGTACGAGTTTAAGCTCGTTACATACATGGCACGTGATTCTTACAGTCTTCGGAGTAAGTCGTCCCATTACTTATATTTTACGGAAAAATTAAATATTTGATTTTACAGTTTTTATTTCTTGCTGTGGAGGGGTTGCTCCTCTTCAGCGAGAATAACATCTGCACGATGTATTTGCCTAGGAAACAAAAACAAACGATCCATGCTTGTATCTACTCGCTGAGCGTTATAGCAATAACAGCAGGTATAGCTCTTCAAATTTCCAACATAGGGAACAACAACGGCGAGCACTTTTCATCTGCACACTCTATAATAGGTAAGTCGAATTTTGTGCGCTGTAAGAATTTTAATACTTTCTCTGTAGGTTTAATAGCTTGGATCTTTATGCTCTGTTCCTCTGTTTTGGGATCTCTATCCCTACACCCTGAGATCTTTAGAAATGCTATTAGAGCTGTAGTCCTGAAGCTAATCCATGAAATTGTAGCGATATGTGCAATAATTCTAGGAATTACGGCTCTCGGATTTGGAATGTACAAATATCTCCATGTTGCTTCACATACTACTCGTGATGTGGCAGTGATAGTGATGGCACTTACCGTTGCCTGGGGTTTAATTGGCCCCTGCAGATCTGTATATAACAATATAAAAAATTTGAAATAAAATTATAAACGTCTATTGAAATCTCGTGGTAAGGGTTTTTGTAATCTAGGTACCTAACTTTACTAACTATTGTAAACTTAGTGCTAGCTGAGAATTGTTTTGATTTGATTGTAGCCAGAGACCAATGCCTTATTAATACTCCATACTCCAACTAATATTGTTAAAATTAAACAAATCATTCTTTGTTCACTCGTTGTGTAGTATATAAACCAGTTGGTATAATAAGAGTAGCCCAAGCTAACCAGTCCAATAATATATCCGAGAAGACCAAAACTGTTGTGGAGAAACTTAACTGAAGCCGCCGTCATAAATTTTATCTTTGAAGAATAAATTACTGCAAGTCCCATGAACATCGATAGAAGGAAAAGGATCATCGACACCAGGCCTGAAATGGAAGAAAATCGATGTAGCTGTTCATATGGTACTGACTTAAATCTCTTGGGCACCAAATAAATGATCGATAAGCGTGTAGTTAATTAGGTGAAGTCCCTTTACATGACTGGATTAAAGGATGCACATAAGTTTAGAAAGCACCCTCTCAATCCCTAATCCCTCCTGAAACTTTCATCCGACCCTGCGGAGATGAAGTTAGCTCTTCAGCTTCCAATATAGTAACTGAACTCCCTATTGCAAATGCCCATTAGAATTCATTAAAAAATATATGTAATGAGTTGTAATGGATTGATTTAGGTATTTGTCCGGCGAATTCCCCAGATCAACCCATTACAGATACAAAAGCTTTCTAATGTAACGTAATGTAAAATCCCAGACTTCCCATTACATTTCATTAGAAACTGTAATAGGATTTGCCAGTAGAACACATTACAACTCAATTGACAAATAAATGTACTTTTCCATTACAGATTTGAAGCAATATGATTGGTGTTCCTGGTGACGTGACGACTGATTAGTGTTCCTGAAAATGTCGGCAGCGGACACGTATTTATAGTTTATTTCAAAATCCTTCTCTTCAATCCTAAATTTGGTGAATGCACAATCATGGCACTAGATAACATGCAAGGAGCGTGCAATAACGTGAATCTGAAACAAAACAAAAGTATGCTACACAATCAGCAATCAGCGCCTGACTTCCTCAACGAGCTTTATATAAAACGACATCGGGAATTAATTGAACCTATTAAAAATAACGCAGAATACATAGTGACAATATGCTGCCACACATTCACAATAATGATACCATAACATTCCTACGTAATAACAACACAATTAACACGTGCTTACCGGCTTGATACCTAAAGCAGCAAACAACAATAATGGCGTCTAATTGCCTGTATCTGATTGGCTACCTTCTTCATACAGCGCCATCTGCTTTCAATCTGTTTTTGTAATGGGAAAACACATTAGAAACGCAACGCTGCGTTATAATGGGTTCTAGTGAGTGAAAGGGAAGACCATTAGGTTTCAGTACAATACATTAGAAATTTGGTCAGTTGGACTTTTCCATTACAAAATTAGTCTTAGTTTCCCTTTAAGCTCATTAGATGCCATTACAACGCATTACAAATCTCTAATATTTTCTATACAAATTCTAATGTACATTTGCAACAGGGGCTGGCAACAATCATCATAATCACATCAAAATGAAGAAATATGGAAACTAAAAACGTAAATTAGGTACAGTTGCATAATATTCTACCTGTAATTCCATGAACAGTGTAAAGGTGATATCCAGGTTCCAAATAAAGAAACGTCTCAATGCAGCCCACCGTAACGAACAGCGTACCTACGCTGATCAAAAGGCCATGGATCCAATATTTTTGGGATCTATTCAGCTTAGTAATTTTGCTGGATACGTACCAGAATTCATATTTATCAAATAGAATCAAAGCTTCAGCCATCAATGGTATAATCTAAAAAATGCAAATAAGTAGGTAGGTACCTACCTTCTCAAAGATAATTTATAAAAGCTGTTAATCTTACCCCAGCAGTACACAAAACAACATGCCAAGTGAACCAAGAGTAGTTGTTTAACGATACTATTGTACAATATATCAGAACTCCAATTGACAGACATCTTGTGGCCCAATTAAAAACAAATCTCAAGATGTTTTCGAAGCTGATACTGCTGTTTGTCATCGTGCAAATCGAGGAAAACCCCAACTGAGTATTGTTTTGGGATTGATCGTGAATTGTGCATATCTGTGTCAGTTGTGGAATCCCCAGATCATTAGCATTCACATAAGAAAAAATAGTAACCAATAGCCAGCTCGACTGAAGTACTTAATCTCGAACGTGTCGATTCAAAATTTTGATAAGAAAGGCTGAAGCAATAATACACTTTAGGTACCGAAGTAAATTTTATTTTCACGATAGCGATTGCTTAATGTTTTGAATTTTTTGAAAAATGTGCATCGAATTCAAGGAAATGTTTACGCTTTAATTCTCAGAACATAAAAAGACTAGAGGTCACCAGGCTAGCAGACGAAGCAAAGGGGATTTACTATCAATTTATTTTATAAATAGGTAGGTACTGAACTGATGCAATAAGTTCTTTCTTTGGCTAGTAAAGTACAATTATTCATAGTTGCACAAAACTAACTAAGTACCTGCCATAATAATGAGTAAGTATAGCTACCTAGTGTTTTCAATTATGTAAGAGTATGATATGAATTCCAAGAAATTTTAAACTTTTCAGCTTCAGCCTGAATTTGCGTAGATGAAAATATATATTATTATATTAACTTTTTTCGTGAGTTTGAAGTTTGAAAAAACTTAAAAAGATCCATTACGTGTTGTAGAGGTAATGTTTTTATTGTATTGAGTATCCCAAAAAAAAGCGGACTGATTATTTTTGGGAATTTGTCAGCTATTTCTTAACCGATTTGGGTGGTCTTAAATCAAAGATAAAGAATCAGGCTTTCGAACTCCGCAAGAAACGACGACAGATGGCGCTGCCGTAGTATTCCTATTAATACTTGTCTTTGAAATTTACTTATTAAGTAGGTACTCTCGAGTTAACGATTTGTCAAAACTAGTAGGCAATCGACGTATGGAAATACATGGGCATTGCATTGTCTACTAATTTTGACAAATCGTCAACATTCACTTGCACTCGAGTGTACCTACGTATAGGGATTAACGAGAAAATAGGCCTTAAAAGACGTATTTTTAAAAAATCACGGAAAATTAACTACTGATACCAGATGTAGGATGTATTGTTTCGTTTCCAGGACCATCAGAATTAGAATTCAAAAAAATTAAATGCTGCAAACATTTTTTACGAAATTTTAACTCCTAGCGGCCTCTATAGGCAAATTTAAAATTACTATAAGGCACTTTGTGACACATCATTTTGAAGAGAATTAAATCCTCTGAAAGCTGATGCAAGTATTTTTTAAATCCGCTGATAACAGTTACAGCAAAAACAAAAATATTTACAGCACTGTACCTATCGGTATAATGAAACTAGCTTCCAAGCGATGTATGATAATTGATAAGTGGATAGTTGCCGTTTGAAATTTTAAAGTTAGAGTTCGCGGGGGTTAGGGGGTGCGTTGCAAAATTTCACCAAGCACGGATTTAAGTGTCCCTCTCCAAATAAAAATCGACCTGTTTGAGCGATTTTTTCTCACTCGAGTTTGCAGAGGAGAAAATCTGTGTGACCACTTTTGTTTAAATTGATTTTTCGATAATTAATTTCCGGCAATAATTGCCTGATGATTAGTAGATCAGCAGTATTAGGATCAAGGGTCGTCTATTTTTGTTTATAACATTTTTGTATAAGTACAGAATGTGTAAAAATTATTCCAAAAATTCATATTATTTCAAGCATTGTCTCCTGTAACTTGTGGTATAATACAGTTTTTTGATTACACACAATCAAAAATATGAAAACGTGTGTTCTACAGGATATACATCAGGCAAAATATTGTATCTCTAATATTAGGATATCTTGTACTGCGAGTTGTACTGGTAGTCTTTTGTTCTTTTACTACTTAAGTAGTTGCTTTCTTGATTATTGATGTACGATCTCTCAACAAATTATAAAAATATACCCATAGGTTACCCTATAATATAAGTAATTATAAACTTTGTCATACTTAAACCCTAAGTCTTCTCAATGAGATAATTAGGGTGAAAACAAGTTAATTTAATTGAAAGCCTTTGGTTAAGGAAATAACAAATAATTCTCGGCGGCTTTTGGAGGTTCTACAACAAATTGTTTGCAATCAAGAAAAGCTCCATTTCCACGTAACGTCGTTCGAGCACTATAAATTAATGTAAGTAAATAAATCCTAACTTTATTAGCTATATCGCCTTGTCTATAGAACAAAAAGCGGCCACGAGTCAAATTCGATTCAACCGATCTAAATCTAAATGATAAATTTAGTTTCGAAATTGACGTTGACGACCAAAATTTACTGCTAGCGAATGTAATTAGGTAACTCGCATTTTATCGTTCTTAATCATTCGCAATTTTTTTTAGTATCAATAAATAATATATTGTAAATTCATCTGTAAATTTTGACCTCATAACATAATCTACTAGACTATCAGATAAGTTCCAGGAACAGGTGTCCCCTTTCAGAGTGCAATAATTTCAGCCACAGATTCCTTGCATGAAAATGACCCGTATTTTTTTCTTTCGCTAGATGGGCCTCCGTTTCATCACTAGGGCTCCTCAAAAGTGAGCCCCAAGAATTAAAAATTAGTTCCCACGTTTTAACCATTCAACCGATTTGGCTGAAATTTTCCACGAAACCATTACCTATACGAATGAAGATTTTAATAATGTAGCTGATGATGTCGTGGTGCCTAGCAAAGACGCCCCCTTGTACATACGATGGTGGTAGTCTTTTGTTCTTTTACTACTTAAGTATAGTCGCTTACTTAACTATTAAGCAGTTTATACAATAACCCTTTTTGTTGATTATTGATGTAAGTAGTGCGATCTCTCAACAAATAATAAAAATATACCAATAGGTACCGTATAATATAAGTAATTATAAACTTTGTCATGCTTTACCCTTCTCAATGAGATATAGTGAAAACAAGTTAATTTAATTGCAAGGTGATTGAAAGCCTTTGGTTAACGAAATAACAAATAATCCTCGGCGGGCTTTTGGTGGTTCTACAACAAATTATTTGGTTGATTGTATTCAGTTTGCAATCAAGAAAAGCTCCATTTTCAGGTAACGTCGTTCGAGCACTATAAATTAATGTAAGTAAATGGTTTCTTTTCCCCAAAAATAAAACCTAACTTTATTAGCTATATCGCCTTGTCTATAGAAGAAAAAGCGGTCACGAGTCAAATTCGATTCAACCGCGATTTAAATGATAAATTAATCTTAAATTGGCGTTGACGGCCAAAATTTACTGCTAGCGAATGTAATTAGGCAACTCGCATTTTATCTTTTTTAATCACTCGCAATTTTTTTGGTATTAATAAATTTTGACCTCATAATATAATCCACTATAGGCCATCAGATAAGCTCTGTGAGAATTTTTAGAAAATTATAGCCTGTATAAGCCGAGAATATCAACTGATAGTAACCCTAGACAAGATCCCCTGCGTCGAGGTACAATGATAACGAAAAAATTTGAAGTATCTGCTGGCCGTCTCCCGTCTGCTATACTTTTAAGTGGAAAAAATGGGCAGCTACGGAAGCGGCTGGAACCTCCCCACTTGGTGAATTTTCCAATCCTATCACCAATATCAAGTAAATGTTACTATTTACTATATCTAAGTTTCACTCCACCAAACCTAAGGTGCTTTCTGTGATTTTTCTAAATTTGACGATCTTTTGCCAAAAGGGCACTAAGTTTGAATACAATTTTGAAAACAAAATTTGAAGACTTTTCATGTGTTGATAGAGAAAATGGGAGTTCATTATTCAAGTTTCAAAGTTGGTATGCCAAAATGGCACTTACCATTCGCCAATTGCCGTCAAAATTAGATCAGCTCTTCGGCTGGTAATGGTATCTCTACCTACCAAATTTCAGCCAAATCGATCTAGTAGTTTGGACTGTAGCGTGTTATTTAATGTTTCTTCGAAATTTCGATTTTTTTGATTTTGTGCCAAAAAGGCGCTAAGTATGAATACATTTCTAGGTACAGAATTTGAAGACCTTTCATGTGCTGATAAAAAAAAATTGTGTTCATAAGTCAAATTTCATAGTTTGTATGCCAAAAAGGCAGTTGACGTTTGCGGATCGGCAAGAAAATTAACTGGGCTCTCCAGAGGGCCAACACTAAACCACATTCCAAATTTCATTCAAATCCGTTCGACAGTTTCCGAGAAATCGTGCTCACATACGTACGTACATACGTACGTACGTACGTACATACGTACATACACACAGACATTTTTTAAAAACCACTTTTTCGTGATCCTGAGACCTTGAAACGTAAAGATCTGGTGTTATCTCAATTTCGAATTTTGGACTGATTGCAGTAACCTCCCATTTTTATATCGGTTGTGGGGAGGTTAAAAATGTGTGCATGCAAAAGCGATACGTTAAAATCTACCGCGTACCTATAATGTGCATACCTGACAATTTGAAAGTTCTATAAAAAACAACAAAAGAAAACTAATAAATACGTTTATGGAGTTTTTATTTTCATTCTCGGTTATAAAATCTGATTGGTTTAAAAATACGACGTCAAAACTTTATAGAAAATAGATACTATTTCCTGTAATAAAATGCATAATAAATCCTCAATCTCGCCGCTCACAATAAAAATATAAAACGTAGAGATCTACTTCAAAGGAACTTAATCTCATATTTTCATTAAATATTAGAGTATTAATTGTAGTATTAAAGTATTAATTGTAGAATCAAAAACTGATTTTTTTCAATACTTCGGCCGAACTAAGAATGGTTTTTAGTTGATTGTAAAGGGATCGGACTGCCGCTAGAAGACTCCAAGCCGTGGCGATACTTAAAACCCAAACTGCTGCTGATCTAGACTCTTCCGAGGTATTCCTTTTAATAGAATTTTTGTCGAGGCCGTACAATAAGCTTACGACTCCAAAAACGTAACCCAACATTCCAAACAAATTGTGAATGAATTTTACATACACTGGGCGAATAATGCCGCTGAGCGTCTGAGTGTAGGCAGCAGCCAGACCAAGACATTGCGATAAAAGGACGAAAATCCAAGAAACCAAACCTTTAATAATAACGATAAAAAAATTATTAAATTAATCAAATCACTTACCAGTCCACGCGTGAGTACTTTGGAAATGATTACCATCTTTATCATTAACTATTAAAGCAATTCCAACCGTTATTAAAATTGCGCACAGGAACAAGAGTCCTCCGTGAAGTGCATATTTGGTCTTCCTTTCAATTTTCAAGCTCCATACATTATCATTGGAAAATAATATGATTGCTTCTCCCATGAACGGAAGGTACTAGAAAGAATACATATTCAAATGTGCTGAAAATAATTTAAACATTCGAAAACTTACACCAATAGAGCTTAGAAACGCATGCCAGGTCAGGATACTGTCGATTTTACTGTAGTAGAATATTGTCCAGTACAAAAAAATTGAAATAACAGCAAAGCTTTGATGGAAAACTGTGTTGCAAATCCATGATAGTCGCTCTGTGATTGTAATTGTTGGTGCCACTTTTTTCTCCATTGTCCTTTCTGTAAATACACTGAAACTGCACGCAATGTCGTCTGTGGCGATTTTTATAAGCTCGGTGTCTGGGTAATGTAGTTATTTCTTGTAGATAAAAGATAGGATCAATTATTATTTATAATCGGTCTACGTGATTGTTTAAGTGGGTATCAGATGAAGAGACGGTGGGAATATTAGTCTAGAAATTACCTTAAACAATACTCGTAAACTCTATCTCTATGTGCTATTTCTACTTTTCGATAAAGAGGAAAAAATGCTTCTATGTACATACTAATATAGCTACTCGCCTTTTTAATCTCCAAGTTCCATCATGGAAGGAAAACTGTTTCAATTTAAGAAGTCAGTCCTAGGTTTCTGCTTCTACTTACCCAATATTGCCTACAAGTAATCAATTGCCATGGACACAAAGCTGATCAGAGATTACATTTCTCAATGTTGGAAATTAGTAAAACGCCATTCGTTCCATTGTTCGCATCATATTAATCAATTTAGGAATCAATGTAGGAATTTATTAAGAAACTATTAAACTGTGAAACAATATGATTTCTTAAATGAATGGATCTTCTTTGTTCTACGAATCAAGGTGAATCACGTTTAGAAATCGCATAAAGCATTTTGATTGTGTGTCAAAAATTAACTGCCTCTCAATAGTCCCCCGGTTTATTCAATTTTGATGTGAACCCCGCTTCAAAAAAAGAGTGAATTTTGTCAAAATAATAAAAGAAAGGATCTAAATTCTGGTTCAGACTAAAATATTTAGGGAAAATAATGCATACTTACCTATCGTTCATGAGGCCTTGTGATCAAGATTGTTGGAATTGTTGTTAATTACTGGAAAGATCCCACAATAATAATGAGAAATAAATCTCAAAGCAGGTAATCTGCCTTAGGAACTTAGCGCTTTTAAACATTATGGAAATTACGTATTAGTACTGTAAATGTCAATCTCGGGGAGACCTCTACATTTTCACGAAATTTTTAAATGTAGAGATCGTGAACTAACCATATGATGTACTAGATTCGAGGCGCGAAATGAAAGTATCTTTTTTCACTCGTTGGATTGATACGCCTACGGCGTCGTGCATCAAATTTTAAACTCATGGATAAAAGCTTTGCTTTCATCAAATGATTGTACAAATTACTATTAGGTATGTGCTTAGATCTTAATTTCCAACATGTCTCAGTTTGTACGAGAGCCGGTACTGAGACCCTGCAAGCTGTTTTAAAAAACCACTGTGAAAAATCTGTTAGAGCTTTTCTAGTTTTCAAATCTGTTTTCACTGGAAAAACATCTGACTTCAATGTTCCTATAAAAAGTCGGCACTTTTTATTATCACTTTTTTATGAACAAAATTTTAAATTATTATTGTATTTATTTTTATTTTAATAATACATTTCCCTAGACTCAATTGCAGGAAACAGTATACTTACAAAAAAACTCAAAACAGAAAGAGAAAGTTAATGCAAAAACGAAAAACAACATGTTACATACCAAAAGTATTGATAATACAATTTGAAATGTGGAAAAATTTACATCACATTCTGCTGGTAATTTGTTGAAATTATTGCACATAAGAGATACAGGAGATTTGAGCAGTACGTTTGTTCGGTGCGGAACACAATAAAATGTAAGACAAAGTCTAGAATTGATCTTTGGCACCAGTAAATTGATTTTTTCAAGAAGCATAGAGCAGCCTTTATTTCCCCGCAATAGATTTACCAGAAGGCGGTGTTAAGTGAATTGAGCTCAAAACTTTGCAGGAATATACAGGGTTAGTACAAAGTCCCGGGACGGCCAGTTTATCTCCGTTATTTCTTAAGATTTTACTTTGAAACTTGGTACGCGGGCACAATTAAATGCACGGAATTTAAAACTGTTTTTAAAAATTTTCTTGAACTTCCGGTTCAGCCGGAAATGGCCCTAAAAATCGTTTTTTTAAATGGAATTATACTTTTTTCTCAACGGATTCGGAATCTACGAATTTTTTAAAGTCAAAAACATGTATCATACTTTACCAGAAGTTAAGTCGCGGCCACCCTGGATTTTCAAAAACATCGAAGTAATCGGTCAAAAAGCAAGATTTTTCAAAACCCCAAGTACATGTCAAGTCAACCTTATTTTTTTAAAGTAAATTCAACCAACCAATTAAATTTTTTTAAATTCTTTTTCCCTTTTTGGCTGATTGTGAATATTTAATAAATTTCAGAAAAGCAAAAACAAACAAAAGGAAATGTAATTGCGCGAATTTGTATTAAAAAAATAAGGTTGGCGTGTACTTGCGGTTTTGAAAAATCTTGCTTTTTGACCGATTTTCTCGATGTTTTTGAAAATCCAGGGTGGCCGCGACTTGACTTCTGGTCAAGTATGATACATGTTTTTAACTTCAAAAAATTCGTAGATTTCGAATCCGTTGAGAAAAGGGTATGATTCTATTTAAAAAAACGATTTTAAGGGTCACTTCCGGTTTAACCGAAAGTCCAAGAAAATTTTTAAAAACAGTTTTGAATTCCCTGTATTGAATTGTGCCTAGGTACCAAGTTTCAAAGTCAAATCTTAAGAAATAACGGAGATAATTGACCGTCCCGGGACTTTGTACTAACCCTGTATAAATGTCTCACTTATTAGTAAAGTCCGTTCCGGGGTCCGTTCATTTTCTATTGCAGAACTAAAATTTTTCTGGAACTGTACAACCCATAATTTGCAAGGGCCTGTACTTTTGACAATTTGATCGAAATTTAGCCGGAAAGGTAAAAACATTACATAACCCAAATCTTCTAGGGTTTATTTTTATTGTTAACAGCAGTGTCACAGATAAACGCGTACCTGAGGCTTTTTCGTGAATATTTTTCTTTGCACTTTACTCAAAACTGCAGGCACACAAAGGCCATTTTAGGCCAAATTTTGACATTTGTCATGTTTTCTGACGTATCGCATTGAAATCGCTTCTACCAACTCACCTGTTAGTAAAATTCCTTGCAAAACTTCCTCATACCAACCTAAAATTCAAATTTTGACGTTCTGTCACTTCAATAGAAAATGAATGCAGAGTATCTACGTTCCTCCCATATTATGAAGGATGACGTTTGCAACCTGACGGTTTCTCTTCAGTCACAAGCCTTCATTATATTTATATCAGAAACCAAATCAATCTTAACCTAGTTTTTAGTGGTCTGCTGACTGCTGAAGATCAAATTTTAAATCGATTCTGTTAATATATTTTCTGCTGATACTGCCTGATGCGGTGGTAGAGGTTGTATGCGCCTTCTTCATCTTCACTGTAAATATATAAAGTTGCTGCTATGTAATGAAATAAGAAATAAAGGGTTTAAAAATCGGCAATATGCCTTCCGAAAGCTTCAAAAGGTGCTTACTGGAAAAATTATTTTTTAATAAGTAAATTGTGGTGGATGGTAGGTAGGTAATTAGTAATTACATCTGTTTTCTGCCCCTGTGTCTCCAAATACCTACATGTTTTCACGTCTACATTATTTTGCTTTTAAGATATACGTAGATTATCATACTTGCAACATTCATTATTTCCAATCCATCAACTGATTGCGAAAACTGATTAATACAATCTTTATAGGGGAATTGTTTAAAATAAGTACCTATTTTAATTTTCCATTGACCTCTTTTTAATATCAATTCTAAAAAATTCGTCATTTTTTGTTTATTAAAATTCGAATCACGTTTCGCCCGATTCGTTACTTCCATATCCCCACTCCAAAGAGAACTGTCACATTTGACATTTGCTCGTAGGACAACCATTGCATTCATTTTACGTGGGGCTAAGGTGGTTTTTAATAAAATTCTAATTATTTAAGTGATAAATCGCCATATTTCAATTCATTTCGAGGGGCCAAGTTGTTCCTGGAAGATTTGCGACAGCGTTTGACTGCCAGAAAGTTTTAAAATTTAAATTTTATTGGGTTATGGCATAATTGAGGTTATGACAAAAGCAAGTAATTTATTGATAATATTGCATAACATCTAATATAAATTGATTGATAGTGCCCTCATTTTGTGCAGTGGTAGGCTGCTCCAATACGGGCATGCGAAATCTAGAAAAAAGTTTCTTTAATTTGCCATAAGAAATAGAGGAGTAAGTAGCATATATGCCTGTTATGCATCTTAAGGTCAGTTAGATTAAGGAACACTGTGTTCAACCATGTTCAACCCATAACATCTGTAGAAATAGTTATTGTCACTAACTGCACACTGTGTGATAGTTTACTCTATCTCTATATCTGTACATTTAATAGCACCACAAACATCCTTCTCCGATGTCAAACTAAACAAACTTGTCTACATTTCGCATGTCCCTTGGCATGCAGGGTACCACTGCACAAAAGGAGGGCATTATCGTTCAATTTATGTTAGATATTATGCAATATTATCAATAATTACTTACTTTCGTCATAACCTCAAATATGCCATAACCCAATAAAATTTAAATTTTAAAACTTTCTGGCAGTCAAACGCTGTTGCAAATCTCCCAGGAACAACTTTGGCACTCAAAATGCACTGGAATAAGGCGATTTATCAATTAAATTATTAGAATTTTATTAAAAACCACCTTACCCCCACGTGAAATGAATGGAATGGTTGTCCTAAGAGCAAATGTCAAATATGACAGTTCTCATTGGAGTGGGGATATGGAAATAAGGAATTGTATCTCTGGCCATCTTCACTTGAAGGCTTACAGTGTGCCGATCTCTGGTCCAGTGTTGTTAAGTATTTAAATACAA
The DNA here is from genome assembly GCA_963924575.1 of Pycnomerus fuliginosus. Classification (NCBI taxonomy): domain Eukaryota; kingdom Metazoa; phylum Arthropoda; class Insecta; order Coleoptera; family Zopheridae; genus Pycnomerus; species Pycnomerus fuliginosus. The sequence continues at coordinate 12,690,628 of OZ004617.1, read as the reverse complement.
GTATTTAAAAATGTATTTTAAATACTTCATATGTGTTTAAATACTCTTGCCGACATTGTATTTTAAAAGTATTTCAAATACTTTTTTGTCATGTATTTAAATACATATTTAAATACATTTTCAACTGCGAGATGGAAATTTTACCGTTGCGGTTAAAATCAATATCCTGGCCTTTCTAAGAAGTTTTGCCTGAGGCTTGCCCTCGGCGAAGTAAAAGGCTTAATAAATTCCAGGTAAAAGTACAGCACAGGATACAGGTAATCATCTGACCACCGCGCACCGTAAATTAACCCAGACTGCAAAATTTATATTGCTTTTCTCAGGTTGAATCACAAGCGGAAACGTGGTGTTTTCATTTAAATCAAATGGATAAAAAACTCATTGCTGCCCTGTTGCCATGTTGCCCTCATTTCCTCAATAGAAAAACGAAAATGTATGTGATCGCGTATATTAAATTTTTCACGTTTTTTAGTTCTTACAGACCTACAGACCAAGTTTGATTTTTTTGACCTTGAGTATTGAAAAGTATTTAAATACATTTTAAATGTATTTTTATTTGTATTTAATTACTTCTGTAAGAAATGTATTTAAAAAGTATTTGAAATACATTTTTAGAAAAGTATTTGTATTTAAATACTTAGAAAAGAGTATTTTTAACAACACTGCTCTGATCTAAGTAAACTATTTCAAAGACCCTCGACGCTGTTCTTATTCCTCTCATTCTCATTCCTCATTATTCCTCATTATTGGTGGTAAATGAGAACCAATACGATCCAAAAGTAAGCAGACAAAGGGACGGTTTCCAAAGCCTCCGTTTATCTCATCGTTTATCTCATTGCTTTTGAATCATATGGTAATTATCTATCCCAATGCATATTCCACCTATTATTTTACGTCTGACAAATTTCGGACGATATCCATTTGGTCGGCATTTAAGAGAGACTTTCAAATCTGAACAAAGCTTTATCAACAATCGGCACCTAAGTAGGTACCTACTTACCTATAACAACCTCTAATTGTTATTTTTGTCTAGAATGATTTTACAGTTTTGCAAATGAATGAGGAGACTTCAAGTTTAAACATGCAATTATCGCAGTCTGCTACTGTATGTAATAATAGGTACTGATAGTCAAATCCTACACCTATCACAATGACTTTCAAAAAATTTGATGTATGAACCTCGGGTTAATTTGAGTTAATCCTATTTCAGACGACCAGGGATATGCTTCAGATTACTGTAATAAATAAGACAGATTAGGTGATTTAGGATAATATAATAAAATATTTTGGTGGATAAGCTAAATGGATTGGCAGAAATAATTATGTGACGAAGTCGTGGGCACCACATGCCTAATCTATTTTTCGACTGATCCAACATGGGAAAGTATGAAGTTCGTTAGTACAGCTTGAGCTAGAAAAAACATTTATTTTTTACATTTTCTTAGTTATAGGAGGGTATAATTTTACCTAAAATGCTGTTATTTTCAACGGCTATAACATGAGCCGTATCACCATTTAAATTCTGAAACTTAAAGTTGGCTCCATGCAAAAGAAGCTCCTGACAACTATGTGGATGGTTTCCTCGTGCCGCATACATTAGTGCTGTATTACACAGCTAAAACAAAAAAAAAGTTAGATTTTTTAGATTTGGCAGTTACAAACTTGTGTTAAGTGAAACTTGAGTGGAACATTTCACTTGACTGGATCGAACAATGGCAAAGTTCACATTCTCACATGTTTCGAAAAATTAATCAAACATTAACTTCGGTGTGTTGCTCCTGTTTAGATCTATGATCGGCTGGACCGATAACAATAACGACTTCAGGTAAAGTAGCTCATAAAGCAAAGGGCTCAAAAGATAACGCCGGCACGTTTGCAGATAGTCAATAATGTAATGACTAATAAAGTACCATATAGTGTATTATTTTTTTACTTCCTTCCTCATTCGGTTTACATACCTTCAACCTTATTTTCTTTATCACTTGTACTTCTTCATGTAATCCATACATATAAAGATTCTAAATCAATCGCCCCTTTAAATATGTATTTCTTCGTGATTTGTAGGTATGTACCATTATAGAGCGTCCTACGAATATGCACCAGTATTGATATTTCTGGACATAAGCAATAAGGAACCGTTATAAGATTTGGCACATTCGGAATCTAACGGGTGTCCCAAAAAAAACCGAACGATTTATTTTTGGTTATAACTTTATTATTATTTTACAGATTTTCCCAAATTTTGCACAGGACGTAGCCAAAAGATGAGGCTTTTAGAATTGACAATCATTTTCCAGATGGCACCACTAATAAATTTGTTTTTGCGTTTTTTTTCAAAGCTATTTTTTGATTGGCTGGAGTTCAATCATTTGTGTACCGATCAAAATTAAGTTTATGTAGGATAAAAGCTAATGCTTTCCTCTTCCAAAAGAACTTTATAAAATCTTATTGTGGGAGTTCTTTATTTTTTTTGCGGTACTGTTACACGGATTTTTTAAGATGTTGCTACCAATCTTGGAAAAAAGTTATTTTTAATACTTCGTAACTACAGCATTTCAGTTAAATACCTGTAAGCCAACGTTATTTTGCGAAAGATTTATAGTATTACAAAAAATCCGGAAAATTTTGCCAAAATTGGTAAGAGAAATAATAGGTACCGTATTCCCCCGTATAAAAGCAACAAAGTAAGTAGGCTGCAACTTTTAACTTTTCTGTCATGTTTTTGACGTTAGCTTTGCAAAATTCCACCAGGGTAAAGGTAAAGGCAGTGAGATGGGCATTTTGATACCCGAGCTTCTAACGTTAGAACAGCAAGAGCGTTTGGAGTGAACATACTTCCAGATCCTTAACTCTTTATTTATTTTTGCTTGTGTCGTTTGATTACTTCTAGTGTTACCAAATATCAGTTTGACCGTGGTGTATTTGCGAAAAGCCTAACGTCAAAGCCTGATAAAAGTCAAAAGTAGCAGCCTACTTACTTTGTTGCTTTTACACGAGGGAATACGGTAATAAATTTAAAAAATCCATGTTTTAGAGCATTACAAAAAAAATTATGAATTAATCATGAACGTTCAGAATAAAATTCTCTAAAGTTGCTTTGGAAGAGAAAAGCATCAGCTTTAACCTTACACTATTTTTATTTTGAACGGTTCACAGATGATTCAACTCCAGCCAATCAAAAAATGGCCTTGTAATAAATACCAACAAAAAATTTGTTGGTGGCGCCATCTGGAAAATGATGGTTGACTCTAAAAGTCTCATCTTTTGACTACGTCCGGTACAAAATTGGGCTAAATCGGTTCAATAATAACAAAGCTATAGCTAAAAATGAATCGTTCGGTTTTTTTTGGGACACCTTTATATTGAAATTCCGTTTATACCGGAAGTATGGTGCAAATCTAACGTTTAAAATAGCACCCCCATTTTTCATTGCAGATTCGGAAAGAGGAGGAAAAACTAAGCTTGCACCAACCACCTGTATTTAATTAACGTTTCTGGAAAAATTACCCAAAAATTACCGACTTTTACAGGAATCCTTTTACCATTTTTCCAAGATGTCACATAAATGTAAATAAATGGAAATAATGTCGTAGCAGAAACAGTAAACTATTATGAAACAGTCCAGTAAACTGTGATAAATAAACCATGGTTACTTTTCGACAGTAGTCGTCATAAAAGTAACAGTGATCGTAACGATAACGAATTCGACATAGGTTCTGAAGCCTGCTTTGATACCTATATTGGAAGTATTTTCACTAGGTGTCGCTTGACTATTTTCAATTTGAGTGTTTTTTTGATCGAGAGTTTTGTTTGTTGGTATTTTTTTTCTATTTTGTGTGATTAATGGGCGAAAATGATAACCAATAATTTTAATGATTTTTCCCCCTTTTTGTAAAGAGTGCTCCTATTGCAAATAAAATTAGTAATACCCCTTATTATTAATGACCTTTCCCTTCGGTAATCGTAATCGGTATAGCTAACAGTAACACTTATTACCATTTCAATTCGTCTTATCTCGCCTCTCGTATGTGGAAAATATCATATAGACACAGAGATAGAGGTGGTTAAAGGAAAACAGCGCGGACAGTCAAATCGTTTCTAACGTGTGATCAAAAACTCTTCCGATCTAGTAGCCCTTGCAGTGCAGTAGGGATAATATACTCCGATTACGATGTTTTAAAACGGCAGTAGGCTGTGTTGGGGTGATAGAATTCACTGGGTATTGTACTTTTGACATTTGTCAAATTGTTTGTCACATTGAAATCTGTACTCAAACTTATCCTTTGTTGCCAAATTGTAGACCACAATTATGTAGAAAAAGTATCCAAAGAACTAAGGGAGTCTCCTTTTACTGAATATACAGTGATTTCTAGATAGCAATCAAGCATGGTACCTATACTACGTAGGTAAGCATTTTGGAAGCCCTATTCTGAGATTTGAAGAGCTGTTTGTAAGTGCAAGATTGTGATTGTGACGCATTGAAATGGTCGAATCTTAAATCTATGCCCTCATGAAAGTGTTAAGTGAGATGTAGTCGCTATTTCTAAATCTTCATCAATGGATTGCTTTCGACCCCTTGCAAAATGATAATGATTGTTTGGAAACTACTGCGACTATTAATTAACAGACGATAGAAGATATTTTCAGGTTACTAAAATCTACCGTAATGCCTACTTAATCAGAGAACTAGTTTAACGGTTTACACGAGGTAAAGTAAATGTAAATTTTGATTATAGGAAAGGTACCATTTTGTAGTGTAACAGCATTCCTGATCGACGATATTCGGAACAAAATTGGAATAGTCCTCTCCTTCCATAGCATTAATGATTGGCAATAAAGAGATGCAAGAAGACACTAACTGGAATGCATCAAAATCACAAATAAGCGGTTCAAATCTTCCGTAGGTTACCTGCTACCTACATCAAGAAGTTGCATTTGTACAGAGACAAATTTGTAAGTGTAATTTTAATGAAGCTTAGTACCTATAGTACTTATTGTAAAGACAAAAAAGACAAATAAATACGTGTAGCAATAAATTATTGGCTTTATTTACTATATCTAAAGGTCTTTGCTTAATCGCAACTCTCTTAAAAAAAAGATTAATATAAGTATCCAAAAATGAGATATCCTTGCAGGGGGTCTTCCTCCCTCATTTGATTGTCTTATTCACTTGCGGTTTTCTTGATTTTATTGCCAATCTATTCGACTTTCGGTAACTGTTAAATATAGCCCCTTCTTTTTCATAAATATTATGATACAATCTCGTTCATTATGTTAAAATGGAAAACAAACTGTTGGCGGGCAGTTCAGGTCTCTGTCAGGTCAAGTTTTTTTAACCTCCCCAATCCAACCACAATTCAAAAAAAATGGAAGGTTACTGCAATCAGTAAAATTTTCGAATTCGAGATAAGACCGGATCTACAGGGTGTGAGATTGAAACTCCAAAATGCTATAACTTTCTTATATGTTGTCCGATTTAAGTAAACGAAAAACCGGATGAAATGGCTCATAAAACGCTACAAACTCAGAGTAGTTTTGATTTTTATCCACTTCAACTTGAATGTCAACTGGTTGTCAACTTTTCATTTTCAAATGGACATACCCAGTTTTTTTTGCTCAGTCTGAAAGCTAATTTTTTTCTGTATCTTTTGATGTAAAATAAAGCGGGTTTGGTTTACAATTAGTTCTGACAATAATTGTAACTTTTTGTTAAAACTTGAATATTTTTTACTCAAAATGTTCGAATGTGCTGTGGATCTGTTAGAAACTTAACAGAACATTTAAAATATATGTTATATTCTAACATGTAAAATGCATTTCGAGAATTTTTTCGCGGCACACTTGAAAATTTAGCATAAAAAGATTGAAATGTTGACAATAATTTTAATTATTTTCAAAATTTATGATAAACCAAAGTCGATTTATTGAACATCAAAAGACGCAGAAAAAAATTAACTTTCAGAGTGAGCAAAAAGAACTGGGTATGTCCATTTGAAAATGAAAAGTTGACAACCAGCTGACATTCAAGTTGAAGTTGATAAAAATCAAAGCTACTCTGAGTTTGTAGCGTTTTATGAGCCATTTCATCCGTTTCTTTGTTTACTTAAATCGGACTACAAATAACAAAGTTATAGCATTTTGGAGTTTCAATCTCGCACCCTGTATACGTTTTGAGGTCTCAGGAATCATTGAACTTTTCAACCTCCAAAACAGAAAATGTGTTCTCACATCGCAAGATTTGGCAACTCAGCGATAATTATACAGGGACCTATCTGTGAGGCCCTAACAAATTTACGTACTAGAAAGTTTCCACTTCGTAGCAACAGTTGTCGCTCTACCACAACTGTCCCAAAGTACATGCCGTCCCGAAGTACGGTAGTCTCCCCTACTATTAACTGTTTACGTTTTCTACCGTTTCCGTCAAATGTTCATACTTACATGATCTGCGTGATTGACTTGAGCCCCTCGTTCAATCAGCAACCTAATAACTTCATGATGCCCTCCATTGGCCGCCAAAATCAAAGGTGTTTCTTCCTCAGTCCCCAACTTGTCAATCTCGGCCCCGTGATTCAAAAGCAGCTGAACGGCATTAAATTGTCCATAAGAAGCTGCCCAATGCAGTGCAGTTAAACCATTACAATCCTTAACATCGACGGATTTTTCCATCATTATATCATGTTCAGTAATTTCGCCTTGCCCCGCCTTTGTGTGAAAGTTAATATCAGTCGATTGAGGCACAGGAGTTTCAGCTTGGGTGTTTCCCCGCTGCAAATTAGTCAACACGGTTTGTCGGTAAGGCTGGAATGCACTTTTCCGGTTCGGCTCCTGGAGAGAACTCGGCGACCACTTTTTGGGACCACTGGTTAAGTGCACCGACAAATGGATTTCATCTTCACATGTTGGCGATTTTCCAGTAATTATCGGTTTGATGTCTTTTTCTTCATTGGAGGAGTCATGTTGTGTTTCAAAATTCATTAATTTGCACAATTTCAGGACAATTTTGGGATTTTTATCAGCAATCACCTTCGCAGTTTTCCTTTTCCATCTCACTCGTATAAACGGAGAACGCGTATTTCCGTCACTGTTCAAAACGTCAAAACCAGGTGAAAACAATGAAACGTCAAACCGATGTAGTTGAACTTTGCTACTTTACACCCTCATTTCGTAAGTTTAGACCTTTGAAATAATTTTAAAATGGAAACTTTAATAAAACTCAATAATCAATCTGCTGGTCGTGACAAAATTGCCAGGTATGAAGCGCTGAAACGGCTTTTCCATTTTCTAACCTAACTTTCCAGATTATTTCAGTATTTGAGTCGAGTTTTATGGCACAGACTGCAGCAGAGCAATAAAAGTTCAGTAAATGGTTTTAAAAATCTCGAATTTCAACTAAGCACCTTCAGGAAATGTATGTCGGTGAAATATGATTTTGATTTATATCGTTGCTATTCCAGTGTTACGTTTTGGCAAATGCGTCGATGTTTTATACTCTACTCTTCCTCTTCTGAATCATGCAGACGCCACGGTTCGTCACACTGTAATTTTGAGTAAGATTGCAATGTCGTTGTTTCTCGTTGGCGATCATCTGTTATGGCTTGGAAGAGCTGACGTTTGTACCATAAACACTCAGAAATGGACTCGTATTTCTAACAAATACTGGTTGTATTGTATAGTTATGAACTTAGTTAGAGATTTCTATGAAATTTTTTCTATTTTGAAGAGTCAAAAACAAAATATTGTACCTGATAGTGGAATTCACAGTTTTAACGATTTGTATAAGACTTTAATCAGAGCGTTGTTAGTGCTAGACAGTAATAGAAGTGTAGCTGTGGATACTGTGAAGAATAGCTGTGACTTCTTCATACCATTCACAGCATTGGGGCATGTTAAGCTATCTCCAGGCACTGTTGGCTGGCTTGGTGTCATTTCTTCAGTGGCAGGTCTTCTGATTTTAATAGATCCAAAGAATTATAAATTGACTCCAGCATAATGCTGATTTTGCTGTTCATTAGAAAAGTGATTGGTGATGGTCTGTTGGGTACCTATTGTTAACTGAATTAAAGTGGATTTATGTCATGATATAATTAATAAACCTTAGGCACACAAATCATCAGATGGAGCTGGTAGAAAGATTTGTGCAATATTACATCTCACTACCGAGAAGTTTCAAGAGAAAAAGATGTCCTTGATCGTAGATCTTGAACCTTTACTTTAGTCACCGCATTTGTCTAATAACTTCTCACCCGCACGGCTCACACTCTACCAAGGACACTTGTTTTCTTAAAAAACTTCTGCACAGTGAGATGTAGGTAATGTTGCAGAAATTTTCCTCTCACAATTTGTGCGCTCAAGCTCATTTATGTCATGACTATAACATAAATCCACTTGTAAGTAATATTGTAAAGTCGAATCAATTTCACAGGAATGGTGTGAATCAAGCCTTTTCCTTAGTTATCTTGTTAAACGGGCTTCAATTAACGATAAAATTCCTGTCATTGTCAAAAAGCAGAAACAATTGGGAACAATAAGAACAATGAACACACCCTGTTTATTAACGGTAACAAGAATTTTGACGTAAACGAAGTGTGTTCAACACAACAGAGGAAGTGCTCGACTCACACTGCTCTTGTACCCATTAGAATATGATTCTACAGTAAATAACTAATATGCTCCAATTTTTGGTTTACTTATCGTTTTTACACACTTGAAATCAGACTTTTGAAATCGTTGCTATAAAGGTGTCCCAGAACGCTCGCACTTCTTTTAATGAAGCATTCAGCATCAAATTCTTAGTCGATCTGTGTATTGAAATTTTCCAGGGTACAATTCGAGGGTCCAATGGCTCAAATGGCTATGTCCACTTTTTTGCGAAAATGAGTTATTCCTGCAGATACGTCTAATAAATGTCTGCATCGTCCTGTAAAATAATTTGCATAAGTATGTGAAAAGAGAGACAAAGAAAGCGTATGTAAATTTCAAAACCCCTATACATTGCCATAGTCGGCATGAAACGTTTCTTCGCCTCCTGAGAAATTGTATAATATGGACTTAGGTAGTTTTAGCATTGGACCCTTCAATTAGTTCTCCATTTATAAGAGATTTTAGAGGACCAATCAGATTTCAGCTGTGAATTGCTTCACAAGGCAATTTATTAGATGCGCTATTTCCTAGGTAACAATAAGATACAACAATATAAATTTTCATTGATAGTATCTTGTTACCTAGGAAATACTTCATCTAAGATTAAATTATAAATTACCTTATGAAGCAATTCAGAGCTGAAAAACGCAGATTGATTCAGAACTTAATGCTGAATACTTTATTAAAAGGAGGTACGAGCGTTTTGGGACACCCTGTGTATACATAATCATACACTTTTTCGTAAGTAATAAATATTCAACGTTCTGACGTGGGCATTGATTAGACTGTGATTCAATTTGTATTTGACCTTGTAAAATAAATCCAAAAATAAGGGGCCTTTCGTTGGACCAAGTTATATCTTTAAACGGTGTTTTTATGCAAATATATTTTATACTTATTGTTTTTATGTTATAATTTAGCAAGTTTCAATCTGTCAAATCAAATGAAGAAAATCTTGAGGAAATCCTTTTTGACAAAAAAATGACAACAGTAGTTGGTAGTAGGTTCCAGGTAGTCCTTTGCTGCTGCTGCCACATAATGGAATAATGGTTGCATAATAAGGAGAGAGAGGAGTTTTCTATGTTTTAAATACGTTTCGCCTACAATTGCAGAAGACATCATCAGTTTTGAGTTGACAGCAGCATTTTTTTTTTTTTAGATAAGATATTTAGATAAGATATTTATTTTTTACCACTTTTTTTGCATATATATACATAAAAGAATATATATTTATGTGGCAAGTCAAAATAACATTTGAAAGAAAATATATTAGACGTATACATAGAATATACTTAGCTATATAAAATAAAAATAAAGCAACAGACAACAGAAAACATTAAATGCCTAATTGACAACAGAAACAAATAGGTATGTGGGTATTTTATAAAACAGTAACAGATACTTCAAAAAACTCGCCCATAGAATAAAAACAATGAGCCAAAAGATGCTTCTTCACAATCAATTTGAATGCAGCCGCAGACAGCTCTCTAACCTTCAAAGGGAGGTGATTATACAATTTCATGTTTAATGAATTTTTCTGAGAAACCGCTAATCTATGCCTGGGCAATCTAATTGTATTTGCAGATCTTGTCGCGTAGCCATGTACATCTGATTGAGTTTCTAGATCTTGGGAATGAATTTCCAGCAATTGATAGTAAATAAATAGAGAAGGAAGAGACATAATTCCAAGAGATTTAAAGAATGGCCTACAGTGGTCTCTGTATCCACCTCCGGCCAACAGTCTTACTGCTTTTTTCTGGAGGCGAAAAATCTTTACAGCATTTGTGGCGTTTCCCCACAGAATAACACCATAAGAGATGTGGCTGTGGAACAGTGCAAAGTATATATTTATTAAAATATGTTGGCTTAAAAAACCTTTCATCCGCCTTAGAATAAACATACTTGAGGACAGCCTCGCCGACAACATATCAATGTGTGGGGACCAACATAATCTGTCGTCAAGAATTATCCCCAACATCCTACACGATCCGCCAACAGACAACTTGTTATTACTAGTTACAATAAGATGTTCAGTTTTTTTGTTGTTCAATTTCAAATTGTTTGTTGTAAACCATTTTTCTGCCAAATTTAGGGAAGATTGGGCCCTATCCATGAGAATGTTTACATCGTCTTTTCTACTGATAAAAGATGTGTCGTCGGCAAACATAACACATCTTGTACTAGGTGACATATAAGAAATGAGATCATTTACATAGATGAGAAATAGTATCGGTCCCAAAACCGACCCCTGGGGTACTCCGAAATTCATAGGCCGTACAGAAGACACCGCATTGTTTAAAGAAACACATTGAAGCCTGTTTGTTAAATAGGACCTTAGTAGCTACAAAGGAACACCCCTAATTCCATAAAAAGAAAGTTTGTCTAATAAAATTTCATGAGAAACGCAGTCAAATGCTTTTGTCAAGTCGCATAAGGTTACGATAGAATATTCATGGTTGTCAAATCCCTCAACTATATGATTCACAACATCAAGAACGGCATTAATTGTACTTCTACCTGTTCTGAACCCAAACTGAGCGGCACTAAATAATTTAAATTTATCAAAATAATCTACAAGCCTATTCTTTAATAAAATTTCCATGATTTTAGAAAACAACGGTACAATGGATATTGGGCGATAGTTATCTAAAGTTTCTGCGTCGCCTTTTTTAAAAAGTGGTGTCACTTTGGACACTTTGAAGCAATCAGGAAATACCCCATCGACAAAACATCTGTTTATAAGTATAGTTAAAGGCTTATAGACTAGCTGAATAGAACCTTGTAAAATTTTTGCGTTAATAAAGTAATAGTCAGGGGCAGGTGATTTTTTTAAACTATCTATTGTATTTATTATTTCACTTTCGGTTGCAGGAGTTAAAAAAAAATTGCAGTGATGTTGAGATTGACCTACTATGCAATTAACAACCTCCAAATCTCTATTTGGCAGAGATTTTATAACGTTCTCAGCAACCCCACAGAAAAACAAATTGAAATCGTTGGCTGACAAGGAGCTGTGTATCTGGGATGTTTTTTGTCTATTGTTTTCATAATTAATTATGTTCCAACAGGCCTTAGCTTTATTATTAGAATTTATTAAAAAATTTTCGTACGCTTGTTTTTTACTAGCTAAAATGAGGTCTTGATATTCTTTATGTAGTGTTCTGTAAGTCAACCATGAGTTTGGATCTTTTGTTACAATACATATAATTTTAATGCTTTCTAACAGATTTTTCTTCGCCTTTAAGTCTGAATTTAACCATTTTACTGGAGGCTTGAAGGAAGCGACAACCTTCTTTAAAGGAAAACATTCTACTATTAATGAACGGTAGTGGTTCACTATAAATTGCGCTAATTGTTCCACGCTTGCATTTTCAGAATCAAAAATATTCCAATTTTCCAGGGCCAAACTATTTCTAAAGTTTTCCAAGTTTTTGTCAGTGACTGCTATGATGAAGGGGTGTTACATTTTTAGTCTCAAAGAGAAATTTAATATCTGGAGACGATCTGGAGTTCAAAATTAGTCTCTTCAGGTTGTAGGTGATTCACCGGTTTCTTCCTTGTCATTTTTTTTTGGGTGGCAGCTAAGCGCGCGGCCCAAATCTTTGATAGTTGGGACACGTGAGCATTTGCTGTAGAGATACGATACAACAATACGGGGTATTATTATTATTATTAATCTGCGTTCGTACATTTTTTCTGGTTAGTTAACCATCGCTAAATAATTTGTCTTAAGGTCCCATTTTTCTTTATTAATTATACTGTTATAGAGGCACTTTATTGTTACATTAGTTAAGGTAACTTTCAATAAGTTCTTAGTATTTTCTACTCAACATAAACAAATCCGAATACCATCAAGAAAAAAATATAAAATATAGGATACGATAATTTAAAACCAAATTCAATCCAGTAAACGTACTTGGGATATTCTTTAATACTCGCTGCCCTCTTTAAGTGAAATAGCGTCTCTTCGGCTACGCATAATTTATCCACGCAAAGGGTTTCCAAAAGTGTTACAAGAGCAAAGATTTTACATCCGAATACGAAAATATCCAGCGCCTTTAAATAAGGTGACGTAACTGTCCAGCAAACCGAAATATAATAATACGACAGGACCAGCGTAAATACCATAAAATTTATAAAGAGGCGCGTTGATCGTTTGTTTAAATCTAAGAAATAAGTGGCATAATTCATGAGAGTTAATACAAAACATGGCAAAATAATGCAATGAACATAATGTGCAGGTTGACGTTTCAAATGGAAGTGGATCATACCAACGCTGAAATTTCCTGAAAAAATAAAGTAAATAAAAATTTTACTACTTATAAACTAACTTACCTGAAGCTCTTATGTCCACTTCCAGTAATGTACTTACATTGACTAACGAGAAGACATCAGGTTTCAAAGCACCAGCGATGATTTCAACAGGAGTTTGGTCCAAAATTATATTAACTTCATTTTGGGGAAACCGATCTAAAAATTCTTAAATGTTAGCTATCGAGTTGGAAATTTTACATTAGGCATACCTACATGATCCAAATTTGAACTCGCAAATTTGAGTATCAAATGGAAATCTCCTGTAATTTTTCGTGCAATCTGTGCTAATTCTAATCTTTTCGCTAAAAAGTATATTTCCTTCTTCACCAAAGCCCCTCCAAAAAACAGTATCTTCGCTATTACAAATCTCAGCTTTTCCGTTGATATTGACAATTTTAGGTTTCCAAATTTGTCCAGCCACTGCCAAAGTACGCGTTCCTACATTGGCTCCCAGGCGTGGATCCACCCATCTTTGATTCAATAAAGTGACTATTTCAAGCTCCTTAAAGTTCAGATGCACAAAAAAATATTAATTACTAGCTACTTAAGTATTAACAAACTCACCGAATTTCTTTCGTTTGTTATTCTCAATTCTTGTACAATAAAAGATACGTTGACTGTAGTTGTAAAAACATCCTGGAGAAGAGGTCGTCCCATTTGAGGCAGCTTTTGATTTCCTCTGAGGGATAAAGCAGTTCCCATTAACATGAAACAATCTACAAAGCTTTGGTTTTTCATTATTTGAGCAGCTTTCAAGCTTGAACGATGAACAATAAGTTAGTATTGCCGCAATGAACTTGAGAAGAAAATGGCACACATTTGTTAAAGTTATTAGTATGATGTCATCAATAAAGCATTGGCCCGCAAACACAAAAATAACTTGTAATTAAAACTGTTATGAAACTAAGAGTTCCTTCCGGGACTACTTAGCTTCTCTAATTTTAACTTCTACGCTCGCGGAGCAGTTACTAAAATCGATTGAAAAGCCGAATAGCCGAAAACATAAAATTTTTACGTTTTAGCGGGTTCTGGAAACCAACAAAGTAGTTTTTAAAAAATGTCTGTTTGTGTGTCTGTCTATGGAGATGCTACAGCCCAAACTACTGGACCGATCTGGCTGAAATTTAGTATGTCTCGGTCCGAAGAAAGTGCCTTTTTTGCACATCAACTTAAAAATTTTAAAAGCAAACCTCCATTTCCAGCATCATTGGAAATTTCTTCAAATTCTGCTTTCAAAAATATATTCACACTTGGTGCCCTTTTGGCAAAAAACCGGTGCCGTGACTGCCGTGAAGAAAAGGCAAAAGGAAGATGTTTATCAATGCGATGTGTGTACCTGTAGATATTCATCACCGTAAATGTTTAAGCAGTGATGGTTCGCCGGCGGATTTGTTTGTATACTGGGCGCGGATAATCCGCACCTAAAATTGAGGCCCTCGCTTCGGCACAGAAAACCCTTCCAGCTTCGATAAGCCAGTGTTTTGTATTTAGGGTTGCAGGGGGTGAGTTTCTTTAATGCAATTTTTTGTGTTCGATTACTTCCCTCCGTTTGCAGATAGTTCAATAAGGTTCAATTTTCTCGAAATCTATTTTTTGTTTCAGGGTTGAAGGGGGTGAATTTCGGGGATGTAATTTCTTGCGTTCAATTAGTCTCTTCCGGTTGTACATAGTTCAAGCAGGGCTAAATTTCCTCCATCTATTTTTTTTTGTTTTTTTGGGTTGAAGGGGGTGATATTCGTGGCCTGCAGTTATTCGCGTTTAATTATAGCCTCTTCCGGTTATGGATAGTTCAAGGGTTAGGTTAAACTTTCTCCAAGTCAAATTTTTGTGTTTGGGGTTGAAGGGGGTGAGTTTCGGGGGTGCAATGTTTAGCGTTCAATTAGTTTCCTCCAGTTGTAGATAGTTAAAGGATTAAATTTCCCCCAAGTAAATTTTTTGTGCTTGGGGGTTGAAGGGGGTGATTTTCGTGGGTGCAATTTTTTGCGTTAAATTACCTAGTCTCTTCCGGTTATAGTTAGTTCAAGGGTTAAATTCCCTCCAAGACAATTTTTTGTGTTTGGGGGTTGAAGGTGGTGAAATTTTTGAAGTTTTTTCTTCCAGTTTTAGGCGGTTCAATGGTTAAATTTCCATCATGTGAATTTATTGTATTTTTGGGGTTGGAAGGGGGTGCATGAGTTTTGGTGGAAGAAATTTTTTAAGCTCATGATTCGACAATTTATATATGTATAGAAATTCTTTTTGAGAAGTTATTTTGTGCGAAGTCCCCAATCCATAACTCGAATCTTTGAAAAAATACCATACATATCTCAATTTTCAAGTTTCTAACGATCACTTCGGCACTACGATATGAAATTTGATAAAAAAATGCTTCCTACTAATAAAAGGTGGATCTTTGATATACATAATTTCAAAGTGGATGTGTAAAAATGGCACATATGGCACCTACTGGGATGCCACCATTAGCTTCAAAAGCCTTTCTGCTCTAAGTTCAGTTACGAAATGTCTATACCAAAATCGAATAAGGAGTTTTGGCTGTAGAGCGTTATTTGTTTTTGAAGTGCGCTAAAAATCTGGAACTTTTAAACGTTTTGCCAAAAGGGCATTAAGGATGAATATGACGAGGGTAAATACATCTTTGGAAGCAGAATTTGAAGGCCTTATTTCTTATGATCATCAAAAATGGGGAATTTGTGTTTAAAATTTGCATTTCCAGTAGGACGATCGGCTCCAAAAACTTTTCAGTTCTAAGTTAGGTTGTAAGATGCCTATGTACCAAATTCAGCCAAATTGGTTAAGTAATTTTTGCTGTTTACAAACGTGCGAACGTACGTACATAGGTATACATACAGAAACATGTTTGTGGTCACTGACTCATGCACTTGTCTTCAGCAACTCGGGTCGGTAAAGCAGGTCGCTTAACTGTCAGAATTTGGCAACTAAATGACAGTTTCAATCCTTTAATTTTCTTCGTTCGGCCAAAAATACAAAAATTGTTTAGAAAAGGCCCAGACCTGTATTTAAATTGTAAAGTAACCTACAATGTGTGGTTGACTAAATTTAATTATCAACGGAAATCGTTTTGGGCCCTCCAGGTAAAAAAGTGGTGAAATTGTGGATTGTCATTAACATACTGAAAGATTTTCTGCATTCATTTCTGATGATTATACGTCAACTGATTAGCATTTCCATACGATTTAATTAAAATTAAAATTAACTTTCTTTAAATCAACGGAAAATTAGCGATTGGAAGGAAATTATGTCATTTTACTTATTTGATTTAACACTTTCTCTTTTCAGGATGAATATTCTGTATTCCAAATAAGACTAGAAGACAATGTCGGGGAACAATCCAGTCATACCAGAGGGAGTGAATCCCGAAAATAATCACATCGGTGGAGGCCCGCTTATCGCGAATAGGATACGAAATAACAATAATCAAAATCCGCTGTTTAATGTTAGGGATAGACTTTTTCATACCTTATTTTTTCGAGCAGCGTTAGCATATGCAAGGAGTTTTCCTAAACCCGTTCGGAGAATAATAGAATTTGTGATCTTATTGAAAGCCTTAGCGGCATTTTTTATATTAGTTTATATTCACATAGCCTTCTGTAAAACTCCCACTACATGCCTGCAGCATGTCAAAGACACTTGGCCACGAGACGGTATTTTAAGGGTAGAAATTGTGAGAGATGCGGGCAATGACTACGACATTGAGCGTAGCTATGCGAGGGAGTTGAAAATTAAGCATCAGAAAGTGGATGACATCTCCAGTGTGCTAGGACTTCTGGCTCGTGATGGATTTGTCAACATTGAACCATCAGCAGTTGAGGATGTTGTCAAAGAAACAGAACCATTGGGTTTCCAAAGTGAGTAAAAATTTGAAATTAAAGGAAATCACCCCTGTTCTGTTTAGGCTATGCAAATGACACTAAAACCTTATCACAGGCAGCGTCTAAATCTCTGGTGAATGTAAGTCAGATATCCTCTACTGTTTGGGATGGTTTTCAGGTGACAACAGAATCACCTTTAAGGGCTGGAGGCTATATTGCTGATGATGATCATCATGGAAATTATGTTCATGCTTCAGTAGAAGATGTTGTTGAAGGAAGTGAAAGTGACAGTCTTCCTGGTGCTAAGAAGGAAATGTATTCTAAGTCTCCAGGTAATTAACATGCGCATATAGCATGTACATGGTGACCAAGAAAATATTGTATATAATTACTCTCTACTAAAAAGATAAACATCACGTACGTTCTGGACAATTAAACAAAAGAATAACAATGATACCTGAGACTACTTAACATTGACCAGGTGTTTGATTTCACATAGTTCTTTTTTGACTGCACACTACTTTTTATTGAATACTTATTTTGTGATATTCTTCTTATTGGTGAATTGATATAACTATGGCTGGAACACATTTCTAAAGCATGATGTGAAGAAAAAAATTTGAGATCAAGTGGGTTGAGAAACTTTAATCGTTCGTCGTGACTCTAGTTACATGTCACTAACAATATTTGCGCATTTAGCTTAAATACTATAGTGATCATCATATATTACTTAACAACCTCTGATTAGGATTACTATTACTAAAATTTTTAGATTCTTCTGAGGATGAATATATTGTGGAGTACTCTTTAGAGTACGGATTTTTGCGACTATCGCCCGTCACAAGGGCGCGCTTGAAAATTCCAGTCCAGATCGTTACTTTGGATCCTGTCAAGGACGAATGTTTTGGTGATACATTCAGCAGGTTTATCTTGGATGAATTTCTGGGCTATGACGATTTGCTTATGGCATCTATCAAGACTTTGGCTGAACAGGAAGACAATAAGGGATACTTAAGGTAGTATTTGCTAACATTAATGTGTTTTATTAAAAAAAAATGTTAAAGAAATGTTGTTACTGGTGAACACTACCGATTTGTGAGCATGTGGATGGCAAGGACTTCATACTTTGCAGCCTTTTTCATAATGATTGTTTTTGTAAGTAAAACAATTTTATCATCAGCGTGCGAATGCAAGTCATTGTTGCATTTACCTTTGTTGTTTGCCTAATTATCGCAAAATGCTACATTTTTAACGTTTTAACCTTGCTAATTAATGGTATCAATATGAGTGGTATGTAGTAATGAGAAGCTTTTTTTCTTTTAGAACATTACCATTCGCTTGTTTCAATGTAATGCCTCAGGGAACAATTAGGTAGCTATTCTAAAAATGAATAAGTACATAAAAATGAATCAATTTATGAAGCATTTTTGATTCATATAACTGATTGATGGCTTGATGTTGCGCCTTTTCCTGTTAAAATTAATCTTCCTGGCACGCGTTAAATATAACCGAACAACCAAAAACATATTTACTAATCTGCCAAGAAATGTCCCATGAAAGCGCCTGAACAGCACTAAGTTGGCAACTGACGACAGTTATTTTTTGATCCGTTCGGAAAATACACGGATTTTTTGGAACAAGGGTCGAAAATCAGGAAATGAAAATCAAAAATGCTGGTATACCTCGAAAACGGCTCGTTTAAACACGTTGCTTCGAGGAAGTAATCACAGATGTGTTTTTTTAAATCCTCAAATACAAATACTGTTTATATGCAGCCTCAAAAGACTCTTTAATTTACGAGGCCTTATTGTATGCGGGGCTTTCCATGTTGCAACAAATAAGTTAGAAGCGCAGAGTGTAAACGCAAGGTTCTAGAATCCAATTAGCACCTAGAAAGTGCTCTCCGAATTTGTGTGCCAAATTTCATCTCGAGATTTTCAGATGTTTGTGCTGTAGCTTGTGGCTAATGATTTGTTGCTAAAATTAATCAGAGCGCTAACTCCTGATGGTGCTCCTAATACAGCTTTATTGTGCATGGCTTCAATTTTTATTCTGGTGAGAATTTTTGTTTGTTATTTGATCAATAGGCCCTGCGGAAACAATAACATTAAAAATTCCATACAGTAACATTTTACGCTTCATATTGATTGATGATTACTGCAGTTGAACTAATTGTAAAACTTCAAATCAGCGAAATGAAAATAGTATCTTTCTATTGGAATTTGATGAAAGTCTTATGAAAGGGAACACTTTGTCAAAGCAATGCAAGGTTTTGTTAATGAGGAACACCCTGCTGTAATTCTCAATAGTAAGTACACCGCCAAACTTCACGGGGTGATTCTTCACTTTATTCTAAGACGAAAATGTTCTCTGGACATGTCCTAAGTGCTTAGTTTCCAAAATACAGGGTGCGCAAATATAAAGAAAAATTCTTGTTTTGCGAATATTTCAAAAACGCTTCAAGCTGTTTAGTTGAAACTTGGTATAGGTTTAGACCACATACGGAGCACCCTGCGAATTATAACCTAATGAAGATTTTGTAGAAGTAAAGAGGCGTAGGTGCAGACAACCAGATGCATATTTTACCTTGCAAGTACTATACGCCATTGGTTTCTTACATGTATAAGTCGTGTTTCTTATTTTAACTACACAAAATGGTTCTTTTTCTTTTTTGATCCGTTTTGAAAAGAAGAATATAAAAATTTGCGAATATTTAGAAACTTTCACACCCTCATGGTTGAGTTTAAATAACTATATCATCAGTCAACTTACGTGGCCGGTCTTTTCACCTTTGTTCGTGTCAAAATTTAAATTGCGCGCCCAATAGACCTATGCAGTTTGTGCGACAAGGATATACTTATGCCGACTGCTTTTAGATAACAAGAGACACAATGCTTCTGGTTCTGTCATTTTAAAAATTGATTCTGTCATTTTTAATATTCGCGATGTGTTAATTGTGTATTGGCATTTATTTGTGTCTTCTCGTTCACGTCAGAAATGTGAGATTTTGCCTTCCATCAGACAAGTTCCAGAAATTGAGAGAATCAGGTTTGCACCTGTCCAAGGTAAAACTGCATAGGTCAATTTTCCACATATTCTTATTGATGACGTTATGCAAGGGGTAGTCTGTATCTTGGAAACTAAGCAAAAACTAAACTAGCAAAAACCTAAAAAATTCAAGATTTAGGAAAAAAATGGATTTACGCTGCTAACAATAATTGATTGACAAAAAGTACAAATGACTTCTGACGCTGTTAACCTTAAAAGGGAGACGCGAAGCACTGGTTGCTATTTTTAACCTCCCCACTCCACTTCACCACTTAAAAAAAGGGAGGTTGAGGTTACTGCAATCACTAAAATTTTCGAATTGGAGATACCAGCAGATCTTCACGTTTTGAGGTCTCAAGAACCCAAAAAAGTGGTTTTAAAAATGTGTCTGTGTGTATGAACGTACGTACGTACTACTAGACCGATTTGGCTGAAAAGCTTTTGGAACCAATCGTGTGACCGGAAACGTCATTTTGGCACATCAACTTTTAAATTTTAAATGCAAACCCAGCATAAGAAAGAACTTTAAATTCTGTTTCCAAAGATGAATTCACTCTCTTTCACTCTCTTTCACTTTCGACCAAAAACTAAAAAAATCGACTTTAAAATCGCAATACAGCCCAAGCTACTGAACCGATTTGGCTGAAATTTTGCATATGGGGATTGTATTACACGTCGAAGAGCTGAACATATTTTGGATTCAATCGACCCACGGAAAGTGCCGTTTTGGCACACCAATTTCCAAATTTAAAATTATTCTCTCATTTAACCATCAAAAACAAGTTTTTCAAAGAGATATTGTCATCATCAGAAAGATCTTGAAATTCTGGTTTTAAATAAGACTAAAACCACGTTATAGTCCAAAATATCGATTTCGCTGAAATTTGGTATTTTTATTTCGGCCGTGGGATTATACAGGGTGCTTCAGGTATGCAGTCATTAATTTTCAGGGGTGATTCTATATCGAAAAATGTGAAAAATGGTTCCTATAAACATGCTGGAAATCGCCTAAGGGGGATTCTGGCTCTCTGAAGCGGGCGCCTAAAATTCGTTTTTTGTTTAATAAATTATGAAGCTTTCGCACACCGTCTGATATCAATTAGCATCATCAGATTGCTTTAGTTTCTAATTTTTGGAATCCGTTCAGTTTTGTAATTTAATAGAAATAAATTGTCCCTTCTAGATAAGCCCCGGGAAATGCAGATGGATCTTTAAAACTACTTTTCTCGAAAACGGTTGGTCCAGCTGTGTTACAACAAGAGAGGATTTTTGTGTAATATCATATTTTGGTGCAAAATAATAACAAATTGTCACAACGAAATTTAGGGAAGAAAAGCTGAAGCCCACTGTATCTCACACGCCCCTGGTTTAATCTGTTTTTGGTAGACAACAGAATGTGTTGGCCCTGCAAAAACTCGTCGCTGTAGCTCAAACGGTTCCTGATTTATTCAATAATAATCGATCTTGCCCCCCATTTGGTTGTTTCAGAAACCTTATGTGATGAGAATCTTTTGTTAATCTACCCCTCCCCTCCTTGTCTATCGAGCTGATAAAGGCAGTTGTGATTTTGATTCTACATAATATATTGGTGAAAGATGTATAATGTTTTTCGACGTGTTCTAATACGCTCCAAATCCTCGCCTGTAACAATAATAAAGGGTGTTGCAAATTTTGCAATTTTCCATTGTGGCACAATTTCAATCAGGGTGGCATCCGGCGTGACACAGGTAGGTAGTGCGACGCGAGCGAGAAGAACAAAGCTTGTCATTTTCGTTTCCGATTTTCTAGCGATTTCCACCGTTGCAGCTCAGCATATTAACGATTCGTCCTGTGTAGAATTTCATATAAATTACTTTAACGAGTCGTATAATTTGGGAAAGGGGCGGTTCGCGTCACCACCCTCACGTGTCCTAGGCGGAGGCGGGCAGTGCTGGCCGCCACTTGTAACGAGCGGCGCGACTCACACTGTCATACGATAGGTGACATAATTACGTGATAGTAGGCCACTGGGAGCCTGTTAACCCCCGGCTTCTGTGCTGCTGATTTATATTCTGCGAAATATGATCGGACTGATTAGCACTCGAGAACTGCCGCGACGTCATGGCGCTGCCTGCCTTCTGGCTTAAAAGAACTTTTTCAACAAATCTGTGTCTGTATTTCTTCGGCGTATCTTTACTTTTCGTATCCTTAATAATGTCGATCTCTCTGTGAAGTGTAGATCAAAAAAAACATCTAATTTTTACTTAGGTGCACTTATGGAAAAACTAGTTTGATTGAGTAATGAGGCACGTGAAGCGATTATGTGCATACATAAATAGGCTTCATATTCCGTGTGGGCCCATGATTTAGAGCGTAAGGAATTTTTAGTAATCCGATGTAAAAATTTTTGAAATCCATCCACTCCTTCAAAAGTTATAGGCCAGTCATATTAGAATTTTACCCGAGACTAAGTCCTAACAGACTGCAACCACCAAAGATAAGCCCCAAATAGGCTCCAAAATCTGAGAAAAACTTTGTGCCACTTTGTACCACTTTGTAGGTACCTCGGGTATGAAGAGTTATTGACAATTTTAAGAACGAAGAACCCGCTTTTTTCGCAGACATCTCAAAAACCAAGCGTGATATGCTGACAAGGTATACTTACTTTTTTAACCTCGCCACTCCACTTCACCATTTAAAAAAAAGGGAGGTTACTGCAATCATTAAAATTTTCAAATTCGAGATAAGACCGGATCTATACGTTTTGAGGTCTCAGGAGCCCAAAAAAGTGGTTTTTAAAATGTGTCTGTATGTATGTACGTACGTACGTACGTACGTTCGTAAACACGCCACAGCCCAAACTACTAGACAGATTTACCTGAAATTTGGTACGTGTACATGTGATAACCCAACTTAGATCTGAAAAGCTTTTGGAGCCAATCGTGCAACTAGAAATGCCATTTTGGCACATCAACTTTTAAATTTTAAATGCAAACCCCCATTTTTCACCTCACGATAGAAAAGGCCTTCAAATTCTGCTTCTAAAAATGTATTCATTCTTAGTGCCCTTTTGATCAAAAATAAAAAAAAAAATTATTTTTATCCGACTTTAAAATCGCGGTACAGCCCAAGCCCCTGAACCGATTTGGCTGAAATTTTGCACACGGGGATTGTATTGCACGTCGAAGAGCTGAACAAATTTTGGATTCAATCGGCCCACGGAAACTGCCGTTTTGACACACCAATTTGTAACTTTAAAATATTTCACTCATTTAACCATCCAAAACAAGTTTTTGAAAGATTTATTGTCACCATCAAAAAGGTCTTTAAATTCTGGTTTTAAGTAAGACAAAATTCGTTCGCATTTAGTGCTCTTTGGGTCAAAAAATCGAAATTTCATAATAACACTAAAAATACATTATAGCCCAAATTAGCGAATCGATTTAGCTGAAATTTGGTACATGGAGATTGGGTGACCCGTTGAAGACCTGAAAGGCTTTTGGAAGCAATTGGTCCACGGGAAGTGCCATTTAGGCATATCAACTTTAAATTTTAAATACAAAGGTCTCCTTTTTTATGTCGCCATTAGAAAGACGATCAAATTCTCGTTCTAAAAATGTATTCACAGTTTCTGCCATTTCAGTGGAAAATAGAGAAAAAATTCTTTCTCATTAAAAGGGAGCGAGCTGACAGTGGATGACATAAAGTGGCAGTTGTTGTCAAAAAGGTGGCAAAAGATTAACCTTAAAAGGAACATATTGTCAAATGTGATGGGTGATGTCCGAGGTGGTGTCGGTATTTGTCAGAAAATTGCAAAATTAGTCACAGTCGATAAGGGTAAAAAATTTCTGTTGAATTGACCACTATATCTACACAGAATACAAAGATCCACGCGATGGGGAGGTTCCAGCCGCTTCTCTGCTGCATTTTTTTATAGGGCATTAAATTCTCTACAATTTTGGACGCTTTCATCATGACATTTTGTGACAAATTATTCATTTGTTACAGTTTGTTAGTCATCATTTGCCATTCTTGTGTCACAGCAATCTCAAAACTGGCAGAGCCGATAATACAAGTGGACTGTTTTACCTACTGCGTAGACTGGCTCCTTTCATGCACTGGAATTATTGAAATCATCAATATCCTCTCCATTCATTTTCTATTGAAGTGACAGAACGTCAAAATTTGAATTTTATGTTGGTATGAGGAAATTTTGCAAGGAATTTTACTAACGGGTGAGTTGATAGAAGCGATTTCAATGCGATACGTCAGAAAACATGACAAATGTCAAAATTTTGCAATTGCCTAAACCTAGGCCGGAAAAATATTCCTGTACTTCTCTTAAAAAATAGTTCCTTTCATTATTTCTGTCTAGTTGCGCGATCGACGAAAAAATAATATGTACAACACGAAGGAAAATATATATTCCGGGACTCTGATGGTTACTGAACTCGGCTGCGCCTTGTCCATCAATCTTCCATCATCGTCCCGGAATATATTTTTCCTACTAGTTACACAAACACAATATACTATTTTAGGCGCTCGACCGGAAAGTTAACCTTTCCGGTCAATTGTATGACCGGAAAGTAGCCTTTCCCGGACTAGGACCTGAAAGTCAAATTTCCCGGACTAGTCGAGTTTTCCGGACTAGTCCGGTAAAGTGAAATTTCACCGGAATATTATGGATTTTGTTATCGTGTTAATTTTTACTGGGCTCCTCACATTTTTCAATTTAGATAATTTTAATTAAAATATTTAATTTCACACAGAAAATATGTTGCGAGCACCTAAAAAATTGAATACGTAACTCACATGTAAAGTGCCTTTCCTGGACTCACAAGCTTTCAGGCTTCCGCCTACGGCGTCAGCCTGAAATCTGCCTACTCGTCCATTAAAGATCACTTTCCATACTCTTTACGTATTGTAGACGCTTGAACAGGAAAATAAATTTTTTTTCTTGAGTCAACTTCAACTGCTGTTTAGGGTCTTACAATTCACTTGAGGCAAATTTGATCAATTGCATTTTATCAACTACTCAATTTAGGTGCAAAAGGTGCAAAGTAATTATGCACTGCAGACTACGAAATAATAGTTTTTTGTTTATGTACAACAAATGTACTTATTGTATATAAACAATCACATAATGGAATAAAAAATAATTATTTGGGGGTAGGGAGCGAAGTCGCGCCATCGCCGCCACGCCTGCAGTGCATAATTATTTTGCACCCGCAATGAGTTTAAACGTTAGTTGTATAAAAAAACTCAAGAGTCCTGTTTTATTGCAAATTGAGCAATTCATACGATGAAATTGATTAAAGCCTCAAGTGAATTATAAGACTCTTAAACGGCAATAAAATTTGATCCAAAAAATGTTTTCATTTTCCTGTTCAAATATCTACAAACTAATCAAAAAACGTTTGAAACATTATTTGAGCCACGAAAACCGTTCGTCGGGGTCCTTAGATAGTGTCAGATTTTTTTCAAATTTTTAGTGTACTACAAATGGCTAAAGGCAAATTATTAAAGGGACATTGCAAAGTCAGCGAAATTTGACGTTTCCATGTCCCGATGCCAAATTTTGAAGGCTTGTAGCTCCTTAGACCACTCTTGTAGAAAATTCAATGCTCTATAAAAAAGGTAAGTATACCATGCCAGCACGCTTGGTTTTTGAGATATGTGCGAAAAAATTTTGGTAAAATATTGGAGGCTGTTTGGGACCTATCTATCGTAGTTGTAGCCTGTTGGGACTTAGTCCCGGGTCAAGCTCTTTTTTTGTCTGATATGACTGAAAAACATATGAACTGGTTTTGGGCCTCGAAATAATTATTGTTTTTGCTGCAACTTTTGAAAGAGTGGATGGATTACAGAGGAGTTTATAGCCTAGATGTGAAATAAGATGAAATTGAATCAATAATCAACATACAGTCGGGGACTTTAAAAATGCCCACCCCACCGCGACGGTTCACTTGGTCGACTGCATCGCTGAAATTCTTTCAATACTTGGCTGACAGATTGGCAAACATTTAGCACTTCGCGATACAGTCGACCAAGTAAGTCGTCGCGGTGTTGTGAGCATTTCCAAAGTCCCCGACTGTACCTAGTTTTAAAATGAGGTGCCACATGTCACTGCCACTTGCGTTGTTGCGGGTTAGTTGGTGCTTTGTAAAATATCGCCTTCGTGTACAACTCGAAATAAAAATTGGATCGAGCGAGTTTTCATGTCTCATTTCGTTTTCGAGATATTTGGGGTGAATAGTTTCAACTTCCTGTATGAATCCCGGCCTGGCGGAGATTCATATTACTTCATAAACGATAGAACGAAGTTTCGGAGTTAATAAAAAGCACTGAATTTTTCCTATTATATCTTATACAGAAGGATAACTTAGAAGTATGTACATTGTTAATTTATTGTCAGCAAATTGATAGAACATAGTAATGAAGTTGACGAGTTGCAGGCGTGTATCAGAAACTCATCCTTAATGGGCTTTGGAATTGAAACTCTTGTCTTTGATCATTCCTTTCTGTTTTTTATTAATGTTGGAATTTCAATTCACGACGTAAAAATTTATGGTACTTTAAAATAGTCAGCGCGTAAATCATGTGATGGCGCTAGCGGTCATTGCAAGTAGATTTCTTTAATTTTACTTGCCTTGTCACGTAGCCCACATGGCACTTAATACTTAATTAAAAAAATCTACATGCAATAATCGCTGGCGCCATCCCATGATTTGCGCAATAACTATATTTTATGGTACGGTAAATATTAACTTCTACGCTTCGCTCGATCGAAAGATCGAATAGCCAAAAACATCAAATCTTTACGTTTTAGGGTCCTGGGAATACGAAAAAGTGGTTTTTGTAAAATGTCTGTCTGTGTGTCTGTTATCACGCTGCAGCTCAAAGTACTGAATGTATCGAGATGAAATATGGTACACATACTCAGTGGCCAATTTGTAGATGCTGATTAGATTTTGGGCCACAACGGTTCACGGAAAGTGCCTTTTTCGCACATCAACTTTTAAAAATTTTAATGCAAACCCCATTTTTCGCGTTACCATATGAATGCTCTTCGAATTTTGCTTATAAAAATGTATCACACTTGTGCTCTTTTGGCCAAAAAATGGTGCCGGAAAAAAACGTCTATGCATAACTGCATGTTTTTATTATCGGATTTCATAGCTGACTTTTTTTTATAGCCGAAAGCCTAAGTGTCTTTTTCCGAAAAATGTTATTGTAGTGGCAAAAGGAACATTCACGGTTGCTATGGTGGATTCAGAAAATATGTGATAACGGGAGCCTGTGGAAACAAGTGAATCGCGGTAAAATGACATCAGTTGACATATTCCTGCACGATCGAAGTTTGTACAAACGTCCTTTCGATCACGCTTTCGACAGAGCTGCGATTCAATTGTTTCCATAGCCACCCGTTACCACATATTTTCTGTATAGCACTGTATTTGTATCTTACGTGTGTGTTCTGATGGTTGTTGTTCTTCAGTTTGCAAAAGGAAAAGGTATAACTGGACATTGATGAACCCTCCTACTAGTCCTATCCATAAAAAAAGAAAGGAGGACGGTTTTGATTGAGTTGTTCAAGATCGTTGTATATATTTTGTTTGTATTAATTTTGTCACCCGATGTGGGTTCTTGGGGGATTTCCGTAAAATAAACAGCGGTTAAGAATTCACCCCGTTTAGCCAATCAAAGTAATTGAGCATTCCGTGCAAAATCTCCCAGGACAACAAACATGGTATATTTAGCGAGAGCCGTTTCCTGTTGGAACTGTATCAAGCTTAATTGTGCACTTACCGTTCAAAGCTATCTACCTAGGAAAATGTCGTTGAAACTCCCGAGCGTGAAAACGAGATTGTAGGTCTGGAAGTCCAGAAATGTTAATTTAAGGGTAGGATTTTCGTTTCCACTGTTTATTCCCTTGATAATGTGTATAAGTATAATTTCCGGCTGATATTACGGAAATCTGCCCAATTGGATCGTTATTTTTTGGGGGCGCCTTTATGGTTGAACGCCTTCATGACGGATATCTGATATTTCAATTAGAACTTGAGGAGAGAGTTGCACATGGAATGAATTAATGTTGTTGCATCGATCGGTTTTCACATCGTTCCAAAGTGATAATTCCAGTAAGGAGATAAGCTTGGTTTTGCTGCTTTTTATTAAATAGCTGGTTTATTTGCATGATTGTCAGTTCGTTCCCTTACTTCATTATTGCACAAACACAATCCTGAAGTCTACAGATTTTTCGGTTGTAAATTCTCTCAATTCGTTAATATCCATATCAGCAGCAACAATGGTTTAAAGTAGAATCATATTTTAAAAGACATAGGGGCACGGTGGGTTACTCGTTTTCCCTGTTGTGGTTAAACGGACTTTCATTTACGTCAAAACTCTTGTCAGTGCCAGTAAAATGGTAAATTGTTGTCTATTGTTTCTGCTTTTTGTTCATGACAAGAATTTTGACGTAAATGGATGTCACTTTAACGAAGCAACAAAAAATTAACCCACACTCTCACGGCGCCACTGACGCCCGTAAGAAAATGATTCTACTCTTAATTTATTCCAAGTTGTTTTATTTTAATTAGGTTTTTTGATCGTGAACAAGAAGACAAAACTGCTTCTATTGGATAATTTTACGGCATTAACCTCCGCAAGCCCACAATTAAAAAAAATAGGAGGTTACTGCAATCATTAAAATTTTCGAATTCGAGATACGTTTTGACGTCTCAGGATCCCAAAAATGTGTTTTTTTAAATGTGTCTGTGTGTAATTACTAAGGCTCGGATTTTATGCATTGGAAAATGAGGAAACTATGCGCATAATATGCACACTCTTTTTACTAAAATATGCAATAAGGTAAGAAGAATAAGCGTGACAATATGCAAATATGCAAAAAAAAAATTTATTATGCAACACGGTAACAAATTACAACAATGTAGGTAATACAAGTTTAAGGCTGGCGTTTCGCCGGTTCCCGCCAGAATAGGGTTTTTTGCTTCTAATTTAAATTTGAGAAAGAATATCAGTTTACAGTTCCTTTAATAATTGCACGTTTATTAATGTAACACTTTGGTTAACAAATTATTGTTAAAACTACCCTGGTTTTTCAAATTTGTACAATAAATGTTGTTTTTTGGCGCGAAATCGAAAAAACATTCAAGTTTGAAAAACCAGTGTAGTTTTAACAATAATTTGTTAACCAACGTGTTATTTAAGAACAGCTCATCAAAACTCATTACGAGAGTTTATAGTTCTAGGAAATTTTTGGCCATTCAGAAGGGTGATAGCTGGCCAGGTTACTCTTTTCCGGAGATAAACGTTCTCAGGTAACATGTTGGTAAATTTTGTACAAAATTTATTTTAATACCTACTTAAGTACCTACCCTAATTTGAAGCTGCCATTTCAAAAACATGCACAAATTGCAAAAAATTATTAAAATATGAAAGAAATTATTAGAATATGAAAGAAATCATTAAATATGAAAGAAATTGAAAAATATGCAAAATATGCAAATTTTTTTAGCGTTTTTTCAACCGAGAATGATGAGATTTGCCCTATTAACATTCAATTTACAACATATACCGTGTTTAACAGAATATGCACTTTGCATAAAATCCGAGCCTTAGTAATTACCTACGTACATACGTTTATGAACACGCCACAGCTTAAACTACTTGACCGATTTGGGTGAAATTTGGCATATTGGTGTCTCGTAACCCAACTTAGTTCCGAAAAGCTTTTGGAGCCAATCGTGCAACCGGAAATTGCCATTTTGGCATATCAACTTTTAGATTTTAAATGCAAACCCCCATTTTTCACGCCACCATAAGAAAGACCTTCAAATTTTGCTTCTAAAGTGCCTTTTTTACAAAATTCAAATATTTGAGATTTTTAACGTACTTTGAAAAACACGATACAGCCTAAATCTCTGAACTGATTTTGCTGAAATGTTGCACAAGTCAAAGAGTTGAAATTTTTTTTGCATACAATCGACCCACGGCAAGTGCCGTTATGGCATATCAATATTCAAATTTAAAATTATATTCTCTTGTAACCATCCAAAACAATCTTTTGAAAGATTAATTTTCCGGATCAGGAAGGTCTTAGATTCTTGTTTTAATGAAGACAAAATTCAGTCGCATTTAATGCCCTTTGGACAAAGAAATCGAAATTTTCTAATATCACTAAAAACATATTATAGCCCAAACTACTGGATCGATTTGGCGCAAATTTGGTACGTGGTCCGTTGAAAAGCTGAAAGGCTTTGGGAAGTAAGTGCTCTTAGGGAAATGCCATTTAGGCATATTAACTTTAACATTTTTTAACCGCCTCACTCCACATTTAAAAAATGGAGCGTTATTGCAATCACTAAAATTTTCGAATTTGAGATAAGACCAGATCTATATGCTTTGAAGTTCCAGCCGCTTCTCTGCTGCCCATTTTTGTCTAATCCTATACTGTTTCTATGGTGCATTTGAATTATCCTCTTGTTTGCTATAAAGCACGCCATTCTATAAAAGCACGTCGCCCATGACAACTTGTTTTAAGGCTAATAAATAAAAAAAAATTGACATTTATCACTTGAGTTGACAAGAAAATTCAAAAGAAAAGGTCGTGTTAATATGGTTGGTATTAAAAAAAAATGCCGTCACATAGCTCAGACTTTCTTCTTTAAAACGCTGCATGACTGGGTTCTTGATCTTCAACCATTTCGGAGATATAAATTTTCTTCAGAACCCCTGCAAATCAATTTTCCTGTAAACTTTTTGACATAAGTGAAAAACTATGACAGTTATTAGCTTGACACAACCTAGGTCGAATCAACTCACAATTGAGTGGCGGTTCCAACCGTAAAAGAAAAAATGTCATTGCCATTTAAAAAAAATGCAGCAGAGAAGCGGCTGGAACCTCCCCATCGCGTGGATCTTTGTATTCTGTGTAGATAGTAGTCAATTCAACAGATTTTTTTTTATCCTTATCGTCTGACGTCTGTGACTAATTTCGCAATTTTCTGACAAATACCGACATCACCTCGTACATCATCACCCATCACATTTGACAATATGTTCCTTTTAAGGTTAATCTTTTGCCAACTTTTTGACAATAACTGCCACTTTATGTCATCCACTGTCAGCCTGCTCCCTTTTAATGAGAAAGATTTTTTTCAATATTTTCCACTGAAATGGCAGAAACTGTGAATACATTTTTAGAACCAGAATTTGATCGTCTTTCTAATGGCGACATAAAAAAGAGGCCTTGTATTTAAAATTTTAAGTTGATATGCTTAAATGGCAGTTCGCGTGGGCCAATTGCTCCCAAAAGCCTTTCAGGTCTTCAACGGGTCACCTAATCTCCATGTACCAAATTTCAGCCAAATCGATTCAGTAATTTGGGCTATAATGTGTTTTTACTGTTATTATAAAATTTCGATTTTTTGAACCAAACAGCGCTAAATGCGAATTAATTTTGTCCCATTTAAAACCAAGATTTGAAGACCCTTCTGATGGTGACAGTAAATCTTTCAAAAACTTGTTTTTAATGGTTTAATGATTGAATAATTTTAAATTTGGAAATTGGTGTGCCAAAAGGACACTTTCCGTGAGTCGATGGAATTCAAAATTTGTTCAGCTTTTCGAGGTGTAATACAATCCCTATGTGCAAAATTTCAGCCAAATCGATTCAGGGGCTTGGGCTGTACCGCGATTTTAAAGTTTGATAAAAATCAATTTTTTTTTAAATTTTTGGTCAAAAGGGCACTAAGAATGAATACATTTTTAGAAGCAGAATTTGAAGGTCTTTCTTATGGTGACGTGAAAAATGGGGGTTTGCATTTAAAATTTAAAAGTTGATGTGCCAAAATGGCATTTCCGGTTGCACGATTGGCTCCAAAAGCTTTTCAGATCTAAGTTGGGTTATGAGATGCCTACGTACCAAATTGCAGCCAAATCGGCCCAGTAGTTTTGGCTGTGGCGTGTTTACAAACGTACGTACGAACGTACGTACGAACATACACACAGACACATTTTATAAACCACTTTTCTGGGTTCCTGAGACCTCAAAACGTGGAGATCTGGTGCTATCTCAAATTCGAAAATTTTAGTGATTGCAGTAACCTCCCATTTTTTTAAAATTGTGATGGGGTTGGGGAGGTTAATAATGAAAGTGACTTCCATTTCCGGTATAACCGGAAGTGATAGGAAGATGAAAATATTTTCCTCTCACTCTACGAGGTCGATAATGGTAAACCTCGAAACCACAACGTTCTCGTAATACTGTATCGGCAGTTATGGTGCGATCTTACCCGATTGACTACGGGTCTCATTTTTTATGGCATCGTTAGAAAGATCGTTAAATTTTGGTTCTAAAAATCTATTCACAGTTCGTAGGTACCATTTCGGAGGAAAATAATAAAAATTCTCATTCTCGTTTAAAACTTTTGCGGACTGACAGAGAATGGCAGTAAATACAGCAAGATATTAACCTTAAATATCGCTATTTGTCAGAATGTGTAAAATTAGTCAGAATGACGAGCGGTCTAAAAATATTCCTCTTCAATTGGCTGTCACCTACATGGAAATGAAAGGCCCACGCGATGGGGAGGTTCCAGCCGCTTCGCTGCTGCGTTAATTTTTTTTAGCTACAATACTAGCGTTTTGGATAGAATTATGAAACACGATAGAATGTTGACCGACACCAAAAGGTGCGTTGAGTTGACATGCATAGGAAAAAACTAGATAATTGACATTCTCGGCGGAAACTTCCATACTTTTCCACAGAAGCAGAGACAGAAGTTATTAGTATTGTATGTAATTAAATGAATGGTAGTCGTTTTTAGAACTTAAATAAAGTATGAAAATAAGTAAATTGATTAATTGAAATGATTTATTGTAACGTAGACAAAACGATAAGTCAGGGGGACCTAGATTGGTGGAAACAACAGATCGGCTTTTCAAACATTTTCTATTACATGAAACGTAACTGAATACATAATAATTAACAATAATTTCTTCGGAGTGAATGCGGTATTTAAGCCAACCCTTTGTGTTTTAAAAATTCGAATTAAAACAAATCCAAAATAATGGCCTTGGTGAAGGGTTGGTGTTTCCACGTTCCGTGTTGTTTTCGTGCTTGCTTGTAGCTTCCGGTTCAAACGGCATTTCTAATGAATTGAATCCGTAATGAAAGCAGGAATGTTGTAAATGATCATCCTCGTACATTCAAACACATTCTTCAGTATTGACATTCGTCCTGAAATAGATATTAATGTTGATTTTGACTATAGAGTAGGCGAATGCACTCGCATATGGATTTTATGTAATTAGTGTTGTGTAATTGTATTATTTTACATATTTTTGTATGTACTTATTTATTAGAAATCAAAATGAAGGTAAATTAGTGTTATATTGACCTCAAAGGTTGATCCTGTGGGGCCACATGGAATTTGAGCTACCTTCCCTTTATATGTTAAACACCTTTGAGGTTGATTGGACCCAGAGGCGAGTTTCGAATTCTACTCTCCGATCGGTGCTTTTTTTATCTTTGTGAGAGATTTGGCCAAAGTTGCATGTTTGCCAAAAGGAGGGTAGCGGCAAAGACAAGCGGCGACCACAAAGCGCTTCTGTGTGCCCGTCCGTTTGCATAAGGATTGGGATTTGTTTTTGATCTGTGGTCTGTTTTTCAGACGGTGTCCGTGTCCATGCTGCTGCGCTATTCGCATCACCAGATATTCGTGTTCATCGGTGAGTCTTTTGATTTATGGTAGCTCACGCACGCCACCTGGGATTCTCTGGTGCATTCGTATGACCTATATGTTTGTGGTGGTCGCAGGCTGAGATTTACATACAGTCATACACCTCTTGGAGGCAGGAATTATTGATTAACCAAAAAATTTCTTCCTATCCCCCCCGGCTCATCAATCAACGATTTATGCATATCCAGCCACTTCAAACTTTTATCATTAGGCGAGTGTCCTCAGGACTAATTACTGGATGGTGATTAGTTTCTTCTAAATTTGGCTGTACGAAAAACTTCAAAAGATTAATAACCGGTCGCATCGTATTGCAAAGTTACGTCTGTTTTCTCGTAAATAGGATTTGAAGACAGCGGCGGCTCGCGAACATAAGTAATATGTACCACTCCCCTGAAATTCCGAAGGTTAATGAAGCCGTATTCTAACGGGCAATGGGACAGTGTGAGGAAGTCTTTTTATGTTGTGTTGACGTAACAATTCGACTCATTTGAAATTGACCAATGACAGAGAGTAAATGGCGAATTTGTAGCCAACTACAACAGTTGGTACCTGTATTTCAGCGTTAATTTTGTACTATACTCTGTCCGGGATCCACACGACCGAGATTCACCCGATTTCCATGGCGATTCATTGTTGACAACAATGATTCACCATGGAAATAGGGTGAATCCCGGTCGTACGGATCCCGGACAGACCATAGTCGAAATATCCGTTGAAATTTATTTTGATAGCTGTTTGATAACTTTCACAATTTTCATGAAATGGTGCAATTTTTATATTAATTTGGCGAATTGTCTTCCGAATACTATTCGTAAGTATTGAATAGTCGATTTCCGTGATGCCTGGATACTCCTTCCTGCATACTGACTAGAGAATTGGACTCGAGCTACGGTCTCGTTCCAATTCTCGTCATAATATGCAGTCGTATCCAGGCATCACGGAATAATCGACAATTCAGTACTTACTAATAGTATTCTAAAGTCCCGTCGCATATTAACGAAAGCGGGAGTTGTGTCTCAGGCTTTTTTCTGTTGGTTTGTAAACGGGATTTCACATCCGTCAAAACTCCCGTCTTCTCTGCCGTCACTCACTGTCAGTGTCAATAAACAGTAACAATGGGGGTTTAAGGGATCTGTTGTTAATTTATTATTGTCCATGACAGGAATTTTGACAGAACTGAAATCCCGTTTACAAACCAACAGAAAAAAAGCCTGAGACACAACCCCCGCTTTCGTTAATATGCAATCTGTCAAACCTGTTGGTCTTGTACGTGATTATTTTTGACGTCATTAATGGAAGACCGCTGCACGCAGACGAGGATGCAAACAATGGAAAGCTAGACCCTAGTCACGGGCTTCAGTCAAGATTTACAGGACATTCCTTAGCATGCTTTGTAACAGTCATAACTCCAAATTGACAGATGGCATAACCGAATTCTACACCACAACATAAAAAGCCTTATTCACACTGTCCCTGCGACCTTTATCATATGGCCACACTATAATAGCACAACATAACTATAGGTACCTTCGGATGGGATGTAGTAGAACTGAAACTGTCGTTTTGACTAAAATTGTAGTGTGGCTTAAATTAACAAATGAATCGGTTCCCCTCTTCCTCCAGGAGATAAAGTGATAAGAGTTTGCTGTGAAAACAAATGCATGGAAGAAAAAACGATTGCGTGCAATTAGGTCGCGTAGTCCCCAATCGCGTTCTTGGTTCAAGTTGGAAATAGGGTAAAAAAAAGGCAAAGGTAATGAAGATAAAATAACCATGCTAGTAAGATAATAATAACTGTATCAAGTAGGAAAAATACGACCGAGTTTCTTTCTTTTTTTATAATAAATGTATCATTGAATTTGGTGTGGACTGTGGTTGGCTTATTTTGAATAATAAAGACATATTATTGCCTATCAAATGTCACGTGACATTCGAGTGCAATAATCTGCAAAATACAACTAGTGCATACCATCTTGTCGATAATTTTGCTTGGATCACCCTTTCATGCGTGTTCCGGTAAAAACCGTACTCGTACAGTTTTCACACGAAGCGCGCATTCAAAATTGACCGCAGCAAAATTAGCGAGAAGATGGTATATGCACTCGTGGAATTACTTATGATTATTCCGATTTGCATTCCGATCGCGGTACAGTCAGAGGCACAACTCCTGTTGAATACTCTAATCTTTCATTTAATTATTGTTTGTCTAATTGACTTTAAATTGAGTGCAAATCTTAGTACCTACAAGAAAAATGGTTCTTGGTTGAATTGCAAAATTCTTGGATGAATTTGAGCAAGAAGTTTTTTACCTTTTTCTTAGTTTAATTACTTTGGACAATTATTTTCTGGACGCGCTAAATTTGATGCTGCAAATAGAGTCGATCTTTTTTCGAAATCATCTGTATTCTGTAATTTTTTGTTTGCCCGAAACGTGTTTGGGGAACTGACTGTAAAAATTAATTTCTCGACAAGTGTATTAGCCCGGGAGGCAGTGAACATTTTTGGTATGTCATTTCAGCGAGTTTACTAAACTGGAGATTACTAAACTGGAAGTTTGCCATAAATCTTCGGGGACAGGGGCTAATGGCGGCCATTTTAATTTTTCAAAAATTGTCATCTCGAAAACTGTAACATATACGAAATTTTATTAAATTAGAAAAAAGTTTTATTTTTCAGTGTAGATTAACAACCTGAAAAGAAATCTAAGATATCTAGATTGGTTACTGAAATATACTGAAAAGACTGAAAATTGACAACGTGTTATAACTTGGTTACTAATCGGCAGATCATTATGACATTTGCTTCAGTTACATTACCTTGCACGAAGAATAAAATGAGGCGACAAACTTTTCTAAGCCTTCTAGATTAAAATATGACATTTTTCAGTTTTTTCAGTATATTTCAGGAACCAAACCAGATATCTTCAATTTCTTTCCAGATTCTTGATCTACACTGAAAAACACAACTTTTTTCTAATTTAATAAAATTTCGTATCTTTTACGGTATCCGAGTTGTCAATTTTTGAGAAATTAAAATGGTTGCCATTAGCCCCTATTCCGGAAGATTTGCGGCAGACTTCTGTTTTAGTAATCTACAGCATAAAAATAATTAGAAAATTGCTAAATCAAGTTCGCTGAAATGACATACCAAAAATGTTCACTGCCTCCCGGACTAAGCAGGGTGGTCGTTTTATCTTGAGACTGGCAAATATCTCGGAAAGGAAGCATTTTAGAAAAAAATGTTTTGTATAAAAGTTTTATGACTTCGAGGGGGAAAATAGATGGCATCGACGCCATTTTGATTCAAGGTCATTTTCAAGGTCAAATGAAGGTCAACTTAATTTTTTTAAATGGAAACCTACATTTTTTATTACAGATTCTTATTCCCCGAAAAAGAACAAACAACTACTATCTAAACTATTTTTGGATCCGATGGATAGTTTGTCAGATATTTAAATCAAAATTTTAATCTTCTTCGAAATCCATTGCCTTCCCTAGCAACAGCGGCATGGCAAAATGTCTAGGGATTTTGAAAAAGGTTAAAATTTACATCCATCGGATCCAAAACTAGTTTAGATGAAAGTTGTTTGTTCTTTTATGGGGAATAAGAATCTGTAATAAAAAATTAAGAATCTGTAATAAAAAATATAGGTTTCCATTAAAAAAAATCAAGTTGACCTTCATTTGACCTTGAAAATGACCTTGAATCAAAATGGCGATGATGCCATCTATTTTCCCCCTCGAAGTCATAAAACTTTTATACAAGACATTTTTTTCTAAAATGCCTCCTTTTCGAGATATTTGCCAGTCTCAAGATAAAACGACCACCCTGTATTTGAGCATTTCTTTTCATAGCTAACCAACCCTTATTACAAATTTATTGTACCTCTCTGTACAACTCTTGTACCAAAAATTAAATAATTGAATAGATTCTGGACAACTCGAGCATAAAGGTACAGTCGAGAAACTAAATAATGCACTTTTTGTTGATCTGTTTGCCGGATAACTCTTTCCTGCACACGGTCCGAAGTTCCTTGACCTACCAACACAACCCTCAACCGGTACTAATATCAGATAGAAATCACCACTATCGATGGTGGTGTCCCAAATTCTGTGCGTAACGCTCTAGACCCGAGTGCACGACTTACTTTCTCGACTGTACAGTGTGGTGTTTTTTGCGTTTCCCACTATTGAGATCTCCGAGTTAGTAACTCGGTTAAATTTGTAAAAAGTTGGGCTTTTTCGAGGTGATTAAGAATATGTAAAGAGTTCTCCAATATCCTGATACCTGATATCTATTTTTGAGAGCTGTCAATTAAATGACATGACATACATTTATTTTTCATGTGTTTAGGCTGATTTCAGGGTTCAAAAGATATACAGGGTTGTGAATTTTTCATTCTGCCGTTCTAAGCAAG
Source organism: Pycnomerus fuliginosus (assembly GCA_963924575.1). NCBI lineage: Eukaryota > Metazoa > Arthropoda > Insecta > Coleoptera > Zopheridae > Pycnomerus > Pycnomerus fuliginosus. The sequence continues at coordinate 12,652,634 of OZ004617.1, read as the reverse complement.
AACACCGTGTCTCCAATTTGTCGTAAAATGTTAGTTATACGTGATAGATAGAGTATTGGACTAAAACTTGGCACCATATGTGGGCCGGTTTTTCCATCTCATGTTAACTCTAACGTAACGTTTATCATTTTTCATTGTGACAATTGTTTCTATGGAAATAACCTCATGTTAAACTGAACATGAAATGGAAAAATCGGCCCAATGAAGTGTTAACACGATTTCAGGAAAAATAGGAAATACCGTATTCGCTCGTGCAAAAGCAACAAAGTAAGTAGGCTGCTACTTTTGACTTTTATCAGGCTTTGACTTTAGGCTTTTCGCAAATACACCACGGTCAAACTTAGAAGTTCGGTTATCAAAATGCCCATTTCACTGCCTTTAGTTTAAATTCAACCGAGTAACTTTTGTATTTGACCATGGCGGAATTTTGTAAAGCTAACGTCAAAAACATGACAGAAAAGTTAAAAGTGGCAGCCAAATTCCAAAAAGGTTGATTAAGACGTAAAGATATCACAGAATTCTTGACAAACTCTTAATCACCTCGAAAAAGCGCAATTTTTTTCAATTTTTCAAATTTATGGTTTTCCAGTGGTGGCAAATAAAAAAAAACGCCATCCTGTATAGGTAGTACAAATTTAAAGCAAATCGCTATGTAGTTAAAATGAGCTACAGCTTTCGTAGCGCAAGTTGTTTATAATTACCCGAAAAGACAGTGATGCGAAGAATCTAATATTTTGATTGATATGAAGGGTTAAAATACATCGCAGTCCCAAAGGGCCGGCCGCCGCTGTATTTCATCAAGTATCCGATTCCGTCGGTTTCTTATTTTTCAGGTTTGAGTTAATATCGTGAACATGAAAACTCTCAAGGGTCGCCGCCTTGGGCTCGCCGACCACAGTCCGCCAAACAACTGCTCATGTTGACTGAAGTTGCGGTTGGACTTTACATAAGGAAGTATACCGCTTTATCCGTAAATCCACGAGATCACCCTTCTTGTTTTTATCACGAAGGTAGATATTTATTTAACCAGGAATGAGACATGAAAACATTCGAGTAGATTTCTTTCTCATTCTTTTGTATCCACCAGTCGGGAAATGTTTTGAAAAAACTGAAAGCATTTGACATCCTGCGACCGCCACCAATTACCCCCGAACAAAAAACATAACGCAAGTTTTTCCAGTGGACCTCCTTCAGATGCTGGAGTTCAACGTGACAGTGACTTTTCCGGCCGCCCCTCTGCTGACCGTCATTCTGGCCCTAGTCGGTGAGTTATTCAGAAAGGGAGGAAACTTCCTGCTGCGTATAATTCAACTTTGCTTTTAATATTAAAAGAAGACCAAACCGCTGAAAGTTTCATCCCTAATAATTTATTTGAGATTAAAGGTTTAGGAATACGAAGATAAAGGATTTGTTCAAAGTTTGCTCGAACAGTACCTGTCTGCAACGTTTACATGCAATTATCTTTGATTTTTGGTTCGGGATAAAATTATTATAATGATTGAACTTGTCTTCGCCTTTCCTTTGACGTTGCAAGTTATTTAAAACTTTGCGATCGATAGGCAATGAATATTTTACTTTTTTCTTTAACCACAAAGAATATTTTAGTTCTGAATAATTTTGCCTATATTCATCATTCTCTTTAAAACTTATTCGTTTACCATTGACTAATTTAAGATATTTAATACAGGTATAGTAAGTGACGCTTAAATTTCGAAATAAAGAGCACTAGTTGAATTATAAGCGGGCACGTCTAAATGTCCACTTTAGGCAACACCGTAAATTAAAATACCGATCGAACCAAAAAAAACTCATCCTCAGTCTGCTTTCCTGGAGTGGACGTCATATGTCGGTGATTTTATCAAAATATCATTGCTTTACAAAATTATTGACATATGGCATGGTGGTATGCACATTGCATTTACGTAATTTTTATGTCCTCACATAGTTTACGTACCGGTTAGGGTCCATAACGTAATTTGAACATAAAGTTCTAACTTTACGTCTATATTACGATTTGTACACGACTCTTTCGTTTCAGATTTGTTGATTTTCTGTTTCCAAATTACCTCGCCATATGTGAAGTAAAGTAAAGGTAAATGTAAAAGTAACTGTAAATACAGTAAAAGTAAAAGTGAAGTTCGCTAATAGTCGAAAAATCGCTATGAAAACGAAAAAAGTAAACAGAGAGGTTTTTTTGCTGGAATGGTTAGATTTCAGAGCTGCCTAAAACATTCTAAAATCTCGCCCTCCACCACAGCCTGAATACCCCAAAATTAACGAATTCTGCGACAGAATTTGGTTTTTGCCCCATAACTCGCCTCCTCTTTATTGTTGGAAAAATATAGAGATATGCAATATTGAAGACCAATAAATTCTCTGCAAGAAAATTCCTATGTACTGTTCACCTGCCGCAACGGTAGTGTAAAGTTGAGCAACTCTCTCCAAACGTAGAAATAAGAATAAACACCAATGAATGTTAAGTTTGGGGTAGACATGAGATCAAAATAAGACAAAAATTTAGACTAACGTTTTGCGTTAAAATGACTCCTTTGGGTGACACACCCCCTCTCACCAGGGTTCGTAGAATTCAGATTGTTTCAGTTTATTCAAAAAGTACAATTGATAGGAATCTGAAATTTAGAACTAGTAGTGTAAAGGGCCTTCTAAATTTATTTCAATATTTATTTTCATCAGAGGCATGCATTTTGCGGGGGGATTAAAAGATTTCCTACATACATTTTAACCTCCCCACAACCATAATTCAAAAATTGGGAAAATTCGAAATTGAGATAACACCAGATCTACGTTTCAAAAAATGCCTGTACGTATGCGTACGTATGTGAGCAAGATTTCTCGAAAACTGCCGAACGGATTTTAATGAAATTTGCAATGGGGGTTAGTGTTGGCCTTCTGGTGAGCCCAGTTAATTTTGTTGCCGATTGTATTAAATTATGTATCTAGAAATGTATGCACACTTAGCGCCTTTTTGGCACAAAGTCAAAAAATTCGAAATTTCGAAGAGACATTAAATAACACCCTACAGCCAAAACTACTGGATCGATCTGTAGAGTTACCACTACCAGTCGAAGAGCTGATTTAATTTTGGTGGCAATCAGCTAATGGCATAAGTGCTATCTTGGTATATCAACTTTGAAATTTTACTAATAAACTGCTATTTTCTTTATCAGCACATGAAATGTCTTCAAATGTCGTTTCCAAAAATGTCCTCAACCGTAGTGCCCTTTTGTCAAAAAATCAATAAATTTTAGAAAAACACCAGAAAACGCTTAGGTGCAGTAAAACTTAGGTATAGCAAGTAGGAAAATTTACTTAATTAATACGATTCGTGGTCTCTTGGTTGCCTTGTTGAGTCTTCATGGATGCACTACTTGTCAAATGGTAGACTTTTTTAGGCCAAAGAGGACTCGAGCAAGCTCTCGCCTTCTTTTTAGTCTGAAGCAATCTACCATTTTGACTTGTAGTTGACAACCATTCGGACGTCAAAACCCGCGGCGATCAAGAGATTACTCGTCATATTACTATTGAAAATTCAAAAGAAAATGTCGTGTTAATATGGTTCGTATTAGAAAAAATCATGAAGACAACTTTGTGCTTTATAGTTTAAAAATCTCGGCCTATTATATTTTCGCCCCTGACTTACATATAAACTACGGCCTCGATTTTTAAACTGCCTATAAAACACATAATATAACAGTCATAATTAGCTCGTCATTACACATAAAATGTCCTCTTGGTGCTACGTGCTATGGTTCATACTATCGTGGTACAAAGCGGTAGTCCGGGATCAAAAAATTCAGTATAATTTTGGTAATCTCTTGGACTATAATGCCACTTCTTCAATATTATACAGGGTGGTGATAAAGTATGGAATATTCGCAATAACTTTGCAACCAGCAATTTTTGAGAAAATCTGTCGGACAGGTCAAATTGATTTAAATTCTTGCGAATCTTTTGGCGTCATTTTCAAGCCGCTGACGTCATCCATGTCAAACATGTTACGCCATCGGTGTTTTTTTTAAATGGCAGCCTATACTTCTCTCGACTGATTTTGATACATGATTGTATTCTCTTTTCATCCATATAAAAATTTTGAAAAAATAATGATGTAAAAAAATCCTATAAAGTATCGAATATTCGCAATGACCCTGCGACCAGCAACTTCTAAGAAAATCTGTTCGACAGGTCAAACTGACTTAAATTCTTGCCGAACTTTTGATGTAATTTTTAAGTCTCTGTCGTCATCTGCGTCAAACATATTACGTCATCGGTGGGTTTTTACACGACAGCCTGTAGTTTTCTCGACTGATTTTGATACACGATTTAATTCTCTTTTCAGCCATATAAAAATTTTGAAAAAATAAAGATGTAAAAAAAATCTTATAAAATATCGAATATTCGCAATAACTCTGTAACCTACAATTTTTAAGAAAATCTGTTCAACAGGTCAAATTGTTTTAAAGTACAGGCTGTCGTGTAAAAAAATACCGATGACGTAATATGTTTGACATAGATGACGCCAGAGACCTAAAAATTACACAGAAAGTTTCGCAAGAATTTAAATCAATTTGACCTGTCGAACAGATTTCCTCAAAAATTGCTGGTTGCAGAGTTATTGCGAATATTCGATATTTTATAAAAATTTTTTTACATCATTATTTTTTCAAAATTTTTATATGGATCAAAAGAGAATACAATCATGTATCAAAATCAGTCGAGAGAAGTATAGGCTGCCATTTAAAAAAAACACCGATGGCGTAACATGTTTGACATGGATGACGTCAGCGGCTTGAAAATGTCGCCAAAAGATTCGCAAGAATTTAAATCAATTTGACCTGTCCGACAGATTTTCTCAAAAATTGCTGGTTGCAAAGTTATTGCGAATATTCCATACTTTATCACCACCCTGTATACATCTTTCATGAAGAGGAAGCGAGTATACATGAAGAGGAAGCGAGTTATGGGACAAAAACGGTGCATAATTCGCAGATTTTGGGGGTGTACCAGACTGGTGGGACGGAGGGTAAAATTTTAGTATGTTTTTCGTGGCTCGTGGCTCTGAGATCTAATCATTCTTACAACAAAAAAGCTTTTCTGTGTAATTTTAACCTCCCCACTCCACTTCACCATTAAAAAAAAAGGGAGGTTACTGCAATCGCTTTTTTCGGATTCGAGATAAGAAATGATCTATACGTTTTGAGGTCTCAGGAACCTAGGAACCCAAAACAGCCAAACTACTCGACCGATTTGGATAAAAATTTGGTACGTGTGCATGGCATAATCCAACTTATCTGAGAAGCTTTTGGAGCCAATCGTGCAAACAGAAATGCCATTTTGGCACCTCAACTTTTAAATTTTAAATATAAACCCCCATTTTTCACGTCACTATAAGAAAGGCCTTCAGATTCTGCTTCCAAAGATGTATTCACTGTCAGTGCTCTTTTGACCAAACGCTAAAAATATCGAGATTTTTATCGGTCTTCAAAATCGCGGTACAGCCCAAGCCCCTGAACCGATTTGGCTGAAATTGTGCACATGGGGATTGTATTACACGTCGAAGAGCTGAACAATTTTTGGATTCAATCGGTCCACGTTTTGGCACACCAATTTCCAAATTTAAAATTATTCATATAAAACAAGTTTTTGAAAGATTTATTGTCACCATCAGAGAGGTCATCAAATTCTGGTTTTAAAGAGATAAAATTTACTCGCATACCCTTTGGGTAGAAAAATCGAATTTTAGCTTGATACTTAAATATCTTGCGTCTTAGACATTTTCCTTTCATTGCTTGTCGAGAATATTTGTTGTGCGTGTTTTTTTCTGTAAAGTATAAAGCCCAAAGAACTTTCAAACTCAAGCAGGACTTTCAAGAAGAATATAAAGAATTATTAAGACTTGTCTGTGTTTTAGCTAAAACACTAATCGAAGGAGCGCAATGGAAATTGTAGTGGATGAAAAATTAAGTGTTTACAAAGCAGAAAACTTATTCTTTAGATCGATTTTGAGACTATTTCATACGTCTTTTACTCTTTCAAAATAAATATTGTGTATTCACATTCTGCTAGAAATAGCACCATCATTCTTGGCACGTTTTCGGTGAAAATGAAGAAAAATTGATCTTGTCTCATGTTGACACAATAATAATTTATGATTAAAAGTTGAATAGCTACTGAAGTTTGTCCATAGAGATTGAGGGAATATTCCATGAGGAGTGCACATAGAGAAATTATTGTTTGTCAAAAAAGGTTATCAACTCCGACAGCGAACAAGTGTGTAGTTATGGGTGCGGCGGCGCGTCCGTGTGTGATTTATGGAGCCGCAGGACCCGCTCGTCGCCATAAATCGGCTGCTGGTGCTGGAGCAACAAGTAGAGAAGCAACTGGTTCGGCATCTGGTGAAGGCGCAACAGGCAACCCTCTCAGAGCAGATCAACAAGTAACGAGTCCTGGTGCGCCGTATCCTGGCCTTTTGCCAGCAACTAGTTGCTTGATCCTCGGGCTCCTCGGAGAAAACCGCACAATGCCGGTTTTTATTCTTTCCGTTATCCACTCAGCTCGTTTTCTGGCGTTCCAGGTTCATTCGTTTAATACAGCAGCTGAGAGTTATTTTTGTTCTTTGGATTATATCGAATTGAGCAATCCTATTATGGAAATGACTTGATGGACAATATCGGAAATGTGAAGTGGCGGTCAGTGATCTAATAGGTTTCTAAGTCATTAGGCCTCAGATGCGTATTAGCGGTGCGCTCCATTGCGTTCTATAATCGAATCGTGCTATTCAAATTGCTTCAATGAGCTGCTTTAATCGAGATCTCTTCGTCTGTCGCTTTCACAGCCGTTCTACGCCCATTATGCGGTTAATATGCCAGCCAGCCATTATACAACTGTAATCCGACATTGCCGTACATAAATGCGGAGATATTTCAGAGGAACATGTTCCTGTACTGGAGGGTTATTAGGCTCCGTCGCCTTGGGTCTTATAACGTTAAAAATTTATTCACAGGCTGCTGCTATTTAGTCGGGAAAACCCAGATGTCCAAAAATTTCATTTTGGTTCGGAAAAATAAATTAGTCAGACAATTGAATTATCACAATGCATCCAGATCCGTGGAATGATTATCAAAGTTCATTCTTCTGCTTCCCAAAAATAACATACAGGGTGGTAAATTTTTCATGGTAACTCCTAAACCATAAGAGAGACACGGTTAAATTAGACAGAAGCTGTGGAATTTGATGCCTATCAAAAATCTGTAAAGAAACTTCACAAGTGTTTGCTCGTTCAAAAGTTATAGAGAAAAAATGCAGCAGAGAAGCGGCTGGAACCTCCCCATCGCGTGGATCTTTGTATTCTGTGTAGATAGTGGTCAATTCAACAGAAATTTTTTACCCTTATCGACTGTGACTAATTTTGCAATTTTCTGACAAATACCGACACCACCTCGGACATCACCCATCACATTTGACAATATGTTCTTTTTAAGGTTAATCTTTTGCCACCTTTTTGGCAACAACTGCCACTTTATGTCATCCACTGTCAGCTCGCTCCCTTTTAATGAGAAAGAGTTTTTTCTTTATTTTCCACTGAAATGGCAGAAACTGTGAATACATTTTTAGAACGAGAATTTGATCGTCTTTCTAATGGCGACATAAAAAAGGAGAACTTTGTATTTAAAATTTAAAGTTGATATGCCTAAATGGCACTTACCGTGGACCAATTGCTTCCAAAAGCCTTTCAGGTCTTCAACGGGTCACCCAATCTCCATGTACCAAATTTCAGCTAAATCGATTCGCTAATTTGGGCTATAATGTATTTTTAGTGTTATTATGAAATTTCGATTTTTTGACCCAAAGAGCACTAAATGCGAACGAATTTTGTCTTACTTAAAACCAGAGTTTAAAGACCTTTTTGATGGTGACAATAAATCTTTCAAAAACTTGTTTTGGATGGTTAAATGAGTGAATAATTATTTTAAAGTTACAAATTGGTGTGTCAAAACGGCAGTTTCTGTGGGCCGATTGAATCCAAAATTTGTTCAGCTCTTCGACGTGCAATACAATCCCCGTGTGCAAAGTTTCAGCCAAATCGGTTCAGGGGCTTGGGCTGTACCGCGATTTTAAAGTCGGATAAAAATCATTTTTTTTTTAATTTTTGATCAAAAGGGCACTAAAAATGAATACATTTTTAGAAGCAGAATTTGAAGGCCTTTTCTATCGTGAAGTGAAAAATGGGGGTTTGCATTTAAAATTTAAAAGTTGATGTGCCAAAATGGCATTTCTAGTTGCACGATTGGCTCCAAAAGCTTTTCAGATCTAAGTTGGGTTATCACATGCACACGTACCAAATTTCAGCTAAATCTGTCCAGTAGTTGGCGGAAAACGGATATCAAAAAACTTTGCAGCATTGCATTCATAACTCAATATAGATGAGGGATTATAGTCCAGGAGGTGGGTATTTTTTTAAATATAAAAAATTACACACTTTTACATTTACCTTTACTTTACTTCACATAGGACGAGCTAATTTGAAAACAGAAAATCAACAAATCCGAAACGAAAGAATGGCGAATAAATCGGAATACAGACATAAAGTTGAAATAGATAATCTAACTTTATGTTCAAATTACGTTATGGACCCATTATTATGGACCCTAACCGGTACGTAAACCATATGTGAACTGCAGAATTATGTACATGTACATGCAATTGCAACAAATATTGGTTGCAGAACTACCGATATAATTTTATATTTAGCTGTAGAGGACGCTGGCGCAAAACGGATATCAAAGAACTTTGCAGCATTGCATGATGGATAATTCAATTAGCCTTCAAATGATGTATCACGTGCATTTGAAATTTCAAAGTTGTGTTTAGACGGGGTTAGAAGGTGCGTTAAAATAACAGGAAGCACGGATAAAATGTCGATCAAATTTTCATGTTTCATTTCATTTACGAGATAATCAGGGTGGACAGTTTTCAAATGAGCAACCTGTATGTTATAACGTACTCGATCGGAACAGTTTTTGATTATACGATATAAAATCTCGGAACTCACAGCAGGAGCTTGTCATCTTTAAATTCTCCAGCAGAAGAAGCGTTTCTTCGTTAACTTCTTCCATCTACGTTCTCCCCTGAAATCTGATTGATCCATTTAAATATCTTATAACTTGAGAACTAAAGGGTCGCCCATAAAAGACGGGCGGGATTTTCTATATCTTCGTTAGTTTTTGTACGATATTTTTCAATAACCATTATTTAAAACAATGGGGTGGGGCTACAATTTGGCTTATGAGCCCCTCTTTTCCTCTTTCCAAAATTACTTTCAGAATTTCAAATGATCAATCTCAATTTTGTATGAATTTTCTTGTAACACTTTATTAAAAGCTTAATTTACAACCAAATCAAGGAACCAACCAATTTTCCATCATTCCTTTGGTTTTAGTTGTAAATAATACATTTTTAAGGGAGTTGTGGTGGTACAGTCGAAATCGAGTGAATTTGCGGCCAGAGTGCGATTTTCCGCTGACGGTGGGTAGTTTTTTGCATTTTTCGAATCAATTTCAAAAGTGACCGTGCTCTGTGATTTTGAAAAATTCCTTTGGGACCTTTGGAACGCTGGCGGTGCTTCAAAAAAATTCGAACGTCAGTGGAAACGTTGGCCCCCATTCGATTTTGACGAGTTTTATCGGAAGAATAACGTGCCACGTTGCCAGGTTTTCGCGTACTGATAATGTTTATTTTTTTCTGAAGAAACAAATGTAATAAAGCTACAAATTGGTACATATAGTTATGCAGCCTTACTTGTTCAGCTCGCAAAATTTCAGATTTTTGGCGTCATTTTTTACTGAGATATCACATTTCTCCCATTTCTCTTGACTCCATGTAACTTTGCATATTTTCTTTATAGATAACAAGCTTCCTAAAAATCCTGTAACTTTAACTGAATTTTTTTATTCGAAAATTTACAGGATCTACTTGTTTTCAAAGAGTTTTCATCATTTTCGTTGTAATGCCACAACTATCCCTTAACCGTAAGGATGGATAAAAATATTTTAACAGTAAGGGTACCTACATAAAATCAACGCACTTTAGCAGCAACTAAAGAGAAAACAATTCAGGCATGCAACAGTTAAAATTAGTCGCCAGCATCAACCATCATGGTCAAAATATGGCAAAAATACTACATTGCGTTAATAATAATCGCTTATAATACCACAAGTGCATGCTATTTAATCGGTTAAATTTTGAAAATGATTACGAAAGCTTGTTGCCGGTGGTAAAATAATGAGAACTAAATTGTCATTTATTATCTGATTAAAGCCCGAGAGCTTCAGCTCGAGGGCTTTAATCTTTGATAATAAATGGCAATTTAGTTCGAATTGTTTTACCTATACGGCAACAAAGCTTGAGTAATTATTTCTAAAATTTAACCGATTGCAATAGCGATGCACGAGTGGTATTCGGTAAGATTATTTCACAAATCAAACTCTTGTTTTGATAAAATTATGATTTTTTAAACCGGGGTTGCCTATACTCAAAAGCCCAATATGATGTTGCGAACGAGCCTTTATAGCTCATTGACATTAATGACGTTTGAGGTTAGGAACCGTGCAAACAAAATGTTATTGAGTTTTTAGGATATATCCAGAAGAAATCAGCGTTCTTTATGTCCAAAAACACCTAAAATATGGTTTTTGGAAAGACTTGTGTTTGGTGGTCGTATTTGTGGACCTTTATTTCCCATAATTTTGTTTAAGTGGTGATTTTCAGCAGTGAACAAATTGTGTTTAAAATCAAGTGGTCATCGGAAACGATTAAATGACTCGTGCAAACACCGATAAAATGCATTAATCACTCTTAAATGAACTTGATTGGATAGAAATTTAAAAATGAGTCTAATTGATTGGTTTAAAAGGAGATTTGAAAATAATCGAAAATAATGATAATTGTATACAAGATTTCAGGTGGAAATTACACCCACGTTTAACAGGAAACCGCCAGGCGGCTATCATTGCATTGAATTATACACCACGTCACACTGCATCGGAACCGGGCTCAAAGAGCTCGACAATTCAAATTTTTTTTTTCTCAGCAGGATTTGAGGACAGCAGTTTCGACCTTATTGTGGTCTCATCAGCGCAGAATATGTGTTAACTGAGAGACACATTCTTAAATCTTGTATATGTACTTAGTGGATGTTAACGATCAACAGTGAGATGTAACTCTCTTGACATCTTTCACTCGGCGATAAAGCATCTCTTTATCGTCTTGTATAAGTTACTATTAAGGTGTTGCAACTAAATTCATAAAAATTTGAGGGATGGATTTTTAACTCTGAAAGCCATTAAGGAATTAGATGATCTTATGGAGAAGTTGTGTAAAAGACGACTCGTCTTAGAATTTGAAGACGTACTCTCCACTAATAATGGTGTGAGTTCTGTGACAACCAGTATACTATTATTTTGTTGGTATAATGGCAAAGTTGTGTAAGTTATTATACTACACTGTGTCTCACTTAAGATGAAGACAGAGTCATATTTTCGTTATCACTAGAAACACCCCACTACACCGAAAAACTTGATTTTCACTGCTGACGCGTTTCGAACACAATGTGCTCATTATCAAAGCCGAAGCTTGTTTAGCTTCGGCTTTGATAATGAGCACATTGTGTTCGAAACGAAACGCGTCAGCAGTGAAAATCAAGTGTTTCGTTGTAGTGGGGTGTTTCTAGTGATAGTGCATTTTTCCACCGAAGTGTTTCCATAGTGATATTTTCGTTACTTTTAGTAGAATCAAAATTATGGATTCTGAACAATTTGTTTTCATGAATTTTTTCTATAACTTGATCGCGAAGCAAAATATTGTTAAATGATCTTATTCGCGAAGTCGCTGCATCAGGCTGGGTTTCAACTTGCATTAGTTGAGCAGTGAGCACCCAAAAAAAAATATAAAAAATATTTCCCTACTCGTAAGAGCAAGAAAAATATGTGTCTTCATCTTAAGTGGGACGCACTGTATAATATAATATGTGCTCCCTCCTCTAGTTCCTCTCCCCCTTACAGTTGACAAAATTCTGAAGCAATCTTTTCAGTTTATTCGTTGGCAAATAAGGAAAAATTAATTGAATATGAATATGCAGCACTACCGGAAATTGATTGTAACGTGTAATTAATCAACTCCGACTCGATAATCTCCAATACTGTGCATTTCCGTATACAACCGGATTTGCATTGTTGAAAAATGTATGATCAAGCAAAGTAGAATAATAGTGAAAACAACATCATATGTCGGACAGTAATCAATTCATGTTTTTCGCGACATTGTAAGTTCCATCATTTCCATCAATTCATATTGTGTGTCAGATAAATTATAAAATGCTGGACAGATTTGTCTCTAATTAAGCATGGACTTCGGTTACAGTTTGTACTGGCTCAGGTTGCCAATTCTGCAATATCTATTAGGGTCGAGATCGTGTGTCGTATTTTGTCATGTGCTATGATGGATACGGTCATCCGTCATCCTCTCCGACACGTCGATTTTTTTATTCCAAAATGACCAACATTACTGTTAATTAATCAGCTGCATATTATACGCAGTTCTGCGGTGTTCTAGTGTCCGGTTCATTCTGAATCAATTCCATTATTTCCGGAGGCCATAAACGCGCCGAATTTTTCATGACAAAGGTGAGCTTAATTAAAAACATCCCGAATAAGATCACAGAGCTCCCAGTTTCAAAGGTTACGCTTACGTTATTAATGTTAGATATACCATGAGGTCTAATAAAAAATAAGCTAAAAACGATAATTAGAGTGGCTCATGGAATAATCAGTTAAGTTGGCTAAACCGATTTAATAATCAAAATCAATAGTAATGTTAAGTTTCTGTCCTCTGTGGCTTCATTGTCAAGAAGTGACAGATCAAAATTATTTCTACTGTCACACAAACGTCACTTAAAGTTTAGCCATCGTAACGGACTATTCCATGGCCATCGACTAATTCGCTTTTTATTAGATCACACCGTATAAGTCCTCAGCAATGTAGTGTTCCTTTGCAATCACCTCATCCTAATTTCTGATTCAACATATTCATATACCTACATATCACTAATTATGTGAATTATCTACCTGAGCGTGGTTAAGATTAACTTGTTAGAGGGTAGTAAAGCTGTAGAAAATCGTGTCTTAGCGCGAAGTTGCACATACGCCAAAGTTTAACGAGCGGAGGTAGTAAAATTTGTAAGATTCTTTAATGCGATATAAAACAATGGTTTAACAGTTTTGGAGCGGACTATGGTTATAGAAGATTGAATTTGTTTATTTATGATAAGCCTTGAAAAACATGAATTGTAGAATGACTTGGATATATCAGACTTTTCCATTAGTATAAGACATCACTATTGATGAGCGAATGCACTTTCTTCGTTGCTTTTAATTCAAGTTTTCGTTTTAGGAAGGGATTGTTCTAAACTATGGATTTGTGACATTGCACATTTGTTTTCATTACATACTTCCATCCAGTCATTCGAAGGAAGGCAAAACTATTTTTCCCATCTACCTAGATTGCCTAATTCATTAATCACACCAACAGTTGTGTTACTTGGTCTGACTACTTCGAATAAAAGATCTGTTGTTTTAGATAATTAACTCAGCATAACTTCTCTGCTTCACCTTATTTATTATCGATTTTCATACTGGTAATATAATACATAGTATCACAGTTTAATTACTTGCAACAACGAAAAACCATGTTTCTTTTCTACTTTTAATTGTTCTCGTACGTGGGTTTATTTGTTAAACTAATTGTTGAAAAGCTTTCGGGGTGTGTTGAATTTGTAAAGGAGGTTGAAACATTGCGGGATTGGAAAATTTAAGAGGGTGATTTAATTTAAAATTTAATACAAATTAAGTTGGATAAAATGTTGTACGTAATACGTTATGAAAAAAAGTTACTGATTAGTGACTACAGGACGAAGGAGCATCTTTGAGAGTACGAGGCGCGAGCCAAGTACTTTTAAGCTCCTGAGTACAGTAACAACTTTCATGACGTGATATGTATAAAGTCTTTTTAAACCGAAACCGCGTACATTTTTCAAGAATTTTGCAGACTTCATTTTTGACAATAAATTAAAAGAATATTGATGTCCGATAAGGAACATCAGATTTGTGTGTCCATGATGAAATTTGAAAAAGCAACTGGTTTTCATTACAAAATTGGCAGTCTCGGAGTCGGTAGAAACTTCTACTTTTTCACAGAATTTGTGAATGTAGTAATTAACTTTAAACCAAGTCAGAATCGGTGAGTCGAGCGCGTCGGCTGGATGAACCGTGGGCCGTTTCGGGTGCCCGAGTGTCGATTGCTGATGCTGTGTTTCACATTGTGCCCGGCGTTCATTTACTAAAATTTAAAATACAAATGTTTTTCACCCCTAAAATGACACTCGCCTACGGCTCGTATTATGTTGCACGTACGAAAAAATACAAGCCCTGTTTTTAACCTCCCCACACCACATTTAAAAAATGGGAGGTTACTGCATTCACTAAAATTTTCAAATTTGCGATGAGACCAAATCTATGTTTTGAGGACCCAGGAGTCCAAAAAAGTGGTTTTTAAAATCTGTCTACAGGGTGTCTTACGAATATGGAGCAGTATCGATATCTCTGGACATAAGCAAGGTACAGTTGTAAGATTTGGCATTTACAGAAATTGACACATTCGGAGTCTATTGAAATCATTGGCGACGATTATACCGGAAGTAGGGTCCAACTTTAAAATTTTAAATGGCAACCCCCATTTTTCATTACAGATTCGGACAGAGGATTAAAACCTAAACCTAAAACACCTAACATGTAACTTGTTTGCACCAGCCGCCTAGATTTTATTAACGTTTTTAGAGAAAAGTTCCGCAAAACAGTGCTATGTAAAAATGGTCATAACTTGTAAACCGCGGGCGATAAAAATAAAAATGACACACCATTGTAAAGTAAAAAGTAAAAAAAAAAAAAGTCATATGAAAGCTGATTCAAAGTCGATTTAAAGAAATTGAAATGTTGGAAATGTAAAAGCCGAATAACATTTTCTTCTTATGGAAAAAACAGCGATTTTAATCGTTTTCTTTTTTGGCACTTTATGGGTACCGTTGAAAAGAGAATAAAATTCTGCACCCATCCATGCAGAAAAACTTGTATGCTGCCATTTAAGAAAAAAATTTTATTCGGGTTTGAAATTTCCAGTATTGCAGTTTCTCGAAATCAACTTTCAATTAGTTTTCTTAGGATTTTTGGCAATCATAATGTAAAACAGTCCTTCCGCTTTACAACGGTGTGTCATTTTTATTTTTATCGCCCGCGGTTTACAAGTTATGACCATTTTTACATAGCACTGTTTTGCGGAACTTTTCTCTAAAAACGTTAATAAAACCTAGGCGGCTGGCGCAAACAAGTTACATGTAGGTGTTTTAGGCTTAATCTTCTTCCTCTATCCGAATCTGCAATGAAAAATGGGGGTTGCTATTTAAAATTTAAAAGTAGGACCATACTTCCGGTATAACCGGAAGTGCCCCATGGTCGCCAATAATTTCAATAGATTCCGAATGTGTCAGTTTCTGTAAATGCCAAATCTTACAACTGTACCTTCCTTAAGCCCCGAGATATCGATACTGCTCCATATTCGTAAGACACCCTGTATATGTACGTACGTCTTTTCGTTTGTAAACACGCTGCAGCCCAAACTGCTGGACCGATTTGATTGAAATTTGGTATATAGGCATTTCATAACCCGGAATAGTGCTGAAAAGACTTTCGTTTTATCGCAAATCGTGGCAGCGGAAGTGCCATTTTGGCACATCAACTTTTAAATTTTAATTTCAAACCCCTGTTTTTTACATGACCACTTTAAAAACACTATACATGGTGTCCGGAAATTAATGCAATAAAATTTGGTCACAGATTTTTACGACAAAATTTGGTTACAGATTTTTAAGACAAAATTAGGGGACCCGTATTTTTTATTTTTGCCAAGTGGAGTTACAGCCCTCTGAAATTCGCTCCTAAGAATAGTTTTTTTTTATATCTCAGAACTGCGAGAATCACTAAATTTGGTACACAGGGGTTTTATGGCATGTAGAATCTGATCGTGTATTTGAATTTCTTAAAAATTATTAGCCCGTCAGAAAGCCCATTCAAGTTAGAAACTTTTTTGTCTCCTGAAATTGTTTCGTCAAACGCAATGTTTTCGAGAAAAATGGCAAAATGTTATCGAATGCACAGCGAGATACATTTTTTTTTCAACAAACGGCCCAATCTGATTTTTAAAGGTTCTATCTAATAAAGTAGACTCTGTTAAACACATTACGTCAATTGAAACTATATCTCAGGACGGATATAGTTTTCTGACTCCTTAAAAGTCATAACTCCATACACACGGTGTAAAATCATGACCCACTTACCCCAGCTTACCTTAGAATTTCATACGAATCTCGCTATGCATTCGATCACATTTTGCTACTTCTCTCGAAAACTTTGCGTTTGACGAAACAATTTCAAGAGACAAAAAAGTTTCTAAATTTAACGGGCTAATAATTTTGAAGAAATTCAAATACGTGTCCAATGTTTTGTGGCTCCAAAGACCAGGGGGGCCACGAAAAAGTATCTTAAGGGGGTCTCCCGCCAAAAATCGTAGCACTATCAGATTTTACATGCCATAAGCTCCCTGTGTACCAAATTTAGTGATTCTCGTACAATAGGGTTCTGAGATATAAAAAAAAGACTATTCTTAGGAGCGAATTTCAGGGGGCTGTAACCTCTGAAAGAGGGGGCCACTTGGCAAAAATAAAAAGTACGGGTCTGCAAAAAATTATGTTTCCATAAAGAGAAAATGATTCTCTAACGAAATAACCTTAAAAAATTCAAGAATATCGAAAGAAATTTTTTTAGGCCTTGCTTTTTATTCAATAATTTCGGTTTGAATAAAACTGGGAGCTTTCATTATGGATCCCAGGCGTAGGGGACCATTTCAGCTACAACATATCCAAAAATAGAATTTCCAATTTCTATATGTTAAACGCTAGAGCGACTGATTTGTCCAACTAGACTCACCCTGTAATGTTAAATGACAGATACCCAAAGTAATTGCTGTCATCTAACATTATTATAACAGAGCTTAACATCGATGTTAGATGTTAGATGACAGAAATTACGTTGGGTATCTGTCATTTAATATTATAAATGGTTAACATCGATGTTAAAAGTTACAGAATCACCCAGTAAGTCTCGGGTAAAATTGTAATATGACTGACCTATTAGTTTTCTCAATAACAAGCTTCTGAAATATCAAAAAACTTTAACTGATTTTTTTTTTCGAAAATTACAACGAAAATTATAAGATCTACTTGCCTTCAAAGAGTTTTCATCTTTTCATTTGTAATGCCACAACTCCCTTAAGGTGGCTACACACATTTCTAATAGGAGCCATTCGCAGTTTATCCATTCCGTCGGTTGGCAATTAATATTGTTGATGGAAAGGCGTCGTACCCAGTTTGTTCACGTTTTTAGAAAGACAAGCAATTTATTTGGGACACAATTATTCTTGGCAATTAATGCTTGCAGTGGGAAAATGGTTGACGATAAATATTTGCCTTCGTTACCCAGTAAAATGCACGAAATCGCTTATTAATTGCCCCACTTTCCCGAAACATGAATTTCTAAGCCCAATTAACTTCGTAACAATGGAAATTCGTGCACTCAACTTGTAAGTTCAGATCGAGTTGGATCTTTTATAAGCCTTCGATAGCTGGTTCATTTTTTCGCATAATTCCGAGGCGAATGTCGAGCTCCGGCATGGTGACGGAGCGTGATATTGCTCTGTCTCTGCAGCGTTTCGCACTTTCCTCAGAAGTGTTGATTTTGAAAAAAAGAAAACAGAAGATCTTTCCCTAATGAATTCGGCAGTGCCGGAAGCGAGAGCATTGTGATCGCAATTGGGAATTTGAGGGGTTGTTTATTCGTATCTAGTTATTTGTTGGGATTGAGAGCAGTGAGTTTTTAATACTTAATTAAACGTGAGTAAATAAAACGAGATTGATTCGGTGTTGTTGATCCAGTGCTTGTTTGTGTGCTCCCTGAAAACCAATTTAATTATTGTGCCTTATGGTGGAGTCTATTATTATGGCTAGGATGTCGTCCAAATTTCGTATTCATAATGTTGCGATGGCAGGCGGCGGTCTTAAAGAATAAAATTAAAAATACATTCACATAAGAAGTTGCCCTGCCGCCTTCGTCGATCTCCTTTATGAAACTAAAGGAAGGAAAATTATTGAGGTCTCGGGAGGAATAAAATCTCTTTCTGATACTGTAATGCAGTTTGCACGACGGCGACGCTCCGCCATCTATGACGCACTTCGACGGGGCCTGACTGCGGGATTTGCCAGCGCAGGGCTTCAACCTAAACTGATCTTCGAAAACATGTTTTTTAACCGTTACCATGAAAACGTACGTAGACGATGGCTTTTCATCAGTGGGTATTAAACATTAAAGAGAATTTCTTGGGAAGATATACAGACAGATAAACTTCGGATTGCCTACAGTGCTTGGGAATTACATTCCATATCGTAAGAGGCGACAAAAATTGGCGTATAAATAAAAAAGTTTCTTCCAGCAAGTTCTCTCGACTCATAACAAGTTGCGCTTTGCCAGTCGACAATATTTTGTTGACTTGTATAAAAACTCCAACCTGAAAAATAAATTGTATCCTAACAGTTTTTACTACCTAGAGTTATCCATATAATGACGGCCTGTTGTGTCACTCGTCTGTGTCGCGGGTAAATGAATAGGGAAACGATGATAAACTTACTTTTCAACAAACTTACACGAGAATTCAACTTTGTGTTTCCTGAAGCGTATCCTTGTTATTTTGTTGCACGCGAAGTTTTTCAAAATATCCTTCAAACCGAAGAGCAGCTCTTGTTTAATTACTGTTTTCGTAGATACCGCACTAGGAATTATTCAAAAACTATTTTTGTCCATAATTGCATTATATTATGGATCTTGATATTTTCCTTCAGTTGTTGATCGGGTGAGCTGCGAACGATTATTTCCACTGGTTATACCTACTTGCAAAACTGTTGACTGGGAAAACCAATAGCTGAAACATATGTTTCAAAAAATATGCAAGCAGTATATTTTCTATGAACTTTTTCGTTTTCCTTTCTTTTGTTTATTATTTATTATTATTAATGTGCCTTATGCTTTTCCGTTAGCAGATTAAACTTTGGCATAATCCGTCTGCTGGAGTACTTTCGATACCTTGCGAATCATTTTCTTCGCCATTACCTTGATTTTTCTAGTTCTGCCAAAAACAATTCACGATTAACGGGAAGAAAACTCTACTTAAAAAAAAACTTTTTTGTTACATATTGCTTAATTGTTTAATTTCACCATGTCAACCACTCATGACAGCTTAAATTAAAATTATAAGGGCCATTATGCACTGGCGTTACTTATGGCTTAAGTCTAATTTAAAAATTAAGAATGACATTTGTCTTAGGGTGTAATTCCAAGTCAGTTTATGTCAGTCACGTGATGACATAAGTCTAGTTACGTGCACAACTCAGCAGAGGTCGTTGCTTGCAAATTTTTGCAGATTTCTGCAATATTACGTCTTACTGGCAACTATTTTCATCCTATAACCATAACAGGGTGAGCCCACACTATTGCCCACCCCAAAAATTGCCCTTTACCTTGAAGCTAGAGTTTTGATTTTTCTGCAGTGTGTATTAGGGTGGAGCGTCGCTCTAGGTGGAGGTTTTTTTTTTGCAAAAATGAAAACGCCTGTCCTCATAAAAGTTGTCTCTCAATAAGAGAAGTCAACTGTATTTTTTTTGAAATTTTTCGCAAACCCCTTCAAAAATTTGCAAATTCAAAAAAAGGAAAAAAATGCTTCATGATGTCAAAAAGTTATATTTACTTATTTTTTTTGTGAAACACCCATTACTTTATTATAAAAACACCTTTCATTTGGATAAAAAAAAGAAATGAAGCAAATACACTATAACCAACAAAATCTTACGTATTTTATTTTAGGACTGCATATGTGGCAAATGTCTGTTTTTATTTAAAAAATTATTAATTATTTCATGTATAAGCCTTAAAAATTTTACAGCAGACATAAAAAAGGCGTTAAACAATAAAATATTTTTATCTGTGGAGGAAGATGTATTGTTAATGAATTGAAACTTTTCGTAGCTTAAAATGTTGGCATTGTTGGTTCTGAGTCTATGCTTAAGATCAAATCGTGCGTTTTAGGTTTACAACAATGCAAAATCGAGTTTTTGAAGCTGTTGACAGTGCAAAAACGTATTTACGGCTATGATTAAGTGTTTAACCGCTCAAATCGTGCATTTTCATCTCATAACAGTGCAAAATCGCGTTTTTGATTGCGTAAGCTAGTTTTGATTTCATGACAGGGTAGAATCGTTCTCTTGACGTCGCTTTAAGCTCGAATGGTGCCACTTGAACTCAGAATAGGGCAAACACATGTTTTTGACGCTGCTTAAGCTGAAATCGTGCATTTTGAGCTTATAACATGGCAAAATGGTATTTCTCACACCGTTTTACCTCAAATCGTGTATCCTGAGCTCAAAATTGTCTTTTGGCATAGTTTAATTTGACATCAGGCGTTTTCAGATCAGATCATTGAGAGAAATGTCTCTTTTCCTCTGCTTAAGTTCAGATCGCGCGCTTTGATGCTGATTAGAATCAGATCGTGTGTTTTGAGTTTAACAACGCGTTATTAATGCTTTTTGAGCTGAAATAGTGCGCTTGTTTCAAGTTGGTCAGTTTGGCGGTGCATAACTGCATCCTGCATCATAGGTGTGCTTTTGATGCTGTTAATATTGATCAATATTGTCTACGAAAAGTTCTAGCAGTTTCTCATCGAATCTAATATTTTTTACTGTACATAAACGAGAAATTTATGTTCCCTATTAAGTTACAACACAAAAATACTTGCATGCATATTACATAATTTTCCTATGATATTCTCTTTTTTTTGGAAATTGAAAATGCTTGACCGCCAAAAAGTTGCTAAAAGGAAATATAAGCCTTTTATTAAGTAAAAAAAAATCGTTGCATTTCATTTTCAACCCCCTCAGAGCGATTCTTTACGTCGTGGACATTCAGGCCTTGGGGGGGTGGAAAACGCAAACCAATAAAAAATTTTCATTAAAGTAATAAAATAATATTAACAATTAACAACTTTTTCGCGCACAGGCATTTTGAAATTCCAAAATTCGAAATGACGCTCCACCCTAGTGTGTATGGGCACTAAAAACCGTATCTCCCCACAGTATTTCCAGTGTCAACACCAGTGTACCCGAGGAATCTGTATTTCTATTCTGCAGATATGGCAACGCTATATTTTTACTGAATTTTGGTCGATTTTTAACACCTATTTTTAGTGAAGAATATGTTAAAAATAGTTAAAACAGCTTATTAGAAAATTTGGCGATCCATTTGTATAATTTATAATTAGACCACTAAAGGGTAACGGTCAAATGCAAGCACCAAATTGAAGCACAGTTATGCACGATTCCACCGACCTTACTTAACTTTAAGAGAGTCTTAAAATGACAACAATGACATTTATACCATAAGACAAACGTCGTTCTTAATTTTTAAGTCTAACTTAAGTGATAAGTATAGTCCGTGGGACCGGCCATTTATGATCCATACCACTGCGTTTTCGATCCCATTATTTAAGTAGAATTATCAAAATCACGTCAGGATGTCTGAACTTGATGCGTGCGGTTGCGCTGTCTGATTTTAAGAGTACTACGACGTACGTCGAACTGAAAAAAGTTCTTCAATTGAATTTTCAAAGTTCAACCAATTTTTTGCGAAAACGCCTGGTCGTTGAGAATGTTCTGAATTTTCTTGGTCATTAAGTCACGGAAATATTCGTGATTATTTCTAAATTACCTTTTAAACCAATGGATCAGACTCATTTTAAAATTTCTATCCAATCGAATTCATTTAAGAGTGATTAACTGATTAATGCACGAGTCATTTAATCGTTTTCTTGACTACTTGATTTCGAACACAATTTTTTCCTGCTGAAAATAACTACGTACTACGTACCACATAAAGTAAATTAAGGGAAATAAAGGTTTATAAATATGACCACCAGGCACATACCCTTACACGCACGTAAAGTCTTCCTTCCAGAAACCATATTTTAAGTGTTTTTGGACATAGGTAAAGGACGCTGATTTCTTCTAATCTCAAAATTCAATAACATTTTGTTTGGACGTTTCCTAACCTCAAACGTCAGAACGTCAATGAATTATAAAGGCTCATTCACATCTTCTTGGGCTCTTGTGTATAAATAGGCAACCTCGGTTTAAAAAATCGTACTTTTAACAAAATAAAGAGTTTAATTTGCGAAATAATCTTACCGAAGACCACTCGTGCATCGCTATTGTATTCGGTTAAATTTTAGAAAAATTACTAAAGCTTTGTTGCCGTTTAGGTAAAACAATTCGAACTAAATTCCAATTTATTATCAAAGATTAAAGCGTTCGAGCTAAAGCTCTAAATGGCAATTTAGTTCTCATTGTTTTACCACCGGCAACAAGCTTTCGTAACCATTTTGAAAATTTAACCGATTAAATAGCATGCACTTGTGGTATTATAAATGCAAGAAAATCGAATAAAATGAACAGTGCTCATCGATGAGGACCTTTAAGCGGTTAACATAATTGTAGCCACTAAGTTTTGTTGTTTTGTCTCAAGTTCCTGCAATATTAGTTAGTTGTTTTTCATAGTTAAACAGTTTTATATTTTACGAAAACGTGCGAGTGGAAGAATATCGAACACAGATATTCTCATATAGTCTCTATTGTTTGAACTTTATTGTGGCTCCGCAGAAGAGTCTAAAATAATATCTATTAAAATGTGACTAGCAGCTCCCAGCGACCTGTAATGAAACTAATCCCTGTAAAACAGACAGAATCTAAGAAAACGGTTTAAAATGAAAGACAAGCCATTATTTGATGACTTGGATTAAATCTAATTGTGAGGTTGGAAGCACACGTTGGAAGACAGCGTGTAGCGGTCGAAATTGGTGGATGCGCCATGCCAGTCCGGTCTGCAGCAATAAGGTTTTAATGCCATTGTAATATATTATAGATGATTTAAGTTAGTGCGTACGGATTCTACAATAGGTAAATGTCAGTTTTGTTTTATTAATTAATTCATGAAATTCTATTTTACCATCATTCGACCCGATATTTTAAGCAGAAGCTGTTTATCGATAGAGCCAAATAGGTTAGGTGTTATCTTCTAAGCTGCCAGTAAGGAGTACATAAAATCACTACCGACTAATGCCGACTGATGCCATAATGCATTACAGAAGTTGCTTGTGGCCAAATTAATATGTTCATACTGGAACAGGTACAGGAAAATGTAAAGCCGGAATAGTTTGCTTGCACCGCGCGGCAGGTTGAAGGTTAAAAGGTAATTGTTACTTGTCTACATACTGTCATGGTGGCAATGTTAGATCCGGACAGGTGCTTACTTAACGATATTTATCTTTAATTTGCTTTTACATAGTTTATGTCTTTGGTATAAATTGAAATAAACGTCAGCATAAAATAGAAGTAGATAATTATGTCACGCTCTAATTAAGGTAAACGTGAGCAAATATTTATCCTCCCATTTTACGAAACGAGTAGTGGCAACCAACGAAATCCATTTTCAATTCTACCCTTTTTTTGCAGGAATGGAGGCGATCATGTCCGAGTTTTTCAACGACACTACGACAGCGTTCTACATAATTTTAATCGTGTGGATGGCCGATCAATATGACGCTATTTGCTGCCACACGGCTATTACGAAACGCCACTGGCTGAGGTGAGTGCAATATTTAGGATGACGGCTGATGATTGAGTTAAATCTTCACTTGGTGACAAATAAATGCAATTACCCGCCACTTTGGAACCGTCGCGGAGAATATTAAATATTTCTGCCACTTTCTGCGCCACAATATTCCTGATCTTTTTTCCGCTAATTAGTCTCGGGAAGGCTTTGGGCTCGTAATTACTCAATTTGGAATTGAGTCGGATTGAACTGGGAGCGACTAATCAAGTGGGAACGTACTCCTGTTAATATTACTTTTTTCTTTTTTAAGTGACCTATTTATTATTGAAATGATCCGGAAATGCTTTGTTTGATGTCTATTCGTCTTTGTAAAAACTAAACAGTATATTTTATAAAATTACCAGTTAATTATATGCGATGAACACTGTTCTGAGTGTACTCTACTGTCCTTTTAATGGATTAACAACAGTGGCGCTATTTCTAGCCGTTACCATTAGCGTGCCCATTGGTAATTCTAATAAAGTGGTTACTTAATTAATGTAAAGAAATTCTGTCGACTAAAAATAGCATGGTTTATGGTTTTCACCTAAACTGCTCAACAATTCAATTGGTCCACCCGGAAATTTGTGTCGAATTCAAAATGCCGTAACTCCTCAAGCAGTTGATCGATTTGAATGAACCTTTTTTCCACGGATAGCCCATTTCATTGGCTACGACATGACATGTTCCACATTTTATGCAGGTATCCATTATTTGATATACAGGGTGACAGAGCCGGGTACTGCAAAATGACGAAAATTTAAACCACCCCGGATTCTGAAAGAAATTTTTCTAATTTTTTTTAACTGGTTAAGAAGACGTCCCAGGTTCATACCTCCAGACGTTTTTTTGAAATTTGCTCCATCTCCTCTAATTAGGGTGCAGGGCCGAAAAAACTGTTTTTTCATCGATGGTTAATAGCGCCTTTAGTTGTACACAAATTTTAATTTCCTGGGGGTCCTTGTAACGCAAGAACTTCACTCTAAATTGTCATCAATTCAAAATTATCTTGATATAAAATGTCACAGAAAAGGGGGCCCACTGAAGTGAACCCAAAATTATTCTGCGTTTAAAATGATCTTTGATTAATGACGGACCAAAATTGAAACGATGCCGTCATAGAGCCATTCGTCCTGAACATTTTAAGATGCTCTTTGTCTGAATTGGATCACATTTGGCTGTGCTGATACCAGTGCTTTGGTTGAAGGATTTCGGACAAAAAGCAGGCATTTCGCACATCTGTAATTTCGTGAAACCAAGGCGACAAAAGTTTTGACAAAGCCTGAAGGTTCGTTACCTTGTCAACGAAATATGGCTCTTTGTTTTAATTTTTGTCACCTTGGTTTCACGAATTTAAGGGGCTGTATTTTGTCTAAAAGCGGTCCGTTGAAGACTTGGGTTGAACACCGGTGATTCTGATCCGATTCTGACGAAGAACATCTTAAAATGTTCAGGACAAATGGTTCTATGAAAACATCGTTTCAAATTTAGTCCGTCTTTACTTAAAGATTACTTCGAAAGCAGAATAAAATTGGGTCAATTTCAAAGGGCCCGCTTTTCTGGGTCACCTTGTTTTAGATTAATTTTGACCCCATGGTGCCCTAGAGTAAAGCTTTTACGACACAATGACCTCATAACTTGAGCACGAAAGCAGATAGCGAGCTGAAATTTTGTACACGTGTATATATTCCGAAAATCTCGGCGGATTTGTTTTTGGGCCATATCGGACCGTAGTAGTCGGAGTTAGAGGTGAAAAACTTAAAGAAATTGCAATTTTTGTCGTTTGATTGCGAACGCTGCCTCAACGCTTGAAGATAGATCAAAAGTTTAAATGGAGGAATTATCGGCAATGAAAAGATCTACAAAAAAGTCCGCAACGGCATAGAGCTATCTACGATGGGTAGCCCACCGTGATCGTTTTTGTATTTTTAATTTTTGACTAAAATGGCTTCAGTGGCTTATTGTCGGCTATTTTAATCCATTTTCAAGCGTTTAGGCACCGTTCGCAGTAGAAGCGCGAGAATGCGCGGTTTTTTTCGGGAAACTTGATATGTGCTTTTGATGTACAAGTCTGTTGAAGGTGAGGGGGTGTCAATTTTGGGAGATGAGATTTAGGGGTTGAAAATCACAAAAATACGAAAACTTCTCAAATATTTTGCACATGGAGGTATGAAACCCGACACACACATGTTCGATAATATCTGATAAGGGACGGTTTTTTTCTGCATAATGATACAGATGGGGTGGTGGAATTCAGGGGTTGAAACTCGAAATTTCACATAAGTGTTGCTTGAAATCCAAGCCATTCGATGTACTTACAACCGGAAGATACTAATTGAACGCAAAAAAAAATTCATCACCTGCTGATACACCCTCACGATTCCTTTGTCATAAAGCATATGCTTCGGCACTACCTAATAAGGTGCAGATTACATCTGCGCCCAAAACCACCACGTCCAACTCAATATATGAATCATTCACGGTGAATAAACATTTACAGGGATACACATCGCATTGATATACCTCTTCCGTTGTCTTTTATTTCATAGTTCGTGTGTTATCATACTTCTGTCACAGTGCCCGTCGCATAATTTGAGAACTGATTGAGGTATCGAGCTGAAACTTGGTAGGCAGATTCGTCTCCCGAAAAGTAAGGCGGGGATTGCTTTTGGGCCATATCGGACCAAGGGGGTGGGAGTTAGGGGTGAAAAATCATCGAAAAACTATTAATTACAGTAACACGAGAACTAACAGGGGTATTTTGCTGAAACTTGGTATGCACGTTCGACCTTCAAGTCTGTTGAGGGTGAAGGGGTGCTAATTTCGGGGGATGAAATTTAGGGGATGAACCCCAGAAAAAACAGATGGGGCAGAAATTAGAGGTTGTAACTCGAAATTCCGCTTAATAAGTATTGGTCGAAATTGGCATCATTCGATAGCTTTCCATTAATGATTCAAAAAAGGTGTCATTCATATTTTGAGAAAAACCACCCTTAAAGGCGCTACAACCCCTAACATGCAGAAACACAAAAATACGAGAACTCAAAAACTACTCAATGTATCAAGGCAGAATTTGGTTAGTTAATTTTCAGTGACATTGTAGGTGAATGGACAAATTTTCACTAAGATCTAACAAGCGGGATGAAATTTAAGGGTTGAAACTTGAAATTTCTTTAAGTAATGGTAGCATAAAATCACCCCTGTAAATCATAAAGGGGTGAAACCATGAGGGGTCGAAAACATGAATCTACAAATCACCGCGATTTTTCAACGAATTGGATTAGAGTGATGAAATTAAAAACACAACTTCCTTTAAGGCATGTGGGGGCGTAATAGGGGGGGGGTTGGAGTTTAGGGGCTGCAACGTCCGTGAAGCCCTGTAATTTGACACAGAGAAGCAATATCTTCTGCTAAACTGTGAGATCTTACATGCTGCATTTTCGAGAAAGGAAGAGAAGAATTTTAAAAGAAATTTATCGAAGGGGATGAAAGTTAGTGGTGGAAATTCGAATTTTCACTGAATAATGTTGGGTTGAAATTAATACCATTCGATAGCTTTCTATTGATGGTACAAAAAAGATATTATTCATCATTCGCGAAAAACGACCCTTAAAGGCGGTACAACTCCTTAACATGCCGAAACACAAAAATGCGAGAACTCAAAAACTGCTCA